>OX387719.1:21886701-23259368 GCA_947577245.1 Andrena bucephala | reverse complement strand
TTGACTACCTCTGTCTACGGCGCACGTTTTGCCAAACTATTTCGTTTTTGCATTGAAAACAAAACGTGAGTTACCACTTCTGTTCATGCTTTCCGACGGAAAAATGTCTGCTGCATCGCGTGGAGTTCTCAGATTTTCTTCTAGACCCTCAGTTTTGGAAATAAATTGAAAGATATCAGCAAAAATGTGTATATTTCGGGTGTTCTTTTCCTTTTGAACGTTGTTTAAACATATTTGAATGTTCATAACGCACTAATAACTTATATCGTTGTATTCGGGAGGGCTCATAGAATAATTTGCCGGAAAAAGCAACCGAATAACTATTACTGTTTCGACACAAAAGATGCTCAAAGTTGAAAATTTGCAGTTTTTTTTAAAGTGGAATTTCTCAAAAACTGAGGATGATAGCGACAAATGGTTTACGGATTCGTTTTCCGCGCACGAAAACCTATAAGAAATGGCTATTGAATGTTACAAGTTCAAAAAAATTCAAATTTTGTCAAACTGTGTTATCAGCTGTTTCCGCTATTTGGTTACGTCGAGATGCAGGAAGCAGAGGTTAAGAGAAAGAAGCAGAGCTGGATGTTTCAGTGGATTACGCGAAATTGTCCTCGCGAGACCGTGTCCCGAATAAAATTTATTCCCAGACAAATTGAATGTTTGTCATGGTGCAATCGACTGTAAAAATTCTTGTTCTGGCCGGCCTGTGGAAAAATCATTGCCAAATTGTCCGCGATTCGTGCGTTATGCGACCGTGATTCTCTGCCAGGCTTCTCTGCTCCCACATTGGAGATATCATTACATATATGCTAGCCCTTTCAATCTCAACACGTTGTTCCAACACGGGCTACGTGCTTGCAATTCCGCAACTGAATCGGGGGCTTGCACTCTGTAACAGAGTCCCTTGAAACGTGATGCGTATTTCAATTTTTTTTTTCATATGTTACTTAATAATCTACAGGCATTGTGTACTTCGCTCCCTATGTACCTGCCTTTCATTCAATTTTATTCGCGTAAGTTCCATTACAATGCGGAGTATTTACGAGTAAAAAAAAGTTGTAGTAGCGATGGCCCTCGAAGGCAAACAAGCGCTGAAGGACTTCATTCATAACAGTAGCGGGAGCACAGAGCTTCTCGCATGCCATATTTTGGATATCAAGTGTTATGCTTGTCTCGTACAACATGCCGCGGCTGTGTATATGGCGGTTGATTGTAAACTTTGGTAGCAAAACCGTGGTTGAATTTCTCTTCACCTATTTCGCCAGCATTGTATATGTACTTACTTCAACAATATTTTTGTTTCATCAGTGCAGTATTTGTTTCTTCCAGAGACTCTTTCAATTTTAGTTGAATTCTATTGAAAATATTCAGGCAAATTATTGGGAGGAACTACTGCAGAATAATCCTTTTAAATTTCGGTAGTCCTTAAACTCCAGTTTATGCTTCTTGATTGCTTTGAACAACGTTTGTGGCATAATGCATAAAAGACATTAAATATGTAAAATACATTTACATTAAACGTTTAGGCGCCTGATTTTTTATTGTTACGAACAAAAATAGTGTGTAACGCACCTTATAAAATATTTGTATAGCATCGTCAAGTTTATTACTGGAAAATGTAGGACGCAGGCTCGAGGAAAGATGCATCGAAGCGTGCCATGCTATAGAAACAAGTTTACTCCCGAGTTTTCTTAGCCGCATGTCTAACTATAGTCATGTATGAGTCCACGTGTAGTTTTAGGAAAGCGCGATTACGTGGGGTTGGAGAAAATGGCAGTTGAGTGTGATTTTGAAGAGAAAAATTAATTTGGAAGCCATGGTCGTGTGTATTAAAAGCAAAAGGATGATAAATTTCATTCTGCAATTCTCCCTCCGTTGCTTTATTGTTACTTGATAATCAGCACAAGCTTATTGGCATATTTAAATATTTTCCCACAGTTCCACTGATTCTTTGCATTCCCAAGTTCCACGATCGTACGTGAATTTTTATTCAATAAATAATTCAGATTTCCATTTAATGAAACATTTTTCGCTGCATGTATAATGAAACTCGTGGGAGATGATACTTGTTCCTTCTTCGTATTCAATTATAAGGCATGATACGTCGAAGAGCGACCATTTTCGTGAAATATTCAAGGGACACGTATTATCGTAAGTTTCGAGACCGAATATTGTGCTCTGTGAAATACGCGATACTATTGCCTACGGGCATACATTCACGATGGTTCTCGAGGTAAATCGAGCGTATTCTGTTGAGAGATCGTGGAAGTAATACGAGCCAAGGATTTGTTTCTACCATCGAACATGCATTTGGCACACGTATCCATTCAACTTTCGATATTATTGAAGATCGAAGTACGTCGATCGCTGCCTCATTCTCTGGCTTCACTACACCTTCTCCAGACTTATGCAAATAATTCACGTATCTCTGGGATATCTTGTTGCAAAGTACTATTCTATCCACCGACGATGGCAGTAAAATAATTATGGATCTTCTTTCATTTCATATATCCCTCAAACCATTTTGCGATTTAGAATAGCTGACTTCCATCACGAATTGCTCATTCTTTAGTTATTACTCTCCTTACCTCACAGAAATTACGAATACATATTAGTTCTCAAAGTGTTTATCAGTATTAAACAGAATATCACTATTTCCTAAAAAATAGTAACTTGAAGCAAAGACACCATATAATTAATTACCTTAAGAATAAATCCTACGAAAGAACAGGCTTCTAAAGCTAAAAATATAATAAAGCTTCATGTTCTCGTTTGAACAAAGATAAGACATACTTCAAGCAAATCAAATCTGATCCCTCACTCTAAGAAAATCGTACACGTTAATCGGAAATGAGAACGATGAATCTAAATGGGTCACAAGTTTCGATTACTGCCTTTTAAAAAACCTGAGGATTTTCCGATTTCCTCGATTTAACCATCCGATATCGTTTCCTTCCTCCAATTCTGCAAGGAATCTTACAATCAGTGTTCTAAAACTTCGTCTATCGATTACTGTTACATTAATTTTGTAACAGGAAAGAAAGAACCAGGATTCTTTCAACTCACCGCGATGAATATAAAGGAGGTAATAGGGTGTGATTCCGAGAATTTGCAAAATTTTGCAACAGGCACCGCGCTAACGAATTTATTTTCTTCCTTAAGAGAAGTTTATAGCTTCGGTTCCGTTCAGGTTAACGCCACGGAAACTTCAGGTTCCCTTGCATTCACTTTAATGCATGATTTCCAAGTTCATAATTATGCGCAACTTACGAGGGACAATAATATCCCTCAAGCAAAGTATGGCACAGAAACAACGGCAGACTCAATAAGGTCTTGGCGTAAACTGCACCAGGCACTGGGACAAACGCATTTCTAATGTGATGCATAATTTACGCTTACATCTGCATAAATATATCTGGGTACGTTTGCATCGCATAGTAATATCGAACGGACAATTGTTGATTAACGACGAACAGTGGGGTCTCCGTTTAAGAAATAATTGAGTTTGAAGGTAGAGTAACTTGAAATGAAAGAAGAAAAAAATCTTGTTTGTACAAAGCAGCTTTTTTACTTATTTACTCCTTGGTGTGGGTAAATCTTTTTTGTTTGATTTTTCTAGTTTTTCTAGTTTTTCTAGTTAATTGCACTTAACTCGTTCTGTGTAGATTCTACTGATATGTTGTTGTTGCTTCGATTGTTCCTAGTTTCTAAGGAACTTTGTAGAATGTTTGTGGGTATTAAGTAATTTTTCGCAGAATTCCAATTCAGATGCATTTCAAGAGCATATAGAATTACGATCCTGTCATTTCGTGTACCTCTCCATTAGTGGAACAATGAAAGGGTTGAAGTCCCTCTGCTGGATTTCCTCACACAGGAGAGGTGGATATTTTCCGGAGTGATTGGGTGATATTACAAAGTAAATGGTATGCGTAGAAAGGGAAGGCTTTCACTTTCCCTCGGCTTGTCTATTGTCCCCGGATTCTTGGAACTTTGCCTTAAAACAACTAGCAGTTAGAAATACCTCGATTAGGTTTGAACAGATGCACGTGGCTATGCGAAATTGGTTTAAGATATATCACCGTGTCTTGATATTTTGACCTAACAATTAAAAATCTTCAAAATCCCCATATGCTCAATTTTCATAGCACCTCCGACACCTGCACTTGAAAACATTTGAAAATACATAATCTTTTTGCGCAACATAATTCTTTTATTTGTTAGACCTTGGTGTGGGTAAATTATATTGATTATTTGATTTGGTGTTTGGATGAGCAGACTGCGTTTTAGGAAATAGTAGCTACCCCCAATTTCTCTGTTAAATCTGCTAGACACAAGCACAATTCACATTCCTAATTCTAATTGGAAGACACTGGCACGAATAGTTTCCCAGAACAATGTACAAAGATCGTGATAGTTTTCCTTCCATCGTCGAGTGGTTATTCTGCCCCTTAAAGGGAACAAGCGTTGGTTATCGATGGGGGATGTCGATACCGCGATGGCGTTTCGATAAGAGGTGATATGAAACCGTCGTCGAACTAGACACGAAAATCTGGAAACTCGATGGAGTCTGAGGAGCAGAATCGCGACGTCCAAAGATACCCGTCCGAAAGGGGCATCGATTTGCATAATGTATACGGGATGCAAATTTAACTGCATCCTTCGTGTTCGCGCGAGTCCAGGATCTGTCGAAGCCTGGCTGAGCTAAATATTCCGTGGAAACTTCCTAATGGTAGAAGTGTATCTCAGGCCCTTCAGTCAGCGAGTTATCAGCAGGACAAAAGGTGTCAAACGATTATAGTCTTCTTGCAAAATTGTTGCCTAGACCAGCTTCAAACTCAAGAGCTTTGGTCCCACAATAACATTATCGACGTGTGACTTCTTTGATTCGGGGAATTCGAGGATCAATGATTCTGCGGGGAGAGAGAAGGAAGGATGAATCAAATTCACTTACGTGAAATCACACTTTGAAATCCAGATTTAGTGTAGAGTTGGATAACACAGGACTGCAATTATTTTTTTTTAATTTGCACAAACCAGACCACCTGTTCTATACGTATTTTGGTCGCCTGTTTTGGTCCATCACGTATCTCAAACACGGAAATAAATGTTTTCAAATTTGCTCAATCTTCAAACTCGCATAACTCCGCTAAAATTCATCCAACGTTGATGAAACAAATATCATTTTAAAATTTGAACTTTCTAATTTTTGATGCTTTAAACCATTTTTATCGAAATGGGTATCCAGTGGGTAAAATCCGCCCTTAAAGAGAAATATATCGAACTGTAAAATTCATGCGGGACCTGTAAGAACAAAACGAACCAATTTCTTTTTGGAAAAACAACTTTTTTGCAAGTAGAATTCAAGGTATTGAAGTATTTTTACATAGGAAAAAGAAGATAACTTCTTGTAACTTTTTGGTTCGCCGGATGGTCCGCCCTAAAGACGTCCTATGATTTTAGGTCGTATGATTTTAGCAGGTTTTGTTTAAATAGCTGTATCTTTGTTAAAAACCACCCTTTTTCGATGAGGTTTGGCTTATCTTACAAAGAGGCTCACACTTTCCGACAGAATACATAGAAACTGCAAAAAATATTGTTTGCACTCCGCAGCACTTGACAAACATTAAGAAATTTGTACAGTTCGGCATACTTTTCTTTAAGAGCGGATTTTACCCACTGGATATCCATTTCGATAAAAGTGGTTTAAAGCATCGAAAAGTAAAAAGTTCAAATTTTACAATGGTCTTTGTTTCATCAACGTTGGATGAATTTTAGCGGAGTTATGCGAGTTTGAAAATTGAGCAAATTTGAAAATATTTATGTCCGCGTTTGAGATACAAACGCGCCGGTAGTGGGTTGTGCGGATATGAGTAAACACTGTTTTTGGGTTTAGAGGGTTTACGGAATATGGGATTAGAGGTTTTGTGGTCTTGGGGTTAGTAGGTTAGAGAGTTTGACGTTATAAGTTTGTGGAAATAGGATATGTTGTGTTTATATGGCATTACAACAGTTTCTTGCAATTTACCGAAAGGCTAGACGTGATGGGCCAAAACGGGCTACGGATTCGAATTCAGCGACCCAAAATACGTATAGGACAGGTGGTCTAGTTTGTGTAAATTAATAAAAAAATTGTGGTCCTTCGTAATCCATGTGTCAACAGCGATAGAAATTCGGTTTATTTGCTATGATAATATTTGAGCTGAATGTTCTATACAGTCCATTAAATTGCTGTATTTACTGTAAGAACGCTATTGGTGATTGTATGCTGGAGCGTTTAAAGCATCGAGAACCTTATTGAACGACGGAGTCGTTTAAATAGCTGACCTTCTGGTTATTTTAAGAGGAGTATCGTTTAATTGGTGACACATTTTGGAGAACCAATGTTCTGGGGTAATAAACCTTATTATGTTGCATATAAAAGAGTAATTAATTCAGTGACTATATTCATTAGATTCTGGGTGTAGAACATATGCAATATTGGGAGAGAAACTTGTGTAACGTTGATTATTAAATTTTTTTTAAAGAATATAAATAATTAAAGAATTTTAAATGATATAATCTTTATTCGAAACCATTTGTAAGACAATGATATGAAGAGTTATAAAACGTCATGTTAGCTAAAAAGTGTCCGACCATGGACCGTCTGATTCCCCTTATTCTCTATTTCTCTTTCAGATTTGAATAATACACATCGATCATACTGAAAATACTAGTAGGTACATCACTCACACTAGTGAAACTTGCTCAGATTTACAAGAATTTTGTAAAAATGTAGAAATTGATTAGGAATTTTATTTAGGACATTCAACTTATATCCATGTTTTCATTATTATAAATGTTTTAACGTTTTATTCTTCATACGAGGGAAAAGGTGTCTTCATGTGGTTTTACATGAAATTCTTTTTCATTCTCATATTAATATGAAGAACTAAATGCCATTTTGAATTATATTTCTTCGTTGGATATATCGAAGAAGTAAAAAATCATTTGTGTCCGATTACGAGAAGTAGTGTATTTGAAAATATCGTAAAAAAATATCGTTTCTAGTGTATTTAAAATTCTTTTTCAAATCTATTTGAAGGTAGGAGAATTTATCCGATAGCTTTTGATTTGCATATGCATTTATAGCGTCTAAATGTAGGAACGGGGCAGCAGATACATGCACTGACCTGTTAGTACAATAATGAAATTGTGGCGAACAATGGAGTACTTCTGAATCCAAATAATTACTCAATAGGATTTAGGAATCCTCGCAGAACTACGGAGTTACGATGGTTAGATGCTTCCAAACCTCAGACTAACTTAATTGAGCAACGTACTACATACATACATAGTCGATTTCCGTGGAACATCAAACTTGTTTCAAAATTTTCGCAAAATCCATAATTGCTTGAGTTGTGGCGAGAAAGTTTGTGAAATGTTTAGAAACTGTTTTAATGTCCCCTAATATGATAACTGTACTTTCGAAAAGTATAAATATTTTTTATTACAACTTCCACATCAGAGGAATATAAACTAATTAAACAGGTTCCTTTAAAAATTACAGTCATCTGTTACCTTATTATCCTGACTAACTATATCTAACAGCATATACTAAAATAGCTCCTACGATTGTTAAAAAATTCAAAACTACCCTCCATCGAAATTGCCTTGCCTTTGTTACTTTTCAATAACACAAAGAGGAACACCATTTTGCCCACTATCTCCTGGCTTAAATAATTCATTATACCTAAAAATTTATCCTGCGAGAATTTAACAATTAATAAATTCGTTTTGCATCGGACATACATATAATCCCCTTTTTCCTCAAACACTGAGACTCCTGTGAACTATTGCAAACGACGCTCCATGCGATTGCGCACAGTGGTGGTTCGTTCGTAAACAGCCGCGCGAATTATAATTACGTGTTTACATTTCTGCGAGCTGCAGTGCTGGCGGTGCGTGTGAATGCAGCCTTGCTTCGGAAGGTGCAGAAGGTGGGTAACGATCAACACGTAAGCCTTTCTAGGCGCGTGCGCGTCTTCGATGACGTCGCGAACGCAACCCCCTACGCGAGCGGAGGGGATGCTTTTGGATGTTGTTTTACGATAGCTGTACACTCGTGGCACACACCGTCAGCTCGACTTCGGTAGGATATGCATCGACATGCACGACGATACTTCGGGGCAAGTGCTCAGCTGTTTCGAGATACTTTGTCGTGCAGTAACTACGTCGTTCCAGAAAAATCCTCTAACGATACTTTCATGCGAAACTCCCAGCTTGCACGCGATTCCGTCGCAGTTATATTGCGCTGAGCAAGGTGTCTGACTCGCGGGACGGGGTTCCGATGATCATCCAGTTGATCGCGAGGAGTCTATGATTCGCCAAATTCGATTGCGGTAGGCCTGGGATATGTCAATTGATTATGACGCTTAACGCGTGATACTCGATCACAGTAATGGCTGCGTTGTATGGGAATTGGTCGCGATGATTCATGGAACGAGATGAAATGGAATTTTGATGAGTGTAGAGCCTTGAGTAATTCGTGGGTTGCTATGATTATAAGTTGCACGACGCTGGGGGGAGTAATTCAAACGTCGTGGGTGACTTTTTTAATCTAGAAGACACTTTATTATTGAACTAAAAGCGTTTATCATAATAATGACCTAGCAGTCACAGAATCCACTGTTAAGTATCGCTGAAAGTATCGGTTGCCTGTGCAGAGTGCAGAAGGGGATGAAAAAGTACAATTAATAGCGTCCAAAGTGGAGTAGGAAATATTTCCCAGAAGGTAGATTGAAAAACTCACGATTTTAAAGCAGTGATCTTGATGTAATGATGAAAGTCTTCCCGCGCAATTCTCAGGAAATGTTATCTCAAAAAATTGAAAAACAACATTGAGAAACGAGGACGTTCCATCACTGGTGGCGTAAGACAAACGTCTCCTCTGCTTCTCGAAATTTATACTTTATTTTTCTGGGAATCCTCTTGACTCTCGTATAACATCCATTAAAATACCATGCAGCATTATGAAAGAATCAGAGAACTTTGTTCACTTTATTCCGTTGGCGTAGTTGTAAGGTGTAAAATAGGGGTTCCCTACAAAGTTAAATTTAGTCGCGAGGGTTCCATACACGATAAGAGTTCAAAGACTGCCATCCTGTTTGCGTTGAAACAAGCAACTAATTTCAATCTCTTTATACAGGTACTTGCTGAACTTCCAGAATCATCATCATCTACTTATACGATTCGATATTCTAACAATCGAGTGACAAGGTCGTCTTAATCCATTATAATCGTTATAATCGGCTCGAATGATTCAAGGGATCGTATCAGCGAATTTCAATCATTCAAAGGTTTCCACGATCAATTTGCACGAGTCTCAGCTAACTTGTACGACTCCGAGGGGTCATTATACTCAATTCCCGCAACTCACGGGGTTATATGAGCCAGCTCGAATGATTCAGAGGGCTTTGTGACCGATTGCCACGACGCGGAGTTATAATCGAATAATATGATACGGGGGATGGTGTCGAATGACTTGCGCAACTCAAATTTCGTTATATTCTTCTTGCACGGCTGTGGGGTTATTGTAATCGATTTGTAAGACTCAGGGGGATCGTGTTGGATGAGTTGCACAACTTAGAGGTCGTTGTTCTTCAGTTATATAACCGAAAGAGTAGAGAGAGCTGCAACCCACCCCGCATGTTTTGGGGTCGTTGTCGTCCACATGTGTATGTATATATGTCGCAGGACAATTGTAAACTCAGCCTTGCGATTTTAATTGCGAACTTTTTCAATTTTTAAATCATTTAGGCTGACGATTCATAGCCTCTTTGTAATAGGGCTGGATACCTCCAATCTTAATGTAATGGACAACAAAAAGTATTAAATTATCATATATTACTACACATATGTAAAAGTATTACAGAAATTATTTTTCAGCCTAATTGAGACAAGAATGTTTTTTAGTCAAAAAGACTGATTTTAAAATGGTCCTACGAAATATACTAGTCAGAGGTGATCGCAAGTACATTCGTCTGTTTAAACAATGATGTTGATGCCATATTTTGGCAGGCGATAGATTTTGGTTTCTATTTTAATTATGTGAAGATTTGTTATAGGCGACAGATTAAGAGAAAGTGTGGCAATGTTTGAAATGTAGTAGATGGCTATAGCAGGACACAACTAGCTAAACTTACGAGGCTGACGTGCAATTAAGGCGAGAGCACTCAAAATGAAGAGTTTTGAAGAGAGAGGAGACTCTCTTGGGCTTACTGATATTAGTAATGAATACCGTCGTGCGGTTGCCAGAATCACCCTCATCGTTTACCTTGACGTTTCGCCTCACTTTTCTCCGGAATTATAGCTGTACTTCCCATATATCACCGTTATCCCTTCGGGAACGAGTATATTAGAGGCATCGAGCCAAATGTCGGTCGAATTTCTTTTGTTTCCCGGATGAAGTTACAGTAAATTCAAGGAAACCTGGTGTGCCGTGGATGCCTTGTATCAAGTTTTTAGCTCCTTTTTATTTCGCATTTTCCCGTTCAGCTAAGTAGTTCTCGTGTACATCTATGAAAAATTAAATTGCAACGGTGCAGAAATAAGTTGCCTACAAAAATTTGGAGAAAAATAGGCTAGCTTATGATTTTTAAGTGTAACTAAGAATTTCCTATGGTGGCTGTTTTCAAATCACTTTTGCTACATATCTTCCTCTTCCTTATTTCGAAATCAAATACATTTCATCAATTTTCTGCAGAATTGAAGTCTGAGATCTTGGCACTTAGTATGCTTCGGATCGTTGTGTATGCAAATGCTTTTTTTCAAACGCTGCACTTCCTTTCGTGACCAAGCTAATGATTTCCAACATTGCACACTCTGCAATTAAAAGTTCTCCAGTGCTCCAATTATCCTCGAGTATTGTCGCTTGGAACTTCGCAATTCCCAGCAAAGCTTCATCGTTCCCGATGTGCAAATATTCAAGATAGGGGTACTGATCTGAAAGAAAATTTGCATTCCAAGCAATGCGAAATGTTGCACGAACTATTCGAAATCCACGGTCCAAGGGGTCAAAGACCAAATAATACAGACCCAATTTGAAGTTTCCTTGCAACCTAGAATACACGAAACAAGCAGAACTAGTGGGACCTCTGAATTTCCTTTTTTTTTTCGAACTTGTTAGTTCCGAACTTTCGGAACTCCATAAATCGTCGAATCACGGGTTATACTTTCCTTATCGGCTCGTTGGTCAACGAACGTCGCCATTAATGCGACGAGAGGGCAGCGAGAAGTTTTTAGACCGACCGAAAGTTTTCTGCCAACACGAGGTTGAACGGCGAGTCGCGCGCCAAAATGAAATGTAAAAACAAGCGAAAGGCAGGACGTATCCAGGAAACTTGGTAGCAGTTGATAAACTCGTCCTAAACGCGGCCCGGTGCAGATTATTTCGCGACAATTAAGAAGTTTCCTGCGCTAGAATTGAAACTTTCGTTCTCGCGAGAAACCGAGGCCTTGGCGTGTCGGCTGGAGAGAGTTTATAATGCAAACTGTCGGGCAAAAATACATCCACGGGAAATGAACAAACACATGTACAGCCACCACTGCGGCTCGTGCGCCGGGATAAATAATTCAGCGGCCCAAAATGCCTTTTACAAGCCTCATGCATCTCGCTGATTAACGATTTCGCGTACAGTGGCGGAGGAATTTTGGTTGTTTTGCGCTAAGGGTGCGGCTCCTACCTTTGAAATCTCGTTTCGTATATTAATTTTCGATTTTACTTGTGAGGTGTTGGGGAGGGATGGGAAAGGGGATGTGTAAGGCATTTAAACTGTGCAAGAGATACATGATACGAATTTTGGGAGATGGGGAAAGTAGAATGAAACTTTGAAAAGGGGAGTGAGAACTGTCGTTTAAGATACATTTACGACTGCACCTCGTGTGGTTTAATAAATAATTTAGTGACGCAAGATGCTTTACAACCCTCGCGTATATCATTGGATAAACCGTTTCGCGAGAAAATGGGAGAGAGATATCCGTCGTTTTGTATTCGCGATATCTTTGTACATTTTCACTTTTCATTTGCAATTTGCTGTTTTAGGAATATGTAGATTCCGAATTTTAATTAGAACTTGTAATTTTCGTTTTCATTTCTTTCAAGGAACATGTAACTTGATTTTCATTTGTAAGGTAATCCAAGTATAGAATTTGCAATGTGTAGAAAACATGTTAAAAACTTGTCATAGTGTAAAATTAAGGAAGATGCAAATTTTTGTTTTTATAAATAGCACTGTTTATGCAATTTTTTTCCTTCATGGTATATTTTCTGTCGATTAAAATCGAACCAAAGGAAAGTAGGCACAATTAAAGCTTCAATATTTCAATTGTTGTTATGCAAAATGTAAAAGATTGACCAAATAATGAACTTCCAATCTCCACTATTAAAATGATGTACTCACTGGTAGAAAATTCACAGCACACTTTGAAACGTAATATCAGAGGTGCGCGGTGCGACCATGCATGTCTGACCACGCATCGACCATTTCTACTTAACCACCTTCTTTAGCGAGGAAGTAATGAAGGAAAGTTAAATATGAAATCTTTCTGGTTTTTACTTACTACAAAATATGCTCTTGTTTTTTTACTGGCCATCAAATACGCTGCAAATGTAAGTAGTCAAAGACATGTGTTGCCATTTAAAAAAGTCCAGAAAATCTCATTTAAATGCACTCACTTAAAAAAAAAAAAAGAAAATGGACTTAACTACATAAACACGTGGGCTTTAACCAGTCTCTAGGACCGACAAATTGCGTATCTCTTTTAATTTCAGACCATTAGACTGTAACATTTTTAATTTCACACGCTGCTTAATATCTCTGGGACTCGAAAGCTTCATGTTCTGAAATATAAAATCTGGAGTCCAACGTTGGAGAGGAATGATTCCTTGATCGTGATTTCGCGTTTTCGCGGATATCACACGGCTGTTCTCAGTTCTGAGATTACTCAGAGCTGGATCTCGTCTGGCGGTAAACACCCTCTTCCACTCAGCCTTCTATTTCCGTCTCGCTGCTCACGATGTTAATATTTTTCTCATTTCCGTTAACTCGCACTGGAGTTGCGATGCAACTTACCCTTCGCAATCTGCGTTGCTAGATACATCGCAGCGCCCTTCTGCCTCTTTTTATTCGCTGGTTTCTTTCGTCTCCTTCGTATCCACATTCGCGTCTCTCAAGGAATGCGTTTGAAACTTTGGAAGCGAGGGCAAAGTGGGAACTGTCGGGACGTATCATACAAAATTTCCTGACTTCAACCTTACTTATTATTCTATGTAATGTCGTCTTAGAGGATTAGTGCATTGCATACTTTGGACGTTCTTGTATGAATATATGGATATATTCTCTATGTGAACTAAGCAACATAAATCTGTGCTTCTTCGAAAAGGTATCGATGATCTTGGGATTTTTTAATAAATTTGGAATTATAAAATTTAGCTTTGACAGGATATTTCGAAGAAGGTACAATAATATTCTGCAGTTAAATATATAAGCTGTGAATTGAATATCAAATCATTATAAGTTTCCCCAAGTTGCATGAAAAAGTGAACAGGTATTAACATTCTCATCACGTCCTGTCACACTTTCCCTGGACGATTGACACTTTAATTTCAGTCTGAATTGAAAGCAGATTTTTTCTGATAACGAAGATGAAACGAATTAAAAGAACGAGAATGAAATTAAAGTGTACCGACTGTAATTCCTTCGTACTTGCTCCCTTTGCAACACATTTTAATCGCTTTCAGAATAGTAGAGAAGCTGCACAGTGCGTTTCGATAGGAAGAAATTGCAGTCCATAGCCAAGTGGGCTTTCCGTTTGACAAGTTAGCTGGCCCGGAGTGCCCTTTATCTATCTATCAGTGGCCAGGGAGTGTACGAATGTCAACAGGCCTCGCCCAGTGGAGGCAAACAGGGTTCAAGGCTTTGCCTTGCTTTGCCTTGTTCCAGCTCCTGAACTTCCAGCCGTGCTTGTTTGATTAGAAACCTGTTAACACTATTGTCTGACACCAGGACTGTCCTCCCTTCCTCTATCGGTCTTGCTTTTAAAATTTGAATATTAAACCAGCCCCGTTTCTCTGTTGATATTTGACAACGATGCATAAGTTACAGGTGCAGAGAACAGAGATTGACTTTAGTGATTAGCGGCAACTGGCAATACGCTTTCGAGAGACAGCTATTGAATCGACTGACTTTGATTCCATGATGGACAGCACTGAATACCGGGGTAGAACCTCCATTATCTCTGTTTCCGTTATCTCAGTGGCCTACGGTGTTAACGCTGCTGGATTCGAATAGTGTAGCACCTCTGCTTTATCGAAAAATGTTCCGACAGTTTGAGACATTCAGGTATTTGATTAATTGTGATTCACACGTTACGAGTGTGTTCTAATTGAAGAGGCTCTGCTAGGCGAACTAATATAAAATCAAGTAATAAAAATTGTTCTGTACAGGGCATGTTGTTAATAACAACAGTCAGTTTCATTGTTAATGGAACACTCAGAAAATTATTTTTAAAAAAGTTAGAATTACTGTGATATTCCAATAGTAAGGCTAATAAGTGTAATTTGTAAAGACATTTATTACCTACAAGAATTTTTAGTAACTTTTAACATTTAAATAATGTATTGATATCCGCTTAGCACTAATTGAGCGTTGAGGATTTCGAGGATTAAGAATTCTGAACGTTAGTAATTTGAGAATTTGTGAATTTAAAGAATTTGGAAACCAGAAGGATGAAAAGAAATGTTCCCAATTTGTTTAGATTTTATGTACGAAGGATGGTGAAATGAGAAATAAATTCAGAGTTAGACTACTTTATAATTCCTTTATAATTGTCTAATATTGACTGATTCTTAATGGGAAAACGTAGGACCGCAAAGGGATCGAGCGGTGTAGACACGTGCAAGCGTCTCTCGCATCGTATCCGCCCTCCAGTCGCAGGAGGCGGCCCCGATTTAGTTTGCGTTTCCGGCGGACCTCGGCAACCAGAGTGTATTTTCCGTTTTGTGTTCTGTGTTTCCCTCTGTGCATCGTTCCACCACTTTATGGGTCTCCAGGTTTCGCCATCTAATTTGTCGAGTTTCTCGCAGCCAATCCACGGCGTTTTGCGTCACGAAACGGTGTGCAGGCTTTGCGATCATGTAAATTAATTGAGCACGCGAATTACTTCGGGGATAAAACGCGACTGTGCTTTACTCAGCCCTCTTATAACTGATTCATTCGGTTTCTGTAAATATACCCTCCTATCATTAATATGAGTGGTATTCCCTGCAAGGTAAACACTTAATAAAATAAGGGGAATAAATAGGTAAGGTCAAATAACAATGATAGGAATAATGGCTTTGTAGAACACAGGGGAAAATAAAATAATTGAATCATCTTCGTCAATCTTTAATTTTCTTTCAATCTTTGTGTGAGATTTTTTACAATATTTATAATGTCTAAGAAAATATGTGCATAAAATGAAAGGTCCATATTACAATATATTGCAATATAAAATAGTAGTGTAATTTAAGAAAAAATACAAATAGTTATAAAACTTGAAAATCGATATACACAGTGAAATTTCAGGGTATAATTTTCGATCGTGTTAAAGATATAAAAACACGATAGAAGATTATTCCTGAAGTCTCATTTTATACATTAATAATTAATTTTCTTCGTCAGATAGGCACTTGTCCTGTCTAGCCTGCGGATTGTTTATAAAATATTTGAAGTTGAAATTCGTAAAATTAAATAGAATTTCAAATAAACAATCATTTCTAGGCATGGTCCTGGAAAACTAAATAAAGCCGTATTTTTTCAGTGGTATTCTTAAAAATGTGCAGTGTTATACGTAGATAGTAAACAAGGCGACAATTAATTAAAAATTTTCAAAATTCCCTTTCCACGTTTCATGCCGCGCTTTATGTAGCTCTCGTAAAATGTTCTCGTGTCATATGCATTTGTGAATTCAGGTTAATTAGCATCACTCTTTAATATTCACCATAAGAAACGTTCCATGATGTTTCTGTGACTCTACGCGTATCCTCCATGCTTGAATAATATCATTTCAATGCACCGAACATTTGGTTGAAATCATGCAAATTCGTTGGAGTCGCATATGCAAATATTATGTAGATTCCTACTAGGAATAAAACAGATCTCATTCCTGAATTATCGATTTATGCTTAATTCTATAAAAAGAATTTTAAAAATGTTACATCGAGGTAGAAGAAACAGCATTTATTTAAACGACGAAATGGGGTGATGGTGGTTATAGCGGGCCACCCTCTATGTATACTGAAAGCTTATGCGTTTCAATAAGCGACAGTAATGCCCACAATCTCGTAAAGTAATCGCACATTCTGTTTATGATCCATTGGAATACTGATAAATGGGAATGCCCAGCTTTCCGAAACTACATTGCCGTGTAATCTCTGTCATACTTAATTCACGAAAAATATTCTTTCGAAGGAAATGTAGAAAATGAAAATGTTTTCATTGATATCACGTTCCCTTCGTTCTCCGAGTTTGTTTATCATTTCACTACCAATCTTAATATATAAAGCAGAAAGCTGGTATGTTTGTGAGTTTGTCTGTCGCCTAAAAATTTTCGAACGATAAACTCTGGGATAACGAAATGTGCCTCAGCTCATTATGCCTGACAAATCCAGATGAATGTGACCATTTTCACAAAAAGAAAACAAAAAATAATATTTTTTTTATGAAATCTGAATCTAAATTAAGAGTAAGTTAAATTACCCTAAATTAAAAGTAACTCATAAATCAATTCATCGAACTAGACGGTTATAAATTGGAACCAGAAATATTTGACCTATTAGTTTAATCAAAATTTGCTGTAACGTCTATTTTTTTTAACAATTTCTTTAAATATGGGCAACAAATTGCGAAACGACTTATCGAGGGAAAGTTGAACAACTATTCACAAGATGCTAGTATATGTATAAATTGTCAGATTTATTTATAGAAATCTACCAGGACAAGAAGCTGCTTATTAAGATTTATAACAAAGAATTCAGTTAAGGAATAAATACAAGGAGACGCAAGACAATTTATATTACAATATAAGTTTCTACAAATATTCACGTCACATTTGAAACTCAATGTACTATTTTGGAAACTCAGAAGCCTTCGTTCTCGATAATCCATACCTCGTGTCAATTTTCCTTAACGGTGTCGATAAAAATAATTGCGTTTGAACGATTTTATAGCCCAACGATGGCACGGTTCCCTTTAATTACATTAAAGTGGTCGGTTGAAAATTTTTGATTCAACTAGGTATTTTTGGTATGATAGCAAGCAATTTCAGACTTTCTATTTACATCTGAAATCTCGGGTCCTTTAATAACAGCAGCGGCACGAATTCGATTCTACTATGCCGGGCATCGATTCCGGGTCCAGAATGGAAAAATATTCTTACAGTTTCTGTCCGTCATGATCCCCGTTGACGTTAGCATACGTTTGCATAATGATCCCACCGACGCTGCCACCTCTCCCTACGTGTCCTCGTTACACAGGTATCGCGGGATGTTGCACGCACGCACTGAACGAGGTCGAGGGAATTTGCAACACCGAAAGTAATAAAACACGAGCGAGAGGGGAAGAACGGGGAGTGGGTGCGAGGTAGAGACACCGGGGGAAAGGGGGGATGGTGGGGAAGAAGTAATAAGCTCGTTCTGGTTCGATCTATTTATTCATTTTCACGCTCGCGTCACTCGCGGAGACTATTAAAATGAATAAGGCGGTGTAAAATTTATTTTAAAAATAGATTTCTTCCAGATTAGATTTTATTCTGCGTTCGGATTTTATTCAGAATCGAGGACGATGCATATTTTTCGTGGTAGCAGTACGACGGTGTTGGACGTCTTCGAAAGTGTGCAGGCCTTTTGAAAACTGTATCGCGGACCTTGAGTCTGCGAGCGACACTCGACTTTGCCGAGCCTTTTCTCTCCACCGCAGGCAGCGTGCTTCATTTCCCGTGAATTAAAGATAGCTATCGAGCTGGAGCGCTGTGTTATCGAGGAGCATCCTCTCGAGTAGTTGATCAACTCTTTTTTAATAATACGCGATACACGCTTCGGGCATGAAATCGCGCCAGTTACGAAGAGGAGAGATACTCTGCTGTGGGTGCTTCAGACTATAGTGGGTAATTTGTTTCTCGTGCGCGCGTAAGCGTTTGTAACGCGATGATTTCGTTCAATATTATTAACAACCAGTTACATTTTCCTTTATTGTGTATTCAATTGACTTTGCAAAAGAATACATTCACTATTTGTTTGTTCTTTCCGTCCTCCTTCCCGCGTCACCTTTGGTTTCTACACGTAACTGTAGTCAGAGTTGGCCAAATTTTATTTCGGGTAACGAATAACGATTTTATTGGTAGGTAACTGTTATTCGAATATTGCTCGAAGCAGAAATTATTCGAAGATATTTAGGCATTCGATAATTTATCCGAATAACGCTCAACTCTGACTGTAGTTCACTTTCTCCAATTGCAGCACAACGAATGAAACTATTGAAATTATCTTTTTTAAACAATGAGCCCCTGCGTACAGTGGTCTGTCAGTAGTCTGTGAACGTGGTGCTTCATTAACAAATCTGGGAAAGAATAATCGATTTCTAAATGCGTCATAGCTTAAGTGGCATGCATAATAGAAGTATCGTACACTTAGTATATTAATAAAACGGATTACGACACCGGAAACTAATGTGCCTACAGTTTTGGGATGTAATTAGCTTCCTTCTGTATTGATCACATTTTGAATTGTGCAAAAGAACCTTACAATACTGGAGAATATAGCTAGAATAGTGCTTGAGAAGCGTTTAGCTAGTTTCCCTATGGAAGGAAACCCATCTTCATTTAATTTCCATCATTTCAGGGGTTGCTCACCCGAGCGCCTGGGTCGAACATCTGCTACTAACAGTATGTAATAAATACATCATCAGTATCTGCTCGACTGGAGTGATGCAGATATACCTCTCTCCTTGTACATTACTCGATGGATACCTGTAACATTCGAATACTTATAAAACATTTGGATAATTTTAGGCATAATTTATGCAGGGTGGAAAATTAAATGAGTTACAAGCTATTATTTCTGAAACTTAGGAAGACATGATATTTCGATTTTTTAGCAGTAGCATCATTTCATATTATTATTAGTATTGTTATTATTCGTATTTATTACAAGTAAAAAAACAGTAATACATTAAGGGGTTAGGCCACCTTGGACGGAGCAAAATTGCAGTCATTTTCGGCATTTTTTTTAGGAAGATAATGAAATAAACAGTAAATTTAATATGAAGTCTGTTATTATACAACTCTAGCCAGAAAAAATCGTATTTTTTTTCTTACAAAATGGCCGCGGTAGAGCCATGCTACGCAAGATCTTGAAAAGCGACGTTTTCCACGGTGTTCAATCTCACGGCTATACCGTTTGACTTAGAACAAAAAACCAAAAAGTTTTATTTTCTACATGCCTAAAACTCTTAGAGCAGTACGTATGGAAATCCATAAACATTCATTTGTCTCGAAATGGTGAACATGCGGAGAAAAAGTGCATTTTTTTTTATAAAAGTGTCAATTGCAAAGAATATGTTCAAGATATTGCAAAACCCATACGTACTTCTCTAGTTTTAGGCATGTAGAAAATAAAACTTTTTGGTTTGTTGTTCTAAGTTAAACGGTATAGCCGTGAGATTGAACACCGTGGAAAACGTCGCTCTTCAAGATCTTGCGTATCACGGTTCTACCGCCGCCATATTATAAGAAAAAAAAATACGATTCTTTCCGCCAAGAGTTGTACAATAACAGGCTTCATATTGAATTTTCTGTTTATTTCATTATCTTCCTAAAAAAAAATGCCGAAAATGACTGCAATTTTGCTTCGTCCAAGGTGGCCTAACCCCTTAAAGCAAATTGAAGTAAAAGGCATATCTAGTTCAGGTTCAGAAATATTACCCAGTAACAGTTTTAATTCTCCACCCTCCGTGTTCATCGTTCGTTAGAACCACGTGATTCGTGAATACCCCACCCGCGGCTTTCTACCCTTATGCATTGTCTAGAATGATCGTGCGGAAAATATTTATTGGTCCGCGATGCCACCGCGACCCGAGGCGGCTGGAAGTCTTCTTTGGTCGTTTTATTTACGATTTCGCTAGCTACGGCATGTTGAAAACCGATAAGGATATATAGTTCGTTCTAGCTTGCCGCGCAACTCCTGCCAGCCTTTTATTTTCGCTTGAAAATTCACGCTACTTGGCACGTTGCAACCGAAGTCTCCTTGAAATTAGAATCTCTCTCCATCTTTCAATTATTATGGCTACTAAATACTTTTAGTCGTGTGCCAGTTATTAGTGTTAACGACCGACGATGTAATTATTGAAACTGTGGGACAACTAGGAAGTAAAAAGAAACGATGAAAGATTAGGAAACAGTTGGACGAGGAGTGGAACGCGAAAGTGTCTTCCTTGCATTTGGAAACACGACAGAAATTGTAGAAGCACAATTTTACACAGCACAATTTTGTTCCGTTATTATAAATATAATAAATCTCTTGATAGTGGTCTCTTGACTCTTTTGTGGTAGAGTGTGTGTTTTCGTTCATTTATTGCACTTTGTAACTATTGACGCATATTTACGCTTTTTTACATTACAAATATTTAATCAGTACATGTGACTGATTGACGAGTTCATTCGTTTAAAAATATTTGTTGGAAACAGTTTACAGATTTCAAATTCCCAGCGTTAGCTAAATAGTAAGGTTGATTAGTATTGCATATTTGGTATTTAATATATGGCTTCAATCAAAATCAAATTCAGATTAATAAATTGTACTACATGAAGTAACCGTTAATTGTAATTGTAAGTAAAAGTTGTTGGAAAATTTATACGAATGCATATTTTTTCGAATTTTAAGCGATCAATTTCAAGGAAGCACATTTTGTTGTTCGATCGTTATTGAAATGCAATTTTAACTTCGATACTTATCGGCCTAACTGCATCCACTTTCTATCGTGCTCTGGAACGAATCAATTTTTTATCTACCGTTTGCTCACTGAATTCGATAGGCGGTTTTAATTGGCCCCAAAGGTATAATCGATCGGTGTTCAGCAGCATACTAATTACTGAAAAACAAGACGATAAGCCCCGGTTTTGCACGAAAGTGTAATTTGAAACGAGCGTCTGTCTAATTACGTTCGTTGATAATAACGTTGCCAGTGAAGTGTTTTAATACACTTGGATTTTATTCTGTGTTTGTTAATAAAAATACAAACAGAATCGTTGATGTCTCTGGTTGTGTAAGCTTTTAATTACCAATCCTTTCAAACAGTCCTACTAATTTATTTAATTTATGTAGACACGTTTGACGCAATCCACATGAACATTAGGCGGATCAATGTTGATGACAAATGCGATGGATGATTAAACTGTTTGGTAATTACACATTTATTAATTTTGTTTAAATATAATATTATGTTTTAACAAGTTTTACGTATTTGTTACGTATTAGTGTATTTGAAGCTCTCCTACTTAACACTAATTTAATTTGTTTCCTAATTGTGCTATGACACAAAATTATAAGAATGCCAGTAAGATGGAGATCTGGATATGTGAATAATTGAATTCTTTAGATCCTCCATTTCAAAATCACAATTCAGTTTGGATTTCGAAGTACCGTGGTCAAAAGAAACTTTTGGATTAATATTTTCTACAAATAAGTATATTGAACTTTAATACTAGAATTTATTTCCCATGTTGCAAGGGCCAAGTGTCTTAGTGCAACTGCTTTCAATTTCATTCAGAGAAATAGTTGTTATATCGAGTGAAGAAAAGTGCATCCACTAATTTCAAATTTAAGTACAGAATTAATAATGATGGTGAAAAGAAACGGTTTAAATTAAACTTTATATTTTTATACACGTGTATACACAATTTTAATACCATTAGTTTCCAATTCTAAGAAACCCATCCACTCTACACCACATTGATTGTAAAATATAATTCCTGATTCTCTTATTACTACTCAAATTCTAAACTTTCCATCGCACATCATTACATGTATATTATACACGAGGACTCAGTTTTCAAAATTTAAAAGAAATCAAGTTCAAACAGTAATTTCCAGTTATTGCCTCGAAGAGGCTTTGCATTTAGAATATCCTAAAACCCCTAACAGTGCGAACCACCGTAACGTGTTGATACAAGTTCTCGTATGTGGTCATAATTAACCCGGGAATTAATTATCGCCTTTCCGAATTAGCTGTTTCAGCGATTTCATTAATAGTAATGCATTCACTCTACGCGCACCGAATCAAGTATCCGTTCCCATGGAATTATCCACTTGATCAAAACTACGATTTTAATTAGGCCTTTAGTCTGAAACGATATTTCATTCCGCTGTTGGAGCATCGGTTAATTAACTCGTTACGCATCGAGTTTATCCTGCACGCTTTCAGAGGATGGCGATAATTTGAAAGACACAGCTTCCTCGTCTTCAAGTTGTCTCTGTAAATTAATGAGGCACAGGCATCTTTTCTGAGTACTCTAACATACGACAGCCTCGAGCATCATATTTCTGATACGCGAAATGCTTGGGGAACATTTTAGAAGGCAGCACGCTCTGTCAACACGATACAACACCGCTTTCTGGTGAAATTTCAGCCCACCTGCTTTTACCTGCTCGAGATTACATTTAATTACGCGGGAGCTTGTGTGCTTACGAGAGACTTCAGAGGGAGTCGTGTGAATAGCTTTAATGCACGCATAATTCTAGAGAAGAAGGGATTATTTTATCGATCTAATAGAAATTTAAGGAAGCTCTGCTTTCTGCGCGCCGAGATTCTCACCGTTGTTCGCAGCTCATTATCCACCGGCATTATATTCATATAGCCTTCGAATTTTTCGTTTTACGGTTCCCCACATTCCTTCGTTTCCTCTGCACTGAAGAGAATCACATTTCAGGGCAAAAAATTATTTATTACGAAGCGATATTTTATTTTTCTTCGTTAGGGTATCAATTAAACGCCGTGTCTAATGGCTAATCAAATATGAAACTTGTATTTTAGCTAACCTGTCCTTGATCTCTGCTAAATGAATCTTGACAAACACGATGCACTGATCTGAATTATTTTTGTAAATATAGTGGAAGTAACCGAAAATGATTACCAATAAACAGATTATAAAAAAGGTAAAAAAAGGTTTCATTTCCTGAATATCATATCAATAAAGTGAATACATTGGTCGACATGTTTTCATCGAATATTTATACCCCGTCAAGTATTGGAAAACTGGGTGTACAAATACAGGCGGATGGATGAACATTCATCACTGACCATTGCTAATATTTACCGCGTTGCATAAATAAAGGGGAATAAAGTAGCGATGAATAATTCACCTATGCTAAATCCCTTCTATTTTCAGCTGGTCATATTTGCAGTACGGTACTTTATGCTTTCGCGCGATAAGCGATTTTTATCTGAAAAAGGGGCACGACTTTCAGGCCAAGGAAAAGTATAAAACTCATCTACCCACTTGACAAATTAAACAGAATAGAAGAAACAGTCAGTTTCTGTGCAAAAAAGGTAATGCACGTCCACGATCATCAGTTTCGCTAAAATTGTGCATGCAGTTAGTTCATACTATGTATAGCAAACTGTTAAATGAACAAACTGCATTATACAAAATTTTGCAAGTAAATAAATAAAATACGCACGAGTGCATATTTATATCGAGGATGTACAAAAGACGGAACTTTGAACCCCATTTCCTACCCAATTCTTCAACATTGCGCCAAATACGTTTGACACATTATTATACAGAGTGGCGCAAAGAAAAAGGAAAAGCCACGACTGAAGTAACTGAAGAGCTTTCTAAAAAGGAAGAAAATTGATTCTAAGATTCTATTCTTTAAATAAATTTTTGTAATCACTTAATGAATTTTTATCCGTTCAACTCGGCTCCCCCAAGATTAAATTCTGAGTGCGCCACTGATTATACACGCTCTGCACTAACTATATGGAAAATTGGAAGCAACTCGGTGAGCCAAACCTCGCGCACTCGCCTTGTTAGTAACAAAGACTAATACACGCGCAGTCATCGTGTTCAATCGTGTAGTTTCAATTGCATAAAATCCCCATCAATATTCACAGGCGATATTCCACGAAGGAAGTTGGATGCAGCCAGAAAAGTTACGACCAATTCTCCTTCGCAATCCACTTGCCCCGCGAAATCAGTTTCCAAAGTTTAGTGGAGGAAAGGCGTCCAGGGAACTGCATGGAAACAGCGTTACCGGAGTGCCGCGAATTTTTTCCTTCGAGGGAAATTCATTTCGTCTGCACGCTCGGGGTACCAGCAGGCCAACCGGGGTAAAAACAGTTCCGTTTGACGAGTTCTCGAAAGTGAACGAATTGGGGGATCGATAGCCGTCGCGAGCCCTCGCCGCGACGCGGTAGGGAGAGGGAAAAAAAGTTTCGACGGATCCGTCGCGTCCGCGACGGGAAATCGAGTCGCGCGCCGCGCGTAGAAACCGATCGCTTTCCGATATTTTCCCAACGAGGACGCGCGACAGCGCGGGCCCACAATTTTTCATTGATCGCGAGTCATTACGCTTGAGAAGCTGCACAGAGTACCTACGTTAGGCGTAATCGATGCAACCAGGTACTGCTTGATCGTTGATTAATGCGTCGCCTTTTTCAGGCAGCCCAAAATGTTGCAACCGATTTTGCAACTTCGAAACACATCTCGCTCGTTGCTCTTTGCTTCGCTTTTTCGCGATTAGTTTAATATGCTCGCCGTACCTATATTTTATTGTAAGAAGTAACACTCTGCGGAGGCAAGAAGTACATTAGTGCACACTGGGATCATTATTTGTATGTGTTATTATGTGCATATTAAGAATCTGTGGGGCAGTTTATCATTCCCATTTTTAATATTACACAGTTTAGAAATCGCAGGCATATCATGTGATGGTTATTATATATTGTATATATTATAAAATGTATATTCGTAAGTTTGCGTGATAGAGAGTAATAATTATATATTCCATATTATAATCCATTTCCTCGTCTGATGTAAATTGTACCGAGTATTGAATAACGTGTGAACATAACTCTAGTGGTGTTTAATATATAAAAGTGAGGGAAAATTGAATTTGAATTTAGTGGAATACTTGTTCCAAGTAAGCATTGATGTCTTAATGACGAAGGAAGCTTAAATTTCGTGATATCCAGTAATCATTGAATTAGTATTCATTGTGACAAGTCTCATAGAATTTCAAAAAGTAAAATTCAATAGTGTAAAATTCTTCGATTGCTATTTAGATTGCACTGTAATTAAACAGTGCTGATGTAACTAATTCCAATCAGCTAAAAAGTAACAATACGTTTCAAATTGATCTAAATCAGAATTTAATCTGAATCTGGTTTGGACAAAGTATCCAGGCTCTATTTTAGTAGTTGTTTTAATGTCTTGCTGTCTCTTGTGTCTGGCGATATTTTTTCTTCCCTCCGTTCAGTGACTACGGACAGACTTTAATGTCATAGAGAAAGGTCAACGATAGGTCTCAATCGATACGTTGTATTTGCAGAGCTGGATGCGAATGGATGTGATCGCGTTGACGTTGAAGGAATACGGAAGATGGATGCCCGAGATTTGCTTGGTTTCGTAGATTGATTATGATGGAATTAGTTGTGAAGTGTCAGATTTCATTGAACCAGTTTTAACTCTAATTTTATGTATTTCCTACGCGTTTATTTAGCACAATTTTGGGAGAGTATTTAGGCCATCCTTGGGTATAACTGGAGTAAACTTACTTATTTTTAATTTAACTTTCTAGTTGAAGGAAAGTTCACAGCGACGTCCAATTACAACAATTTAAAAAGTACGTTCCACCTCTCGCCTCCATTTTTAAGAGAAACTTTAAGGTTCAGCTTTGCTTCTATATTACGGTACCAGGAAAAATAAGAATCTTTTAAAAATTCAAAAATTCTGAAGAGTCAGATTCTTGCACGAATTCCAGTGAGCTGAGGTTAAAAAAATTAACCAATAGCTTTTTTTGAAAAGTTATATAATTTAAATTATTTCTCATTCGATGATTATCGCAGCTTTTTAACATTTTATTATTAACCAAAACCAGCTGCTTCGTACATTGCTTTCGCTGTACATCGTTAAATTTAGTGCAGTAATTTTATATCAAATTCTAAAGAAAAGATAATATATATTCTCTTCTTAGTACGGTAAATAATAATCATTTGTACTCGTACAGGAGGATGAAGCACTTTACTAACTTATTTTATAGAAGTTAAAATCATCTATATATAGTGGGTATAAACAATAATTTATAAGAAACCAAAATTCAGCAGAACCCCCTATTGCATTTGGGTATTATTGCTTAATATACTTTTAGATCCTTCTTACATGAGATAATTCTGTAGCTCAGGTCTGATATTTCAAGCACATTCACTTGACACAGACAACGCTAATTTAAAAATATATAAACTGTGTACACACATTCTGGACTATGAGTTGAGAACCACAAACGAGTCTTGTGTAAAAAGTCTTTAATAAAATATAAGCTATAATATCCTAACGCAATTATTAGTTTCTAGTCTCTACTAAAGGAACGCCACTAGATTTTTGTTCACGCAATTTATAATATAATTAACACTCTGATTTTTTTTTTAAAACATAAGAAGAAATGTCTTTCAAAAGACATTGATTGCAAAATGTCAGTAAAATATTAATTTGCTTAAGAAAATCAGTGTTCATTCCCTAATGGAAATGATTGTATGCTTTAAATTAGAGAAACAAGTGTCGACTATGGATAGTGAACAAAGGGGATAAATTTGAAAATCGACGACGAGAGCGAATTCCCATGCTCTATCGATTCCCCCGACGACACGACCGAGACAGCGGATTGATTAACACGGAATGACAGTTTCGTGTCAAAATGTATGGAGCCACGAGCAAAATAAATCAATGCTCTAGTAAGTGGGACGGTATATCTCTCCGTTCCACACTGCTTGACAAAGCTTTTTGTCATAAAACATCGAATGTCTCGACGATGATAAATTACAGCCCCGAAATACTCTTGAAACTCGAGAACGACCCCCCTCGCCATACTTAATCGTCGAGGAATTAATTACTGGGGTGGGAATTAAATCGAACAATCTACGTTGTGCTGAGCCATTCAAAAATTCAATGCATAACCCCGTAAAGGGCTGAGATTATTGTACCGTGAGCATAGTTTACGAAGTACTATTTAAACCTCACATTCACGTTAAAATGGACTATTAATTTCTGCAGTGAACCATAGATTAGACGAATGTTGAAAATTAGGCGATCATTAAAACTGAAGATTTTGGAATTGGTAAAAATTAACAGTTCATCTTACTTAATGTCTCATTGTTGCTATTTATACATCATTTTTTTGAAAAGATTGATTTTTCGTCAGTGGGCTGAGGATTCACCAATATCGGTCTGTGTCTTTTAATAGGTATTGGCCATTGATCACGAAGTTGTAATTAGCTAGCTGATTAATTAGAAAAATGGGAAGAATGTGGTGAAGATGAAGTTCAAGTGATGACTGTCCTTGTTAATATCACTAACGTGCTCCATATTTTCATTGTATTTTTGGGGAAAATACCCCTCTGATCGACTATTAATCTTCTTCTACGTCTTCTATCGCAGTAACTCACCCTAGGCTACAGCAGCAATAATACACCTTTTGTCTTACCCCAGAGAAATGTTCCCTCATTTCTATCATATCATTTTCCAAAATTGGCACATGCTTGTACTTTCTAAAAATCAATTAATAATCTTGTGTAGATAATTTTTCGAGATACTGAAGTAAACTCAATGCCTCTGCTGCTTAATTAAATTCTCCACGTGCTTGGTCCACTGACTAATATCTAATTAATTTGGGATAAATTTATATTCCTCTTATCTGAAGGGCACAAGAACAAAGCAGACACGAGTAAATAGAAATGAAAACATTTCTAAACACTCTGCGTCCTCAGGTGTAGTCTGGAATAAAAAATAAATTACATTCAACAGGAACTACGCGAACAAAAAAAAAATACGATTACGAGTGGCTACGCTGGAAGCATTCTAAGTGGCAATGAATTTCGTTAGAAACGCCTTGAAAACCACTTTTTTATTCCGCCTTCCCTCGATTCGTTCCATTTCCCTCGCGCTTCATCGCGGAACGCCTCATGTCCATTTTTTTTAGCTAACCCTCATGGCCGCCTTTTATTTCCACGTATGAAAAATGCAAAGTGGAATCGCCTGTTTCGTGGCTTGCCGCGTTCACCGTCAGAATACTGATCAATTCCAGCTTTATTCCCCTCTCCCGACCGGAAGGGAGACGTGCGTGCGCGCGCGATGCGTTTTCCGCTACAGGTTGCCTCTAAAAATGCTGAACGACACGGCGTTTCTCTGACGTGCATCACGCTGCAGAAATCACGAGAAGCCTCTGTAATATCGGTAGAGGAACGTGTTGAAAACGAGAAGGGGAAAATGGAGAAAAAGGAAAGTCGAAGGTGGGGGTGGTTTCACGCCGGTAGTTCCTCTTCTTGTACAGACCCCGGTATCTTCGTGTTTCCAATCTCGTGGAATCTGTTTCTCGTCATTTTTGGTGGGCTGAGTTTACGATAGATACGTGGGATTATTCTGGTATCTTAGAGATTAAAGATTTGCGCCTGAATTTATTCATTTGCAGGCGAAACTGGTACGAATGTTATTCATTAATGGTTGGGAAACAATACAGAATGCACGGATCTCTAATCGGTGATTAAAATTGTAGGATCTGTAGACAATTTTCCATGTTAGAAAAGTGATTTTTCCATTTGTAGAAAATATCTTTCACATAGGCCAAACCTTCTAGATTTAAATAAAAAAATGACGGACTTAATAAATTAAATAGTTTCTGAAATAAAAATTCATAAGTACAGCCCGGTTTCACGAAAATAGGTGAAAATTGCAAACATTGACAGCCTGTATTTTTTTAACAAATTCGAAACCAGTAAAATGATGACTTAAACCACCCTTAATTTAGCGTGGACTATATCATGTTTCATTTGGAACAAGATCCCTGATATCGAGGGCAAAAAGTGATCCATTTCGCTCAGAATGATCCGCCAGTATTTCTTCATATATTAATTCTTTAGTAGTGTGCCTAACTGTCGCCATTTGTCAGAATTTTTCCGTCGTCACGAGATGCGAATTTCGCTTTATTACTTTGAGAAGAATAGGGTAATCGTTTTATCTTCATGCTAATTGAGCGAAACTTTGTGGTAAATCGTAAACGGTCTAGCCAACTGTGAACTCAACCACTCTTTCTTATCTACCCGAGACTTAACTCTTTGCGGAGTCATTGTATTACTTAATTTCACGATGAAGGACTTTTATGTGAACAGAAAAGGCTTCCTTTTTTAATTATAAGCCCTTTCGTCGTGCAACTGAGTTTTGCAGTGATGGTAAGGATGATAGAGAGATTAGTATTCCTATTATTTTCTTTTTCGAGATGATATCGAAGCCCTATGAATTTTCAAGGAGGAAAAGTGTTCACACGAACTCAAGCTAAGTAGCATAAGTCTCCACAGTCCATCACATTCGAAAATCAGAGGTACCCTACATATTAACAGTTTTCAATACAGATCATTTCAGCTCTAAGTTACCAGACGCATAAACAACACCAGTGCAAATCTCGAACTAGAAATAATTTCAAATTTAACGACTACAGAAAACCAATGATTCGAACACTGCATACCAACCCCACCTAAGTGTATTTTCACACAAGAAACGTTTGCGACTCACAACTGCTATTTCACACACGTTCAAACGCCCTCCACTTCTCCCCAGCCCTCTTAAACCAACACCAGCTCCGCCAAACGAGTGTAGCTAACGTACAAATCGCGCGGCACACAAGTGCCCCGCGTGAAAAGACCCTAACAGAAAGTCTCCTCGCCCACCACAGCCACCAAGAAAAAGAATCACCCAGTTATTCAACAACCATCGATTCCCCTCGACATTCATTCATCCCATTCACGTGGCACAGAATAGAAGAAACATTGTGTCCTATCGGAGCGAGTCAAATGAAGACTACATCCTGTGGTTCGAGGGTAGGGGAAGCCGGTGTCGTTCGAACGGCATAGTAGCTAAAGTTTGCCGGTTCGGGGCTTCCTGTCGGCACAAATGTCAGGTGACCACGCTGTGAGCCGTGCCCGCGCGTCCTTTCTCTCAAAGAGGCACACTCGAGCCGGAGTAGGACGAGAAGCCGTCTTTTCCTCGCAGCTTTCAAGTCCGTGGGTAGGTTCGACGAGGGACGTAGAAGGGGGCGAACACGACGGAGGAAGAGGATACAGTAAAGAGTAGGAGGCCGAATGGCGCTCGTGTGGATGCTGGGCTCTTCCCTGCGGCCCGATATCGACCCAGCCACCACCGACCAATACTGAAGAAAAGCTAAGGTCGCGGTTACGACCGTGCAGAAACGAGAGGACATCGAGGACCACGCTCGTAACTCGCCCGTTCCCTTCGTTTCGTCGCGATCGTGAAACGAGGGGCCACCGGCTCAGCCAATCTTCCCGTTTGCTCCTGGCTTCGAACCTCGCCTTCCAACCACGACATGAATTCTCCCGCCTGAAATGGGCTTAGTGAAGACCACGGTTCAGTGAATGGAGGATATTATTCACGGAGGGGATAAATTTGGTTAGTAACGAGGATTCAGGTGAGGTATTAAGAATGTCGAATGCGAGATCGGGGATGTGAAGGTTCCAATAGGCTTGGGGCTCGTGTTCAGAGTGTGGGGTATAAGTAGTTTGAGGGGAAAGTTTAGAGGCTTGAAGTTCAAGTTCATGGGCTAGGAATTCAGTGAACTCTGGGTTTAATAAGTAGTATGTCGTTAGCTGAAGGTTCTAGATTTTTAGGATTGTTTTCTTGCAGAAAGGTAATTGACATTCTATGACACTGGTCGAGTCTTTGGGAACGCATGTAATTTAGAGACGCTAAGAGAATTCTAGAAAGAGAAATGGCTATTGTACATTTTTCTTCAATTTAAAGATTGCATTACTCGGTGGCTGCATCAACTTAGACATGCATGCTACGTTGAATAGAAAGTATATTCCTCGTGGGTACAAAGGAAACTGGTCAGAACGTTTTAACAATCAGAAAGCTGAAAGCACAATGTGAGGATATTTTCTTACATAAACCCAATTTACATAAAATAATTGAATTCCTCAGAAACGAAAAGAAAAAAGTGATAAGAGACATATTCTCTGCTGTAAGGCTAAAGAAACTAGTTTTGCAAGCTTATTCTCAGTTTCTTCCTCACCCAAGTCGCTAGCTCCACGTTGCACGCTAAATAAGTGACTAACAATCACTCGATTATCCTAAATTCCCGGAAAGTTGGCTTATCCCCGACACCGTTTGTCAGATCCAAACACGCTTTGGCCTCGGCTGGTTACGTAGGCGTCTGAAGGGGCGTCGTGAATTTTAACCAACGAACCTTTTAAAGTTTGGCACACCCCCGTTAAAGAGGGACTCCTTTAGCTGTGCTCGAGGACACTGGAAGCCCCGAACGGAACGTTGAAACCGTTTTGGGTTCGTTTTCCAGCGACCCCGTCCAGGCGAACGCTTTAATGGAAAGAGCGACGACCTTCGAGAAGAAGCCGGAAAGTCGTCTCAATTATGTGGGAAATACGAGGACGGCTGATCGCGAACAAGGAATGCCTTCCTTCCGTGATCTTATTGCCCCTGCGGGCCAATCTGTAATCTCATTGCCGAGCCTGTGATCGATACTGTTTTCCTTTCGCCGCAGCCAGAGAAATCGAAAGGGGCTACCTATAGTGTCGGGCGAATAGTTTTATCCCTTTGCTCAGTGTTTAGACGTTTATATTTCTCTTTACTAAACTGTTGAGTGAAGTCGGTGTGAATCTTCATGCTCCATTTTTTATGGAAGTCTGACGGTGAGTTTGTAATAAGCTTGAAACAGGATTGAATGTAAAGCGGTGCTAAAGCAGAATTACCAGGAAATGGTTTTTTTTTTTTTAGTGAATTCTATGTACATATTCAAAAGACTAGAAATTTTGGAGCGAGATAGAAATAATTTTAATAAGCTTAAAACTTTAATCGACGTAGTCTCTTTAGATTAATCATTTGTTCTGTTTATGGAATCTTGTACAAATTCTGATCGATTTTTTGGTTGACCGAATTTTTCATTTTTGGATGGAATTTAAATTGAGGAAGATTGAGAACATATAATAGCTGTACTTCTTCTTGATTGTTGAGAACACAGTGCAAAATGGAAAAAGATCGGAGACGTAGTTTGCTTTCCGTGATAAAGTGAAAGTTAAGGTGGCCGCCCTAACTTATGGAGGGTAGTGTACTTCCGGCATCGGGGATGGTTGGGTTGAAAGATGGGCTCGAAAAAGCATTCGAGACAGGATGATTATGGGAAGAACTCTTACTCACGCCCACTGACCACGCGACTGTTTTCGCTTTCTTCCCTGTTGCCCATTGGCCCGCTTGTTTTATTCCACAGGAAGCCTGATTCCTACGCATTTATTCTTTCGCATGCGTACATGCTGCTACTCCCAGAAAAAATATATTTCCTTCGTTGGTAGAATATATTGTATCTGTCGAAGAATTTAATTTACTTTTTCTTTCGCGTGTGGTTTTTTTGCAAAGGCATTCGTTTGATTATATTTAATTATTCTGTCCTCGGGCCTCAATTATATGGGCGGGGGGGGGGGGGGGGGGGGGTTGGATTATGCAACCTGCCACGGTTGAGGTCTATTATATAATATTTGTGTATAGACTACAGTCTATTCTGTCTGCACTCACTATTCACTTATCTGGTTTAGACGTATCGTCTTGTTCACGTAAGTAGTAGGAATATCAAAGAACCGATGAGAATCAATAACACACATAAAAGTAGAATACAAAACATCAAAAAGAAAAGAAATAAAGTTATTCTTAATTATCTATTACCTGTATTATCTGTATGTTGTTTCTCACCCTCCTTCGACACAATTTTGCAAGTTCCACGACACTACGAACGTAAAAATAAATACAGTTCTATCATTTATCAAACCTGATTTCAATATATTTCAAAAACCTTACAATTCCAACTTCATAACCAAAGTGAGACCTTCTCGTCAAAATTACAATCCATACAAATTTCTGAACAACCTACAGATTTTTTCACGGTGGACCAAAGTTTTCTACATATTTCTAATTCTACCCTTATAATTCACCATTCGTTCTAGAATGGTCAGCTTGAAAACTTCGATTTCTTAATGTCTACAGAGGGTGTTATTGTTCGCTGTGACTTAAAATCCTCGTGGGTCCAAGGAGGTCCTCGAGAAATATATACACGAGGGTGGAAAAGGCGATATTCTGATATCCCGTGGAAAGCCTGTTTCCACCCTCGTTTCGATGTAAACGAAACAGGCGGCTCCTATTCGTCGAATCGATCCCTCCACCCCAAGCCTCTTCGAGGAAGGCAACAATCCGATGCCATAAAGATTTTTCACCGGCAGCCTCGTTTGTTTCACGGTCACCTGGACTTTGCTCCGAGGAAGCTGACAAATTCGATGCTCTCCCTAGCCATGGGGACGAAAACGGGGAACTCGATGAGTTCGGCCATTTGTTACCGCAGATCCTCGCTGAACGAGGATCCGGGTCGCGTGGACAAACGATGTGAACGCAGTCTGTAGAAATTCCTGCGTTTAAAAAATAACTGACGTGACTGTCTTTTTATGGACAAATTTGAGTAAATGATTAAGTAAAAAAATTTTAAGGTGGAGATAGAGAATATTCATAGAGTGAGTCTTCTCTTCCCGTGAATATATTTATTATACACGAGCTGGTTGCAACGGTATTGTTTTTTTAATAGAATGGTATATTTTTAACATCAATTGATTGGCTCTGTTATTCTGTGTACAGAAATGTATAGGTGTTGACATCAAAAAGTTAATACTTCACAAAATATTTCGTTTTCTTTGTCTGAAAATTGTTCTGTTGCAGCAAGTGTTTAAATGTAATCTCCTATGTAAGATCTAATAATGTCCACTTGTATTGTATTTACATATTGAGTAGGTATATGTGTTACTGGAACTACTTTGGTCTGATCATCACAGCTTATACCACTTATACTAAAGACAGTATGTACTCAGACTAGTTTTGTACATACGTGTTCACACACATTACGCAGAAAATGAAACTGGCAGTTTATACAGAAGTGTTCACACATTCCTACTATGACGTCAGTAAACAAATAGCGCGTGTCAACATGTAACAACAATATTTTGAACTTCCCTCAGTTGCATCAGACGTGTTACAGTTGCTCCCGAACAAATCCAATATTTGACTAAAGAAACTTTCGACGCAAAAACACCATAACAATGTAAACGTCTAAAGTTCTTGCGTTGTATTGTAACGCGACATGCTAACAGAGAACAATGTACTTAAATGGTGCACGTAAGTCGCCCACCTAAAGCACAAATTTAAACAAATCCGTATTTAATTAACAACCCCGGCACACCGTACTCCGTCAAAGAAATGAAGAAATTCCCCCGAGAAACAGGCTTGCATTAGCCAGAGAAAAGGATCTCAGTCACCATCGAAAATTTCCCAATTCACGTCACGAACAACGAGGATGTTCCCGCGACTTCTCCTCGCGGAGGCAAATTGCAAGGGGGACTTGAAAGGATAATCGAAGAACTGCTCGCCGAAAAGCGAATCGCGCGCTCAGCCCCCCGAGGCAGCGAAGGAATCGCGAGTAAACTTTTGTTCGACTTCCAGCCGCGTTTCCCGCTGTTCCTTCCCGAGCTGCTCCTTCCCCGCGGATTGCTTATGAAAAGGAGAGCTCGCCGCGCGGCACCAAGTAACCCCCGAGTCGAGGATCGCGGAAGGGCGAGGGAAGGGACCGGGTAGACGACGCCAGCCTAGTGACCATTGTCACGAAACTCTTGGTGTTTGTGTTCCAGAGCATGCCCTCCTGACTCTCTCCCGCTCCTCCCCCTCTCGTTTCCTCTTTTCCCGCAATCCGTCGACCCTGTCCAGCTCCAGGCTCCCTATTCGATGGTGTTCATATTCCTGCCAGGGTGACCTCCCCCTGTCATTTATACGAAACGAAGCTTGCTGGTCGATGCTGGGGAGCGAGGCACGTGGTTGGTCTACGCAAGCGTGAAACCGGGTCCCTTACAGGGTGAAAAGGGTGCACAATCATAATTAATACGGCGAAGCACGGGTGGTGGTCGTGGATTGTGTGAAAAATGGGGTTGACTTTCTGACGGAGACTGTGGAAAATTATTTCCCTGATTTTCAACGTGTTTGGTTGATGAGGGTATAGAAAGGGGTTGGCAAGTGTAATTGCTATGAGGATATTGTATTCTTAATTCAGTAACAGCTCTAAATAAAGATTTTTCTTAGCTTATAAATTATCGATATTGGGTTCAGAGCGATTCTATTCTTTTTTAAGATAATTCAACTGACCAATTAAGGACAAGTATTTTTTATATTGTTAGTGGCAGGTTGAATTCTATAAGGAGCAGCGTAATTGTATGAATTTCCGGCCGTACTTATTCTGACAATACTTCTGTGGACGGTGGGTTTATATTAGAACGTGCTTGACGTGATTTGTCGCCCCAAGGAATTGTTAGAGAGCTATTTTAAACGGGCGCAACCTCGTTATATTGAATTTGAGCGACACAATTTCAGCGGGGCAGTTTAAAATAATCCGACGTGAAATCAGAAAAGTGCATCATACCGAAGGAATGGGGATTAACGGTTCAAACAAAGTGAGGGAATGAAGTGCTCGAGAATTCAAATTCCCGCCACTCGAGATTGTATAATGAAACACTGCATTCGTAACGGTAACATGGACATAAATATTAATACCGCAATTGTATCAATGCCTCGAGTAAAACCAGAAGTTCAACCCTGCGTTTGAAGTTCTTAATCTATTAACATTTAAGAAAAAAGGATGATGAAGTCTTTGTTGATTTTCTGGGTAGCCATAGGGAATGATAGAGCTGGAAATAAAGCATTCACATTCGATTTATGGTTTCACTGAATCCTTTAACGATAAGGGGCACTGTTAATGAGAACGAACTTACCCCCAGGTTCGTCGATAAATGAAGGTAATTAGGGTTTAAGTTTCCACAGAATGGTTGAATGTTATTTTCGAGGGGGGCGAATTTCTGCTTAGCTTCTTCCTTAATGGAACTGTCAGTGGCTTGGGAAAGTAAAGCTTTCGTCAAATCTCAGAAGACTAAAGGCCCTTGAGAAGTCTCCTTTGATCTTACGAGGATTCCTCAGCATTCCTAGCGTGCTTTAACACGCAAAATACTTCCTTAGTTAATAACAATATTTTTCCTTCCTAGCCAAGCATTTTTTGTAGTTAGTTAAACAGCTCTGTTCGATATTATCTTGCACACAATAAAGTACTCTTCGTACTAAGATTTTAAATAAAGAAACCTTTGATAGAAACTGATTTTAAATCAAACGAAAAATGGATTATTCAAATTCCAGTATCGTTGTTGTAGAATTCTACAGCATAAGAACACCTTTTCAGATTAATGATATTTCCTCTGGTTCGTTGATGAAAGAAACTGCACATTTCTTTCATACAGCATTGGCTAAATGAAACAGCGAATAATTTTTTCTGCGTGATCCGTAGAGAATGCTAGTAATTAGATATAATCTTTATTTAATCAAAGTGTTTTCCAAATGGCTATGTATGACCATTTGCCACTTTTCTGGTAAAATTTGAATCCCCCGACTCAAAGTCCTCGAGAAAGGACTCATCTTTTGAGGCTATAAAGTCTTGAATCCAATATTGAACCTCTCCCACATTGGCGAAGCGTATACCGGGTAGTCTACGCTGTATCGACCTAAACGAGTGGTAATCGGGAGGAGGGATGTCTGGACTTCAGGCTGGGTGAGGTAGAACTTCCCACTTCAATCGAAGTAGTGTTTTCAGTGTTACGGCTTCTTACCTGAGGCCTGTAAGGGGGGATTGCGCCTTGTTGGGCCGAGAAATAGGTAATTCTTTGTGAATTTTTTGTACAAAAATGGCGTTACAAATTAATTTGAGGATTGGCAGGCTGTTTTATTGTATCTTGAGCTATTGTTCTGAATTTTTGTGTGACAGTGGAAGAAAAAGCATGGCAGATACAGAGTGCTGACTGAGAACGCTGAAAAAAAATCGGGTGGTCCTGGCGTTGACGGAAAGTACCTTCTGTAAGGTTTATATAAAACACAAAAGGAAAAGAGATTCTTAATCTATATGAATGTGGATATCTGTGATAGTAGATGTCTTTTTTATTTAAGGGGGTATTCTAGTCTAGACACTCGTTTTTGAAGGTGATATTTGGAAATTAATTCTGGAAAACCTATCGCACCTACATGGCAGGGGTTTTGCACACATATTTAGTAGTGTTTGAACTATCAACACAAAGTTTCGGAATGCATTGCATTGAAATTTGTACAAGTTACACGCCGAAGTGCAGGTCATGTCATCAAACACCGGGCACACGAATTGTGACCGTCCTAGTCATTTCAAACGAAAGTACCAAAGATTTTTTAAATCCATATGAGTGTAGTTATCGCCCGAAGCAGATATAAGCAAGCCCGGTCATTGTTACCGAAATTACAGCTGTTTGAAAATTAATGTTTGATTTTTTCGACATTTCTTGAACTAAAATAAGGAGTGTGTGGGTGGAGGGGGTTGTATCGAAACTATTGATATATTTCTGCTTCGGGAAATAGCTACACATTCACTTTGAATGTGTGTCAAATTTTAGCTCAATCGGTCCAGTAGTTTTTGAGAAAAATGTGCGCCCGATCTAAAAACCTTGTTTCGAGAAAAACGCGTTTAAAGTTTTTCATGCAGTTACGATCTATAGGACTGAAGTTACGGTAGATAACGCCTAATTTCTGTAACTTTCCCCTAATCTGCTATACCAGGACCGTAGAGGAAACCTTCCTTAACTTAAAAAAAATCATGTTGGGCAGCTCTCTCTTCTCTGCTGGCAGTCATAGCCTTTTTAGATACAAGAGTCGAGAGAATGACTGCCGGTCACGCTGCGGCCTTAAGTCCCTATAACTCTGGGAGTTTTTCGAATTTCACCTTAATATTTTAGGGACATCTTTTCGAAACCCTAAACTATTAGAAAATAAAAAAATCTAATTTTTGGTTAGAATACCCCCTTAAAAAAGTTTTCCCGATTTTGGAGCAAAACCTTTTGCAGACTCAAATCAGGAGGCTTCATCTTCTTCAAAAGGCTGCCATTATAACATTTTTTTTTATTTTTCTTATTGCATCTACTACCACAGACAGCCACACTCACACAAATTAAGAATCTCTTTTCCTTTTTGTGTTTTAGATAACCCTTACAATACTTTCCGCCAACGCCAGGACCACCCAATTATTTTTCAACGCTCTCTCGGTATCTGCCATATTATTTTTTCACTGTCACACAAAAATTCAGAACAATAGCTCAAGATACAGTAAAAAGCCTGCCGAACCTCGAATTAATTTGTCGAACCGTTTTTGTACAAAAAATTCACGAAGAATTACCTATTTTTCGGATCACCAAATGCAAAGCAGAACCTTATGTCCATGGATGTTCAATCTATATCAGCGATCGTCATTTTTAACTCGGGGTAGACAACACCGACAGTACAACAAGTAGGTGTAGCAGAAAAAAGGTCCGTAACTTTACCTAACATCACCTAACAACGAGCGAACGAATTTTTGCACCGACCTAATACAATCCTCTAAACGCAGAAACACTGTTCTTTCCAATAGCGCTATGAACATTACAAATCCCCTTAATTCGAATCCGATAAAATCTCGGTTTATGGAAGTTCCAAATGCCCCCAGAAATTAAACCCAACCGAAGTCAGCCCAGGATTAACAGCCGCCGCTATAAACAGGGGTAGAAAGGAACCACTTCAAGTCTAAATTCTCGCTAATCTCAATCAGATTAAATGCCAGCCCCTTGCCAATGAATACCTCGTTAATTTGTTTAATTTGCCCATAATCGTGCAATGTATCTTCATCATTACTCTTCGATTGACTTTAAAATGGCCCTCTTGACACATTTATAACTCAAAATTGTTATTTCAGTCATAGTGCTACTTCAAGAAAAGCAAGAGAAAATAGAAATCGTGTAAATACATTCAAAGTACATGCCCCAAGAATACCAATTCACCATCGCAATTGTAATAGCGTAATAAAAACATATTATTATTAATATCGAAACGAGGGAACGGTCACTGCAAATTAATGGCCCGTTCGGGGATGCTGTCGCAAGGAATATCCACAGATTGCTGATTGAGTGGAAGAAGAAAAACGAGGGTATCAGATGCTGGTCGCGACGCCTGCTCCCAGTTACTGGAGCGACGTTACCTCGGGAATCCATGCTAGAGGAAATTTGTCTAACCGTGCAACGGTGCCCACGAACGTTTCTCTAGGCATGAGAGAGGACAAGACGTCTCTGCGCCACGGTAGTTCTGTGTAGAGATTCCTGAGCAAGAAACACAGCGGCTGTGCAGACGACCGTGAGAAATGACGCTCTGAGAATTTACAAGGTTCCAGGGTGCACGGAATACAGATGGTTACTAATTGGCTGGAATGGAGTCTGTAATGCACCAACTCCTGCCATCCAGACGAATATTCCCCTTCGAAGGAAATATCCCTCGAAACTTGAACTGCGTTATCTCAATGTTTTATCGCGGAATCACGTGAAGCGGTACAATTTTCTCAAGTTTTTCTCAAGACTGAACCTTCAGAGTTAAACACCCTCTGCAGAACAGCCAATTTACAGACGATAGACAATTTATCCGGTTCTTATAAAAGCTTCCCCGGTCGGTGCTATTTTCTCCTGAACAGTGGTGAATTTCTCAGGGATATTTATCTATTATAAGCTGATAACTCGACGTCTTCTTATCGTATAAATTCTTGTTTCTAAATTTGTTTCGCTTCCGTGGAATTTTAGAGCCAGGAGAATGTCTGACATGGAGGATCTCGGGGAATTTTAATAGGGCGATGTATGCATATTATACTGGGAGAGACGAGACCCAAGAGTAATTTAATAAAATCTATCTTCGTTTCTAGATTCTTTGGTCGAAGGGTCTCTAAATATGCGAGGGTAAAACTATAAAATATTTATCGTTCTATTATAGCAGACTTCTGTCAGTACCTTTACCATTTTGCAATTCAAAGCCTTGTTATCAAGACACAAGCAGCACAAAGGTGTAGGGGGTCGACTTCCTGCGCGTGCTATTTAAATATCAACAGCACAACACACTCAGAATAAATTCTCAAGGTTTCTAATTCACATTTCCACCCGGGTCCGACAATATCTCTCGCACTAGAGTCACAGCAAATTTTACCTTAACTTCTACCAATGTATAACCTTCTAATCGTATTTTGTATTTCGAATCTTCGTTCTCTCGCGTTTTAACACCGAGGCGTAGAATGGCGAACTGTTAAAAGACTGTTCGATTTCGTTGCACGAAGTATTTGAATATTGTATAGTTATTTTATTATACAACTTTGGGTAACCGTGCAGTCACTTTGTAGAACGGAGCTCAGTGGATCAATGGATGGTGATTTTGCCGATATTAGGGCTGGTAATAATAGCGACGATAGTTGCCATGACAATGACGGCGGCAACGAGATATCGGATGTAACAGATAATGGGCTGGAACTTAAATTTCCGTTGCCTCCTCGGCGGTGCTGGGCTTTGGGGCCGAAGGAAACCGATCCTTTGTGACTATTTGCAAATGAAACGGAAACGTTTACGGAAGGCACAGCGCGCCAATGGATTATTAGCGGCGTCGAGTAACATCAGCACGAAACGTATGTTCAATAGGGCTCAAATTAATTGGAAATTTCCATTAACGTCGTAAACAAACGATGCGCATTCCGGAGGGCAGAAAATAGAGAACGTTTCGGAACTGTAGATGGGAACTTAATTGGCTGCAGCTCGGGAAATGCACGCTGTTTTCCCGAGAAAGATAGCCTCTGTAAAGGGGGTGGTTAAAGAAGTATGATTAGGTGAAAATGTGATGTTATTGGGAATTACGAATGAGCAACGAGATCAGAAGGTGTGAAATTAATATCTGGTCTTAGTTCCGTAATTTCAGCTGATAGATTCTGAAGTGACAGGTAAATAACCTGATAGGTCGTGTACGAAATAAATTTATGATATCGCGAAACCACCCATCTTAGCGCCAGCACACTTGTGTTTTAAAGGATTTTAGATATGTCATCATGTTTCAAGTGATGCGAAGATTTGCATGCAGCTGATTTTGAGCATGTTTAAGAAGAAATTGTACTCAATTAATCATATTTTGATCAGCACTATAGTGTGTTCATTGTACTGAAACACTTGTAAAGTATTTTTGAATCTAGTATTATATAAATTACTTTTTTAAATTTTAATTTAATATTTATATTCTAAATATTTCAATTTTTAGTTATTATAATAAAAATAATTGAAATTAGATTTGTTTCGGAATTTATTTAGAATAAATTTATAATTTTATGTTAATGGTATGTTATTAATGATTAATTTTGTATATAATGAAGTAAATTAATATTATACCTTTTGTATTAGGATTTATTAAATAAATAATATACATTATATTAATCTCGAAATTAAAAGAGATAAATATAAATTAATTTTGTGTACCAAAATGATTACAAATTTATGTTTTGAAGTGAAATGTTAAACGATTTTAATGATATCTAGTTTTATTTTTAAATGAATTTATTAATTCATATATTTATTTAATTTAAGAAAAAACTTCATCCTTTGGAAGGACTAAAAGAAGTACAGAAACCTCGCGAATTTTCCACTCTATAAAACTTATTTGTTCAATTCTCTGGTAATCATAAATTTTTACTTCATTCTTCTCTACGTTAAGAAGAAAAGAAAATTCGCCTGAAGAAAAATTTGCATGTATATGAAATTTGGTACAGAGAATAGGTTCTATGCATGAATTACAGTAGAACATCGTAAGTACCTTCGTCGAAGACATTGCCAACGACAAGGTGTCGCTAAATTATATCCCATTACTGTTTGCACTAACGCACACGCGAGAACTGTGATAATGCAATTACAATTCCATAGGGATGCACAACGTCAAAGACGGTTTAATCTCATTAAATTATGGGCGCAAAAGGGCGCAGATGTGAGCGGCGGGAAACAATACACAGAACTTGTCATACGGGCATAATCGTTTGACGAACTGCATAAAACCGATTACACCACTAATTGTACGGTGTGAAAATATATTGGCGGGGAAAATTATTTTCTTATAAATGTAAATTAGGACAAAATTAATTTGACTATAGAGTATTACAATTATTATATGTCACAACTTTGGGGCATAAATCTCGACCGCAGAAAGGGAAAGAAAATCACATAGGATTATCGGCAATATTTACTACTATGAAGAAGTACTAACATGAAATTTATTAATACACAAAACAACGTATAGTTACAATTTTACAGTGAATAATAGTATTCCAAGAAAGTTATTACTTGAAGCTTGTTAGCCACGAATCTCACAAGTATTTCCATCTGATTTAAATACAATCCTAGAAATATTTATTGCATCACTCGAATAAACACATTATCACCTATACCTTTCTTATTATTAGTACCTATTAGGAAAATATTATTGCAAAATTTATTTATTGCAAAAATGTAATTCACTACCGTGGCCAAAATAAATTGTATACAAACTATTTAATCAATCATATTACTATGAGAATTCTGCGTGTTACGAAAATTTCAAAGCGATGCAATAAATATTCCCAGTACTGTACATCTACCCCAACTGAAGCCACAAAGTATTCCATGTTCCAACGATAAAATGTCAACGTGTCTTCAACAACCAGTGACCATTACATCCTTAACACCCTGTACAAAGATTACATCACTTCCCTAACGATATTGCTCGATTTTCCACGAGCGTTCCCTGAAACGCCATCATATGCTCCCATGCAACGCAATAACGCCCACCACGGGGAAACCTCTGGCAGGGCGTGTCTCTTGATTTTCGTCGGACGAGGGGTGGCGATTGATAGAATACTCTGTACAACGATTCGCCAAGTGATTTTTGTCTCGTTTAGCGCACCATTCACGACGAAATCGTTGATCGTGGGTGCCTTGAGGGATTATGCGCGCAGACTCGGAGTACTGGCGAGGGTGCAAATGTTGTTATGCAAATGCGTATCGTTTGTTAATTCCGTGTTTCACCGGTGGTGTCAGTCAACTTGCCGAGGGGACGGAGGGGAGGCTGGTAGAGGGTCAACCAACGAAACTGTGTTGTAAAATTAAAGGCAGCTCGTTCACGGTTGTTTTAAATTTCACGTCCACCCTTCCTTTTTTTATGTCACGTACACTTCCGTGTTTCCCCCCCTCGTTTTTAGCATTAATCTTATTCCGAATTTGGTAACTTGGAGCTCTAGCTCTCCCTTCTCTGTCCTTTTTTGTCACAAGGATTTTTCTTAGGACACTTTATTTGTAAAGTATAATGTTATAATTGACACAATGAGGATGTTTTTAGAGAAGTTTTTGAACTTGTGATGGTTGGTAAATGATGGCATTATTGTGTTTCTAGTTTTTAGTTTGGAATTCGCAGTAGAGAAGTTTTCAATGAGAGCTTAATCATTCACCTCACGGTTTAGTTAACTGAACAGAATTTTTTAATTTTCCTTCGTTAAATAATTCTCCCGAATGGCAAGTAAATATTCTGATGGAGAGAAATCTTGAATTTTCTTTCTTCTGGTAATAATGAAGTTAAATAATGATCCACTTATGCCAGTTTCGTTAAAATATAAAATAACAGAAATATCAGGACGTGCATACATTCGTTTTTATAATATTTTCCATGGGTTCCAAGTATCTCGTGCTTGCATATAATTTTACATCCAATGAACGACGTTTTCAGTAATATGAGACGTGACTTGGTTTTAGTTTTTATCAAAGGCAATTTGAAATATTTGCTGAGCAAACGCACGCGTATTTTTTTACCTCAGAAGAGTATTAACGGATCATTCTACTATGAACCGCCGAAAAATTAAGCTATTTTCAAAGATATTTATCTGAGTAAATGCAACATATAATGAAATAAATCCTTTTGGCATATATTAAGTTACTCTTATGTTAAACAAAAAAAAATTAAAAAGAATTTTCGCAATTTGTTTTAATTGTTTTTTTACAGTGTCAATATGGCACCTAAAAAAAGAGGTATGCTCACGGCGTAGGTGAATTCCCGGTGATTCTTAATCTGTATGAGTGTCGCTATAGCCCCTAGCTCAATTAATAATTTTTGTTGAAATGTAACAAAATGGCGCCGGTTTGAAAAAAAAAGTTTAATGTTCCATGAGAAAAATCTCGGTTATTTCTCGTTTATTACAAGATCTTCTTAAACAATAAAAATTGTTTCTATAGTGAAGTACTTGCAAATGCATACGAATGTCACAATAATTAGTAAAGAAAGAAACTTTTAAAAAATATATTGGTGTCACTTCTTCCCCATTATTTTGAAAATTAGAACGAGTCCTGCGAGGCTGCTCAATTTTTCTACGTATTCGTTGAAAGCCTATCCATATTTTTGTGGAAACACCGAGTGCTTTCCAATAACTCTGTATTTTCATCGTATAATACAGACAGTGCCCTATCTAGCTTTATGATTTATATACTGTGACCAGAAAATTTTAGCATTTCATTTATCAAGAATATAATAATATTATAACAAATTTATACATCTCCGTATAAAATTAAAAATAACGACCGTCAGATGTCGGTTGTCAGCCAATCTGCGATAAATAGATTGACAAGAGAATGAATCTCGGAACCCAGAACTAAAAATACGTATAATACTTACTAAATAATCAAGTGTCAGATTTGTAGAAGTTCTCAGTTTATTTTCGTGATGGCAGACCGTGCTCGATGCGATTGTTAAATTGTAATAACCTCGAGTAATATCAATAATAATTACCGTCAATCAGAAAGATGAATTTTATGCTTTTCAAACATTCAGTTCCAAAGAAGCAACCACTTCACGGGTAAGAACGATGAAAAACCAAAATAGCCTTGATGGAATTTAAAAAATCGTTCAATATCCTACGAAAGCGAGCTCGTTGGGATAGAAAATCACGATAACCCCCTTTCGAGCTTGCAGTGCAAAGGGTTTGGTCGTTTCTTTTTTTATGCAGCATCCGAAAGACTTGAGCGGCTCGTCTTTGATGTGCCGTGGTTTCGTCTTTCCCGCGTTCGCTCGCCTAATGAGCGCTTTCCCCCTTCCATGCTTCATTTCCACGCGTCTTTGCGTCTTTGATACGGGAGAGTCGCTGTGCAGAAGCAATATAAACTTTCCTTACCCCCGAGTATACTTTCACTTCCAGCCTCGCCCGACTATTTTCGGCCCTTCCTATCGTATTGCGAATAAAAAAGGGACATTCTCGGAGGAGAAAAAGGAGAACCGACGCGCGAGGACGCCGACAATCACAGGGAAGGCTAGAGCAGAAAACAGATGAGTGTGGAAGGGGATGAAATAAGACGAGGAAGAAAAAATAAATTACTGACTGATTGTGAGAGGAAGGAGAAGGGGGGAGAGGAGTAAACGTGGAAGTGGTAAATGAAAGGAGTGAGCGAGCGTGGGAATAGGGAGAATCTAAGGCAAGGGTTGAAAGGGAGAGTGAGGAATACGATAATGGAAAAAAGAGGGAAACGAAAAACAGGGAAACAGGAGAAATAGGGCAAGTAGAGCTAGGAAAGAAAGAAAGCAGGGAAATAGGTACTAAAAGAAGCAAAAAATGCGGAGATAGATTCTAATAGAAAAAGGGGAGCAAGATAGATCCTACTAGAGGAAGAAGAGAAAAGAGAGTCACCCTTAGAGAAGAGGAAATGAAGAAAAGAAAAAAGATAAACCCCTTGGAGAAGAAGAAACGCAAACAGAATTAATCTTAATAGAAGAAGATACTCTAATACAAAAAAGGAGTAGAGATAAAAGCGGGAACACTAAAATGAGTAGTGCAACATTGAGTCCTCTGCTCGTCGAACAGCAAAACTGACAATAAAGTAAAAGAAAGAGGCAGACGTGAATTGGGTAAGGGAAACGCAGAGGGCGACGCGCGGGGGAGGAACGACGAGTTCGGCACTTCAATTACACGGTTAAGTGGTACAAGCCGCATAAATTTCTTTCGTGTACAGACACACGACGCGGCCACAGTTACCTGTCCTGTCTACAAATTGGATCACGCGAGTGGCGTGCTTTTGTGTACCGAGGGCGAAAGAGAGAGAGAGCAGTAGAGCGTTTGCAAGCTACAGCCTAGCCACCACCGAAAGGGTGAGCACGGTTTCCGCCGATGGCGATTTTCGCCCCATATAAACCTTTCGCTCTTCTATTCGTAACAGGGTTCTCGAAGGTTGGAGGTTAAAGCGACCCCTAATCGTTTCCAACGAAGGGACGCAAGTCGCGCGATCGATGCACGGTAACAAAGATTCGATTGGGGTACATATTTAATTCGATGACGGGGAGTCATACTAAGGTGGTATGTACATTAGTTACAATTAGTGATATGACGAATGTAATTTTCCCTTTGTTCTCAAACTTATTTGAGAGAATACGATTAGAGTGTAGATATTCTTGATAATTAAGTATATGCTTGGGAATTTTAGTATTGATTCGTGAAGAAGGTTCCCTTCGGGGTTTTTTATTAAACATTATACAAGTAACGTTCATATTTTTGGGAAAGATGTGGATAAAAAATTCTGATTTCTACATATATACGTATTAAGCACACTGAAATGTAATGAAGTATTTGTCTGAAGTAATTTTTCGTACAATTAAAATGTGTAAATTGTAGTGGTAAGAAATTCGAGAGTTTTATATATACACTAACAGATATTAAGGACTCCGAGACACCTTTTCACCCTCTTAGGGACGGAGTTTCCAAAAATCTTTCCTTAGTGGGTGCCTACGTCATAAAAACAATGTGCCTTTCAAATTTGACGTTTCTAGGTTGTTGAACGATTTGAGTTGGACGTTGATGAATCATTCGGTCAGGACTTCTCTTCTTCTTTTATATGTCTAGATGTACGTGTGTATTATATTTTGGTAATTTCGTTAAATTACGCTGAAGCTCGAAATACTTCGGCATTAGATTGTCCCCGAAGTGGGATATGTGTATTCCCCATTTTTCTTTTGTATATGTAGGATCACGGAAAAGGGAAGTAGTCGCCTCACCGGGACTCGAACCCGCGATCTCTAGATTTGCGCGCTGGCCAGCCGCCTTAACCACCTCGGCTACCGCCGACTCCCCAGGTCTTCGCTATTCCGTGCCCTCTCTTATGATGGGGGTTCCTGATCCCACATATATTACACGGGCATGATACAAATTATTACGGTCATGGCGCGGCGCGGCAATACGAAAATAACCAGAAACTTTTATAAATACCGCAATTTATTATAGAGCACCTTAAACCTGTCTGTACTGTTCACAGCCTCACAAGTGACTACAGTATTCTTTTTATTTCTATTTTTCATGACGATAACTTTTTTATTTACTTCTTTTCCTTTGACAACCGACACCTGGTCATCTACTTTCATTATTTTATACTGTGACACTGAAGTTCGTAACACCATTGGCGTGGTGAGTTAATGAATGCTAGACAGTGGTTGCATTTATATTTTGTATCAAAGGGAAGGAATGTTTCATTATAACTGAATAAATTGTTTCGATTTCTACATGAATTTCGTTAGTAATATTGTACATTAAAGTTAATATCACAGTTGAAAATTTAAGATTAGTGAGAGAATAGTACAAGATTCTTTTAAGTTTTCCACATAAGCTGCCACGGTAAGTAGTTTAGGGGAGTGTATAGTCAGACACGAGTGGAAGCAACACTACTTCTTATTTTTCTATTTAATAGGGGTCCAATATGTTATCAACTGCTGAAGTTATCAATGATGTAAAATAATCACATTGAGCTTTATGATTGAATTTTTTGTTAATTTATTTAATAGCTTTGTTGTCTTATAGAACATTTGATACATGAGAAATTCTCTTAACATTATTGAAATTCTTCATTTTATGTGCAATCCATCTTGCATACTGATTTTCATATTGACTCACATTTCATTTGATTTAAATTTACATTGCTTCACCGGCCAATACATTTCATTACGCAATACGAAAGCAGAGTGTAATTGAGATTGCAATAAAATCAAAGTATCACCAGTAGAAATCAAGACAAATTCAGTCTTACGAAGAAATTGTGCAAAATTGTGTCATTCCATGTCGATTTTCTCAAAATCACAGGTACGAACTTTTGAAGCTTTACAAATCCATGTTTGCGTTATTCATCCACAGACGGTAAAATATGTCTGTTTCCTATTCACTGGCTACCTGAAATCTAAACGCGGTTTTGAGCGACGTGTATAAGTTATATGTAGACGGAAATCAGATGCGATCCTATAAAAAGGGAAATTTTGATTTATCAATCAGCTGGAACATGCTAATTGACAGGCCAATCGCCCGGGACATGGTAATAGACGTGTGGAGTCGTTCGCCTGAATTTTTCAGGGCCAGTTTCTTTTCACGACTGTCTGGTTTCGGTGTCGTCAGGCAGTTCCGACGTATCCATTAACGTTAAACATTGAACCGTATAATTAAGTCTTCATTGCTCTCGTTTTGGTGGAAGTCTTTGATGTTCCGCTGTCAAACGAAACCAGGCCACTTGTTTATGCAGAAACGAGATTCTCGTACTTCTTTCTAGATCCTCGAGGATATTTTCACTGGTGCAGGAAAATAATTTGCCGCAACTGCCTCTGTCGATATCTCATCTGTTGCAAAAATCAATCTTTTACTGCCACAAATGGAGGAGTACGATTGCTTGATGGATATTCGAGTGGCAGCCACAAATTCTCCAAGATTGACCCCCTCGTTTCTTCCATGGGACATTTCGAATTAGGACGAAGCTATTCGGGTCAATGAATTAGCTCCTCCCAGATCACGTCAAACTAAATTTCATCCTATTTCGTCGAGCGTAATAGGCTGCACTACTCCATCTATATTGGTACGTTAGACGTAGTACGACGTGCTACGTGCTGTTTCTTGTTATTTATAAATAATACAGGCTGTTTCAAAGTTACTGATATACCAGTGTAATTTATTCACTCTTCGATCGACCAGAAATCTTTTGTTCAATGCTGCATTATTTGAATACTGGAATAGGTAAAAGTATAGTATATTAATTATTGAAATGGGTGAAAATGTAGTATATTAATTTCAAAATTATTTTAATTGGATTAATTTAATAAGTCAGGTGTTTTTCTATGTTTAGAGGGATTTAATGAATTTTAGACTAATAAGCTAGTTTTGTTTTCACTTGGAATTAAATTGAAAGCATTTTCAGACTGATGTGAAGTAACAAGAATTGGAACTCTGTTGTTCAGGAAATTGCACAGCGTTCCTAACGGATTTTGATATAAGAATGAAGGTGTTAAGGCCGAGCAATGTTCAGGAAATTGTTTCTCAAACCATAAATCAGTATAAATGACGAAGTATTCAGATGACGTGGGGAAAGCTTTGTGTTAAAATAGAATTATTTAGTTACACTGAATTGGTGTATTACTATCAAAATGGCAGAATTTTTAATTCGAGTGTGTATCGTACACAAAGGAAAGCGTTACCAATTTTTTGTTCAAAATTCGCATGCAAAAATATTTTCTCTTCAATCACACAACTTCTCTGAAACAGCAAGATATATTTTTAAGGATAATTAGTTTCCCAAACGGAATGAAGAAAGAAAAAGAAGAGCAGGTGTAAAGTAATTAACGACGAAAAATTTAAAAAGGGAAAAAGAAGGCCGACGAGCTATGAAAACGCCAACATTAGTGGAATCCCTTGCTCGCGGCATAAACCTGACCACGCAGATTTCATATTTCTATTTTCTTGTGTTTCTTTAGAGCTTCTGCCAGCAAACGCCAGTTTCAGTTCCACGGTTTCCCTGCGGTCCACGTTGCTTGCATAAAAGTTCAGGCAGCTGGGTGGTAATAAATTATGTTCCAGACGGAATTTTCGATGGAGCTGGCAAGTTAAATCGACGAGTTGGCGAATTACGAGCATCCGTCGATTTTGGTCAAAGTTATAAATAATAGATCAGAATATATGACTACTAAACGAGTCCACTTTTATTATATTTTTGTTGAGAAGGATATGTCATATATTTTGAAAACACCGAAGATCACAAATAATGCGGAGTAAAAATTATTGAAGTTTACAAAACGCATCATTCTAAACGTCACTGAGAGTTTTATCGCAGGAAAAGATGCACGCTTTGAGGATGAATTTATGGTCAACTTGTTTCTCAATGTCCGAGTATACCTTCGACATTTCTCCTTTCACGCGTTTACTCTCCCAGGTCACGAAAATGTTACACTCGACCCATCATCGATCCTCTCGACGATGCTCCCGCTGCAACATGTGAACTGAACTTTGTAATTAAAGCGGACATCTTTAACTTAATGCCAACACCACGCAAGAACATTATTTTTATTCCTACCTTTATTTAGTTTGGATATTAAAATTTATGCCAACGTATTCTACGACACCTCGGTATTATGCCTGACCCGCGTGATGTTAGACAGTAATTTGAAGAATTTGAAAAATAATAGAACACGTAGCTTCGTTAATATATTGCGAGTGTTACCGCTCCAAAATCGTAAATGTTTCAGAGCGTTAATTTATGTGGGAGACAAGAAGAAATGGGACGTAAGTAGAAGTAACGAGAAATAGTCAGACACAAATCATTGAACAACAGATCTTTGAAATTGGTTTTCTCTAATATAGGGGTTCTTATGAAAAAATCTTATTCTACATATTTTATTCATTCTTACACCAGCAATCACCCTCGTTTCGCTTTTGCCTCGAATTATGTGCCAGTTGGTATTTATAACCCCCTTGTCCTCAACAAGTAGGGTGAATTATTTGTTCTGTAATCTGTAGGGTGAGCTCTATTTGACTCCCACAGGTAAATAAAGAAATAGGAGCACGCTAATGTTAAATAAACTTATCGTGAAATTATACACTGCAGAATCAATAGTAAATTGATTCAACAGAAAAATACTCATTGTCAGAATACATCAGAATTAATAAAATAATACTGTGGGTATTTTAAATCCCTTCTATCATCGTTGGCAAGAGAAATTAATTTCTCGAAGACATTCCCTAAAACGTGGACTTCAAATCCCCTTCTCTATCATCCCCATAAAAAAAAAAATCTAAAACTCTGGGTACACGACAACTGAAAGAAATCTCAGGGAGCCTCAGTGTTTTCACACACAAACACCGCCAATTTTCCCCTCAATTTCGCGCGACTGTAAACCAGAGGGAAGAAAGGCGGAAGACAAGGATCCTATGTCGTGAGACAGGCACAAAAAGCTCGCGCGAAGGCAAAGTAACGAGATACGAACGTCAGTGTTTCCACCGGGCCAAACAGATTTTCTTCGTGCTTCCCTCGTCATTGTTCCCTCGTCTGAACTCGAAAAAAAAACGCCTTTTGGCGCTTCCGCCCCTCTGTGCCGTCGCCTTTCTTGCCTTTGCCCCTTCGTTGCCCCCCCCCCCCGCGGCTTCCACTCGAACAGAAATATTCAGGGGGTTGATAAGGAACTCGCGACTTCGTTTTCAACCGGACGTTCCCATTTCTCCTACCGCTGCATACTGATACAAGCCGCTGTCGAATAGACGTGCGTTTGCCGTCTGGGAATTCGAACTTCTTACTTTCCGAGCGCGTGTACCGGCCCCTTTGTCTCGTGATCGATCGCGACTGGACTGCAGCGAAGAAAGCGACGGTGCAAACGGCGCCCCGTTGAATAAGAATAATGCACGGGGTGCGTTGCTGATAGCTGTCTTTGTCGATTTCAAATGGAAATTCTGACTGAAACGGAATTACCTTTGCGAGTTGTGGGGGGCATCAGGTACTTGTAAATTGTATCTTCGAAGTTTTAGGGTAAAAGGGTTGAAAGTGAAGCAATATATTTGAATAATCTGTAGCGAAAGACTTTATGATGTACAATGATAAACACTCTTTCGAGGGAACGTGATTTTCAAGGGATTCTGGAAAATTCTGAGGTTTTTAGTAAACATGTGTAGCAAACTCAGGGATCTGCATGTAGAGGGGTGTGTTGTCGCAGATTTGGTGCGCATTTTTAAGGATGTAAAAGGTTGTTGAAGGATAACTCCTACCGTGGTAGAAGATAGTTGAGACGTGATTTTCATTTAGAAACGACTTTACACATTTTTCACTGATTTTGCAGTTTCATGTTGAATCACTACTGTCTCCAGAAAATGAAATAGACATTATGGAACCCTCGAGATTCGAAATACGCTTTGATTTTCCCTCACAAAGCAGCGCAATGCCTGAAATTCTGACGTTGCTCGGCAATCATCCTTCGAAGTTGGCGATTTGACGAGAGTGCATTTGCAATTCTGAATATACTGCTCGCGTCATTCGGCTCAAAGAACTGAGGATCAAGACCTTCAACGTGATGTCAATCATGCCCTACGCAGTTTCCTATTATAGCCTTACAATAATTTCCATGACGGAATGACGTCGAAAAGACTTAAAACGGACGAAATGGTCTTAGAACTTTTAAGATTTTAAATCATGTAAAGCATTAATTGTGTAACTTAAAAAAGAAGAAGTTAGTTAAAACGAAAGCAAGAAAAATTCAGAAATTCTTCGTGAAAACATTTTCGAACGAAAAGATGCACTCCAACATCATTTACTGTCCCCTATTTTGATTTGTGAAAGATGACGCTTTCAACTTGCTTCCTCAAAATAAATCAAGACTTTACATATGTACTTCCAAGATCACATTTTTACGCACTAAAAGTGTTTCCTCTTCTCTTTCAAAAACAAAGAAGTTGCACTGTCGATTAAAAGTAATCCCATCAAAAACATTTCATGTAAAAAATGTAGCCGAGTCTCGTGACTCTTTACCCATAAAAAGTTGTGAGATATCATGTAGAGTCGAGTCTAGCGCTCTCATTAACTCTGACACTTTCATTCACAAATCACTCCAAGTCTACATCTTTAGTTAAATAACATTTTGTGCTTATATTTTAATTAGTAAGAAGTAGCTTACATTTTAATATTCACGTTTATAATAAAGTATTGCATAAAATAATATTTATACAGGAACTGAACATATATGTATTTATAGCGTGGACTTAATTTTACATAACATTGTAAGGTGTAATAACTACTCTGTGCTGCGTAATTGCCAAGTCACAAACTGTTCTTTAACTAAAGATGTAGACCTGGAGTGATTTGTGAATGAAAGTGTCAGAATTAATGAGAGCGCTAGACTCGGTTCTACATGACATCTCACAACTTTTTATGGGTAAAGGAGTCACGACACTCGGCTACATTTTTTACATGAAATGGTTTTGATGGGATTTCACTTCTTTTTGTACGTAATCCTCCTTTGAGAATCGTGATTCGCGGGTACCCAGCCATCTAGCGGTCGCGGTCGCATCCGCGCCTCGCTTGAGAGGATCACGCGATTTTTGCGGAATGGGGGGCTCCGCGCTGTGATTACGTTACAGCGTCAGAACCGAAACATGCGTCGCGCGCGCTGGGACTAAACTTTCATGTATCGTTTTTCGGTAATAGGGTGGCGAGTTTTTTTCTAAATTTCTTAGCGAGCACCTGGGGCTAAGAGGAACGTGCCTATGAAATTCCACGGTTATTGGTTCAGTGGTTCTAGAGATATCGAATTTCTTTAAAAAATTGTTAGTGAAAGAGGATTTCTCCAGATTTTTTACCCGGCTGCGGCACGCAAAGGAGGTATTGTGTTTATCAGGCTATGTGTGTATGTCCATGATTTGGACAAATGAGGTGTCTTTAGAATTGTCTTGATGTTCCGAATGTCATAGGATATATAATTTTCAAAAAAGTAAAATATAAAAAATAAAATTTAAATTTTAAAAACCCGACTGCTTAAAAAGCGAACAAAAATGACAAAAATAAGACTTAATTTATTTATACATAGTATATTATTTATGATCAGTGTCGAAATAACGAAACTTTGAGTTCAAATATCCTATGAACTAGAAAAGATAGAAACGTGAAATTTGGAGGTTTAGTTCCGTTTGCAAAGTATTCTAGATAAATAGAAGTTTCAGGTTTCCGGGTAACTCCAGCACAAAGATATGGGGGGGGGGGGGGGAGTCAAGAGTACGCTGAGTTGTTTCCAGAAAAGAGTGTTTACGGCTGTGTTTGCCCGACTCGATTCGGCGGGGACACTGCCGTGCCTCCACATAAAGCTCATGGAATCCTACGTAATGACTTTGGAAACGACTGCAGTTCCAAAGCGATCCTGGCCAAAGATTTCTCGAACGGTGATAAACAATCGTTGAAATCGGTCTTTCTCGCGTAATCTACAATTTCCCTGCCGACACGGAGCCAGGGTCCATTAAAACGTTGAAAGTGAATGAAAATCGAGCCACGTTGGTTCGATTCCTCAAGCGTGAACACCACGTCCGACGCTGTTCAGCCGAGCGGAAGAGCGAGATAAGTCGTACGTCTTTTCGTTGGTCTTCGCCGAGTCCCCGGGGGTGAACCCCGTAGAACGAGTCCTTTAAGTAACATGCTTCCGACCAGAAAGTACGGCAAAGAGGAAATAGAACATGATTTCGTTCCCTTTGCACGTCGTGCTCCTTAAAAATCCTTTGAAATAGTGCTTAGGTCAGGCCCTGGACACAGCCAGCAAATATGGCTGGTTTAAAGCCTGAAATTTTCTTGAGATTTTTCTAGATTTTAGAAAAGTACAACGTACAACACAAAACGCTACATCGATTTGAATTAATAAAGTGTTTTTCAAGGGTAAAGCATTTTCTAAAATGAAATTCAACACGTGTATATTTTGTCAATACTTAAAATAATTATTTTTCAACATTCTATTCGTTCCTCCCTGCAGCTTTAAAAAATTAGCCAAGCGAGTAAAGATTTCACGGTAAGTGTTCCAAAATGTGCGTTCTAACACTTTTAATGTTTCTGATAACTGATTACTAGTTAAAGGAATCTGTGGCTGCAATCTTTTTCAACCTTAATTATGCTGTTTAAAAGTCTATGAAAATGGTCCAAACATATTTGACCAGAGTTCCTCAACGTCGCCTTTCCTTTGACTCAGTGGTTTCGTATCGCTGCTAATACATCGCGGCTAACAAGGCGCCTCGGGAGACCTCAAGGATCGATAGATCGAAGATAAGAGCTTCGTCATCCTATTCATATTCCCCGAGATAAGGTCGTGATGCAAACTTGCGGGCTTCCGGGAACGGCGTGAGAAAATGAGCGATGATTGCTCTCGTTAGGGCGCAATCGGCTGTGAGTAAAAGCGCCCAAAGACTTCCTTTCCTCCTCGAATTCACGCCAACCCCTGCCGCTCGGCCAACAAATAACAACCTTTGCTAAGTTCCGTCGAGCTCGCTTTATCAACTTTTCAGCGAGTTTCCCTTCGATCCTCCGCCTGAAACACTCCTCCGACCGGTCAACCAAAGACGCACACTTTTCGCGATATTCTTCTTCTGTGGCGTGTGCCCAGTCTCCGATCTCCAGCGAACTCGATTTTGTTTCGAGCAAACTTTGATTGGCGCGAAGGCTGATTGAATCCCGTGCAATTTTCGGGACGAAAAATTCTGAGAAGCGGAAATTTTGTTGCGTGGTTGACGTTTCATTTTCAACTCCACCCTTTTATTGACTTTAGAAATTCTTTGGTTTTTTCTTTAAGCAACTGTTGTTCCTAGTGGGATACTTTGAAGATGAAGATAGTGCGCAATGTTTAGTTCGAAACTTATAGAGATATATTATTATAATTAGGAAAAATTGTTGGCGCCAGAAAATATCGACAGAATGATTTTAGGAAAAAAGAATGGTTAATTTTAATGTTCATTGTTTGGAAATAGATAGCTTCTTCGGTGTACACTTTCTCAAACCCTTTAAAGACATATCAAGGTAGTCATCATAGATACAACAAATTATAATAGAAGTTACCACAAGTAAGTTATGGGACGTCAAATAATTTAATTTTTAATCTGTGGACAGACACTTTGTTGAATACATTTTTATTCCATTAATCACGCTTATTTTCCATCAAACACTTGAATAAATTCTACACTTCCCCTCGAAACCAGTACTTTACAGTTCCTTAAAATATTAACCTCCATAAAATTCAGTCCCTTACATTTTTCAAGCAGCCACTTCACGTAGGTGTAAAATGGAAGTCTCTGGCTCGAGGGCATAGCAGCTGAATAATGTTATTACGCAGCAACATTAATTACGAATATTACTCCAGTAATTACACGACTCGCTCGTATATCGGCGGTCGTTTTGCAACCGACTCGCGTAATGTCTATAATTTACCGCGCGCCGTGAACGTTAAAAAATTAATCAACGGCTGCGCTCGAATTTCTTCGAGATCCATTTTCCCCGGCGGATATAAATCCCCGCGTCTCGAGTCAATTTCCCACAAAATTTCAGCCCGCATCAGAGGGGCTGACCTATTTAAAAATTCACTCAACGTTTTATCGACATCTGTGCGAACGGTCATAATTAATTCAGCGAGAAGTAACTACTCGACGAACGAGACCGCGAAATAGCCAATCGATAAGAACTCTTTGCAGGATTCGAGGCCTCCTCCTCGCTTCTCTTGAGACGCCGTTCGATCAACTCCATTTATTTGCATGGGTCGGCACGCAGGCGATAAAAACGATAGATTTTGCGTCGAAATAGATTGGATGGCGACGGTGGTAAACAAAAGGGAGTAATTGAGAGAAAGGGGCGTGCAGCAGAGGCAAGAATGGAGGAAAAAGAAGAGTTTCGAGGGTGTAAAGAGTGGAAAGTGAGAGGAGGAATTGGCTAATGAGTCATTAGGCAGAAGATCCTCCGTCGTGGAAAGACGGGGGAAAAATGGTAATTAATCGGTCATTTGCATACTTTTGTGCTCGCGATCTCTCTCTCTGATTAAATGCAAACTATCAATTAGTTGGCTGGCAAAAATCACCTTTCATTCGTGTACGGACAGGTTTGAAATATGAAAAATAACACTGCTTTCTTATTTTTTTTTAAGGAGAATAGTTTAAATATATTAGTTAAACAAAAATTACTTGTTCCAAGTAAATATCGAGTAAGTTATCTCTCAGGGATGATGTAGAAGTATTGTATCAATGCTCCAGTTGAAAGTTGAGTGAAGTATTAACTATAAAGTAATTGACATAAGCGTCATTATATTTTTTTTTAGAAAAACCAAGAAGATTTGTTTATTTTTTTTCTAATAATATCAATCTTGATTTTTCACACCAAACGCATTTTTCGCTAACCTTCCATTTCCAAAGTTTTCTTAACTATTTGCACTGCATAACACAATGACTTGTTATCAGTACTCTCTAACCATTAATTAAAGAATCGTCAAATCGAATAAATCCCACACATTATGGAATCAAATTCTTTAAAAGCTCCAACACGCTAAACAAACATAAACTTATCATCTAGTAAAAATATTACTGTATTTGATACAAAGTAATTCTTTCATCTTTACGATTCGATTTATTTTTCTAAACAGTCCAAACCATCATGCAAATGAAATACTAGAAGCAATACTGGTCTTTTGTTCTAGTTAAGCTTCTATCGCCATATCAGAAAAAAGCGAAACTCATCTTTTTAATATTCGCTGCGAGCGCCGATCTACTTTCTCTACGTTTTTATTGTTCTGGCTTTTTTCTTATCAGTTACTGTCGCGGAAAGCGCAGCTTCAATTGTGTACCAGTAACTTTCTGTGACAGCAGTATTGATCGATCATGTACGTAGAGAGGCGCATTAACCAGCACGATTAAAATGTAAATGAGAGCTTCTGTCGCTTAGAATAATAGCGAACGAGAGAATAGAAGGGTTATTTCGATAGCAAGGGAATTGTAGAGGAACGCTGGCCGCGAATCGTTAGTTAATTCCACCGATAACAATTTGGCACGTGCATGGGAATGAAAATTACGTGTACGCTTGAAATGATGGAAATAGCTTTTGCTCAAATACTGTTAGATTGTGGGGGAAGGTGGGAAGATAATTGCAGTAGTGGCGGGTAAAAATTAAATAACGATGTGGAAGATGTGAAATTACTAAGCTGAAAGTAGTAATTAAAATAGTAATTTAAAAAAAATTATAGAAGAGAAAGTAGGGGAAGAAGTAAATGAAGTTATTAAATGATCAAAAAGAAATATGCATCAATATGCAGTATTCATTTCTGAAAATAATTTCTTATTACTGAGATGTATTAATAATAATTTTCTTGTTATTATTCTTTTCCTTTGCTGTTGAGAAACACTTGAGAAAGCTTTTTATTTCTTTACTCGCGTGTTGGTAATCATTCCGGTGATATTCCATAGTTTCCTTCTATTAAAAAATGTTTTGCGAAAAACTATAAATTATTTAAGATTATTAGATATGCTACACGTAGAATTGTTCGTACAGCAAGAATTCACTATTTTGTAAAAGAAGGTCGAAAAATGAACGTGGAAATTTGACGTATTGGACGTATTTGAAATTTGAAAATACAATTAGCATTTAATTCAATTAATCTGCAACTAATCCTCATTATCACCGACCGAACTATTTTAAACTTCTTAGGATTAAGTGTTCTCGGGGGAGATTCGAAATTGTAATTTTTAAGCTGGAATTTGGATGCAAGCTTAGTGAAGGAAAATACACCAACGAACGCTGTAAATTCTGTTAAATTAATCTGTCAATCAAACTTTACAAAACGCTCTCTAAGCAAGAATACAGTAAAAAATATTCACTGGAGAAGCCATAATGTTAATGCTTCAAATAATTACACAAAGAATGTACATTGTACAGCGTTTTGAATGAAAATTATTAAAAATAATTACACGCAATATATTTCAAACTTATCTCTACAAACATTCATGTTTTCTTTTTTTACATTTTTTCGAGTTCTTCTACGTCTGTTGCATATTTTCTGATACAAAATTATTTCGATTAATGACTGAAATGTAATTTAGTTACCGTGCCATCGTTTTCATCATTAACTCAGACATTTTCATCCCCAGAAAGAAATTAACTTCTCAAACACATTCGCTAACGATGTCTTTGACACTTTTCGTGGCACCCTTTTGATCCTCTATCAGATACATCGCACGATCTTTCTGGTTTTTCAGATCACTCATTTGGTCCGTTTCCCGTGCTGCGTTGATCTCAACGCTTCGGTGGATTTACTGGACTCGTAAATTATAACTCCCCATAGAAATCCATAGATTAATACCTTGGCGCGTAATAACTTTGCTCGAAAAAGATTAATTCCAACCAACTTGACGTGACCTGTAGCGAATCCCCTAGGTTCAAAGAGCAATTTTTCATACAATTACATGCTTCTTGCTCTAAATTGTGCTTTCATAAATAATTCAAAAATATTTACTTCGAAATACACACATAGGTACAAAATGTATAATTAAAGTAATACATTTAAACGCGCAGTGGTGGATAAAGTATATATAACCAGTAAAGAAATTACTATAAGTTAATGAGAAAGTTATATCCTATTACACTGCTGGACAAAATTAAAGGACCCCTATGATTCCTCGAAATTTTTGGTCATTTTCAAATGGCCGTATCTCCGCGAAAAATGGTCGCAAAAATATATAAAAAAGCATTTTAACGTTTGAAATTTCTAGTTTTTAAACCAAGGACTCAATATTTGTTTTCGTCAGTTATGATACTGTTTTATCAAGATGAAGCGCAGAAAACGAAGTTTCAGAAATTTTTGTCTAATTTGAACATGTGTACAGGCCAAAACCAATTTTTTCGGGTAAATCCAATGGAGGGTTCTTGTAGAATAAATTATAAAAAATAATTTCTCTTTAAATGCGATTTTTTCGTTTGGTTATATGATTTTTATTCACCATGTTATTCGCGATCAGAGCAAAAAAGCTACTTTTCATTCTGAGCGCCTATAAGTTCTGAACGCATGGGCATAGAAACATTTTCATGCGTGTTTTGGAAAGCTAAGAAATTTTCCCTTCAAAAGCTTTAGTTGCCAATTTAATGAGATTTTTTTTTAGCATATAAAATCCATTTTGAAATAACTCCAAAAATTCCTCTTTTTGCCATTTTTTACAGAACATGATGCCACTTCAAAGAAACTCATGAAATCATTTAAGTGTCCACGTTTTTTTTCTCGAGTTAAGAGTACCCGTAAATACAGTGCAAAAGACTGAACCGATCAGAACTAACAAAAAATACGCACTAATCGTTAAAAAGCAATGACAAAATGGGCGGTGCTAATGCCGGCAGTATGGTGCAGTTTTTGTTCAGTTGCGAAGAGAGTGGAAAAAATGTTTCTCCTAGATTTTTTAAATTGTTTTTTCCAATCGCTTCGCAATTGACAACTGCACCATACTGCCGGCATTAGCGGCACCCATTTTGCCATTACTTTTTAACGATTGCTGCGTGCTTTTTTTTGTTAGTTCTGATCAGCCCCACCTTTTGCACAATGTTTATGGGAACTTTTAACTTGAAAAACACGTGGACACTTGAATGATTTCGTGATTTTCCTTGAAGTGACATCATGTTCTGTAAAAATGAAAATTATTCAACTTTGAGGGACATTTTAAATGGATTTTGTATGTTAAAAAAAATCTCATAAAATTGACAACTAAAGGTTCTGAAAAAAAAATTTCTTAACTTTCCAAAATACTCATAAAAATGTTTCTACGACCATGCGTTCGCATATTATAATATAAGGCGCTCAGAGTGAAAAGTAGGTTGTTTACTTTGATCGCGAATAACACGGCGAATAAAAATCACGCTACCTTACAAAAAAAAACGCATTTAAAGCGAACTGTTTGGTCTACAAGAACCCTCCGTTGCATTTACATAAGAACAATTTTTTGGCCAGTATATACAATTAAATTAGACAAAAATTTCGAAAACTTCGATTTCTGGGCTTCGTCTTGATAAAACAGTATCATAAGAGATGAAATAAAAGTTGAGTCGTTGATTCAAAAACTAGAAACTCCAAGCGTCAAAATGCTTTTCTTAAATAATTTTTGCGATCATTTTTCGTTGAGATACAGTGACAAAAATAATCTGGAAATTATCGTGATCCTTTAATTTGGTCCAGCATGTATATACACCACATAAATTATGGAAATTTCGAAGAATCAATCTGTGATGCCAATACCATACACAAGCTCCATAATTAAAAATATTTCCACCCAAATATAATGAAATTATATAATGAAATGTTCTTTTGCACACTACTGCAAATTACTAAGTCGTTCCATTACCATTCACCACGTCCCCAGTTAATCCGATTCGATCCTGTGGAACTATTATTGCTGCTGTCCATGGAAAATCCTACCTCGAATTGCCTCGAAATCAAAAGCACCTCGAAAAAGGGAATGGCGAGAGGGAAAAATACGAAATTGCGCGGCCAACGAAACGAACCACACCCTTCTCGCGAAATATTGAGTTTACGTTGCAGAAACAATTTTAACGGTGTACCTATCAAAAGGACGAGCGAGGGGTGTCCGCGAAATGGATGGAACACGGGGAAATATATATTACATTGGTCGAGGGATGCAATGTAAGAATAAGTACGACGCGTTTCGCGCGTTGGCGTGATTTATAACGGGTTAAAGTGACGCGTAAATCTGGAAAATTTCGTCTGGTTTGAATGGGGTGTGTGAGCTTCGTGACAGCAAGGTGGCAATACTATACTATACTATACTATACTATACTATACTATACTATAGTATACAATACTGTGAGAAATGTTGAAGGGTTTAGGTAAGGGTTAGCATCGAATGCTATGGAAAGATTGAATGGATAAATGAAGGGTTGTGTGTGAAATTAAATAATGCGTAGATACAACATTATGGAAATGCTTGTTAAATTGGTGGGTGTAGATTCTTCTTTCCTTGCTGGTGCATATTCTTTTGCTTGGAAGTGCCTTAATAGTTTTGGATATTAAAAATACTGTTGGTAATGAATAATGAAGTAGTTGCGGACGAATTGATGACTAGGGGAGTATGTCAGCGAAGGGATGTGTTTATGAAACATAATTGAATCAAAAGGGGAATGTGATAACAGAAGAATAATTCTAATAATTCCCGTGGGTATGAGTAAATAAATTCTTGTGTTAATGAGCGTGATTAAGCTCATTAGCGGGCGTTGAATAAGAGGGAAATATTTTGCCAGCAATTTGCATTGGAAATATTGTGTTTCGTTAAAATAATTATTCTATTTTTTATTTATATCGTTTCTTCTGCTCGGCACACCGATTAAATAAATTGCAAGGAATTTATTTAATGGCTAAATGTAAATTGTATGGAAATCTGGCCACTCAAATGCTTTATTTAAATAGTTTGCTTCTCTGATGATAGAGTAAAAGTATGAAAAGCGTAATGCATGTAGATAGGTGCATGTGCGCTACAAATTGCATATTATTAGCTAAATCTCTAGATTTATTCACCATTTTTGTGGCTGGCATAATGTCATTTTCGCACGCCCTCGAACAGCCTGTGTCATGTAAATAACTGCTGCAGGTAGTTGATGCAATTCATCAAATACGCTATTTATGCGAAAATAAACCGGGTTAAACACTGTATTTCCGTTACTCAGAATAGGTTCCACTGGATCGAATTCAGATAAAAATAGGACGGCATCAATTACAGCGCGATTTAACAAAAAAAGAAAACAATTTTGTAGCCTATAATTATCACGTACACAGACGTTATCGAATTTAGTATGAAATAATTCAATGTTGGAGAAATTTTTTATAATTAATTTCAATATTCTGTTTTATCTTCATTGTTCGTAAAATTAAATATTGTTCGTTAAAGACAGAACGCATAGAATATTGTTATTTATTGCTGTGTGCAATAAGTCTGATGAATTGCTCGAGGTCTTAACACAAACTAGCCTGGAGGATCTCTTTGAAAACTCTGCGAGTGTTTTTGACTTTGGAATTTGATTCCCCAATTGTTCTATCACGTCTGACTTCACATAAATTCGACTTAAGATGTTTATGTTTCTAATACGATTCAAATTTATTATTATTACTTCAATTACTTCTATCCTCCGACACATTTTTCGATTAAAAAGACTCCCTAGCTGGATAGTGACAAATAACAAAAAAGGACAACCTTTTCCCACAGCAGGTATAAATATGGCTTAATGTTATTCTTGATGCAAATAGAATGAAAAAACCAAAGACAGAAGGATTTGCCGATAAATAAATAAACAATTTACTCAAAAAGTATTATTAGTAAACAGATGATCTTTTATTTTCGTTTACTAACCATACCTACGTGTTAACAATGGAAAAAACAAAAAAGAAAATACGAAGTAACATCAGAAGGTACCACCTCCGGTGGTAATAAGAAAAAAATGAAATTTGCATTCTTTCGCAACGGGCGAAATGTTTTAATATCAACGACGAGTGAACTCGTTTTCGCAAACAGGTTAAAAAACCGAGTTCCTTCATAGTTCCCAGGCTTGAATCCGTATTTAAAACAAAGCTTACAGAAATACCTTATTCGGAACACCAAGAAATTCGCAGCAGAGCAGAATGTGGGGTGGTTATCTGAAAGCTTTGGAAGGTGGTGGGCACAGAAATTCGTATTCTCCGTGCTAAAAGGTCGTTGTGAAACGAAGCGGTGTGGAATCTCGGAGGGAAATCTCGATTTTCTTGCCAGCTAGTGCTCTCCTCTCTCGATGCACGATTTCACGAGCCCCACGCAACACCCCGTGGGACGTCCTTTCACTTTTACTCGCCGATCGATCCGACCTACGCCCCTGTAAAGAGCCTATTCACAGACCTCCGTCGTTGGCGGTATAAAAAGACGAAGATGTATCGGCGCTCACGTGACATTTGCAAGTTTATAAGTTCGAGGATGCTAGGCAGAGGATGACGAGCACCGAGCGGTCGACTTTTAACCGGGGCTCGTTACATTACCGCAGACACCAGCCCCACGCCCACGCGGAGCTTGTTCGACCGCAGCGACAATTCTCGATGCCCCTTTTGAAACTCCCACCGCTGACATTGTAGGACAATTTTTTTCTAATTGCGGGTCTCCTGCCGGAGATTCTCCAAAGCAATGTTCCCTAAACGAGGACTTGTCGTATCGCGGCGCTTCGGGGGAGGAACTCGCAACGCTGTATCCTGTTTTTCGCAGCAACGGCTGCAGTGCCAGTGTTGCGACGGGTTTCGTATTACAACGAAAAAATGAATTTCCATTTTAATGCCATAAATATTTCGAAGATTTGCAACATAGATATCTCCAGTTTCACTGATCGTAGCACACATCTTTACTTATTTTAACGTGTAGATTCACCCCCTAAGGTATCGACGCATGTTCATGAATCATCCTGTACGTTATAATCATAGAACGGAGAGGATAAATTGGCATTTTAAATATAATATCAATGCTGCATCGTGACACACGGTTTCTAAAAAACCAACGCAATGGCAACACGGTTAATGAGTAATAGCAGATGAAAAGGTACGTCAGAAGATGGTCTCCCGGCGAATGCGTGACATCCCTCGGCTGCGTGCAGAGGAAGAATATGGGGAAGAAGGGAGAGAGAGAAAGTGTTGCCTATTTATAAAGCATTAGCGGAGAGTGAAGTTTAATCAGGCTCGCAGCGTGTCCCGTGGTGCCTCTATTTATTACTCCTTCGTTGATCAATACGTTAAATGTTGGGATACAAGCGGAGCCATCCATTTACGCGAGCGGGTATTTCGGGTCGAGTGCCGATAAAAGTACACTTCGGACGGTCGATGTTATTGACGGCACTCGAGCGTCCCGCTATCGCTGCGAGACGAGGGATGGCCCATGTTTGATCCCATGGAATCTTATTTTAACAGTACGCGATTAAAAAGGAGCTAGTGCATCGCGAATTTGTGCAAGTTTGGCAGAAGGAAACGCTTGAGATTGTTTTCTGCGAGGAATTTCGTATAAAACAAAGCATTTTGTAGGAATTTGCATGTTTCGCAATTTGTGGTTCATGCTCGAAGAAGAAGAAGTTGGTGTATCGTGAATCTATGAAAATTAAGTGGGAAAGATCGCTTGAAATTGTTTTGTACAAGGAATTTTATTTGATACTATATATGTATCATTGTTTGTTAGTGGTAGGAAAGTATTGAAACCGAAGACATGATTTATTCTTGAAGAAGAAGAGACTTTATTTATTTACTCAAGTATTGCATGAAGTGAAGCGTCTTCAGATGTTTACACCTTTCACAATTGCTTTTTCATTAGCACCAGAACAGAAAAGTAGAGGATGTTTACTCAAATGACACAATATTACGAAGTGAAAACGTCAGAGAAAATTTCACGTTGCTTACCTTTCAACAAACAAAGTACTTTAACATTTAGTAACGGACAGTAATCACAACTCAAGTGTTTTCGAAGCTCATGAATTAATCAATCGATTACTCGCAAACATTTGAACGCTTGAAATTAATATCCATCGATTTGATCGAACTGAAATATCATTTATGTATTTTATTAGTTTACAAATGTGAAACCTCTTATGCATTAATGAATGCTACATTAATCAAATATATGGTATTCAATTAAGTTGGGAAAAGTATATTTATAATTCCTTCTGAAAAATTCGTTCATTCCACGCAGCTATGTAACAATTAAATGTTTCGTTGGCGCGTTAATTACGAAATGAAATAAAAGAGACGTGATATATGTTTAATTTAAATACAGTAATTTTCTGTTTTGTTTCAGGTAGGATTGTATGCCGAACTCTCTTATTTAACGTAAGTTGCATGAAAGCGAATATTATTAAAGTGATAACAATGGCTGCAATGCAAGCCTGAGAGTCCACGACAATTATGGTATAAGATTGCACAAGGAGATAAAGGCATCTTGTTTTAATGAACTATTAATTAAATTAGTCTTCACGTGTAGAAGTATGAATAAGTGAATCGAACTGCATTGCAGTAAACTGTATTCGTTCATTCTTGTTTTAAGATTGAGATCTTTCATTCCCACATATTTTCCAGGGATAAATATGAAATGTTTGTATAAGACTGAATTCTTACTCATCAATCTAATTCTTATTCTATTCTAGTCCATACTTAATTGCTGTTCTAATTCGTATAATATTTAACGCAATCATATATAATAAGAACAGTGATAAGTGTAAACGTATAGAATTATGAACATCCATGTTATTTTCAATATGATTTTCAATTTTTAATTGCAAAAGCAAAGTAACGACTTCTTGAAGAAAATCTTTTCTTCAATGAAATTGCAACTATGCTATTGTTTCAACATAAAATTATCAGAGCATCATTATTAGAAATACCAGTCCCGTTGTTAACATCTTTCTTAGCTAGTTTCACAGACACTTTCACGGCTCAAAAGAAGGATCCCCTTCAACGGATTTCAACAGGCAAATTCTCTGCATAGTTTCACTATTTCTTAATCAACGATTTCGCGATCCGAATCTCGATTTCGTGAAATTCCAGGCCACACTTACCGAACTCGACCCCAACCAATTAATTCCGCTGCTCAGAACGTTTGCCTAAAAGTGATTCCAAGTGAAGCATATTCGACGCAGCGTGCTTGCGTCGCACTTATTTCGCGAGATTCAATTACCTGGCGCGAAATTACTCAACACGGTAGTAGTGCCACCAAAATTTGTTCAAACAGCTCGAAGGCATCTGCTTTCACGGGTGAATCGGTTTCTTCAGGTGATACACATCTAATCAACATTCCACGCAACAATCAAACTAGTACGCCTCGCGAAATCGAAATACACGAAATTGTAAACGAACACTGGATGATTTTTAATTTCATATTAGTACTTTCGAGGGAGCTGTTGGATTCCGGGGACATGTGTTGTTCAGAATTTCTTTTAGGGGTTGTAACGAGTTGAAGAATGTAGTCGATGCACATGAGATGTACATTAATTATTTCATTATAAGTACACTCAATCATTGTGGTGTCTTATCAGCTTATCAATTCAGATACAACTAATTAGTGTTAAGGAATTTGTATGTTCTACGTTTATACTAGTATTTTTTCTCTGTTTATTTTCTAGCATTCAGCTCTCGAATTACTGACATGCAATTTCAATGTATTTAGGTCACTAAATATCTACACTCGTCAGAAGTGTAAAGAAAATACAAGAAACAGGTTATCTCTTCAGAATACCTCTGGCTTTCAGCTAATAATAGAGCGATTCAGAGAATGTTCCCCGATCAGATTCATATTTCCACTGTGGTTTCATAATGGAACGCTTAACACGAGAATAATGTAGTTTGAAATCGGGATGTCAAATAGCTGAAAAAGTCACAAAGAAATACCTACTTCAATGACATTTGATATCTCAGTCCCCAGTTTACGTATCGTCATAAACAATTCTAAATCAATCAATTAAAATATCCTAGCAAATTGTCCGCAAGCAACACCCCGCCTTGCCCCCCTCTCAATATTCCCCTGAAAAGCGCGAGAATGTCACGCAAGTAGCCGCCTCTCTCTCTCTCTCTCTCCCGGCGGGGAAATCCGAGGGAGAAGTTGGGGCAACCTTCGCGGCACCAAACGCCCGGCACAGTTCCTTTCAGGAGGTCCATTATCACTGAAAGGACGACGTGTATTCACACGAAAAGAGACTGCCTCAAACGGCGCGCCGCGCGGATAGAGCTAAGTGCTCCCGAAAATAACACGGGAAACAAAGCGAAGCCTAAAAACCCAATACGCGTATCGTCGTGAGCAGGGGAGGGGCGGCTACACAGGGGGAGGCCGGCAGCCCCTGTGCCCCGCCAGGCAGCCCATTAATACGCAGCGAGCGAGTAAAAAGTATTTTGCGGCGCGGCGCGGAGTCGATCCGCAGTGGAGGGAACAGGGAACACGCTGGTGCCCGGCCACTGTCGGGCGAGGGAAGGAGGGTTGCCGCTGGTTGCGAGGGGGTGGCCGTATATTTAGCTGTAAAGTCTCGCAGGAGGCCCTCGTGGCCTCTTCGCAGGCTGCACCTCCAGCTGTCACCGTGCCACCGCAGCGTTTCGTCCTCGAATCGCCATCGTCTTCGCCCGGAAATTTGCCATCCATTCGTTCCTTTCTTATCCGCTCTTTCATCCCCCTTGTTTCACCCTTTGTCTCTTTCCGCGTTTCCCCCGGCGCCCTCCTCCCGCCACGCTTTTCCCCTCGCTTGCCCCGTGAACGGTCTCTCAACCCCTGCCACCACGCTCTCGCTACCCCCTCCGCTCGCGTTCCCTCTGTGCTTCCCACCCCGACGCGGTCGGTGGGGGCGGTCTGAGTTCTATTTATAGAAAGGACGACCTATATATAGACGTCGCGGGCTATGCATAGCCTCACCCCGGCCGCCCCACCGACCACCGTGCACCCTGCACTGCGAACACCGGCGGGGGCGAGGGGCTGCGGCCAGTCGAGGTGTACGCGGTGCAGGTTCAATGAAACCAGGCCACCATCCCCTCCGTGGCGGCGCGGCTCTTACGTGAAAATACAGCACCCATTCAGCCGCTTTTAAGGTACGTTCACACACGTCCACCCGCCCCGTGGACGATGACGCACGCGAGCCTTCCACCGGGGGTGGTTCGATGCTCGAATTTCCACCGTGCGTCCTCGCGCACTTCGCTTCCCTGGCAGATCTAGCTCTGTTATTGAATATTGTACACCGATTGGCTGAGTGCAGAATGCGCGTGGAGACGTATTGTATCTATAGCAGAGGGCTAACTATATCCGCGGGAGGAACGGGACGGCTGATCCGATTGCCGCGCCAGAATTCCAACGGGGAACCTTTCGATTTTCGAATATTCCATGCTCTGACTGATTGAACTGCTCAGATGGGAGACGAATTGGTTTCTTTGGGTAGTGTTATGAGTTAGTCGTCGGGGATACTGTTGGGGAAAGTGCGGGGAGTTTCTGTTTCGGGTCTTGGTTCGTTAGGCGAGACTTAATCTTATGTACGCGAGGTTAAGTCTTTAGCATAAAGGAACTTAATGTTAATATTATTTACTAATGGTTCTTTAAGGCTTTGCAGTAGGTTATTAAGTTTTTAAATATATATCAAAATGATAATAAGAAGATAATGAGTGAAAAGTATTAAGCGTGCGATTGTTACTATGAAAATGTTAAGAATTTTTTAATTAATAGGTTTTAAATAATATATTCAGAATTATTTATTTACTGTGGGTGTTTGGTATTTGTAGCGTAATTTTTATGTCTGTCGTACGCAACCACGGCATGTACTACTTATGTATGTCGCATAGCATACTGGGCGTTTCTACTTGTAGCTTTCCTCTTTGAGGAAAACGGTTGACAAATCGATTCGAAACAGATATTTTTCCTGTTGTTTTTACTCACTATATGCTCTTTCATTTAGGATATAAGGAAATCAAGATTATCATTGTGGTCTACGTGCATTTATAAAAAAAGAATGTGGGGTACTATAATATATCAGATACATTTTCTAACGCTCTTAATCTTAATCCTGTGGACACCACCAAACGCTGTTTTAGTAAAGATTCATTTAATAAATTCATTATCGTTCAGTACTTCTGTACATAGGTTACCTCGTTTTCAAGAAATACTTTAAGGAGAGGATCCTATGCTGTAGTAAAATTGGGGATTTTGTTTTTAAGAAACTAGCTATTTGATTCATTTGAAATTTGGACCATATTTTGATGCATCGTTGAGGAAGCAATAGTTTTTTTTGTGAATTTTTAATAACAAATATAGGAATTATATATGATCGACCAACACGCCGCACAAAATTCGTCGTCCGCTGGTGCGCATGATATTTATCTTCCTGGTAATCTAAAACAGAAAAATGAAACGACGTTTCACTGTACACATATGTAGTCATAATTTGATGAGCTCGAAAAAAATACAAAAATTTTTTGAGGAGTGTGGAGCGTTTGTTGGAACTTTTGCTATATAATTTTGCGCCACTTTTCTTATGTAATCAAAGAAGTATATAACTTATTAGTATCCTGCTTCATCAAAGTGTAAAGTAATGTTTGTTGGACATACAGGCCGAATTTGAAGGTAATCGGTTCTTTGGTTACAGAAATATCGTGCACACCAGCGGACACCGGCGGTGCGATGGTAGATCATGCATAACTCCTATATTTATTATTAAATATTAATAAAAGAAAAACTACAACTTCTTCAAAGATGCATAAAAACATGGCCCAAATTTCAGATTATTCGAATCGCTAGTTTCTTAAAAAACATATCTAAAATTTCGCTATGTTTTTATTCAAAAGAATAGAATTCCCCCCTTAACGTCACCTTGATTTCGTCAAAACTTTCGCTGCACTGCATTGTTAAAACAAGAATTATTATGTTGTAGAATATACCTAATCAATTTTGAAGTCTTGTGCTCAAATTCCACCAGTATACAAATAAAAAATTTCTTTATATTTTAAGTGGTAGATTTCGTTTCGTCTCAAGCTTTCTTTAAAAATAACACAATTGAAAGCTTGCTGTCGATGCAACTAGGTAGATACCTTTTGAAAGTCAAGTTTTATGAAATGATGAAGCTACGAAAGATATATAGTAAAATGTATCGGGGGAACAGTGGACGATCCTAAAGGGTGCGAAGCAATGCCATTAAACGATCAGAAAAGTTTAATATCCTCCGAGTGGTTCTGGTAATCAAGGCGAGCCAATGAGCCGGAGAACTCCGAGGCATAAATTCGCGTGTCCGTTTCGCACGAACGAGCATAGCGCCTGAACTTTCGTACCTAATGTACGATCCATCGCTAGATCTGGTTACGAAATTGACTTCGATTAATCTCGCAAACGTACGAAATTACGTGTGCGTGGAAATTAATGAGGCCTGCAAAAGATTTCTTAAGATCTGCAGAATAGAACGACGAGTATCCAAAACCGTGAATTTCACGTGTGAGAAGTGCGTTAAATGATGAAAACAAAAGATATTAAGCTTACACGTAAACTCCATATTGGATAACATTAAATTTAAACGGAAACATGGGACCCGCGTTATTTAAGAAATTTGTTTCCAATTGCACCGAGTGCTCACGTTGTAATATACATAAAATGGAATTTATATTGTTATCGGGTGTGAGGTTTACGGAACCCGTGTTTATATTAAAACCACTGGATGCAATATTCGAGCGCAACACGTGTAATCGAGTAAGGCATCATCTTCCAACATGCCGTGATACAGGGAAACGTCTTTTTAAAACCCATTAAGCACGTGTTTGCACCGATCAATCATTTCCTCTGTTGCTTGACGACCAACCAAAAAAGCATCTTGGCTGTATCGACTATGCAACAAGTACATTGATTATACTTCCAGCCTGAATGAGCGATTCATAGCAGCTGCAAGCCTGCTGTTGAACTTCAATTACGAAACAGTCCTGCTTGCCTAGCGACCTGTTCACAGCTAAGAACACGATAAAAGGAATGGTAAACAGTGATTTAAGAAATATGAGAAGTGTATGTGATTCGACGAAAACGATTAATACAATCTGACTGTATGTAATAAAGACCTTCACTGTTGAAGGCTGACCTTGCTACTGAGGCAGACATTTTCAGATAAATCGTCTTATCAGAAGATGTTACCAGCATCTTCTCTCCTGGGTTCATAGGTAATCCTTATTTCAGGGATTACGTAGAATGAAGCCTGGATCATCCGCCATCCCAAGCTGAACTCTATCAAACCTCTTTCCTTAACCCCTTGCATACTGACAACGGCTCAGAGTCATGACTGAGTTAAGTCAGTGTTAAACGCTAGTGATAATGACTCATTAAATCTGGAAATAGCTAGGGATATTTAGTCTGCGATTGAAGATTGAGAGAAATTTTCGAGAAATTGAAGTAGGGTTGTATCGAGGTGGGATTGCACTGATTTAGTATTGAACTATAAATAGAACTGAACTGAGTAGTTGTTTATACAGGCTGCGATGAGTTTCTGAAGTTGGGGTAAGCGTGATAATACAAGGCAACTGTAGTAAAAATCATAGGGTTCTATGACACAAAGAATAGAATGATACAGTATTTAGATCACATAGAGTTCGAATAACGTAAAAAGTGTTTAAATTTAACAGGCAATATTCTTTTAGAAAATATATATTAAATTATCAAGGATGGTTAGATTATATTTAAAAGAAACTTAGTGAAAACTTAACTAAAATTAATTACACTCTTATTCCACCGTTAGAAAAATTGAAGAAAGTACTACCACAACTTTCAAAGTCTCACGCATTGCAGAGATAGGTATAATGATGGAGAAGTATCTGTGAGCAAATATAATAAAAACCCTTCTATGTCTTCCCAAAAATTCACAAACCCAAGGACATACTCTAACGTTGTGTAGGAATGTTATTAATTTAGTGCAAACCTCTACTGTCCAAGAACATATTTAGTGGTCTGCACCGTCAAATTGAATTGGGATTCAAGTCAATCACTATACATACCTCTGCAAGACACACTAGCTCTAAAATATTTTACTGAGTACCTATACCCAGATGAACTTGATGGTTTGCTGGAATTAAGAATTTTCACATGCACTTCATCCGATCTGCGTGGAAGTTAGTTTAATTCACTTACCAAATCCGCGCGTTACTGTGAAAAATGTTCTACTGATTGCATATTTTAAGATAATCGGTTGTTCCAGTCAGTGACACGACGAACGGGGGAACGCACGTAAACGTAATAAACGTCGCTCGCTTTCCGATAAGCTTTATCTCACGTTTGCCGAGCTCGCCGATATAAATTGAATTAGTCTCAGATTGCTCGGTATTAGATTACTGATATGCCTTACCGCAGGACTCCCCGACCACTTTTCGGAGCATTTCCCAATCCCGCTCCCTCGAAGTTTACGCGATGCGGTTAATCAGGATCACGCGTTGGTGCACGGGCATAATTAGTTGGTAATTATAGTACACGGGCAGCTGTGTCGCGTGCACATGCCCGCAGTATCGGTGACATGTTCTGATGCGCGTTACGCCCGACCCCTTCGAAACGGAAGAACGATGAATGGATATTGATTCAATATGAATATTACGGTCTCGAATACTACGCCGGAGAGTGGCATGAAACATCAGATTCCTGTCACGCGCTGAATCCAATTCACTGCGACATTTTTGTTCGCGTCAAGTGTTTGATATTCGAAGTCTGGAGGGGCCCTCGTGTCAGATATAGATCACAGAAAGGTAATATTTGAAAGGCACAGAGAAATTTCTCTTTCATCCTTCGCTGAAGGAAGGCTGTAGAATTCTTAAGTACGTGGACTAAGGGGTGCAGAGGAAGCTCGAGGTGGGAGAAGAAAATGCACGGGTGAAATATGCTCGCCATATTTCAGGAAGCCAGTAGTGGACTGTTAAGGCTGCCAGTAATTTTTAGTAATTGAATATTTTTACCATTTGTTTTTGCTTCTTCGAGGAGTGTGGAGTGTTGAAGGTGAGAATACAGTTTTATGCCTGGAGAAGGGCGAGATATTTCTTAGAGCTCTTTCTTCGTGTAGCCTTCATGAAAGGATAATAACAGTGTTGAAATTATTATCTTGGAACTTCTGTTCTTTGTGGGATCGTTAAGATGTCTATGGAATGTAAGGTGACGCTTCTGCTATAAACTCGCCATTTTGTATGCCTTCACGCAGCATTAGAGATTGTCCCGGGACCAGTATCATGAAAGAATATGACGGATGACTGTGAAACTTTTCATTACCTATATCACTGTGTCTTAGGTGCGAGAACATGCGATGCGAACACTGTACGAGCTACGGTAAAGTTCATTAATTGTTTAAACGAGAATGTACCTTAACTTCATCCCAGTTGGATAATTATACTTTAAGTTAATAAGTTTATTCCCCAAAGGTGAATGTATTTGCCAATACCCTCGGGGCACACTGGTATAAACTGAAGCAATATCCATTCAAAATTCATTTGAAGATTGTTATATGGTTAAAAGTAGACTTCCCTCGAGTCGTCGTATCCTAACAGTTGATGATAGGACCAGTATTCTTGAATTCTCAGTTTTTGCCTTCAGTGTAGATTAAAAAAGTAACGGGGAAGAATAAAAATGAGTAAACACACATCACATAAATATAGATAATATAATTCTTATCTTGCTCGATAAGTAGATTGGTCCAGATCAGTATGACCAATAACGTAGACGCCAAAATGCATAACTAGATTGAGAAGGGCAAGAGCAGAGATTACTTCTTTGAAAATACTTGTGTTTAAATTTAGATAGGAAGAAATAACTTCTGCAATTGGATACAATGATTTTCAGTTTAAGGCAACTTGATAAACATCTCGGGCAGGTATATTTATAGTGTCGAAAACAATTGTTGCAGTATTTATTAGCGATGTTCAAGAAAACGATGTTTGAACTTGCGACACGTGCACACAGTTCGGCTGCAGGTATGTACGGTCACGTGCGTGCCCGCTGCGTATGCAGGCAAACTTTGATGCGCGGATGCATAATTTACAGAAGCTTACACAAGGCCAGCGTTATTCCCATGGTTCTGCAGGTGCGTTACATGTGTACTGCCGTTGCTATTAATTTGATCCAGTCACAGCTCGATTATCTTCGCCTTCGGGCACTATCTACTGTCGGGAGGTCAAATTCAATTGCAGAGTCACGACCACCGTCCGTAATTTACCGAACTGATAAGGGAAAAATGAAAAATGAGCGGTGTTCAACGGTTGTGGTGTATAATGACAAATAAATACATTGTTACAAACAACACTCATTTGAATGATACCTACCATAGAAATTTCTCATAGTACACCATTTTGAATTCTCCTTGAAACAATTCACAATTGAAGAGTCATTGTAGAAAACACTGCAAGTTCCACAGATTAAATTTTTCAGGTGAGAGAAAACTTCCTTGACTTTAAATTATTTACGGAATTTGATTTGTTTTGATTGCTAAATATGGTTAAGTAACAAATGCGTCACAAAATTGTCTATTTTTTGCATTAATGTAGTCGAAGTTCATGAAAAAAGAACTGTATTTGTAGAAAACCCTGTATGTGCCACCTTTTAGTTGTAGAGAAAACTGAATTTGCCACTCATTTAAATTTGCAAGCACTGTAAGTGCCAATCCTCTTTGCCCCTAGCTAATTGGCTCTTACATTATTTTCTACAGAAGTGGTTTTTGAACGTGCTAGCGGTACCATCTTTTAACACTATTTGTAACTTATTTACGAAGGGAAATTGTATTAAAATTGCATTAAAATTCTATACTATAGTAGTACCATTGACGCGTAGAACATTTTCCGATGAATTTTTTCTTTTTTAATTTTGACACAGTGTTTTCTACAAGGACTCTTCAACTATCATTTATCCCAGTTCTAATCGACACCTAATTACATATTTCAGAATTTCAAAATCTTCACCAAATTCACAACCATGAAAACCCAAACCTAGTGCACAAAATTGACATATCACTTGTGCTTAAAAAAAGCCCTTAACCGATCATCCCATGCAGCGGATGCCTTCCACAAAGGGTGATCGATTATTTTCACGAAATATATTTCCCAGAACGGAGCCGATGGGAAATCGAATCAAGTTCGCCAAGCGGGCAGGTCAATTTGCTGGTCGAAAAAAGGGAGTCAATTTATTCCACGGTCCGTCCACGAAGAGAAAAAAAAAGGGAAATGAAACGCACCTCCTCGCCGCTCCGATATTTTCAAACAAGATTAGGCAGCAAACTGTTCGTTAGCAAGATTTCGTTAACGAAGGCGGCGATGCGCATTGAAGCGATACACACGTACGGGAACAAAAAGGCTGGCACACGCGCGCGCCCGATCCCCCGTTATAGACGCACACGGACGTACGCGCGGAGTTAATTCTGCGAACGAGGATCGATAGCGAGCTCGAGACCGTTTAATTACGAGAGATAACGTTGTCGTTCGTCCCTCTTCCAGCGATCGTCCCGTCGCGATTTCCCGTGTACACCTTACAAATCGCTGGATCCCATTGATCGCTCTTGCAGCCCGTGGGAACAGTGTCAAACCGTCACAGGCAAGGCCAAACGAGTCTAACGGAAATGGGATCTTTTGAATCACTTCTAATGTTGATGAAAAATTCGAAACAGTTTGAATATTCGAGTTTCAACGATCGAGGAGTTGAAGATATATGCTGAATGCGGTGGTAAACGCTGTAAGTGCTGGAATAAATTATTTTAGTGTCTAGGGCTGTCGCAAGATAGAGCTGAGATCATAAGTGCCAACGTCTCTGTGATTGGAAAGAAAATTATTGAAAATTTTCACTTTTGGCAATCACATCGTTTGCCATTTCAACTCCTCAATTTGAAAGTCTTGAAAATTTTGACGGTACTTGAATTGCTTGACCGATTCTTAAGGGGTTACATCCACCTAGAGGTCCGAAAACAGCATACAAGTTCAGGATTTTTTGGGGGAAAAGTATAAGTAAAAATCGTACACAATGTTTTTTTACGAAAAGATACATCTTTTAACTATATTATTCTAAATTTTCATGATATTATTATTAACTAAAGGAAATATCGGATTGGATATGAGTCGTGTTTTTTTTTAAGCTGGTGGACATTCCCTAGGACAAAAATGCATCTGAAAGCAAAAATTCAAATAAATTTCAAAAATAAATAACATACAGAAGTACCTGACGTTCTCCGAATTTTAATAGTGTACCTATTTTGGTAAAAAAGGGCGACCGTTTAAACTTGAAATATCGAATTTTGTGGAATTTTTTTTTCTATTTTCCAAGAAGCCTTTGCAAGCATTTCTATTATTGCAAAATTAAAAGCAAAATTTAAAAATATGAGAACGGCAGGTACTTCTGAAAGTTATTTATTTTTAAAATCTATTTAAATTATTGCTTTCAGATGCATCGTTTAGCCTAGGGAATGTCCACCAGCTAATGCGTAAAAAAAACACGACTTATATCCAAGCCGATATCTCCTTCAGTTAGTAATAATATCTCATGAAAATTTAGAATAATATAGTTAAAAGATGCATCTTTTAGTAGAAAAACATTGTGTTTGATTTTCATCTATACTTTGCCCCCCAAAAAATCCGGAACTTGTATGCTTTTTCCGGACCTCTAGGTGGATGTAACCCCTTAAGAGATCACGTAAGTCTTTGTGTTCTTTGATTGTTTAATAATGCCCAATATAATCAGCATTGATATAAGTGGTATTAATTCAGTCCAGCCCACAGTGCTGACTAAATTTCAATTCGATATCACAGTTGAAAGAAATATAAGCCCCAAGCGACTGCCCTGGTCGTTTTCACACCGCTCTCAATGGTATTGTACCCATTGACAATAAATCACAATGCTACCATTTATCAGGTTAACGCGCTTCCTAATTAGCTACTGGGCCAGTGTTAACGCAATCAATATTAATCTTGCTCGTTACGCGTTGAATATCAACTTCCGAGGTACAGGGGAAGCAATAAGCACTGTTTTGCTATTTGGTATCCCGCTCTTTCACTCGTACACTTTTTCTAGTTTCATTCTTCGGGCATATATTAATCCAGTATTTGTTCTTTTCCTTCATTAATATATGTTTACGGTATATTATTGAAAAATATTATATAAAGATAAGGGTGCAAATGCTCCCGTCTCGAGTTGTAGCTTTCTAAAGTTACATATTGGTGAAAAGTGTTTGAGGAGAACTCGTTCAACAAGGAGGCATGCTTCACAGTATCGTCTCATCGATTGTCGAACACGTTCGGGAATTCGTGGTGTACTCCGTCGCGTGACAAGCCTCTACAATGCGGTCACAGAGGTCTGGTAGATTAGCAACTGGTCTCTGACGGTAATTCTCTGCAAGATACCTATGAATGGCTGTACATACAACTTTGGCCGGACACTGTCGGTGCGCAAAAGTTTGTCCGCGCAGATGTTGAGCTTCTCTACTGCGTCCCTCTGCTCGGCCACACACAAAATGCATATCTGTCATTTCAAGACTTGAGTAACAATCCTTTGTGTCACTAAGATTGCCTGAAATGTTGTTGATGACAGTGCTGTTATTACCTCTGCTATTGATTTCGTTTCGTCTGTACAAAGTGGATAACTTGTGCTTCTGAAAGAAACGTATGTTTAAATTACTATGGGAGTTCAAAAACAAATATCACTTTTATTCAAGCTAGGACATTTCCGGCGTAATTCGGTCACTTTTGCGTGGAAAAAGAAACCAATCAGTGGAAGAAACCGACAGTTAGTTATTCAACGTTTGAACAATACGTCGATTTTAATTATCACGCCCCGTTGAATCAGCTACTGCGTTCCGAATAATTTATTATTAAGGGGGTGGGAATGTGCGCGCACGTTTGCGGTATGCAAAAATTATAATGAGGTTTCGCGTCTAGGCTCCGTAATTTAAAAGGGCGCTCATCCTACGTGTATCTCGCGATACGCTGCCTCGTGACTCTTTAATTAGAAGCTAACGAAACGATAACATAATTAATCCCAGCATGTATTTGTTGCTACTCGACCATTCGGCTTCGATTTTAATAGAATATTCGGGCAACGTTCCGCTCTGTGTACAGTCGACAGAATGGCAGATGGTTTGCTGCTGGTGTCAACATTTTATAATGATTGGCTGCAGCCAATCATGCCGCGTGCTTTCATGATGCTGTCTCGCCAAATTCATGAATATTTATTAATATGTCTGTTACACAATGGATCACAAAGCAACGCAGTCGTAAGCTTCCTGAACATAACTTGATCACCACAATTGCGGACACAAAATCGCGATGGGTTATTCATCGATTTTAAAAAAGTACACGGTATATTCACAGACCATATAAAGTGCACGACCATCATGAAGCTTGTAGATCATTGGGTTTGAAGTACCCAGTGTAGATTTCAATTAAGATAAATGTCTGATTCAATTAACGTCGCCTCGAAATGATGGAAATCCTTATGTAATTAAATCCATCATGTTTTCATGCACGATCCACATCAATAAATAATGCTTTACGATATTCTCTTTGGTGGTTGATGTATGTGAATACGCATTCGTTATTTACTCGAGGTGTTGGAATTTATCTAAATTGATCATTTTATTTGCTGAAAAGGGTGGTTGTTCTTCACAACTATATGGATACACTGTCCCACAGAACATATGAAAATAAAGTAAAAGGTTGTAACAAGGAGACGTTTCAAAAACTAATTGTGCTTAAGATATTCAGATCTTAAAATCGTTAAACTGATAGTTTCTTGTACGATTACATGCTTGATATTCTGAAACAATGATCGTGTGAAGACAGCTAATAAGAGTAATAAGGAACTCCAGAATAAATAATATATAATATATTATCAATGATGCAAAGAATGTTATCCTAATATTATTCGCTGGAAGCCTAAACATCCCAAGAGAAATTGCTCTGTGCATCCACATGTTCACTAAAATTTATATTTCTCACTATGAGTTCCATTACCCGGCTTCACGTTACCAACGTACTTCAGAGTCACTCGAGTTTAAACGACCCCGTAATTCAATTAAAAATGACAAGACGTTACGTCGCAGCATTTTTCAGTGACGCGAAGATGAATGTGCACGAGGTCTTGTGATATCAACGAATAGGCATCCCTTCAGTGACAATGACAGAGTAAGCGTCATTCATGACGATTCGCAGGTGTTTATCACGTGGCTTGTCGCCTCGTTTACGCTCGCAGAATCGCCAGCGGGTTTAATGAGCATACGAGCTGGAGAGGCGAGCTTACCGCAGTTTCAAGCAATTAACGAGCGTGCTCGTAGGTCGTGTCGCGCTTGTACGGAACAACTGCAAGCCGAGGATTCCCTGGGAAACAACGAATACACGGGCAAATCCTGAAAGAGTTTCAGCGAACGACCGCCAATCGTATAACATGGCTGTGAAATGATGCTGATGCGACGAGATTTGTTAGCGACGACGGGTTTAAAAGCGTACAGGGTACCTCCCAACCTGTGCTACAATCTGCGGTCGTTGATCATTTTTCTCAAAGACGAAATTGTGTTTGAAAGAAAATTGATCAAACACTTTTCACTTATTCTTGTGAAGGAAGAAGTTAGTAGAATCGTCGATATGAGTAACTCTGTGCTTGAAAATTTACATTAAGGGAAGTATTTATTTTATCACCCACAAATTGGGAGCAATGAAATTTTAACCCTCATTCGTTCCTCATTTCAGGAACTAAATCTGTCCCACGGTGTCAAATTGACACTGTGGCAAAATATCGACTAAATGACAAGGTAAACAGTTACTTTTCGATATTTTTTTATTTAAATTGATGAGTTAACATTTATATCTTAGATTTTTCACAACTGTCGCATAAAATAAAACGATGTGCAGGACATACTGCTTGTTTACAAGAATCACAAATAACAGAACAGTAGAACTTATTACAGGAAAGCTCTGTCAAAGTGGCACGAGGGACGGATGAGCGTTAATCAACGTAATAATTTTCCTGGTGGTAATGTTGTAGCAGAGCGTCGCTTTTTTTGAAGATCGTAAATCTTCACGATTCTCTGACACTTCCCTTGCACTGTCGCTCAAGAGCCCAAAATTTGAACTGACGTTCAAGGACGAGCAGCAATGTGATGGGGGTGGTTGAGTAAAAAACTGCACAATTTAACACAAAAAAAAAACAAGTTATTATATATTCTTAAACAGAAACTCAACTATAGAAAGATATCCGGAGATGTTCACACTTCTTCCAATCGAACGAGTCAAAACGATACCTAACTTGAATGTTCTGCTCGCAAGCAGCGCACGGTGGTTTTCGTTTGGATTCTAAATTTCTTCTGCCTTAGACGGCACAAAATCTGACGAAAGATGACTCTACAGAATCCCTCGCAGGGGTGGAGTCTTAAGACAACGATGGTAACAAAACTAAACTATTGGTGGAGTTACAACGGAGAGGTGGTAAAATAAAACTGTCCATTGGTGGAGGCGTGTCAACGTCGACGTTGGTTGTGAGGCGTGAGAAGTTTGCAAGGGCAGTTTGCGAGGGCAGTTTTACGATTTTGAAACTCGCTGCAAAGTATCTACGGTGACATCGGTGCTTAATTTATGGGTTCAAGATGTGCGTTGGCGAAAGTACAGAAAGGTCGATGCGAGGCCACCCGAGTAGAACCTTCAACCCCTGGGAACCTCGGTTCCGGTTTAGACGATGACTCTAACCTCGGTAATCAATGGCTAGAAAACAGTCCAAAGCTTGAGCTGATGAAAAACTGACCGCGTAACTGCTAACCTAAACGCGATGATAAGCAGAGGACCCTTTAAGTGTCCTCAAGGGTTTGACGCCTAACACTTTCTCTTCTCAACAGGTAGTGTTAAGAGAGATGTAAATGACAGCATATTAAATATTCGAGTAATGTATTGAATATTTGTACTGGTTTAGGATGATAAGGCCCTGCATCTGGGTAGCGAACAGTGATTATTTATCAAACGCTGAAGTCGAGAAAACATTAGAGACACTATAATAAGAGTCTGGACACGAGCCACTGTCTGCCATGTTTGGGCTAAATTCTACGAGAGAGAAAGAAACATATACCATTTCACTCTTAACCACTCTTAACAACTCTTACGTTTATGACGGTATTTTGCTTCTGTTTACTTCACCTAAATAGACATGTCCAGATAAATAGATATTACAAACAATTAAAATAGTATGACAAAAAACGTTTTTTATTAACATTCAAACATATATTTTTTTAAAAATGTGTTACAATTAAGATTAGTATAATTGACAGATTTAAAAATCAGCGGGAATAGACCAAAACTGGCGGACCAATCAAAAGTGTCCTTCTCGTGTCCAGACTCTTATTATAGTGTTTTTAGAAAACATCGTATACTTCTTAAGAAATACTGACACTACTGTTAATCACAACAATTGAACCCTACTGGGGGTAATTTCATTTACATATACAATACTTATCTCTTCCTAATTTTCTGTTACTTTACCTGTTACGTATAATCGTATTGTAAAATTTGTAATTCAATTAGAAGTAGTAAAATCAACCTATGTTGGGCCTGTAAAGATCTTTTCTGGTGTGAGACATTGTGAGCTACACACACCTGAAACCCCTGAATACATATGCGCAAGCAGAGAATAATTCCACTATACAAAATTAAATTACAAATCTGAAAACCTGGTGAGACACAATGCACAGGGACCATCAAAAGGAATGCAAACATTCAGCTCCATATCTTTCAACACATCTTCCTATATCTCACGTGTCTCCACAACTACCCCTATAATAAGCACCTAAAAACATATTTCACATCCCTCAAAAGTGCCGCTTTAAACACCACTCAACTGTATCTCAAGTTGCCGCCTATGTTTCCTTCGCAGCGCGTTAATGCACGCCTGCTTTCGTAAGAAATGATGAGTTGCTTCGCGGTTTCAATCTTACCTTAACAACTGGCGGTCGATGCGTGCTGCACATTGAACCCACTGGTGCATCGATGCAACGACGGCGCGAGGGTGGTTGAATGGGAACGTTGATGTGTGGAAAGAGGGGGGAGCACGGGAGGAATTTCTACGGCCGGTTTCAGGCAACGTTGCGAGCACCAGGCATGGTGGTTGTGTGCCGCAATGCGGCTATGTTATCACACCATCGGGCTCCATCTTCCAGCGCGCCCCCTTTGCTTCTCTCCAGATTTTTTTTTGTAATCCGTGATCTCGTTTCGAGGGGTAATCGAACTAAGGGAGCGCAGCGCTGCACGATGCGCCCCATCATTCACAAGGGTCGCGGCGGTGATCTGAAACAGCCAGAGACGAAGATTAATGGGATTCGAGGCGATGGTTATTGAAGGATTAGAAATTTAGTTTGGCGAATTGAAACGTTTCTTCGAGGGACACTTTTTTTCTCCTCCCCCCCCCCCTCCGTCGGAGGAACTTGACGAAACGAAAGAAGATCTGAACGAGAGTTGGCAAGATTACGTGGGAGATACTTGATCTGGATTTGATACGAGTTGGAATCGACAGATTGGGTTTCAATGGAGAGTGGAAGTGAAGCGGGTGGACCGGGATTTTTTGTGTTGCGAAGGGTTATGGATATTAGTGTTGAAATTGATGAGTTCGTAATTCTGTTTTCATGGCAAGTAATTGAGATGGCTGGTGAGGATAAATTGATGTTTTCTGACGACGTTAGTTACGTCAGTATATCGATAAGTTTAATGATATCTATCCATTAAGGGAAGTAATATTACTGCGATTAATTTAAGCAAAAAAATTGTAATCACGATATGAGTTTCCTAATGGCATACCCAGTACAAAGTGTTATGAAATGAAAAGTAATCGAAAATGTTGTCTTCAAGCTACAGTACCATCGCCCAATATTTATCGCAAGAAAAATTATTCCTATTTATTCCATTAAATTTCGCAAGTTGCACAATGCATTGACTTTAAATCAAGTTTAAGCATTAGCTGATTTAACAAGATACTTGTGTGTAACGGTTTTTCTGCTTTCGACTGGACAAAGAGTAATCGAATCACCAACTACATAGCCTCGTATCGATATATATCCCCATTCAAATATTTCGGCGAAGCTGCCGCAAGCGATATAGATAATTGTGTGTCTACAGCAGAGACGCTGAGGAAAGCCACATTCACAAAAAGTTAATTAAATCAGAGTAAAACTTAAGTAAATTAGATCGAAAGTACGTATCCCTTTGATCTCCACGCGATCTGCAACCGCCATGTTTATATTACGAGCTGAAACACAGAGGACACGAAAGAGCGCAACGAGGGTGAATCGCAGACGCATAAGCCTGAGTATCCGATTTCACTGGCTTAGTTTAATTGCTCGTGAAATATTGAAATAAATTGTCCATGAGAATTTAATTATGAATGTCTGATAACGTCGACGCTGATACCGATGCATTCGTCAACGACGAAACATTTATTTGCAGATGTTGCTTGCATCTTTAACCCCCGAACACAAATGCTCGTCATTTTTTTGCGTTGTTTGCAACAAAGCATGTAAGGGGTCGTCCTTAAATTACGTAAGGTTTTTTGGGGAGGAGGGGGTCGCGAATTTCTTACGTTTTCTTACAAAAGGGGGAGAGGGAGCCAGGCAACGTTTTACGTAATATTTTTTTAACCCCATTTTCAATATGAGTAGCCTAAAAAACGGTGTTTCATCACACTCACGAAACCAAGTTAGATGAATTATATAAATCTTTAAAAGGATTTAAATAACTCAAAAAAGTAATGTAAAAAATATTACGTAAGGAAGAGGGAAGGAGGGGTTGGAATATAAAATCTTACGAATTCTTAAATTGGGGGTTGGACGGGTTAAGAAATTGCCAAAATTACCCTTATGTAATTTAAGGATGGCCACTAAGGGCATTAATGTGCACTAATTGTTCCAGATAATATGTTTATCATATAACACTATTAACCAAAGATAAAATTTGCAAAATTGTGTGATAAAATACAAATCTAGAGAGAGTGGTAAATTTTACGAATGTTTGTGTTAGACGAATATTGGATAATTGTTGGTATTCCAGGGTTAAGACTGAGGAGGGTGGTGAAAGACAGAAGGTAGAAAATGATAAAAGTATCAATGAGTTGTGGTAAACATAGTGCTGTACAATTTAATACTGTATTCGAGTTTTCGAGTCTCTTTGTATTTGGATCTAGTGGAATTCTCTTAATGAAGAACGTGTGGGTTATTTAACACTACATCCTGAAATATATTCATTGGTTTCGGCGATTTAAGAAAGTTCATGAAAGAAACTAACGTGTTGTTTTGAATGAAAATAATGATATAACGAAGATCAGTTCCTTTCAGATCGAATAATAATAATAAGAATAGGATACGTTAAAAGGAGTTGCTTGTGAATCTACTAGAACATGATGAAAGTGAAAATTTATTATTTCTCTTTGAAGCTGTAAAAAATGTTAGGTTGAGGAAGAGAGATATTAGTTATTATTATCTTCCAGAGACAAATATTCTTTTCTCTAAAAGCAATAAATATATCTTGCAATTAGGTTTTCAATATTTAGTGACAACCAGTATAATTTAAATTGCTGCAGGAATTTTATTTCTCACTAGCTGTAGCCGGCCACGCGTTGCTGTGGCTCAGTCTGGTTAAATGGAAAAGAAAGAAAAGAGAAAGCGCACGTATCTAATATGTCCAATTTCACAATGTGTGACATCTATACAATAGTAGGAATATGAAATCACGCGCGTATTCGAATGCAACGTTGTGTCAAAATTTCAAAGCAATCGATGAAGAACTTTCGGAGATTTAAGATTTTGAACAAACGAACATTTACATTTTTATTTATATAGAAGATTAGGGACTGTATTACACATGTATTTTCGCGTCAGAAAAAGTTTAAATTAAATTTATGGCCCAAAAGTATTATTCCCACTGTTCATTTTCAAATTTCCTCTTACGTCCATGCAAAAATATTATAACTCAGCCTTTTGAACAGTTCCTATTAAGACGCTCTTCGATCGTTAGGGAACGCATATAGACGTACCTTCGAACGTGCAATCTAAAATTTATAACTAAAAAATCGATTCACGCTGTAGATGCAAATAGCGACCAGACTGAAGATTGAAACCTTATTCTTTCTTTCATATTCAGTATTCCTTCGAATAATAAAAGCGTTATAATTAAAGTTATTGCTTACATAAACTTCTTAAACTCGTTTATCATTTTCAAAAGATGATAAATCTTTTGAACGAAGTCTCCTGAAATATAATTACAGAATAATATTACCGATTCTAAATTGTTTTAAAAAAATAGAATTGAAAAGCATAATGATAACCAAATGTTGTCGACCAAGATAACCACGTGTAAAGAAATGTTCACTTAATTACACAGTTTATCTTTATTTCACATATCTATTACGCAGTTTTTATCCAACTTCTATATAAATGAATTAGTCACAATCTACAAAAGAACGTTTGGTAAGCGACATAATTCTCTGTAAGCAGTGCTTGTACTGAAGCTTAAACCAATAGTTACTGGTGACACCTACATTGCGTGAGAGATCTGATAAGATGAACAAACGAAGAGTAATTCTTCAGAGATAAAATTCAACATACCAAAGTTAAGCCTTTTGGGAATATTTAAACACTCCGAGCTCTGATTCAATTCCATTCTCCAATTTATTTAAAAACAACACACAAGAATTTAAATAGGAAGATATGATAGTTTTACCCTCCGAGAAGCAATCAAAGGATCTCTTATCGTGTAAATAAAATAAACCAAACGATTTATGTCCTTTCGAATCTCCTTTTTAGAAAGCACCAAGTTTATTGAACGGGACAGTATAAATAACAGGGAGAGTTGCGCCGCACCAAAATTGATTAAAAATAAATTGAACCCTATCCTCGAAATTACATTAACCTCGTCCAGTTGTCAAACGCGAATTCGATTTTTAAAAAATAGGCATGTGCAGGCTAACGAAATATAGAACACATGAAACGAGCTCGGTCCAATGGCTCATAAATCCAAGCCAGCCAACGATAAAATTTTATTTGCGTTGGCGTTATCGCAATTCTTCTCTTTCTCGTTGGTGAACTATCACAGCTCCGATACTGTGCTTCACGAATTTCGCCTGTCGTCATGTGCAGAATAATTTCTCTAGAGAAACTTTGAATCTCGCAATCACTAAAAATTGAACGACAAATGATTTCTGCCCCTGTTACTCAACTTGTTGTTTTACCTAATTTTTCCAGGTACCAATTATTACAAGTGCACGTCACAATTTATCAAGTTCGCGACTTTCGAAAAACTGCGAATCATCTGGCGATGGAATTGCGATCCTTTGAATGCACCCATGGATGAGCAAGACAGAATCCCATTTGCCCTGCATATTCCACTGAATTCGCATGCAATATCGATGCAAACGTAGGATAGCAATCAGTACGATGCATATTTTTCAGCAGGTTATCAATCCGCTTGATTCGATAATTTTTTCAGCTGCAACTACGTAAACCGCGTCAATCTTGATGCAATGTAAATTAGAAATAAGCTTTCTTTTTGCGAAAAAATTTGTATACCTTTGATACAGCGTTCGTGGTAGAGCAATGACCGTAGGAGTACGAAGCAATGCGTGGCGATAAAAACAAATTTGACTAAGGTCGAAGCCAGATATATATTGACCGGTGAATTCGTTTTCGCGAGCAGCAATTGAGGACAAAACAGCCACCACCATCTGACTATCGTGGATTTGTCAGTTGGAGTTGCAAGGCCCCCGAACCTAGCCGTTTGGCTGTTATTTATTCTTAGCGTAATAGTTGTGTGCGTTACAACGTTATGCGTAGACCAATACGAAATGAAGCTATCGAAAAAGAATCAATCTGCTGACCAATAAAGCTCCTGAATTTTTTCGGAGCTAACGCACACCTATTCTGAGGTGTGTATTTCTACGCTGAGAGCTCGCTTTGGCCTACACGCCAGAAGCTTGGCACCATCCCCACCACTTCTGGCTCGCTCTTGTTCTGCGAAGGCGAGAGCGAGATGGAACGAGAGCGAGTCTGAAAACGATGAGAAAAGGAGCACCGAGACAGGCAAACTGTGTGGTGGGAGAATACCCCGCACGAAACTCACCGGCCAATATATCTGGCTTCGACTTAGACAAAAACTTCTCCCTTTGCAAGTCCAATCTCGCGTTCGTCCTGGCGAATGCAGGCAACGACGTTCGTAAAAGAGAACGCAACGAATACGTGATTTTTCCCTTTAGATATTCGAAACCAAGCCCTAACTAGATACCCTGGGAAATGGTATGAAAAATGGTGACAATAGGATGGAAAGAGCGAGAATTCTTTTTGACGTTCTTTGTAATCCTGTCAAAGATTTCTGCCAGAATTATGGCTCACTAATTGCTTGGAACTTTTTCAATTTTTTTTATATCTTCAGCGACTTGTGTGCACAAAAGTAAATAAAAATTAAGGGGCGAATAAACATTGTAATTTTATAACGACATACAAATTATTCTTAATTTAGGTTCTCCTAAAGATTTTTCATTCGATAAGAAGACAACATCAAAGAGGGGCTTCTTCTCTGCAAAGTAATTCTTCATCTTTTTACTTTTTCCAAAGGAAATATTCCAAATGCATAATAATCCTAAAAATAAACTTTTGTGTTTTCTAATGAGTGTCCCTTGAAAACTACTCTAATCAATATCTAATATTTTTAAGAGAGATCGATGAATAATAAATTACCCGACACCTGACTGATATTCGTCACCCCTGTCCTTTTTGTATAAACTAACTTTAATGCAATTTAGCCCGTGTGGTCGTCTCACAGCTCTCCAACTTTTTGTTGGTGAGGGGATAGAGTTCCCACGTGTAACCGCTTATTGAAAAAACGCCTGTATCTGAATGACGTATTTTTATACCGTCTATGTGAATGGGTCCTTTCACAGAAGGGGATGAAATTGTCCTGCGTGAACTCACGCAGTGACCTTGCTTCCAAAGATGAGGGAGGCTTCAGAAAACGGGAGCGTCAGAAAAGTCGCGTGGAATATTACTGTAAAGGGCTTTTCATTTTTTTATCGAAGTTCAGCTCCTCATTACCTTAGTAAACGGTGGTAGTAAATTATCCATCTACAGATTCGCGGATGCAAAATTCAAAGGAGATCTAGCTGGAGTAGAAAGTTTCTTATAATCAAACAATCTCATAAGAAATTTAAATCACAATTTTAAGTGCAAGTAATGGATAGGTTTCAAACCAAACATTAGTTGCAGCTATAGGAATTCGACTTGTATAATTGAAGATGAACTTATGGTGGAAATAAGTGGTTTAAAAAGTTGCAGTAGATTTTCAGTTTGAAGTAAGGTGTGAATATAGAGTTCTTATTTCACTAATAGACATCGCGAACAGTAGATGCAAAATTAAACACTCAGTAGGAAAAATAATTCAGTATAGTACGAATAAGATAATCGAGCATATTTAAGTAATCACCTATTAGTACTTGAATGAATTTCTAAAATACATGAATATAAATAAACTGCCGCTAAAGTTTAACAATTGGAAACTAGTAAAAAGTCTTATTAATAACAAAAGATTCCAACGAAAAATAATGTTTCCAATATACCACCATCACAGACCTTCTCACTCATTCTCTTCACCCCAGTTCTCGTCTAATCATACATCTCCCAATATACATCCTTAGTTCAACCACCGAGCATCTCCAAATTTAACGAAGATTTCACTGAATTACTAATGGGTCCATTACCAACCCCAAATCTCCCTTCTCCTTCCCTTTCCATTTTCTCACCAGACCAGAATGTGAACAAGCTCTAGGACCATCCTACCATACTGCAGTTACAGAATATTTAATATAATGTGACTTTCGCAAGTGATAATTTTAATATCATTCATATCTTAATTGCAACGCGTTCATTGAACAATAATTCCGAGTATTCTTCGTGGCGCAATGATCACCCTGCCACGAAAAACGTATACCATTCACCAGAACGGTAGACTACACGCGGAATGTCCATCTCCGACTGTAATTGTCTGTAGCAAGGCAATAGTCGGACGCTCGATATTTAAGCTGGCGCGGTTCATTGGACGAATGCTCGAAAGGATTTGATTTGGAATCAAAGACCCCCACCGTTGTTTACTGTTCCATGAACCTCTGTTGTGTCACTAGAGCGTTGACAGATGTCCTGTGACGAACAAACACGAGGTTTAAATCGTGTGCCCGTATATCATTGGTGTGTACAACGCGCAGCCATTGCACCTGTTCGGTTTCAAGGGACTTTGGGACACGCGTATGTATATGTGTATCCACGGTACATGATCGTCCGAACGATCGATCGAGCTGTAGATTTTACGCGTCATCTCGTGTTATTCGATTATACCAGCCCCCCCCCCCCCCCCCCTATCGTACAGACTCGAGCACTTCGTTTTTACTACCTCACACCTACGCGGGCACGATGACGCAACGGGGAAATTGCCATTTTTGTTTGATCCCCGCGACATAGATCGTTTGCCAATCCAATTTCTGTGCGACGAATGCCCTAGAAACTGTGGCCCATCGGACAAGTTATGGTTCTATTTTTTACTCTTCGACGTTAGTTTCGAAACACCCTTCGTTGCGTTCATTTATTGCAGTGGGGGTAGCTTGTTGGGATTTGAATGTGAAATCTACTTTAGTAGGTACTTCTGCATTCATTATAGTCTGTTTAATAAATATCACCTCGTCTCAGAATACTTAGGTATGGGACGAAAGGATTAGTTGATCGAATTGCCGGACCAGAATTTAAATTCGGATCTCTCAGATAAATGCTCTTTTAATTGAACTATTTAGAATTTAGGCTATGCTCAGATTACTCTTCTCTATGCCTAATATTCGAAGATATTCGTCGTCTCACTTAAGAATTCCGTGTAACACAGAAACAAAACGTAGAACTACGAGACAAATCTTATTTATGAAAATTATAGCAAAACCAGAGAATTAGGTAATCGAATTGCTGAACTAGATTTTATACTAACCAGCCAAGTTGTCTATAAATTCTCTTTTGTGTATCTTAAGAGGATTAGAACGAGTTACTGTGGCAATGAATCACGCGGACACAAAGTACGAACACATATTCGTTCACCTATGTAATCTACGTAACTTGAACAGATACACAAAATAATTTATCGACAACGACGCTTACCGTTAACACGATCGGATATCCTTTCGCCCGGAAATTTCTGGGGCACTTGCAGAATATTGCACCTGACTTCGATTCCAGGAAATTCCCGTGCGCGGGACTATTGTACCTGGAGTGTACTCCTGCTGAATATTCCATATGTGATCAGGGACAGCCGACAGATGCAAACCGAACGCATTTACATAGAAACGATAATCTAACCCTGGGATCGAGTCCCCTAGTTAAATTCACAATTAGACCGTTCAATGGGTAATGTTATGGCAATGCCAACTGGTATTAATTACTAACTGAAAATCGAAACCTTGCTCACAGAAAAATATCTCGTTAGCATTTGTTTCCCTCTTTCCCTTGTCTGTTAAAGTACCCAGCAATTCTGCTATTGCTGAAACTTCCAAGTGCAATTTGTTTGAGTTTGAACTAGAAGTGATTGTTTAAGTAAAATTCTCATTTGAGTTTGTAATTAATAACAGTCGAAAGTATTACTTAAGGTTCAGTGGTTACAGTGAAGCTAATGAATGTACAGGGATAAAGTGAAAAAAGTAGAATTGCTTTAACTCCTCGGATTAATATTGGAGACCCATAAATCAATCAAAACTGAAGACATTTTCAGATTGCTGGAAAATGTTACCCTCTTCTCAAATTTGAGATTTTACCTTACCTATCCGTCGTGTAAATCGTGTTCTTTTTCACTGACAGCTACTTTTGTCAATATCTCACATTCATAGTTTTGAAAAATTTGGGAAAATTTATAAATTCCATTTTTTAAATCTCAGAAGATTGCTGTAAGCCATAAAATAATAATACGAAATGCAAAGAATAGCAAAGCTTACCTTCTTCTTATAAAAATTGAAAAGAAACTCATTTTCTTCACCCATAAAAATGACAGTATAAGTACAAGCAAACTTCCTCCCATATTTTCATCCCTCATAAAAGATACTCTAATCTTATCTTCAAAGCTGCAAATGCACGAGTGAAATTTCTAATCATCTCAACCATATCGCCATGAAACAGAATTTATTCAAAAACACATTAGGTAATAGAAGCAAACCTTCCTTCACCAAACTCGCCGAGAAAGAATCCCCCTTCTCAAGAGCCTCGTCCCCTTAATTCCTCGCCGGTAAACCACACTCCGTGGTCTCCATCCAAACAACCGCACCCCCAAGGAAAAGCACCCGCGGCGCGTAGCCCCGTGGATTTCCACGCAGCGGGCGGAGAAGTGCGTTTATAGATGGTGCGGCGACGTTCGAACGCATCGAAACGAGGCGGTCGTGTACAACGATCCCCCATGGCGGGTAAAACTTAACACATTTACGAGATCCGGTGACGTATCCGGGGATACGGGTTGACGTCACTGCGTGAAAATGGGCCACGGCCTCGCCAGCCAGCACCTACCACCCACACCTATCCCTCCTCATCCCGGCCCCCTCGAACCCCCTCGATACTCGCCCCTCATCCTTCGTCCTGTTATTCGCCGCGGGATCCTGGAACGCCGCGACGGGAAACGGAGTACCGGATACGCGTACGATTGTATCTTTCGCTCGGAGAATCGACCGCATTGAATTACCCATCGGTCGTGCGGAAATTAATGTCCTTGCAAGGGGGATGAGGCCGGCAGCGCGGTTGAATTGGCCCAACAAGAGGGTGGGATCTCCGGGCGGAGTGTTTTCATAGGTTTCGTGCACCGTGTGTGCAAGTGCTACAGTAGATGACGTAAGGGAGCGTGTTTGTAGATTGATTATGAGCTTCAGGGGTGGGTTGCGATATAGTTGCTCTACGGGTGACGATTGCAAAAGAAGGAATCCTGAACCGGGGAGTTATAAAAGTATCGGAATGTACGGGGGTATTCTTGACGAATTATATGGACTCGCTTTGGTGTTGGAGTGCAGAGGGGGAAAGGGTTGGCGAAGATTGAGATTGATTGTGAGGTGTATGACAGGTTTAGTTTCTTAGTTTTTATAGTTGCGAGTGAAATTATGTGATGGGAGTAGCAGGTCCATTTGTAATAGGATATTAATGATTTGGACACGACCATTTGTTGGAGATTGAGATGTCTGCACATTTCTGTTTCATTCTTTGCAGACGCGATCGTACCGCAGTGGAGAGTGAAATTAGAGGTTGAAAGTGTGAGGAATATGATGGAGTGACTTCTGTAAAATCTGTTTTTTTTTTTTATTAATATTATCTTATTTTCATCTTACTGGTTTTATTTTTATTGAAGTTATCTTTAGAATTTTAATCGACTACTGACGCAGATATTAATAGATCCTGATAGTAGATACATTTAAACAGCTTCAATGTATTTTATAGTCCAACATACATGTAAAGTTACAATGGGATCTTTAACAAATATCTATAAAATCAACAAATTTTAACGCGAAAGGATTATCGAAGTACCTCTTTTCGATTACGAAGAAATTTGTAGTTAATTGTACTTTAAAGTAATGCTCCTAAAATTACAGATGGTAATATGCATTCAGCATCCCCCGACAGAAATGATTAATTAAATTTCATCTTTGGCGCATTTGGCTGTCGATAAATGGAACAGAACGCAGATATTGTAATTGTGCATCGAAGGGAATAGATGAGATTTTAAAAGTTATTGGTTAATTATTCAGTTGCATGAAAGTGAACTCCAAGTCACTCGGTAAGCAGACACTGTCTAGACTGTGACTATCGTGAAAGTAAATTAACTCAATAAAGATACGAAAATAAAGCAAAGTAGAATGAGAATAATAATAAAACCATAATGTTAGTGGAAATACTAATTAGATTATCGATCACAAAAATTGGTGGACGGAGTGCCAGTAGCGCTCACGATAATAAGTCAGACAGGAGGTGCTGGAAACCTTTTATCATGATAGAAACTAATATTCTGTATCATTGAGTATGAAGATGAATTATTTAAACGTTGCGGTACCTATTATGCCGTCTGCTATTTCCAGTAGATAGCTTTCGAATCATATTGTTCTGTAAAATTTATCACTGCACGTGCATGTAATATTTACTGCTGCAGCTGAATTAAACGATCTTACCTATCATTTCGATCTTAATTACTTTTGAAAAGAATTTATGCCATTTCACTGTTATGCATTTTTATATTTTTCTCATTCATTTTCTCAGGTTTCCCCGATTCTACAAAATGACACCTTCATTCCCCACGATTATTTTAGCTAGCATAATCTGATAATGCAAGGAATTAAAATTTTGGTAACATCGATTCTCACAGCTGCCAGTCATCGTCTGTGCATAGATAAATGTTGATAGAAGCACAGAGATCGTTTCTATGCGACGAGTATTTTCCGCGATACACGAACGGTAATTCCTCAACTCTGAATATCGATTAAACACGGTAATCGGTTTACCATCAATTTACATGCATTGCCATTAAAGTTGCCAAAGCGTGAATGCATTTTAAATTCGTCCAGCTTCGATGCAGAAAGTACATCTACACGGTAATTAAGTGTTCCTAGCGCAAATTCCCCAAACTAATCATGCATGCCCATTACAGGTGGTCTAGCCGCGCATCTCTGGGCGATGTAATGCACCAAGCGAAATGCGAAAAAGCTCGTTGATTGATGTTCGAGGTTTGTTATAATATTTGCGCTGCTTTGGAAAGATATTTGATATCAAGATATTCGAGATACGTACCTACACCATTTTGTTTGCAATTAATCTCGGGTTTAATCTGTTAACTGACTTCTTGGCCAGAAACAGCTACGGTGTTCTTAAAGGTAGCTAAAGGTTAATTAGCTTATTTTATCTAGGTACACTGAAAATTGCAAATAAAGTAATGGTACTCTCTCTTCACTGCTTCTGTATAGTGAAACTGTTAAATGTTCTGGCTGGATTAACTCGTTTAATCCAACGCAGAGGAATTTTGACATGGCGAGATAACTCTTAGTCATCGCAAGTTTACAGGTTGAATGGTATAACAGTGTTTCTAAAATTGAAAACTGGCGTTCTACAAATGATAAGTTTCTTCTCAATGAATTTTGAAAATCTCGTGGATAAATTGTTTTTTTCGGGGGAAGGGAATTGCAAGGGAAATGTATTATTATTGATTTTTTAAATGAAGGGGATAGATAGGAGAAACTAAAGGCGATGGGAGGATTGGAAGCAGTAATTTTGTTGAAATATCATTTTTTGCTTCTTCGTGTCAAGTGTAATTACGATTCACTAATTACAAATTAGAGGAAATGGGGATACAATGATTCTATTCATTATTCTCGCACGTTCTAGAAGATTTTGGAACGTTAAGTGAGATAGAAATGCTGTGATTCTTTCACGTAAAGGGTAATTAAGACGGTCAGTGTAATTAGTCGAACTTTGCGGTGCCAGACTTTGAGAGGTTCTCTTCGTTATTTTCTAGACAAAGTTATAGTAAACGTTCCTAATTGTTCTTTTAGGGTTCTTATGTACTTAACGCTGGTTTATTCAGCACAAAAGTAATTTCACGCAATTTGCAAAAGTAAGTTTGTGCAATTTAATACTTTGCGAAAAAATTCATTCTGAAAATTGAACTGAAATTAGTTTCATGGATTCTTGACATTATGTAAACAAATTGACGCCTTTCTGTATTAATTGGAGAAAAATATTAACGTATTTTTATCACTAAACGAATAATGTTTTAATGGAACTTTATAAAGAAATAGCTTTATGAGATATTAACTAATTTGCATTGCGAATCGCAAAAAAGTCGTCATGTATTTGAATAGTTTATTACACAACCTAACAAATTAGAAAAACATGAAATATAAAGATGAAAATTTCTGCAATTGATTTGACAGTTATTACAACGTCAACAGAATATATGTAGTATCGTTGACTCACACCATGCATCAATCATTTAATATAGACCATGAGCTTATTAAACGGGAATCGATTAATTTTATCTTTTCCTTTTCATTAACGTCCACTGCCATAAATCACGGCATGTCAATAATGTTACGCAATATTTAGGGAAAGAAGAATGGAATAAAAATGCAAATTGAAATTGAAGGATTATTATTTAATTAATTGTTCAATTTTCCTCAACTCTGTAAAATACGAGACACGTATGGTCACTATCTTTAGTATAAATCTATGTCCATCATTTGCAAAACTGTATTACAATTTCAGTCATTCCACTAATAGAATACACGACCAAAGATGTAGCAAGATTCAATTGTTTGTGATGTCAATTTCGGGATCACAAATAGTCGGTAGTCACGAAACGTCTTGCAGGATGAGTTAATCTTAAACGCTTTATCAAAATGGGACCCGATTATTAATTCTGGGAAGTAGCTATAGTGCTTCGTGGTCACGTAACAATATCCTAAAGACAAGCAACTATAAAGGGACATTAATATCCCAATTAATTCACCAACTTCTACTGTTTTCATATATTCCTTAAATAATTTAGATAATACTTTCCATGAATAATACTCCCTACTTATTTATACATAATTATCAATTATCACCACCAAAGATATTTGTAATATCTAATGCACCCAAATTGCAAAGTGAATTTATAGATTTCAAACATTTTTTAAACTATATGAAATTTACGTAGTAGGAAGGAATTGTGTTGCTGTCAACATAATAATTATATTACACATTTTCTCCTTTCTGTACTATTTCAAGTGAATGAGCATTGCGCTAAACAATGCCACGAGTTTAAAAATCACGGAATATTTCCGCAGAATGGCGAAACGCGTCCAAGCGTTTCGTGCAAAGTAATTTGCGCTTGCAGCGGACATTACCGATAATGCTATCCTTTTTGTCAAGCTATGTGGCGTAAGTAGCCTCAGTAAAGCAAGACACCTATACGTGGAAGAACAAAGAGCCATTGTTATCGGTGCCAAGTTGGTGGATATGCCAGCTAATGTATGCGGAATCGGTCTTGGTGGACATTTAAATGCCTAGAAACGAGTTGTTATGAAGCTCTCGATTTCACGACTGTCTATCTGAAAACGAACACCCACGCTAAAGGAATTTTTCATCGAAAAACAATTTTTTAATCTACTTTCTGGAATGCACCAATGTAGTTGTTAATTCTATTATAAATTGTATTTAAAAATACACGAAATAAATAGGAGCCCAAAAGAACGAAATTTTCCTTAAATATCTATGATTTGTTTAAGAACTACATTTTTAAAAAATATTATTTCTGTGTCTGCGATTATTTCGTAACAGCTCCAAGGTGATAAAATAAGTTTAATAGAATAATTCAAGGGTCGGAATGCTCTCGAAGTGTTAGATGGAAAAAAAAACGAGTATAAGCAAGAGTATCTCATTTGGTAAATTAATTTTATTTTCGTGGCATTGCAGGAAGCCGTAAATGGTCTGAACGATGGAACACGATCGTAAATTGCGATAGAATCATCCATTACAAAAGTCGGGAACTCCTCCCCCGTAGTTCCTAACTCTTTTCAACTTCATTCGTCGCTTTTAGATAACAGCTTAACCCGCTAGGAAACTTTCCGAGCCGCAAAGTCGAAAATCCTCGAGAACACTAGGTTTCGACATGGTTCCTCGAGCAGACGTATTGTGATTAATGAGATTATCGCATCATCATTAATGTAGAAGTGGTTAAACTCTATTATGCTTCGAATCTACAGTTAGTTCCACCTTACAAACATTTACGCGAGGAATACAAAATTTCAGTGTCTTAAAATAATGACTTTAAAATAGTAACTGAATAGGTAAATATGAGAAAAATGAGTGGCTGTATTTAGTAATAGATTATTAACCACTTTGAACTCTAGATCATTAGCTGAAAAGTCAATTAGAAATCTATTGCTTATTAAATACAAAACTTTGAAATAGGAAAAAATATAGTACAGGTAATGTTTTTAAAATTAATAATTCATCTCATTCTACGAATTGTGATTTCTTCCACCTTATCAGTTTTAATAATATCGGCACATAACGTTAATTTAATATTTGGAATGTAAAGGGTTAGTAGATATTGATGGATTAACGCAAATGATTTATAAAGAATAGAGCAGAAGGATGGACAGAGAACAATTAACAAATCCCGATTTTGTAGAAATGAAGCTTCCTTTACACCCCTTTGCTCCTCGTTTGCGAATAAAACTTTCCCGTGTTCCGATTCGCCACGTTCGTTGGCTACGTTAGGAGTTTTTTTCTCTTCCCTTGCGAGCGTACTAATTAAAACTACGACGCAACGGAGCATGGCGCCACCCTGCAAAAAGACTCCTCTTCTCTGTGAAAATCACGATATTCGCATCGAGCAGCAAATGCAATGAACTTCCTGTCTCATCGACCACTTATGCGACTTTAAAGGGCCTCACCTCTTAACAGCTCAAAATCGCGTGGCGTTTTGTACGCGAAACCATCGGTTGATTGGCACGATATTAGGTAATTTGCATGATTCCTCGATTTCTTGAGTGAGACGAAATAAACCTGCCACTTTAATTTCGCAGGATTTTCTATTCCCGTTAACTCAACTACACTGCTGCCAATTATTTGCAAATTATGCAGAGTGTAGTGATAACAATGGTGTGTCCGCAAAGGGGGTCATTCCTCGTGCAGAAATAAATCTGAAAAATGGTATGAGCTTTACTTTTCAAGGAAATCAGTGTTGAAAATCCAGCAGTAGAGTAATATCCCTACTCGATCTCGAGTTTATAATAATTTTCGATTAATTCATACCTAAAGATGTTATACAAATATTAATACAACCTTCCCCTGAATTTTAAACTCTCCCTCATTTTACGCCAATACTTCTAGTTCCTAACAAAAATCCTATATTCTTTGTCTCGCGAAAATAATTAAGGCATGGAAGGGTTAAATTATTCTATAAATTCTGCTCGTAGCGTAGCTCGTATAGCATGGTTCGCTCGTGGGAAACCACGATAATGGTAAAAGGATAAATCGTTTCTGTGCTGAGTCAAAGTATGGATGTTCTCGGTACGGATGCACCGCGAAGCCGATTAAGTGCAGAACAGTGGCCATAATTGGGGGCATTATTTGAATGATGAAAGTCCTTGAAGGAACCAAGAAAACCGAGACAGTCGTTCCTCGAAGGCGGCGGCCCTATTACGCGTAATTGGTTCATTAGCTCCCATATCGGCTGAACTATATTCGGTCGTTGTTGTCTGGAGGGGTTGGAAGGAGGGCGCCGTGGCGCCCAGCGTCCCTTCACCCTGTGGTCCAATCGATATATGCTTACATGCATACAGGGTGAACCCTGTAACGCTCTATGCATAAATCTGATCTTCAAGGTGGTGCTTTCTTAAAATATGCCGCCTGCAAGAACTGTTGGTTACTTTCTGCGGTACATGTTGGCTGTTGGTAAGTAATTTGATTTAATCTTCACCCCCCCCCCCTTTCTTGTGATGATGTTTCTGACTTTCTTTTTTCTGAGTATTATTTTCGACATGATTGAAGAATAATTATTTTGTTTTCACTCTATATCTTTTACTGAGGATATTAGAAACTAATTACCTTGTGCTTCAGAGCATTTTTAGTTCTGTCACACCAGGGGTTGTTTTGTATTGATGCTTTCAGATTTATAACATCTATAGGGCAATACTTCACCTGAATAAAAGTTTTTTACACTATTTTCCTAAATGAGGCATAAAGATATCTGAAGCCTAATTTTCATTTGCTAATTTATTTCCTGGGATAAAAAGCAACACAGTACCTATAGAATAATAAAATAGTGCAAGAATTAAATAAAATATTTAATGAAGTGGAATGGAACAAAAAAGAACAGAACAAAATGTATAAATGCGACAGGGTCTAAAGAAATAAGGACAAAAGCACAAACTTTCAATACTTATCCTAATTCCTACGTATTAAAAAGCAATAGTACAATCGATACAATGTAAAGAAACGAGCAAGCAAAGTGCAAGCTGAGGAAGATTAACGACCGATTACCGAGAGATTTTTAGTAAGGTCGCTGTTACGAGTGGGAGCTTGTGCAAACATTGTTTCATGGATCACCCTATATATGTACGTGTTCTTAACGTTCATATAGGTGTAACATAGCCAAGGTTCTGTTTTATCGGACACCAACACCAGCTCAAGGACAGCACCGGTGTGTCTTGTAATTACACCGTCGCCGAGTATTCGTGGCGAGGATGAATGCTTGCAGAACATCAAGGACACGTCCGCGGGATCTAGACGATCCTGCAAGACGGATGTGCGTCGTTAGGTGCTTCTAGATGGGTGTATAAAATTTCATGATTCGCTCTAAAAATAAGACGTTACGTCCTTTCACATTCTGCTAGTAATGAACTATGATGTAACAAAAAAGGGTGTAAAGATGAAGCTGAGTTAGGCAAAAAAGGGACGAAAAAGGGATCTCGATTTATGGCAGAAATACTGAAAAAATAATGCAATACATCTGATGGTTATTAGCTTATTTTAAGATTAGGTATGAAGTAAGGTGAATGTGTTGAATATTTTTGTTGAATGTCAATGACGTATTCTGCTTAAATTTGAAATATCAAAAAGTATAAGGAAATGGGGAATGATTAGAGCAATTATTATTCTATTAATTACACTACGATGGTAGGAGTTCGTGGGGCAAGAGGACTCCGGAGAATTGAACTTTTCTCGGACCATCGTGCAAGTGTCTACAGTAATATAAACTAAATGCAAATTTTTAGTACTTTTAACTCAACTTTGTGATATCCTCTTCACATAGTGGATGAAATAAAATGTTCATGGCAGCTCGATATGCTTTTCTCCTCTAGGATTGTGAATTTTTATTACCCTGAGGGTAATAAAACTGAAGAGCAAGCACAGAAGTGTAAGAAATCGCGAAAAAACTATTTCGTTTAAGCATGTGGACTGTGGAGTTGTAAAAAGGTATATGCCTTCGAAATCCAGCTGAAGAAGAAACCATACGTATATTCTATGCACAATTTGGTTAAAGCAGGTTTCTGAAAAACTGTCGTATCTCTACGGTCTAGTGTATCGTGGACGACCAGAACTGCGACGATATTTCGTTCGAAAGTTGCATAAAAGTTTCCAGAACTAGCTCTGGAAACTTCGCGACTCATGGCCGTAACAAAGAAAATACAAATCGATTGTAGATGCTGGGATTGCTTCTTGGCCAGTATTCAACATCGATGTTACGACAATAAACAGCAACATACGCGCTCCAGTGTTACATATTTCTCAAGTGTTTGAGTTAAGAATAGATACAGAACGTCGAGAACTCTTTTAGAGTCACATATGAATCTTAGTATAGCAGGAGGCAGTGAACATTACATTGGAAACTACGCGTTCTTGACATTACACGCAGAGTATTCATTCGCGAACAAATAAAATACTAAAATAAAAAGCATTTTATCAGAGTGTAAGTAGGAGGTAATATGGTCTGAAAATAAAAAGTGGGAATAATGTACATACTTTAATTCTAAATGTATCATTATTTCTAAATTCAGGTCAACCATTAGCTTTTTTTAAACTACAAATTATCATCTTAAATATCACTCTGCCACGAAATTTTTAACATTAAATATTCAGAAATATGTATAGTATTAGGTCAGTGCAAAACTTCCTCCGCTTACTGTTAGGCGATGTCAGATGTAAGAAAATGTATTTTTTTACTACACCTATTTTACCAGAAAGTGGTCATAGTTAACCAAGGAAAATAGTATGCTTAAAAAAACATGTAATATATTTTTACTTTTAATAAAGACTTTGATTCAATAAAGCGAACGAACTTTTGCACCGACCTAATATTGTGGGATAAAATGTTGGTTGAATACACTACATAATATGACGCAGAGTGGTACACATAACGTAGTGATAGAGAAAGCAAAAAAAAATCAATATTTTCATTGTACAGGTGTATGTGGCTCTTTAACCAATTTCTTAAAAGCATTCAATTGCGATGCTCGCTGGGACAAGCGTAAAGATGTAAGGGAAAAGTCGGGACTCGCGTTTATTTCTCGAGTGGAAAACACACCGGATGTTCTGTATTTATTTGCCGCCACGTCTGCGACACTGGCGTTCCACCGTGGTTCCATGAAAAATGCATTCCGCGGCTGACACATGGAAAGTGCAAGGCGAGGGCAGACAGACAGTTTCAGCTGGAAGAGAGATCTCCGAAAAAGTCGAGCTGAATGGCTGCTGCATATGTACGGAATTTGTTTTCGACCACCATAGAGCGAAGGAGCTGGATGAAAAATTAAGTTTATCGTGAACCCTATCGATTCGTCCGACTTTTCTACGGGATTACCGATGTTTTCCTCAAGTTTTTTCAAATTTGTATTTTGTGCGGTATTTTGATCACTGAAATGTTAATACTTTTGTAATGCAATAGTATAGGTACTGTGGGTAAAAGGAAAGGACGATATGAATATGTACATATGTGGAGTGGTATGAATAGATGGAATTTGAAATAAGAATTTTTATGGGAACATGAACTCTTTCAACTGGGATAGTAGAATTGGAAATTTTACATGTATTCGATTCTAGGAACTGTATTTTATCGCTTAGTTCAATTCCGATCGTTTTACAGTGGAAGTGACGAAACGTGTAAATAGCATGAATTAAAATTTTTGAGATGGTGCACAATCTGAAAACAGATTAAGATTATGGAAAAAGTTATTATTTAAGTTATGTTTCCTTTTTAAAAAGATTGGCTTTGAAAATTTAATAGTAAGTAATCTTAAGTAAATTTAATAGTAAGTCATTCTTATTATTTCATTTAATAAAATATTGAAAACATTCTCTCAGAACTTCAGAAACGCATCTCTGTGAAAGTCCCTGCACAGAAAACTACCATCAATTTATCTGTTACTAATTAGTAGGTATATAAAATCTTGAAATATAGTGAATTACTTCTGTAACCTTAATAGAATGTTCGTACAGGTCTCTACATACAGTTTGTAAATTCATTCGTTATTTTTAGAAACGGATTGCACCCCACATGTACAAATTACTTTAACTACCCACCAACGAGAAAGAGGGTAAATAATGTGACTCAGCGCTGCGAAGTTATTAAAACAAAGCTCGTAACCCGTTTCACGTGCTAGAGCTGTTCCAATCTTAAAATCTCCATTTAACTTTAAATAGTTTACTACTGCTTCGAGTTGGCGGCAACAAACGAAGTTACCAAGGAAAAAAGGTTAGCCGAGAATTGGCTTTGTTTCGGACTTACCCGCAATCTACTGTAATCGGTGTTGTTGTCACAATGAACCACCTTCTCTGCACTTCGTTTATCTTGGGGTTAGCATTTTCGAGGGTTGAAACTTTTTTACTCCAAACATCTTATCATTTATATGTAATAAACCGACTACAGTCGCGATTTTTCAGGTAAGACATGATATAATCAGTTTCGAGAGACTTAAAAGCTTAACACACGGGAAATCAATGTGAAGTCGAAGTGAAATATGCGAGTCTTTACTTGTAGCTGTATGTTTTGAAATACTTACGTTTCTAACACATTTTGTGATGAATGAAATAATCACATATATTTATGGATATAATGAAAAAGTAGTGCGTAAGAAATGGCAAACATTCAATTGCTATTTTAAGAAGGAGGGAACGAATTTTCTAAATAATAAATGATGTAATATTGTGTTCAATAGTAAGGTGATATATTTGGTGGTGGTATAGTTGTATGTCTAATTAGTTTGAGATGTAATGGTAGACGGGACCTCGAGGAGATCTACTGACTCGTGCCTGATTTTATATTGAGCACTACTACTAGTCCGTCCTGTATTGTAAGGAAACAGTTCACGAAGGTGGCCAAGATTCGAGAATAGAAACCCCCTTTCAAATTTTAACACAAATTCTTCACTGTGAACCTGACATTAAATTCTAAGCACTCTTTAAAAAAATATCACCTCCCACTGTACTTTTATTAACAAACTGTTAGTTTTAAACTTGAATATAGATATTCGAGTTTTAGGTACTCCATAGATCAATTAGAATTAATCAACGATAACTAACTTCACACCGACCAATTCCACGCAACTTTAACACTGACTTCATCATTTTCATTACGTTAATTTCGCAGTAATTGCTTAGTAATTCGTATGTAATTCCTTCATTAGCATTTAAAGCAATTAGCAATACCAGTTGCAAAAGAAAATTCTAATTCCACTTTATAAAAACTGTTAATACACTGAGCAACTTCGAAGCAGTAGCGTGCCCTTGCAAAACATAGTGGCAAAAAGGGAGAAACAGGAAAGCTCGCGTTTCCGATGTACGTTGAGAACACTCAGCCAAAGTATCCGCGTACTTTGCAATTCTGTGCAGTCATTTGCGATACACGGAGACGATGTATATCATTTACATCCCTGTTGCATCCCTCATTCCCATTTGAGGTCCCAACCCCCCGTAATTCTAGCCCCACGCCGGTGTCCAGGCATTCGCGCCACCGTCGTCACTGCAGTTCACTCTACCCTGCTTTCACCCTTCGTCTCGCGCGCCCCCAGTGCCCCTTCCACCCTTTCATCCCCTGTTCGCCATTCTAGCGGCCGACTGGCGTGACCAACTTCACTCGCGGGGGCGGCGTGGCTGCTTATTAATGGGAAGACTTGTTGCACTCGCGTATCATCGCGCTGCATCGTGATTTTGCCTTAACTTCCCTACAAGATTACTCGTGGAAACTGAAAAGTCGTCATTTTTCTAATTCAAGGAACTGCATTGATTGTTGGCAAAACGGGTTTCATCATTGTTAAGTGCCTTTAATCAAAACAAAGTTAATATTACAATAATTCTTTTGTGTTATTAATATAACAATAAATCGTCAAATGTTCGAGTTTACTACTATATTTCCCTTTCTAGCTCGAACATCATTTTTATAATTTTAATAACTTGAGAATGAATTGCACGTATATATATCGGTTTGAATAAATTAGATGACTGCAAGTGTCAAAAAATCGCCATAGCAATTTTGCAGGCCCGTAGAAAAACGATTTAAAGAATCTTCCTAAAGAAACCATGTCACTGCTCTTGTTAAGCCGCTTCCTTTTACTTTAATTAATTGCTTGCCTCCCTGGCAGACTATCTTATCGGAGTAGAGCCTTAACGCCAACTATATTCTTTTGGGGATTGGACAGGCTTTTCAAATGCACCCCAGGTAATTAGCAAGTGGCTATTGCTGATTCTTCTGTTCTCGGATGCACCGAGTAATATCCACGATCTTGGAATCATTCCAAATATCTGAGGCTCCTCTTCTACCAAAGAGTAAATCTCTCTTTATCTTCGACTTACTATGTGAAATATAATGCTCTTATATGACAAGTTTCATAATAATTTTTTTACATCTTAACGCTAAACTTAAAGCATTAAATTCTATTTTCATTTAAGAATTATTGTGTAGTAAGTCGTAGATAAAAGACCTTCCCATTGTATTTAAAAATCAATTATTTTCATTATATTTAACATATTTTATAACCGAATTGATTGCATACGTCATAAGACATTATAATTGCAACCACAAAAAAGATCGCACCATCATAGGAAAGAATAGGAAATTCGCTATATTTTTTACAAACCAAAAAATTATCACATAGGTACTGCACAAACTCGATATTAATCGTTGCATCTCCAATGAATAATAAAGTAAAAAATAAAGGTTTGATTTGACTGGTAGTATGTCTTGCCAAATTCTATTTTCTGCTTCTTTCACCAATATTCGATCTTGAAAAGCAGGAGTAAGAACAGAGGTAGAGGCAAAAGGGAATAAAGGCACAGGCGACAGAGAAAGTAGCAGAAGCTAAAAACAGTAAAACCTCGAAAGCTTTTTTCAGTGTCTGACCGTAAATCGTTAGACCAGTCGTTCGCGAGGGATCAAAGTGCTTTCGCCCTGCTGGACGAGGTTAGTTACCTGCCTCTACGGTTCTCCTAAGCTCTGCTTTCGCGATAAAAAGTTCTCACGGAGACGCGAGGGGATGATACATAAAATTTCCAAGCGTTTAGACGCCACTCGACGACGTTTTTATACCGGCCTGAAACTCGAGGGCAATTTTATTTCGGACAGGTTGCTGGGGTCATTAACGTAGTCGGCCTTCGAGTGTCCTTGATACAAACTTTTTTTTTCACACTTCGTACGACAGGGAGAAAGTGAAAAGCTCTGAGTGAATGTCTGTTCCACCTCTGCCACCCTTCGTAAACTAATATTGACATTCCCGACAATATCTAATATTTACTGTCTGAGAAAACGTTCTGCCTTCTGCCGCTTCGAACAAAGAATATATCAGACGCGCTCGGAACAAGGGTGATTCGAGAAAATGATTAACGACACATGAAAAACTTTTTTTTATTGGAAATGTTTAGAATGTAATAGCATTCAAAAGTTTATTTGCTTTGCACTGCCAGAAGTGGAACAAAGAGGAATAAAAAAATCATCGTCAATACTTATCCGGGTAACGGACACGAGGGGAATAACAGTATTCTAGAATCGAGTTAGAAGACAAATCCTTGGCATCCGGTAATGTAATTGAATCGAAAGATGAGCGCAGGAGCAATAGACGTTTCCCTATTTTACGCTTAGAGATTTGTCAACGTGTGCCTAGGAAGAGCCATAAAGGAAAATCCATGGTGGAACGCGAACGTCATCTCATTTGACCTCGTTCCACCAGTTCTACTCAACAATAGAGGAAATAGTCAGTCTTATTAAAACCACCCACTTATATTCAGTTAAACAGAACGAATGATATAAATTCGTCGAACGATTATTGCATTACCTGTAAGTCTACCTTTATAATTCAAATTGTCTCTTTTAACCGAGTTATTCATTTATGTAATTACGCAAAACCATAACATAGTTACAGTGTAATATTTCTCTTGCTTCTGTTTGAGAGCGCAAGAACGGAATGCCAGGCTTAACTACGTTTCTCTATGTTTTGTACGCAGTCCTTTCTGATGTAAAACAGCGCTGGAGATAGCACAATGCCCGCATTGGACTTTCACACAAAACCTGGTGCATTTCTTGCGAAGGTTTCATTTACACCAACCTTGGAAGATCGAGCAACGACCAATTAGGATCCTAAAATACTACGGTCAACCAATGCAATTCGTGGTGAAACGTGTTCCACGTCGGTTTTCCTCGTTTCATGGAATCTCAACGTGCCTCCCGGCTACTCGATAAAAAACTGTCTAGCTCCCGAAAACGTGGACAGCATACGAGTTATATAAAAACCTTTCAGTGTTTTTATCACACAATCCTTGTTGCCAAATATCTCATAAACTATTGAGTATCTACGCGAACGACCGAACACGGGTGAAATATTTTTCGGCACCCTGTCTGCCTACAATGCTCCATTAAAATCGACGTGCAGCATTTCACGCGGTTCCCGCAAATATCCTCAGAACAGCAACGGCGAGCCACAAAAGTGTCACGTGTGAAACGGCCCTTGCTCTCGCACAAGCGGTTTCCGCCGCAATCCTGTGTCGGATCGTGTACATAAAGTACGATTGACCCTCATAATCCCCCATCTGTCTCGATCGTCGTCGCGTATCAGCTGCATTCGTATAATGCCATCCTGTTCATCAGCCATATCTTTGTGGCCATTCAGGCCAGACCGTGCACGTTTAAACGGCCGTAATTTGTCTCAGAGATAGTTGTCTCCCTTTCGTCAAGTTGATTGAAGACACTTCGAGATGCTTTTCCAGTGAGATCGGGTAGCGTTGATTTCGAAAGCCCTCGTAACGCATTGCAGCATCTCTGCGGGGTCGGGAAGTTTAGTTCGCGGGGAAACTTGAACCGAGGATCTGCGAAACTGTTAGTCTTACCAAAGACAGGGACGTGTTAACGGAGATTTTGCAGAGGGGGTAGTCCCGGGAGAACGTGGGCGTAGTTAACATAACAGTGAATATGTTATTGATATTGTCTGTAGATTGGTATCTAATATTGATCTTGTTACCGTGTGTACCTATGTAGAGAATTGTAGTAATACAGAGTCGATGGTAAGTATGGAAGAAAGTGAGAAAGAGATCTTTTTTCATGCTGAGCGAGCACTGTAGTTTAGCGTCTTAAATAAATATTCTGCTTTTTCTATTATTAGGAAAAGATTTTGACGTAATGTCTGGTGGATGATATATACAGGAATTCGTGTGAAAACATTTCACGTTTTGTTTGAAATCTGAGAAACTGTGAGGATTTTAAATAATGATTTTAAATACTTGGTGTTCTGTATAAAATGGAAAGATCCTCAACTGAAATATTTTCGTGATACTGAAAATAAAGGAGTTTCTCATGCTCTAAGCCGCAGCGACGCACACTGCAGAAGAACATCGTAAATTGACGTACGAAAATGGTTCGTTCAACAATAGCGGTACAATTCTATTCGTTTGGCAAATTAGCTGCAATTTCGTAGGGGGCATAATTTATGCCCTCCCGTTTGCGCTGCAATCTGCTGTCGTCAGATAATGCAAACTACTAAACGTATAGGAGGGACATAACAGAGTTTCGGTCGTACATGCAAAAATCCTTCCTTCTGCCCGTATCTATTGAATAAGGAGCGTTACCTGATTGTAGGAACATCAAAAGTGATCAAAGTACACTTGTGAACATCTAGAGATGATTTGTTTCGCAAAACAGATGGTGGAACAGCTGTACATATAAGAATTTCTATGGTCAAATTTCACATAAAGCTAATTTGTGTATAGTAGACGTGAATACAAGGGCAGATTTAGAGATTTGACGCCCTTAGACTAACAAGCGTTTGCCGCCATTTCCGTGAAATATCATCGAATACTTTAATCTAACAAAGTTGAGACAATTTTAAAATTAATTAAATATGGCAACATAAAAGTGAATTGTTTCAAAAGTTATGTCAAGCGTCTGTGTTTAAACTTTTTCCAATTTCTTTCGCCCAAAATTTTTCGCCCTAGGTTGCAGAAGGGGACGGAGTAAAATTGCAGTCATTTTCGGCATTTTTTTAGGAAGATAATGAAATAAACAGAAAATTCAATATGAAGCCTGTTATTGTACAACTCTTGGCGGAAAGAATCGTATTTTTTTTCTTATAAAATGGCGGCGGTAGAACCGTGATACGCAAGATCTTGAAGAACGACGTTTTCCACGGTGTTCAATCTCACGGTTATACCGTTTGACTTAGAGCAACAAACCAAAAAATTTTATTTACTACATGCCTAAAACTAAAGAAGTACGTATCGATTTTGCGATATCTTGAACATATTCTTTGCAATTGACACTTTTATAAAAAAATAAAATACACTTTTTCTCCGCATGTTCACCATTTCGAGACAAATGAATGTTTATGGATTTCCAAACGTACTTCTCTAGTTTTAGGCATGAAGAAAATAAATCTTTTTGTTTTTTTGTTCCAAGTCAAACGGTATAGCCGTGAGATTGAACACCGTGGAAAACGTCGCTTTTCAAGATCTTGCGTATCACGGCACTACCGCCGCCATTTTGTAAGAAAAAAATACGATTTTTTCTGGCGAGCGTTGTATAATAACAGGCTTCATATTAAATTTTCTGTTTATTTTATTATCTTCCTAAAAAAAATGCTGAAAATGACTGCAATTTTGCTCCGTCCAAGGTGGCCTAACCCCTTAAGCCATACACAAATCCGGCCCTACGTGAATGTTAATAATAATTTATGTGAAATGTTATTAACTCTGTTTCCAAAGGCTAATCTATTTTTCCAAGTGTCGTGTGTACACGTTGCGCAATTATCAGTAACATGGAACGCACGTTTTCACCTTAATCCGTACTTTTTCAGTAGTACGAGTGCAGCGATCCTCAGACGCCAGATAAGAAATAGACTAAATGCTCGATTACACTACTTCCACGATGAAAATATTCAGGCATTCAGCCATTCAAATTTTGCAGAAGTGTAGTACCCAGCAAAATGGACAAAAAAATGTTATTAATCATGTCAAAAAAAAAAAACCATCTCCGAGTTATAAAATAAAAATTATTTCATTCATTACAAAGACTGTTTATATGCGTATGGCTCATCTAAACGTGTATCACCTTTAAAAATCCCTTATCGATCATACAAAAATAACATTTGGTATTATATTTAATATAATCCATATATTGCTGAAATGTGTATTCCTTTCTATAAAGTTAATAAACTTTAACGTGTTTTGCAAGCATAATCAAGCTACATAATTTTTCCTGATCCAGTTAGGTATATTACATGTAAAATTATATTTGTACTGTTTGAAATGAATGCAAGAAATGATATTGAATTCCTTTTCCCCGCAATGATGAATACCTTGAATTCCACAGAGGCGAGTAGCATCATTTGCTCCACGAACGAAACTTCGAAATAAAATATCTTTTGCACATGTACGAGAACGGTTGTGCCCGAAAAATGTGTTCTGCGCAGGTGTGCATGCATCAAAGTAAACGGGGAACGCACACTTTTGCAACGATGAAATCGACGATGCGCAATGCAGCGTGTGCACGCTGCAGCACTGGCATCCGGTTTTATGAAGCATTGGAAACTGTCTATGTAACGCTTGTCATTCTTCGAAACGCAGCCAATGATATTGGTCAGCAATTAATTCTGATCGTTTCGATTGATCAATCGGTTACGAACGGGAGCAGAAGATATTCAAATGAAACGATCACGTGATGGTTATCAATAACAAATAATATTTCATAGCCCATGATATATCAATTATTTGAGAAACACAATGCTACTTCTCTAATAACGATTATATGCTCGTAATAGTACTTTGTTTACTGATAGATTTCTAAGAAGGGGAAATTGTGATCGAAGGAAGAGTGCAAATAAGTTTTAGAATATTAGACGCCAATAGTTCATCACTTTCGTAAAGCAAAAGTTTCCTACTTTTAATGGAAAAGAATGGGACTGTTGAATGTGAAAAATACGTTTCTTACATTAAAATACGAGTCCATTGTTCTTAATCAAAGTAAGTTTTATCCAAAAGCTTCGCCATTCGAATGAAAGCGTTCAAAATGTGACATAATGCTGAATTCATTTTAGATTTATTGTCCACTGCTGCATGGAAATTCATGTAACAGAAACTGGGATTGTAATTGATTGCTATATTTTACGAAATTTAACACCAAGCTCGTGAATTCTCGTTAATTCCATGGAGTTATTACGGATTCGTGTTCACGTCGAGTGACCGTATTTCCAGCAGAACAAAACCAAATGCCAGTGTCCCAGATTGAACAGTTGTCGCGCGATGGTGAAATTTACGCAACATCTCCGTAAATTTGTCGAGTCGTTGTACATGATCGTTATTTACAGGGCGCATCGAAGCCCTGAGATTTCGGTCGTACCACCCTACGCAGGTGAAAAATCGTTTCTCCGATTATAATCGCGATCGTTAGGTTGATTTACGTGACCCCAGAATTACCATGGCGATTCGAATCGGGATAAATAAGGGCTGCTGTCTCCTCGCGACTCCTACTGGAGGAGAAGCGAACAAAATGAGGAACGGCTTCGCAGGGGAAAAGAAGAGAACCAGGGACAGAAGGAGAGAATCGTTCGGACGTGGATGAGAGCTATAAAAGCAATTTATCGTAAATTCAATAAGACACGGCGAGACCAATCTGGGCTGGTGGCATGGGCGTTAATTTAAAGTGGCGGGAACGATTTGATTTCACTCGCTATAGGACTGGTCGCTTGTAGAATCGCCTGAAATTATCTCTTGGCAATTGCGTGATGATCTGTCATTGAACATTTCAGACAAACAGATGAGAGGGATTTCTTTTCAAGTCGAACAACTTCATTTTGTAGAAAAATAAATAATTGAGGGGTCCAGTGGGAAACAGGCACATGCCACGTATGCATAAATTGTCGTTTCTTTGTACCATTAATTCGTTCGTGCAGTGTAGTGTAATTCCACCACCTCCTAATATAATAGCATGTACGTTTCATCGAGCAGAATCATATTAATTTTTTTCGCGTTGAAGACAGAAATTAATTTTTCAGCTAAAATTTGATAATAGTTGTAATTTACCATCTAATTTAAGTACCGTGTAAATTTTGTACCGCATTTCCTATAAAAACCATTTTTCTTTCAACTCGCTTTCATCTAAAATCATTAAACGGTATCACGTGCCTTTTTATTTCCTCTAAGCACCTCAATTTCAAAGCACCGCAAAAGGGGAAGAGCACGGGGATTTAATCAAAATAACTAATGGATATCAGTAACTCCTAGAATATTCACCCCCCACTTGGCTGTTATTCTAATGCTTTCAAACTTCATGTGTCTGTGTCCTTGCTAAAGTTCCTTGGGATTTAATAATATTCTAACAGGCCATTGTGATTCAAGCTCAAATTCAATTCCTGCGTTCTAATAACAATTGACTCCACCAAAAGTTGACGTGTTTTCCCTGTGTTGCGAGAAGAAAGTTTCACCCTGACAGGATGTTCATTAGAGTAAGGTCTAACGACAAGCTCTTAATCACGACAAATAGGTTCCAGTCCTGTTTTATCGGAGCAGTGTTGACTAAAAAAAAGGAAACGAAAGGGCATCGAGTAGGGGAAGGCGAAGACGGTAAAACGAAGAAGACAGTAATCTTAAGTCGCACGATCGCTTACCATTGCAAATTCTCTTGGCAGCAGATTTCCAAAGCTCTCGCATTTATCCGTGGCCAAGGTAATTTCGACGGCACGAGGAAAAACGGAATAAGCAGGATAAGCGGAAGGGAAACGAGACTGCGAAGAAATATGAGACGCTAGAGGAGGGACCAGACAGACGGGAACGAAGTGGAAAAAATGAAGGAACTGAAATGTGTTCGAGGGAACGGCGATGGAAAGAGAAATGGTCTGCTGTGCTTATTGGAAAAGGAGGGCAGATGTGGCCGACAGAATGAACGGGTAACCGGTGGCAAAGGGACGGGGCACAAATACGAAAACAGGTTAAAGAATTCCTAGCGCTGTTCAAGGGAAACGAAACGAAACAATTGATCCCGGCGCAGAATAGAAACAGTTACGGAGAACGGAGTTTTGAATTCAATGTTCCCAGCCTTTTCAGGAAAATTCAAAGACCGGAAGGTTCAAGAAGCACTCAGCAGAAATAAGTTTGCCACCTATTGAAGCTTTGGGTGAAGTCTCCTGTTTCTGCCTTCTGTCTACGATCTTTCATTACGACTCCTTCCACTTGAGCTTCACAGTACTTCATTTCTGAAGTTGCGCAAGATACTCTTAATTATACTTGTAAATTCATTCAGATTTGTTGCTACAATCGTGGTTAATTTCTTAGAGAAACCTAACTCTGACAGAAACCTAATTTACATTATGATTGTTTAGTTATCATTGTATTTGAATGAATAGATTGCTGCTGAAGGGAATTTTCGATTATATTTTAATACACAGGTGCAAAAAAGTCTGAGAGTTTGGTTGATACAATAATTTGCATGTTACGTCACCAAGGTCGACCTCAGTCAGTCTAAATTCTTCCCGGAGAAACTGCATTAAATTGGACGCGTATGGTCTAATTTTACCCAGCAAACATGTTTACGACCTTATTAACCCCTGCCTGCCACGAATAGAGAAAAAGAATTCTATTTGCACGCGTCGTTCGGTGTATTCAATGCACAGCGACCTTGTTACTTCATACAAAATATTCAGGCATTTATTTGCGAGATATATTAACCACTAGAGTGTTCAAGACTAGCTAAATGATGTTTTATTGGAGAAACATGTAATTAGTACGAAGCACGATTAATTTTCGTTGCGAACGCATGAAATCAAGTTGTTCAGGCACAAGGTGGTCCATTAATCATCTAACAAAGAACAATTAGAATTAACAGTGTATTTTCGTCATAATGCCAACATTCGCTTTTCTATCCTCCTAAGCTTTCAAGCAGAATGTGAATAAATCTCTGTTGCATCATTAATGAACATCCATAGACAGAAAAGGCAGAAAAATTGCGTGATCTGAACTTCTCTTATCTCAGGAGCATGAATAATGGAAGAGAAAGTGATGAACTTTGAAGCCAAATTCTCTACTGCCTAAAGTCTCGAGGTGCACTTGAAATTGGTGCAAGAACTGGAGTTACGATTGAAACGGCAGAATGAAAATGGTGGTTCCGTAACTCCGGTCACGCAGCCTACATCCATTGGGAAACATTCTTTCTGATGCAGTAACAAAGAGTGCCAAGCTAGCACTGCCGTAATTCTGACTGGCTTTCTTGAGAAACAGCATGGAAACAGAGGTATCGGTTAAAAAATATATGAAGATGGGATTGTAAGAGCAGAGGAGGAAGTAAATAAATGATTTGCTTGGTTTATAAAACGACCTACAGCAAGCAACGAATCTGAAATTTAAAATACCTTTGTGTTTGTAAAGATTTAATTAAAACGAGATATATTTTTCCTCTCAAAGGTACAGATTTCAAGACTTCAAGATTATTTTCATCCTTTTTAGTGGAATCGCAGTTGTTTAATATGAAGTATTATGTTGCAGATCGCATAACTCTTTCGTTTAGAAATTTGCACATTGACGAAGACTGCGCACCAATAAAGGAACTTTAAAAGTTCCTACACTGAAATTTATTGTAGCGTCTGTGGTGTTTGCATACGGTTTTTTTTTAAAGAATACAAGAAATAAAGTTACACAGCTAAAACGAACTGCTTGCAGTTGCAAAAGTGTCTCGCATTATGCAAATCCCGTGAAAATTAACGAAACTTTATCCCGGAATCCATTTCTCTCGCCGTGAAACTGAATAATATTATTAATCGTCGGTTATTCCACGAAACTACGCCGAGGTCCCTAATCCGATGTGCTTAAGAATTTTTCAACTTTCCCCATTCTGATTATCATACGAGGCAGCTGAATAATTTTAAGAAGCAAATTTGCACGTTAATTCGCGTTGAAAAATTCCGACGGTCCAAGAAGTAGCGCAGAATCAGCATTAAAATTGATACTAACCCGTCCTAGTAATCAGAAAATGAAATACTAATGAGGATCGTATTCCTGCGAAATAGAAAGGAAAGTATCAATTGTAATTTCTCTGCCACCTAAGGCTACGTCACTAATGAATCGAGGAATGATTGAACGTTTGCCAACGGGATTGCCAAAGGTAGGTACTTGCTGTCTATACGTATTTGTTTCAACCTTTCCGTAAAAAATGTCATTTCTGTCGAAAGTTAGTAGTATCGATGTTAAATGGGTCAGAGTTTAAAATGCTTACTATTTTCTTTCATTAACCTCATTTTATCTATTTAGCGAAACTAATATCTGGTGTGTTGAAAAGTAATCATATCATATTCGTGAGTATTTCTGTATTTTAAAACATATTTTTCTAATTGTCTTTTAAAAATGGCTCGAAATTTATTAAATGTTATTTTTATTTACTTTGAGAATGAAAATTGCGGTTTAGTCGAATTTCAGTGTTCAAAGAAATCTGCAAGAGTTGTTATTCTAACAAAACAGTCCAGTTGGCGATCTCGAAACTAAATTTGAAATTAAGTTTGCAAAGGGTGTGTCACTGCTCTCAGTTCTACGTCGTGTTTAATTTCAAAGTTACAGCGGCCAGTGACACAATACGCTCTTAACGCTAAGCATAAACTCTGGTTATGGCTTAACTTCGCCACGGTTGCGCGTATTAACGTTACTGTCAATTGCGAAATTCTGATATCCGAGTTCTATTGCGAACGATGCTCTCAAATCTATCCATTTACTTGTGCTCGTGTATTGATTCGCAGTTATGAAACACGAATTCAACTCATTATCGCTAACGAAGTTTCAATTTCGACCCTGTTGGATTCATTGATAGCATAGCTAGCAGAAACTTTGACAAATTGCGCCAAGGAACAGACGCTTATTTTAACGTGTCCATGCACCAAAGAAGTTTAAAAGGACGAGTGAAAAGGGATACAGTATAATTGAAATGAATATATATCCCACAAAAGATTAAAATGAACCCCAGAATATTAAAAAAAAATATTTTCAGCACTTTTCTTCAACTTTTGTGTAAAAATAACTATAATAAAAATAAATCCCTTCAATTGTAAAACATTTACAATATTATTTACTTCTAACACAGTTTTCCTTTGTAATGATCTGTTTCACTACTCATCAATTTCGAATATTAGTAAAACTTTGCACTACCCCAAAGAGCATTGAATCGTATTCCAGTATTTAAACCCACATGTATTTTAAACCGCGTGCGTTGCGTGCCATCGACCATTAAGCGATTACGTATTCATAAAAAAAAAAGGATGAAACGGGAGGAAAAACAGGAATAGAAATAGCGTACTGATCAATATACACAAATCCAAAGTGGGATTAGGCAGAGACAATTTTAGATCGGCAGACTTGGAAATTCATGCGATTTCGAGGTGGAAATACACGGGACGAGCGTTGCCGTGTACTTGGTGCCGTTACAAATTTTATGAAGCAGAGGTTTCAAATTCAGCAAGCTAAACTCTGCCAGGAGAAGGAATTAGTCTGCACCGGGATTACACGGGCAGTCAGGAATCGTCTTTGCAAAATTAACCTTAGCTGTTTCGTCCAGGTGTTCCCAGGCAGCTCCAGGTGCGGTAAGAAACGCGCAGCCCCGGGATCCATGTCCCAAGAATATACTTGACTCTCGCGTAGTAAACTTCCTGCTTCCTGACAGGAAGACAGACATTTTAGACGAACTGCATTCGTGGAGAGATGAAATTCCGGATAGCATTTCAAGTCACGCCGGAAGTAAATATCACTGTCATATCTGAAAACACTTCGAGATGGAGAAGATATTATAAGGGTCATACCACGTCACATCGATCACTTTTTCCTACGATGTCTGGGATTTTATTCAACTAGAATATGTTGTAGTCATCGTGAAATTAGGGGGGTTTAAGTCATCATTTTGCCGCTTTCGAATTTATTTAAAAACTACAGGGCTTTGAATTTTGTGATTTTCTCCTATTTTCGAAATCGGCAAAATGACGACTTAAACCTGCCTCTAATTTCACGAGGACTACAACACATTTTAATTTGAACAAAATCCCGGATATCCAAGGAAGAAATGATTGATTTGGTGTGGAATGACCAATAATATGTACATTATTCGACTCCACCCAAGTGTTTCGAATTTCATAGTCCATGCTTTTCGGACATTACTGGTGGAATAAATATAATTATTGGATCAAGCAGAGGATAATAAAAATTAGCCTGGTGTTTGAACATCGTCACATTACTCCTTTATCAGTTGCAAAGGTGAAACTTATACAATTGTACATTAAAGTCGATGGAATCGCACATTGTATTATCTCACTTCTAATATTTTGTTCTCTGAAACTCTTTATTTGTGAAACTGAATTGGATTCGTGGTTGATGTAGAATGGATTAGATAGAAAGGCGAGTAGAACGGTGTCAGTAATGCAGGATAGATCCACCTATTCGAAAGACTATTCGGAAGAAGAGCAAAACCAATTACACCGTCGATTTCCACCGGATCTCGCCTTACAATTACTTTAACTCGAGGTACTGGGAAGATCCTGGCAATCTTATCTGCTTACTCGCGAAATTCGCGTTTAATCGGTCCCTGAGAACACTGTATGCTTTTAGATAGAAACTTGTAAAACCTTGCATCGGGGTTGCACCTCGATGCACATAATAGAAGATTGTAATTAAATTATATTAAATCGGAGAAAAATACGCATTTGTTCAAAATAATCCTACGTCCAGGGAAAAGGAAGCCTCGAGAGTGCCTAGCAGCAATTATCCTGATTTTATCTCCACCTGAACGTCCTTTAACCTTTAATACCCCGAGATATTTCGAAGTTGACTAACAAACAGCCACTTATCGTTAATAGAGGGCTTCTATAGCGCGCGTGTCCGCTTATTGGAAATGCTCCGATCGTATCCCAAGTGGTGTAATCAAGGGCTTCTAGATCCCAAGTGTACTTTCAAAACGCCCTCTTAAAAAGATACCATGATCTACGCTTGAAAATGTTAAGTTCCATGTATGCAGGCGAATTTAAAAATTCATGTGACTTTAGGGACACATAGTACTCACGAAGTAATGACGATTTTGCAATTGTCTCTTGAGGTTACGCAAGCAAAATACTTGGCTTTATTTTTCAAATATTAAAGAAACTATATTTTAAACGAAGCAGATTATAAATACTCAGGTGATACTACTTTGTTCTTATCTATACCTATAACGAAGGAAACTGTTTATGTCTTCTCTGGTCTGTAAATATAATGTTGCATAAAAAGTATAAAAAGCATACTCAGTGTCAGAATGTAATCATTTAATTAACATCGTGTCCCCTAACTATTTAGTTCGGATAATCAAGTTTCTACTGTACAATGCACAATTGAACAAGTACTTATTTACCCTATTTCAGTTATAACACTTTTGTATTGGTTACTCATTTACACCACCTTCGTAATATTGTATAGTCACTATAGAGTACCTACATGCTACTTAATTCTAGGAAATCATCAATTAGATTACCTGAAGCACAGTAATTTTAATTTGTCCCTATTTATTTCCTCCCCTTTCTAAACCATCAGAGACCATCACTGGCAGCTGCCATAAAATGTCCAGGCGAAATAATGAAAATCAGATAACCGTATGCACGCGACAGGAATATAATTAAACACGTGACAACGGCTACAGACGCCACACTCGCGGTTACGCGAATGTCCAGCGTTGACTTTCGCCGATCACCCCGACGACACGAAGTAAAATCCCGTTGATCACGGCTGATCGTGGCTGACAAACGTGACGTGCTCCTCATCACAAAGCGCGGCCCATTAGCGCAAATCCAGATTTAATAGGCTAAGAGGGACAATAATGAGTACACCGTGGACTGTCGTTACGTTGGAGTATGCATTATTCATGGGCTCGTGATAGCCCGCAGATCCATTGGCGAATCGATGACGGTTCGGTGACCATGTCGAATATACCCACGGAGAAAATCACGCAATCGGCATGAAAGACTAGATCGTCACTAATCGGGAAATCCTATAAAACAGTAAGCTTGAAACTAGAGCTTTTTCAAATAGACTACACAACTTTGAAGTGTCAAATATCCACTCGGCGTACAGAACGACTTAGAAAAATTCTTTCCACGCTTAGGGGGATATTTTAGTTTAGACGATCATGTTCCAGAATTAAAGAAAGAAATTCTATTAAACGTATAAAGATATTGACATTTGAACTAATTATAAAATAAAATTGAAGTAATTATTTCCAATATTCTAAGAGTTAGAGAGCAGCAAGTCGTGCTGGGAAATCTTTGCTGACGTGGGGACACAGATTTGGTCCTTCCTTAGTAGGTACACGAAACAGCTGATTCAAGTGGTTTCTTAATCTATATGAGTGTGACTATCGTCAAATTTAAAGAAACTAATGTACAATAATATACATCAAAATGGGAAGAAGTATTATTTCGAACATTCATATGATCCTATAGACGTGTAATTATTACCAATTATTACCAATTATTACACTCACAGGAAACCCACTGTTCTGTTTCAGTCGGCGCTGAAACAGTCGGGCGCTAAGCTGAGGAATGGAGGGAACGTGGCAGTGGGAGCAGCGAAAGCACTGCCATATCATTCTGCTCAACCCTTTGTCATACGTAAAGGAGAACCCGGAACAGGCTGCAGGTGGGTTCCACTATATCAGCAGATTTTTTGCTCGGCCAGGCCTCCTCCCCAGATATCCCTTGGTTCAGCTCGCTCGAAGCAGAGAAGGACGATTTTCAAACGAATCCCGTTTAAGCTGCAAGGGCGATTATGTCTTTTTATATCTTCGAAACCCCCCAATATCGTGCAACGTTCATAGAACGTTTTAGAGGAGATCCCTCGGTACCTCTCGAACCGCAGAACCAACACGAGTATCCAGTACTCGCTGGAAAAGGTTCCCTTCTGCCACGAGCTGTTCTCCTCGCTTGCGTGACCACTTGCCCTGCTTCCCTATCACATTAGCGTGGAAACCGTTCGTTTATTAGTGCCACTCTTTAAAATCGCTCGGAGAAAATTCTATCTCAGTTTACCCGGCTTCTCTTGAAATCGTCGAGATAATCGTATCTCGTGATAAAACAAAGTTAGCTCAGTACCTTCAGTTACGTGGGCTCCAATGGCCCACACATTGCGGGATAATAACCTTGTGCTACTAGGGAGAATAACTGACTGAAAAACAAGTTGTTAGCTTTAGAAGTTGTAGTTGAGAAGAAGATAACTTCGAGGTTTTTCGAATTAGTTTCTCTTCTGGTTTTTCGTTTGGAGGAAGGTGTTCCTTTGAGATTAGGTTGGAATAATAGTAGAATTTCATTATAGATAGAATGTAATGTTAATTAATAGGTGAAACATAGGTTAATTCATTACATCCCTTGAATTTAATTTCTCATTGTCTATCGATAAAAGTATAAAAATCTATAAGAATTGAAAACTTCTTGAAACGTTTACACACAATAAGCTGGCGGTAATGTTGACTATTGATTCAACATAGTGACGAAGTTAACTCGAAATCACAAACGTGAAAATACGTTTTTTAATAGTGCCAATGGTTTTTTTGACAAAGAAAGTTAAAGAAAAATTTGAGTATTCCTACAAGAATAGTCTATTTTGTGAATTCTCTATTGCAACACGATAATTTGTAACTTCTTATAATTTATAATAACTTTAAGTGAAAACTACTCTTCAAACATTTATACTACATTATTAACGGCTCTTTGCCATTTTTTACATAAAATGTAGTGTCCTTTAAAAGTCTGTAATACATTTGCAGTCAACGTAAATGATAATGCTACAGAAACAGCTCTTTCAACCCTACTCGTCTGTACATTGAAGCAATTTTACCGAAAATGCAGCGACAGTCAAAATACTAATTTGGGGAACTTGGTGATCAGTCTGACGACCGTAGATACGCGTTTTCCAGATGAACGAAAGCGGCTACAAGGCAGCTCTTGCAAGGAAGAAGACACCCTGAAGAAGAGGAGTCGCGTGCCGGGTCTGTAGCGCTCGGTAAAGAGAGGAAGGGCCCCCCGAGCATCATCGAGAAGGGGAAGGGGTTCGTCATGGGCCCGGCACACAAAATCGTACCCCACTGAGCGATGCAAGTAGTTAGGGCCGGGGCCCTGCTAGTGAGCATGTGGCTCACTAGAGAATGAAGAAACAAAACGTCCGGACCCTAGTGTTGATCGTCATAACGCTCACCTACCTCTTCGTCGGCGCTGCAATCTTCGACTTCTTCGAGTCCGAGACGGAAAAACGACGCAAGGAAGCATTGGACGGTACATTTCTTGCTAATCAACTTATTATTAGTTTAACCGATAGTGGAAGAAATAATCAGCAATGAGTAGATTTTCAAAGCATCCGATAAATTCTTCGAGTTCTTTCGAGTTTTGACACTATTATATGTTACTAAAATTTGAATAACTTCGGTTAATAGAAATAGATTTGGAAATTTAGAAAATTTGAGAAACTTTTCAAGGTGGTCTTTTAATAAATTGGTAATACATTGTAATTTGATAATGAAGTGAGTACGTTAGAAGTAGGAGATTTTATAGATTTTAGAGTCTAGAACAACTTGACTATTGTAGAAAATTATGCAGAATATGTGGTATGAAGTAATCTTTTAGATAAAAATTATGATAATATACAATCGGAATGAAATATAATAAAATATGTGAAATGTATTTCATGAAATTTCTGACTTGAAAATTTAATTTCTATATTTGTGATTCATTAATCGACAAGATGGACTTTTGTTCCTTCATTCCTGAACCTAGGTTACTATATATTTCTCAGAAGGGAATACCACAATACTTACATTTTACAATTTCACGAAATGAAACTCGGATCGATGTAGAGAGGAGCGACTTACACTTACAGCTTCTGAAATGTAATTTTGCTAAGAGTACTGACTCTCCGTCGCAAGTCCCACATTCTTAACGAAGGAACTTCCAGCGACTTCTTTTTATCTGTATCAAACCTCTAACCATAAACTTCGAATTTTCTACTAATTCTATGAAAGATAAATTATCAAAAAGAAGTATTTATCGAGGCTAAAAATCCATGAATCCATATAAGGATAAAATCGTTGCTAAGTGTGGAAAATTTAAATGAAAGCGATGTTGCAATTACAAAACACACATGGCTGTTGGAGCGTAAACTGCATGGTTGAAGTTGCATTGACGTTTTTCTGTTTGCAGCCATTGAAAAAATGGTTATACGCAAATATAATATAAGCGAGGACGACTTCAGGATCATGGAAACAGTGGTGTTGAAGACGGAACCTCATAAAGCTGGTCAACAGTGGAAATTCGCAGGAGCGTTTTATTATGCGACCACGGTTCTCACCACTATTGGTACGTATTCGTTTAGAAAAATGTGTTGCAAAAATCGATGATGATGTCACAACAAAGTTTCAAAAACCCTAAAGTTAATATAAAAAGACTGTTATCATATTATTAGACAAAAGCCATTCGATGTTCTCAAAAGATATATGTGCCGGTGATTATGAAAGTGGTGAAACAAAAAATACATGACTTGCACCACTTTCATAATCACTTGTAGAATAACAGCTATAAGTTAAAAATCTAAAATTCTAAAACATATGAATTACAGTAAGAAACTAAAATAAAAGGAATATGTGAAGAATTATTATATTCAAATAATTCGTTGATTAATTACATAAATGTTTCTCAAATTAATTAGAGACTCACCTACCCAAATGAAGCACACATGCATACATCTCCTACAACTACAAAATATATACTACTATTTTTATCTCTTGCGACCAGTATACTCTTAAAAGCACGGATTTTTTTATAATAAAGTTTAACTACGTATTTCAGGCACGAGTGTAGGAAATTGAATAAAAAAAGCTAAAACGAGAATTATATTAAAGTAAAAAATGCAACATGCGTCAGAAAATATTTCATTTTCCATTTCCATCGAGTATCTACCCACGTAAAGAAGCGATGGCTTTGCAATAAATTGTTGAATGTAAAAGACAGAATAATTGTTTAATAATCACTAAATCTGGCAGATACGTGTATATTGCCTCCACGTTTTATAGATATTTCGTCTGTGGTATCTGTTTCATTTCTAATCCCACACTGTAGAATACATTGAATTATTGAGAAGTGTTTGTACTGTATATACGAATTGTCTTACAGGTTACGGGCATTCAACGCCAAACACCATTAGTGGCAAGGTGTTCACGATGTGCTACGCGATCATCGGAATTCCGTTGGGACTCGTGATGTTCCAAAGCATAGGAGAGCGTCTGAATAAATTCTCGTCCGTCGTGATACGGAACGTAAAGAAGCTTCTTAACTGTAAGGATGTCCAGGTAAAGCTACCAATTTCATTACCTAGAAGTAACCACTAAAATATCGAGTCTGATAGGCTACGACACCTCTATATTGTATTTCTATCGACCACACACCTTACACACGTAACATTACGCTTTTGGCATTACTACGCCAAATTTTATTTTCTTTATATTCTCACGAAATTTTGATTCGTTTAAAAAATTTCAATTTTCTGTATGAGGTCTTATGTTGACCTATCCAGGCAACCGAAAGAAAATTTGGTATCTGTTGAGCCACATACTTTAACATATGTGGGTCGTTGAACAGTTCAACGAAGTTGAGCTTTCTATTTTGTGAAGTAACACTGCTCACTTGAGAGAGAATTCAGTATCCCTGAGATATTACTGACAGCTCCTCAAGTTAAACTCTGTGATCATCGCAGAAAGTAACTGTCCCCGAAAACCATTATTTTCAGGCCTCAGAAATAAATCTTATCTGCGTGGTGACGACCTTATCTTGCTTAACAATTGCGGGAGGTGCCGCAGCGTTCTCCAGGTACGAAGGGTGGTCGTATTTCGATTCCATCTACTATTGCTTTATCACCCTGACGACCATCGGATTCGGCGACATGGTCGCGCTGCAGAAGGATAACGCGCTGGACAACAAACCCGAGTACGTGATGTTCGCCCTGATTTTCATTCTGTTCGGCTTGGCCATCGTCGCCGCCTCCCTCAATCTGTTGGTGCTGAGATTTGTCACAATGAACACCGAGGATGAAAGGCGAGACGAGGCTGAAGCTCTACAGGTAAGGGAACATTTCGAAAAGTATTTTAAACTCGTGAACGAATCGAAAAGTGAATTCACAATGCATTGGCGAGTAACTTCGAGAAACTATTTCTGGTTACGTAATGGAAAATCGGCTTAATCTCATTATTCTGATTCGTTATATTAATTGTACATTCGAAGCATTTCTTTGAAGAAATATTTGTGGTCCGCGTGAATCGAAATTGCAAACAGAAATTAGATTAGTATTAACGATACAATTTAATACAGAATTAAATTCGATTGTCATCATTCCAATCGGAGTTTAAACAATTCGGCAATTATTGAATTTTGATAACACAGTTTTTGGAAAATATTATCTGCTCCGGGAAGGATGAGAAGATTAATTCATCACCTGATTATACCGTTACGAAATTAAAATATTTCAACGTGTACTGCAGATATTTCGCTCTTTAACATATTATTCCAGAGATTGCATATTGCTCGCCGGAGCATATACGAGCATCCCCACGCGAGATGGAGTTTACACAAGTACGCAAGCAGTTTGGCCATAAGCTCCAACTTTTACTCGTTACACTGTATACTCTCTGATGCTTCCGTGGGCAAAATTAGATAGAATATCTTCGATGCATATAAGCACCAGAAAGTTCTGAATAGACGAAACAAAGTAGTAATCCCACATTAGCCCTCTGTGGTGCTTTTGCCTCGCGTGACAGACTGTCATCAGGTTCCTCGCCATTTAGAATACAATTTCGGTTATTAATATCTATACTGCATGCCTGATTTATCATCTCCCGTAATTTCAACGTCGTGAAAGTAACATTTTTAAGGGGATAACTAAATTTAGCGAGATATAAGAAACAAAATCATTTTTACATAAACGTCGAACAGAGATTTTCTTGCTTACACCACATGACTGGACTTGGATACTTATCAATGACAGCATTGCAAACTTTTGGCCCTTCAAACGTGCCCCAACACATTCAGAAGCCCCGACCACAATATACAATGCACTCTGCAATTAATTAGAATAACGTTTCCTACATAGGTACAAAAGAAAACAATACGTCCATCACTATGACGATCCTATCACCTCCCTAAACTCTAAACGCGCCGCAGAGTCCCCGCTTAGAGATTAAAACAGTGATCGTGTTAATCCTTCTGCAACGAAAATAGCTACACCACTCCAAGCGTAACGTCGAACTGATAAAGGGTTAATACACCCCTCGACATCAACACCCCGAATCGAATCGATACAAGAGAAATGTCCCTGTCCCGCGACCCCCCTCCGCGACTGCGAAGCCAACCCCTCGACCGACCAGACGACGAAAATTCGCGAGTAAGCTCTGATACCTTGCAAAACCACCATCCAGCACACGTATACAGCGTAACGAGTACAAAAGAATGAAAGAGAAAATTGTTATGACGCAGGCTGCGCAAGGAGCAGTGCGCCTGGAAGGCGACGTAATAATGGCGAACGGCTCGATACTATTGGGCCAAGTGGGCAACCACGGTGACACTGTATCGCTGGACGACGAGACGTCCGTGTGCAGCTGCCGCTGCAGCGGCTTCCAGAGGAGACGACGAAGACCACGGTTCACGGTCCGTCGCTTGCCAGGCAGGATCTCGCACCTGCTGCCCATGCAACAGCTGCCGGAGCTGGATGTGCGCAGCGAACTACGCCAGCCGCCGTTGACGCCGCTGCTGCAACTGTCCCCGTTGCACCAGCATCGGGCCAGCATGTGACCGCCGTCAACCGAAACAATGCTGCCGCAACAACTTCAAAAATGGGACATAGAGACCGAGGGGGAAAGCGAGAGTGAGTCCGAGCGAGAGGGAGCTTTTGACGGTGACTGCTTCAACGAATTTGACCCTCGAGACCCTCTCACCGCCTCCCCTTTCCACTACCGCGATTAACCGTTCTTCAAAGCGCGTAACTCGCCGCCGGAAGCCCCGACGGGACCGGGGCAAGTTCCCGTGCACGAAACTGCTCGGCGAAGTCAATGGCCACGCTTCGTTCCTCCTGATATTCCGGTTTTCTCGGGGTTCGCCTTTTCTCCATGGGGGATGGGAGTTTCGGTTGTTCTGAGTTCGGGCGACAAGCGCCAGGTACATTGGTTGTTGAGTAGCTTTTTATGTAGAAAGATCGTGGAATACGTTTCAGTTTTATTAACCCATGGAGGACCAAGGAGCTCTAGGCTGGACTTACACATTTCTGAGTTATTGGGGAGATTTCTGGTTTTATTTTTCTGCTAGATTGGGTCGTTATGCTGAACTGTTGCCTTGAGTTTTTTTATTATGGATGTTGCATTCGTCAGAGTGAATTTAAACGAAGGAAAGAATTAACCAGTTTTTAATTATTTAGCTATTATAAAGGTACCTCAGAGTTTTTCAACTCCTTCTCGTTTTACTAACAATGTCTGCCTATGTTTGAAGTATAAGAGAGCTGCTCGTCGAGTTAAAGCCAATAAATCGTGTATTAAATTCAATGTACTAATTTTAAATTACTTTCAAGAAAACTTGCCATTTATCAATATTCCAGGAATCTGACTTAGTTCACGTCTTCCTATGGTTAAAGAAACTGAAACATTGGAGGGGCAGAAGCATATTTGTTATTCGTTAAGGTGTGCTAGAACATTTAAAAGAGCACATTCCTATTTCTTTGATGAATATCGAACAATAGAAACATTCTTCGTGGCTACTTGGCGAATCCCAAGCATGATACGGTTGTCGCGGAAAATCGCAGAAGTGACGAGACTCTAATCAAACATTTTCATATGTTCAGAAGAAAATTTTCCATTCGGCCCAAGGAGCTTTCTCCTCAACCTCGAAATTCCAACGAACCGTTTTAAGCGTTTGAAAATTTAAAAAAAAAAAAAGAGAAAACCACCAAAAAAATATTTAAAAGTCGTATCCTAAAGAGGACGAGGTCCAAGTGCTTCCCATTGTTTCTACTTGATCTTCCAATATTTTAACGATTGCATTCACTTCACGCAAATTCGCCGAGCACATTCCATGTGCCGTAGTGTTTAGATAACAAGGTAATCTTTCATTCGATTATTTAATCGCCAGAAGAGGATAGAATCTTGTCACAGGTGCGATCGGGCGGTGAACAGACTGTTTAGAAGCAACTGTTGTGCATGTACAAAAAGGGTGTGCGAGTGATCATGTGTTCCGTAGTCCAGAAGCATATATAAAAATAAAAACAGAGCGAGAAAGAGAGGGAGAGAACGAGAGAGAGCGAGAGCGAGAGAAAAAACAAAGAGATAGAGGAAAATATATATCTGCGTTCACACTGCTAAGGAAGAAAGAGAAATATATATATATATATATGTATATGTATGTATATATATATATATATGTATGTGTGTGTATATATGTATGAACAAATATATACACACTGAAAGACATATACACAAGATGAAAACACGACTTTTTTCATTAAGAAAGCATTTTACAATTTGTATATATGAACTATAGATATTACACGTACGAATCTAGGTGTACGAATTAAGGTGTTTCGATCTTAAACGATGTTTATAAATACATACTTGCGAGATAACATTATATTCTTATCATGTGGGTGCGCGAGTACATGAGAGTATCCCATTCTCGATTTTCCATTTACCACCGTTTAATTAAATGATCCAGATCGCTGCGAGATCGTGGCCGTAACTACGTAGAACTCTAGGTACCATAGACCTCGTCGCGCACGGACGCACGGCCGGAAAGACAGGAATATGTATAATATACATACCTACGTATATATGTATCTAACGGAGGTAATGAATCCAAAGGAGCCGTAGATCACAAGAATTAAATATCGCCCCTTGGTCTTATTGGTTACAGTTACCTACGACAAGTCAATCCATCAAGAACACACACGAAGCACGTAATTTTTCGAATAGATAAACGCGTCATACTATAGCCGAACACGAGCGGAACAATTCTCTTGCCTTTTATCGACAAGTAGAACGTATTCGAGTATTTTTAAGGCGTACACTGGTTTGCACGCACGTACACACAAGATACACGTGTAGCGTAAGTAGTGAAACTTCGTTTGCCCACTCGGCCTTTCGACGATTCCGAAATGATCGCCGGAGAGGAACCAACGTGACAGGTATCTTTTCACGTTTCCTTTCGTCTGGTTTCTTGGGTTTTCCTTGCCGTGTCGCGTCATTCTTGCTACGCGTTAATGGGAGACATTCATCAGCCCTTAAATCCGTGACAAGTATTTATCATTCCAGCACAAGTACACTAGCATAAAAGTGGCTCGCGATTCGTGGTGCCACAAAAGGATGATTATTTATGAAAAAGTAAATCGAAAATCTGCAGTAACATTTTTTGTGGGACACTTCGTTTACGAGAAAATCTATTTTGAAATTTTGTCACGCGAGCACGCGGTTAAGTAGGACGTGTCTGGCTATCAGTCCTTAATTCTACTTGCGCGTTACTGTCTGTTCACTGTGACATGATACATTTCTATAGACTGCTTACTTTTTGAGAGTAATACTTTGGTCTCCAGGACCTGTATAATAAAAAGCGAAAAAAGTAGTACATCTTTTCCAACTTAAAGAAATAATTGTGCTCGGATTCGAAATATTAAAACGAGGAAATACATTAATATTTTACGGTTTTGTGTACAAAATAGAGCATTGTTTATATCAGACTATCATCAATGTTCACAAAGGTCCATATACAGGTAGAAATAGCGGATAATAGTCAGACGCGTTAGCCAAGTTAATAATTCCACACCTGCTTGACGAACGTTCAGATTTGATTTTCATAAAAATGATGTGTTACGAGAATATTTTATTCTGCATTCCTATTACATTTTTGCACGAAAATTCATCCCTATTCTGCTTATACGATTAACCATGCTCTGCCCTTTATATGGAAACGACTTAATACATGTACTGAATCTACTGACATTTCTTAATCTTAATCATCTTCTTTTCATTTATTACAGCAGAGCATAATGAGGCATATGAGTGTAGATAAAATTTGTATATCGAGTCGAAATTTCTAATTTTGTTACAATTTGTACAGTATAAAATTTTGCGACAATCATAGAACGCTTTAATGAAAGAAATTTCACTAATTTTATGCGCTTTTCAAGTATTTGAAATTCAATAGTAACTTTTCCTGTGTTTATTAATATATTTATTTCCGTACCTACTTTACATACTTGAAGATCTTTCAAAATTATACTGTAATTAAATTAATTTATGCTTAAAACCGTATGTGAGAATCTGTAATTATAACCACAAAAATAAAATGAATTTATTGTCGTTTCCATATATGTATGTATTTGGTAGTATACGAATATACAAGCGTTCAAAGAGCGATGACCTAACACTGCACTAATTACGATAAGATTATGCAACATGAGTCATTGGAAAAATTGTCGTTGAACAGTTACGAGACTTCATGAAATGCCGAGAAATTCTTAGAAACACTGTACTACTACGAAATGCACTTGTTTCGTGCTGGAAGGGTTAAATACACGATCAACTTGTAGTTTACATACTTCATTTAAAGCTTTAAGGAACATAACTTTCAATCATATTCGAGTAGCCATCAGGACTTACATTCCACGGTTTAAGGGTTAATGAAAACGCGTGACTGCAATTAAAGCTGAAGAAAACGCGACAACATAAAGGGGAGTGCTCGCGATTCACTGAAGCAGACATATTTATTGAACGTTTACTCGATAGTTGTATTGAGAGTGAAAATGGAGAAGAGAAATTCAGTGGATCGATGTACTTATCGAGTCTTCAACAACATTCGCTATAAACAAAACGAACGAATAAGATTTGTAACATACTAGGGTAGGAACAAACAACGATCACGTCGATTGGAATGAACATTCGCGATATTTAAATGAATAACGAGTCGTGTGAGCATCGTGGAAACTAATTCAAAGAACTCAGTTAATTGCATTTCACGTTCTTTCGATTATCGTTCAGGAGGATTTCATTTCGTAACCTCCTCCTACCGAACAAAGTGATTTTTCAATCGTTTATACTGATTAGCAGTAATTGACGATAGCCTTCTCGGAATTACAAATATTTATTATTACTCCGTTTAAGGTCGATCATCTCCACCCCCACCCCCGCCCACCCTTACACTTGCTCTTAAATTAGAGATTTATTATATTGAACCTTTGAGAAAAACAAAGAGGAATTAATCCCTACGTGAATAAAAGTTTCTAATAATCTGATATACATTTTTTTATTCTCAAATGGACGTTATAGCATGTTAAGATAATACAAGGATTATATAGACTTTCAGATAATACTTTATATTTATAGCAAGATTCCATAAACATTAAGTGAGCTTGTATAACATTTAACCTTCGAATTTAGCGTTATAGCAGTTGCTCCTTATTTATCGTTGGTTTTTTAGTATCGTAAAGTAATGGTACATTTTGAATATTGTAATGAAAACGCTTACGAAACGAGAATCGAAGAAACTTCATTTAACGATAAAGGTACCAAAAGTTCGTCACTAAATTCGTAAGTAATGTTGCATATCTTGTCTGTTCTCTACACCTTAATTTACAAACAACACACGAACAGTCCACCTATAATGTTGACAACATTTTTCTGTGGGATTTACCAATAACAATTAAGATGCACGTGATTCGTAAAAAGTAAATCGGCGTTGGATTGAAAATCGGAATGCAAGGTTCAACGATAAAAAAATAACAGTGCAACTGTGCGAGGAAAATCGTGTATTTGCTTAATGGTCAAAGTGAGCAAGAATAAACCCACTTTGGTATTAATAGACAGATATTGATGCAAAACAGGCAAGTATAAAAAGAACTTGTTTACGCTAATTTATCGATTGCAAGTGCCGTACTGGAACGCGTGAACTGGTGTAATTAAAACAAAAAAAAAAGGCGAAAAGAAAGGGAGGCAAAAAAAAACAATCCAAGATGTTCCCACGAAATACAAGCTCAAAGAAATGTAACGAATTATATTAAAGTGCCATCGTTTTCTTATGCATGTTTCAAATCCTTGTATTACTTTGGTAAAAAAAAGTGTTATTAAAGAACAAGCGACAAATGTATTTCGACATCGATGAATAACAAATTATAGATAGTTTCCATTAACAGGATTAAAAGTTTCGTCGACAGACCATAGTGTATAGCAAATGATCTATAATTATTAACGTCATCTCGAACGCCTGACTTTTAAAACACTACCAATTCGTCTGAAGGCTTGGAGAGCTTGCAGAAAGAAGAATAAAACATGTTTCATTATTTCAAACAGATAAAGAAATAAAGCTTTCTTGAAATCCAGCGCCATTTCAAAAAGACTACTACAATCTTATTACAAGCTCTTCAAGTTTATTTGCCTCGATGTACGATCACACGTATGACGTACGATATTCCAGATTATTGCAGTACAAATGGCCATAAAAAGCAGATGGAACTCACTATTACCTAAAAGTCATCGTCAAGACTTACATTCCTCATAAAGCATCTTATTATTAATTGTATATTAATGTTAACGGTATATTAATGCGTCTGAAATTTTCATTTCACATCCGACACCATCGCGTCGCATATACTTTTCAACCAAGATTACCACTTATAGAAACTAATGGATAAAAATAACTGCGAACTGATAAAGTTTTACTAATGTTAATAAAATCTTGCATATACATATACCTATATAGATAGACACGCAGTTCTTTGTTTCGAGGGAAATTATTCTAATGAATATTTTAAATAGCGGCTCACGTTAATTATTAATGTGGATCGTGACCTACTTACGCGCTCGCACCTGCAAGGAGAATGATGTCGTTCAAAGTCAGACATGCGCTTCTCAAACGTTCAGATTGTGATAGAATTGCGTTTCTCTTCCCACCCTTCTTCCATCAATGCTTTATCATTTTAGCTGGATAAAAAAAAATAGGTCTTATCGATATGGCGTGAAATGTACTAAGTAAATATGCATAAATTGTCAACGATCTTCGACCAACGCTAAACTTAATTAGTCCGAATATTGCTGAATAAGCGAGGCAAAGTTGAGATAAACGAACGAGGTCTCGAATCAGTCTCGTTCTGGACCGTAATGTAAAAAAGAAACGAGCGAAAAAATTCTTGCCAAGTGTATGACACGCGATGACTCCAGGTTTTCAGAAACAATTACCATTTACACCTGTTTAGCGTAATTGTAGTAACATTGAAAGTTTCAAGACATTCAAATCATTCGATATTTAATGTTCAATAAGAGGAAACAATAAATAACAATACGAAACGATATGTATAAACGATGGGGCGACAAAGTGTGCGATGTATACAGGGTGCTCAAACAATATGTGGTCAGATTTATATGCATAGAATGTTGAAGAGTGTTGGTGAAGAAAATTTGTAGGAACACATATACATTAAGGATCTATGAAAAATTGAATTAATGAGTTTACTAATGTTCTTAACTCTTTGAGGATACCCTAAATTAATTATTAACTGAAAATAAAAGAAATTTCAGTTTTCTTTCACATTTCAATTTGGTTTATAAGAAAGTGCAAAGAACCGAAGATTAATTTTGCAATGCATTCAGAAATTATCATAATTTGCTTTTTTGTAAAGGAATGAGCATTCGAATGTGTATTGTAGTTAATGTGTTAGATTTTGTCATTAAATCACCAATCAATCATGTCAGTCATCCAGTCATATAAAATTTACTTTGCTTGACATATTTAATATACTCCATAAATTTGGTCACATATTATTCGAACACTCTGTCTAGACAATTTAAACAATTTACAAGACACCAATTAACAGTCAGCGCTATAATAAAATTGAGTAGAGTGTGTAAGAAATTTCACTTCGTAGAAATCCCACATTCGGCGATACAATTGGTTAAATTAACATTTTGAATACGTAATTAACTCGAAAATTTGAACGCTTATTTGATCCTCTAAATTTGAAAAAATTCGAAATTAAAGGAACGCGTTATATTGTTACATGCCCGTCTTAATCATTATTAACTAATTCATTTCCTACATAAAAGATCTAACAGTTCGTTTCATATGATAAAACCGCGGCATTTACATTTTTCACCTACTTTGAAATGATGCGTTCCTTTGATATCAATTTTGCATGAATCAAAAACCAGGCGTCAGATTAAAAGAAATGAAATAGAGCTCTAAAATGCATGTACGTATATACACACGAATATATTATGCGGCATGCCCGTGAAATTTCAACTTCCCGCATTTTTAACTTTGTATTAGTAGATAACGAACACGACGATTACAATTAATGTTACCTTACACGAATATAAACAATAATATTTGTAATAGCTGTAAAATTTACATTACGACAAGTCGGAGAGATATGCGATTAAAACGAGGAAATTTAGACACACATTCACACGCAATTTTGCTATTATTGTTATAGCATAAAATGTAAGACATAGTTACGAATCTAACAAATTAACTAACCATATATGAGCATCGAAATAATACAATTTTATCGGGGTTTCATTGACAACGCAGATCTTAAAACTGCGAAAGAATCGAATAACTCGAACGAAAAAGACTTAAAAAATTAAATGACGACGAAGGGGTGAAAAAAAAGGAAAAAATCTGACGCAGCGTATTTTCGAGAGTTTTTAACAATTAGTCCTCCTATTGAACTGTTAACAACAATTTCATTGATTTTGTAACATTAACCGATATAATTCCAATTATTATTTGCATGCACGTTCTTCGTCATACTTATCTTTCAATTTAAAAATTACATTTCTTTGCCGAGGAAATTTAATTTTCCCTTGTTATTAGCAAATTCCTTTCATCTGATCAGAAACGTCAACAAAATTTTATCGCTAGCAATAATATAAAAGAAAACGAAAGAGATGCACTGGACGATGTCAAGAAAAAGTTAATGTAAACGCGAACTCGAGGCTCACAATGTTGTACATAATAGGAGGATTGAGTGCTTTCTCAGTTCGAACCGTGTTCCAAAGAAATATCTTATTACTTGTATCAATGTGTAAGACCTTTAATTCGGTTCTGATTTTTGCTTGAGGTTAATAAGAGCAGTGTGTCTGCTGACACGACAAATGCCTGGAAATACTGTCACTTGCGATAATCACGATTACTTGTAAGATACAAAACAAGATCCTTTTTAAAGGAGAAGGAAAGTGTGGAAATAGAATTCCCAATGGCTCGTACGGGTACAATTTTCTCGAGAAACCGAGAGGAAGGAGACCACATATCCCTTGTTTTCATGTATTATAAATAGCGCACCGTCGTTGCAAAGACCTTTAGAAGGTCCACCCCCCACCCTTCCCACAACTATGAGAAAAAAAAAAGATTAATGTTAAATGAAATAAGAGACAGAAATGATCGAAGAGACGATACGGAGGAAATAAGCACGATAACAGCATGCATGTGATCGAAATCGGTTCCCAAATCTGCCTGCATACACCGCCACGTGTACCGACGTTTAAGTGGATCGTAATTTGTAAATTACTATGAACTTCCTAATTATATGCTGGTATATGATAATACATGTGCTCTGCCACAATAAAGCAGTTTTTTTTTATCTAAAACGAATGCCGTCATTTTTGTCCCAATATACCTACCCTGTGTGCAGTGGCTGGAAGAATTAGAACGAGACGCTTGGGGCACCCTTAGATGGTACGTTAAAAAAGATATCTTTAAAAGTATAATCCACCTAAAGCGGTTTTCGCTATTACCAAACCTAACATGCATTTCTACCACGATAGAAAAACTACATGAAATAGTTTCTCGCTTCTTTATAATTGTTAGGACAATTAACGGTTTGGGCTGTTTTTTATCATAATAGGGGAAAGTTGTGAGCCTAATGGGTAATTACTTATGTGCTAGCCTACCTAGAACGGTCAAAACAATATGCTTCTTTGGGAAATTTTTCTAGAAAAGCCGATAAACTTTTATTATTAAACTGTCTGTTGAAAAGAATACATCTTGCGGATGTTTCAGTATTTTTTGTGGTAAAATGAATTCAAAGGTTTGTGAGTTATAAGCCCGCGGCATCCCTTTTTAGGCGCTTTCCGGTGACAACCGTAGCTCGGTGCAGACTTTTTTTTAAATAATATATGAAATTATCTAGGCGCTATCGGGCCTGATTGTGGAAAAATTATTTTGAGGCAAAAGAAAAATCTAGGCAAAGAAAAGTAAAAGCTTCCGATAGCGCTTAGAGTTTTAACCCCAAATAAGCCTGCAAAGCCTCGAGTAAATCGGTTCATTAATTTTTTAGTTGTGTGTGTCACCGACATTGAAAACATGATTTTGAGGAAAACGCGTTTAAAATTTTTCAGGGTCTACCTACTTACACGCGTATAACTTTGTCAATTTTGGTCGGATTAACATGAAACTTACAGGGAATATTTTCAAGGTGTTGTACTTCAAGAAAATATGTATAAGAATCGAAAAATCGATTTTTCAGAAATTTCTAGGTAGGCCTCCCCGCTTAATAACAATCAGATATTTCTCAAAGTCAATTGCATATTTTCGAATGTGAATTCAATTTAATAACATTAACGAATTTAAAAAGACTGGTACCCGAACGTTTTGCTTCGTCTATTAATCATTGTATGCATATTTATCATTAAACATTACACTTTGTGTAAATGAATTTTGAATACGTATTTAGTACTGATAACAAATTAGAACCTAATCGTAAGATTTAAAAGCAGGCGAGATCAATTGCTTACAGTATAGCATTAAAAAGAAAATAAGAAATGAAATATTTCAAGTTTCTTTTATCATTACCGTTCGCATGTAATATTACTACTGTAATATAATGTTTAATGTTATATCTTAATCGGGGGTCTGTCAAATACTGTATAAATAGTTTGTTATAGAGAAAATCAGAGGCAGAGAGGGTAAAAGACACCCGATGAATGAGGCAGAGTTGGGAAAGTCTAAAAAGATAGAGAGGAACTGTATGGAGAAAGAAAAACAACGATCAGGCTCCTGTAGACCTGAGCATCAAAGGCCACGTTCCCGCATGTGTAACACGCGGTGCAGAACACAATTAAGACGCTTTTTCAATGCACGCTGCCTTTGCAAAGCGATCCTTTTTAAGTGCTTCAAGTGTGTTCTGCACAGCACTTTGCACATCTGGACATGTGGACAAAAATGTATATACATACAAACCAGGACCGAATTCGCCCGAGCGAATCCAGAAATATTGGTGATAGAGAATTATTTATAATTAATACAGTTAACGCAAGAAGAGAAAGGACAGGGTAGGTCATTGATACGTTTGATAGCGCGAGGGTAGGTTACAGATTTAACGAGGAACGTAGCAGCACAGTGCTTCCACTGTTCTTTATACTGCTGCGTTTTTATTAGATTATAGTTACGAGTTATTAAAAATTTTATCGCCCACTAAAGCAGCGGTAAAATTCGTCTCTTGATATACGAAAGAATTAAAAATTAAAAATTTTGCAAAACAATATTCGATATTCTTCATGGTTTATCCAATATTATATCGGGCTATGTAATTATATTGTTGCCTTTACAAATTAAAAATCCATGGTGATAGAGCTACTATGCTTATCAGGCGTAAGTATCAAAGTAACGACAACATTATAGGTATGCAATTTTAATATATAAAGCAAAAAGTGTTTGTGTGCTTGTCTGTCGCCTAAAAACTTTCGAACGGTGAACTCTGGGATCACGAAATGTGTCCCAGGTCATTATGCTTAGCTAAGCCACATGAATGTGACTATTTTCACAAAAAAGAAGTAAATAAAATTTTTTTTTAATAAAATCAGAATCTAAATTTCGGGCGAAGCTGAGTAGTAAAGCTCTTAGTTAATATATGAAAGCGTAACCGGCTGCAACTTATAATGTGATTTTATGTATTAAAATATTCGAAATATTCGCTCATGTACCTGATTTAATTTCTAGCGAAAGAGAAGTGTTTCCTCCTATTCCCGCGTAAGTCACATTACCATTACGGAATACTTCGCGATTCGTGGAAATAATTGTTATATCTGAGAAAACCATACGATACACCTGTGTAATATTCATAGATGGATGAATGAAAGAATATTAAAAAATAATCAGCAGCGATTCGACATATTCCCTGCAAAGGCCCTATTCATTCTCATCGTTCGCCGACGAGCGTGTCCCGCCAGTTTGATCATGCGTGACAGTGGCTGTACGCAGAAGTGGGAGTAATTGTGCATGAAAATTTGATAGGTTTGCATTAACTCGGCCGACCTCTTAAACACCGAGAGACACGATCAATCTGTACGTATCGAAGGTGAATCTAACGCGCATTGCTCCCCGGATTCTTACATACACTTTTGCTAATTCGAATTAGAAAGGGACAATATACCAGTCGGTGTCTACTGTGGCCATCTTGTAACATTTTCGATTTAAGACAGAAGCGAAGCGGGTGGTGTTGAAATGTGAAATTAAAAATAAAGATAGAATCTGTATACCGTGGAAGCTCGTGTTTCTCCCGTCCGGCAATGATTACGCGGATGATGCAACAAATCCATATTAAATAACAATGCAACCGGGAAAAAGGGAACTTCGCAATGTTCGAAAGTGTCGTGTGTAAAAGCGGTTGGCTTCGAGCGCGACGTGATCGATACGCGGGACTATCTCGCCGAGCGGTTCCGACGTAGTACGGGGCGGGCCGACGGGGGCCGACCATCGGCGGAACCGACCGAAGAGTGGTGAGCAAACGACGCGTACAGAAGAACGCGGGGTCTTCTCCGGCTTGGGTTGAAACAGCGTTCGCGTCTACGGGCGCGGTTTTGCGTCTCGAGCTGGCGTTTTACATAGTAAAATGTCCTCCCTCGATTATCTGGACCTGTGTCGGCTGTGTCTCGTGAAGGACCGTGTTTCGGTGCCGATTTTCGAGGGCGAGGGAGACGTACGGCAGATTTTCCTCAAGATCGCCGCCTGTCTACCGGTCAAGGTAAGCCAACTACGCCATCGCCTCGATAATGGCGAACCGCCATCTTGTACATTTTCATAGCTACGCTGCTTTTACTCGGCCGTCCACAACTTTTCAACCTCCCAGTAGATCCGTTTCATTACGATCGCATCAGAGATCGCCCGGCAGAGCAAAGATACGCGTCGAGTAATTGCGCGTAGCCCTAAAACAATGGTATCGAGGTAGTTGCACACTCGTGTTACACTGTTTTTCTTTCCCTTTCTCTCTTTTTAGACTACCTCGTCCACGACGCCTCGAATTATTCGACAAAATTTTGCCGCGCTTTTTTACGTCGCCGGACATTCCACTTTGCGATCTTATTGGGCTGGCTTTTGCTATTTTTAATCCGCGTAATAATCCGTACCGTCACTTTTCTATTTATGATTACCGTAATTAAATAATCGCCTTCTGATTCGACATCTTGTCGACATCATTGTTGCTGTTGTTAAATATAATGACCGGGTTTTTTAATTTTTTTTAAAGCGTTCTGTTCACAGGTGTGTCTTTTAAATTTCACGAATAATCGAAGGGAATTAGTATCTATCGTCGATAACATAACTTGTTTTATTTGCGAAGTTCCCGTATATACGAAGTACATTTCAATCTTTTTTCTTTCCAGCTACATTAATTAAATATAACTATTTCCTATTTTCCCCAGTGCTTGAAAATAAAATTCAAGGCTGTTTAGACAAAATGAAGTAAATCGCTAAATTACATTTTTTCACTTGTGTTACAGGTTGCAAGGGAAGACAAATTACCCAAGAAAATATGTGACGATTGCGTGTATAAAGTAGAATTATTTTATCAGTTTTGGAATACGACAGCAAACGCAGAGAAACAACTTTTACAATGGCTAGGCGAAGTTGGAATGGACGGCAAACAGGGTTACGTTACCAATACTCAAAATCAGGTAATTTCTTTAAAATTGAACATTTCTGCCATTCGCACGGTACAGAACAAAACATGAAATTCTCAGTAGATGTTCTTTTATTTGTTGCACGTTCAGTTCTGTTTATCTTAGCTACCGCTAAAACTAGTCAAACAAATACTTTATACATCATATATTGTGAGTTTAATTATTTATTTGTTTACTCTAGCCTATAGTGTTTGTTACTAAATATATCATATTTTCGTGCTTAAAGTTTATTAAATAATTGGTGTTGCTGAGTCACGTAATTTTATATTCGTATAGGGGTTATGTTGCCTTTTAACGATCGTGTGCGTTATATTTCGTAGTCGTTCGAAATACTCTGGAATAATTAATTTTCTTGCTCTGTCTGTTTGATTACAGAATGTAATGAAACAAGAGCAGAGCGCAGAGAACAGGTTAGACGGTAGTGTGATGCAGCAAGTTAGTGAGCATCAGAACAACATGGGTATGGGTATGATGGACAACATGGGCCTGGGTATTCCTATGATGATGTCCAGCGCGAATCAACAACAAATAACCTCAGTTCCTATGGACACAAGCGGCAATTCTGTACAAACTGTTCAGGCGGTGCCTGGTCCAAGTTCACAAACCACGCATAACCAAATATCGCAAAGTCAGACGAGCTCTACGCAGCAAGAAGAGGAAGAAGAAAGTAGCGAAGACGAAGAAAACTCGGATGAAGAATGCGATGGAGATGAAGGTGTGCACTAAACAATATATGTTTTTTTTTATTTACCAGTATTTCATGGTCTGATTAATTTTCATTACATTCTGTTGGTTGAAATTCAGAATTTTTTTATTGCGGAAAGAGGAAGTGTTGAAATAATAATAATAATTTGTGTGAATGACTTTTCTGTGTTACAGGCCTACCTGTAAAAGAAGAGAGCGAAGAAGATCCCAATAGTAGAACCATAGAGCCTACGACTTTTGTAAATGTTTCCCTGGCATGCGATGAGGCGGGTCCTTCAGGTCTACAGCAACAGAAAATCTCAGAAATACCTGAGATGCCAATGCAACAACCAGCCGATGGGGATCCCAAATCTGGGTGAGTTTCCTCATCCATATTTTATATTTAAAGGGCCAAAGGTGCGGTTTTGTTGTGGTGAACACAAACACTTACACGAACATTTCCATTGATATCGTTTCCTTTTTCAAAAAAGTTGGAAAAAATTCTGTAGTAAATAACGATTAATTATTAAAGTTATTTGAATTTCGTAATGCTGAATACAATAGAAGAGATGCGTCCGTGCCATGATTTACTTAGTTTCACTTCTAAATATTTCTTAGCATAGAATTCTCGTTTATTACTGTACGAAGTTCTAATGATTCCTGGACTAATACTTCCTTTGCATACAATACTTTGAAAAAGAGTAGGTCTCGCGTTCTTCCGAAAAATCTGAACAATCGAGTATAAGTGAATACCGAACAATTCGTTTCTATTGTAAATTAGAAAGTTTTCAGTTGAAAGTTAAAGTAGTTGAGAGTTAGTCACCTAATTCAAGTAAATAAGGTGCACTAGAATCACGAGGTAAGTCAGTACACACCCCACAACCATCTTTGGCTCTCTGTATTTTGCAATTTGATATATGGGCTCGTAAATATTTTTTCGTAGACGTTACTTATCTGGAATCATGCAATAGTATCCAAAGTACTTTCCATGCCATGAAAATATTCAAATTTATGCAAGAAGTATGTTCGTTTAAACAAAAATAAAAAAACAGATTGCAAAATACCTCGGTATATTTTTACATGGGATAGCATGTATGTAGAGTTCATTTCAATAAGACTGGCGTCATCGTAATTGTTGAAACTCGTGTTAATACAACAGTGTACAGCGTGCTCCATTTGTTCGATACTCCTATTTAAATGAACTCTATCCTAGTTATTTATTGATACGTGTACGATGAATGGACAGAGGGATTTCGCAGACTATACCTCTTCATTAACACGTACGCGTTGTTTTCCTTAATGTGTCTATAACTGAACACGCCGTTGAGAGTTGAGTTCATAGCAGCCGGTACTTAATCCCTCTGTTCAGCTGGAGACCAGATGTTTACATGTTGTCAATATCAATATTCCACGCTTACGTGAAGGCACAAAATGCCGCACACGGCCGAAAACAGGCCGACAATAAATCACAAACTAATATTTCGTGAGCTAACGTCACGATAATAGACGCTTGGTACATTAAATTCTTACCAGGCCGTACAGTTTCGTAAAGAAATACCGTTTCTTGTCGTCTTCGTGCTTTCCAATGCTTACGCTTTACATTATCGTCAGGACCACATAGCTACATTAGCAATTCCCGGTTTAGTTTGTAAGCGTCGTCGTTCTGTTAAACTCCGCACGAGAATAAACCCGCTAACGAGTTGTGATGTTCGTACCACAATGTCGGTTTCAATCGATCTCGGTTGGCATCCTTATTAGATGCCAGCCCGAAAAATGGCAGAATAGTGTTTCATAACGAAAGATAGATTTAGTTATGATCGTATTTAATGCCAATGGTAGCACAAAACGATTAGAACGATAATTATCGGAACATGAAGATTCGAAGAATAATCGTCGTACGAAAAACGAAGCATGAAGAGGACTTATGTACTTTCAAAGGCGAGTATCATACTTTTGTATCATTTACACGCTTGTCTCATATCCGATAGTTTATAAGTATAATACATACCGAGTTAAATTCATTTCCCGCTGTTACTCCGACTGTTGCGCTACATTTCGCAGCACGGTCGTACGGTTACGTGATTTTTCTCGCGTCGGAAGTTTTTTGAGCGCACTCCAGCATATATTTTTTGTTGGAAATTTGTGTCCTCATTATTTACGAACTTCTATCGCGCACTGTTGTGCTGCACGCGTTGCTTTACGTTCGCTTCGGCGAACATCCAAGCGATCCGTTTTTACGTTTGGATTTTACCCAAAATTCGCGATCACTACGTGTTTTCGAATGAGCGCGTGTTCGCAACCAGGCTGCGTTTACGCGCCGGTAAATAAAGCGAATCCTTTTTCTACTTTGTGTTTTTCCATTTTTTCCTTTGCCTGCTATATCTTGCACCAGTGAACCGAAAAAAACTGGTGGAGGCACATCGAATGTTTCACTTTATGCGCGCGAGGAACGTTTGAATTCCGATGTTTTCATGATTGCTCTGTGGTTAGGGATATTTCTTGTTTCTGTTTGAAGAATTTTACGTCAGAAGCAGGAAAACGTTCCATTTTTTCCACACTGTTATCATGCTTGTTTTTGAAGGGGTCGTCCTCGTTTCGATAGTTTTTAACGGTTTCGTTATTGCAAGCGTAACTTGCAAATACGTGTGTTTTTCTTGGGTGCGTCTGCACCCTTGGACGCATGATTTTGTTTAATATTTGTGAAGAGAATTCTTGGCTGCAACCTGTGCCATGAGGGGACGAGGAGGGGACGGTGCACGGTGATGTTGGATTTCTTTTGAAAGGTGAGGATATATTTTCAGTACAAAATACTACATTAAGTTTGATTTCTAGACATATTCTATTTAGCGAAGATAATGATTTCTTTTAGCAAGGGTTTGCTTTCTTCTAACTTTTTTGCCAACAGTTCTGTAGCTTTAACTCTTCCTTCCTTGCTGGTTTGCTATAGAAACCCTTTCATTTCTTCCTCGGTTTGTGCCAATTACTTTTCATGAGTCTAGAGATGCGGAGAGGCGAGGGAAATAGTATAAGATTAGAATTAAAATACGCGGACGTTTAGTTTCTTTAATTGGACTCGTTGCTGATTCGCTTGGTCGTAAGAAGTATACGTAAAGTTATTGTTAAAGGATGTATTTATATTTAGAAGTACTACTTTAAATTATACGATGGATAAGTGTGTGCATATAGTTGAGAATTTGAAGGTAAAGTGAAATGAACAAAACATTCTTTGCGATCTTTTGGAGTGGATATATCCGTAAAGGGATACGGGGGAGGGGGTTGAGAGATGGTAAAGATGATTGACAGTAACGATGACGACAACTCTCTAAGCTCGATCTGCACTTAACGCTCTGGTCGCACTGTACTGCTGTGTCTCGAGGAGGAGGCCAAAATGCCCAAGCACTTTGCACGGTCACTCTGCAGAAATCGCACAGCATCAAATTCTTCTCTGCTTCACTATCTCTCTTATCACCGCCTGTCTGTAAGAGAAGCAGCAAGATCACGAGAACGGATGAAAACAATGACCACTAACTATGTGTATGCTGTTCGGTTGTTCGCCGCTGCATTGTCCTTGGGTTTTGTCGATTTCAGGGAAGGAAGCGAGACCTTTGGCGGATTGTCGGGGATGCTGCGCCAGATACTCTCGCCGTCACCCGAGACGGGGGACGTCTGTTTACCCGTCAGTTGTACCCTGCTTCAGAACAACTCGATATTCTCCAATCAGTTGTCGATGATGCCCTCGACGTACCACACTGTCCCGTCCCACTTGCCCTCCATTAGTCCCGACCAGAATCTCATGGATCACGTGCAGATAGTCGTCGAGTCCCATCCGTGCCCCACCTGCGGCCTCGAATTTCGAAGCGCCCTAAAGCTGAATTACCATATAAGAACCAGCCATTCCGTTCTGCCCGAGTTCGAGCACACTATGGAGAACCCCGTGAGGTACTCGTGTAACGTTTGCTCGCGGAGCTTCTACGCCCTGAGCCACTTGAGGATGCACGAGGTGACGCACACCGCGCCCGCGACCTCTTGCCCGTCGCCGATCCAAACGATGGCGACGTCGGTGAACGTGGAGAAGACGTTCGCCTGCGATCGCTGCCAGGCCAGTTTCCGCTACCGCACGCTCCTCGAGCGGCACAAGAGGATGCACGAGGTCGGCCAGGAGAAGCCTTACTCCTGCCCTCGGTGCCTGATGCGCTTCGAGACGCGAAATCTGTACAATCATCACGCGAAAACACACAAGCCGATTCTAGGGGGTAACGACAGGATCGCCGACACCGCGGTGCCTTCCGGCGATCCCGTCACTAGCAGTATTAGCGGCACTAACGTCATGGCATCGTCCAACAAATCGATAGTGTCGTACCCGTGCGACTCGTGCTCCAAACAGTTCGCCAGCATCGAGTCTTTGACCACGCACAAGGCCGTGCACAGGTCTAGGCCGCTCGTGTGCGACGTATGCGGCAAAGGTTTCACTCATCGCAAATATTACGTGGTGCATCAGCGCATCCACACTGGCGAGAGACCGTACCTTTGCGCCATGTGCGGCAAGTCGTTCACCCAGGCGTCCACGCTTACCGTCCACCGTCGATATCACACGGGGGAACGGCCATACACTTGCACGCTGTGTGGCAAAGGATTTGTTACCAGAACGATCATGCTTAATCACATGAAGAAGCATTGAAAGAGCTCATGGGTAGGTTCTACGAAGAGGAAGGGGAGGGGCTTGTTACTGGGTGCACGGTAAGGTATCAAGGATATTGATTTGCGGTTCATTGCGAGAGTTCACGACCTGTTTCAATTAAAGTTTACTGTTGATTATTTAGTATATTAGAACATTCGTTTAGTGTTCGCATTCGTTTTTGGTCGGTGGACGTCGGATTTTAGAAGAAATAAATTGGATAATAGGGGGATAGTAAAATCGTTTATTTTTTTTCGCGAGTATTTGGTTCTTTTTAATGAATTTACTTGGAATTTTTTTATTTTACGCGACGAATAGAACGTTTAGAAGATCACGAGGTGCCTCGAGGTTACAATTAGAGGGGTGGCCTTATAGAACTAAAATACGTGATAATACTCGGTCAAAATTGTGTTGATATTTTTACAAAGTCTAATGAATGTGATAGTTTGCTGTATATTTAAGTTCAATCGAATTTGTTGATTAATGCTAGAAATATAGAACGAAACTGCTAGTTTAGCAATTTTATATATAATATGCATGTCGTCACTGTGATATTGTTCGTACGTAAATATTCTGGGTATTTAAAGTGATAAGATATCTACGATTATTTTGGCTTGTAGGAATTCGAGATTCTGTTGGGGGGTGTCACATTCGCGAGCGAAATTTGACAGTACCGAAGTTAGTACCTGCGTAATGAACTAAGTATTAAGTTCAATGTGCCTAAAAGATGAGATTTTTGAAAATTTTTAATCGTTGGAAACGGAGGAAGACAAACAGAGGAGCTATGGTAGTAGTGTTGTTAGAAGTTACTGGATGTTTTCAAATATGTTAGAATCATAGGGAAATATCAGTATACAATTAATAAAATATATGAGTATACGATTATTTTAATCGTTCATGGTTAAACTGATACGTAGAGACAATGCAGCTAGGATATGAGCTTTAACAATGACTTCATGTGCCTCTAATTAATATAAGTACAGGGTTGGTTACTGCATATTAGATGAATATCGTAAAACGTAAGTATGAAGACGCTTAAATATTTATATGTAATCCTATAACAATACGATCTCTGGTGTTTGTATTACTAATATAATTCTAATTAATCGTTGCAAAAAAATCTGAATTTTGTCACTCGTAAATGTAATTTTTTCGTCTAATTAAAGTTTTCAATGTTATTAGCAGATTTTATATTATCTGCTTCGTATTAGCAGTTTATTATCAATTGAAATATATCAAGGTTTTCATTGTCGAGCTTTAGAAAGATATTTTATTGTTGTTATAATATATTCAGAACTGTTCTTAAAAGTTGTGTAGTAAACAGTTTATTTACGTTGTACTTTAATACTGATATTCAATAATGATAGATAAATCTAGACTACTATCTAATGAAGGATAAGAAGTAATCAAAATTCTATGAGATTCACTCTTAGTAGGTTTCTGATCTTTTCGTGACACGGTTATGTAGTTTTTACCTGAAAAGAACCATGAAAGCTAGCATATTCATAAGATTCGTAAGATTTGTTGTTTAAAATGCGTTTTGCTCAGTTTTAAGGAGATTAACGCGAATTACTAGTAATTTATAATATTTGGTACATTCGATCATAAAACTGTAATAAATTCAACATGGCGGCCGATTCGACATACTGGACCGTCGATAAAACAGTGCAACATGTCGGTAAGTGTAGAATAAAGAATCTATACTATTGTATTACATTATAAATTATTGTATAGTTTGTTAAATGTTTAAGAACATTCTTTTTGTTATAAAAAATAAATATTTGTAATACTCATTTGACAATAGAGATATGTTTATGCAACTATTGTCCATTCATTGATATTGTGGACAAGAAGTATTTGGATAAAGATTAAGAGATTTTGACTTAGGCTACTTGGTTTCGATAAATCGAGTGGATCAAATTATTCGGAAGTATAATATTAACTATTATTTAAGTAGTATTATGTAGTGATACGTCTGTTTTAAAACCAGTAGTGCATACATACAGCACATCTACTCTATGACCTCGAACTAAACGGTCTAAATCTGTGCGTTTTTTTAGAATAATTTACAGCGAAAATAGAAGAAAGTGTATGAATGCAATAAAAAGAAATACTGGAAAGCACCGAGGCACTTTATTAAACGCATACTTCCTTAGAGATATTCGCGAGTGTTTAAACGATTGCCCTCTAAATTCTGCTAAAGACGAAACGTCTCTCCCCGAAGGAAAGATCGAACAAAAGTATAGCGATAAAGGCAAAGACTGTTCATTAATTGACTCCCGTTTGTGTCTCTCTTCTTTCCAGATATTTCGTGTCAAAGCGTGAGATGCTGCCTGAGGATCAGCAGCAATGCGGGCCCGACGAGATTTTCGATCAAGACGACCCAAAGCAGCTGCTCATCACAGATGATTTGCACATACCGAAGGTGGAGACCACCGAGGTAGTCATCACAGAAAGCATGGTGCAGTGCGGTCTCTGCGGAGACGATTTCGTTTCCGAGCGCGCTCTTAAATCGCATCTAAAGATGCACGAGCAGGATAATGTACAATTACAAGACGACCAGCTCGTCTGCGAGCACTGCGGCGACAGTTTCGCCAAGATCTCCTTGCTACAGGAACATCAGCTGGAGCATGAATCCGAGGATCATAATCATACATGCGAGACGTGCGGATACGTAGCGGCGGATAAGGAAAGCTTAGAGGCTCACCAGAAATGGCACGACATCGAGTACAAGTGCGAGTGCGAGATCTGTGGCGTTAGCTTCGACTCGCCCGATACTTACCAAGAGCACCAATCAGCTCAGCATCCCCACGACAAGCCCTTTCAATGCGAGATCTGCAACGCCACGTTTCGCTATCGCCAAGGGTTGAGGCTGCACGCCAAGTTGCACCAGCCAGACTACGTCCCACCCCAGAGGAAGCACCACTGCGAGCTCTGCAACAAACGTTTCTCCAGGAAGCAGGTGTTGCTCGTGCACATGAAGACACACGGGAACGTGGGTCCCCAGAACGAGTACATATGCCCCGTTTGCGGCAAGGCGGTGTCCAGCAAGACCTACTTGACCGTGCACCTACGCAAGCACACCGGCGAGAAGCCACACGTTTGCGATTTGTGTGGTAAAGGGTTCATCTCGCAGAATTATCTCAGCGTTCATCGGCGCACTCACACCGGCGAGAGGCCCCACAAGTGCACCCACTGCGAGAAACGGTTCACCCAGAGAACCACGCTGGTGGTCCATCTCAGGGGCCATACCGGCGATCGACCGTACCCCTGCACGTGCTGTCACAAATCGTTCGCCTCGAAAACGATGCTCAACTCCCACCTGAAAACGCACGCTAAGCAAACCGCGCGGCAGCAACAAGAACAGCAGCAGCAGCAACAGTTACAGCAGGAGCAAGAGGTCCAGGATCAGGATCAATCCCTTGACACTATTACAATACTATTACCTAGCTAGGATATTTTTCGCGGCGATCAAGTAGATGTTTTGAGACCGTCGACGCATCGACAAGTGCTTGTCTATTTTCGTCGTGAAAGTAGGAGAAAAAGAGGGGGTTGCTGCTATTGATAAATAGATTGACTGTTTGGGCTATTTATGTCTGAGTCAAGGGGTGAATATTTTCCTATACACGACTGCAATTCGAATGCTCGTTTATTTTTATATGATGGTGAAGCATGGTATAGAAGCAGTAGGGTTTACCATGATGAAGGGGAATACGAAGGTAGATACGATTATTCGTATTTGGAGGATTTAAGTCGTTCTTTGTTTCTGCCCTTTTGAGACCAACCTTTTACCAAGATTGGACACTGTCTGTATACAGTCTTGACCGTACTAAATCGATACACAATTCATTTGGGGGATGTAGATTTAAGAAATGTGAATGCTACAAGTGTTTAAACATAATAGGCCACGCGAGTTCCTTCCTACTGTATAAAAGCATTAAGATCTATGTTAGTCTCGATTAGAAAATTTTTAACAACGTTCAAGTTTTTTACATTACATTTAATTACTTTATATCACACTTTTATATCGATTATTGATCGTGCATTTTCAGAATTGCATTTCAGTAATATTTGTAAAGTTGATCATACGTTGACATCATTTTTATTTTTTTGTTCCAAATTTAATGATATGGAAATGGTAAGTTATCAACTTACGGTACGATAGTTACGAAGATATAAAATAGTTCTCATCCAATATCGTAGTGTATAGAATTTCGTGTCTTATATTTTATTAAACGAAAACTTGGAAACCGTCCACGAAGATTCTTTTTAAATACTCAACTTCGTACTATATATAAATGTGATTTGCGATTCTTGCGTGAGTTGAATGAAAATGTTGCGAAGGACGTTATAGGATTCGCAGATCTTCGACATATATACTTTAGTGCCTTAGTCGTTATGCGGTGCATTTAAATCAACGACTTATGAAGCAGCAAGTTATTAAATTAACTGATACATCGTATAATTCCTGTTCTAATTGATAAGATAGGCTTAGTCGATCGTAGTTAATAACGCTTCGAATACGTGCAAATAAATTATCCGCAGAAACAATCATGAATCACACTAATTTTAAGCGTAAAATCATTTCAAGACCGATGACGTTGTAACATATATATGACGGGTTGTCTTAGGAATTTTTCATCGAATTATGTCTCGATTCGTGGATTGCACCTTCACTAATTCTTTTAATCACTTAGGGTGCACCTTGCTTATCATGTGTAAGGGAAAATGTTTAATAATAGTCGTAGTTAGTAACTAGTGTGATACATCGCTTTAGTAAATGATATTATTTATAATGAATGGTATTGTTTGCAGCAGTTAGAGTACATTTTCAGATTTCACTTGAAAAACGTGTGTGCACGTCTCTCGTTTCGTCGATTTACTCGCGATGATTTTTATATATAGTGATGCAGAATTGTATGAACCGATCCTTACGAGGTATCAAATAATTGTCCATGTGCATCAGGTAAAATAACAGAATCACTTTTTGTAATCAGATTCGTAAAAATAAATAATGCAGTAATCATTCCGATTTATATTGTATTTGTACATGTAAAATAGTTTACAGATTGTTTAATTAAACTGACGAGAAATACCACAACTACTACTATAAGATAAAAAAACGAAGTTTTCTAAATCTAATAATATTGAAATGTCTGATAATAATGCGACACTTATAAATGTTACATGCGAATAGGGCATTTTTAGGGATTAAAAATTATTTATCTCACTTTTAAATAATCTCGTAATTGTGTCCATTGAGTGTAATGTGTCCCCTCGAAGATCTGTAGCTCATATCGCACGTTTCGAAGAAATCATGAATCATTGCTTGCAGTTTAACTGGCTTTATGCAGTAAGTAGCTTCGCCATTTTTAAATATCTGAAGTGCCCAGCTGTCGTTGATTTCAATCGCTTAAAATAGTGGACCGTAGCCCTGAAGCATATCAAACTGATCTGAACTTCACCGTAGCTCGATAAAGAGTGAAAAGTATTCCCCTCATATTGCTGGCTTACCCCGAGACACCTCCAAGCTGCGTTAGCTCCTCGGTGTCTCTTCGTACTGTGCAGCGTGAACACAGCTGTTTGTAATGAAAACGGCTTATGCTTTGTTATCTTTTTGCAGACTGAAAAGCGTGAAGACGATACCAGCCAAGCCGAGTAATCGGTCACGCGACATTGAACCATCGAACTTTATTATCCTTGAAAGCCCATCGAGCGACTCCTGCGTCGTTCAGGAGCTGCTGGCGTTTAAATGCGAGTCTTGCGACGACGAATTCGATACCGATGCGAACTTATTGGTGCACAAGACCGAGCAGTCGATCCTTCGGACACGAAAAGCGTTGCACAAGACCGAGAAGAAGCACACCTGTACTGTTTGTCACGAGACATTCGAAGGGAAGATGCAACTGCTCAAGCATCGACGAACACGCTGCAGAAATCCTACCGTAGTCGCGCAGAAGCAGCAGAAATCGAAAGCTACCGTGAAAATAATGAAAGACAAAGAACGGCAGGCGGACCCAGTGGAGTGCGACATATGCCACAAAGTTTTCAAGAAAAAGAAGTACCTGAACGTTCACAAAACGTTGCACGGGGCGCCCCACGTTTGCCACGTTTGCGGTGCCAAGCTGGCATCCGAGTATTACTTGAAGCTCCACATTAGAAGGCACAACAAAGAATTCACAGAGTTCTGCGAGGTTTGCAACAAGGGCTTCTACCTGAAGGCGACCCTTAGGACGCACATGAGCGTGCACAGCAACGAGAAGCCCTGCATCTGCGACATCTGCCACAAGTCCTTCGGCAACCGAGTGTACCTGAGGAGTCACATGAAGCTTCACAGCCAGCCTGACACAAGAAAGAAGCACAAGTGCGAGATCTGCGGGTTCGAGACTTTCTACAGCTACTGTTATAAGGAGCATCTCTGGACGCACACTGGCGAGAGCCAAGTAGCTTGCGAGGTATGTGGCAAGCTGGTCAGGCGGCGGTACATGAAGACTCACATTAGAATACACACTGGCGAAAAGCCCGAGTTTTGTGAGTTTTGCGGGAGGGCCTTCAGCTCTAAGAAGTACCTGATCAAACATCGAAGGACTCATACGGGTGAAAAGCCTTACAAGTGTAATATCTGTGACAAACGGTTCACCCAACGCGGCACCCTTAGCATTCACCTACGCCGACACGAGGGTGCTAAGTAAACTGGGATGTTCTGCCTCGAATATGAGATTTTTATTAAATTCATGGTTTTATTCCTTGTTCACGAGATTGGGCACACTGTTAGAAATTATTTAGACAGTGGAATTTTATAAAAGGAACACAACTCTACGCCATTTTTTAAGCATTTACACGGATAGGTGTTCATAGAAATTGATCAGAACTATGCGTTAGAAACGACGCAAGAAGTTTGTACAAACATTCATGTGAATTGAAGGTAAAATTATGAATAAAAATTGAGTATATTGTTGCTGTGCGATCGTATCAAGTTGTAGTTCGTAAGAGACTGTTTTATAGTATTTCGTGTGAATTGAAACCATTGTTGGTGGAAGAGTACTGAATGTCAGGATTTACAAGATACTTTCTCACGTCTGCAAAAGCATGGAGCAAAACGCACTTAAAGCAAAAATACTTTCCCAAAAAGGAACGATCGATTTTCAAAGTTAGAACTTATCAAGAATGTGTTTTGACAGTGTTGTGTATTGCACATATGGGAACGTAGCTGAAGGTGTTGTAAAACATTCGTTTTCTTTACAATTTGACATACTGCCGTGGAAATAACATTTTTTATAAATATCTTAACTGTAGATAATTGTGGCAATCAGTCATGCATATTGTGCAGAATATAATAAAGTTTGTAGATCTATAGGCGTAAATTATGATCCTACTTGTAACTCTATTTTAAGTAGATACTAATTTTTGTTTGATAGAAAAATACTAATACATTGGCACTGTTCAATAATATACCAGTTACCCTTCCATTTTTGCGCAAGTAACTGATATCATATTCATGTTACACTGTACCCCGTTACACCGAGCCCCATATCGTATAAACACAACAAAATATCAATTGGAATTTTATAGGGAATGAATACCTGCAAACTTAATTGTCATATCAATCAACAAATATATGTAGTTTGTTTACAAAATATTATTACTTACCAGACTTACTGTATGTTGGAATAGAAACAAAAATCTTTTATTTGAATTCGTCACGTTTTAACACAAAGAAACCTATTTTGGTAGATATTATCAACGAAACGTACGATGCCGACAAATGACAACTGAATCAAGATGATGGCAGGGTGCGTTTGTCAAAAACGTAAAATGACGCAATAAAGATGTTACAAAGAAACAGAAATACTTTCACTGTTATACTGTGCCTCGTGTTACAATCAACACCACCTGACCTTACTTAAGTTTCTAAAAATCCACATCTAAATTTACAGTGACCCTAAAAAGGAAAACAGCCAGCAACGGAAATACAAACGTAAACTTTGTAATTTCGAAAATTTGTACAAGGTGAACACAAAACTGTGCAGGTATTCGTATTGGCTTTATTTAAACAAATTGTAAGTCCACAACTGCAAATCCATGAAAGAAGCTGTAATAATTACTGACAAATGTTCTACAAAAAATCTTAAACCTTGAAACTTCTTCAATTAAGAATCACCGTATATTAGAGAATAGTTATGTTCTTCATTAAAACATCTATATCGCTTCTTCGTTAATTAAGCACTCTTAACAAGTTAATTCAGTAAAAACTGTATATTTCGTTGAAGGAATTATATTTTCTTTTAACGATAATAATTCGAACCTGAGGATTGTTGACAATCAGCTATATCGTACACGAGTGTTGAATCTCGACCATATTCGCTTATCTTTTTAACCAAGCTGTACCATAATTCGCATTAGATCATCAAAGTGGAAGAAGATGTTGGCAAGTTTGTTTCCTAAAGGAAGAAAGTCTACCTTACCTAAGAACACGTACTGTTTATTACCGTTTTTAAGTATCTCTTCCGTCGTTTCTCATACGTTGACGAATCTTGTCCATTTCAGGTGCCAGGTGATCAGCATCGAGCAAACGAAACTCGAACCGATCGAAACCCTCGAGGATATCGAGTTAGTCAAGTACCAAACCGACGTGTGCACTGTCGAGGAGTTCGAACAGATCAGCCATCAGGAGATAGTGACCGACACGTTGGAGTATACCGACGACTCGGATATGAAAATGGACCTCGAGCCAGACAGGGCGGACGTCGACAAGCGCGTCGGCAGTAAGTACGAAACGGGCAGGCGGTGCGCAGTGATATACGAGTGTGACATTTGCAATAAAAGGATGCGCAAGAAGTTACAGTTCTTGAAGCACAGGCAAGACCACGAGAGGAACGGCGAGGGGATCGGCGAGGCGATCGGCGGCCGTTGCGAGGAGTGCGACATCATCTTCATCGACGAGGACAAGCTGAAGAAGCACATGATAAAGATACACCAGAAGGAGAAACCGTTCCAGTGCGTGTTCTGCGCCAAATGCTTCAAGACCAAGGAGTTCTTGAAGACCCACTTGAAGCAGCACAACAAACGCTTCACCTGCGACATCTGCGGCATATCCAAGGTGTCCGGCTACGACTTGCGTCTGCACAAGAAAAAGCACAACGCGGAGTTCGTCACCCACTGCGAGATCTGCGGCAAAGGTTTCTATACGAATCAGACTCTGGAACGACACTTGCTAACCCACACTGGCGAGAAGCCATTCGTCTGCAGGATCTGCAAAACGCCATACGCGAGTGCCGCGTATCTCAGCACGCACATGAAGTCCCACGGGGAACGGGAGAAGCACCAGTGCACCATGTGCAACTTCGAGAGCTATTGGAAGGGCGCGTTGAAGGTACACCTCAGGATACACACTGGGGAAAACTTGATCACTTGCGAGGTCTGCGGAAAGTCGGTGTCGAGCAAAGCGTACCTGCAGATTCACATGCGGATTCATTCGGGGGAAAAGCCGCACGTCTGCGAGGTTTGCGGCAAGGCGTTCAGCGTTCGAAAGTACTTGATCGTGCACCTGAGAACGCACACTGGGGAAAGACCGTACGAATGCAAGGTGTGCCAGAAAAGGTTCACCCAGCAGGGATCTCTGAACTCGCACATGAAGTCGCATAACGAAAGGAAATGAACCGAAGGCCGATGCATTGCTTGTGGGACAATGATATTGGAAATAAACGTGACAAATCTCTCCCTCTATTCCCTCATCCTTTGAAGCACATTAGCAAGCTATCGTGTCGAGCATTATTGCTTGTGTATTTCATAAGTACCAAGAGCTTATAACGCATTGACTGCCACGGGAATTTTTCTGTGTGAGCTTTTATATAGGATGCCTTTCTGAGATACAGCAACGAAGATGATCAACTAGGAACAAATAGATAATTCTTTACTGCAAATGGTATGAGAAAATGCTGAGCACAAAAGGTTCGTAAGATCAGCAGTGGGCGAAGCATTTCTTTCAATAGCTATTATTCTTCAAAGTAATTAAGAGTATTAATATTTTTCAAGTGGAACTGTATGTATTTTATGTATGGGTTTGGAAATACTTTTGAAAAAAATTCAGGGAACAAACACACATATTTTATTGTTTTTTAATCAGTTTATTTCGTTTTCCGTTTATAGCGATGATAGTAAGCTGATAATAATACTGAAGTATGTGCATTTGAATATTTATTGAAATTTAACTTTATAGGGTGAAACCTAGAACCTTCTCTTGCAAGCCTATCATTGTCCATACTATTCTATGAAAGGGTAAGGCCTTTGTTTACAATTTATTAGAGTAGACTTTATCAGCTCCGAGGATAATTAATTGGCGCGTTAAAGTCATTTTCTGGGGTGGTTAAAGCATCCGAATCTTGCGAAGATATTAAGCTCGATATCATCTGATTTTGAACAGTGATGCACTTGTTATGAATGATTCAACTTAATGGAAGATTCTTCTTTGTGATGGCCTCGTTGTGTAAGTTAGAGTATTCGTTCCTTAAAGGTGTCGTATTATATACAACGTTTCTAGAAGGAAATCATTATATATAATTTTTTATATATATATCCATTCGTGCCTCAGGATTTAGTTGTAATTGTCCATGAAGGCCTCAAGAGGTGTAAAAAAATCCCATCTTGTTTAAGTCGATATGATCAGGTTCTTCATCTTCTTCGTCACCTTTTGTCAGGATTATTTACTGTTCTATTATACACTACCAGGCTATTATGTACTTTGTTAATATTTGTATTGTTTTCTTAGATATGAATATCGTTCTCTTTAGTTTGATTAGCACAGAAAGATGGCTTTCATTTTTTTCCTAGTATTTTCAATCCTGCATAGATTCTTTGTTAGATGTATGGGAACCAGTATGAATTGCTCCTGCATTTCTTTTATTCTCGTTGATTGATGCAAAATCGATTTAATAATTCAATACGTATGTATACTAGATTGTTAAATTTTACTTAAAAAGAACCCATCGAACTTGAGAAAATATTGAGAATCTTGACTATTTTGAAGAAAGAAATGTAATCTTTGAAGAAAATAATAAGGTTCTGATTCTTGTAGCTTCATATATGCATTTTAATATATATTTTAACTCTTTGTTTAGTTACCTGAAACTGCGCAAAAGAATTATCGGACATTTTTAAGGTTTTTTTTACTGATTTTATAAAATATAAATGTGGTGGTCAACATATCGGACAATATGTTATTGTAATTACAATTTCTACTCAGGTTTTTATTACCTTTTTGAAACTACGATTTATACAAAGGGAATAAAAAAGTACGAAGTCCTGCGGGTTTTTAACATGGCGGCAAAATGTTCTAATGGAAGGGGTGCAAGTGCAAATACTAAATACCTTAAATAAGTACGAATTTGTTATCTTATAGAATGAACGTAAACTACCTAACTGGATGTATAAAGTAATACCGCAGATGTATATTGCTTAAACAGCAAGCTTTTGCAATAAACCATCGGTGTTCTACGGAAAAAACGATGCAGCATAGAATATTCTGAGATATTCTCTCGTTCACGAATATAAGTAATGTTTCTTTGTATCGCATTAAGAAACTATCAATGGAACAGAAAGTAATAACTTGTCGATCTCCCAATTTGCAAGGTGCCATGATATAGAAAAGACTATTAGCAAATTAAGTTTAACAAACTTAAACAGAAGAAAGTTTCTGTGGATGTTTAATAATTTGTATTATATCTCTGTTCTTTTCTAAGTAACTTTATAATTTCTTATCTATGACGAGATAACAAAAGAGCACAAAGCAAAATAAGATATTATTAACAATACATATATTATAAATAAAAAGGAAAAATATAAAATTATTGCATTGTATCACGAAGACCAATTTGTATGTAACAAGCATCAAATTTATGTAAAATTTATTATGTATTCGTCGTATCATATTCTGCCATACGTTCTAATAACAATGCAGGAACGTTAACTATAAAGTTAGTCTATTCCGTATTCCACTAACACGAACTTATTGTTAGTTATGCAATAATAGTGATTATATTTTTCTCAATAACAAAGCCTTTAATGCGAACGTGTAACTTTCGATGTAAATATAAATTACTAAAACTTACAAGGCACACCGCAAAATAAGTGCAAAATTATCTGTTTATTTCAATAAATCTATCTTTTGTATAATAACACATATATCTCATGCCCATATTTTTATACTGTTACTTTCGAAGTAATTAGTTTAAATGATTATTTCAAATATTCATATATGTAAACTGTTCAACGAAAAGAGTTCGATAATAAGAAAAGTACACGCGATTTTTGTTGGTGTTTACTTGTATAGCCATTTTTTGACATTGTAAACTGTATGCTGTAATTATGTAAAAAAGAAACATTTATTTCGGCAGTGCAGTTAATTTATGTATTTAATAAAATATGGGGTAATATTCGCGACGTTCAACACTTGGTTAAAAGCAATATAAATATAGTTCAGCGTTTCTTTAATTTGTACAGCATTTGTACATGATTACAGCATTTATCACAAAGATTTATTGAGTTACACGTAAATTTTTATTTTAATCAGTCTAAGAGTTAAATATTATTATATTCTGTATATATTAGAAAAGCTCCGTTTGTAATGTATAAATGGCTTCCACAAACGAGTAAAGTTTATTGTTGAACTGGAAATAAAATTCAACTTTCTTTTAACAATGAAACAGAAGAAACTGCTAAAACGTGACATTCAAAAATACCAGATACATTTATCGCAACAAGGCATTAAAGAGTATAAGTGACATATTTATGAAATTTCACAAAAATTTTCCAAAAAATGTGAGCATAATACATTAATAAAAATTCAAGTGGAGAGTTTTAATTCGACACATTGCCCAACATATATTTACGACAAGTACTTAATGCCCCACATATCATTAAGGACGAAAGCGTTGAATACGAAAGAGTCTGAAGAAGAAAGAAGAGGAAAGAACACGAGGAGTAATTTGGAGCTTAACACTATCTTCATCTAAAATCAGTGTACCCCGCCACATGTAAATCCGTTTGATTTGTCTTTAATAAAAACAGATTTTCTTATAAAAGCGAAGTTGTCGTTGCATCTCAACTCGATAGACTAAGAATTACTATTGACGAGAATCTTTTTCTCATTTTCTTCGCAGATCTATGGATCCAGGAGTTTCGAGCGTCGACGTCGAATCGTCGACACAGGAATATACCGCAGAACGATCATCCTCGTCGATTCTAATAAAAGACGAGCCTTCGTTCGAAACAGATACCACTGACAATCCATCGCCGAACGCGAACGACCCTGAGGAAACGGAAAGCGAAGAGATTTTCGACGACTCCGACCCTAAACAAGCCGAGCATCCCTCAACGCAGACGTTTTACCAGTGCGAAGTGTGCGCGAAACTTTTCAGAACAAAGAACCTCTACGAGGGCCACTTGGTCTCGCACAGCGACGCTCGCCCTTATCAGTGCGACATCTGCGGCAAGTCCTTCAAGAGGACCAACACCCTGGCCGTCCACAGGCGGATCCACACCCACGAGAGGAACTTCGTCTGCGACGTTTGCGGCCACGCGTTTGTGCAGGCCTTCCAGCTGACCACCCACCAAAGGCGCCATTTCGAGAAGTACACGAGATACTGCGAGGTGTGCAAGAAAGGATTCTTCACGAACGCCGAGCTCCACGGCCACATGAACGTGAAGCACGGTGCCAAGGAGCACGTCTGCCACCCTTGCAACAAGTCCTTCCCGAATAATCATTCCCTGATGAAGCACCTCAAGATGCACGATCCGAACTTCAAGCCTGTGAAGCACCAGTGCGAGTTCTGCGGCAAGACGTTCGTCTACAAGAATTCTCTGGTGTTCCACGTCAAGTCCCACATGGGCGAGAATAAGCACGACTGCCACCTTTGCGGTAAATCGGTGTCTTCCAAGGGTTCGCTTCAGGACCACCTGCGGCTGCACAGTGGCGAGAAGCTGCTGATCTGCGACGTCTGCGGCAAGGCGTTCCGCAAGAGGAGCACCTTGGTGGTTCACAAAAGGACACACACGGGGGAGAAACCGTACACGTGTGACACGTGCGGGAAATCGTTCACACAGCACTCCACGCTGGTCATTCATAAGCGCTACCACACCGGTCAGAGACCGTACCACTGCGACTATTGCAACAAATCGTTCGTTTCTAGGTCCTCCTTGAACGCCCACATAAAAGTACACATAGTCAACGTGGTCGACTAGTCAGGGTTAATCGACCGAAGGTTTGAAACGAGCAAGTGACAATAACGTGTAATAGTTTCTGTCAACGCGCAACGGAGAGTACACGAAGTGCCCGTGATACGTGATGGTTCGAGTTTGAAGTAACACGAATAAAAGTTTTAAACGCTACTATCCTACCTGAATTGTAAACGTGTTTTAACACTTCGTTGTGTAATACAGACGACGAGGTGAAGCTGTACCTCGGGTGAAGTTACTATTACATTTATCGTTTTAAGATACAGCGACTATGAACATTTGCAAAGTCATATGCTGTTTACTCCTTCGCGATTAGGAATTCTATTTTTCAACTTCGTACCTTGACTAACACGTGAGACGTTTCTCTTTGTGTCATATGCTTGGCAGTATTAAGCTTCTATGAATTACTGGTTGATACAGTTTCAAACGGGAGAACGAATAAATCTGTGTACAATGTACAAGTGATGGAGAATTTGTAAAGTATGTATGAGCATAAAATCCCCCCCCCCCCCCCCCCCCAAAGTTATTTAATTGCCGTGGCATGTAAAGTCTTGTTGAATAAAATGGTTGTTTTACATCGTCCAGAAATGAATCGTGTTCCAATTGACGAGACACTTTATGACACATAAAAGACATTATCAGTATCTTAATACAGTAGATGAATATACAAAATAAATGCTAATTATTTTGCAAGTAATGCGAAGAGCGTTATGTTGAACTTGTAGAGCGTGCTTGATTACCGACTTCGCTTCCAGGTATGCGATATTGTGCCTATTCGCTGGACAACGTGTCCGGGCACAGAAAGACTGCGATCACACATCGAGGAATATCCGATACTGATGTGGCCATTCGAATTTTTCTATTTCAGGTACGACCGGCTACACTATTCCGAAGAGTATTATCCGATGGCAATGTTGACGAAGCTCGACCTGGTGAAGAAGGACGTCGATCCAGCGCCCGCGAAATGCCCGGAGCTAGGTAGCGCAGCCAACGCGACGATCCTCCCCGTCGACCAAGAACAGAACTTCATAAAACAGGAGATGCACGACGAGGACGACGAAGAGGATCTACCGTTGGCGTACCACTGTAAACTCTGCGGCGTGTTCTTCGCCTCACAGGCGTTGCTGGACAATCACGAGATCGAGCACAAGGGCAAGCGGAAGAACACCTGCGCCCAATGCGGCAGGGTCTTCAGAACGTACGTGAACCTGCGGAAGCACATGAAGAAGCACAAAGGTGGCCGTAAGCTGGGCAACAGCTCGGTCGTGAATCGTTCGCCGAGCCTGAAGGTGAAAAAGGAAAAGCCGGATGTGGAGCTCCACTGCAAAACGTGCAACAAGGTGTTTCGTCACAAGAGCAACTACCAGAGGCACCTGATGCGCCATACCGTTGGCGACCTCACCTGCAAGCACTGCCCCAAGAAGTTCCGCTTATTCCGCGACCTAACCAGACACGAGAAGACCCACTTCTACCCCAGCTACGTGTGCAAAGAGTGCGACTACGAGACAACCGTGCTGGCGGCGCTCAGCATCCACATGCTGCGGCACAAGGACAAAGCAGACCTGCCGTTCAAGTGCAACGACTGCGACAAACGTTTCCGTAAGGCGATCGATTTGCAGGAGCACTACAACATCCATTCCGGGGACAAGCCATTCGTCTGCCAACAATGCGGCAGCGCTTTCTACTTAAGACGGCAGCTCTCCGCTCATTGCAGGCGCATGCATCCTGAGCTGAAGGCAAACAAGGTGACCAGCACCGCCTGCGACATCTGCGGCCGCGTCCTCGCCACCAAGAGGTCCCTGTTCCGTCACAAGGAGAGCCACAATCCCACGAAACTGTACCTGTGCGACTACTGCGGCAAGAGCCTCAGCAGCGCCGAGCATCTGAAGAAGCACAGGCGCATCCACACTGGCGAGAAACCGTACGTCTGCGACATCTGCGGCAAGGGCTTCACCGACTCGGAGAACCTGAGGATGCACAGGAGGGTCCACACAGGCGAGAAGCCGTACAAGTGCGACCAGTGCCCCAAGGCGTTCTCGCAGAGGTCCACGTTGACCATCCACAGGCGGGGGCACACAGGGGAAAGGCCTTACGTCTGTCAGATCTGCAACCGCGGCTTCTCCTGCCAGGGCAACCTGACGGCGCACCAGAAGTCCACCTGCGTTTAATTCGTGCGCGTGCCTTCCGCGGAGGGTGGAATTCTGATCAGACTAACGGTGGACCCACGTTCGTGCATCGTTAACGGCGGACTTTACGCAGTTGCCGACTACTGTGGGAACTTATCGAGTTTATTGTTCGACGGCTAGCTAAGGTCACTCACGGTCAATGACGGGACGAGCGTTGCGCGTGCGCGTACCGTTTCTTCGTGCATGTATCGATGAACAAGATGGAGACTTTCGAAGCATCATTCGAATGAATAAAATAGATTTTTTTTATGTTTCATGATATTCATTGGGGGTGTCAACATCACACGCGCATGGTGCGTTCGCGGCTAATTTTATCGCTCGATAATTACTACGTGTTCGATGCTTTCCAGAGTTTTTCACGCAGTTTTCTTTCCTTTTTTCTCTCATTCTTCTTCTGTTTGATACGTTGAGCATCACGCGAGTGGAAGATTCTTCGTTGCGCAAGAGAATGTAACGCGGCTCGTTTAGAGAATAATTGAATTGTGCTGTCGCGCTCGAGTTTGCAATCGTTGTCGCTCTGTTCTCCATTTGGCATATATGGACTCGTTGTGACAGGGGAAAATCGTGTTGTTATTGCTCGATTATATACGTTCTTTCGAAATTTGTTCATTGGAAACACAAAAGCGAAAACGACGAATTTATGTTAACTGTCGCTATTGATAACTATTATTATACGTTTAATAAAATAACAATGATCTAAACGAAAGTGATGAAGCTAAGCGTGGCGACTCCCTGCTCCGTCGATTAATTTACACATGCCTCTGTTTCATCCGAAAGATCGTGCCATCCCTCTATCTCAGCATCCTCCTTAGATAACAGAAATGGCCCAAGAGAAATCCTGCCGTTAATCCCGATAAAGAAACATCCAACGGCCGGGCAGATGTTCCGGCGTGCCGCGTGAGTGGGTATAACATGTTGAACACTGACGTTGTTGATTGCAGAGTTCTGGGGATCGTAGGTGTGGACACAAATTCGAAACTCTACGTCGTCGGAGGTATGAAACTCGTTCGAATACAACTGCCACTCTCGACGCCAGAAGAGCAGATAGACGTGAAGGAGGAACAGTTTCACGTCGTAGAAGAACACGATTACGCGAGAAGTTCCAAGCAGAAGGCGGCTCGGTCCCTGGAGTGCTCGAAGCGCCCGCGAGCGAGGAAGAAGAGGTCGAAGATGAAGAAGGAGCCGGAGAAGTTCGCGTGCTCTGTGTGCAACGTGGATTTCGAGAGGCACGGGGACTACAAACGACACATGGTGAAGCACAGCGATCAACGGCCCTACAAGTGCGAGGTTTGCGAAAAGGCGTTCAAGCGTCCCGCGGAGATGTCCTGCCACATGGACCTCCACCGTGGCGTCGAGTACTTGTGCGAGCTGTGCAACTTCACCACGATCAACAAGGTTTCCCTGAGCACTCATAAGAGGCGGATGCACAAGCGCGACTTTCGCTACCACTGCGACAAGTGCAATAGAAGCTTCATGTCTAATTACGATCTGCAGGACCACAAGGCCAGTCACTTGGGGACGAAGACGTTCATCTGTGAGCACTGCGGCAACGCTTACTCGCAGAGGACGTATCTGGTCGCTCATAAGCGTTTTGTGCATAGGATACAACAGGGTGCGCCGAAGAAGTTCCATTGCAACCTATGCAGCAAGAGCTTCGCCACGGATCACAATCTTCGCAAACACATTTCCCTGCATTCGCAGACGTTCCTTTGTGCCCATTGCGGTAAGGAATTCGCCACCAAGCACGACCTGAAGCTGCACACTCGAAAGCACACAGGGGAGAGGCCCTATCAGTGCAAAGTCTGCTCGAAAGCGTTCGCTAGATCAGTCACCCTCAGGGTGCACAGTCTCACCCACACGGGGGAGAGGCCATACGTGTGTGATATCTGCGAGCAGAGTTTTACCCAACGAAGCAGTATGATGGCTCATCGGCGTAAACATCCGGGGGATCATCCGCGACCCCCTCCTCTGCTCCTCAGCAAGCTCGACAGCAACGAGCACAGTAGCTGAGACATCGTTTGAGCATCAGGGACGTTCTGAGTACGTTAAGAGACTATTGTGACGTTGAACGAACTGGGCACGGGCCGGAAGTGCAAGCAACAATCGCTGTAAGTGAAGCAAGAGTAGAGGAACGTTGAGAATTTATGAGAGTTGTGCTTTTCTGTGAAGTTTCACTTTGACATTTGAAAGGTCGATGATGTGGTCAACGAAGAATATTTACATTATACTTTGGACAATTACGCTCCCGCGACCGTTCTTTCGTTCCTTACGTCGTGCGCAGATCGTATTTGTAAAGTTTCCCCGCTATCGTTTACATACTTTTATATTACGAATGATTGCATCTGGTCCGTTTCATGTCGAGTTGATTTCATTTGTCAAACTGATATTTTTGTATTGGAATAAAGGCTGGCTCCGCGTGTTTTTACTTGATGTCTTAGACAGAAGATTTGCGCCATTTACAGGTATCTGTCTGTTGAACCGTTTACAATGTTACTTTGTAAGTACTTCTTACTTCTTCCGTAGAGTGAAGTGGGACATGTCTAGGAGATGCGGAACGAAATTGTGTTCAATGTATTTATAATCTGCAGCGTCGTGAGATTCGTTGTGAAGTAAAGATTCGTTAAGTTTATCAACTATACGCGTATAGTTACCCTTACATGTTTTACGCGAGACTGAAAGATGATCGTGACTCAATGTACTTGAATAAACAGTTGCTGTAAAACGCAGCGGATATCGCAAGATACGAAACAAGGAGGCAGAAGAAATAAGAAGCGAGGAGCAGGTCCTTAATTACTATTCGAATTGCACGACGATTCGTAAGCTTGTGTAAATCGGTTTTCTTAAAAGCCATGACAGTCCACCCACGTGCGTAGCATTAATTGCAAATTTATATCAACTTCGAGATCAAACCACTTCGATGCAATGTTCAACAAACCCGTCATCGCTTGTACTGGATACTTTGTTCCTTCGATTAAATCCATTACAGATATTGTTCAATTCTCGCTGTGCAATTCGTGCTGTCTTTCCACCCGCTCCTTTCCCTCCACGTCGCGCTGCGATTAATCTTCAAACATCCACAGGACTAAGCAGAGAAGCGTTTCTGCCATTATTTCGATTTTCAATTGTTGCTTGCTTACTTGCACTTATCGATATATTCTTGCGACTGACTAAGCGAATGGGTGTTTCAGGATGTCGACGATCGCGGAAATGTCTACTACGCGAACCCCAGCGCGACCACTCTTTGTAGCCTGCCATGGGGTTCCATTTCTGGATCACGAGGGAAAAAGCCAACCGGTGATCCACGTCAAGTCTCCGCCGATTTCTGACGACGAGGAGCACAACCATACCGCGCCCAACGACCTTGAAAATAACTACGACGATTTTGGCGACGAGAGCTCGCCGGACGATGATGACGATACATTGAGCGACAATAACGATGACATGTACATGAACGGTGGTAATTATCGTTTGTTATCGAGCAAGGTTAATGACACTCCCTCCTCGAACATTGTCGATGACGATACGCCGTCGAGGGTGGGTGACAATAGTTTCCAGGAAGAGATAGATACATCTGTGAACGTGGTGAAAACTGTGCTGGTGCCAGTTCGAGACCCAGTAACCAGGGAACTTAAGAATGTGTTAGTGCCAGTTGAAGTTAAGGATGCAACGGGGATGAATATAATTAAAAGCGTCCTAGTACCGGTCGAGGACGAGGATGGGCTGATGTCGTACCAGATTAAGAAGTTCGTGGTGCCCATCAAGAGCCAACCGATCCTGCCGCAGAAGAAGATTAAACCATTGCCCAGCAAGAACGCCGCTAAATCAGGAATCAGGAAGAAGGGGGAAGAGAAGAAATTGAAGAAGAAAGTGGAGAAGGAGAAGGAAGCCGGGAAAGATGTAATAGAAGATAAGAAAGAAGAAAACAAAGGGGATGGTGAGCCAAAGGAAGCTGCTGAAGCAGATACGCCGAAGGAGGAAGTGGATCGAATATTGGATAATGTGAAGAACATTTGCCCATATTGCCAGAAGGACTTCGAAGACGAGAAGCAAGTGGACAGACACGTAAAAAGGATTCACAAGAAACCGTTCCGCTGTAGAGTATGCTACAATTCCTTCGTCGCGAAGGAATCACTGAAAAACCACATGAAGGGTCACGAGAAGGACGCGTTGCTGGAGTGCCCCTTCTGCCACCAGAAGTACAAATGCATGGCTGGGCTGAGATACCATCAAATCCGCGCGCACAGCACCATAGAGCCAAAATACGTGTGTGACCAGTGTGGTAAGCGCTTTAAATTGAAGCATGACCTGAGCTCACACATTGAGAGGTCCCATCTGACCGACACTTACATCTGCAGGTTCTGCGGCAAGTCCGTGAGGAACATAAAGCAGCACGAATGGTATCACGAAAAGTCGGCCAAGAAGTACGAATATTCCTTCAGTTGCCACCTTTGCCCCACAAAGTTCAGGCGACGAACTGGCCTCGACAACCATCTGCTGATGCACAAGAACAGCATCAAGTGCGGCCAGTGCAGCAAAGGCTTCATGTGCGCCTCTGAGCTGGAGGATCACAAGATCAGTCACACAGGCGAGGTGACGTACATCTGCAAGTACTGTCGGAACGCTTATTCGGAGAAGTCCTGTCTGGTGGCGCACAAACTGCTCGCGCACGGTATACGGCAACGCGTGCCTAAGGAGTTCCAGTGCAACGTCTGCAGCAAGAGCTTCGCCACCGAGATAAGCCTGCGCAAGCATGTCACCTTGCACTCCAAGATGTTCTCCTGCTCTCACTGCGACAAGGAGTTCGCCAGCAGCCACAATCTGAAGCTGCACATTCGGAAGCACACGGGCGAAAGACCCTACGAGTGCAAGTTCTGCAAGAAGTCCTTCGCCAGATCCAACGCGCTCAGGGTACACAGGCTGATACACACGGGGGAGAGGCCGTACGTGTGTGACATTTGTGGGCAGAGTTTCACTCAAAGAAGCAGCATGATGGCTCATCGACGCAAACATCCAGGGAGTCATCCACCGCCACCTCCACTGCGGCTCAGCAAACTCGGATGTAACGAGAATGAGTTTTAACGTTCTAAGCGCGGTGAGAACACTGTACCGTGATTGGTCCATGTGAAAGTGAATGGACACTGGAGGATAGGATCAGGGAATACACAGTGAGATAGAGTTATAGAAAGACGGTGGACAGTTATTAGAACTCTGCTTCGATGTTAGTTGCCCCCATTTTACTGTGTCACTTGAGATATCGACGATCCTCTGGCATTGAAGAATCTTATGCTTCGTAGTGGTGCGTTATGGATCTGAGCTTGTTCTTTCATTAGTTCAAATGTTAGTGGTATGGGTAATGTTTAATAATTTTCGTGTAAATAATTTCACATCACGAAGAACGGTTGTTGCTGGTTCCTTTCATCGCGAGTTAATCTCGCTAGAAAACGTCATGTTTGTGTAGCTGCTCAGGCTATTTGCGCTTTTATATCTTGACACTTTAAAGCAAAAGAGATTTTCATTGGGCATTTTCAGACATCTGTTTTTTTACACTGCTTATGAAATCTTGCTTTGAGTGAGACATATCACGCACACATACTGCAGATTCACAAGATTTATTCATCTCAATGAAATGGCGTAAAACCCTATTTCAGTATCATTTGTTCACCATCGTACACATACACTCAAAGTTACATGTTTCTCATAAGATTCGAATACAAACACAACTCAATATGCTTAAGTAAACTTCCACTATAAGGTGCTAATAATTACCGAGAAATGCAAAGTAAGAGAGCTAATTAAATACAAGGCAAATGGTTTACGAATTATTATTATAATTCTTGCAAATTCCTCGTCGATTATAGAGCATATAAGCGAGTTCCCTTTACACACTCCATTAAACGATTCCTAACGTCCGTTGCCCTAGAACCTGCAACATTGACATACGTACCATTAATTGCAAAGTTATATCAACGTCGAAATCAAATCGCTTCAATGCTGTGAATACTCTGCAATTTGTAACATCCACCCAATGATTCCTCTCCCCACTTATGGCGTATAATCGACTGTCTAAACCTGCAGAAGTACACGAGAATGAATAATGTGCTGAATGGCAGAAGAAGATGTTCTGCATAGCAAAGAAGATTTTGGATAAACATTACTGTACAACTATAAACATACGTATACACGAAATTCTCAGTAAACTTTAAGAGCATTCTCTCTTTCACTGCAGCGTTTGTAGGGTTGTTTAAAATATTTGAGATCTGTTGCAGTGGTTGTAGATCGTCTGCTGATTCATCGTGGAATATTTTGTTGAATACCAGAAGGATATATTTGTGAATACTGGAGTGTTTTTGAAAGCATTCTGAGAAAGTTTTTAAGTTTTTTTTTATCGTAAATTACGGAAAATGCTCGTTACCAACTGTTTGATTGTATCATTCAGTAGTGTTCAAATCTGTGGTATACACACGCTGACAAAAAAGATTTCAGTAGAATGTATTGTGGCGTGTGAATAAAGGATGAGAACACAAGACTTGGTATGCAATTGTGTAAAGAATATGTTTTAGCACGTTTTAGTTTGGATGTGTCATATATTGTACGTAATATACGTACATATATCTGATATACTAAAGAATAATGAAAGTATCATTACATAGAAAAATGAATATCGCGTTCTGTTTTCATTTTATAAAACATATTCGAGGCATCGACGTTTTACTCATTTAGCAGCTTTTGCTTGATTCAAACTGTGCTTTCGTAATAAAATGCACTGAAAATTATTCATCGAACTTTACATTAAAACATTCTCATGTTTCCTATAATGTAGCTATTTTTTTAGTAAACATTTTATAACTCGCCTTGTTATCATTTTCTATATACCTTTTTAATAATTAAATGTAATCCATGTGTATAATTAGTAAGAAGTAAATTATAGTGCGAACGAGAGTGATGAATATGGAAACGTAGTTCAAAGATACAAATAAAACGCTTCGAATATTGTGTAAGGCGGAAATATTCTTTTAATACTTTGAAATGTTCGAAAGACTTGTTTAAACAATTTTAAGTAGGTGTTAAAATGTCTATACCGTTAATCCTTGTCGTGTTTCAACATAGGCCAAGAAAGTGTGATATAATAATTCCCGTGGATATACTTGCATTTAAACCTCACAGTTTTTACAATAAAGTGTGTACTGAACAACGCAAAAGTAAGTTAAATTTTCAATATATTTGAAGAGTTACGTACACGGTGATCTCGATGCCAGACATATTATCTTTCATACTTCGTCATACATCTGTGTGATAAGCATCTGCAAGATAATTGGCAAAAAACGTGGGAAGTTTCTCCTGTCTCAACTAAAAAAATTTATATTCTGACTTAATGCTTCATTTTTCGCAAATAAAATTTTTTAAAAAACAACGCACGAGCGTTTACAGAATACGCACTGACGAGAATTATCCTTGTTTCAGAAGAGAGCCTGCCGCGGCACAGCAAAAACCTCCAAGCGACAACGCATCTTTCCGATTAGTGGTGGTGGGCACATGGAAGCAACGGGACGCCAGGCCGTTAATAACAAGAATAAGGCAAATTCCACAAACGATCATGGAAGATTTAGATCCTCTAGAAGAATTTGTGACATTTATACACAGCACTGGAAATTCTCAAGAAAGCGTCCCCGAAAAGGCCAAGGATGTGTCAGGATCGTCCACGTCCCGGAACGGCGAAACCGAGGTCGATCACGTTCTAGAGAAGATTCGGAACACCTGTCCCTTCTGCGACAAGCGTTTCGACAGCGTGAAGAAAGTGGAGACCCACGTGGCCTGCGTCCACCGACGGCCGTACCAGTGCGACAAGTGCAAGAAGTCCTGGCGCACGGCCGAGGCTTTAGAAGAGCACAAGGTGATCCATCGACCCGACTACTTCTTCGAGTGCGAGGTATGCCACGTGAAGTACAAGAGCGAATGCAGCCTGAAGAGGCACAGGCTGCGCATGCACAGCGGCCAGGAGTCCAAGTACGTCTGCGAGCACTGCGGCCGCTGCTACAAGCTGAAGATGGACCTGTCCGAGCACGTGAAGAAGATCCACATGACCGAGCCGCAGATCTGCCGGTTCTGCGGCAAGGCGGTGAAGGACGTGAAGGCCCACGAGTGGAAGCACCAGAACCATAAGCGATACCGCGAGGCCAAGTACAACCTTAGCTGCCACTTGTGCCAGAAAAAGTTCTGCCATAGAAGCAGACTGGACTGCCACTTGAGGCGCCATGAGGAGGGCTTCAGGTGCGAGATGTGCGACAAGGATTTTCTAAGTACGAAAGAGCTGGTGAGGCACAAACAGTACAAGCATGGTCAGACCAAGATCTACACCTGCATCGTCTGCAAAAAGCCCTTCGTCTGCAGCAGCAACTTCTATCAGCACGTGCTGACGCACGCTGGCATACGGCCGTACAAGTGCGACGTCTGCGAGGAAGACTTCACGCAACGCTCCAGCCTCCTCAGGCACAGGAGGCAGCATCCTGGACCATTGTCGCCGTTGCCATCAACCAACCCTCGGATCACTGAACTCGCTAAGAGCTATCTGCAGAAGTTGCAAAACGACCAAATCGACAGGAGCTGCGTGCTGAACGCTAAATTTTGATCGGACTGGGACTTCGGTGACCGTTTGTGAAATGTGGTGATTAGTTGGTGTAAAATGGTTACGACAGAGTCGTGAGACGATTAATGTGGTTAGTAGGGGAGAAAGTGTTTTGTGAGGCAATCGAAGAAACTGCACAGTGGTTGGATTCATAGAGATTCGATGTTTAATCTTGATTTGGTTTTTCAGAATTCTGCAGACACTATGAAGATGGGATTTAGAAAATCTTCTTTGGGGGATTTTGGACGATGTTTGGGGAAAACTGTGCGTTGAGATGTTAAATTGTTGACCACTATCGTAATGTTAATTGTAGTGATTGTAGGACGCGAAATATTTCTAATGCTGATTAAAATGAAGTACAAGGAAACGGCAATTTGCAATTTACGTGACTGAAGATTTAATAATAACGTTGATGACTGCACACTAGAGTATTACTTTATACTAATTGTACTGACACAGATGAATTCTGGGGTAGTGTCAGGTCATGTGGGTAGATGAGCATTTCTCTGTATACTGCTTTATCATTTTTCAATGTATAAACATATGCTACACAATATTATTATATAAAGTACAACTTAAATTTCATTTTAAATGATTTGCACAATATTAATAGTATCGTGGTGTATATAGTACATACATATATGACTACAGTGAGGAACGCCATTTTTACCTGTAAGATCAATTAAATAAAGTTAAAAGAATACTGTTTCCTCTTGTATATTTATATTATACGCTTGCCACATTCAAAAATAAGTGACACTTTATGCTATAATTTACAAGAGGTAACAATGATTTAATTATCGTATGTTCATTTCGGCAGTTGATATTTTATTGCCATCGTTGTTATGATAGTTCCATAACACTTTGTAAACCATATATGTTACTCATATAATTAAAAATAATCTGAAGTGCATGTTGTTTGAATACAGTGAGCGCATAAAGCAATACAATGAAGTTTTCGTTACTTTAAATATTAGTTAAGCCATGAATAATATTAAAAGAAGTATATACTTGCGTTCAGCATGTCAGTTTGGTTACCGATACCTGTTTCATTTAATTGTCAAAAATTATAACAATATATTCTCTACATTTGTACGATTTTATATGCGTTTTGATTTGACAATAGCAATCCTACCTGAAGTAATATAAAAACAAATTTCCAAATACACATATCAAGCATATCCCTCATAGATAAAAGTGACATGTGATTTTAACTGGTAGAGGTGTTCAATTACCTTTTCTTTTTAAGCTGCCACTGATAGAAGAAAATCTGCCGAACTTATCAAGGAAATAAGAAATAGTACACTAACGCATTTTTAAAACATGTATACAGAACAATGAGTATTGTATAAAATCATTTTCAATCGTATTATAAATACATCGATTATATAGTATACTTTTGAATAAGACGGTAACCATTAATCACACCTTTTTTATTTTTTTCTTTTAAAATCAGAATAATTACACGTGTATTTTCTGGAGAATAATTATGCATAAGTTAATACTGGTGTTAAATAAAAACGAGTTTCTTGAAAGGTTCGCCAGTTTTGAACCGTACGCACGCCAGTGCATGCTTCATGCCCGGTTAGCAAAGCGAAACACTATATTACAACACGTGATTCCTGCAGTGCAACCGACTGACTAGCTTTGTGATTTTTTAGGTACAATGCGCTAGACCCACTCGCTCCAACTTTTCTCCTAGTAAAGGTAGAAGATAATTACTTTCGGATACCAACGTCGTTGAGCATGTTCATGATGAAGGAGCCGCCGCCCGGCGAAGAGGGTAACGCCCAGAAATCGAAGGACGCCACCGCGTCAAAGACCAGCGAGGGCCAATCGGACGAGAAGACGCCGGACGTCTACGACCTCGACGACTTGGACGACACGCCGTTGGACTTTCGAAAAAAGCAGATCGAGGGGAAGAGCAAGTTCAGCAAGCAGACGCTGAAGAAGAAGGTGCACACCTGCGAGATCTGCTACGCCTCGTTCGATCGGAAGAGCAAGCACACGAGGCACATGTCGAAGCACAGCAACTCCCGGCCCCACAAGTGCGCGGTGTGCACGAAGGGCTTCAAGACCAGCGCCCACTTGGCCAGGCACATGGAAATACACGACGAGCCCGTCAACCTGCACGCGTGCAGCCTCTGCGACTACAAGGCGCGAACAAAGCCCTACCTGAAGATCCACTACATACGGAAGCACACCGAGGACTACAGCTACAAGTGCGAGCAGTGCGGCAAGATGTTCAAGGTGCAGTCCGATTACACCACCCACGTCAAGGACCACGACACGGAGTCCTGCGTCTGCGACATCTGCGGCTCTTCCTATCCCAGCAAGAGCTCCCTCTACTTCCACAAATACTACAAGCACAAGACGAAGGTGAAGAAGTACCAGTGTACCACCTGTAAGAAGAAGTTCAAGTCGCAGAAAAACCTGGACAGCCACATGGAGCTGCACAAGCTCAAGTACGTGTGCGAGCAGTGCGGCATGGAGTCGAAGACCAAGTACGGCTTGACCAAGCACCTCAGGACGCATTCCGGGGAGAAGTCCTACTTGTGCGCGATTTGTGGGAAAACCTTCGGCTGCCTCAGCTCGCAGAAGATCCATCTGCTGACGCACGTCGGCGAACGACCCTATGTGTGCGACATTTGCGGGCAGAGCTTTACGCAGAGGTCGCCCATGATGCTGCATAGAAGGAAGCACCCTGGCATGCACCCACCGCCACCGCCGATTAAGATAACGAATCTGCTTCACGGTGTGCAGGACAAAATCATCGTGAACAAGAGCCCCAAGTAAAGAAATCGATCGGTAGTTTGGAGGATCATGGGGGGTCCTTCCTGTACAGTTTTTTAATATAGCACCCGTGAAACGAGGTGTCTTTGGGACCTGCGAAGAGGCGGTATTTAGAATTTCTTTACTTCAAAGAACGTTCGTGGGAATTAAGTGTAATGTTGAGTTCTGATTTAGAACGAATTAGAGGGGGATTTCTGTTGTTCTATATTGGAGGTGTTTGATCGGTATCGTGGCCCCGATCGTGCATATTCGACAAATTGTGTGATATGTGAGTTGTCTTTGAAAAAACATTTGGATTAAGTATGATGAATACTTTTGTATTTGGGAGTTATTTTCCATTTGATATAACAGTTGAATTAATTGGGGAAATTGTTTATCTTCGTGACGATTGAAGTAATTAACTTGTAAGAATGAATTTATTCTTACGTGGATTTGAGTTTAAAAAAAAATTTTGATCATATGTTAATAAAAGACATTTTTTTATAACAAATAGTTTAGATTTGTTCAGTGATGCTCAGCACGCTAAAAGATTCATATTTAGTTTAAAATCTGTTTCTGTTCCTGCCTCTTTCCTGTTTAAGTTACGGAAGTCCGTTTCCACATACCAGAAAACGATCAAAATATTTCCAACTGATTTCATTGAGAGATGTAAAGTTATAAGCTAAATATTCGAAGATCAATAATTATTCTGTAAAATGATCGATGTGTCACTGAAAAATCAAACGAAACGAAAGATTCTCTACTAGAAAGCATTTGCATGAATCTAATCATTTGAATATTTGCATGTTAAAACTTCCTCTTTTCTGGACAACACAAATTCTGTACAGTATATTAAACTTTATTGTTATAAAATACAATGAATGTGTTATAAACACCTCTCCGTCTTCCGGGCATAATTATTTCATTTTAACGTAGGGTGACACAGTTTCTCTCTAATAATGATAAAAATATCAATATTAATTAATTTTCAAGTCTTCCATGCGTTTTTAATCAACCTAAAGTTATGTTCGCTGCCTTTGATTCGTTCAAATGGCTAACGTGGTGTAGAGCATATCGTTAATCTGTTATACAGAATAACCTTTTCGTGTTTGTTGTAAAAATCTTTGCTGGTACGAAGCGTCTGATCGACGAAAATTATCGCTGTGCGTTCGGGGATACAAGTAATGGTGACGAGAACTGATAGAGATAGAAATTGTAAAGTTAGCAGCAAATTGGTGATAGTTCAATATTATGTTAAAATTTGAAGGCGAGAGATCGGTACTTCGTGAGTCCAATTTACGAAGATGCAGCTTTTATATATATAAATATAAGGGAACTATAGAAGTGTAATATAAATATTCGTATTCTTATGGTAAAAGTTTACATTGCCTGTAAATTTGAAGAAAAAAATATATGTATACATATACAATATTATATAAAATATTTTAGTTCTTACGGACTGTATTATTAAGATTGTATAAAAGAAATAACTTTCCAATCAAGAATAGCCTCTCTAATTAAAATTTAACGTAGAATTAATCCACTTGTGTTTCTAGGTTGGCAACTAAATATCAGTCATCATTCGGCAGGGTGCAATTATTAAAAAATAATTTTATATGTTCTATATTACTATGTAAACAAAATATATAAAATTGGTTACTAATACGTTAATTAAAAATAAACTGGTGCAGCTGTATTTCTTTGTATACTTCATACTTATGAAAGGTTTGATCTCTTCAATTGTAGAACTAAACTTCCAGTATTATACACGAATACGCTAAGCCCACTATGCATCATCGCCAATTCCACCGAACAAAGATGCCAGTCACCAATGGAAAACGATACTTATTCACTATTGCCCATCGTGTGCAACCATACAATTGTGCCATTTGCGCCAAGCAAATAAACACGCAGCAAAATTGCATCGCTCATAAGATTGACGAGTCTTTTCTTTTATTTTTAGGCCAGCGATAAGTGTCCACCCCACGCGAAACTCTAGCGCGACAAGAGACACAAGCAAATATCAGCTGCCTGCCAGTCACAATGCTCACACTATCAAACAAGAGAGAGAAGACCACGCAACGTGCAACGTCAACATTAAAATAGAAATACCTGACCAGTCACCCGAAGACACACCAAACGGGTCGTTTGAGGAGCAATTGCAAAATTTTCCTGCAGAATCGTGCAAAGGGTTTCCACATGAATCTTATCAAGGTGTCCCACATGCATCACCTGACCAAGCTCCTCAAAGCTTGCCTGCCCCATTGGACACAGAATTGCCTAAAAACCTGCCCATGCAGTTACCCATGCACTTCTTGGAGCAGGTAGGGAACTCAACGCCCCCACTTCTGACGATCGCACGAAGAGAGAAGATACAGTACCTAAGGAAGTTCGTGTGCGAGGTCTGCCATAAAGCATTTGGCAACAATTACAACCTGCGGAAGCACTTGAAGACTCACGGCATGGAGCCCACGTACCAGTGCTCCGTGTGCCACGAGCAGCTGGAGAATAAGAAGTCCCTGGAAGTGCACATGGACATTCACAAGGGGGGCCACAATATATTCCAGTGTTCCGAATGCGGCTTCCTGGCGAGGCGAATGTATTACGTGAAGAGACACCAAATTAGGAAGCACACGAAGCTCTTTGCGTTTCACTGTCATCTTTGTCCGAAGATGTTCAACCTGAACGCGGACTTCAGGCGTCATATGACACGGCACGTGATCGCGCCGCGCTATTGCGAGTATTGCGGGCAAACGTTCAAGAACGAATACTACTTCCGGGTACATAGATTGCAGCGCAAATCGATCAGGTTTCGTTGCAAGGGATCATTTTACGATGGCGTTAAAGTTGTTAAGAAACAACAGATGAAGGAGGAGGGACTGGAAGTGAAGATAACAGGCAAACAGTACAAGTGCCCCCAGTGCAAGTGGAGCTTCCAGAACTGGAAATCTCTTCGTAAGCACCTGAAACGCCATACACTTAGATACAATTGTGATAAATGCACCGCGGTGTATAAGTATGAAGCCTCTTTCCTCAAACATAAGGCGACACACAAAAATTGAGGCAAAAAGTTCCATTTCCAGTGTAGTTTCTTCCTTTCATCTACGATGCCATATGTAACTCAACGACATCACCATTACCGTGATTGAGATTAAAATGTGTCAGCAGGCACTTTGTCCCGTACTATATGAAGGATGTCTCGCAGGACATAGCATAGCATGTACTACCTCAGAAACTATTGTAAGAGCAACGAAATTTATTTTGTTTAGTATTCTGTTGAGAAAATACACGTCAAGTGTTATCAACCCCTTTCCTTGCAGACTATCTGACAACGCTACCAAATATATAGTAAGACCCAGAAATGTAAACAAAAATGTTGCTCATATTTCTAACATCACAGATATAAATAGTTTCAGGAAAAATTAATTTACGTTTCCTGCGAGGCATCTGTTATATGACTCGGAATTAAACGACATACTCAACGAAGAATTAATCGTTTCCTCCTATTATATTTTTGTTTATTCTGTGACAGTCCTATTTATTTAGAATCTCTTTTCAACTTAATCGTAAATTTTATGTTGAAACATGTATAGAGATATTATTAACGCGAAAGGCAATGAGCAATATTTATTTTTTAAACTTGTTTTTTATTGATTTAGGTATAATTGTTACGTTTGTAATTACAAGTTTGTTGTAACAGCAAAATAAATATACTATAAGCAGCAAAATGGCCATTTCTGATATTGCTACAAGAGTGATTAATATATTACGGTGAATGCTGCTAGTGTTTTGCAAAATTTCACAAGCTTTCGATGAAAATCGATATTGGATTTATACGTGCAGTGTAAGTATTATAATTTAATGTAGAAATATATTATATCAGAATCAGAATATATATTGCTTCTGAGATTTCCAGGTCGACGATTTCGAAGACATCACTTTCGTATTGTGTTTTTGCAAATGCTATGGTAATACAGTCACGTATGTATCGAAAATAACATTTGATTTATTATTTAGTGAACTATGCTTCTTATACTTTCATTGATACTTTATTTCTCACTAACCAGGAGTAAAGATACATTTTCTATACCAACAGTGCAGAGAAAATTTGTTGCAATACTACTTAAGATGTAGAATAATATGCGAATACATAATGCTATTTGCTACAGCCTTCCATCTTTGATTACTGTACCTAAACATTTATTAACATTATATATGTACTATATCTCATTCACTTGGACACACAAAGAATAAACAATTCTTCATTCAGAACTCGTGTTTGCGGAATTCTTATTTACTTTGAATTGAATGCGATATAAAGAATATTGAAAGCCTGTGCTGTAGTTTTAAGATATCATTCCGACTGTTTAGGTTGCTAAAGAAGAAGACGAAGAAGATGGTGAAGAAAAAGGTTCTCGGCAAGAGAACGTCGCCGAAGACGCGGACTTCGTTATCGAAAAAGTCACAGAGTACATCAGTGAAGAAGGAGAAGTCAGATTCGGAGAATACGCGTGAAGAAATGAGTGAAAATCGTGATGAAACAGTGAAGATGGAGAAAGTATTCTGTGATATCTGTAAAGTTACCATTCTAGAGAAGAATTATACGAAGCATATGCTGAAGCACAGCAATGTCAATGGCTTCCAGTGCGACGTGTGCTCCAGGAAGTACAAGCACAAGAGAACAATGACGAAACATAAGTTGTATGCGCATGGGGATGCACCGACGTACAATTGCCAACATTGTGATTTCACAACGATTCACGCCTCTTACCTGCAGGTGAGTCGAAATGAAAGAAATTCTGCTTCTGTTTGTCTTGTTCGTGCGATTCTTTTGAACTATATAAATTAGGTGTGAAGTAGTGTTTGTGGTGTTACATTGGATAGTGCTGCCCATGTTTACAATCGAAGAGCGTGACTTAAACTATAGAATTACCTAAAACTAATTCGTAATACCAATTCATATAGTTCAAATCGTTTAAATATTACATGTAGCTCATAGGAAATAAACTTCACGCGATACATAAAGAAATTCCATGAAATTCTAATCAGAAAATATTATTTTCCTAAAACGTGGACTCCTATTTTCAAAACTCTCGTGAACTACATGATTTAGTGTACTCAGTACGAAATTGATACTGGCATGAATCTAGTTTAATGCATGTTCCTTTACGGCGGAACTACCAAATACTGTTTCTTTCAAGATACAATGAAGGAGAATTCTAACGAAGCGCCACTTTCGGTTTCTTTTTCTACAACTAATAGCCGCCTGCCGACCGTATATCTTCAGTCTCACAATTTCCATTGCAGGTGCACATTATGCGCAAGCACACCGTCAATTATCCTTTTCCCTGCAACAAGTGCGACCGAATGTTTCGGGTGAAAGCTGATTACATGAAACACATAGTCACCCACGACGGGGAGCCATGTATCTGCGACGTGTGCGGCACCAAAGTGGCCAACAAGATCTCCCTCTACTTCCACAAGAATTACAATCACACGGTGAAGGACGCCAGGTTCCAGTGCCCCCTTTGCAAGAAGAAGCTGCAGACCCAGAAGAACCTCGACAGCCACGTGCAGCAGCACCAGCGGAAGTACGTGTGTGAAGAGTGCGGGATGGAATTGACGCGCAAGACCGCCCTTCGAAAGCACATTAGGACGCACTCAGGCGAAAAATCCTATTCCTGCCATATCTGCCGCAAAGCTTTCGCCAGCGCCACCAGCCGCAAGGTCCACCTTCTGACGCACTCAGGCGTCAGGCCATACGTATGCACAATATGTGGGCAGAACTTCACGCAACGCCCAGCTCTTTGCGTCCACTGGAAGAAGAAGCATCCTGATGCCACGGAGGCACCACCGTCGGTGTCCATCACGAACATCATCAACTCTATAACACAGTCTGCTGTCAAAGCAAACGACGTATAATAAATCTGAGACTAGACTCTTTCCCTTGTGGGTAGAAAAGTACATATTGTGATCGTAGGAAGTAAGTTACTGTATGCAGAGCAGCGCAGTAAGGGGAGTGATCTTCCCTTTGGCGATGAAGGAAGCACTCGTGCGCCAAGTGAATCTGGATTCACTGGAAGTTGCGAAGATTCGTTTAAGAGACTGTTTTTCTTTTTTGTCAATTGTTCACGTGTTTATTTCATGCTTTGTCCACGGCAATCCCTTGTATCTGTATAGTGTAATGAACCGTGAGTAGTCGGGGGATATACCTGTATTTTGTTAGTTTTTGGGGATTCGGTTTACGGCCTCCACTTGTGCTGTCGAGTTTCTCGTGGTTTTGTAAGTCATTGATGTTAATAGAGTGTGAATTTAATTATATTCATTGGTATAATTGAGCTGTGTATACCCACTAATTTTGAAGAAACAGTAGAAGGGATCCCTTCACAAAGAAATAAATGCAAGAATGTAATTTCTTCCGCATTGCACGTTCCGACTATTTTAAATTTGTGATTGATATAATTATGATAGGATATGAAATTTTACGATCATGTTAGATGAACAATTTGATATACGATTTTTTTTATAGCACCTATTCTTATCGACATATGAAGATCAGTGGTGATTGTTAAAAATCCCCATATAAATACCGATAGATTATAAAACATTGTCAGTTTACTATGTGTAAATAGCAACTCGCGTACAATTGATTTACTGCCATCTGTATATTTCGACTTGTGTTAACATAAACTACTTAAACTTCGCATTGTACGTTTTGTGAACTGTTCTTTGGAAGGTGGAAGAAAATGCTTCGATGTACTTTGCAGTATGCATACCCTTACACACCCAATAGTGACACATAAGTCTCTTTTACTGACTAGTTTCATTCGTGTTTTAGGAAATCAGCGCAGCATTTAAGTGAGGAGAACAAACTCGACACCGCTGCCCAAGTTAAAGGCGAAATAAAGATTCCACGCAAAAAGCCAGACATGTTTCGATTAAGAATCGCATTCCGGGCGTCGAAAACTCGAAAACGTAGAAACATTAAACGCGTACCTACCTCCTCTTGCAGCATCGAAATGAAAAGCCGCGCGCCCAATCGCGTGAATTTCCAAGAAGAAGAGAGATTATCGAAGAATCCGGCAAACATCGCTGAAGCCAGCAAGAATCACTGCCCCGGTAAATTACAAAATGATAAAGATTCCACGCAGCAGGAGGACCTGTACAAGAAACTCCACGACGGCAGTTATACCTGCGACATCTGCCAAACAGTGTTCGAGCAGAAGAGCAAGATCCTGCGCCACATCACCAGCAAGCACAGCTTCCATCGACCCTTCAAGTGCGCGACTTGCGACAAAACCTTCAAGTACAAGTGCGATCTGAGAGCCCACAGGCTTGTTCACCAAGATGTCGACTTGAGCTTGTTGCACTGCTGCGACAAATGCGACTACCGTACCAAAATGAAGAACAACCTTAAGTCCCATTACATCAGGCGGCACACGGACGATTACAAGTTCGCCTGCGAGCACTGCGGCAAGCGCTTTAAGATGGAGTGGGACCTAAAGTTCCATATTGGTACCCACGGCAGCTCTCAGCACATGTGCGACATTTGTGGGAAGTTCTACACGAGCAACTATTCGTTGTACAAGCACAGGAAGGTGGCCCACCTGAACGAGTACAAGTTCCAGTGCAGCGTCTGCAACAAAAGGCTGCTGACGCAGGAGAACCTCGACAACCACATGCAACAGCACAGCAGAACGTATGAGTGCAAGGAGTGCGGCAAGGTGTTCGCCTCGAAGAGATACCTAGCCACGCACATCACCACGCACACCGGCGTCAAACCGTACACGTGCAACATTTGCAAGAAGAACTTTCGCACGTCGCATATGCGGAACACTCACTTGCTCACGCACTCCGCGGAGAGGCCGCACATGTGTGACCTATGCGGGCACTCGTTCAAAAGAAGGTATTACATGATCGAGCATCGAAGGAAGCACCCTGACGCCCACTTGTCTTCGCCTCCCGTGCCACTTGGGAGGAACAAAGCTACCATTGACGCAACAGATGTGGCTGAATACCAAGCAGAAATCCAATAATCCTGAGTATTTTATTGTTTTTCCTGTGTTCATTGTTACAAACCATGACACACAAGACGGCGTTTCAAGCTATCGCTTAATATTGCCAATGAACCTTATTAATTAAGTCATATTCTTTCATTTCCATCCTCTCTCTCTCCTTTCGGGTCCCAGCAGCAAGCGGCGCACCGGGTGAAAAGTGGTTTCCCATCTTTCCCCAGTATACCGTCCCGTGATGCTTAACTTCGGTAATCTAATACGATAACCGGGGTGTTTCCATCACGGCCATCGCCGCTGATTTCAATCCTGAGTAATTAGCTTTTAAATAAAATCGAAGCTTGTGATGTATCTTTGGTGATTTTTGTACTTGTTCATTTTTCTTTGTTTTTTAGTATTTGTAGGCGAGATTTCGTGCCATTGCGTTTCGTTTAAGTTAATGGATAAGGTGTTAAACTGATGTGAAGGTTTAATGTATATATAGAGTCGAAATTATTAGCGATACTAATTGTAAGGAATGTTTAGTTGCATTAATTGACAGACTAATCTTCTATGGCCTTCACTAATATACACTAAGTCTATAATTTTTATAAAAAAAAAGGACACGTTCAATGTGTGAGGTTTCCCTAGAAACTCCTCCAATTTTTACTTCGAATATTTGCGATTTTGAAATGAATTAAAATGGAACTCACGTTTAAAAAATAACACATGACCCAAAAGTGGGCAGTGCTCTGTAAAAAAGTGTCTATGGTACAATTCAAAGATTCAGTATCTTACGACACAAGTAGACTAACTAGCATAAGTATGCGTAAGTCTGTGAAACTCGCTGTACATAAATCCAATCGTACGTCTATAGCTTAAGGAAATCAATTTTTAAATATTCAATCGATTTATACGATGACAGTGTCATTTGAAGTAATTATTTCCATATTTATTTTTCTCAACCATTTATAACCAACGTCTCATTCGCCGTAAAAATTTATACACTTTATATCGCCTAGTTACATTGTTTGTACTTCCATGATGCGACGACGACTCGTCCTCGGTACACCCACATTTCGATTACACTTCGTACAGATCTATAGGTACGAAAGCAACAATAAAGACACGTAATATGAGAAAGTATAGTGCAGAATAAAGCAAATGACCCCAACCCAACGCGTAAGCTTCTATTCAGACACGATCGCGTAGAAATATGTAACAGTCATCTTAGATCTGCAGTAAGTAACGTCTGTGTACCCGTCAGTCCCGATTCAAGCCCCTCGATATTAATCGCCCCCTTTCCACTGTGTTTTAGAATCCGAGACTGCAGAAAGAGGATCCTAACTACAGACTCATCGGGTCGATTTATCATCGGGAGAAATTCTGTGCCGATGAGGCTCTGGCAGCACGTCGACCCCAGTGGTAAATTGCATTACTCCTTGCTACCTGCGGCAGAGGATGCAGCCAAGACCGAAGAAACCGCCGACTCGCTCCTGGCATCCATCAAGATCGAGGAGTGCGAGGGGCAACAGGGCATCCAGAAGACGAGCCACGGAACAACTACCTCCGTAGGTCCCTTGGCACAAGCTCGTGGAATGGCCGTCGACTTTTACACCTGTGATAAATGTGAGATGAAGTTCCCCAGGGCGAGCATGCTGCATAGACATAAAACATCTCACGATCTGAACGCCTGGTTTATCAAGAAACGTTTGAATAAGAAACGCGCCGGTCGAGCGAGGTCGAACTCAGGGAAACGGGACAGACAGGTGCTGTCTCGTAAATCTTCAGAGAAACGGAGATACGCCTGCAATTCGTGCGACTTCGGCTGCAGCGAGAGGTCCGCTTTAACTGTGCACGTTAGGAAGGAGCATAAGCTGACGACCAGCGATGGCTCGGGCAAGTGTCCTTGCACTGTCTGCAGCTACAAGTGCAATAGTCTGGCGAGTCTGCATAAGCACATGGAGGAGCACAGGGACGCGAAGACAACGCAGTTCTCGTGCAACACGTGCAGCTTCGTGTGCAAGAGGAGCAGCACCTTGGTTTCCCATGTGGTTCAGAATCACAGGAAGATCGAGAGCGCTGCGAGCGACTCGAAGAAGAGGTGCAAGGTGGCAAAGTGTAACGACGAATCCTTGGAGGCTGAGGACTCGAAGGAAGCGCGTTTGCAGGAGGAGATTAAGGATTCCATCGTTCCATGCGCCCCGCCTAATTTGGAGTGCAAGAACGAGCCCTCGATGACTACTCGTGCGAGCAAGAAGAACAGCAGGAAGACTATCGAGGAGCAGTGTGACCTCTGCGACTTCAAGTGCTCAAAGAAGAGTGCTCTGTACACCCACAAGCGCCAGCACAAGTCCGCGGACGTGGCCGAAGTGTATTCGTGCAACGAGTGTACGTTCAAGACTAATAAAAAGTCGTCTCTGTACTCGCACATAAAGAGGAAGCACAAAGTGTCGAAGACCTCCGCGGCTGACAGCCAGCCGGAGCTGTTTTACTGCAACCAGTGCGACTACAAGAACAAGAACAAGTACGAACTGAAGATTCACGTCGCCAGGAAGCACACGGATGACTTCAAGTTCTCCTGCGAGACCTGCGGCAAGAAGTTCAAGGTGAAAGGCGACTTGACGAACCACATACGCTTCAATCACAAAGAGCAGCCTGTTATATGCGACGTCTGCGGGAAAACGTGCCTCAACAGCAACTCGTTGTACGTGCACCAGAAGTTCGCCCACTACAAGGCCAAGTACGAGTGCCAGGTATGCAAGAGGCGGATGGTGAGCCAGGAGAACCTGAACGAGCACATGATCAGGCAGCACGAGCGGAGAGAGAACGTCGTTTGCGAGGAGTGCGGCAAGACCTTCTCCAGGAACAGCCGGCTAAAAGTCCATATGAGGATCCACACCGGTGACAAGCCCTACACCTGCACCATCTGCAGCAAGTCCTTCGCCCGTAGAACAGCTTTGAAACAGCACTTGCTCATTCACACCGGTATTAGACCCTACGTTTGCGACATTTGCGGCAAGGCGTTCACTCAGAAGCCTGGATTAATCAGCCACAGAAAATCTCATCCCGGATCTCATCCTCCCTTACCGAGGGTCCTTATCGACCACATACTGAACGACGTCATGAACAATTGAAACCGTCGACTGTGCAGTTAACGTTTTGTGCAATTAACACGGACTCGCTGATCCTTTTCATTGATACTTATTAATTAATGAATAGTTGTAAAAAAAGGAACGTAAGTTACTATGTTAGGTATTATGTTTATACGATAGTTTATTCGCTGTATTATTTTCCTGACTCGCTAGCAATATTAATACGCGATTGGAGATTGTCCGCGTAAACTTGTCCATGATTACAAATTTCTATAGCAACGACTACTATGTACCAGCACCGATAGAGTATCCACAGATCGATCGAATCTGTTTAGATTCCTATGGTTTGCGTTAAATTATTTGTAATGAAGAAGAAAAGAAGAGATAATTTCCTCCTCGTTTATATCGGCGTTGTTAATGTTTATAGAAATACAAGAATGATTTATCAGTCGAAAATAACTTGCCAATAATTGTTATTCAGATGTTTCATTTGTGACACTTCAAGTGTTGCAAGTTTATATGTAATATACTGGATATTAATTTTAAATCTGTAGGAGTGTACTGTTAAATGGTATCACAAAATTCATTCTTTCATTTTATTACGATGGAATTGCGTGTCGATGAAGAAGAGCAATTCCTCGACGGTATAAATTATAATTGCCTTCATTATTTTCGTGTTGCTTTGTTACTCGCGCATATCCTCATCATACGTTGCACTTGCAAGTCGTCTTCCACGTAGAGACGTCTTGCGGGTTCTCACACTGCCTCCATTATGAAGGAATGAAGCGCGTGTGTAATCTGTAAAACCTGTACTTACAGACCGCGATATGTACATGTAAAAGAATGGACAGCACAGAACGATCGCAGTTGTTAATAAAAAAAAGAGAGAACGAAAGACAGAAATATACCCCCAGCGCTGGTTTGCGAAATACCTAACTGACTGTTCTGTGATTTTCAGGGCTCTAAACGGAGACGGGCGTTTTTTATACGGCAAGGAATCAATCCCCATGCAACCGTGGCAAGTGGTCGACGTCGAAGGTTGCCTCTACTATGCCTTCGTGCCGACGAATCAGACAGGAAAGCTCTCCGAACGGGGCAAATTGACGTCAAGATCGACGGACGAGATCCTGAAGAATGATACAGAGGACATGGAAGAAGATTTCATGATGCCAGCCGAGGAGGGACCGTCGCGTGCCACGTCTGTCGACAGCCTGTGCAAGGTGAAGATAAAAGAGGAGGACACAGATGATGTTTCGTTGATGAAAGAAGACCTCTACAACGACGACAACAACGTGTACGCCTGCGAGGAGTGCAACATCTGCTTCCCAGAGATGCAGATGCTGAAACGCCATCGGAACGCGGTCCACGAGCAAGCGCAGCGCTACAAGTGCAAGGTCTGCTTCAAGATCTGCCGTAGCCTGGTCGCGTTCAAGATGCACGTGGCGCTGGAGCACAAAACCGAGGAGGAGGAGCTAAAGGACGCCGACAGTCTGACCTATGCCTGCAACTTCTGCGACTACGAGAGCACGAACAAATCCACCCTGCACTCTCACATCAGCAGGAAGCACTCTGCCAAGCGACTCTGCAAAAGGAAAAGCAGCTACAGTTACACCACAGAGCCAGAAGAGTACTCCTGCGACGTGTGCGAGTTCAAATGCCAGAATCGGCGGAGGTTAAAGGAACACCTGGAGCGCAAGCACGCGTCCGATTACAAGTACGACTGCGAGTACTGTGGCAAGAAGTTCAAGGTGAAAGGGGACATGAGGCTGCACGTCCGCTTCAAACACAAAGAGGGGCCCATAGTCTGCGACGTCTGCGGGAAGACCTGCTCGAATAGCAACTCCCTGTACGTGCACCAGAAGTGGGCCCATTTCAAGCCCAAGTACGAGTGCGAGATCTGCAAGAGGCGCATGGTCACCCAAGAGAACCTCGACCAGCACATACTCCTGCAGCACGAGAGGCGAGAGAGCTTCGTATGCGAGGAATGCGGGAAATCGTTCACAGAGAACCATCGCCTGAAGCAGCACATGATGACCCACACCGGCGACAGGCCCTACGACTGTCACATCTGTGGCAAAGCGTTCGCACGACGTACAGCTTACAGGCAACACTTGCTCATACACACGGGGAAACGTCCCTATATCTGTGATATCTGCGGCAAGACCTTCACCCAGAAGCCTGGCCTGATCTGCCACAGGAAGTCGCACCCCGGTGTACACCCACCGCTGCCTGTCGTGCACATCGAACACATTCTCAGTGACTTCATGAAGAAGAAATGATCGTTGGTACCGTGAACGTGATTCGGTTGGACTTAACGCGTACGTTCGATCGGTGGAGATTCGAGGTATGAGAGTTCTCTTGGGGGAAGAAAAGTGGGCTTTCTTTCGTTGGCGTTACAGTTTGATCGATGGATCGATCTAGTGTGAAAGTGACTTGAAGGGAGCCTGCTTCCTTGATCCGTGGTCAGCGCACTGCTTTATTCACATTACTGTGTTGTATGCATACGTTAATGAATTTGAGGGAGGAAGGCGAGGCTAATTTCCAGCTGAACAGTCCAGTGGCTGGTGTCTGACATCTTGGATGCATTAGCTCGTTAATGATGCGAAGGGATGAGTTAATTCTTTCAGTACCTCGGGTACGTTTTCCATGTTTAGTTTTCAAGTTGCTATTTTATGCCTGATTCTTATGTGTAGGATGAGTTGCGAATTTAGTCAATGACTTGGATATTAAAAGGTAAAGATCCCAATTACACATAATGGTTAGACACTTAGACATTGAGTGTCACGTCTGAAATATGCCCCAGAAGTGTCGAAAGATTCCCAGAGTTTAAACGTGTCAAGGATTTATAATTGCATCGCGTTTACATATTGCCACGTAATTGTAATTGATTAATTTTGGAGATTTGAATAGTTACGTTGTTTTTCTTTTTTAATGTATTTCCACGCATTTTCTATACTCGATCTCTCACGCACACATTTAACGCGTGGGAAAAAAAAAGTAACTTTATACGACGTTACGTTGGCAGAATGAAACTACCATATCTGTAAAAACGAATCACTTGAAGAATAGCTTATCCGACATGAAATTATTTGTAAAATATATTGTATACAAGAGGAGATTGAGAGAACATATTTTGTGCACAAAATCCTTAGGAGATACATATTTTTAACGAACGTTGGCAGGTCAAAATTCATATTGGCGATTTTCTGTAATAGTTTGAAATAAAGCAATACTATTTGTGATGCCACCGGAGACATACTCCTTTATGTAATATAATTAATTGACAAAAGCTATGGAGCAATTATTCTTTCACCTACTTCAAAATTATATTAAACGGATGAAATTTCAGTTTTACTTTATTGTTCTTCTACACCCAGATTAGAATATTTTTGTACTAAGGGAGTAACAAATAAATAATAAGTGCAATTTAAGTGTAGCATCTGTTATCGCTCAGATGTCCGCGAAGGTCGATTTAATTTTATGAATTTGAAACTGTGCAACATTTTTTATTTCCAATACAGGTAAGTGTTTCGTTAAATTTGTTACAAATATTTTACAAGGTAACAAAGTTAATATTAAGGTTGAATGCCCTAGTTAAAGTAATAATATATATATATTATTTAAAAAATTACTAATTTAACTAATTTCAAATTTGATCGTTTGTTTATTGTTTCAGGAAATTCAATATATCTATTTTGAGAAAGTGTTAGCGGCAAACCCAGCTTTAACAATTAATCGATAATTGTGCGTCCTTGAAGTGCCCATAAAGAGAAACGATTCACTCTATTATGGGATTCTGCCACATCACTGCGTCAACGATGATACAGAGTTAAAAATACATTGCATAACATATCGTTGTTCCTGAAAATCTCAAAACAAGGGTTCCACCAATAGTGCAATCGAAAATGTGAATACCTACTGTAAATAATTTTGTTCTTGAAAAATACGTAAGCATACAAAAAAAGAAAATTCCAAGAAAGAGAAATATTATTTAAATTACACCTGGAAATACTGAATTTATAAAATACTAAATACTGTATGCTCAGCGTGCACTTATCAAAGTGCACTATAACAAAGTTGAATAAAATTGATTACATAGTGCAAAGTATAATTATTGCATACGAGTAAATTTTTGTGCAATAAATATCAATTGTCTCGTAAAAATATCACTCGTCTATTCTTTACTTGTTACACCATTTTGCATAGAATAAAAATGTGAGATATCAGTTTTACCATCCCAAAACCAATACAACTGTTCCACTCTTTCACAATAAAAGCCATCGTGTAATAACTTTACTGTCTTGTATCAAGCTGATCGTGACATTTACTTCGAATGTAAGTAATCACCGATATTAAGTACCACCACTTAAGAACCCTAATAAACGCCAGTCCGTTTCCTGTTTTAGGCAGGAACCAGCGGGACCAAACACATCCTCCGTCACAGAAACATCTTCCGTTCCCAAGAAAACGGAAGAAACCTGGAAGCCATCACCGAAAGAAGAATCTAAACCTCCACCAGCCTGCGACGTCTGTCACAAGCAGTTCAAAAAGAAGTATCTTCTGCGAAGGCACACGGTTGTACACCAGAATGAAAATAAAAACGAGCCATCCACAGAGGAACCCACGTTTATGGAACTACTGTCCCAGAAGCAGGAGGCCTTGTCGTGCATGACCTGCGAGTTCAGCTGCAACAAAAGGTCCACCATGATCGCTCACTTGTCTCAGAACCACGGGGGGTCCAGCAAGAGTAAGTTCACCAGCAAAGGAAGGTTCACCTGCATAATCTGCGGCTTGATTTGCTCCCGTAAAGAAACCTTAAAGTCCCACTTTGTACGCAAGCACACACAACGGTACGAGTTCTCTTGCGAGCACTGCGGCAAGGAGTTCAAGATCAAAGGCGACCTGACGACGCACACGCGGCTTAATCATCGAGAGCCGCCCGTGATATGCGATGTATGCGGCAAGACCTGCCGGAACAGCCACAGCTTGTACACGCATCAGAAGCACGCCCACTACAAGGCAAAGTACGAGTGCCCTGTGTGCCACAGGCGGCTGGTCAGCAAGGAGAACCTGGACCAGCACGTGTTGACACAGCACGAGAAGAAGGAGAAGTCCGTGTGCGAGGAGTGTGGCAAGACCTTCTTCGAGAATCATGACTTCAGGAAGCACATGAGAATCCACACGGGCGACAAGCCTTACAGCTGCACCGTGTGCGCGAGAGCCTTCACCACCCATAGTAGCTTGAGTCAACACCTTCTTCTACACACAGGCGAGAGGATTTACGTGTGCGACGTTTGCGGCAAGTCGTTCGCTCAGAAAGCTGGTCTGATATGCCACAGGAAGATACACTCTGGCACGCTACCTCCTCTCCCTGTGATGCACATCGATCACATCTTGAAGGAGTTCATGAAGAAGTGAAGCGAACCGTTACGTCGATCTGTGCCTTGAATTTGGGGAAGATGCCGCTTTCTCATTCGCGCGTTAAAATCTCAGGAGCGGGAAGCTCTGAGCAATCTCGAAGGATCTGTTGATGAACGATGTTTAAACTTGAGATTTTTGTTAAAGTTTGGGAAGATAGTTGCATGTGAAATATATTAAATGTTTGAAGGGAAAGAAACTGTAAGAAGTGATATTTTGTTAAATGTATCTGATAGTTGGTAGGGGTATGTTACGTCGAAACTTTTAGAGTTCTCCTCAACTGAAAAACGTTCATTATGTTCCTAAGATAAATCATAAGAATATTTTTACACGCAGCGCTTTATGATATCAGAGGCACTCACTAACATTGTAAAATGTAAACCGCTGGTTCCGAGTGCTGGAAATAAAGTATTTTCCTTATCAGCGCCACCCGCCGATCTACGACATAATACTTCACCCCGCTTTACCCTGAGCTCTCACATTCAAGCATTTGCTCGAATGCCACCAGTCTTTTAAGTCAGCCTGCAAAACATGTTGATCGTATCGCCCCGTTTGTGATAATCCACCGCTAACTACGAAGCTTTCCCCCCGCGTCTCTTCTCTAACAGCCCGCGTAACAACGTTTCCATCGATCGTGAATGTTGTCGCGGCACGTATGATAAGAGAAACGTACTAGCTTTGAAATCCTCCAGTCCACGAGCAGCCAAAATCCTATTTTAATAACACCGCTGATCGATGATGTTTCAGGTATGGGCACGAAAGCCTCAACTCGCGCGGTATCTTTATCTACGACAAGGAGCCGGTGGTAATGAAAAAATGGCAGATCCTCGAGTTCGACGGGAAGCCCTACTACGCGTTTGTACCTGAAGGCGACACGCCGTTGGCCGAGGACGACATACCAGAGCACTCGGGCGAGATGAATGAAGAGCAGAAACAGGGTCACGTGAAGGAGGAGTGCCTCTACAACGAGGACGATCTGCAGTATGACTCGTCGGATGAGAAACTGTACGAGGAGGAGCACCTCCTGAACGGTTCCATGGAACAGAGGGAGGACGAGGATGACGAGGACGTGAAACCGATACTCCTGAACGGCTCTCTGGAGGATGAGGCCGACAAGGCGATCGGGGATTTATATCAGGTGAAGGTTCAAGGTAGCATGGTGACCATTGAGAAACTAATGTCCAGGGAGTTGAACCCGAAGACGGTGGAGTACCAGCAGGACACCGAGGAACAGGTGATGTACAACGAAGAGGATCCATTGGACCAGTCGGATCAAGGAGACCAAGATCAAGTGGAACAGGTGGAGTACTTGGAGGAAGCACTCTTAGAGTCTGCCAACAATCACGTGCCGCCCCCGAAGACGCGCAGAAAGATGTCCAGGAACACTGGGGGCGCTCTGAAGTGCAAGGTCTGCTCGGAGATGTTCAGCTCGGCGATATCGTTCAGGAAGCACGTGGCGTGGACGCACAAGAAGAAGGTGTGCATACAGGAGGACGGCGCGTACATCTGCGCCGTGTGCGACTACAGGACGCTGAAGAAGAGCCTGTTCGCCGCCCATTTGGAGAGAAAGCACGAGACCTGGTCCAGGAAACGGCCCAGCAACATGCTGTTCCCGTGCGCTGCCTGCGGGTTCGTCTGCAGATCGAAGCACTCGCTGCAGTCCCACTTCATACGGAAGCACACCGACCGGTACGAGCACCAGTGCAAGTTCTGCCCGAAGAAGTTCAAAGTGAAAGGCGACCTGACGAATCACGTGCGGTTTCACCACAAAGAGAAGCCCATCAACTGCGACGTGTGCGGGAAACTGTGCCAGAACAGTGGCTCCCTCTACGTCCACCAGAAGTGGGCCCATTACAAGCCCAAGTACGAGTGTCACATATGCAAGAGGCGTATGGTCACGCAGGAGAATCTTGATCAACACTTGCTGACGCAGCACGAGAAGAGGGAGAAGATAGTGTGCGCGGAATGCGGCAAGACGTTCACCAAGAAGGATTCGTTCAAAAGGCACATGGCCGTTCACACAGGGTGCAAGCCACATTCCTGTCTCATATGCAACAAGCCTTTCGCCAGGCGGTCCCAGTTGCGCCAACACCTGCTCATCCACACTGGCAAGAGGCCATTCGTATGCGACATCTGTGGCAAGGCCTTCACCCAGAAGCCTGGCCTGATCTGCCACAGGAAAACGCACCCTGGCCCGCATCCACCCTTACCCGTCATGCCTATCGCGGACATCGTGAAGGAGTTCACCGAAGGATACGTGCAGGAGATAAACGCGCGCGAGAACGAGGAAAGGATCGAGGAGGAAGCGTAGAATTCTCTCGTCGGTTCTCTGGAAGGAGTTGCTCACGCCGTACGCTGTAATGTCTATGTGGGAGACACTTTGGGCGCGACTTAAGGATTCGGGGAGAACGTTTGATTATTTCAATTACTAGGGACAATTTCAATTTCTTTGCATATCGACGCCTTTAACACGAGGAAATTTTGGTGAGCGCGAAATGCCAGCTGCGAACTTCGATCGTGGACACACAGCTTCCTGCGTCGAAATTTCTGTCTGCTCGTTGTTGGAGGGTGAATAGTAACTTGGGGTAATGGTCGTTTCAAATCGAAATTTGAGGTTTGAATATTTTTAATAAACTTTCGTTTTATTCATACTATTATTACCATTATTGCGTGTCGATTATTTACCATGGTATTTTCTATGTAATGTTATTGTCATTGTTACTAGCATTGCCGTTCTAATGGCCCATAGAAGAAACGAGAAATCCTCGACTATTTTAGTGTATTATTCTGTGCGCTTAACGCTGGAGTACATATTTGTATTTAAATGAATTTCCTCGTGTACGAAGTTTGTATTATTTACACTCGTTCATGTAACGAAGATACGCTTCAACAACGAGTAATGTTTCCCCGTTCGCCTCGTTCTTCAATTAAAAAATAAAAAACTCAATAAATAAATATATCGAATAGAACGTAAGGAAGACAGATTTCCAGAGCAATTTGTATACCATCACTGATCGAAAGTTTGAAGACACAGGATAACAAACAATAATTATTTTTAGACATACTGCGTATAATTGTAAGTATAGAGGTGTAAGATGTATAATATAATAACAGCCTTGTAAATTGAGATTTACGGAAAGAAGAATATAGTATCCCTCTGGTAATTTCCCTTTCGATAAACGTGCAAAGTTTAGGAGCCAGTTTTAACTTGGAATATTTTAAGCAGTTTCATTGTTGATGAGAATTATAATAAAACAATTTACATTACACACACATATATATACACACATATATATATGTATATATGAAAAAGTTTCCTGTAACGACTGTGAGCTTCGCAGTTGGATTGTATAAATTTTGCAGCGCGTGAAAGTTCCAGATTACGGTTCGTGTATCATACATTGACATCGCTCCCAAGTGGGTTTTGGTAAAGGAGACCCTCAACGTAGTAAAAATGAATTATAGTCTGCATACAATCAACTGACCGCTCAAGGCCACTCTGAAACTGTCCCCCACCACAGCAGTTTCTTATCCCCACCTTTCCCACTCCCGCACTCTCGCTGTTTAGTGGGGGCAGGGGCTTTAAGCGGCCATTTAACCTTGTCCTGAATGCAATTTTGATCGAGACTGCGATAATGTTATTATATTCACAATTTTCGTTTCAGTGCACCGTGATACCTCTACCAAAATCAGTTTCCCTACGTTAGATCTGTTCGTTTCTATTCCGCGAACATTTCGATAACAAGTTTGCAAATCTCGAGAGACATCGTTTGTTCTCTAGCTTACGTATAATGAATTGTTTCGCTCTGTGAGTTCGTTGATCTTTATGGTTTATGTTAAAAAAAGGGGTTGAAAATTTAAGTGAATATAGGGTCCACAAGGATAGACCGAAATTGTTTAATTAACATGAGCCTGCACAGCAACCCTGTTGAAGTAATTTAAGATTCTTTTCTCCTGTTTTTTTTTTTAATTTATACGCAGGGGTAATTAATGACCACGTTTTTATAACGCTGTGATTACATACACTGGTAGAAAATGAAATACGAAGAATACCTAGTAAGCGAATTTTACCTAACTCATAATCATTTTGTCATCTCAGAAACAGATAATTTTAAAAATTTATTATCTCGCTGAAACCGAAAATTACAAATGACGATTACAGGGTTGATTCGTGGGCTTATATTAAGAAAGCATTTTTCACTGTGTTTTGTAAGGGTAATACACCCGTAAATTCTTGAAACTTTTTTTCGAACTCTCTGTATCTCGACAATACATATTTCCTTTGCGAGCTAGTCCTCTTAAGACTAACTGTATCCTAACGTTAAGTCAGTTTTCCTGTAAATCCATGAAAGAAGGAGCTCGTGTAGAAGGAAACACGCCCACGATGGCTATTTTTCTAAAATCCATACATTAGCGCAATAACTCCGTAAAAACACGTACGCGCTGTGTATAGCTTGGGTTTGAAATAAATATTTTTACTGAGCCCCATCGTTTCAACTATCCCGCAATAACATCTGTCGAAGCAAGTATTAGCAATAAAATACAATGTTACGTACTTTTTACTGCGGTGTTGAAAAGAGAAATTCATTTCTGTACCCTTAAAAATAATACAGGCCGCCGCTCGCCACCGAAGACAGTAAAACTTCTCCTAAAAAGCGAGTTAAAAACTTAGAATACCCAAAAGATAAGTATATTTCTAGATAGCTGTATTAAATGATCGCGTCGAATCAATAATAATTCATCATTTTTATGCATTTGCAGGCTACACCGGTTACGGATTATTTAAAACTTCGAGAAGGTAGGACAAACGCAGATACATTTAAAGCATCACGAAAAGATTACAATTCTTCAGACATATCCTAACACGTTTCCACCGAGGCGACATTTAGACCCGACCACTGTGCAATTCCCAAATAATCCAGATGGTCCGAAGTTGAATGCTCGCACGAAGCATCGCATTAATTTGCGATCTAACTGATAAGACTTGCCCCGTGGACGTTCACAGCCAGATCGTAACACGAGCCGTTGATTTTCTGTTTTAGGATTCTGGATCCCCTCAGCGAGGAGTACAAGCCCGACTCGTGTTTGAGTTCAGCCACCGAGTACGCGGACTGGATGGACAAAGAGAGCTTCGAGGTCGCAGGCGAGGAGCAGAACAATGCCGACAATGGGACGAGATTATCCGACACGGAGGATCTTGATCGGCAGCCGAAGAAAAGAACGCTAACGACCCGTTTGGAGTGCGACCATTGTCGTCGCAGGTTCTTGAACAAGGACAATCTCGCGGAGCACTTGAAGAAGCACAGGCACAAGTGCGCGGACTGCCCGAGGACGTTCAGGCTCCGTCGATACTTGGCCTCCCACGTCGACAAGATCCACCGGCGGCAGGTGTACGACTGCAGCGTGTGCGAGTACAAGAGCAACAACAAGGGCACCCTGAAGAACCACTACATACGGCTGCACACCAACAGCTACAATTTCGCCTGCGACATCTGCGGCAAGCAGTTCAAGATCAAGAAGGCCTTGAACCACCACGTGAAGCAGAACCACAGCGACGCGCCGCCGATCGTCTGCGACGTCTGCGGGCACTTCAGCAAGAACCTTCACGCGCTCAAGGCCCACATGAAGTACAGGCACTATAAGCCCGAGTTCATCTGCCGGATCTGTCGCAGAGGCATGACCACCAAGGAGAACCTCGAGCAACACCTCACGTGGCACGAGACCAGGGAGAAGGTACTGTGCCCGACCTGCGGCAAGAGGTTCCGAGGTCGCGACCTCGATTCCCACATGAGAGTGCACACCGGGGTCAAGCCTTTCCCGTGCCCCGTCTGCGGAAAGTCGTTCAGGAGGCAGACAGCTCAGGAGCAACACGTTCTTATCCACACTGGCAAGAGACCGTATATCTGCGACATATGTGGGCAGGCGTTCGCCCAGAAACCGGGGCTGATTTGTCACAGGAAACGTCATCCTGGACCACTTCCACCCCTACCTGTTGTGTCCATCAAGAACATCGTCACGGAGTTCACTAAGGAATATACTATGAAGAATGGGGTTATTAAGATCGAATGAAGGGGCGTGCTTGATTTTCTCTTGTCGGGTGCCTGGTCGAGCATCGATGCAGGGAAGGCTGTGAGCGTTGGGAACAGAGGATTTGGAAGGAATTTTTGGGAGAGCATTATTTAGATTGGTAGGAGTTAACTTTGTAGTATTTTTTATGTTCTTTTTGGTTGTTGTTGGGAGCGTTGAAGTTAAAGTGGATTTACTTTCTTCGTCGAAGCTTGATGTTAAAGATGAGCAGTGTTGTATGAAACTTGAAATTAGTCTTGCTTAGCAGGAGGCAATGCATGTCAGAGACGATCGATATTCTCTGCGCAAAGGACTTCACTATGAACACGTCAGCGAAATAACCGACTCTTGTACGAAGTAATTATTACTTCCAACGCGATATTATTATGAAATATTGTCCACACCGAGCGAAGCGCGGTCTGTAATTTTATATAGAATTTTTTAAAGTATTCTATAGTTTCCTTTCACTGCGAGTTTCAGGGAAAGTGATAGACGCCGCTAACGAGTGTGTGAATTTTGAATGATGTTTAAAAAATATCAGTTGCTATCGGTTTCTATCGATGCCACGGATAAAAACATTTCTAATGTTTTTTACAAATATTGTTTGTACTTTTTACTGTATAATGAATCTTTTTAAATAAAACTGTAATTACCAATAATGCACAACTCACAACTCAATATATATAAGTATTTCAGACAAAAACCAAACCATTTCTGTTCCTATAAAAATGTTCCACCACGGCAGTAGTATAAAGGAAAAAGTAAGTAGCCCGAGAAAACAACGGTAGCAATTTTTCAAATAATAATACTCTGTTTTAGTTCGCCACTGCTGGATCCTCTGCGTGACACGGACGCCCCTGGCGAGCCTTGGAAGATCAGACTGCCCCCGTACCCCCTGGCGAAGGAAGGAAGTTTACCGAAAAGCTGCGTAAGGGTTGTAATAAAGCGAACGCGTCGGAGAGACCCGAAGCCAAAAATGTATCCAGAGCCTCGGCTAGAATGCGATCACTGTGGCAAAAAGTTCCATCGAAAGCCGACCTTGGTGTCCCACATACTACAACACAGGCACCCCTGCGACTCTTGTGACCAGAGCTTCAAAACGAGAAAAGATCTGATACTGCACTACCAGCAGAACCACGGGCCATTCCTCTATCCCTGTGACTTGTGCGATCACAAGAACAAGCATCTCTCAGGGCTGAAGGATCACATAATTCGTAAGCACACTGGCAGCTACATCTACCCCTGCGAGATCTGCGGTAAGCAGTTCAAGCTGAGGAACGACCTGAAGCAGCACAACAACCAGATGCACAATAATCAACCACCCGTGATCTGCGCTGTCTGCGGCCATCCCAACAAGAGCGTCACCTCCCTCAAGGCCCATATGAGGAACAAGCACACCGAGCCGAAATTCACCTGCATGATCTGCAAGAAGGGCATAACCACTCATAGGAACTTGGAGCAGCACTTGAAGTGGCACGAGAGCAGCGAGAAGACGCTCTGCCCCACCTGTGGGAAAACGTTTCGGAGGCGTGACATCAGCTCTCACACGCTGGTGCACACTGGGGCAAAGCCTTATCCTTGCCCTGTGTGCGGGAAGATGTTCAGAAGGCAAACTGCTAAGGAGCAGCACGTTCTTATTCATACTGGGAAAAGACCGTATGTTTGCGACGTGTGTGGACAGGAGTTCACGCAGAAACCGGGGCTGATTTGCCACAGGAAGCGACATCCTGGACCACTGCCACCCTTGCCTGCCGTATCCATCAAGAACATCATCAATGATTTCATTCGTGACTACATTATGAAGAATAAGAATGTTGGAATCCAATAAATAATTTCTCACCTTCTCCTTCGCGGGTAAATGAGATCTTTGATCGAGGACTGATGTAAGGAAATTGTATTTAGATTCTGGGGGGGGGGGGGGAAATAATGTTTACTGGATGTTTCTCGAACAGCGGGTTCGGCGATGATTACGTTCAGCGTGCCAAGACGCATTTAAGGAAACTTTTTATCGAGCGGAGATTTAATCTAGACTGGTAGAAGTTAGCTGTACGGTGTTGTAAAGTATTATCGAAATAGGGCACATCGCGATCTGCTATCTTATGTGAAGTTTGTTAAATAAGTTTATTACCAATCTTTCTTTACTACTAATTTCGGAGCGAGTGTTCACATCGGGTACGGACGCGGGATTTTGGTGAATATATTAAAATTTCTCAATCATCAAATCTTTTCTCATATGTTCTCTGCATATATTGTTTGTACTTTCTACTGTATCATGAAATTCTTTAATAAAACACTGTTTCAATAAAACTACCATTCGGCATAAAACGTAACTTCTGAACGATGTGAGATTTATAGATAAGAATTATAACCATGTCCTTATAAAAACGTTTCTATCACGGCGGTAGTATAAAGGAAAAAGTAAGTACGCGAGGAAATCACCGATTACAATCTTACAAATAATGATAATCTGTTTTAGTTCCCCACCGTTGGATCCCCTGCGCGACACGACCGCTTCCGAAGAGCCATGGAAGATCAGAATACCTCCCTATACTCCAGCGAAGGAGAGGAGATTGCCAAAAAGCCGAGTGAAAGGTGCACCGACGAGAAAGAATGAGAAAGACGCGAAACCAAAGAACAAGATCGACCGCCGCCCGGAGTGCGACTATTGTGGCAAAAAGTTCTATGGAAAGTCGTTCCTAGTGTCGCACATGAGACAGCACAAACACCCCTGCGAGACCTGCGGGCAGACCTTCAAGCTGAGAAAAGACTTGAAGCTCCACTACGAGCAGATCCACGGGCCGCTGCTTTACCCCTGCGACATCTGCGAGTACAAGAGCAAGAACAAGTGGACGTTGAAGGATCACATCATCAGGAGGCACATCGGCAGCTACGTGTACACCTGCAAGATCTGCGAGAAGCAATTCAAGATCAAGAACGACCTGAGGCAGCACACCAACCAGATGCACAACAACCAGCCGCCCATCATCTGCACCGTCTGCGGCCATCCGAACAAGAGCCTTCCGGCGTTGAAGTCGCACATGAGGTACAGGCACTTCAGGCCGGAGCACGAGTGCAGCATATGCAAGCGCCGATTGATGACGCAGGACAGCCTCGAGCAGCACTTGCTCTGGCACGAGAGGCAGGAGAAGGTGGTCTGTCCCACCTGCGGCAAGATCTTCAGCCAGAGGAGAGACCTGAACCTCCACATCAGGATCCACGAAGGTATCAAGCCATTCACCTGTCCCATCTGCGGCAAATCATTCTCGAGGAGGACTGCCCAAGAACAGCACATACTGATACACACTGGCATGAGGCCTTACGCCTGCGATATCTGCGGGCAAGCTTTCGCTCAGAAACCAGGACTGATTTGCCATAGGAAGCGACACCCTGGACCTCTGCCACCGCTGCCCGTGATCTCCATTAAGAAGCTGATCAACGAATTCACCGAGGGCTTGGCGGACACGTCCATGGAAAAGGACGAGTCTGCCAGCGAGTCGGGGGAGAAGGATGAATCTGTGCAGGCATCGAAGGAAAGGGATGAGTCTGTGCAGGGATCGAAGGAGAAGGACGAAGCTGTCCAAGCTTCCAAAGAGGACGAAGTGAAGGAAGAACTGGAGTGAATGTGGGGTCTTTCGAAGGACAATAATTACGCAGGGGTGAAAATGATTGGAAGGCTGTTACATTGATTGCGACAGATGGAACCTTCACAAGGGGACTTTTGCAAATTTTTATATCGTTAAGGGGAAGGCTTGGTTATTCGTTGGTCGTTTGATTGAATTTTATGATGCACGCGATGCAATTCCTAGATGTTTAACGAATTTTTGGCGTGTGAGTAATATGTTTCTTGGAGATTGAATTTCTGGACGTTTCTTATTCGCAATTAATTAGTTCGTTGGTTAAAATTATCGATTAGAGTAATTCCTCGCGAGCCAAATTCGACGACCGACGACACATTGTCGTTTTGTATCTATTTTGTACAAACGTGCGCGAATGTTTCCAGTCGAAGGTGCGGTGAATAATGTCTAAAGCCAAAAATGATGGAGTGCATGCAGAAATTGTATTCATCTCGGGCGAAATAAAGGATTAATTTTTTTATACAAAATACTCTACGACTGTTAAGCATTGCCATCTTGAGTAAGAGCTCAGAACTTTATGCGTGTCTGATGATCAATGGTGAAAAAGTGGGGGAAAGGAGGTCATCAGTTTTCTACTTTCATCCTCATTTTCTGCATCGAATACTAATGATTCAATAGTATTTGCAATCTAAATAAAGACGTGGTGCCCCGTTCTTTATACCGAGCAAACAATGCAAAAGAAACTAATGCAGAACTCAGCGATACGTGCTAAATCATTGAAATTTCATCGCACGTGCGCTCGCATAGAACAGACGTAGACACGTGATCGATCGTGAGTACGTATATTACTGAAAGAAACAACGTATTTCCACCGAAGTAAGGATATTTATTACAACCTAGCCATCGCAAAAGTAGCGCTAGATTTCCATGCTTCCCCCGCAATTACAAGTACTTCATTAACGTGTCTGTTTCAGGTCGCGAAGGGCGAACTCGCGAGCGGTGCACGAGTGCGTGAAATGCGGGGCCTGCTTCTGTCACACGAGGAAGCTGGTGGAGCACCTGAAGAATCTGCACGACATCGACAGAGCGTTCAGCTGCGACGAGTGCGGCAAAACCTTTCGAAGCCCGATGAACATAGCCCGCCACAAACGCATTCACGCGGACTTGAAGAAATTCTCCTGCGACCTGTGCGACTATCGGTCCAACCAGAAGTCGAACCTCGAGATCCATCGCCGACGGCACACCAAGGACTACGCGTTCAGGTGCGAGGAATGCCAGAAAGGCTTCGTCTCAAGGGCGGAGTACCTGGTGCACGTGAACGTCCACACGAGGAAGCATATCTATCGGTGCGAGCACTGCGACAAGTCCTACCCTTACAAGAAGAATCTCACCACCCACCGGAAACGCCAGCACCCGAGCACTCTGCCCGCGGACCAGGCGAGGAACGTGAAGCTCAAGTACGCGTGCCAGGTGTGCCTGGAAGGTTTCGCGCAGAAGCTGCTCTTGGATAGGCATCTGAAGAAGCAGCACGGGCTGCACGACAAGGTGAAGCATCTGTGCGACCTGTGCGGCGTGGTGTTGTCTTCCAAGCGACGATTGATGGAGCACAGGCGGGGCCATGTGTACGAGAAGACCGTCAAGTGCGAGTTGTGCGACAAGATGTTCGCCAGCAAAGAGTACCTCAGCGTTCATCGGCGCATACACACGGGCGAAAAGCCGTACGGTTGCTCGCAGTGCGACAGGAGGTTCGCGCAGAGGACCGCTTTGATATTGCACATTCGGTACCACACAGGGGAGAGGCCGTATCAATGCGCCGACTGTGGCAAGGGCTTCATATCTGGCAGCTTCCTTCAGAAACATCGCAGGATACACGAGAAAGCTTCGCTGATCGGGGCTGGACCGTGACGAGGAGGCCGGAAGCGATAAACGGACGTGCTTGGAGTTTATAATTGTGTCAGGAATTTTCGTTTTTTTTTTAATAAAATAAGAACTGGGTGATGTTTATGTACGGAAGCTTGAATTTTATTGAGAGATGTACGTATTAGCGGTTGTTGGGCGAAGTACACGCGCATTTAAAAAAGTATCGATACTTTCTTTTTTTAGCAGGATGTTTCAAATGACCGGTGCCATTTTCTATCGTGATTTTTGGGAAGCATACATGATGCTTCGTGTAAATGAGTAGCGTTGTCAATAAAGGTTCCCTCGTTACAGCCAGTGGGACAATGGTCGCGAGGATCTTGCCAGCTGCGACGATTTCAAGATCAAGAGCGAGGATATTCTTCTACAGGCTGGGCAGAAGTGAGTTTCATAAAAAAATCTTCTATATCGTTTAATTACTCTTCTGTTATCATGAGAAATGTAAAAATTGTAGTCCTCCTTGAGTTATCCACGAATACATTAATATCCAGTGTTTTAACGCTTAAAACAAAATTGAATTCTATCATTATTCGATAAAAATGTACAAGTGGCATCTGTCGACAGCAATCTCGATAGGAAAATCGTCAAAGCAATGCCGTCTCTTTCCTTCCTTTCCAGATTCGAGGGTAACGAGAAGGCCTGCGACCTCTGCCAAGAAAAGTTCCATTTCGTGACCAGATTAGTGGCACATTTGAGGATCGTTCATGGTATTCACAGACCCTTCAAGTGTGACACCTGCGGCAAGACGTATCCACAGCAGTTTATGCTGAATGCCCACGTGAAGAAGACCCACACGCCGAAGACGATCCCTTGCAACCAGTGCAACTTCATGGGGGTGAATGCGACCGATGTGGAGAGGCATACCAAGCGACACCATCGCGAGGAGAAGTTCACCTGTGAGATCTGCAGCGAGAGCTTTGAGGACAAAGACTCGCTGATGACGCACACGACTATGCACAACTTCATGCAGTATCAACAGTGCAACGCCTGCGGTAGCACCTTCAACGATATGTACAGGTACAACTTATTTTCACTGGGAAATTGTCTCGTTAATTTTCACAGTGATTTCGTTAACTTACAAATTTTGAAAACACTTGTGAGTATATTTTGGAAGTACTTTATATGTTCAATGCCATGATTTTGAAGTTTAATTACTATTCGAATATATTTACCAACAATATAGTCTTTGCTCCGGAACCAGTGTCTCAGGTCATCTACCCGAGTAGTCAATAAATAAAGTCAGTCCTGCTATTCATTTTTCAACATACTCAAGCTAAATCGAATTGCCTCCTCTGTCGATATAGACTTGTCTAATCGATACAAATTAGAAATCCACGAAAGTCTTCCAGGAACATAAACGAAAGCTTCTTTCACAACTCCTCCCCGGTGCAAAATTCTCCCCCTAAAGCATGAACAATGTGACGCAGTTTGAAGGAGCACAATCGATTGTACCACTACGACCCCGCGGCACTGATGCAGGAGAAGCTCGAGGAAGGGGACCAGCAGTCTTCGGAGCACAAGTGCAACGTTTGTGGCAAGGTTTACAAGTACAAGTCCGTGTTGAAGCAGCACAAAGTGAAGGCCCACGGCGACACCCCCAACTACGAGAGGCGCAGATACTTGTGCGCCCTTTGCGGCAAGGAGCTGAAGACAGCAAAGGGGTTGGAGATTCACAATCGTTCTCACACTGGCGAGAAACCGTACACCTGCGAGGTCTGCGGCAAGTGTTTCGCCTGCGAGACCCTGCTCAGGACTCACAACGTCACTCACACTGGAGAACGAAAGTATTCGTGCGACCAGTGCGGCAAAGCCTTCACCCAGAGGTCCACCCTGGTGGTGCACAAACGCTATCACACGGGTGAAAGGCCGTACGTATGTCCCCGTTGCGGAAAGGGCTTCGTAACGAGGACCGTTTTGAACACCCACATGAAATCCTGTCGCTGAGGGTGACGGGACCCTGGATTAGCTGAAAGCAGAGCACATACCTTAGGCGAGACGACTCCCAGAGGCAGGAAGGGGATGCTTGATGTGAACTGACCTTCAAGGTACTGTGAAAGAGGTACAGTGACATGTAGGTGTCACTTTGGGGATGAATTCGGTTCACGAAAATGGTGAAGATATTTTTCAATCGTTTTCTGGTGGAATATTACTGCGTCTAGTAATAACCCCTATTTTTAGAATTTGGTTAGTTGTTACCATATTTTTTATTTAGCGGTTGTTATCTATAAATTACCTATTTATAGGTACTTAGCAAAATGCCACGCGCTTCGCTTCGGGCCTAAGAGATATAAAGGACTCCATGAAAACACAGTTTACCCCTTTTCAACCCCTTAGGGGTTGATTAGGGCAAAGTCCTGAAATTGATTTTTAGGGATTTGTGTGGGTAACCTTTATATGCAAAACCCGAGTTGATATCTAATCGGGCCTAAGATTATCTCGAGCGGAAGTGTAACTGATTCTATTTAGATATTAAATCGAGAAAGAAATTTGGACAGCACGAAAGTGGTTGGAAGACAGAGGAAAACTCGGATAAAATGGGGCTTTCATATGAATATTTTGTAATGCTTTTTTAAACTGAATTCATCTCTCAAAGTCGTACGTATACTTTACAGTACGTTTACACTATGCCGTATAAAAGTTGTAGTCGTTGAGGTACTTTTGCAAAATCATTTGTGGAATCAGGGAACCCCTCGTGGATTTATTTGCAGTCTACCCGAGGTAGATTGACCACTGAAGCGTTGATATCGACCGCTTCAAAAATGGCAGCTTTTGTTGTAATTTCTATTCAGAGAAGGCCGAGCCGTTTCCTTAAATATAATTTATGTTCTCTCGCGTGACACAGAAATAGCAACATTGGGAGTGATATGTGTGATAAGAAAGGCACTATTTGCAAGATGACTTAAATGTTGTAACTCCTCCGACACGACATCGGTGTGGTACCATTTTTTCACGAATTTTTACGTAACATCGGTTTCATTCAAAACCAAGTTTATAATAAAAATGGCATAAAGTATAAATTACCACTGATCTTTTTGGTGTTCACGCGAAACTGATCTTTAAGTATTTTTGTAACATTATATCGAAAATTGTCCCGTTTATCGATTTCGAAATGGCTGTATTTAATAGTAAATCAAGTCGCGGACAAATTAATATTATACATTATATATACTGAACTTTATTAATTCTTAATGACTCGGCTCTGTATGCATTTATTTATATCTGTCAAAGAAAAAGAATAAGTGGTCTGTATAAGGGGCAAATGGAATTCGCTTGCAAATGAGGACATTTACCTTGACACAATTTTTTAATAACGAACGTATCTTTATTACATTCACGTGCTTATAAGTGGGACGGTATCAACTGCATCGTCGTGGCGGAGGGAGCTCGTCTTTCTTATTATTTTTTTATCAAAACGTCCTCGTTTCTGGAGCAGTAGGTTTTAAGCTTGCGAGGCGCTAGAGTTGCTGCAACTTCTGCGATTATAAAGCCGTCCTTGATACTAGTATTCGCATACAACAAATCGTTGTAAATTTAGTTACGCGCAGAAGTGTGCCGCTGGTACTATTTACGTGAATCCTACATCTGGATAGTATTTCTAGTGTTCAACCAGATGCAACTTTAATGGTGATCTTAGAGAAATACACACTTCTCCGACAGCCTGGCGTATAAAAAAATTTCAATGGATATTAAAGAAATCCGTGTAAACATGGAGATTTATTATCGATTAATTAGATAGATGTTTTATACACAATATTTATAGCGTAATGTGATAAATCGAGCACTAGCTTACAATTAGATTTATACTTTTTTATACGCGATTTTTTATACCTTTTTATATATAAAATGTTTACAACTAAAGAATCTTCGAAGACTATCACAGCGCAATCAACACGAATCATTTTTACTATATCCTGTCATTGAAAATGCAGGGATAGCACGCATCGAGATTAGTTTCTAGATTACTCAATCTAGCTGGCTATTTTTATAAATCGTTTCTGCGGAGATTCTTTTTTATAACAACGTATTTATTAATAGGAAGAGCCTATCGCTGTTCCGTCGTGACTGTGAACGATTTCTCATCGAATAAAAGACAAGATAATTCCTCGATATTGTGAATTTATTACATACTACTACTTAATACTGTTTCTATCTTGCCATTATAGAAGTATTTGCCTGGCATCCTCGGTTCATAAACCCATCATACACGAAAAATAAGCAGGCTTCTTCGAGTTGAGGAAAATACACTTTATATCACATAAAAATCATTAACAAATTATAAATATTCGAAAGTGTTAAAATAAATGTGTACAATAGAAAGGAAAAACAGTGGTGCCAAGATGTATATAGATGATATCGCTTTATTTTTTTTTTCGTCGTAACGTCGACGAGGGGCGAGCGGGGCAGATGCCGGTGGACAGCCATGAGCGTCGTCAACATTTTAATAGAACACCAAGACTGAGGCGGGGTCCTCGATACGGAAGTCTACTCCTTGCTGCATCATCTTGTGATCGTAATGGTAATTAATGTCGTTCAATAGGGCCCGATTCCGGGCGTTGACGTTGCGGGGCTTCACGTGGATCGTGCGAAAACCTGTTGCAAATTTCACGGTTTAAATTGATTCTGTTGAAGACGGAGCATGTGTTTCGTGGCTTACGAGTCTTGCTTTCGGCCTGCAGTTGACAGATGTCACGCAAAGTGTCGAGACTCCTTATTATGCCATCGTACTGTAATCTCGTTAAGTGTTTGCAGCGTACGAGCATAGAGACGAGCAAATCGTCGAGTAATTCACGATTGTTTCGAAGTTGTAGCATCACTTCCGCTGTAACGGGCGAATGGTACATGTATTTTAAAGTGGTGGGCGATAGTCTAAAGTTTAAACAATTGTACTCGGAAATTGTAATTACATATGATTTAAAAGTGATGGAAATTGAACGTGTCTTCTCAGAAATTCTGTCTTAGTTTAATTAAATTAGATCTGTTAACCCTCTGTATTCAAAATTTCTTTCGGACATTTTGAATTTCATCTTATAAACATTTTATTTTGAATCTCTGAGTACTTTTGTGAATCAGTAGTTGCGATATAAAACACAGATAATATATATTACAACAAAGTCACATGGCGTTATAAAGGGTTAATTAAATTATTTAAAATGAAGCAGTTAAAGGAAAGCGTGGGGATAGTATTGGGTTGTGTCATAAATCACTTCCACCGCAAGGTAGCAAGTATTTACCTTTTTCGCGATACCTCCAATGGCATGCCACGGTTAACGACCCTTGCTTGCCATTACTAGACGAAGAACGTCTCATTTTCGAGTCGACAGTCGGAGGGTGAACATCGTGTTAAGTGAGTGCGGCTTTAGCCGACGAAACAGAATGCTTACAAGCGCGGTCTCGTGATTCATAGGAAGGAGTAGTGTTACAGCAGTGATTTAACGCGCGGTAGTGCATACGATAGTGATTTGCATTAAATCATACAGTGCAGGAATTTGATTGCATAATTTTATTATGGAAATATGACGATGGTACGCGCTGACTTCGACGTTGATACTTTGTAAAACATTAGTGAATCCAAACATGTGGAATCACGTCGTAGAATTAGGGGAAAAGGATATCAGTTGACCGTGTGGTATTATGGGGAAAAACCCACGACCTTGGAAACAAGGAATACATCAAATTGGCAGAAGAAAATTTTAAAACTTGTTTCGCGTTATTTTACATACTCTTTGCATATCGTGTTCTCTTATCTTTTCCATGTGTATTGAATGGGAATGGTCTCGATAGCGAAAACCATACGAAAAGTTGCACAAAAACATTTACATGAATGTAGTGATAAATATTGAACGATCGATATATGTTATATTAATATCTACTGTGGCACATTGCATATCAAAGTAATTAAAAAAAAAAACAAGTTATTCATGACTCAACCTAATGGAATATGAAACTTTTTAAGTTCTACCACGGTAGTTAACGCCTTATAAAGCATAGCGTGCGAAGCTTATTAAGGAAAATTTCAAGATAAGTGAGATGAATTACATAGCTAAGAATTAACAATACCTAACGTGTTGGTGTAATGGGTAATAAGCAGCCCGACGGTGCTCCTGAAGTTACGAGATCTGCTCTGGTCCCACACATGGCCACTGAACATTTGAAACCTCGCCAATGGCATACTGGGCAACAGTAAGTAGCACATGTCTTCGTAATGAGAGATGTTAACTGAAAATCAAACTTAAAAGGCTAAATGGTGTGCAGAATCGAACTCGATCTCAGCGTATAGGGTAATTCGCGTATCTACCAATGTGGATGTATCCAAAATCTAAGAGTGTAATTCTATTACTTTCCGTGGACAAGAAAGATGGAATACAATGTTTTCTCCAAGCTTCAGATTTTTGTGACGACTCCCTTATAAAGTTACAATGGTTGATCTTTAATTAATATTCAATCGTATTTAATCCAGGGAGGTTGTGAAATCGTTATTGAAAAGTTATTACTATTTAAATTAGAAAGATTCTAAAACCACCTCAAAATGTTCTTAACAATTTCAATTTTTCCATATACCCTCAAACTTCGTAGATAATCAAATCATCTCATACAGCAAAACAAACGATCTACGATCACAATCGTTGATGAGTGATGTAAAACTAATCATCTACTTTCAGTCTCTTTCAGTTTATATTATCTTTCATTCAATCCAACTCTTTAGTGTTTGAATTCCTGGACAAATTACACAATCGATAATTTTATAATATAACGTTGTATATGTTTCAATTCTTCGTGCCACTTCAGAGATGCTGCGTGTGATGGGATATAAATGATCGCTTTTACGTTAGTCTGTATTATATTGTACCTATAGTGTAGGAGACCGTGAGCTCAGGACAAACCAGGACTAAATTGTGCCAGGCAGTGTCCGCGATCGTGTGCTGCCTGGAATCAGAATCTCGTACAGATATGTGCAAAGTTCTCAGCACCTTCGGAGCCGCGTTCGTCAATGCGTTAAGCGTCTGGTCCGATAAGGACGGATAATCGAGTCTAAGGATGCTTAACACGCGAAAACGACCCAGTAAACGCAGATATCTGAAAATTTATTTCACAATACGTCAAACTTTAGTGGCTCTAATACATGATATGTGCTTTCATTTCATCCAATGCATAATTTCAAGTATAGGTAATCGTTTCAAACATTATTTTATTTTTCTTCAAATATAATGAATTCTAAAATCTAAGAAATACGTGCTTTCTCATTTATGTTTAATATAAAATTTAACAGCCCCCCAAAGACATATTTATTTACTTTCGCATACAGAGGGTGACCTAATTATTATACTCAAAACATTTTCGCCAATTTCTGGGATCATTTTAAAATGGATTTAATTCGATTAAAAGAAAATCTTAAATTGGCAACTAAAGGTTCTGAAAGGAATCTTTCTTAGCTTTCCAAAACACTCTTGAAAAATTATCTACGATCATGAGTTCGCAAGTTTTAGGTGTTCAAAGTGGAAAGTATATTTTTTGCTTTGATCGCAAGTAACTCGGTCAATAAAAATCATACAACAAAACCAAGAAAATTAAAATAAAACAAAAATGTTTACTCTATAAGAGCCCTTCGTTGAATTTACCGAGAAAAAAAATTTTTGGCCCGTGCATACGTTCAAACTAGGCAAAAATTTCTGAAACTTCGTTCCCTGCGTTTCATCTTCATAAAACAGTATCATAATGGATGGAAAAAATTGAGTCCTTGATTCAAAAGCTAGAAACTTCAAGCGTTAAAATGCGTTTTTTAAATATTTTTTGAGACCTTTTTTCACAGAGATACATCGCTTAAACTTACAAAATCTCAAACCTTTTTGTTTGAGTATAATGATTTGGCCACCCACTGTGTATTGCTTTGACAAAATGACTATCACTCTCAAATACTGTCCTCCTTTTTCACATGATTCGTGAAATCAATAATAATTTCTTCACTTTACGATCTCCATTCGCCAGCTGCTTTAAGTTTTTGAAGGCGAAAATTATCATTTTTTGGGGGGGCGGGGTTCTTCCACCCCTTAAATTTGAATTTAAACGTAAATAAGGGAACAAGTATTTCATAGAGTTTAGAGTTTCACAAAAGACTTGAAGAACAGAGTCGTTCCTAGGAACTTGGAGTGGCATCCCTTCTAAGAGGAATTATTGATATGGCAGGCTGCTTGCTGCATTCCCTCGTCATTAGTTTACCAATACGAATTTCTCGGAATACGTGAGCCTTCGCCGTGGTAGCTTGCGTATTCCGTCTCTGTGGAATTAATGGAAATTATTTCTCGTACCTCGGATTACTGTGAGGGGCTTGCCATTCCCGGAATGCACCGCGAAGATCTAAATAAGCCAAGTGCTCGCTACAACCCCTGGAAGTGCTCGCTAAAAGCCGCAACACGTCGCTCACACCAAGATTCGCGTTCAGCAGACTCAACGTTTCTAAGTTGCGCTGACAGCTATGCAAACGTATCGGTTGTACACACTGATTACAAAGTGAAAGCACTGAAGTTGCATAGCACTTGAAACAGATCACTCGAATAATCTCTTATACTTAGAGGCAAAACTAAATGCTTCGAGTAAAAGTGGAATGAAAGTAATTATTTGTTTGAATAAAAAGTCCTGTATACTTTAATTAATATTCCACATTGCTTCTCAAGAAGATTTTACTGATTTCTAATACAAGGAGTTTTAAGATCCCATATCAGTTTTCAAAGAAGGTATTGGAAGTAGTCGCTAATAAATTCAGTGCACTTGCATTCGGGAAAATCTTTGAAAATTTTATGGTAAATTTTAGGAAGGACATCTTCGAGCAGCGCATAAATTAATTCAGAAAATGAAATGCTAATACATCGAATATCAGTGAAATTGAAAGATTTTGATAACAAGATTGTAGCCTTCTACTTGAAAATGACCTCCGTGCCATTTAAACTTTTTTAAAGGTTGCAAAGCATTTCTTTCCCTTATCTCTGATGACAAGAGAGATATCTGAATGGCCTGATCCGAGTGCTTCTTTTTATAGATTGTCTATTCTATATCTTGTCTAGGACTGCCTCGCGTTTGTATTAATTATGCAAAGTATTATTGCACGAAGCCTAATTAATATTCTAATATAATCCGCACGTGACTGCATTATGTGCCAGGCGCAGTGTTCGTGGAGAAATATTTATGAATACTTAAGGTGCTTGAATTACCCCAAAAAATTTGCAAGGGCATAGAGCATTTTGCCTCTGTTCCCCCATTTGCAACTGAAGATCCAGTCGGTGAGTATTAATCTCTTCAATTGCACATTCTTGGCTCGTACAACCGTAAGAAAATCGGCGCCTGCCTCGGCTTGAATATTCCGAGCGATCCGTGCCTCTCTCGGCAAAATGTACGGCCGTGACCAGGCCAGCTCCAGGCTGCGCATATGCTGTCCATATTTTGCCTAGACGAACGACCACTACGTGTTTAAACGCGGTTTGCAAACCTACAAACTGATTTCAGAGTAAGGTGTATAGATAAAAGAAATGTCACGATACTATTTCTCGAGGAGCTGTGAAGTGTGTGACATGTTTAAAGAATTTTATCTAAAAGCAAGGAAACGCCAAATGCGCACTAAATTAATTTCAAACGGGCAACAGGCGATTTTTCTATTTAAATAACTAGAACTACTTTTCGCATAATCAAATATGAATTCTGCATCTGTATAGCTCTATCTCGGTTAGACTCGGAGTCTTTACTCGTTCCAAGTGAAAAGAACTGTTCGCTGTTCAGACCGAAAGCTAGCCTCCAAGAGTCTTCTGCATGTCGTTTATCTTAGTACGGCGGCACATCTCGTAATTGACCAACAAAGAGACAGTTAAGATGTTTTTGTTGTCGTGAATGTTGCGTACGGCTAGTTCACCGGCCAGAGGGAAGTCACCGCGCAGATCACGGTCGATGAGGACTGTGACGGAACGCCAAAGAACTGGCGAGGATAGTGCACGGTTCCATGACTGGCAAACTTGTGCGACGTTGGCGCGGTCCCCACGACCGAGGTGACTAAATATCTGCGTCAGTATCAGCTCCGGCAGCTGATCCCACATCTCCCAGTGTCAGCTTGGCCCGTCTTCATCTCTACGTGGATGAGGCAGCTGTCGCAACCTCGGTCAGGTTCTCTTGTCGGGCACCTCGATATCGACTCCGATCGTCATTGAAAATACGCGAAACAATCGCGAGAAATTCACGGCCGATCAAGCGCGTGAATTGCCTTCAATTTACGCGGAACTCGATTATCCACTTTCGACTATAAGGGCGTATTCAGATTAGACGCTGTCGCAGCCCGCCAGCTGGTATTTCGGGCATCGTCACGAATTTTCTAAATTCTCTAAAGTCAGCAGAGTCTCTTCCCTGCGTTTCTATAATTGCAATTATTGGCAGCTGTTTAGGCTGCTGCGAGAATCCTTCTAGGTTCCGCATTACAATACGAAAACTGTGAAGAAATTGTTTATTAATCAAACTTATGGCTCAACGTCTTGTAATAGTAACTTGCTTCGTTAGAACGGAAAAGTACCGAATAATTGGGCGACGTATATATCGTTCGCAGCGCCAGAAATAGAACAATGTCCTGAATTTTTCAAGCGCGATATTTACGTAGTTAATAACATATGACGCACCAGGTCCTGTGTATCGTACTTGTAAGTAAAGAGATACCGAGTTTATGTAACGATCTTAAGAATAAGTTCGGGGGATCATCGAAATTCGTTATTGAATTAATAGTCACCCCGGCATAAATAAATAAGCTTTCCCGCTTTATTGGTTCAACGTTGCGGCAAATTTAGTGCCGCGGCTCGCCCGCAGATGGCGCGGCGAGAGACGCGAGAAGTCCCACGCGCTGCACATACATATAGTCGGTGCACGGAGTGCATTCGGTGCACGTGCACTCTCGGCTACGTGGGATTGGGAGTAAGACACAATTTTACAATCGCCGGCGCAGTGTCAAGGACTAAACTGACCACGGATCAGTCACTGCCGTCGCCTTACAGCGATATCGTATACCCCCTTAGAAAACAAATACTCCCCGCCGGAGGCACGATTACGTAATCGTTTGATCTTGGTCTTTGACCCTGAATCTAACCTGTTCACGTGCCGCTTTAGCGCGTAAAACACGAGATCGCGGTGTAACGTGAATAGCTTTACTACGTTTACGGAACGGGATACTTGTATCGTTGCCAATTCCCTCGGTGATATTACATGCATCGATGAGCAGGCGCTCGTTGATGCTGCCAAAACGAAAGAATGACGGAAGAGGAGGATAAGGTGTTGGACAAGGAACAGTGGAAGCTCGAGGCGCTATACGTAATCACTGACGTGAAGCAACATGTGACGGACATAACTGTATCGGAAAAATTGCAAAGTAGCAACCAGTTTATCTACTTGAACCTAACCACGCTGGAGGGCCTGAAATTTTGCGTGGAATTGTCGTCTGCTGGATTTTCTGTCGTCGGTAATCAGCACGACGACGCGTCCGCCACGGGGAACCAGCATTTCGAAACACCTTACAGCTTGCTAGACTTCGTCAGTCCTCAGTACAGAGATTCCTTCGGCAATTCGCTCCTCGCCAAGCTCAAGAAGCTGAGCGACGAACAGTGAACGAATTCGATCGATATATCTCGAACTACCACTGCGAAAATCTCATCGCAGCAAATATAAAGGCTAACAAGCATTTTCGCTTAACCGTCCACATTAATTCTCTCTCGAAAGCGAGCATTTGGAAGGTGAAATGCAACATGATTCTGGGTAAACGCGCTCGCTCTCTTTGCAGTTCTCGAGCATAGCCGACGATGCCCGAATGCGCGATAATTTGCTACAGGCAGGTTCGTGTTCGATGCATAGTAGCAAGTGTCCCAAAGTTTCTATGTATTCCGACGTAAATGCCACCAAGTGTCATAACCAGGCGGAAAATTAAAATCAGCTAGTATCGTTCCAAATTTTCCCGCCGCATTCGAAATGTTCTTTCACTCGCATTTGCTTTAACGCGCACGATTTAAAACAGCATTTCAAGTCTCTGCGTTTGAAACGCCACCCGCTATTGCGCGCGAATAGATACGCTACTGTGGCACCGACGAATCGGGCGCTCCTAGGGAATGTCCCTAGGAATCGAAAGATCAGTCAGTGCAAGTGGTAATATCGGTTGTTTATCCCCTCCTCTGCGTTCGTTGCTCTATGCCCCGTTTGGCGTATTCCGCTGTCCGAGTTGTGTGAAGTGACGAGAAGCGGTCTCGCCGAATGCGTTGCACCGTGTGCGGGTTCTCGTGGTGTTTCTGAATGAGTTTATCGTCGATCGAGTGCCGGAGAAGGACACAGTGTAGCACGTTCGTTGATATTGCAGTGGCTAGTGCGACGATGTCGAACGGTGAGCGATGACACGCCCGTGAAAAACGATAACGACGGGGCGATCCTTTGATTGACCAGAAAACGCAGTACGCGGAGAGGACCCTCTTTGCGCATTATTCGTGCAACGTTACAACCAGCGAAACATGCTTCAACCACGGGCTACGTGCGTTTGGCGGTAAAAAACGGTGAGTGAGAAATATCCCCTGCCCATCGACTTGTCAGCGGAACGTTGACAGATCGTTTGTTTTTGTCCGACGCTCGTACCCTATTTCTCCAATATCAGCGCGAAAGGGGTGGGACAATCGCTTCCTATATCTCCGTCGGGCCTACGCGATCGCAACTGTTATCGTGCGTGCGGAAACCGAGTCGCGATAGTAACGTAACATCACGGCTTGCTAAATATCGTCAATCCTCGCCTGATACGCAACACGCGTATTTCAAATTTCCTCGTAATTGCTATACTTTTTCCGCGAACATCGTGGTTCATCGATTACACGCTTTCAAACACAATTTTACGAGAATTTCTTGTATCAATAAATCCAGTGACATCGTTGCTGCCTTAACAAATATACAGAGTTTACATCAAAATCGCGGTATAGCAGGATTTATGTCATTCCTTTCAAAACCATCGCGTTTGATATTTTCTTCATTCTATTATATTCGTTGAACATTTGATTTGCCGCATTTTAGTATTTCATTGAATTTAGAGGAGTACAGTCATGCGTTCGTAACATAAATTTTAAAACGGATTAAAAAAAGATCATTTACCTTAAAAAAGAAAACAATAGATTAACGTCAGTTTTGCGCATTTGCCGGTACGCTATGCTTCAACGTTTTTAATTTGAAACGAATTTCGTTGTATCGTTTATATCTTGCGTTTGTGTTTATTAAAGTACATTATAGTTGCTGTTTGTTTTTATTATTCTTTTATTCGTCTTTTCGATTCATTGTGCTCTATATTACGCACGCTCTTCCGCGTAATATGTTCGTCACGGTTCAGAAGCAATGCCGATGGTCTAATTATGATAATCAGAATGATTCATCATTTTAAAGGATCGGGTTAAAGGTGATGGAATGTGAAAAAAGTATCTCTATAATTTTTTCTCATGCGCTCTTCTAATAGAACAATAACTTTCATTACTAAATCATTCATTTCTTACTTTCACTAAAAACCAAAGTGAATCTTGTTTGTGTTATTTTCCACTCCAATTTCGTAATGTAACAATTGTACCATTTAAATGTTAAGTATAATTGTGCTGTTTGTGATGCAGTATCTAATATATAATTAGAGAAAAAAAGGGTCTATAATAATTATTTTATAATCATATCAATGAATTTATAATATATTTTCGAGTAAATAAATCCAATTGCTGTTCCTAATACAATAGATACTATTCTCATATAGGTACATTATTTTTTAACAAGTAGCCCAATCCATATGTAAACAAGGTTTAGATTAGATAATGTCACCCTTAGAAGAAATTGTAGCTTATAGTAGATTCATTGCAGGCAGGCAGAATAAAATTATTCCTACAATTTATTATTCCTGCCACTTAAATCTTTTTGTTGCCCCAAAATCGTGATAGATACAATTGGCAAATGGATCAGAAATTCTATATAGTTTTACACCGTATTAATTTATACATTAATTTAACAGTAAATATTTCTTAGAATAAAATGTAGTATTACATTTGAGTCTGGTTTTGCTAATACTTGATAAAATACAGCTTTGCAGATTATGATAAAACTTGATAAATTAGTAAAATGGCGCAAAGCTTTAAAATGAGCTGTGCTTATAAATGGCCACTCTGAAGCATCTCTCAGTAGGAATGCTGTAATCTTATTTATTTCCTTCACGTCTCCATAGTTCTTAATGGACATTAGCAGACTTACAAGTTCCAAACAGTTTGTAATACATTTGCTTAGGAATGATAACATCGGTAACATTTATAATAGCCGTGATCAGTAATCAAAGAGTACATTTAGAAATGTATGCGTGTGTGACTCAGATATGTGTTTGGTGTTTAAATTGATTCATAGTGTATGGACACTAGCTGAGTAGTGAGTTGACAAACTTTTTCAGAAAAAAGGAATGGCTAGTTTGATGGTAACCACATCAAGTAAGAATAGCTCACGCAGTACATCACCCAACAGAGGAAATACATTGACCTCGCCGCAGCAATTATCGACTACTTCGGATTATACGCCAAAAGCACGTAATGCTTCACTGTAAGATCTGATTCCTTCTAGATACGTCGTTTCGATGTACACGAGAATAAGAATTGTTATTTCTTTTATAGTATTTTACATGAAACTGAAAGATTAAGAAGCTTGCTCTTCGATATTTATATAGTAATTCGTTTCTTAGAAATATGAAAACTAAATTTCTAAAAAAAAGACATAAATGAAAAGTAAATGAAAGGGGGCAAGTACAAAATTAAGTTTTGACTTCGCAGTTCCCAAACAGGGGAGGGTAGTACAGGCAGTGGAAGTAGTGGTGGTGGAGGCAGTATCAGCATGAAAGGTAGTAGGCAAAAGTCACCAGGGACTGTGATTCGAGTAGGAGATGCTATGGATGAACCAAATACAAATCTAATCACTGCCGAACCAGATGAGTTTGTGCCAAATATTCACCCACCAACTGACGACGAAGGAGTACGTAATCCACTTATTGCAAAACTGCTTCAGTTTTTTAATAGTTTCGAAGCTCAATTGATATTACATTTATTTTATCAAGTTTTGTTATTCTTAACTACACTTGATGCTCTCAAATGATTTTATATGGATTTAGCACTGCTCTATTAATAAAACTACTTGTATAATTTACATATTAAAATAATTCTTCCATACTACAACTTTAGTATTCATGGGTTTCTCTTTAAAACTTTCTCTCTATAATGGAACAAAATTATTAAAAAAAACTGTTATAACAATATGGAAATACTAGTATTACTCTTCCGAATACCTACTGCAACAGTAAACATAATTGTGTATCCTTATATAAAGTTGCTTATGCAATGTTACGTTGTTGTGCGTCCAGTGACAATTACACTGTATTACAAGGTCACCAACCACAACTGTATAATCAGGGTTATAGGTTAAGAAATGAAGTAGTTATTTGCATAATATCGTAACTGACTTTGAATCTAGAGATCTCAGTCCTGAAGATTTCAGAGTGTAGTCGTAAACTGAGTGTTATTCAGTATCGTTCACGAGGATATGTGCTTCGTTAGTTGCAACTTATCTACCATTACTCAATAATGCTTCTGCTATATATAAACTGGGTGTATATATTTTAACGTTAAAAGGCTAAATTTACTTACAGGAACAATATCATGCAACACAATCGTTCCTATCAAATGGCTCCTCTGAACTAATAACCGACGACGTCGACGCCAGTTCTGCTCGTGTTTGTCAAGCTATCGAGAACATCCAGAATAAAATTGTTAGAACACGAGAGCTTATAAGAATAGAACAGACCACACGTGATGGTAAATTTCTGCAGTTGTCGGTTAACTAGCGTAATGATTGTATTGATTATAGATTGGAGTACGCAGATAATTCCGAACGTAGTGTTTAATTTTGTTTAGTTTGAAAATTTGTAGAAATAAAATTATCTAACAATGTATTTCCTTTCAGAAAATGTTAACGAGTATTTAAAGTTAGCTGCCAATGCAGATAAACAGCAACTTACTCGAATCAAGGCGGTGTTTGAGAAAAAGAATCAAAAATCAGCGCACAGTATCTCTCAACTCCAAAAGAAACTGGACACTTATATGAAAAAATTGAAAAATTATGAACTAAATGGGGCACCTACGAGTCATAGGCAGCCGAGGGAAGTGCTTCGAGACATGGGGCAAGGACTTAAGTGAGTATATTCTGCCTTTCTTCAGTTCTATGTACAGTTTCCTAATTGTGTTAGTACAGCAGTAAAAAGAGGACACATTCATAAGAGCACATGTATATTTGATCTGCTAATATGGCTAATACACTCACGTAATTATCAGTACATGTAGGTATTTCACTATCCGTATTCAGTACCATTGTACGTATCTTTTCGATTATTAAATTTTCAACTAAATAATTTTAAATTCTCATACCACACATTTCCATTAAATTTAATTTGCATTTTATGGCATAAAAAGTTGCTGCCTTTAAATGTTTATATTATTATTATAGATGTTAATATTTGAAAAGTGGAATCGTGATATTATAGATTTAAACTTATATTAAATGTTGGCACACAGTTTTGTTAGATATATCGTTTATAACAACTCCAATTTTTTTTCAACAATATTCGTTTTATTTGTTCTAGATGTAGAAGTAAACTAGGAAAATAATGGAGTAAATACTTTAATGTGATTTTCAGTGATTTTCAGTTAAAATTGTAAATTGTTAGTTCTCTTCTCCTTTAATCCGTTTTTTATTTTGCTAAGTATATCACCATCTAATTTAAGACTCACTTCCAGAAACGTGGGTGGCAATATTAGGGATGGAATCACTGGTTTTTCAGGGTGAGTGTTGATGTGAAAATAGATTTCGAAATAAACTTTTAGACTCGTCCTCCACGTTAACTTCTGCATTATTGTGAACCTGCTTTTGAAAATCATCTTTTTTATCAACTAAAACACTCACAGTATCTGTTAAAATTGTGATTAAATATTTCATATGTATTACTGAAATGAATAAACAGCGTAGAAAGTTTTATGTACCTTATATACTGTCTAGTATTAATAATATGTATTTAAATATATAACTTGTAGTATCAAAGTATATTTATAATTATAAGCAACCGAAAGTCTACCATGTAAGTTGATCAATCTTTTAAAAACATGTTTTCTTTGAACTATAATACTGACGCTATCAATTATCTCCGTTTCCTTTGTATGTTTCAGAAGCGTAATGTCGAAGCCAAGGGAATTCGCGCACTTAATAAAAAACAAATTCGGCAGTGCTGATAATATAAATACCTTATCACGTGAGTAACTTTTATTTACAAACTGCCCTTTAATTAATTAACACGACACTGTTGTGTACTTTAAAATCTTTAATTGTGTTATTTAACTTACGTATAAAGTATACTATAAGAAGTGTCAATAAAAAACAATGCACTACCGGCACACGTTGCTTCATGCTGATAAACTCTAGTCTTACAAGCATTAGTATGCACGTTCTCTTATTTTACGACATATGTATGTAACTACACTACGAAAAACGTTTTAATATTATTTTAGTCAATAATTGTGTCTATGAGTAAAATAGAACGAAATATAAATTAACCGTTTAAAAGAAATTGTAGTAATAGCTCAGATCTATTTTTATGTACTGTAATATTGAAAGATAAGTATTTGTTTTTCCGCTATCGTGGCAGTTGACAGTAGTAAGTAATATTTTGGCTCAACTTTTCTTCTATATTCTTCCCTATTCTTTCATGTCTCATTACGTATTTCTTCCCTTATATATTTAAACATTGTGTTTTTAATACACGTTCATGTATCTTAATTTTCATCTAAAATTTGATCCTCAAATCGTATTTTACATAACGAAGAAAGGAATTCTGCTCGCATAAACATTCAATTCGTAGACCGTTTCCATATCAAAACGTTGCCTTTACACTTCACGAGCTTTGTGTTATTTACTAATTTTGCTACGTACTTTTTAGCGGCTTCCGTAAGTCGATATCTGCTTTCTTTTATATTAGTTATCCAATACATTTGCGGTAAATACAGTTAAATCAGACGAAGAACGCGATGATTTTCATAAACGGGTACTCGAAGGAGAACTAAGTACTGTAACAAACTGATTTTGCATACACAAGTAAACATTCTTAAATTGTAAATATCGTTTACCATAATTGTGCTAATCGAACGAATTATTTAAACACGATAGGATGACAAAACTAGTTCAGTATGAAGAACTAGATTACACGAATTATGTAGTTGTTAACAATGGCGAATAACTTGGTATTGGATAACAGTCTAACTTGCGGCGTCTGTGTCTCTGCAGATGGCTCGACTTTTTATGTAAACGATACACCGCGTGCAGGTAATGGAGATAACGCTAGTGTTGAAGATGAAAAGGCACATCATGGATCAGCCACGCTTCCCGGCGGATGTAGTCTGGGTTCAACTCACAGTGCCGCGGCAATGAAATTTCCATCTGAAGAAGGTTCAGAGTGTTCTAGTGTTACGAGTGAAAGTGGGCCTGGTAGTAGAGGACAGGCGCACACATGCCACAGTAATAATACTGCACTTAGTCTGAAATCTATTTTCGCGGAGCTGCAAGAACATAGAGAAAATCTGGACAGGATGAGAGAGAAATTAGACGGCGTAAAGGTTCGTCCCTTTTAACGCAAAGATTCTGAAAGAAGCGAGAAACACGCGTCTCTCGTTTTCGATTAACTCACAGTTGATCTCATTATCAAATGATTTTAGACCTTACAGCAGGAGGTGACATTTCTTTCCCATGCTTTGCAAGAGGAACGTTTCAGGTGCGAACGTCTGGAAGAACAAATTAACGATTTAACGGAACTGCATCAAAACGAAGTAGAGAATTTGAAGCAGACCATAACAGATATGGAAGAAAAAGTGCAATACCAAAGTGAAGATCGTTTAAGAGACATACACGAAATGTTAGAGAGTTGCCAAACGAAAATTTGTAGAATGGAACATCAACAGCAACAGCACCAACAGTATGTCACTTTGGAGGGTTTAGATAATAGCAATGCAAGGGCATTGGTGGTGAAACTCATAAATGTAGTATTAACAGTGTTACAAGTTATTCTACTTCTTGTTGCAATGGGTGTTGGTATAATGATGCCTTTCCTTAGGACCAGGTATAGTTACTACTTATCGTAAACTATCTTTCTCTTTTCAGTTAGACCAGGGATTGTTGAGCTAAATCGCGCGATACTTGTTAAGTGCTGTATTCGAATATGAAATAATACCGTTCCCTCCATTCTAATAATAAAACTTACGAAATTTACTATAATTTATATATAATTGCACAACGTAATTATCCATTTTAAATTTATAAGAAATACAATGCGAATTAGCCGAGGATAATTACGTACACGGTCTACACATATCGAACGCGTTATATCATTTTTACATGCATTTCATATTTACATACATCATCGATCATAATTCTTCACCACGTACATTGCCATCCGAATTTAGTTTAGCGCACTCATTCGTTTATTTTGTTTCCACATCTCTGTTGCAGCTGTACTAAGCCTCATTGTTTCATGTGCAGGGTGCGCATATTAACGACTACGTTTGTTGTATTGGGCATAGTGTTCGTGCTCAGACAATGGCCTGAGGTTCACGACGTTGGTAGTCACCTCATGCGCCATCTCAAACAGACGCTCGCCGTTAAGTAGCATCGTAAGTAAATTACCATAATATCAGTATCTATACAAAGTAAGGGCAGAATATTCTATAAGAAATGTAAAAAGCATGACATATAACTGACGATTTTTTAACGACTAGACTTTAATTGGAATTCTAATCGATCTACTCTTCTTCGATCTCTATTTGGAGTACAGCAAATACATGAGATTTATTTTAGGGTGGTATACTTAAATTTTCTATACCCTGTGATGAAGAAAAATTGTACATTGTACACAATGATCAACATTTTGGATCCGTTTATCTGTGCTGTAGTTTTGGAGCAATAATAGTAGGTATACGCGCAAATGAGTTTATTTATATTTCAAGAGCCGATCACGTTCATCATTATTGTATTAAATCGGATGGGTGGCGAAGTCTATTTGATACTGTTAACAAAATTACAATACGCAAAACATTTTGCTGTGCAAAAATGTTTCACTTAGGAAAAAAAGAGATTTTCTAGAGATGGTAAACGTGAAAGTGTCTTTTGTCCCCCATTCAATTGTTATAAATCCTATTCCAATATTCTTAATTTTATCTGAGCACTTCCGTTAAAAACATAAGAGACACGCATTTGATACGATTATTTGCATGCAATCGATATAAACGTGAACATAATCCGTAACGAAGTAACTGCTATGGAATATAAAAAGGAAGGCAGTAATTATAACGCTGTACACTGATATTGCTTGATTACATACGGCACATTGTTAGAAAAATTTACTCCGATAAAGTGATGTTAAGTGATGATTACGTGCACTTTTACATGAGTCATTGAGTAACACGGAATTAGAAGAAATTATCGAGAAGGAGAAAGTGCTGATTAAAATGGTAGAAGAGAAAATGTTTAATAATCATTGGTGTCTGTCGGTGGTCCAATCACCTTTTCCAGAATTAAAAGTTAATGCGTTTGGTGGTGTTCCAACGGAAGCGTGTAATTTACAGGATTCTGAACCAAAACGTTTGCAAATAAAATCGTCCAATTGTTAAACAATAATATAAATTAAGGAAGCAGATGAACATTTCAATCATTGTAGATATTTCTCACTTCGGAGTGTATAAAATAGCATGATGTATTCTTTAGCGATGATAAAGTGGGGTAACTCGGTAAATCGTAGAAATTACAATATTTCTAATTATCTTTATCTCTAATTCCCAAACTAACTACTCTACATTCGTGAGAACTTAAAAAGTAAAACTGGATACAAACAAGTGGTGTACGTAAGATTCAATATCAAAAGAGGACCAACATTGCTCTCTTCCTCTTATTCTATAACGCTAATTTACTTCCTGTACGATGTAAAGGGGGTACTTGTTTCCGAATAAACGATATTCAGACATTGTGCTTTTTAATCTCATGAGTGCTTTAAACCACCACAGACACAAGTATGCGTACATATTATAACGAATATAAAGAAATGAACCATGACAGATATTGAAATGAGAGAAAGACTGATGGACTACATCGCTGTTACAATTGTGAATAAGTTAATATTCGTGGCAATATTACGTTGCTAACCATTGGAAAATGTTGAAACAGTAGGAAAAGTTAAAAAAAAAAATAGAATGGCAATTGTAAAATTGTACAATGAAATATGATGATTCTTAAATTAACAATAGGTGCTCAAATTTGAGGGTGTGAAAATATCTCGGTCCACGTAACTTTTTGATCGCATTAAACATTTCCCCAGTTTCCGCCTTTGTAGATTTATTGCAAGCAGTGTCAGTAAATGCGAAGATTTTATTATTCCACAAATGAATGATATATGACGAACGAAGGGAAAAAAGAAATACTTTTTCGGTATGATCATTGGTTCCTTTTTTATCGTTTAATGTCAAATCCTCCTTATGTATTACGAACAACTAATTTGTAATTTATATTAATTTCGCGGATTAGTTTTTCTGTTATTTGTATATGTTGGACTATGTAATGTTATCCTTTCGTTGACCTACGAAAAGCATGAGAAATCGTTTTAAAACAATTAACAAAAACTGTAAATAAAATAAAGTTTATATGGTGACGTATTCCATTTCTTGTGCCTGTTATTCGTGAATACAACATCAAATTTCCTAATTTCTTATTTCACGGAATAGTCTTCTGAAATAGTATTAATTTGCCACTTTTTACCCCCCATAAGTATTTTATGATTACTTCCTTTCGTATGTATAATTAATATTTATAGGAAACAGTAATTTTTATATTTTTATCGCCTTTTGTTATCAATGCATAAGTAACAGCAGCGCTGCCAAAAAATGTGAACCACCTGAAAACCGGTATAAAATCTCATCGATTCGAATTTTATATCAGTTTTTCAAGGGATTGTAGAAAAAGCCGGAAATTTGATCGTGTATTTATAATTTTACCAGGCAGATTTATATTCTTCTCGGATTGCTTATATAGTTTCTATTTTCTCAAATCGATTCCCTTCAGAATTGCATAATAGAAACTCGTTGAATTACATGTAGTAGCAAGTTCGAGAAACCTTTCTTTCGAATAATCCTCTTGCGTTCCTAAGTAGCCGTTGTTACGTCTATGAATTTCAACACATCGCTGTGACTACGCTAAGTTTGTATGTAAACATAGAGATTAAAAATCAGTTTTGGGATCAATATACTCATAAACAAATATTATAAAAGGCTTTTACGTCTTTAAACTCTTCTCGAGCGTGGCTTACGCAAGAGAGAATGATATCAGTAACAATAGTGATCGAGCGATATCTGAAAATAGACACAGTCTCGCTGATGATATATTGATTCTATTAAGATAATAATGTTTCTAATCTTACGTTGTTTAAATCGACTTTTGAATAAAATGTACGTTTGCTTATTATCGTGTAAGTGATAACTAGACAAAATATATAGGGTGCTCCGTGACGCTACATTGACATTCTTCTTGGACCGATTGTTATTCATCAGTAATCGCTAACATTTGTCCCTGCCACGAACAATACAATTCTGTTTACGTGTATAAACTAAGAATGGAATACGATAAAGTGCACAAGCACTCCCGATTGCCTGTTTGTAGTTTCCTAAAAACAGATAAATGCCACCCTATATGTGTTGTGTAGCTTTAAATAGATCGTGGTGCTTTGTAAGATAAATACGTAACCCAATATTAGAAAATTTGTTAACACCGCCGACCACCGATTTAGCGAGGGCCCCTATCTGCACACGTACAAGAACGTTTGTACAATAAAGCCTGAGTGTATCAGAAGAGAGAAGCAATGTAAAAAAGGAATAGGGAAACAAGGAGTCACAAATATTTATATCGAGAAGAGATTAACACACATGTCAAACAACGATGGACGTATTTTGTATCTTACACTGTTACATTTTTCTATGAGTTTCTTTTTTCATCGCGGCTGTTTACAATTTTATATGTATTTTGTATTTCCGAAGCTTCGGGGAAACGCACGACGTATGCTTGAAAAATAATTTGCGACATGTTAAAGTGATCCTGGAGTTCAAGCGGTCGTTACTCGATGTCCTTGTAATTTTAGGGGCCCCTAGTTTATAGCATAGAGGGAATAAAAAGTAACGAATTAAAATATATCGTCATCGATGCCTTGCATAGGTAGTTAATGTCAAATTATAGATTAAACATTTGTTGTCAATTGTAGAACGATGTAGGCGATACGAGCAGCGATTATAATGGAAATTGTTATCGTGCTAGGACACGCATACCACGCGCATACATACATATTATGCATACACACCAGTGTACGTATGTAATAGCTGCATAACAGATCAGTGTAATAACGTAGTGAAAGGCGAAAATAAGTTTATGTCCATTTTAAGAAGGAAAATATTAACATACGCGCGTTAACGCCCGTACTGTTATCGCTGCTAAAGGATAATGTGAAGCCAAGCATCAGTTTAGCAGCATCTTGTCATTAAAATATTATTTAATACCGTTTCGAAATAAAAAGAATTTTTAATAAAATTGGCCATTCTTTCGCCACTTCGGCGTCTCCTCGTTGTAAACTAAATTAATTCAATTTTTCGTGCGAACTATTATTTAATATTTCGAATTTCTTCTGCTAAAAAGGCCGACAAATAAGAAGTGATGCGTATAGGGGTATAAATTTTAAAAATAACACCGAGGGTGATTGTAAAGTTTTTATATTTTTTATCGAGAGACTTTATCAATAATAATATTACAATCATCACATTTACAAATAATGTAATCGCTTTTCTCATTAATATTATAATATATCACAATTTCTACTTTGTGTAGTGCTGAAAGCTGTTTTATTTGAAAGAGAATCGCTGAGACGCCACGGAAATGTACACTGTATTAAAGGTGATCATACGTAGTTTTACTTTTGTAAAGTTTAAAAAAATTACATCGTTAACGAGATATAACCACCATTCTATAGCATTTCCTTGCAATACAAGTAGCTATCAGCCTTTGACTTGTTAAACAATATTTTAGTGTTTCGCTAGTATTAATAAGAAAATATTTTACTTTCCTTGTGATAATCACACGCTGTACCGTAGATAATAGAAGCTACGTCCTCTAACTTTTCAATATCTAGTATTCGGAACAATTTTCAATGCACACAGAATTTTCATATTTCATGCTAGCAATGAAAGAAATATTTCATTTTATTCAACATACGTGAATATGTTTCTAAATAAATAAGCTTCGTCTTGTTTCACCAACAATATGGTATATTGCATTTTTTAGAAATGCATTAGAAGATAATTAAGAGAAGTGATTAGTATGAGCCAGAAACCATTCCCCATGATGTAACGTTGTAGAGTGAAAACTTATTTCAAAGCTCACTTCGTATATCCTGTGGCTCAATTACCAGCAACTATTCGTCTTTTAAAATATTATACAATACAGTTCATACATACAAAAGGCAGATAGTTTAAAAGTGTCAGCAATATTTCAGTAAAATATTCATACTGATATAAAAGAAAGATAATGTAAATAATTATTAAATTTCACTCTCTTCCTATATGTACGGGTGACTCTAGAAAACCTATCTCCACCCCTCGCCAAGAATTCTCGAAAATATATTTTTTGTGTACAGCTTTAACGTGTATGCTACAGTAAAGGAATACATCGTGGTGACTAATGCCGCTTCTTATAAAATGCAGACTTAATATTGTTTTACCATGCGATCGTCTGTATTACCTGAAATTTCGTTAATTCTTTCACCGTGCGTTTCAATCCGCGGTAATCTGGATCCCCTCCTGGGAATCCCGAAGTACAATTTCCGCTGGTAAAATATTCTTTATCTCATTCTGACGAGGAACTGTTTCTTCTTTCTCCTTTTTTACAGTCGGCGGGCCATGATGTTTCTTTTTGTGGCACATCATGGTCGATCTAGATACGAATGTCTTACCGCACGCGTCGCATTCGTACGGTCGCTCTCCGGTGTGCAGTCTCTTATGAATGGCCATCGGAGTGAACTGCGTGAACGTTTTGCCGCAAACGTCACACCTGTACGGTCGTTCGCCAGTGTGCAGTCTTCTGTGACATCTTAAGGCGGCCCTTCTGGCGAACACTTTGCCGCACATATCGCATTTAAAGCTCTTCTCCCCAGTGTGCATCGTCGAGTGAATCTTCAGATCGACCCGCGTCAAAAATCCTTTGCCACAAACTTCGCACAGGTATGGTTTCTCGCCAGTGTGGATGCGCAAGTGCGTGTTTAGATAACTCTTGCTCACAAACATTTTGTTGCACACCACGCACGGATACTGCCGATTGTCCATGCCCGAATGTATCTTCTGATGGCTCTTGCAGAGTCCTTTGGTTATAAAACCTCTGCCACAAATGTCGCAGGCGTACGGTTTAACGCCGAGATGCCTGTTCTGATGATCTAACAGAGATTGCTTCGTTTTGAAATGCTGCCCGCAGGTATTACACGGAAACGGTTTCAAGTCCGAGTGTACTCTTTGGTGAAGGACAAGGTAGCTTTTAGACTGGAAGCCTTTACCGCACGTGGAACAATTGTAATCAAATTGCCCTGTATGCGTGGCAGCATGCTGCGCAAGCCCTATTTTACTACGAAACGCTTTCTCACAAGTCACGCATTGAAAAGGCTTTTCGCCCGTATGCTTTCGCATGTGTTCCTGTAGCTTATAATTTGTCCTATATTGTTTCTCGCAGTGGGTGCAAACTTTCGGTGTCCACTTCTGCCTTACTGTCGTTTGCTTCTTCTGCTCTTCCACATTTGTGTTATTTTGCGTGGTCGTTAATCCCGGTTCCGTGATCTCTTTTTCTTTGTGCATTGCTTTATTCTTATGTACATCGCATCTTTCTTTATGTACATTTAACGCGTCTATACTTGTATAATATAAGCCACAAGAGCAGCAACAGAAGTACTGTTCGAAATGTGCTATCATGTTACTTGATCCTAACACTGCTTCGTTACAGAACGGACACACATACCAATGCGATCCTGTCTCATCAATCGTGGGGTTACTTAATGTCGATTCTAACAGAGCATGTTTCGCTCTTTTCGTATATTCGATTAATATTTCGGTATTCGCGGTCGTTACTTGGCTCGTCGATGCTAAACTGTTTGTTTGAACAGTCGTATGCCTGGGACTTTCATTTTCAATAACACGTGCCTCTTCCATATCACTGCCAGTTTCTGATTGATCTGGTGGAAAACTTTCGTGCGGTACCTGTGCATTGAAATCATTCGTTACAAACATTGATATTACTCAAAAGATATATTATATCAGGAATAGTGTTACAACTCATTTGAATCTAACAACGTACGTTACTTCCAAGTACGTTTGCAGGATCCTCCGTAGCTAATCTTTCTTGCAATCTACGATATTCTTGTTTCATTGGTATTGATTCATACTTTACATTATTAGAATAATGTACAATTTGCCCTTGATTTTGATCATCGGGGCTTATCGAAGTTACATAATTTATTCCTAATTGACTCAAATGATCGCTCACTGTTAGATTTCCAACTACAGTCACATCGCCTTCTAAATGCACTGCTATTTGATGATTGGAAACCTACAATATGAAAATACAGAAAACTTACTGCGAATCTATCGAAGATTCTTACAATAAACGAAGTACAATTCATCTTGAGTATATTCGAATCAAATAGAGAGTTATCAGTTCGTTTACTTCTTGCATATGTTCGTCCACCATTCTAACGGTATCGCCGTCCAAGCAGTCGATACCTGTAACCTCGATACCGGTATCCTGTTGGCCTATTTCTTCCTGCGTGACAACCTGTTCGCCGCCCGCCAGGTCCATTTCGTCCATGACTTGCATGCCGTGCATCGTGGCTTCCCTTGTTTCTTGAGAAGCTACGTGGCTTTGTACGTCTTCGATATTGTTTTGCATTCTATTAATACTACTTTGAATTTTATTCATTTCATTCACTTCCTCCAAATCGTGCTTCGACATGCGGACGACCTCCTCCTTAGCAATTTCTTTCAGCATTTCCATAAACATCCCCTCGGTGTGTAAACATTTTTCACGAAAGTCAAACAACTGGTCCAGTTTATAAGCACACTCCTCGCACACTACTTTCGGTAGCTGATCGGTCATAGATACCTGAAAATAATTGTTCAACTAATGGCGCGGGCAGTTTTTAACAGAAAGAGTATATGAACTGGCATTGCGATCTTCAGTGTTCCTTTAAACTGTACGTAGCTGAAGCTAACGTACATCAAGATCCTCAAGATCGTGAAACCTTGCACCAATTTTCTTCCTCTATTTATAGTTAAATTAGAAAGAGGGGGTGAGGACGGAGCACCGAAGATCGCAGTGAAATCGGACCTCTATCTTTACGTTTGATTTTACCTGCACTGGCAAGCACGCGGCTATTTTCTTGTCAATGTTGCGCATCTGATCGCCGGCTTCGAAGATCGGTAATCCCATTAGAATGCCCGTTTTCGTCGCACATAGACGACATAAATAATCGAACTCCTCGACGACGGCCATATCAACGAGACAGAGAAGATCGTCTTGTCAGGCTAAACGAACGATCCAAGAGCCGATCGGGACGCGTTCGCTTTATGAAACCTAGCCGGAAAGGTTTTCAGCGTGATTCAACGAACTTGTGGCACGCATTACGACATTCCTCGATACGGCCGCCGTAGAACTTCGGTGTGGAATTTTTCTACTTTATAGGATATGCATAATCCGTAGATATTTGTCAAGTGAGTCTGTGTTCACACCATCGGAGAGACACGGAGGGACTCTTGTAATCAGTCGGGGTGCCCGTAGCGGGGGGAACAGCTTGCGCTGTTCTTTTTTCATCTAAAAAGAATCTGCTGCTTCATAGATGGCGCGCTAAGCACCTTCTCTCCGTCGATTAACGATATATCGAAGATCGAGAAATGTTTACAAGAACTACGTCTCAAACAATGTATGTACTTTTAAATATTCGAAATAGTTCATTCGATCGACGATCTTACGCGATGAAAGCCAAGGAAATGGAACGCTTGACAGTAGTTAAGATTGTCTTAACTGCATTACAGATTTTCACGTGGATCAATTTGTCAATCTACTGTTTCCAATATTTTTTACTATCCGAAATGTAATCCAGTCATTTTTAGTAGATGCTTGCGACAGATATTACTTTTAATTAGATTAAAAATAGACTAGGTCTATGTCGATAGGGAGTAAGCTACGACCACTTATAACAATTTATGGGAATTTTAACAAAACAATGAATTAGCGCGACAAAAATCTGTGATGTTATAGAGGACTATTTTTTTAGTCAAATTCTCCAATAACATTTTCCCGTATAACGTCGTATAACGATGTTACAAGCGTTATAGAATTATTTTATAATAATAACATCCGGAAATTTCGAAGGCCTGTAACTTTGTAGTAAGAGGTTCTCTATAAAAATATTACAAACAAAACTTGTTTAAAAAATAGTTCTCCGTATCATCACGGAGTTTAATCGCATTACTTCGATGTTTTGGAACAATTATCATAAGTTGTGACGTAGTTTGCCACTAAATTAGCGTGACATAGAGGGTGGGGTGTTGTTTTACTTTATATATTATATTTACCATTTTTGTAAAGTATCACTTAATTTTATAAAATTGTTTTCGATATAGGAAATTTTTTTTATGACGTAGTTGAAATATTTTTCATGCGATAATAGGTTAAATGTACATATATAGTTTAAAATGCGATTTTACGTGTTTATAAATAAATCTAAATATACCGGGTAGTATAAAAAAATATTGTTATACGATCTTTCAGAAAAATGGCGACGAAGAAACGAGAGAAGCAACAAAAACGGAAAATTGTGGAAGACGATAGTGATTCAGACGATGAAATCGAAAGTGAGTTCTTACAATTGCTTTTTTTCAGGGCGTCAGTTGTTATTCAGCTTAAATGTTCGGTGTAAATTTAAACACTTGTTGTTTACATACTTGTATTTTGAGGTTAGGTGCTTTTTCGTACATTCTGCGTATTATTCTGAAATTTGCCATCGTTTTATGCATTATTATACATTACATTGCTATCAGTGAATCTCTAATGAATTATATAAACGTGTTATTTTACCAGTGTAAACTTTACATTCGGCTAAAAGTTCCTAACCTAAAATTAAGTTATGATGTGTATTGAATTTATTTAATTGCAGAACATTTTAAGGGTTCCAAAAGAGGTTTGGAACCACCACGTTTGTGTCCGTACTTGGACACGATAAATCGTCAATTTTTAGACTTCGATTTCGAAAAATTATGCTCAGTATCGCTGTCAAGAATTAATGTGTACGCGTGTCTTGTCTGTGGAAAATACTTCCAAGGACGGGGCACTAATACTCATGCGTACACGCACAGTGTGGCGGAAAGTCATCATGTTTTTCTTAATCTTCACACTCTAAAGTTTTATTGCTTACCTGACAATTATGAAATCATTGGTAAGCGACTATTGCAATTTTGTTTCGCATTAGAATATTCTGCTATCTAATACTAAACAAATATTGTTCAGACTCATCACTGGACGACATTAAGTATGTTTTAAATCCGACTTTCGATAAGGCACAAATCGCTCAATTGGATAAAAGCGATAAATTATCGAGAGCCATCGATGGTTCGTTTTATTCTCCAGGTATTGTGGGGATGAACAATATAAAGGCAAATGATTATTGTAATGTTATTTTACAAGTGAGTTCTTACTGGATATATACACTTGTTCCGTTAACACAGCAGAAAATTAAGAGTCCGACTTTTTTTAGGCACTATCTCATGTCACGCCTTTGAGGGATTTCTTTTTAAGAGAGTCCAATTATTTCTATGTAAAAAGACCACCCGGAGATTCTTCTTATCTTTTAGTACAGCGATTCGGAGAGTTAATGAGGAAACTGTGGAATCCACGTAACTTTAAAGCACATGTTAGTCCACATGAAATGTTACAAGCTGTTGTCTTATGGAGTAAAAAAAGATTCCAATTTACTGAGCAGGGTATATAATATAGTATATTGAGGCAGCAATTGTTCTTAATGCAGCAGGTTTTATACAGCGAAATAAAATTTGTAGGTGATCCAATTGACTTCCTTTCGTGGTTTCTCAATGCTCTTCACTTAGCGTTAAACGGTACAAAGAAACGTGATTCTAGTATAGTGTATAAAACATTCTTGGGTCATATGCGCATATATACAAGAAAAATACCACCGCTCGAATTAGATGAAACACAGAGAAGCGAGCTGCTCCATACCGTAGAATACGGCGAAACCATAACCGAAAGTCCATTCTTGTATTTAACTTGCGATCTACCTCCGCCACCTCTATTTAAGGACCAATTTACAGAAAATATAATTCCTCAAGTAAGTATTCGATATTACGCACTACAAGTAATAACACATCGTACATAATTTTATTATTCTTCTAGGTCAATCTGTATACATTGCTAAACAAATTCAATGCTGTGACTGAAAAGGAATACAAAACCTATAAGGAAAATTTTATGAAGCGATTTGAAATTACCGAACTCCCTCCTTACCTTATACTTTACATAAAAGTAAGTACGAAGTATCAGAAATTTTATAATTCAATATGATATAATTCTGTGTTTCTTTTCAGAGGTTTACAAAGAATACATTTTTTGTAGAAAAAAATCCCACTATAGTTAATTTCCCAGTTAAGTATGTAACATTTTCTGATCTTGTATTTTATACTCCAAAAAGTAAAAGTAGCCAGTAATTTGCACACGTGCGTTGTTTTCAGGAACGTAGATTTCGGCGATATTTTAACACCGGAAGTGAAGCAAAGGCATCCTTATACGACATACGACTTAGTCGCAAATATAGTTCACGATGGTGAACCTGGTCAAGGAACTTACCGGGTTCACATTTTACATAGAGCAACCGGCCAGTGGTACGAATTGCAAGATTTACACGTAACCCAAATTCTGCCCCAGATGATAACATTAACGGAGGCGTACATACAAGTATGTATAGCTTCCACGCAAATGTTTATGTGGACTAATATTCACGGAGAAATATCACTATTTTACTTCTTTCCAGATCTACGAGTTAAAGAAAGATATACTTTCGGAAAATGGTGAGAACAAAAACAAAAAGACAATATGATAAATGTAATTTTATAAATAAAGTATTACAGTTTTTCACTTTTTCTTTATTTTTTTATTACCCGCTATAATAATATTAACTCTACAGGATTATTTATTTAACTAATTTATATACGACATTTAGCAAATGAACGAGGAAATAATATATTCGTAGTCTTATAATTACCAACATTTTTAAGTTCAAACATCAGCGCGTAAAATGCCATTTTTCGTTCTTTGAAAAACAGATTGAAAGTTCTTTATTCCGTGTTAACGTACACACATAGTAAGTTTATTGAAAAATTTATCGCAAAGTAACGAGAAATCCGAAATCGTAAACGTTAATCCTTTTATTACGACTGACCCTGCGAGACGCCGATTGAACCGAAAGATGCCGAAGTTTGCCGAGAAGATCGGAAGTGTAAACTGGAAGTAGAAGTGGGAAGGGTGGTGGGGGTACGGGTGCGCGGAGGGAGGTTGGAGTGTCGCGCCGAAGCCGAAGCGAGTCGGAGTAGAGTCACAGCCGGCCACGCGATAGGATTACGAGCGAGCGCTCTCTTCCGTACGCTTCGCGGTTTTCCACCTTTTTTTACCGCCGTGCCTTTTGTTTTCGGAGTGTACGCCAGGGCGACGCGTTCGCGTATTGTTCGCTGACGCGCTAGTGATACTCTGACGTTCCGCTACGACGTGGTTTATCGCCGCGAGTGTTTTCCCTCTGTGTGCACGTTGTGTTGTCTGTCCAGTGTGTTCTCAGCACGTGGATTACCGCCGGTGGGAGCGACGCTTACACGAACCGTGAGTACTCCTTTCCTTTTCAACGAAATTTATCCACCTTTCGGAGAATGTTTGTCGGGTATTGTCGCACGTGTAACTGTGGTCCACGAGCTTCACGAACCTATGCAGCTCCGTGAGAGAGATCACGGGCAGCAGGAGCACGTGTAGGAATTTTCGAAAATCCTGGCCGCTTGCTGGCGGTAACGGTTCTGTGTCGTGTAAACGGCACCTGACGGAGAATCCCTATCTCCTTTAAAGCGTTCCCGCGTAAGTTGGAGTATGGAAGTCGGAGCCACAGCGCTGTTTGAAGTGGGAATATTTGAAATACTATTTTGATTAGTAAATTCCTGAGTAAATGCGAATAGGATAAAGTATTGAAAGTATTTGAAATATTTCAAAGCTTTTACAATTCTGAAGAGAAAGTAGAAGAAATATATAAGTAATATATTAGCGACTATAGACGCACTGCTTGAATTCCTTTTTACGGTTCATTGAGCAGTTCTTACATATATTTATTTCGACTTCTAGAAGACATAACTTGAAAACAGTTCTGCGTTTCGTCGGGCAAGGTGTCTTTGAGGTTCGTTGCCTCGAAGGGCAATAAATTGGGGCTACAGTTCAGGTCCATTGACACTTCAATGTGAAACACAAAACAGATTTCTGAAGTTTCAAGTTTTGTGTATCCCTTATTTCTAGAATCCCCCGTCTAGGACTTGGAAAATAGGAAAATATAGACCTAAAGCAAATTATTTCGAGTTCATTATTTCAACGTTCATCCAAGACTATTTCCTTTGCATTCACTTTGACGTTTATTATTTAATATAGGATTTGAAAATTAAAAAATCCTTTGTTGCAAATATTGTAGCAATCCATGTAAAGTAACATTGTCAAATCCTACAATTTCATAAAATGGCATTTTCTGCCAATCGCGAAAGCCCACAATCGGGAAGAAACAAATCGTTTGCTATTTCCTACTTGAGTATTGCTCACTATCAAAGTGTCGTGTTCGGTTCGCGTTCGACTACCAAGGCTTCGCCGATTTAGTAGGCAGAAAAGACACGGGGTCCACGCAACGTCTCGCGATTCTAATGTTCGCGTAGACCGGTTATTCTCGTACACGAGGCGCACGGTAATTCGGATTTGTGTCGGCGTCTTGCCAATAACGACGTGCACCTTCCAGTAACCGTCCCGAATACCTGTTTCACGCGAACCTCGAAAAAACTGATTGCGTGGCCTCCGTGTCGGAGGGACGGGCGGCAGCGTTCCTCGGTTAAAAAGAAAAGGGCAGACAGAAGGGGGAGGACGTACGTTGACTCTCGAGGAAGCCGCGAGTTTCGAATTCCTAGCATCCCGGCTGGCGAACTCGCGTCGCATCGCGTAAACCAGTTTCCGCGTGCGGAAAGATCCTTCGATGACAGATCGAAGCTGCGTCATCGGTTCCGCGCACTGCGATCCGCCATTTTTCCAACAACTTACGGTTCAACACGTAGGTATCACGAGTAAATTTTTATAGTTTATCGAATAAACCGCGCAAAGCGAAAACGTGGGAAATATGAGTCTGGTGGGCATTTCTGACCCTCTTTTTCTCTGCCGTAAATTAGGTAGATTACGCGTTCGTTTGCGATATAGTAAAGATAGGGGGAAAGCACGATTTCTTCGGGCAGATAAAGGGATTAACGTGAGTAGGAAAGAAACATGGTGGCTATTGAGTTTATATATTAGGTCGTTCCTTAGGATTTTGCATTTCGAAAGGTCACGTCTCACAGCGGATCAAATAAAATACGCAAAGGGACAAGATTAATCGTTGATGTATTTACTTCTCCGTTTTACAGGTTCTCGTTTTTTGAGTCACTTCTGAATGCTCAGTTTATAAATTATTGCGATTTCTTAGTTCATCTTCATGTATTCTTCAATATTTTTTCGAATATCTGTTTTCTGGAAATATTCGATTTCCCATTAAATGTTTCCATTTACAATGGTTAACTGCAGAGGTTAACTTCTCCTAAAGTTTGTTTTCGCCCTTATCTTGGGCAAGAACACTTTTTACGATTGGTTAAAAATTTGCCCATCATCTAGATTCTGTTATTTAACTAGATGACAATAGCAATTGCGCACAATTCTCCATAATTCTCAGCTTCTCTCTTCCCTACTTCAATTTCGACAACAAATTGAAAAATTCGTTCGTCTATTGAATAAAAGTTTCACTTCCAACAAGTATCGTGGCACGGGATGTGTTAATTGCCGTATTCGTGGCGGAAGGCAACCGTCCAGCTCTTTTTCTCGCGTAAAGCAACGTACTCGTAAACCGAAGGGTTGGAATTCTGAAGTCGCGGAGGATGTTAGCGAGCTGTTCATGGAATGTTTCGAACGTGGGTGGTGTATTAAGCAGAAATGCAGCGTATGACGTACTATTTCGTTTCAAGATCCTTCGCCGACCATCACGTCCTGCTATACCTAATACCTCAACGTCCTCGAGCCTTCTAGAATTTCGTATAAAATAGCAAGGAGATTCGCCTGCCTCCCTCTCTTCCTTCCTATTGCATTTTAAGCTCGCGACTCCCCGCCGGTGGACATAAACGTGTCAAGGATGGAGATCATGGTTGTATTCATCTGCGAGAGACATCCTTGAGGCACTTAAATATCGATTGAGGATAGAGGAGTGTATCGTCAAACGCTTCCTGCCGGTGCAATTTAACGTGTGCAAGAGCACAACACGCTTACCTCATTGTTTCTGTGTTTACACGGTGTTCTGTTGCGTTCATTTATACTTTTGTTTCATTAACACTCTTGTTCGCAGTTTGGGGTATTTATATTTTACATGTGCGTAGTCCCGAGGTACCTTTTCGCAACGTGACCACCCTGAATAGCTCTTGTACGCTTTATTTTTGTCCATTTCGGAATTGTACAATTTCCGATAGCTCCCATGACAATAGACTACCCGTTCCCATGTTCGCCACTCTGCTTCCTTTGTTGGAATTTTATTGCAAATTGTATTTTTCTTACTCGAGAATTCCGACCCAGTTAAATTTAATCTTCAAGAATAAATGGAAATTATTTTCATTTTAAACACTGGCTGGAGGAAAGATAACATAATTTTTCGCTGGGAAACACTCGGCAAGAGAATCGATACGCATTGGAGATAGAGTAAAATGTTATTTTAAATCTTTTCTTCTTATTTGTCTCGATATCGAGTTTTCCGAGTTTCCCTGGCATCACCAGTCTCGCGTCTTTCAGAACACCTGCATCTTATTCTCGAGGAAAGGAAGGCAAGTCGACAATCGAAACTGATGGGCAAGAAAGTCTCCTTAGTCCTCTCGTTTAGTCGCACCGATGCGACCGTAATTAAGTACAAGGAAGAAAGTCCGCGTGGATAAAAAACGAGGTTTCTTCTTTCCATTCTTCGACGAATCTCCACCACGCCAAGGCATTTTATTGTTTCCCTCGCGCGGGAAGTCGCTCGCACGAGAAATGAATCCGCATTGGAGAAAGTCGCGTGTTCTGTCGCCGATCGTGGCGTCTTTCTTAACCCTTTCGCGGCGGAATAAAACCACGGGGAACGATCTGGAAAATATGTGCTCCTTTGTGCGTTTTAAATTACTTTAGCTTGAGATACGAAATTGGAAAAGCATGTTTCTTAAGCCTCTCTTATTTTTTCGAAATTAACTAGCAGCTAGAGTGCTTGTAAATAGAAATTTTAATTGTGGAACTAGCGAACTGTTAGTTTTCAGAAAAATTATAACCCTGCTTTAAAGTACTTTCTGAATCTTGCTCCAATTCCATACACCTGTAATTAAATCAAGGAGAATTATTATTTTACTACTTGGACAAATGGAAACGTTACTTTACACAGTTTGTTGAATGAATTACCAAATGCAATACTAGTGTTTTATTATTTGAGTACACCCTCCGCAAAAGAAACCCTGCACTGTTTCAAACTGACTTCAAAAGACAGCATAACTCCTCGCGAGCGAAGTTGAGGGGGCTGGAAAGGAAGGGAAAGTTGTCAGCCTCTGAACTTTATTCACGCAAGCTATAAAATATGACTGACGTTACTATAGTCGATGCCACTTAAATTCAAAAGCAACCTAGAATTTTGCTCCAAACTTCATTCAATATTAACAAAGACATACAAACAGAAACGCATAGAAAGCACGGTGTACAGAAAATGTATATTGCTCCATAGCAAACTGAACAATTTCGAAGCACCTCCATGAGCGAGCCTCCTCGAAGGAAACTGTGAGAGGGTTTGAACGTGGTGGCCGAATATAATGTGACACAAAGAGGAGTCGAATCGCGTTCCATACAGGGTAGAGGGAAGACTTGGTTCGCTAGAGAAATAGTCCGTGGAACAGCAGGTGCCCAGCTGTTGCATCGTGCATTGCATCTGCCTATAGGTGAACGATTCAAGCTACGACGGTGGTGCAAGACGCGTCGTTGAATCGGGTTACACTGGTCACGTTCACGTGGAAATTATGAGGTTCGCGCCTGATGCTCCCGTGGCTTGGAAGTTTACGGAACTTAGGAGCCTATCCTCCGTATCTCTGAACAGTTAGAAGTCGATGGTCCGATCGGTATTCCACGCGGAGCTCACGTATTATCGCTCGCCTGACCGTGACTTGAACGGTATAAAAAGAGCGTTCGATTTCGTCGAGGGGACTCGTGGAATAAACATCCAGCAGAATGGTGGTAATTTATATCTGCGAGGGGCATTAATCGTGTGGAGGGAAATTAAGTATTTCTCGAGCGATTGAGGGGTGAAAGTGCGAAGAAAGTGAAGGTTTTGGGAAGTTTGTGGATGGTATTTTTAGCTGGGTTTCATTAATTGGTAATCGTCATCTAATAGATGCAACTTAGATTAGTTGTCTTCTCTATGGAAACTTTATAGGGGAGGCACAGATACTTTTTGCTGCAACATTTCATACGAGGTATAACTTGTATAACTGAGGACTGGTATTTTGAATATAAAAAAGGAAAGAAAAAATAAGTTTCAGGAAGAAACAAACTAGGTCTCATATTGGGAACCCATTTTTTTATCTGCGAATTTGAATGATTTTCGTTTTTATTTTATTATGAAAAAACCGAATGTTTGTTATAGTACTTTCCAGTGGGTTGCTAAATAATACATATTCTACTTTTAAAACGTGTAACGAATTTTAATAAAAGTCTTCTCAGTCAAGAGTTATGATGTTTTTAAGAAACGGCTACTTTACCTTGTGTTAGTGCATACATTGTGTTAGTGCATATGAAATTGCGTAAAAGCTTATTTTATTTATGGTGAGGATACAATGGCAATTGCTAACGCTTGCCCACTTCTCGAGGAATGTCACAGTAACTTAAAAAGGTAAAATAAATAAAATAGCAGAAAAGCAAAAAATGTTTTCATTCAAACTTCCTTTAGTGAAACGGCAATTTCATATGCACCAACCTAATACATACTTGGTAGAGATAGTATTGGTTTAAGAAACATAGGTGAAGGCAGAAAGTATGTGAATATGCGTAAAGTACACTTCGCGAGCCACGGAAGTTGTATTATGTTTAAGTAGAAGTTAGATAAACCCAACGATAGGTTTCATACTCTTCGATTCAGGTACAAACAGTTTGCATTCGGTGAAATAATACGGAAATAGTTGTGCCGAATTTGCACTGGGTGGAGGTGGGAAAGCGTTAACTTTTGTACTTGTACATCATAGGTTCAGAACTATCCGTGCAAAGTCATCGAGACGTTCGTTTGAAATTCAGTTTCTATCATCACTTTGTAGTGGGCCTGTAAACGTGTACGTTGATTCCTGTCTGAAGAAGAGTTTCATCTGCGTTGCAGCAGCTTCGTGATCAAAGTTGGCTACGTAGTTTGGGAATAGTACACTGCACTCGAAACTTGGAAACGCGTGGATCCGTTTGGGAGGAAAGAATGTCGCTCGAGGCAGATCTGCCCGCTTGGATAATCGAGAATACGTTTCCAGCTGGGATTCGCGTGTTTTAACCTGGAGGAGAGACTTGTCGCCCGAACGGACGCGATCTAGAAGCGTCCTCGAACTGGGACAAACATGGGCGACACGTGTCTTTCGCAAATTTTGAAATGTAGGACGATCGTCTTAGGAGAGCTTCTTTAACGGGGAGCAGTTGGCGTTAGTTTGCATAAGAGGGAAACCGATAGTTCTGCACTCGCGTAGCACCGGCGCCGAACGAGCCAGATATTTTACTCTTGTAATTGGAAGAGGCAGTGCATCCTTTGATGCTTTGACTTCGGAATTATAGAAGAGAAGCAATGACAGGTTTCAATAATAAATGGGGCTCGTACTGATATAAATATTAAGCGAAAAAATGGTTTCTTATTCTCTAAAAAAATATTTGAAATTAGATTTATGCTGTAGTAATAAGTTATATCTCGTAGAGTTGCTTAATTCTGATGAGGACCCAAACAAGGAATTGAGGCACGTGGTTTCTGTTTGTCACCCGTCGTGAATACCAACATCCATTCATTCATAAACGAGCATACATTATATTGCTTCGAGAGATATACGCGTGTAATTTTCATTCAATTGAAATTGCATTTTTCTTCGCGTTCGTTAACAGCGGAAGTATATCGCGGCGATTCATTCGGTCCAAACGATTGTCACTGATTACTCTCATTACGACAATGGCGTAATGACCTGTAACAATCTGTTGATGGTCCATTTTCTCTTTACCTTACGACTTTAGGGAAGTTTTCAAGATTAGGTATTCTTCTTTCACTCAGTCATGGCGAATAAAAAAGTAGTTTGAGTAGTTCTGAGTAGCACTCAGAAAAGAGGATTCTCTTGGACCAATCAAATAACCAAATAAATAAAAGTCTTTGTGCGTCTTTCCTTCATATATTTCTTGACTTAAAATTGGCTTTTGAGATCTTAAAATCTGTATACATATGATTTATGATACACACGATATCAATTATGCATGCAAAACTTTTTCTCTACCGAATATTCTGGACTTCGTATATCACGTGTAGACACATAATTTAGTGTCACCAAGATCCATTCAGCATAGTAGTTATAAAGATCTAAAATTAAAGATGAATAATTGGGAGCCGGGCATTAAGAAATCGAAACCAATTTCTCATTGCCAGTCTTTCAAGAAAATAAAGTACATCCTTTCATGCAACTAAATTAGCAATTCCAAAGCTAGTATCAACAAACTGCTAGGGAATTGCTTTCGATTTCTCCACTTCACCGAACCCTCAACAACCACCTGAAGATAGAGCAAAGGTTCTTAAAGCTGAACAACTACCAAGAGCAATCACCTTTTCCAAGCAGAAAAGAAAAGCATATTCTTCATCGCCCTACCAGCCGAGAATCAAGCAAAGCGACTAGGGTTGATGCTTTCGAATTGAAGCCCTCCAGTTAACGCGAAGGTGCATCAGTCACTGCGGATGAGACAATGAGATTGCACGCACCAGCTGGAAACAAGTTGGCCCTGTCTCCCCGGCATCACGCACACTTTTGGCGCACCTTTCTTCCCTTTTCCTTTCTGCCTTCTCCCGTTCTGTTACGCGATGATTAGAAGCGGAAGGACACCGTCGTGACTCGCGCAGATTGAATACAATGGTCACGGTGTACCCTCATTTACGTAATGCACTAGCAGAAAGAGACAATGCCGTCTGGCGCTTCTCTCGTTTATGATTCGTTGCCCGGGAGACGCGAGAAGAAAAATCACAGGGCTGGTTCGTTGCCCGTGTCGTTACCGCCTTTCGAACGAGGATCCTCCCCGAGTTTTCTGCATTTCGCGAGTCTACGTGACACGTATCCCCGTCGTTGAGGGAAGGAGAGGGACGGGCCAAGTGCATCCTCGTCGGTGCGCGTGGGTGCAACGACGCGTCGATGACTCAATTTCTCTGGAGACAGTTTGTTTGTTTCATGGGCCACCGTCTGATGCGTCGCCACGCCTCCCCCCGAGCGGGGGCAGAAATCTCGTCGGCGGAATTGCGGTTAATTGAAAAATTAAACGGATTCGATGAGGCGCGGCTGCTTTGCGCCTCATCTCGGGCGTAGCTGCATTCTTTTTTTCAGTGGGATGGATCGCTTGTGGTAGGTTCTGCTGGTTTGCTTCTGGGTTTTTATGTTAACGTGCACATCGTTTTTGGTAAATAGTTTTAGCGGCATCTATTTTTATTAGATTGTTTGGAGTTGTGTGGTCTGTGGACGGTTTTGTATTTTTGAGGTGGTTTCTGGTTCGATAATTAATTAGGGTAGATAATTTCTAGAAGTTCTACTTAATTGTGGAGTTCATAGAAAAGTTACATCCATAATTTCTCACGTGCATTGTTTTTAAATTTGGTTGTCCTGTTGCAGCGATTTGGTGTCATTTGAAAGAAGAAATATTTTTCTGGTTTCTATCTGCTTTGTAGTTTGAACACGTTGATCTCATTAGCAAACTGTGTAGTTTCGCTAACATCTGTTGCAATGATTTATGTACATCTTCGATGAATTCCCTACCTTTTTGCAATCCAATTTGCATGAAACTTTATATCCGCTGTTTCAACTATAGAATTTTATTTTTAGACGTGCTACTCGTGAAACACTTTTTACCTTTGCATCAAAGGATTACCTCAATCTGTAAAAATAAAAAAACTGACTTTGATTATATAGGGGAGATCGGGGATAGTTGATACAGGGGCAGGTTGATACAGACGAATTATCTCGTCATCGTATATATACATATGTAGCTCTATTTGACCGAGATATGTGAAGTTTGTTGTTCAATTCTTTACTATGTTCCAGCGTGCGTCTGTGTACCTTGACGTTAACAATCGTTTTTCAACTGTTTTCGTTTATATAGAGAAAAAGTAAATAGTTTTGATACATCCAAATTGATCGTTCAAATAACATTTTTTCATTCATTTTGTATGTATTTTCTCAAGTTTTCGCTTACTATGTATTAAAGAGGAAGGACCAAAGTATATTTTGGCATATTTGTTATTAAGTAATTAGTTCAAATAAAAATGAAAAAAATTGAAAACAGAATAACGTATCAACGAGCCCCGGTATAAAATTTTGATAGAGGTGACAATTCTGGGTCAGTCGTGCGATGAATCGTGTTTTCTCGAAAGCAGAATATTTTACGTACCTACTTCAAAGTCGAACACTCCGTAAGTGCCAGCTAGTAAAATGGTGGATGATGGATTCACCTCCATAAATGATGCCCGAGATTGTCAGACGTCTGACGCAGCATGTGCATCGATTTCTCTAAGATTGCTTTGCACCTGTATGGTCGATAAATGTCCCGACGTCCACGTGGGGTTACCAAGAAGTGTTTCCACCGAGAGGGACTGAAGATTGCGTTCTTCTTTCGTGACAGAAAATGCTCTGAATGCGAGATTAAGAACGAGAGTCTGAGTGGCAGCGGCGAAGGATAAGCGGGTTGCACACAGTTCCTCCATGGCGAAAATATTGCACGTTAATATAACTTGGAAAGTTGACAAGGTTCACTTTCTTTTTCCTATGGAAATTTCGAATCTCGAATTCAATTAAACTTTCCACGTTCAAACAGAAAGATGATCGAAAGTGTGCATCAAAGTTTAGTATAGGAAATTTTTTATACTGGAACGTTGGTTTCATAAATATTCTGAGATAACTGTTGCTCTTTAGCGTTAAATTGTTGTATATGCTATCGTGGTTGCTTGAAATGTGAACCTATTCAGTGCGTCGAGTGTAAATATTAATCGGTAGTGTAAATATTTAAGAAAATATTACTAATATTCTTTCAAATTTGCACATAGTAATAGACCTCAGTATGTTTGCAATTTCGACGTGGTGAAATGTGAAGGTTGATAGTGGAAAATGTTTTCTGTTATTTTGTTATGAGAAGTATTCGGTGTTAAGCTTCCAAGAAATTTTGTAAAACGGTTTTTAACCCCAGAGGTGAGGTTTGGGAGCAACGTCAGGCTTGTTATAAGTCACTACTAGGTGTTATATCTTCTTGTTATGTGCACGGTAAACAGGAGGGAATACGTAAGTATTTTGTGTACGTAGCTTCCCACTGTGAATATAAATCTTTGTTACGACTTTATACGATGTCAGGCGGGCTAGTATCTACTTCCAGGTATCTAAATTTTCCTGCATAAATATATGGCGTCGCACTCGCATATAAATTGCGTGACAAATACAGCAAGTATAACGAAAGTTTTACGAAAACATTGTGACAGAAATCTTAGATTATATCGATGGCTTAGTGCACCAATATTTTATGTCCATTTTTTGTGAAATTTGAGTTTTTATATGCAACAAATAATTTATATCGATGGCTTAGTGCACCAATATTTTATGCCCACTTTTTGTGAAATTTGAGTTTTTATATGCAAATGATAGTTCTTGACTGTTTCTTTATGCGGTATAAAAATCACATTTATATCTACTTCATAAATTTGTATTTTTATTCATTGTATGTGGACAACTATAAAAGTGGATATACAATACTTGTGCATCGATAGCATCGAAGCCATCGATATGGGTGATAATTTTTTAAAAAGTATTCACTTAATATAAATGAATCGATAGATCGAACTAATTGCCTTTGCATTTTCATGGCATGGTGGAATAGATTACACTTTATTTTATGTCCACTAATAAAATTGGATAGTAAGAAAGGAAGCTTTATAAAAAGTGGTAGAAATTATTAGAAATGCATTGTATTTTGTGAAGTTGGTTAAAGTTATGAACAATCCTCGACGAACGACAATAGTCTCTTAATTGTATATCGGATAATGAAACTCTGACAATAAAATAGGCTCAACGTGAAAGATATCATATATGCTATTCGAAATAATTAGGGCATCACCAGTACAAAAGCTCCAGCATTAAAAAATTAAGCGAATACATTAGTATGTTAAATGCATTCTTTAGGATCAACCTTGTTCATAGTGCTCTGATTCTTTTGAGCAATATCTCTTTCCGTTTAATCACTATTCATCACATACCAAAATAGTATCTTCAACGACCCATATGATTCTTCTCCATTCTTCCAGCAAAATATCTTTGAGCATTTCTTCAGTAGACTATGCTAACTAATAAAAAAATGTATGTTAAACGATTTTACTAAAAATGTGCTGAAAACTAAAAAATCATTCTTTTCTTGTACTACAATTTCGATGGTGAGGTGTGACTTTAAATAAAATCATACAAACTCTGCGATTATCCTGTAGAATTGTTCAGATCAATAGTAAAGAAAAAGGATAATCACAGAGTTAGTATGATTTCATTTAAAGTCACATATCACTATCGAAATTGTAGTTCAAGAAAATAATTATTTTTTAGTTTTTAGTGCATTTTTAGTAAAAGCGTTTAACATAAAATTCTTTTTATATATTTTTTATTTTCTAGGTTTTAGTGTTTGTGGATTTTTTAATATTTTTTTTATATTTTTTTCTAGTTTTTATTGTCTGTGGATTTTATATATATGTTTTTCTAGCTTCTAGTGTTTGTGGATTTTTTTATACGTTTCTTTTAAATTTTACTTTTTTTAAAAACAATTGTATTGTCATCCAAACTACACACGCCTGCAAATTTTGAATACAATTGGATTAGCGGAAGTGAGTGATAATTGAGTTGCCAGATTTTAACCATACACCAAACAAAAAACACCAAACATACAGAGGATCGAAGCTAAATAAAATCTATTAATCAAGGTTCATACAAATGTAAATTATAATGAGCAACTCCGAATTTAACATCACTTAAATAAGTAAAATTGTTATATTTATGTGGCGGACGGATACTTTTGCGAGTAACGGTACATATATTTCTCCTGCCTTGCTACTAGATCAAATGTATAGAATGCAGGATGAAATTATTGTAACGAGCCATCGTATTCCACCTGGGAAATGAAAGCGTGTATCCAAAGAAACAGTTGACGGAAAGAAACGAAAGCAGCGGGATCGATTGGCTTGCTGATGGCGTGTGCAACGGCCCTTGAGCCAGCCCTCCGTGAATCCGATATAAAGGCTTCAGGTGCACGCGTGTGCATGTGCACAGCTTCAAGGAAGGAAAGGTGCTACGTGTATGGGTGGATCGTCATATGGGTTACCTCGGAGCAAGATCGCGGCTAGAAGGACAGGCTAACGGAAGTAGACTTTTTCTGCAGTCGCGTTTCAGTAACTCCCCGCGGAAAGCTCGGTGGAACTTGAAATATCTCATCGCGCTAATTAGTGTCTAAATAGTTTCTAACCCTTGGGATCACGGTCCTTTGTCCGTGAAGCGAAGATTGCGATCGGGCCCCACTTTCTATCGCCTCGTTCCTCGCTTCCTGCCCGCTTCTTATATAATTATTCGAGCCGTGCATGCAAATTGCTGCATTCACTGGTTCCTGTATCGAATCGTTGCAATTTTTTCGGGTATATTCTCTTTAGAAGTTAGGTTGCGGTAGGAGTTCTTTTGTTTTGCAGGATTGAGCTAAGTCTGGAGCTTGAAGTTGCGTTCAGTCAGTTTGACTTCAATCGTCATTAATGATGTAGTCACGCTTTAGTCAAGGTTCATTCAGGTGCTCAGTGTTCCTCAAATGGTCTGATGGGCGTCTGTGTTCACGCTTCGTTCACGTTGGCTGTATTAAGCGGTGTTTGAATGCTCTAGTGTTGGGCTATGATCGTGTTGTAACTATTAGATCACCGATGTACATCGAGCAGTATCAATTTTCATTTTCTTTCATTTATTTTAGTTTCATATTTTGGAGTTGCAAGTTTTAGAAGAAGTATGTTATTTCTATTAATAATTTTGCTTTCTCGGATAAATGTATTTGCACAGTTTGCTATGCTGTAATCCTGATTCAAAATTTTGCTATATCAGGCTCTGTTCTAACCGCAGTGAACCTTAGTAACTGTTTCTTCCTCTAAGCATCGCGAGGCTTACTCTTCAGTTTTTCAAGGTGTTGCGCATCATCCTCGTTATGCAAACCTGCGAGCTATGCGCTACATAAGTCGTTCGAATTTCGCTCAATCTTTAGAATGTTATACCGTAGCTATCCTTAAGTAGAAACAGCTTCTAAATACAAGTCTGGAAGAATCTCCTTTTCAAGTTACATGCAGAAATATAATAATCAGTCTAATAAATGTTTAGTAGGGGATTAATTAAAATTTTCCTTTTTGTTGCAAACTACAGTGACCGCGTGTAACAACATTTAAATCCACCAAATTCTCACGCGAAGCATACGTTATTCCAAAACGGAACACTTCCTTTCACCAAGTCGAACAAAACAATTTTAAAGCAAAATTATCGCTGATAAATTGTTCCGTGGTTTTCAGAATTATTCAGCAGCACAAAAACGAAGGTTTTTGGACTCATTCTCATACAGCACCTCCCCCATGGTCCTTTATTTCAAAGTCAACCTGCATAACCCACAAATTGCGATACAAAAAAAGCGTGACTGCATTATTGTGACCCACAGTCCACGTTTTCCGTTAGACGTTATTATCCGCACCACCTGTCTTCGCGTGTGCTCTTCCCCTTCTTCCGTTATCTTTCGCCTTGTATCTAGATATCACCCGTCCCTTTCTCTCTTCTCGCTTGTCTATCAGAACGTCCTCCTCTTTCCTTCTCTTTCCTGCTCCGACCAGCATTGGCAGCCATACTCCGCCTCGTTGCCATCTTCCTCCCTCTTCTAGTCTATCGGTTACCATATTCGACCGGGTTGTTACACCTGCGACTTTAAAGGCTCGTCGAGCTGTTTTATTTAAACTGCACGTTTATCGTCGCCATCGGCTGGCAACCTGGCCGAAATCGGGATTGCTGTTTGCGCACCCTGATGAGTTTCCAGCACGTTTCGACCGTTAGAAACGCGAGTTTAACCCGCTCGCTGCGTAGGGGTGGGGGATGCGTACACGGTGTTTAGAGAGGTATGTTCGAAATCGTTGAAATGTGTGGTATTCACGTGGGGGAGTAACAAATGCTTAGTCAATGGAGGGTGGGTTATTTTCTTACGCTAAGGGAGGAATCCTATTCTTTGGGTTAAGAACATAGCAAAATTGGGGATTTTTTTTGTAAGACACTAGCGATTTGATTCATCTGAAATTTGGACCATATTTTAATGCATCTTTGAGGAAGCAATAGTTTTTTTTATATTAAATTTCAATAACAAATATAGGAGTTATACATAATCGACCAACATGTCGCGCAAAATTCGTCGCCCGCTGGTGTGTCTGATATTTATCTTCCCCGTAATTTAAAAAAATTAAAACCGACTTCAAAAAAATAAAATTGCACTAAAAAGTAAGAAAATAATTTTTTCCCTTATTTAATCTATGATTCTCATATTTTTTAAGTCGGCGCCAGATTTACACAGTACAAATGATGAGGCACCGACGTAAAAAACATATTTTTTAGTAGATTAAATAAGGGAAAAAACTATTTTTACTTTTTAGTGTAATTTTATTTTTTTGAAGTCGGTTTTAATTTTTTTAAAATTTTTTATTTTTAACTTTTTAGTTTTATATATATTGACACATCATGCTAAGCTAAGGAGATATGCGCGTACGTACATAAAATAATTATAATTAGGTGACAATAGTCTTTATTATTAACCATAACTGGACAAAATATTGGGCCAATATTGATTCAGTGTAGGATGGGACCACCGGGGCATCGCCCTCTTTCGAATAAAAAAAGATCATCAAAATCGGTCAATATGCTGAGGAGTTATGCGGGGACAAACATAAAAAAAACATACAAACCGGTCGAATCTATAACCTCCTCCTTTTTGAAGTCGGTTAAAAACAGAAAAATAAAACGGCGTTTCTCTATATACATATATAGCCATAATTTCATGAGCGAGAAAAAAATACAAAAATTTTTGAGTAATGTGGAGAGTTTTCAAATTGAAAGGTCTGAAACTTTAACTTTTGCTGTACAATTTTGCGCCAATTTTCTTATGTAATCAAAGAAGTATATAAATGATCGGTATCCTGGTTCATCAAAGTCTAAAGTAATGTTTGTTGGACATACAGGCCAAATTTGAAGGTAATCGGTTTAGTGGTTACAGAAATATCGTGCACACCAGCGGACAACGGCGGCGTGATGGTCGATGCATAACTCCTATATCTATTATTTAAAATTAATAAAAAAAAACTACAGTTTCTTCAAAGATGCATAAAAAGATGGTCCAAATTTCAGATTATTCGAATCGCTAGTTTCATAAAAAAAAATCTAAAATTTCGCTATGTTTTTAGCCCAAAGAATAGGATTCCTTCTTAAGGGGCCATGCCTAGTTGATAGGCGTGATTTTCGGGAATTTTTTGTGGAAAATCTAATGTATATTTTTTACAACTACTTGCTTATTTTAAAAGTACATGTATTCAGCAACTCTCAGTAATTTTGTTATAGAAAAATATTAAAAAATGAACGAATAACAGCCACTCTCCCAGAAGATACTTTTTTTTTGCGGTGAGCACGATTTCTCAGAGCCGGTCATCTGAAATCGAAAAGTGAAGAAGATTTTGTTAGTATATGAGTTTATCTAGTTCGTGAACGAAGGATTTTTGTTTTTGATGAAAACTCTATTTTTAATTCACGAAAAACAAACAATTCAGACATCAAAAAATCATGATTTTGCGATAAACGGCCGCCATTTTGTCTGAAATCATTGTTTTGAAAAATCCTTCGTTCACGAACTACTTAGATAAACTCATATACTAACAGAATCTTCTTCACTTTTCAATTTCAAATGATCCGGCTCTGAGAAATCGTGCTCACTGCAAAAAAATATTTTCCGAAAGAGTAGCTGTTATTCGTTCATTTTTTAATATATTTCTATAACAAAATTACTGAGAGTTGCTGAATATGTGTCCTTTTAAAATAAGCGTTAAACAAATTGAAGAACGTAGTTGGCACACCATGTATGCATCGCGTACACCTTCGTTTTAGTAGTACTTTATGATTCAATCTTTCCAGGTGAAAGCAATATGCACCATTTGGTTGCATATTAATTAGCACTTCATTGTATTGATAATACAATCTCTATCTTAGGAGACTTAGTAAATAATTAATATCTATAATTGTGGTATTCAAAATGTTGTTTACCTCATTTTAATCGACGATCTCTTACATAGTTCACGTAGTATGTAAATAATTAATTTAGAAAGAAGTAATAGTAACCCTTTATTGCCAGTATAAAAGTGAAAGTATCTAGTATTGGTGTTAACTTTTAATCAGATTAATTTAACGAAGTGGTGCCAAATTTGGATGGAGAGGGATACGATAATTAAGTTGTGATACAAGTTAATTGCTTCCGTAGTTAGTTTTAATGACCTGCGCGTAGAAAGTGTTCGTGTTCTTTAAGGACAGTTTTTAGAAATTTGACCTTCGAATTTTTACACCTACCGCTGGCCGATGTTACGAAAAGAGAACGAGTCCTACGCGTGCTCCGTGTCACAACCTCGTTCGCATAAATCACCCGCTAAAACGCATTCTAATCGCCGGACAGCGAGTATGCTCGTACAATAAATATACAGGTATGCTAATTCACGCGTGCAGAGGTGTGCAAATTGTCGCTTATAAGCTTCAGATTTCACAACCAGCTGTAGGTATGATCGGGCACTGGATGTTTTCAATTATCCTGGATATCATTCTCATAATTAATTCCCCCAGAAGTGAGTCAAAATATTATATAATTAATTACTTAATATATGCACTTCTTATAATTTCCTTTAACTCCAAGTACGTTGCTTTTATTTTCATAAAGAATGGCCCAGGCGCACTTGATAATATCAGGTACGTTCTCATGAGTATCAATTAGTATTCATTTTATTGCATTCGTATAATTATCTGCAGAAGCAAACTTCAAATTTTTTAACACGTAAGTGACGTTTGAACTGTCTCCATGTTTGCCACTATCGGTATTAAATTCGTTCTCCACTGGATGCGAATCATAATGGGCGCTTTTGTCGTAAGCCATTCCCACAAATTCCTCCAATATTGCAATTAAAGTTTCACGAAGACGTTAGAACGAACGTTAGAATGGCCACTCGAGGGGGCCAAGACATTGTGCTTATGTACGCCAGTGGAACTGTGCTAAATCTCCGCGAAAGTAGCCGCACGTCAGGCCGACAGAGCACAATGGCGAGGTGGAATTGCACAACTTTAGGCCCTACTGTCGTTGAGCACTCTCTGGAACTCTGTGGGAGCCAGCTCGCAACGGCGAAACGAAAACCGTTGATGAATTTCCATCCACTCGGCATCGAGAGAGATTATTCAACCTCAATGGTATCGCGTCCCGAGGAAAACCCTTCGGAACCAGTCCAGCCTTCGGGCACCGTGCATCACCTTCGAGGGGGTCCTTGCTTCCGGCCAATTGTAACCATCCTGATCGCTTCCGGTCTCACGCTTCGCATAACTTCTCGCCAGTCTCATCATCTCCTTCGCTTCTTCTGTCGCGCCCTTAACTGCCTGCCAGATTGCACGGTATTTCTGCCTTTTAGCTCGCAATCAACCGTTCCGCAAACGTGCTGCCCTCGCGGAATTTCAGGAACATGTGGCGGGGGAACATGTGGCAGCCAAGAATTAAACAAACCACAGTGCAAATTCAAGTAATGAATGTTAGGTCGCTTCTAAAAAAAATTTAATTCAACGATTATTCTTGAAATAGGTAGGTATTTAAATTCTGGAATTCGCAATTGATGATCACAGTTTGGAAGTCTTAAATTTAATGTTTTAAACAAACTTTTAGCAAGCAAATTTGGAATAGAAATCAAAATGTAAATATTTTAATATAAACTTTATATTATACAACAATAATGCGCACTTCGCAAACATTCAGCAGGCGAATGAACAGAATTTGTTAATTGGGTTTGGGCATTGGACCAACCAATTATGTGAATTTTAGACTACGAAGAAGATGATATTTTATTGTAAAAATACTTTGTTAGTGAGGCAGCGAAAGGGGGTATATTTGGTAAGGTGCACAGTATCTAGTGGACGCCACTGGGAATACGTCCACCTTGTTTTGTTATAAAAGATTAAGTGCAAATAATTGATTTACACTTTACAATTTGTTGTATTCACACGTCAATTACATATTTGTATCACCTACTTTATTTGTTTACAGGGTTGGAAAATGTTTGTTAATTATTTCTTAATTATTCTTGAAAAGTATAATTTAGTTTCTACTCTTTTGAGCGTGATGAAGAAGTCATGTACACCTTTCCAAATAATTAAGGGGATATACCTATCCATTTGAACGCTAGAAAAATGTACATTTTGTGGATTTTTTTACGAGTCAAAGGCTTGATGTAGATTTTCCGTTTTTGTATTATGTTTACATAGTATTATGAACTACTTGCAAAAAAGTTTCAGTTAAAAAACTATTGCTTTTTAGAAGTTATGGATACAAATCCGAAACTCTCTCGATTTTAGACGGCTACGCAGTGGCCCGGAAAAAGGTGTATGTCGTGTCTGTAATCAAAAACAGTCCAAATTTTTTATAAAATATGTTAATAGCTATCGACCTACGACACCTTTTTTTTATTCCCATTACTCGTTTATTAATTATAAAGAAGAAATGTCGACTGTTCTCTTGAAAAATCTTACTTTTTTTTTATATCACCATTTATTTATTTTTCAAAATTTTCAAAATCGGCGCCGTGAGTCGATAGTTATTAACATATTTTATAAAAAAAATCTACTGTTTTTTTATTTCCGGCACGACATACAGCTTTTTCAGGGCCACTGTGTAGCCGTCTAAAATCGAGAGAGTTTCTGATATGTATCCATAACTTCCGAAAAACAATTGATTTTTAACAGAAGTTTTTTTTTTTAAGTAGTTCATAATACTATGTAAAGATAGTACAAAAACGGAAAATCTTCATCAAGCCGTTGACTTATAAAAAAATCCACAAAATGTACACATTTTCCGAGCACATTACGTTTATAAAGCCTGCGTGCTGAAATGCAAATTGGCCATTATATTTCATTTTGGACGAAACGTGGCCATTATTAAACCATAATCTCATAAACTTCAATGGAAAAATAAAAATTTGACATTTCTTTCATCTTCCTATTGTTCTCCTATTATTGACACTATCTTCAGAGGCTTGGAAAACATGTCAGTTGCTACATTTCCTCGAATATAACAAGCTTTTTACATCTCGCTGGAACATCCACCACACGCGCATCAGCATGAAAATGGCGAAACGCGCGTAATTTCATGGTCGGCAAGCGAAAAAATTCGTAAGAAGATAGGAGAAATTCAATTAAAATTTTCATTACGCAACTGCTAGGCTAGACGCGTACCTCCACCACTCGAATTACGCGGCAGGCGAAAATTCCAGATGGCTATATCCTTTCGAAAAATAGATAAAAACTCGAGGATCGCTCCCGAGGGTGGGCAACGCGTTCACGCATTAAGGGCGCGTTGCATCAATTTTCCAGTAATTTCATGCCAATTTCCTGATCCCTTCACGAATCTCGCCGGGGGGGAAAGGCTCTAGGGGGAGTTTCCGTCTTCGAATTTGCGTACCCCTCTTTCATCCAGGGGCTACGACGGAAGAACTGCATCGATTTCCGTCGAATAAAATTCGAAACAGCTTTGGATACCCCCCTATTACGTTTACTCGCGTTCGAAGAAGCACAATTTGCCGGATTTTGCGGCGTTCGTAATTCTCGGCGATGCTGAAACGCTTAATTCGTGGGATTTGCGAAATTACATATTCACGAGGGGATATACGTTTCGCGCGCACAGGATTTTCGTTGACGGTTCATTTAATCCTCGTTACCGCGAAACTGGAAAGTCGTAGACGCAGCGGAGTAAAATCTTAATTACGCACCTGTACTTGCACCGTGCGAATCCTTTGCCGCAGAAAGGGGCGAAACCTTAATTACAGGGCCGTGGGACGCACGGTACGTGTGTTTGTACTACTTTCATTCGTCGTATATTTGCAGGCGTGTTTGGGAAAGTGGCGGGGTCCCTTTCAGAAAGAGCTTGTTTACGCATTTCGATTCATATCTCTCCCAAATGGATCTTTTCAAATTCTGCGGGACGCACAAGCTCTGCATAGGCATTGATCTCTGGCAGTCTGAATCTGAATGTTTCTCAGACGTGCCTCTTTTTGCGAAGTGCAGGCTTGCGATGCAAGCGCCAAATTGCGTGCTGAAAGTAGGGAGGGATGATTTTCAGATAAATTGGCAATGTCTGAGTTTTTTTTACCGAGGTTTCTCCATCTTCTTAACGAGGCTGGATCGCAGCCAGAAATTAAAAATGAATTTTAAAGTAATTTTGATATGTTTTCGAGATTCGCAGTTGGATTTTTATTAGCACTGTTTTACAACTAACAATAAGTATTTAAAATTTTCATGCTTCCTTGCTTTTAAAAAGTATATTTTAGGGTTTTTTTTTGACAAAGATAGCAACGTAAAGAATTTAAATATATTACGATATGAAGTATAATACATTACATATTCATGAAAATTACTCTTCCTTTATTTTCATAATATATTATGACATACTGCATAGACACTGTACTGCAAATTTTGATGAATGCAAGTGGAATTTAGATTATAAATAATAAATATCTACATAGATAACACACTTTACATTTGTAATAAACTTGCAAATGTAACAATAACATTTCCACTGTATCTCATAAATTCTTCGAATGGGAACAATAAATCGGTCAAAGTAAGTAAAAAGGGACAATATACTATATATAAATTTAATTAAATTAAAATAAAATAACATAATCTAAAAGAAATTTAAATTACAGTATAATATTAAAATTACATTTTTAATGAATGTACGATACTTTCCCCCCAATTTAAATCTACTTCTCACGGTAACTATGGCTACCCGTAATCAATAGCTTGTACAAAAATTATCTTCCCTTCGTGCCTCGCCCCACAGATAGCACGTTATACCGTGTTTTCGAAGAATGTGCTTGTGTCGTGGCACGAGGAACCGGAAGTGGTCGGCTAAATATGCACGACCACGTATCACCGCGGTTCATTGTCGTTCCAACGACCGTCGAAGAGTCTCCTGTCAAGTGGCATTAAATCGCGCGGCTCGTGCACGACATTCAGGTGCGATCGACCATCGACGGAGAAAGAGAGATCGATCGTGAGCGGCATCGGGCCTGAACGTAATCATCGTAGTAGTATTTCCAGCGGGGAAAATGTCATCGCTGATGAAATTCCTCAAAGAACGAGGGAATGCCCGTTCATTGGCTAACAGAGGCGCAGCAGGAAAAATCGAGCCGCTGCAAGCTCGAAAATTTGTTTGCTCGTGAGTAGTAGCTTGTAGTTTCTCATCACTTTGCCCGATCTAGGATTCTGGAAAGAAGTTTGATTTTATTGAACTTTAATTTTAGTGATAATTATCGGGTTGACGGAAGATTTAGTGTTCGAAACGACGAAGTTATGTAGAATTTTTTTATTAGTTGATTTCGTGGATGTTTAAGTTGAATATATGGTTTAATAGTGTACTGAGTACCTTTGTATAGAAAGGAAAATTAAATTTTGAATTTATAGCAATCAACGTGGATAGAATTCTCTTATAAGTAGGGGTGATTTAAGTTTCGTATTAGCACTGAATTTTTCTTTCTGCTTATTTTTGCTCTTTATTATGTGTCTTCAAAAAATTGCTGGCAATGTACTGGGTAGAACTACATCGGTTTTGGAGCAAGTTAAACGGAGACTTATTGTTAGTATCCTAAACATAATTTATCGCGCTCTGCCTCCCCAAAAGCTCACGAGAAACGTCCCTATAAATTTTCGGCAATAGGCTTTATTGCCTACTTTACTTCATTTATTTGCACGTCCAGCGTTGTTATGAATGAATGGCCCACGTTGAGTTTCTACGATCTGTTCAACACTGTACGAAGTATTTAATATCAGCATGGAAAACTGAATATATTTGGATTATCGTGGAGCAAAACCCTTGCGCTACTCGTAGAAAATTGATTTCGAAACGTATCCGAGAGGAAGTAAAGAACACGAAGCGATTGCATCGCGATGATCTATCTTTGTTGATTGTTTGTTGAAGGTAAAGCTAATTGACTTGGTTGGAATGTAGAGTGTAAAAAATATTTCACAATTACGCGCGCAGCTTGGGATACTTAATTCAGCGTTCAACACTGCTCTCTTAAATTTATTAATGATTTTCAAATTGTTCGACTAATTGCACAATTATCATTTCACTCGTCGTACGCGTCAGTCAGGATATTCTCCACCGTTCTATTTTCTCCACGCATCGTATTATTCCATGAATTTTTCATTTTCTTTCGGTAAAACACTCTAAGAGGTGTTCTAATTATACTCGAAATACCATATCGTTTATAATTCTCGGTACTTTCAATTTCTTATTATTTTATGATTTATTATCCGCGCGCCAATTTCACGCTAAGAAGGCTAATGCTAAATTCAATAGACTAATATTCTAACTCGTCGTGTATAATACACTTCGCTTCTAACATTGAGGAAGAATAATCATTAAAAAAACGCGTGAAAATCGGTCTAGTAGTTTTGGAGAAAAATGTTAACAGACACCACCACACACATACAACCTCTTACCCTACACACATGCACCTTCTTCGTTTCGTCGCCGGTAATTGTGTCTCGCCGAGAATTACCGTTAAATCTTCAAAGAAAAAAAGGAAAAGGAAAACTGGAAAAAGGATAAATGGGCGAACAAAAACAGGCAAAACAGTCGTTAGGTATTTCATTGAAAAATAGAACGGGGGAGCATATTTATGCTTGAAGATTATTTTCCGTAATTGCTTTGATTAAACGCTGTGGAATTTAAAAGCGTTTTGGTATAATTTACATTTCAATGTTTAATTATATGTATAGGCACTAACGTGTTACGCTAAATATTCGAATATGAACCTGGAATTTTATTCAATATTAGTTTTAAAATCCACTGCAAAAATACTGATATAACTTTTGCACATACTATGTAACACTGGTCAAAATATGCTTGCAAAAAAGTTTCAGTAAATATGGCTTTGGAAGTGAACCATTATCGAGTTAACATAAAAATGGCTGCACTGAACATGCAAGTTATCGAATGTGTTTTCCTCGTACTTGAAAGCACCCAACTCAGCAGCCTTTTTTATCGAGGATGACAGAGACTGAAATACGAGGTTTTCCCTTTCTTTCCCGGCAATAATCCTGCATTCGTTATCTCAATTTATTTGAAATATGAAGTGACGTAGAGTATATCATGATTCATTTATATTACATTGATAATATATCTGTACGTATATTTTAATCCCACGTCCAAAATGTCTGAACATCGATTTGATATCAATGAGATCTATATCCAGAGTGTTGTACCATTACTACGTTCTCATATATCATATCTTATACGATAAAGCAGAAAGTTTATATGTTTGTGTTTGTCTGTCGCCTGAAAACATTCGAACGATAAACATCTTGGATCACGAAATGTGGTTTAGCTCATTATGAATAAGACTATTTTCACAAAAAAAAAGAAACACATTTTTTTTTTTATAAAATCAATCTAAAATCCTGGGCGAAGTCGACTAATAAAGCTAGTTTCTTATATAAGCTACTCTATATGTCCATGAAAAGAATTCCGACCTACTGGAATACATTTTAAAAATAATAAAATACTAAAAGACCACGAAGGGTTAAGAATCCCACAAACAGTCTAGACACAAAATAAATATGAACGATCCTCCAATCCATACTCACAACAGCAAAACACCCTTCGTTCACCACACACCCTGTACAGAAGCTTCCCTCGGAAGTTCGTGACGGGAAGGAAATCTCCTCAAGTCGTTTCCACCTCGAGTCTCGAACAGGAATTAAAAAATGCAGATCAAAGGGGCGACGTATCGCCAGAGCTTTCCGCGGCGTACATAAGTCTCAGACAGGTGGAGGGGAGGCAAGTGCTCAAAAGGTAAACGTGGAAGCTTTTGGCGCGTCTGCCAAAAAAGTATTCGAATGCGGAGCTGACGCGCGCGTTCGCCTGGCTCTTCCTTTAATTACTTCCGGCCTCCTGGAGCGTCATTATTCCACCGAAGACTCTCGCGCGTTGTGCCCGCTCACGAAAACGCTCGACACCCGTTCGTTCGCGCCTGTATTGTCCACTTCTTTTCTCAACACCCCCCCCCCCCCCGCCCCTCGGTCTTTGCACCCTCTGTCGCCGAGACGCGTGTTACTCGCGTCGCGGGCGAGACAATTAACTCTCCTACGGCGGCAGGTGCGCGAGCCTGGAATTCGATCGTAGAGCAGGTGAGTAGCTCGCGTGCTACTCTTGGCGGCCTCGCGTGCTCCTATTGAAAGCGACGCATTATCGATTCGTTAGGGGAGGTTCACTGACCATTGTGTATACGAAGAACGGGGGCCAGCTTGTACCCTTACGTCTGTTTGTTGGGTAGTGTGTTTCGGCAGGTAAAGTTGATACAGTGGTACGATTAAGGAGGGGGTGGCTTCTACAGTACCTACTGGGAATATATTTTATCGCATCACTCGAATAAACGCGTTAGCACTTGTACCCTGGGCTGGGGAATATTTGAAATAGTTTGAGACAAAATTGTAAAAACCGAAATATTTCCATAAGCTAATAGTGTTTGAAAATATTATTTCAGTTAATGCTCAAATGAAATACTGTTTGAAAATACTGGTATTGTTTGAATGGTATAGTTTTGTCGGTGATAAATGTGAAACACAATTGATTTCTTAAACTCGCGGCAAGTAGTAAATGAAAATCGGGAAATTACGCATACGTATGTACGTCATAGGTTGAATAAGGCATGAAAGTCATCTAGATTGGTGGGTTGAATTGGTTTTTATCATGAGATTGGGAATGTTTAAAAATTTGGAAGTAAGAAGTGAGACAGTAGGTTAAAGGGGACTATCACGATGTTCTCATGCCTGTTTGTTATAGGGTGTGGTTTGGGGCGAACGGTGGAAAGTGTGGCAGTAGATTGTACATATCATTGTGACGGAGAATATTTGATAAGAGTAACTCATATTTAGAGGATAAATTTATCGTCTAGAATTTGATATCTTTAGTGTTATCTTGAAAACTATTTCAGATATCAGAATGTTTTTTGACTGAATTTCTGCACTTCGTCGTTTTTAGTACTCTTTTGTGATATGTGTCTCATATTCTTCAAATTCTGTATATAATTTACTACCCTTTCAATGGAAAATTGCAGTACTTTCACTTTCCTCAGTTGATTCCTAGGTGACCAAACGAATAGGATTTGAAGTTTCTAAAATGAAAGTACATTATTTCGAGAGCAAATCGTATAATCTATTTGCATAGTTTGTTTTCGGTCACGACACTGGGGGATTCGGAATAAACGAAACGGGGGCAGAATCGTTCTATTTCCCGATACCACGATATCGATCGGCCTGCCATTAATATCGCGTGATAGCTAGGCGATCGAATCAAGTAAGGTTTAAAATTTTTGCTAACGCGAATCGATTGAACTATTTCAGTTTAACAACCACTAAAATGGAAGTGGAATCGTTATTCTCGATCTCACGATATCGAATTGGTTTCAATATTGACCCTTAAATAGCGGATACAGGGTCTATTGTGATTTATATTATAATTTCATTCATACACATCTTAAATTAAACTTTCATATTAGATTCTTCCTAAATAAATAATACCTAAGTACTAATAAATATGCAGTAAACATTATTCCACGTTAAATCGATCATTGGATGAAATTGAAATATAATGTGATGCTAGTAAAATTAGCCGAGGTTTAACTGATCGTTTTGCTGATTTCGAATTTTTTTAAAAAATACACGACGTCAAAGATCTGCGAAAATAAAAGCGTAACTTGCAAATTTCGGCGTGCAATATATATTAAAGAAATTTGAAACCAACAAAATGGTGACTTAAACCCCTCATAATTTCGTGTGAACTACATCATATTTTAATTTCATAAAAATCCCCGGAAGTGTGTGCAAATTGTGATCGATTTAACACAAGTAGATTGATACCTAAACAGAATGGCACCAGATGGACCCCATGTCCTATGCGCAAGGGTTAATATTACGCCATAGTCATGAGTTTAAAACAAACTAGACTATTAATTTTCGGAGGATCGCGAAGCAGAATTCTATGGTCGCGTGTCTCGATTCACTGTAACTTATCGATTGGAAGAATAATATTCGGTGATGATTGATCAGAGGCATTGTTCCCAGGCTTTGTCTCGCTGCAGTTTCTTTTTCATCGCTTTCGTATCCTACTCTTATCGCACGTATACTCGCGCATTCTGAGTAACTTTAGTAATTTCAGAAGTATGCCTTTGTGACGGGGACTTGAAAAAAGTTAATTAAAAGTCCAACGATTGATCGACTCCCCGTTACGAGGATACTGTCATTAATTTTTCGCTTAATATTAATTTCACGAGTTCTTCAACTGCACTTTCTGGCGCTTCTGTTAAGGCATGAAGATAATTAGAACGTCAAGTTTAACTTTTTCAATACATTTGCAGCAACGATATGTTAGGGTATCGCCAAGATAGTCGCTAAAATTTTCATATCTCGTTCTGCTGATATTAAAAAATTCGCCAGAAAGTTAAACATACAAGGAATACTTTCCCTCAGTTATAACTCCCTTTGTGTGCTCGAGTTTTGAAAGAATGTTTGGCAAGGTTTAATATAGAAGTATTGTTATCAATTTCTGTGCGTTAATAACGTTTCTTGCAAATTTTTTCGACGACGATGACTGAAGTAATTAAGAGAAAGTAGAAGGGAGTATAATAAGCTTTATTATGTCTGAGGTGGTTGTTAAAGAATAAAGCAGAAGGGGACGAACGTACAGAGAGAAAGCAGTTTCATGGATCGTTGGGCAGAATTTAAAGTATTGTGGTGGCTAGACGTAGTAGGACAATGAAACTACGAGAGTCTCCAGCGCGTCGAAAAAGTCGACAGTGAAAAAGTGACGAACTATGAATTTTTAATTAACTAGGTATATCGCTAAAGGAAACGCCTGCGCTGGTGTCGCTAAACAGTTTAAATTATTTTATTCTACATTATAAAACTGTACTGTAAATGAAGAATCAAGAGTTACTTGGACATAAGTGACTTAGTCTCTAAAGGATAATGAACACGAAGAACCACAGTAAATTTTTTTCGTCCCTTTTTATTTGGGGTCTAATATGAACGAAGAAAGAGTTCCCTTTATTTTTTTTAAATTATCGAGGATCCATGCATTTTACAAAAATTCCAGATTGTATAAAGACACACGAGCGTGAAGGCAATCTTGTGTGGACGGTATATCTGAGGTTCATGCCACATATTTTTAAATAACTTCCATTCCTCTGAAATCATAGGTATGCAGAGTAACCATAAAATACACCCGAGTGTAACGAAAGAAAAATTTCTTCACTGATATTGCAATTCAAATAAGAAGATGACGAAAAATTCCATTTATTCTCATATTGCCTTATCAGTTATCAGATATTTCGTGCAACATTTATTTCAGGGAATTTCGTATCATTGCGACGATCAGTGATAAATTATCTGACTGTCGATGATACATTAAAAATCTCGCTTCTACTGGTTTCGTTACGTTTCATTGATCATATTCGGTACTAAAAGCTACCATCAGTTCCGGAGAATCGATTCCGAGCAAATAATTGAGTATGACTAAGATCCTTGTGCATGTCTGATTTATGTTGGAACAACGTAGATAGAATTTGTAACAGGAAAGCAGCTTGTTCGAAGACGCTAATGCAGTCATTTTGATAGTAACACGACAGTCAGGCGGTGGTATTTAAATTCCAGCAATGTTTCTGTGACAAATGATTCACAGAGATACGGAATGATAAATGATTATGGTAGTCGAAATGAAAATATGACGGGTACTAAAGTACTGCGGGGAACGTATTCTTTCGGGTAATTGCTTTTTGAGAAAATCAGTGAAAAAGAGGTAAACACATTTTTGATTGATTGCAATGATACAGCGCGCAAGTACACGTGACTTCCTGCAGAAATAAATGAAACATTGATGTTGCAGTGAATACTTTTAAATCAGTTTAATATTGGCAATACGTTTGAAAGTATTGGGTTAATTAATATAATGCTTTGATAGTATTTCAATACATTAGTCACAATAATTAGAGGTTGACTTTTTCAAACGAGGTAAATCAAGGTGCTTTGTAAATATTTGATAAAAATTTACTGGCGTGTTTGAACAATTTAATAATTAAATTCTTTATACAAGAGTTCAGTACTAAAATAAGTTGTCGGATATAGAAATGTTGTTAGGTATGCGAAATTCTATAGCAGTAAATATTCAGTATTTTTTCTATTTTCAATGGTTGGTCTAATTTGCCAACAGTTTTGTAAAAATACTTTCCACTATTATACATTCACGTAAGGAAAGTTTTTGAAGTTCTAAAGTTAGCGTATAGGTATTTACTTTCTGAATATTTTTCAACTAATTCCGCTTCGAGTGCGCATGCACTGATTAGAAGTCGGTTGTACGTCATATGAGGTTCTCTAATTTCATAAAATTACACCCTTGGAACGATCTGAATAAGTCGCGAAGTCATTACATTTCGGTGACTAATAAAGTGCCATTTTATCATTTAGAACTGAAAGAATCATGTTCAAGGAAGAAAAATCACAAGGTAAACGATAAAAACGCAAGGTGAACTGATAAGCTTCATTTTCATGCTGTCCACACGCGGAAGACGCAGTATATCATACGGTCACGACTGCCAGCTCGATGCGAGCTCATTACACCTGTGTTCATACATTTCTACGTTTTTTTTTCTGCTATCTGCGAAACATTTTTCATGCGCTTCATGCATAGCGGTTTATTCTTTCTCCCTAGCAGACGTGAATTACCGCGGCAACTTGTATTTACCATAAAATCGTGATCTCAAACTCGCAAAGCACAATAGCAACTACAGAACCGTGTAACGATGATAGATATAGTTTACAACCGCGTTCTGTATTTCGTTCTCAATTCTCGTTAGAGGAAGATTTGTCGTGCGAGGGAAATGAATGATAACCAGTAACCATTGTACCTTTTTAAATGAATCATCTGTATTGATATCTAAAGAGATGCCAATTTGTCTTAAGAATTTACATGTTTAAATAGATTTTAATTCACAAAGACGTGCATTTTACTTCTTCGACATTAAATTAGAAGAAATTTATTTCCTAAACCGTCCGTAATCACAGTTTTTATTCCTCATTTTTTAAATTAAACATTTTGCACGTTTCAAGTTTCAACTTTCATTCTCCTAATATATGTTTATTGAAATAACTCCTTATTTCCATCTTCTGATGAGCGACTGAAAAATTGGTGAGAAATTCATATCGGAGGGAAGCGAGCTCGTATTAGGCAACCTGGAGGGATGGCATTGCGTGTAGACGAAAGAATATACTTTTCTACCTGGGGGAACCGAAGGGAATGCTGGCCGTGCTATTTCCTGACAGAAGCCATGCAGCACATGGTCACGGTTCTGCATTCGTCGTGAACGCGGCAGGTAAACCAACACACGGGCGCAATTGAAACGTGAAACTTAGCCGCGAAGCTTTAGCCATGCTCGTCGATTATGTAGACGTAATATTGATAGCATGGTCATATACTTGACCATAGCCAGTAGTATACACGACCATCCCCATGTCATCAACCCTTTTCTGAACCTAGAGCAACGAATTTCAGCAAGTTCGAGTCGAATTCAATCACGTAATCCCTTTTTAATGGAGTATTAGATACGTCGAAGGGGGTAATGTTGATGCTCTTATAGAGACTATAGCGTGGTATAAAGCCACGATCCCACGTGTGCAATGAGGGATGCAGAATACACACAATTGCATCTAACAAAGTTGTGAAAGGGGCTCACTTTTCGAAGGCAATGTACATTGATGTGCCTTTTTAAAAATTTGACTTTGATGAAAGTATTATTGTTATGGCATTTAAATCTTTTGAATTGTGACAACATAATACTGTAATCTTTGATTTCTTGTAGATCATTTTTTTGCAAACGTGGAAATTTCAGTTTTGCATCTTAAAAATAACAGAGATGACATTCGTTTGCTCTGTGGCCTTAAAGCCTTTCCATACGGGACACTTTTGTCGCTCTTGACTGATATTTCAGATGTATTCACGCATTTTATATTCTTCCCTGTATCGTATAAATATAAACTATCGATATTTCTGCGAAGTAAATATATCTGAAACGCATCAGTGTGAAAAGGTTATAAGACATCAGGTGGTCTCGCATGTAGAATCGTCACTCCATTTTTGGAATGGCTGTTTTCTAACACGATATACCTACACCGAAGTATGAAAGTGGAAGTGTTACAAATGTCTAGAATAATCTTTTTAACTAGGAGATACTGACCAAGAATGCTGAATATACGCATGTATATTTATAAAAAGAAGTGTGCATCACGCGACTTGGAGATTTATCGCACGTCGATCGCACTGTTTAGTAAAAGTTAACGACCTCCGCCGTGCACTCATCTCTTCCAACTTCTCGTTTCCCATTTTCACTGTGCAATCCATAGCCAATAACTCACACATCGAATGAAGCCCGTATCGTTGGCTCCGCGTCCTAGGGAATCCACTCAATCGCTGACGCTTTTCTCTTTAAAATTCAACCGTAGTCCACTTGTCGCGATGAAGGAAAACCACAAACGATGAGCTGTTCGCATGGCTCGCAGGATGATCGGGCTGTAATTTATTCGAACTACCTGCGACTTAGGCTGCGAATTTCCTGTCTAACTCTGCAAATTACACACAGCGAACTGTTCATAAGCGTTCGAGGGACTTTGGGGTTTGAAGGAGACTTACATTACTTCTGCAAAATATTATACCTATACTTGTTTGAACGGTTATGGTAAAAGTAGTTTCCTCAATATTCCTCTTGATGACTTACTAATTTTTCTACAAACCCTACCGCGTGTCGTCGAGTGCATAGATTTCACTTTTCTGTGCAACGATTCCCACAGATATCTCTCCGTTGGAGAGATTGTATGATTCTTTTCAGGAGCCTGGTTTATCGTGTTGATCTGCAATATATTACAGACATCAGTTAAACGTGTGCTTTGCGACCATTGTCTTCTTGAAAGGTGCACCTTTGGCCCATCACTCACTTTGATATAAATTTCCTGGTACAGCGTGATGAATCTCTTTGGTCACTTTTCCCATCTATTTTCTTCACATCTCTATTCTTCCCCCGCTCAGCTGCCATCTTTTCATTAACTCGATAGAAACCTGTGCAGAACCTCTACCCCTTCTCTCTTAAAATTTAATCCTCGGCTCGGTTTACAAAAACATTTAATTTTCCACAAAATTCAATTTCTTTTGAACAATATTTTGGAATTTAGTTAAAAGTCCGTTCTTCCTGCGGCGTCTATCACTGCTATGCTCGAATATTTGCCTCGAGGTACGAGTCGTCGTGGCAAGAAGAGGAGGTCCCATGGAACGTCCTCGTTCCTATCGAGATTGCATGAAGCTACAAGGTCACCGTTGCCCGAAGTAAAGTGAATTATGCGACCTTCCATGTGGGATCCCCAAGTCCGGAGCGTTTCCCTCCTGAAATCGGCAGATGGTCAAACGGAAACGACTTTTTACCTCGGCACTTGGTGCCGACTGGTGCGTGAGTGTACAAAGGGTGTCCTATTTTTACGTTTGCCTCGCTCCTTCGCTTAGGTGAACATTGTTGGAACGTTTTGTCCCCAGTGTTCCCAAAGGAATCTGGATTTCGGGACTGCCGCATAGAAAACGTACCGGGCAGCGATGCAGCAAACGCATTTGTGTAACGCGGCTAGGGTAGATGCCCCTATTACGATGCTTTGGCGTCGATTTGCTCACGAATGAATTAATTACTGACTTCTTTTACTTCAATTTTGCTTGGTGAAAATTTCTAATGGATTTTTTAACTTTTCCCTTTATTAAGGCATTTTTTCGGGTTAGAAATGTTAATTTTTCATATATTTTTTTAATTCAAATGAAAATACATGTTTTTGTCCCAATTTCGGTGCTCTGAAAAGTGCGATGTCCGTATTACGGTGCCTTTTTTGAAGAGTGTTCCCTAGAATCCCCAGCGTTACATTTCTTTGTGAGAAAGGAAAATAAGCTTAGGTTTAGCAGTTTCAGAGGGAGCACTAAGGGCACCTTAATACGGACAAGCGTTAAATTCCTGTCCTTATTACTGGTTTCACTTTAAAAAATACGAAAACGTTTCAAAAGTGCTCATTTTACTATTTTTTTCATAAAATTAGAATCATTTACGATATAATTAACACTTTAGATAAGCGAAAAGCATGATCATTATCAATTTATTCATTTCTGTAAACTATGTGTTCCTTACAGTTTTCGATAAGGATTTAGGTAAATCCGTCGAAACCTTTATACATATTTTTGAAATATTCTTTACTATGCTTTAATTGTTTAAAAATGCAACCTTCTCGTTTGTAACACATAAATTATAGTTTAACTTATTTGAAAAAAACTTCATTCCTTATTTATTTATGCGAGCTTTTTTGTGCGGCTTCTTTAAGTATAAATGCACCGTAATAGGGGCATTTATTAGCCTTAGGACTTTGATTGACTTATGTTTTTAATTGATATTTCATATTGCAATAAATATTATTTATACGTTCGGCAAAGCATTGGAAGTGCCAGAAGTGAAAATTTTCAGTAATTTCTTTTCAACCACAGCAACGCGTTGGTACTTATGATCTTAGCTCTATCTTGCAACAGTCCTCGAAACTGAAATAAATTATTCTAGCACCGTGTTCAGCATGGACATCATTTTCCACTTAAAGAATAATTTTTTATTTCTTTGGCACTTACATACATCGTTTACCATTTCAACTCCTCTATTTTCCAAGTGTCTTCGATTCTTTCATGACAGACTTGAAGGAGCATTCTACAAAGTTTTTCACCACTCAAAGTGTTAACCCTCGTAATGCTAAGCGACAGGCCAAGACTGGGTCATTTCTCAAACCCATACGCGGCTCTATTCTTACAGCAATTGGTACTTGGAACTCCAGAGTTCATTTTGTAACACAAATTAGAAACATTAAGAACATGGATGAAAGTAGACCCAGGTAAAACTACCCGTGGGTTGAAGGATCGATATTTGCATGGAACGTTACATATATACGAGTGCTATCGCGATGTTGCGTAAAGCATTTTAATAAAGGGGCAAATTAAATAGTAGCTCTATCCTTTAGGGCGAAGTGAAGCAGCGCTGTTACAGCAACGACGTTTGAATGCTGGGTAATATTCGTGTGAACGGTATTACGGCAGCGCTGTGGAGCTCAATTACGTCAAAATTGCAAATGTGACGGGCCCTGAGTATCTCGAACCAGTTGGTAGTATAAAACTGGAAGAAAACGCCCGACGGAAGTTGTATCGCGTTGTTATAAAATCATGCAGCGTGCGGGGCAAAAGTATCGGGTCGCGATTACTTAAAAATCGTGAGAACTGCGTGCTTGGGCTTGAGATAACTCGTGCGAGGATAGGTATTTTTAGATCGGAACGAATGCATCGTGTAATTGTGGCAAAGCAAGAAAAATAGATTTATGGCGGCACGTATGATTCTTTTTCGATCGAGAGCAGTGCGCTTGAAACAGGTTGCATTAATGTGTTCTGTTGGGATGGCGATGGAAACTGGCAGTATTAAATAAAATATAGGTAGAATATAATTCAAGGGGTGAACACGATGCAATAGAGTCTTTTGTCCCATGCCACTGTTTTCGCAATTTTCTGATTCTATTTTTTTTCTTTCAAAGCATGCCTGCTATTAGCATTTCCATTGTGGGGATTTTTCTTCACAGTTGCAGTGACAAATGGAATCGAGAGGAATACAAAACTAGACCAGCATTAAACTATATCGTTCTTCTGGGCGATAATTTATGTTAGAATGTAGGGTGATTCGCCAGATGTAGTCTACAAAAAATGTATTACATTAAGACAAGATAGATGACTCGAGGGAACGTACGCGATGCCGCAAAAAGCACAGTTCCAAGGCTGCCTTCTGCGAAATCGTGCTCCAGTAGGTACAATATCAGAGGTTGTTGCATTCTTTAAACAAAAAGCAAAAGAAATAAGAAAATAAATTCCCCACAGCTGGGCGACGTCCATCCATTACCTATACAGGTTTTCCCTTCGTAATATCAACCTACCGATAGAAAATATTACGGTAATCTACTTCGCTCAAACTACCATACATATAGACCCCTTTGATACGATCACGTATCGAAGCGCTTTATCGCGATTCCCCGCGCTTTGCGAACGCCACTTCACTCGAAATTTCCTCGTTGAGCACGAAAAAGCAGGTCTGCCCTGCAGCGCAGATATGCACGCGTGTGCGCGCATTTATTGAGGGCCTTGCGCGTGGAATGCGTGCGTACGCCGTGGACGACGATAATAACACGATGAGAATTATCCCACGCATCGCGGTTAGGTGTACCAGGAGAGTCGTAACGTGCGTTTTCTAGTCCGGTACCCGTTTCCAACTCGATTTTCCACCCCTTTTTTTCCCCACCATGTTCTCTCCCAGCCGGAGTGGCAGCGTATCATGGCTGATGCACCGGCTACCAAGAAATAGTTATTACGAGCAGGTTCGATGCCATGGGAAGACCGTGAATATTCCGCGTTTCCTTTTGATCAGCATCGTGTGATCCGCGAGCAAACACGGTCTTCTCCTGACCACCGTTATTTACGTCCCCGGGATATGGATCTTCCTCAAAGCGAAAGTATTGGTTTCTGCCTTGGAAGACGTATTCACCGTGCGTTTCGCCGAGTGTCGTCTCCCTTTTTGCTCCACTCCAGAGAACCAATGATAGATTCGCGTAGGCTCGTTCTCGTGCCTCGGAATAATAACTGCACGTAGGAATTGCTGTGCTACGCGAGGGGGGAGTGCACGAGACTCGAATTGCGCATGCAGTTAGTGCACGCGATGTGTAATAATGTTTTTAAATACAGTACCTACTGGAAATATTTATTGCATCACTCTGAAATTTACGCAGTGCCGTAGAATTCGTATCAAATTTATTCTCGCTGAGATTGTGAGCTGCACATTTTTGGTACTAATAATAAGAGAGGAATAAGTGATAATAATAATAATAATAATAATAATAATAATAATAATAATAATAATAATAATTCGTCTTTATTCACCACAAATTACAAAAATTGTGTGATAAATGGGCGAGGTTCAGCATAACTGCTGCTTTGCAACCTAACCCCAGTGTTTATTCGAGGGATGCGATAAATATTTCTAGTAATTTACACGGGGGTGCGTTATTTCTTCAGCGAGTTAAAATAGCCAGATTTTCAGGGGTTAAGTTTCACCCCCTTGGAGTGAATTTGGGTTGCAAAAAAATGTGTAATACATACCTAGATATCCTTTACATGTACCCAAAGATTCTTAATTTTTTGAATTTCCGGGTTGGGGGTTTTCCCTTGTTAGGTCTGGGATTTATTAACAATGGAATTAAGGAAGTTTCGCTGTTATTCGACTCGGTGAAAGTAATGAGACGAATGAAACTTTCTACGTTTCGATTGAGGCGTGGGACCCCTTCAAAAGATGTCATTATAATTCTACGATACCGAACGAAGAAATAACTAATTTGAAACATGGAAATGCAACATTCTTTGAACCCAATTTCATAATTTTTAATACACCATTGTAATTTATAGCTATTTCTTTTTTCCCAAACGAATCTATCTTATGATTAAAACTTGACAAGGGGTGTGCAAAAGTAGCTGGACATCGATCTCGATGGAATAAGAATTTTGTTAGGAATTCGACGAAGTACGGCCCTGGCGCCGACTCTAAAGTGTACACGAAGTGGCGCACTCCACGCGAACGAAGTACCTGTCGCAGGTGCCCTCCCCGTTGGAGAACTCGACGTGGCTCGAAGAGTGAAATGGGGAGAAGAGAGTGAGTGCGCTGGAGATCATAGGGTCGCCACCCTTGTACACCCTTCGCGCGTGCTCTCGCGTCGCTTTCCATGGTTTTCATCCACTGAATTCGCCACCCGACAAAAAAATCGCGCATAGCCGGGGGTTGTTTTAATTTCGTAAATTATTAATAATCCCCGGCGAATAGGATCCTGCTCAGGCGAGCGTGTCGCTCGTTTCTGGCGTGCAAATATTGGAGGTAGCCACGGTTTGCGCCATTTCTCTTGACCCTCGAACTGTGTCGAGGTCTTGCGATCTACGTCAACCCGGGATAGCGAAATTACATATTTTCACGTAGGTAAACTAACTTTTGAACCTCGAGAAAATCGTTATATATAAAGAATCAAAATCATGCAATAGAAATCTGAGAACAATATGCATGTAACTTAAAATGGTAATTTCAAGTGTCTAATCCAAAAAAGAATGCTTTAATTAAAATTTTCTTCCTGATACAGAGTTATAAATAACGTAATGAATCCGGTCTGGCGATTTCGTTGAAAAGGAATTGGAGGTAACTGTATCGACCGGCAGAGGCAGGTCATACGAAATAAGCTTCGCGTTGCCGAGCTACATTGTCTATTGTTGGAGAGTTTCTAGAAGCCACTGCGATCCACAGAATTGCACAGAATTCACAGAGAAGTATGGCAACGGGCCTCCCCTCTAGCGATTAACGCAAATTTTCCCAAGTGTGCGCCTATCGCCGCGTTTTCCAGCCACGAAACCTGCTTTTCCTCGGTTCACACGCGCGAACGACGAATAAAGGCTTTCCCTCCAGGAGAAATACAGACCGCGATCTAATTATAACGTACGCCAATGAATTTTGCCAGGTCCATTTATATTTCGTGGACCCCCGCCGAACGGTCGACCTTTCGGCGCAATTAACGCGATAAACGCAATAAACGAAACGGAAATAAGCCTCCCCTAATTGGGTTACAACGAGGCTTCTATCCTGCTTCACGAACATTGGTGCATGGGTGCAAATTTCCGATAGTATACACTATACGGTCTACTTGGCTGCTTTATCGTTGTTTCGTTGGTGTTTGGTAGAGCATTTGTTTAAGGATGGGAGAAATGATTACCTATCTATTTCGCTACTAAGTACTAGCAACACTGAAACGTGCGTTATTCAAAAGTTCTACAATATCTCCATCAATTTTTTTGATGGTAGCATATGACGATAAATCTAAAACCTTTCAACTTGTACATTCCCTAATTGTAAGTTCACAGACATAAATTTCCTCAATTTACTCTATTTACACTTATTTATTTATTTATTAAGGATAACAAACCTTTGCCACATTATAATGATATGGAATGACATGAATAGAGAAGGGAGAAATAAGGTAAAATTAAAATTAAAACTATAATAACAAATACCAAAGAAACAACAGAAATAAGATAAACAGATATTACAAATACAAGTATCAATATTGCAACTTAATCATCCAGTATACGTAGAACTGAATTTCTGAAAGTGGATAAGGAAGTAGCGAAAAAGTAAATATTATGGCAGTATCTATTTATGAGCATACACATTCTGTGAATGCAATTGTATTTGCCGTACAGAGTGTGATGCCTATAAATATGAAAGAGAGGGCGATGCCTCATATCTCTACTAGGGAAATAGAATTTGAATTGCACTAAAATTTCAGGGTAGGTAATTAATGCGATTGCTTATGAGATTATAAACAAAAATCAGATCCGCCATATTTCGTCGCTTCTCTAGGGTCATCAACCCATACTTGGATAGCTACTTACAGTCGATGAGTATTGCCATTTTAAACGCCAAACACTTCAAATCAAATTTCCCATGTTCATCCTCATCTTAGAAACCCAACTCCTAACTCCTTAATCTTCAATCTCATCTACTCAATGCCACTCCATTTTAATCACACATTCGATTAACCCGTTGCGAAGGTATTAGACTACCACCCCGAAGCGTCATTCTAATTATTTTATCCAGAATACTATCCACGTTAAATCCTTCCGTCCGTAAGAAATATAAATATTCATTTACGAGAGGTCAAAACGAAAAATCCACAGTAATTCCTGCAGCGACGCAATTCACGGTTTCTAGTTTATCGTGCGACGCTCTCGTTCGTCCATCCGCAGCGAGGGCGGGCAAAGTCGAATTAATAAAATGTTATAAAAAAAAAGGCGCGTAGATAAGCAGGAGGGGCGTACCGCCCCGTTAATGAGGATGTACTCTCGTATTATGGTGGCGTAGGTCGCTCGTTGCGTTTCTAATCGCTGCGTGGTGCAGCGGCTAATGGTAACGGTAGCGTCGACTTTATTATGTTGACAGCGATGCAGACGCGTGGTAGTAGGCCAAGGATCTCTTCAGAGGTCGGCCGTCGTAGCTGGACTATCAAAGACGTTCGATAGCCGCATTAAAAGGCGTAGGGGGGCGATTAACACTCGGGGCAAGTGTCCTAGAAATCTGGGATAATAACGGGGATTCTTTCGTAATCGCTTTAGCAATAAGCCACGCGAAAAAAAGGGACGACGTGCTTGTCTAGAGAAGTCACCATAGTCGAGGAAAAGTTGCCCCGTTTTCTTCATTATTTTGCAGCAACAGGGGTGCAGCTCCACCTTTACCAACTTCGAGTGAATTCGAAAAAACTGTTTACAAAATTATTGCAAAAGAACTCTAATTGAAAATATATATTTTCAGAGAATAAGTAGTAGTTAGTGAGTTGATCAGTTTTTTTCTTCTATTTTTGGGCAATTTATTAATTCTTTAGCTGCTCAAAACAAAAATATTATACAAAACAGTAACTGGCGCACATTTATAATTTGCAATAAATCTTTGCATCAAACGTACACCGAGCGATGTAGATTTTATTTACGTATATAACACGCCATATCTGAAAAAACTGTCAAAAATAGAGTTGCACTTTTTTGTGATGGGGGTGGAAAGTTTTCATTGAAGACTTTGTTATGTAGATACACTTATTTCTGTGTTTAACTTGGACCACCGTTGGGGTGTGTTAAGTTTCCCTATTATGGGATGTTCCATCTGCAGTTCAGTTTTAAATATTATAGAGATTGAAGGGGTAATATGCGTGCTTAAATTGTTACTGTACATTTCATATTGACTTTTATAATTCTCAGGGTTTTAATTTTTTTCCTGCAAGTTTCTTGTCTTCTCAAACCACTTATTATCTACTTTGTTCGGCACAATCTTGACGCGCCATTTTTGGCGTGCACTTATTTTTTATTATACGTATCCATCATCATTTGAATTGCTCCTTATTACAGATACGTGAAATAGATGCACAGTGAAATGGAGAGAATTCGGAACACACGATCCGAGCGCATGTCTCTCGTTGCTACCGTGTTACGCGAGCATATCGAGGGGAAAGGGGTTATAAAACGCGGTACGGATTGCAACGATGCACGAAACGTGGGACACATAACCGTGTTGCGGTATTCAGTCGCACACAAACGGTTCTTTGTGACACCAAACGCTGTGGACAATATCGTTGACAGCATCTCTGGATTCAATCTAGATCGTTCGTTCTGCTCCCCACGGGCTATAGGAGCGGCGACAAACTGCTGACAAACACGAACTGCCCCGTTTCGCGCTGTCAATCATTATGCCCGACCCTATGAAGAAAGTAGCGGTACAGCAGCTTCGTTATTAATCTAAATTGGGAAATTAGAAATTAATTTCGCACGAGCCGCAAGCTTTTGTTCGTTTCCAGCACGCCTGTTTACTGTTATCGAATATTTTCAATATAGAGTAGGCCACGTACGATATCGCAATTAATACAATTCGTTACGCTTGTGAATCGACTAGGCGTTTCGACGGCATTTATAATACCTGTGTTCCGAATAATGTGGATGAAAGAATTTCTGAACGTTTAGGAGCATATGAGTACCATAAACAAATGATTTTAGTTTAGTTCAATGATTTTCGTCAGGCTATTTGTATTATACATTTTTAACTCACCAGTTGTTCGTTTCGACGAGTTTTATGCTACTTTCAAATTTGTCTAATGGAGGATGTTTCTTGTTACATTTCTGTAACTGTGTATATTCAGCTAAGTTAAAGTAAAAGTTCAAAAAATAATTTAAATATTAAAAGGTATTAAAAAAAAATATGCGAGAGACTTCGCCTCTCTTATAGATTTCCAAAAATTGTTTCTGAGATCTGATACCGTTCCAATTGAATATTTTTTGATATACAGAATTTCGTGGAACTAAAACTGTTCTCAGCGTAATATTCGACCATGGAAGCAAGGGAGCTGGAAATATTGGAGCACGCATGCTCATCGATTGTAGAGGATTACGATATGTCGGATTAGGTAATTAACGAGTCTGCTAGGGAAAGCAAGACATTCCGCAAAATATATGCATCCAGTTTAAGGACGAAATAAAAGCTACCTTCGGGTTATTCATAGTTCACTGTTAGTCCATTGAATGTACTCCAAAATTTCAACAGCGTTGCACTATTCCCAAATCAACAGAAAACTTAACAATTCGAATATTAAACAATCTTTTACTCTATATCATGAGTTTCTGTCCAATTATTGTATTTCATTAAAACACCCCTCCATTGAAATTTTGCATTCCTTTGGTAATTCAATACAGCTTGCTATTGAAACATAAAAATTCCACCTGCGGCGAGGTATTTCCAGGAATACCAGAAAATTTTGCACCCAAGGTATTCAGGCTACCAAAAATCTAATTCCTCTCACAAAATTCTTTAATTAATTCCCACTTAAGCTTAACGAAAATTATTCAACAACTTTGCTTCGACCGCGTGGTAGTTGATTGTGCCCAGCGTTATTCCCAGGCGAAATTACACAGGCAGTTAATTCCGCGCAATTGCACATTATTTTTAAAGTTTCATAGTCGATGCTGAAATGCTGATGCACCGTGCGTCATTTTCCTGCAGAGCGGTTAGCGTAATAATTCGTTCCTCGGTTACCGTTCCATTTCTATTTCATGTTCAGAGTATCATACTCTTTCCCGTGACGGTCACGGTAGGGTTGTGTGCGCGTATGATAATTTGCAGATCATCAGAGTGATCAACGACTCGGTCACGTGATTCGGGTTGCGTTAAATTCGTGCCTCGCGAATTGATGTGTATGTGCGTAGGTATGTACCACATGCTTTTCAGCTACTAAAATAAATTTACAACGATAATAATAATTTTATATTACATTAAGAGAAAAAACAGAGATCCATGACATTGAAACAAATTTAATTAGCGTAAATAAAGGAGGTACAGCAAAAACACTGTATTTGTCCATTTATGGTAGATATTAATTAAGGGTTAACGAATTATAATGGGTTGCTGCAAATTTGTTATGGAAATGGAGCACCACTTAGTACATACGAATTAGGTGAATAATCAGAATGCCATGGTAGCAATTTCAGTGAATTAATAAAGAAGGTTATTTCAGCGAATAACAGATGAAATATTAAGAGTTAAGAATGCTGGAAAGATTGCAGAAATTTATTTTATTGTAAAAGGAGTAGGAGGAAATGATTTTGAAGTGCTTTTATGTTAGAAACGAAATTAAAAGGTACACGCAATTCGACCCTTTATTTTCAATATCAAAGTCAATTAAGATTGCGATCTACGTGACTTGCGCCTCTAAACAGAAAAATTGCATCGAATCTCCCAGGATTTGCACGACAGCAATTTGTTGCATCTCTGCGAATATCCATCAATCCGAAATTATCGAAAGAACGAAATCCCGCGACGAATTGATCGCTGACAAATGCGAAATTAAATTAATAACAATGAACTGCGCACTGCAAAACAGAAAATTAATGGAAAAAATTTCCAACGAATCATAGTGCAAATTATTTCCCATTGATTTTCGAACGATTCATCAGAATCGCTCGTTAAATGTTTTCATACTGTAAAATAATATCGTGACAGATGCATGCATTTAGCATTAACGATCTATCGATCCGCATAATGTGATTCCATAAGAGTATTAATATTAACGTGAGCTACTTTGAATGATAAAAATATGAATAATCACACTCCCCTTGCGTAATTTACGCAAATCATGTATTTTATTACAATTGGAGTAGATCGACGACTATGGATGAGTCATTGGATGATAAAACGTAAGATCGAGTTAACTAGACCAGAGAGTATTTCTATTTCACACATGCCAATTGCTAGAAAGAGCTCAGTAGATATATGAAACAACTCTCTTGTCGAACCTACGATGTCAAATGTTATCGATTTGTGCTGGAAAATTTGTTGAGATTATCGAATTTTGCGAAAAGCGTCTGTCGGGTTTTTCTAATGAAATTCGATTTAAGTGGATGACAAATATCGTGGATTAAATTCTTTGTCTCTGACATTCTCTTCAACCTACTTCCATGTAATATAAAAAAAAAAGAACATTTGTTCCATTTCTGTTATGTAGTAGGTACACTCTCCTGTGGTTCTATAATTGTTTGGAGTTTTTATATTTTAATAGCACTTATGCCTCACAACATGCCCCACAAAATTTTTATTACATCTACAAGTATCCAATTTTAGAATATAAATATATTCATTCTCAAATTATACTTGAATACCTAATCCACTATGTATCTATATACTATTCTTTTACCATTTCACACGAACCACTTCAGTGCTTCACAGCTGGAATTTCTGATATATTCACATGGCAGAAGCAGCAATAATTTCAAAGATATAACACGTGTGACTATGCCTGAAGTACCATTAACAAGAGACAAAAGTGTCCCGCATAAAAAGATTCTAAGCGCTTCCAGAAAGAGGATGAATACGTAATCTGTGTACATCTAATGAAAATTCAGAAAATTATGTTTCAACGCGTGAATCCGATTCGAGGGAATAGTACAGCGCTAAGTACTCAGAGAAATCTTTATTCGATAAGCTCTTAGAAGCAGATACTTGAGTAGGAAGCAAGGGTCGATAGATTACACCTGCACTCGCTGTGCAATAGTGCAGGTGAAGAAGAGAATGAAATAGTACACCTGTCTCTGCATGATTAACTTCGTTCTTGGAAGGTCAGCGAAGCCGTTCATGCATCCCGACTCCATTGAACGAGAAATTGGAGGCAGTAATTATGCAAGCTTGTTGTTGCACTCGATATTAGAACGTATCATCTAGTATGCAGGCTCCATTTCCAGCGTACAACCATCTTGGTGAACTGCCCTATATACAGAGGTATTTTTACCAGTGACTAGTTAACGTGGGTCGTTACAGCCATCGAATGTCGGACCAACGCGAAGGGAACATGAAGAATTACCGTCGTAACATTTTTAGCTTGGTATCACGGTTTGTTTGTTTAGTCTGAAATGATTGAAAGGAATTTACAGCTGACAGTACCACCTTCGGTGTACCTTACGTTCGAATTCTGATTAAAGTAGGTGTTTGATTGGACACTTCTTAGGAATCATTAGGTACTAAAAACATACCTAATTGTGTTATTTTACTGACGTAGAATTAAATTTGAAGCGTCAGTTGTAACAGTTGATCTGACAAGAAGAATGCACAAATGTTATGTTACCAATTTGGCTAAAATATGGCATACAGTTAGTATATGTATGCCGTGTATAGTAATGTATCGAATGTTTCCAAGTTTCTTCTTTCACAGATAATTAATCGGAAAAGAATTATAAATTAGTAAAAATGTGTGGGGGCATTAATGATATATACATATGTCTTACAGTTGAGCTCCAATTGCATGTAGATAATATTATGTCGGCGCAAAAGTTAGATAGTCTTCATTAAAAATAGAAACATATTACAATTTTTTTTAAATCAAAGTATTGTCCTGAACTATCTATTACCTTTTGCCATTTTTCTGATAAAAGTACAAGTTGGTGTAGTAAAAAAAGACATTTCGGTACACCAAAAATCACCAACAAGTTGCACCCACCTAATAGTTCATTAGCCAGATATCGAGATTCTGGAAAAGTCACACTTTGAACTCGATTTACCTACAAACTTTTAAGTAGTACACCCTATGCGTTTAACACATAATTGCATAATTCATGCTGTGCGCAACTGTACACAAAATTTGAACGAAATTCGTAACCCAAACCTCGTGCTGATCACTCACTATTTGCGATTGGTAAATTGTAGGTATCTACAAATGTACGCTGTCAGAGTAAAGATTCTCGAATCCAAGTGTACTAAATTGTTTGTACTAACAAGGGAACAGTTCCACCACAAAAATTCTGAATTTAATGAAATTTAGAGTGAATGTAGAGCATATTAGAATATGCAATGAGCAATTTTTTTCTGCGGAAATTCACTTTGAAGGAGTGTAATCAGCTCTTAAAGTTTTCACGTCTTTTGTTTTTTAAATATCTGTACTTAACTGTATTTTTCTGTTGATAGTGTGATAGAGCATAAACAATTGGGTAACGGAGCAAATCCTATTTTTTTTTTTACACAAAACAGCAAAATTTGGGATTCTATCGTTACAAAACTAGCAATTCGATTCATTTGAAACTTAGACCATGTTTTTATCTTTGAAGAAGTTGCACCTTTTTTCTATTAATTTTCAATAATAAATGTAGGAGTTCTTAACAAAATATTCCCAAATTTTCCTATGTTTTTAGCCCGAAAATATGATTCCCCGTTGAAGATGAGAATTTTATGAAAATTAATTTAAGGTGAATAATTGATGGTCACGGTCGATGATCAATGAGGAGGCACAATGGCCGGGCTCCTCATCGCTTCTTACAGCATATACATACACGCGCGTTTTCTTCTTTGACATTCCGTTTCACGCGAGTCGTAGTGCATATACGGGTACGGGCGAGTTGTGAACGAGACGCCTGCTCAGCGAGTTTCTTTTCGAAAGGAAGAAAGAGCCTGGCGGACCACGAGAAGATGAAGAAGCAGGGGAGGGATAAAACGAGCAATGGGAGGCCAAACAGAAACGATCCGCAAGGTCGACGTAGCCGTTTCTTCTCTTGGCTCTGCCGTTTCTGCTCCTCCGCGACGATTCCTGCGCTCCTCTCATTTTTACCGATTACGCGATTTCATTTTCTGGATTAGGACAATGGGCATGGAAGGATCACTCACTAGCTGTGAAATAGAAAATTCACTCCTTATAAGGCTACTTGTGGAGGGGTGGTGAAAAATTATAGAAAGAATATTGGCGAGTCCGATTTTACCGATACTTTGACTCACCTGATCTTCATTCACTGCGTGATGTAATTAATTGATATACTTCAATTTAATTAATGTTACTTTATACATACTAACGTGGAGTAATAGTGGCACTGCATGAACCACAATATCAGCGTTAAAATTAATTCTCTGGTTTTAAAGGAGTAATATTTTCATTAAATATCTCATTCATTCAGCATATTGCGAATGTTGTGCTACTGAATGCCTTGCCTATGCAATAATTCCAAGCAGTAGAATTACAGAGAAGCACGCAGTGCTTGTAGTACCTACTCTGAGTACGATTAAAAAAACAGAAAAATAAGTCTGGCCGCTAAGGAAAAAATTATCCTTGCCACGAGGAGAGGTTAATTACACCGTGGATGATGTCGAAGCTTCGGCTAAAAGTTCACCAGACGGTGCATCGAAGATTAAAAGTGTCTCACCGAAAAACCATTGTTACCAAAGTCTGTCCCAGGCACAGCTTATTATCGGCTTCTGCCTTCCACCTCCGTTTTCTGCAACGACAGACACAGCAACCTCGTAGGCCTCTGTTATAAACGCGATTCACCACTTTAGATCCCTGAAAATTGCGTCGCACCGATGGAATCGTCGGACTTGGTGGGTGAAAATCGAGGCTCGCCTCTCGGCTTCGCCAGCAGAATTAAAATTTCACAAACTCCATTCGATGGAAAATTCACTGCATAGAAACTATACGCCAGTCGAAAGCTTTCAATGTTAAGCTAACACAACTCAGCAAGCACTACCTGCTCTCACGCGCCTGTGACTTCACGATTTCGATCTACCATCGCGAGGGAAGCTAAAAATTCAATATCTTTTACTACTCGATGCTATTATCTATTTCCCCGTCTACCTCGGTCGACAAATTCCACGGAGACAGTATCACCCACGTAGACAGTTTCCTACTGAAGCCATCAAGCGTCTGCTGGCGTTGCATAAGAAGGAGTCAGACGCATGGAAGGAGCCTAACGTTTATCCTAGCTCCGTTGTCATCCACCATTTGGCAGTCTGTCAAGTTCAGTCGCGTCGCGGGTGGGTATCGAATTGGGATATCCAGAGATCCGTCTCGTATTATATCGTATGCCTTCGGATGGGATGGCTGGTTTCGTGGCTGGTCGGTCGTGGCAGGAGGGAGTAGCGGAGCACAGGCACGACCTCGACTCGTTTACTTGCAAGGTAGTTAGGTATGTGGCTCGCGTGACGTTACATATCCAAGGTCGGCGAATGAACCAAGAAATCGACGACGCCTCTTCCTTCTGAACGTTTGTTTTCCTCCGGGCTGGAACGGCGCCCTGGCCCCGATTTAAATCGGCCGGCCACGCGATCGGATCTGGCGAAAGGTCGACGAGCCTATTTCCAGTTCGCCTCGCTATCATTTCCCCGCAATCTACATATCTGCAGGTGCAGCACGCCTTAACGAGCGACTTCCGTCGCGCTTATAATTCACCCTGCGTGCTTCGCGATTCATTCATAATTCGTAACGGTACTTTTTCTTCGCGTCCTCAACGTCTGCGGCATCCCTGGCTGGAGAGAAACCAGTTGGATCCTTTCAGTTGGATCCTTTCGGTGGACTTGGGGAACCGAATTGGGGTAGGAAACTTGTCTAGTGTGGGCTAGGAGGAGGGATGGCTGATGGTCGAGGTCGATTGTTCAGCTGGACTTGGAGAAGAGAACTGGGGTTCGAAAGTTGTCTGTTTCCGACCAGGTTGAGAGGTTGGCGTTTGGGCTCGATGCTTCAAGTGGACTTGGAGATCTAGAATTGGAATGCATGATCGAACATAGAGGCAGAGGTTTGGAGAACTTGTCTCGAGGTTGCAAGAAAACAATAGCGGTTTTAGAATTTTCTGCTTGGACATGGATACGTTTGTCGATCAGGTTGTGAAATGACTCGTCTTCGAGATCGATCCTGTAACAGGACTTGGGGAACGAGAGTTTGAATGGAAGATCGAATCTGGGGAAAGAGATTCTGGGAACACACCTAGAGGTTGGGTGAAATACTAGTGGTCCTAGAATTCTCTGCTGAAGTTTGGGAAGACTTCAGGTAACAGATGGGACTTAGAGTAAAATTAGCAAATTAATCTTTATAGATTCTGGATTTATGTATATCAAGAAAAATAATCAAGCTTATGAGATTTTAGTGTAGGGGAGACCGGGGCTGGTAGGCCAGTTTTTCAGTTTTTGATTTTTAATAAATTATGTGGGCGAAATATCATTAAACCGGTTAGTATATTTGATAGGGCATACATTTGGCTATCTGATTAAATTATTAATGTTAACTCAATGTGACAACAATTAAGGTATTTTCATGTTTTTCTAACACCTTCCATGACTTACAGTATGGGGTAGGTTGACTATAGGTACAATCAGTTAAGAAAATGTTATTAGTAACTTATCTTAGTGGTAATAAAATAAAACAATGTCACAAGAGTTGTTTCATTATAAAATATTAATTCCTTTCTTTCATATTTTAATAATAAGCTGAAAATGTTTTCAACTTAAACATTAATTATAATGTATTTATAACATAGTGAATTTTAAACAAAAAAAATCGCTTTATGAATAACAAAATAACAATTTAAACCTTATTAACGTTATTAGTCAACCAGCCCCGACCGATCATTTTGACTTCAATAATCTATATAACCTTCAATTATTTATGTATAAACAAAAATACTATGTCAATAGGTCGTCAAATAAACAAACTTTAAAATACCCCCTTAACATTTATTCTATTGTAACTATTTAGAGCGTGAAAAAGAAAATCTTTAAGAAAAAATATTTACTTACGTAGTCAATTTTTCGACAAACGCTGATAACTGTTAAAAAATGGCATAGTAGAAGTGACTTCTTTCTACAGTGAATGTTTCCGCAGTAGAGCATATGTCGATGCAAAGTTATTAACAATTAGTCAACCTACCCCTTGAGACAACCAGCCCCGGTCTCCCCTACACTGGTCGAGCGTAATCCTCTTAGCTTACTTTATCCACGTTACAAAGTTCGTTTGACAGAGGATTTGTTAAACTAAACCTAAGGTTCATAATTTACCTACCAGCTGGTTAATATACCTACATCATTCAGCATTTTTAACTTTCACAGAAAATCGTCACAAGGAGGAAGTAAATAGAAAACGATAAAACAAAACAAGAATCCAAGGTGAAATTCAGCTTGTCCATACAAACGTTACTTATTTCACAGATATATCACTCCACACCAATTCCAATGTCTCAGGCATAAGAAACTAGCGTGTACATTTCATAAAAATTCCAGGAGAAGCCCAACACTTTTGCGCAATTTCCTTCGATTTCGTTCTAACATCCTTCCGTTTGCTCTTTCTGTTGCAGAACCTGTCACCTGCAGGCGGTAAGGCTAAAGGAACTGCATCGCCATGGAAATAGGGAAGCACGGAGCGCAGACTCTGGCAAGATGTCACGTGCTAGCCAGCGTTTGAATCGAGACCGCGATCTTCTCGAATGTGCGCGCTGAATGTTTCACGATAAACGAGAGAACCGTCCGAAACGAGAATGAAACATTCAGCGAGGACTGATGACACGAGACGATCGGCCCTTTGAATGGCCGAGAGACGATCACACAGCCTTTGAGGGGGCTAGCTAGTCGGAAGTCGCGACCATTTTGGTGGCGATGTCCAGGGGGAAGCCTTTTATCAGAACACGGGACCACGCAGAAAAAGGATCGCAGAGTAGTCTGTAGATAGGCTACTATGACGGACTATTTGGATCCACACTTCGTCAGGGCTCTGTGCCGCGAACCAGAACGACGAACGCTTCAAGTAAGTTCAGTTTCACGCTTGAACGTTAGACAGGGCTGCAAGATTGAGGGTCATAAAAATGTATGCTGGTTTCATAAGATTGGTTTGGGCTTCTAAATGCAAAATACCATCAAGCACCATTTTTTTTCTTTAATTTTTTGTGTTGTAATATGAAATTTAAATGAAATTAGTGGTGAACAATTACTGAACTCGCAACTAACTGATGTGGCTTGGTGACGCAGTATTTATAGTCTCCTAGAAATTTTAAGTTCTAATATTTACCTGCAACAACAGCTATGGCAACCCTAAAGACGTCCATTGACGATGTGGTATGAAATGTTTATTGGATTTTTCGAATTCAGCACTCGAAAATATATTAAAAACAGCTATAATATTGAAAAAGGTTTTTTTTTCATCGCAAGCCTGCGTTATTATTAGTACTTACAGCGATCCTCCGAGTTACGTTATTTCGCACTCGCGGCGCGGCGTTTCTTTCAACGACCCGATAGGTATTTTTATACTGTGTATACTTATCTGTATGTGTTTTTACAGTTATTGGGGAATGTATACATTGTGTTTCAGCTAACTCTGTCTCCTGAAAAATTTCTGCTATTTTCAAAATTTCATAAAAATGGTTCCTATAAAAGCTGCATACATAATTTTTTGAAGGTCCGTGTATACTGTATAATAACAATAGCAAAGATAAATTTTCTTCTTTTTAAATGGAATGCTGTATTTTATTTGTTGACACCCGAGAGCTACGTTAATGATAAAATCAACAATCTACAAGAATAAATCCTTCAAGCTCGCTAAAGGTTCTTTAAAAAATTTTAAAAAAAAAGTGATTCATCCTGGTAACCCTTCCCAACAGTATACAACTATTATTACAAAACTATGCAATTTTTGTAGGATGCATTTTTTACAAAATTTTGAACATAGCAGAAATATTTCAGGTAATAAATTTAGGTGAAACACCCTGTATATGTACGTTAAATTTTACCTGTAAAGTGATTTTTATTAATTGATTGGATCTATTCTGACTCACGTCGGTTATTCTCGAAACAATTAATACGTAAGTTCGTGGTACCAGTGGTACTAGTGTTCACGTTTACTATGCGGGTGGAATTTGTACACGTGTATCGAATAAAAACCGGAGTAGATTGGAAGGTTTCATAAAGGCAATTTACAGACGTGATGCTGCTATTGTATTTAATCTTGAAGATGAATATGTAGTTCGTCTATTGAAGTAATTTTGTAGGGTAGAAGCTTCTTTATCTGGATATTGTGCTACTTGGAGATTCTATTATCTGAATAGTGAATGAGCTTATCGGAAGTCTCTTCTTTTGTTGAAACATTCTTCTATAGTATTCGAAATTAATTCTGATCATCTGATTTTTGAACGGAGTCAATTATTACGTCCTATTCAAACAATGAAATTTGGGAATATCCCATACAGTACTTTATTTTGAACACTCGGTTCACATTCTAAATTCTGATATTTTATTTATTCTCCTAAATATTCGAAATTCTTAATTCGAGCAGTGTAATAATATTTTAAGAATTAAGAGAGACATTTCTCAGTAGCGCGTATATATATCTAACTTTGAACTATGCTTCAAGAATTACGATCCTATGCTAGTAATAAACTAGATATAAACACGAACAATTTTTTCCAGTAAAAAAAAAGAGTTTTTCGATATCTAATTCTCAGTTCTTCAGACTATCAAACTTCCATAATAATAAAATTATTAATTCGAAATTCATCAAATTTTCCATTGAGGCTGAAAAACAGTTAAATGACGATGTATATTAGATAACTAAGAATTAGATACAAAATGAGAAATTAGTAGTCATCAAAGGGTTCTAATAAAAGACGGTCTGTGTGTCTCACCAAAGTAACATTAATTTTTCGAACGCCCAGTATCATGCCTTTATTAGGCATTTCCGTGCTCGATTTTAGCGAAAGTGTGCACGCATAAATGTGCATTCGTGACTGCGTTTACAGTGGTTAAAGTGCATCGTCGATATCCTCGCGCAGAGCTGCTTGAACTTTCGAAACGAACAACCTGCAGCTTCTTATCTTCGCATAATCATGTCAGATTCCTGTGCACAGCATCGAGGAATGTCAACGTGAAAAAAATCGTAGTTTCTTCCGCGATTAAACTGGTCTCGATGCCTGTCTCCGCATTTTTAACGCCAATTAGGAGGACAGGGGTTAAAAGGGTTCACAAACTTTGGTTAAAATTCATTTAATTATATTGTTTCAACGATGTAGGAAATCACGATCGTTATGGTGCTTAAGTACTTGAAAAATCGAATTCTTTATAATTTAAATTTATAGATATCATTGACAAGTTTTTTAAAAGTATTGGATCGTTATCGAGTTTCGCTTCTTTGCAAATTACAAACTTCATCAGGGGCAGGTTTCAGTTTTACTTGAAGAAGTTTGAACTCTGGTTCCGCCGAGTTGGCCCTTAACAAACGAACGGTTGAAACGGAGAGAAAATCTTTGAGCGACGAACTTCTGGAAGAAAGTTTCGCGACAATAGATTGTGTGTCCAGAGTCATCACGATACTGCAGAATTTTCAGCAATTTTAAGAATCGCAAGAATCTTTTATACTCCTTATCCAATAAGGTTATTGAAAAGTAGTTCTCAGATATCGGAAAGGGATCGAAGAGTGATCGATGGTGGACAGCTTTTGTCACAAGCTTTCGTTCGTCATAAGCAACTATGAAAATTGAAAACTGCAGTCTCATTATTTTCAATCAGGTGGACGTGAAAATTTCTTCTCGTTTATCTTGTCGCTACATGGAAATAGTTAAACGTTCCGTTATCGATCGTCGTTTCACTTTTAACTACCTTTGTTCTCCTTTGTTTCATCAGGACTCAGACCAACTACCAATCGTATGTTCCTAATTCGAACGTCGAGCGCTTGATTGCGATCGGAAAAACTACCTTTGCTTTGTTCTATCGCAATGTCCCTTTTTCACGTGCCTGTCTGCCAACGCCATTGAATCATTTGCACGGCGAAACGTTCTGTCGCGTGTGCTGCAATCGTGGAAAAAATTCCCCGCGCACATGGGACCGTGTATTCTTGGAGGTTTCACGTAATGCAGAAATCAATATTCTTGTACTGTAATGCTGTTCGTAAATAGAAATGCCGAGAGGGTCGAAAATCTTCCATCTAAAGGTAACTTCTCCTCTATTGATTTCTAAAAAAATAATCTACCAAGAGAAATATGTTTTTGGTGAAACAATAAATTGTTGGATGTCTTATGCAGTTTTAAATTGTTAAATTTCTAGATTGTCGAATTATGTTCTTCACTGAAGTTTAAGGGTAGAAAATGACGACACGACGAGTAAAATAAAGTAAAATCCAGGTACTTATGAGTGTTTTAATAAATCGTAGGAGTTATAATTGGTAACTTCATGTAGTTCGGACTTAATAGTTCAAGCTATAATATAAGTTGTTTTTGTGAATAATCAATTATTTGGTTGGTCTATCAATTATTTCATATTAACTTTCGTCACGTAGTAAAAATTCACTAGGTGCGATTCTACTATATCTGGGACGCTTGGAAAAACTTACTTTTAAGCGGATTTAAAGAATAATGTCTTCCCCTTTCTCTATTTCTCTACTTTTCTAATTTTCTCAAATTATTCTTTTACCTTACTCTGATATCACTGTTATATAAGAGTGCAGTTTTAAGAATTTTTAAACCTTAACACGTAGAGAAAAGTTGCATAATATGGAGAGGTTTTTTTTTAATAGCTCGTAGATGCAGCCTAAATAGAGGAATATTTCGAAATTTTTCATCTATTGCTTTTAAGTACATATTATACGATATTGCAATGTATTTCCATCTTTATTATCAGTTTCTTTATGTATATTTTTTACCATAGTTCCTTCTTACCAATTTCATGACTACACCTTCATTAACCCATTATCTTCACCATATTTGCATAATAATCAAATCAACTCCAGTATACTTTAATTGAGAACGTCTCTATAAAGCTAAAGTGCCTCAGCTTCGTTCCACGAATGAAGCTCTAATTTTCATACAGAAAAGGTGGATATAACTGCGTTTAAAGCTGCGTATCGTATTAAATAGGGGTACAAGAGAAAAGGAAAGCGGGAATAACAAGCACCTAACGGGTTAAGCTGGTCCCTAATGAGAGCGAAAACCTCTTTGCAACGTGCAGATCGCGCAATAGAGAAATCCTCGAGATTTTCAGATTTTCATGGAAAAAAGCTGAGACTTCCAGGCGAGGGATACCCGCACAATGTCTCCTTTTTCCCCTTTTGCCTTCGTTACCACTACGCTAATTTGTAATTTCCACGATCGCGAGATAGGTGGAGCATGGTAGGCGTGTGCATCGACACGCGTGCAAAATGCGCGTGTTAGCTTTCATTAGTTTCATTGCAATTAGATGCTGTTTGAAGAAGGCACCGCTGTCGAAAGCAGTCGTGCGAAAGATCTATTTCGCATTTAAGGGGGTATTCGGGTTTAGACGGCCGATTTTCAGCCCATTTCATGATTTTTTTTCTAGGCGACGAAAAAAGAATCGATATTGGTGCTTTGTATACACCTTTATTCATATTTTGGTTGTTTAAAATCATGAAGGGTGAATTTAAAATGTTTATAACTTTTAGAGTTATAGGCAGCAGAGTTATCAGCATCCTTGCTGACTTGTCCCAAGTCTGGCGGCTTTCCTATTAGACAGACAAAATTTAACCACACGGTTTTTTGATTCTTACGAGTGTCGCTATCGTCCCTACCAAAATCAGGTCAATATTTCCTAAACTTCGATTTTTTTGGCGCCTAAAATATATGCAAACGGCAGGAGAAAACGTGTTTCTTCTTTAATCGGCTGCCAGTTTGTAGAATTTTTATTAAAATTCCTCACCGTGGCAGCGGCAATAGCGAGACTCATAAGGATTAAAAAAACATTTGATTAAATTTTTTTCTGTCCAATGGGAAAACCGCGAGCCGTGGGGCAAGTCAGCAAGGATATCCAGATGTACGTCAATGACGTCGTAAATATTTGAAATCATTCTTCATGATTTTTACCAGCCAAAAAATATCGTATCTTTTATCGCCGCTTAGAAAAAAAATCAAGAAATCTGCTGAAAAATCGGCCGTCTAAACCCGAATACCCCCTTAACTTTCACACTGTTCGTGTAATATATTATCGTAATAATACAGTATTTCGTAAATTTTTTAGGCCACTGGCTTTTGGTACGTTCTTCTCGCATTACTCCCGAAAATGGCTGCAATTTCATCTCCGAGTCGTCTCAGACATTGCTCGTCGATATCGATTCAGCGTGGGGGCGTGTGGTAGATTTAAACAAAATAAATAATGGCGTCTGTGCCGACATCCTCGATCGGTTTTGTTCGTGGGACGGCGGAAGCAACCACCGCTGGGAGTCTTTGAAATTTCATTCCCCTGGAAACATTCGACGCGGTTAGATTTCGTGAAGCTCTGTTGATAGCGAGATCGTCGATCTTTGTCACCTTTGATTGCACGATTTCTTCGATTGCCGATGTCACTGATTATATGTACCTATTGCGGAACCGAAGGAGATTTGTTTTAACGGCTAACGATGGATTTTTAGAATTGCTTTTGAATTTTAAAAATTATTCTAATTAGAGTTGAAGTAATTGTAACGGGGCCATTTCACGAAAACAGCGAGTAATTTTTGCATTTAAACTTTCAATATGATATAGTCCACGTGAAATTAGAGAGGGGATAGGTTATGTCATCATTGCACGAGTTTAGAATTTATTTGGAAAATATAGGCAGAAAAAGTTTCTCGAAGGCAGGTCAAATTTTCAAACTTCGAGGTCTTGTAGTCTCTAAAGAATTTCGAGACTACTTAGTTCGTGACAATTTCATGTGGATTATATCATAATTTTGTTCCATCAAATTTTCCGAAATTACGTGCAAAGAGTGATCGAGTTTTCATGGAATGTCGCAGAGATAGAAGAAACAAAATGCATATCTGTAAGAACTATAAATAAGAATGATTATTAATACAAGACAAAAAATAAAAATTTTAAATTTAAAATGTATAATTTAACGCCACTAGAAATTAACACATTTCTCCCTTGTTTGCAAATCAATCTAGTTTAAACTTTCATCCTCCAAACTTTCGAAAGAATCCATCTATGACTGTCCCGAATTAATAAACCTGTTCCAACAACGCACGCTGAATTTTTTCGATTCAATCTATTCGATTATTTACTCCCGCTATATCGAGTATTATAGCGATCACTCCTTTTCCCGTTTTTAATCACTACGGATGTAATTTAACGCGTAAACAATGGTACGTGTGCGAAACAAACAGGAGTATTGGATTCGCGGAGGCAGATAATAGTTTTTCGCAATTCGAAAATTATGGATATCGTAAGCGATCGTGAATACAAGTGTTAACAGAACGAGTACATTATAATTTATCAATCAAACAGTTCCTTCGCTCGGTGCACGCGTTTGGAGGAGAATCTTCCACCCTTTATCTATTTTAAATTCACGAGCGACGTGTACGTGTGTATTCTCGAACGTTTATTTACGCCTGCATCTGCATGCAATGAGCTGGGTTTTGAATAATAAACGGGTTACTTGCACTTTCGTTGCACTCCGTCGTGAAGCCCCTTTAAGGATGCAATTTCAAGGTCCATTTAAATGCCGTGTAATTTCAAGCACAGCAGTCTGTTGTGCACACAAAATGCGCATCTTATTCCTTCTTTGAACGTAACACTGTCATTATTTCGAGGTATTTAGCCGTGGGAAATTACTGCGGGGAGAAAAAGTGCTCAGTCAGAAATCCAATAGTAGGATTGGATTGTCAGACTGGAAACAGGAGGGTTCTTAATTCCTTTCTTCGTTTTCTTTCTTTTCACGTAACAGTGAGAAATATTGCTTCTTCACCTGATTTCCCGTGGAGAGGCCTGAATTTCTGTGACGTTTTTTCACCAGTTCGCTTAATGGGATACGCTGATAAATTAATCATGCTTTAATTAGTCAAGTGAATGCTTTAATCGATGTTCATTTTCCATTCAATTTGCTACTGATTTACTAGTAATGCGTGAATCAAGAGTTACAGTTATGAAGCCTGATTAATCAATTAATTAACATAATTTGTCAATGCAATAATGTAATGGTAAAATGAAAATATTTACGACTTGTAAAGATGGGGATATATAGTTCCACTCGGAAAGATACTAATCTAGATGTTTCAACGGGAAAAGAATTTTTGAAACTGGGAAACCATTCAATTATTGTCTTCCACATTCTTTTGTACCTATCCTCGAAGGCAAGGGAAACGATTAACTAATAAAAACTACAACGTCTAAGCGTTTTCATTAACGAAAGGCACAATGCACTTATATTTTCCGTGAATTGCTTTTAATTTAATTGGAACGTGCTAAGATACAATTCTAAAATAATACAGGAAATTACACAGAAGTAAAGGGGCTCGTTTTAATTTCATTATTCTCTAGTTTCAAGTAGTTTCGTGGATTTCTTCCTGTCCGTGATAGGGGCGATCAAATATCCACTGGATTGCATAGAAAGAAATACGACTTCGATTAAATTGATTAGGAAATGGAGCACCTCCAAACCATTTTCGTACGTTGAGAAACGCACTGTTCTCTCTAACCATTAGAGTCTAATGGATAGAAGTTTCGTTTCGGATACGAGGCTCCAGGGGGCCCCGAAATAATTGATATTTACGCCGATCCCTGCGGATCCCCTTTAAAAATCTTATGAGGCGCGCTCGTAACTCGGGGCTCATACGATCCATACGTGAAGGTCGTCCAGTGTTCGCTCCACTTTTCGCGCGAAAAAGGAATGAAAAAGGTGGATGGGAGAAGATCGAGAGGCAGCGAAGTCGAACAGCGCCCCTTTCCTTCTTCTGAAACGCTTGCTATGTTTCGGAGACCGACCGGCGCCGTAGAGAACCTCCATTCGCATGCTTTTCTGCTCGCAGCAGTCCGATATTTGCACTTGGAAAGAAAGAATTCTCTGTCCCAGACCCACTTCATGCGATTGTTTCCTTTTTCGAGTTCAAGTACTGTTATCACGTATGGCTTGAGCAATTTTCAAATAACGCTGATTTGAAACGTTATTCGCGTCATATCGTTACCAGTGGACGCAGGAAGGTGGAAGTAGTGTGCACGGTGTGTCGTGCAATAGTAGAATTTTATATATCTCTGCTGCTTTTGAGGAAAAATATTCATTGAAAATCAGGGATACTTATTTTTGCGATCGCGGAGGTGGATTAAGTTTGGAGTTAAATTAATGATATTTTTATTGATCATGTGCTCTGCAGGCATCTACCTTCTTCGAAATTGAACAATTAAGGAATGATGTTTTGGAACAACAATTGTGTTCTATATTTTTAATTTACTTTTTGACGATGAGTTGCACTGTTAAGGGTACACTTTCGTGCAATCCCTTAAAAATTTAGGACTTTTTTTTAAAAAAGACTGTAACACAGGGTAAAAATATTTTTCCTATTGAGTTATACGTATTTTAAGATGATAAAAAGGATAAATCGAAAGTTTTTCTTAAAATATATAAGTATGGTTAACACATTACCAATTGTTACATGTTGTAATTAAAGTACCCCGAAATCGTTAATTTGTTGCTAAAAGATTCTAAATAAAATCAAACTGAGTGAACCAACCTTTATGATAGTTGGTATTACGATAGCGAGTTGATTTACGAAAAGAAATCCCAAAGAATTTTTTAAACCCGCCGAACAGTTCTTTTGTATTAATACCAAAAAGACTTTTTAATCCATGTGTTAGTTTTCTTTAAAACAAAAATCCTAAATTTTGAAGGGATTACTCAAGAATGTACTCTTAAAGTGGCTGAATGACCCCTAATTGATTTTAGCAATCCATTTATTCCATTAACATTCGCAATTCTTAAAACATCTTCATATCTGACAGCTTCTTTTTTTCAGTTCATTTTTATTTCATCAACTTAAAATGCACTGAGAAAATTAAAAAAACACATTGAAAATTCTAAGCTGAATTATCGCATTGCTCGAATATTTAATATATTATCACTTGTACCTGACTCTAAATTAATATTAGACAAATATTACGTGATTGTTGACTGTACACTTGTGCACCAACCACTTCTCCAATCACTTTAAGCTACAAAAATTTTGCCTCCCAGTAGTGTTCCTACGCCTCAAACGATGACTCCAAATTTTTGATTTACACCTCAAGACTGCTCGTTGGAAAGCAGTGGAAATGCCTATCATAGATCAGCCTTGGAAGAGTACACGCAAGATAGGCGGTCGAAATTGATGCACATAGAGATTGGAGACAAACGGAAACGGCCTCGCTTTAAATTCAGACGATCCAAGTCACGGTCTGAAAAAGCAGGCAGCGATAACGGCTTCTAAAAGCTTCGCTTTTATTCGTGGCCACCTGTTCTCCTGAGATTATCCGGCCCAGAAAAAGGAGGATGGCACGGAAGAAAAGTGTCCCTGCAAAGCGCATTTCCACGCGGCTGTCTCCCATTCCGAACTGATTGGCCGGTAGCACGGGGAATTCAGTTTAGGAAATTCCTGGAATACACATTTGTCTTTCCTTAGATTGCAGCAAAAAGCCTGCACGCTACAACGATAGTGGAAAGCCTCGTTTCGGCCTCCTTATCTAAGCTGGCACCATGGTCAGCGTGACCATTACGCTACATTAGGGTAGCTGATTTTACGTCGTTCTGGAGGTTTGGACGGGTAATTTCAGGGATTACATAAATTGGCAGCGTTAGGTGGGGCTCGAGCATTGTCACGTACCGTCGTACTTATCGTTTTTCGCAGCGCACTGTGGCCGAAACGATAATGCTGCCTTCTGTAATTAGGATTTACTTTGGAAGAGGTTATGGTTTCTGAAAATCCCTTATCGAGTAGAATTCCGAGTGATTTCTCTTCAATTTTTAGCAATTCTAAAATATGTTGCTGTCGGTGGTAATTAGTTTAGTCGCTGTATCGGGAAGAAGTTAATGTTAAAGGTTACATGCATTGGTTCTTGTGTCTTTTATGTATGAATTATTAGGTGCTTGTACATTTTAGTTCGCAATTTGCAAATTGGCTCGGGTCACGCTGAAAGTTTGCAGACACTCGATATTCTCTTCTAAAATTCCTAGTTTTTAAACGATTTTATTCATTTTCGATCCTGTGTTCGTTTGTTTGTTTGTTTGTTTGTATGGTTAAAATTTGGCAACTCAAATTTTAACCCACTTCCACCAATCCAATTGTCTTGAAACTTTGCAGGCGTGCGTAGTTTGGATGACAATACAATATTTAAAAAAAATAACCCCGAGGGGGTGAATAAATTACCCAGTCATCAATAAACATATCCCATAACTGCAACCCAGACCGCGGAAGATGGAAAAGTTTCGAAAAGAAAAAAATTTCCGAAAATTCGAAAAAAACTCGCGCATGCGCACGAGCGGCGCCGGGGGGGGGGCGTGCGCGCAGGGCCCAGACCGCGGAAGATGGAAAAGTTTCGAAAAAAAAAATCCTTGGTTTTTGTCGAGTACTCGAACAGCCTTACAAAATGCACACATCAACCACTAAGTAGATTCCTATCAACTACGGTTCGCCAGGACTTCCAAACTTCTACAAGTTGCGCTGAGGTGCCTGAAACTTGGTTCAGCAGCCAAGATCCCTCCACGAAAATCCCACCCCCTTTACCTCAGCAATGGAAAATATCACATTCCCAGTAATCCACAAATAATCCAAGAACATCCATCAGCAAAGACTCCAGATACTTCAAGAAGTCGAATCGCCTTCAGCGTTCATGTTTCGCCCGTAGGTGTTGCAATCTTCCCCCGTCGCTCTTCATAGGATCAATCCCCTTAATCTCGCAGCATCGATTATCACGATAGTCGACGTGCATTATAATACACGTCAGGCGCACGGGCGGTTTAATTATCGTAACGTCGCCGTTACTAATTCACTCGTTGGCAAGGCTGGTGTGGCGTCGACGAAGGCTCGCTCTTTCTATGGAACCCGATGAACGGTGCCTGCAGATCAAGCGTGGAAATTGAATCCTTACGTTTCTCGATCCCTTGCGCCATCGATCGGCGCTGTTCGACCACCAAACAAGGATGTTAGCGGGTCTGCTCGGGCGAGTGTCTACCTTCTGATAATTCCAAGCACAAGGACGGCTGCAAAGTAACAACGCGCGGGGTATTGCAAATTACTCGTCCGTTCACATCGCGCTCCATGAACAATGCTTGACCAACAATGGCCGGGTATTACGGTCGCCGCGGAAGTGCATTCGGTTATTAACTTTTCGAACGACTTTAATGATGGATTCTACAGCAGCTCTGGGGACACGTGTGTAACTCGTGTGTTAGTCGAGATTTGCAATATTCATGAATTGTACTGGGATCCGGAGAAAATGGTGGCGGGGGGTTGGGAATTCTAATTAATTCGAATGGGGGGAGTTGTAGCTGTGTTTGTGGGCGTTTGATTAATTTGCTGGTGGATGTTTGTATTAGATTGCTGATGTATTCTCGTTTATCGAGCTCTGTTTGCTCGAGGATTAAAGTGATCGGGTTAAAGTACATAGAAATTATTGTTTAGCAGGGAATATGCTGTGGGTAGCGTTAGTAGCGTAAAATATACTTCCCAAGCTAATATAGCATTGAGTAATTAGTAAATCATTCCCTTGGTCGGTTAGGTGACGATTTAATTGGGTTCAGGTCTGCTCAGTTGGGAATAATTAATAACAGAAACGTAGACTATACAGGAAACTTCGTGAAAAATAAAAAAATAATCGAATCAATTTCTTAAGGTTGTCTTATTTGTCACGGCAAATCAATGCGTTAATTTCTACCATAGTATTTAAATAAAAATAAAAAGAAACAGAGCATAAAATTAAAATAAAAACTGTTCGCCACGGGGAATGCTTCTCATTTTATTGAGTTTGTCTAGCCGTACCAAGTGGGTTACCAGTTTTACCAATCAATTTGGGTAACCGTGGTATGGAGATCAGAGTGCAAGATAGCATGGCAACATTAGGGTCGCATTAGAGGCAATTGCTTTGGCGCGCGTGTCTCGTTCGAGTTTCGTATGTATGTATATTGTTCCAGCGACACCGATAGGTCGATAGCGAGCACTGGATTCAAATGGCGCACTTCTGGTAAGAACACTTGTGCGAGAACTTTGCAAACAGCGTAATCCACCTTGAGAACGCCTTTCGCACGTGTTGACTCTTCGAGCAGTTTGAAAATAAGTTCTTGGGACGGGAAGCATTCCATTAAATGCAAACAGCAGATTTCTGTTTGTCTATATTCCTCGATGTTCGCTGTCAAGTAATAATTCGAGAGGCGTGCGACATGGGAGGTCTTTAAACAATAAAAATTTATAAAAATTTCAATTATGGGTTGAGTCACTACTTTTGAAATTATTCCAGTGAATATGTAATTAAGTCTGTTGCTTTTTTCCGGTTTATTCTACTTTGAGTGATTTTCATTTATTTATAGATATAATGAAATAACTTTTGTAACATTTATTACTCTCTTGTTGTATTTCCATTTTTGCTTTTGACACTTTTTAAATATTTTTATTCACTAGTGAATGAAAGTCGTTTCTGGTACGAAGTAGACTGATTATCGAGGAGAAGAATTAATTATAAATATTTTAAAATAATTCCGTTTTGCTACAGCTTGTTGCACAGTATTTTACTTGCTATTTTAATAAGGCAATATTTAATTTCTTTCCCTTCTGTTTCAGGATCTACAGATCATATATTATGGTCTGCTGGGTCTGGAAGCATTACGTCCGTGCAGAGATTCCATTCTCCGTGGGCTTTGCAAAATTGTCCGATACGAGAGGCACCATGCGAATCACGTTCTCTATTAGTAAGTACTTCTTATCTTGATTAATCGCAAACATCCATAAAAAGTGTTTTAATTATTTCATATGGGAATTAAATACGAATAGTTCACATGACCAGTATACACACATCATAGAATGAGTTGCGTAAAATAAAAAAAATATTAAATATACACCTAATAAATATTTTGTATTATTTATTATATTTCAGTTTTCATGGTACTATGCATTTATACACAAATATTATATTCATCACAGAAGTAATATTATATAAATTATTTTCCAGTATTTAAAAATACATAGGTACACTTTTACCTGCGTCAATAAATTAGTTCGCATCTTTTCCATAAAAAGTTTTCTACTGTTTCTGAAATAGGGATTGCAGAGAAACCGTCAGCAGGAAATTTCTTTATCGACAGCTTTTTTTACCCATGACGCTACTTTATCGACGCGTTCCTTTTTTATCCCATGCAGAAAACTGCATAATGCACTAAGCGAACGTAGATGTCGCAACACGCTCTGCGCTGTATCCTCTTATTCCAATTTCCCGCCATTTCAAAGCGTAGTCGGCGTTCCTCGGAGCCAGTGAAGTGTGTTTCGCGCATTCTAAAATTCAATATAAAAGCAAGAAATGTTTGCGAGTAAGTTAAAAACACTCGTGTTAGTAATATTTACAACTGTTTGTTTGAGGGAATCAATAAGTGCAAGGGTGGAAGGTTATACTACATAGTATCTTTGAAATACAAATTCACGAATTGCATTTAACCTCCCTCCCTCATGTGTCCCATACGATGATAGAATATATCTACGAAATATGCATTTATAGTAAATATATATCAAATTAGTTATTGTTCGCATTAATAGGGTTTAGTAGATGTTGTCAAACATGTAGTTCATAGCATTCAATGTTTTTCACATACCTACATCAATGTTTCTTGAAACTCTCTTGGTTAATCGCGTTAAGAAATTTCCCCATTTCCAATATGGCGGCAATTAGGGTTTGTCGATTTTTAAAAACCGAGTTTCTAAAACCGGTTTTTATTCATAAATTTGTAAAATTTGAAAACCGGGTTTTAAATTTTAAAAATCGGTTTTATATACTAGAATTAATATGCAAAAATTAATTAATTATTTAATTCAAAACGTTAATATTTTTACTTGAAATCGCCCCGGACACAAGCATATTGTAGCAGGTAACAGTTTACTGTAAAACTAATCTTCATGAGTTTTATTTTCTGCAGAAAAATACTAAATGGAATAAAGATTTATAATTTGGTACCACTGTAAAAGATTTATAATTTGATACCACTGTAAAAGATTTATATTTTGTGCGGATTTTAGTTGTTTTAGTCTTGTTTCATTTGGTTTTGTATGCAGTCTGTTTTATTGTGTTATATTTTTGTAAATTCATAAATATTAAATGAACTAAAAAAATGTACGGATTTGTACGGATTTTAGTTGATTTAATTTTTTTTATTTATTTAGATTTGTATAGATAGAGTACCTACCTATATTTTATTTTGTTATATTAGTGTAATTCCATAAATATTAAGGAAACTGAAATTTTTTCAAATAAATAGGTACAAATACTTTTTACTGTTTTAATTATACATTTCTTGTGAAAATTCGCAAACCCGTTTAACTGGTTTTTTAGGAATAGTGGAATTCGAAAACCCTTTTTTTCAAAAGTTTTTTTTTATATAAACCCTAGCTTCAATCATTTATACGAAATATTTGTGCTCTTTCTAGTCTCTGATATTCCTATATATTTATGAATCCCATATTCGCCTGTACACCTATGATTCACGTATATGTTTTTGAACTCATAGAATGCATTTGTTATCCACCATAATCCACCTTATAATTATAAATATCAAGCTCCTTTGCATTCGTAACATACTACTTAGTTACTTGCTATTTTCTTGGTAACGGAACCAGAAACTTCCGCCGCATGCAGTCAGCTGTGAAAAGAAGAATTCGCTATTAATCGATAGAGATTAGTTCTAATAATTTCCTCTATTATCATAATTGATATATCGTTTCATAAAAGTGCAATTCGGATATTACTCTATTGTTACAGTTATCTCATAGTTTCTTTCATCGTGTTAATTATACAGAAAACTTGTTGTCTTCGTTATTATTTTCTAAAAAGTTTTTAGTTACAAAATTATTTCTTCTTTTTAGACAAATGTAGTTCGGCGGTTCCGCTTTTGCTAAAATCTTTTAATAACAAATTTAATATGACGATAAGTTCAGTATACAAGGTGCTCAAGTGTCGAGGAGTAAAATATTTTCTTTAAGTATAAGAGTTTTTTTCTGTTTAAAAATTTAAACTATTATCATTTGAAATATTTCAGCACTGGCGAATTGGCCACAAGCTGGTACATTCTGCTCTCCGGTTCTGTGTTCATCGATGGCTCCATGTTCCTGCCCCGTTCAAGGTAGGATTTGCACATACACTCAAATTTAATCTGCTTCGTAAATACCCAAACATATCTTTTTTAAGAGGAAACCAATACGTTAGATCTTCTGCTATGTACTTGTAAATCAAATCCAGTTAAATTGAATTGCTATTTAAGTAATATTGCATTTAAATTTTTCAATACAATTCCATCGAAACACTTGCATAAACAGTAGAAATATACAAATATCACTCACAGTAATAAATCAGGGAACTTTGTTTTATAACGTCCCCTGAAATTTCTATCATTAATGTTTACTTCCATACTTTCTAAATGTCATATCGTTTTGTCATTCACGAGGAAACACGAAAGCAATATGTTTCTCTTAAATAAATCACTCGAGGTGATTTAGTTCAACAACTTCTGGCGTAGTAGAATCGATTTAATTTCGCGTGGCATCTACATTTCAAAATTCCAACTCGTGTCTCTTGGCACGCGATAGGTTTATGTACCCACCTTTTTTTTAGCATTGCAACGACGTCTGTGAAACACTGCTATCGAAATCGATGCGGTGCTTGTAACTTCATCTCGATTTCCAGCGCCACTCCGCAATAAATTGCTTTTCAAAAGCACGTATCTGATCCAGTTAACGACTGATCGCGTCCAGCTTATTGCAATTAGGTCGGATTTCTATCGTCGCGCGGGTCCATTTCTCGTGGCATCACTCCAACAACGTCGTTTCGTCTTCCTTTTTTCGTCCTGCTTGCAATACCATACTGAATTCGTTTTACGCGAAGAAGCTGCTCACATTCAGATAGAAATCGATCGCGATACGTATATTTGGAGAGTGTTTGCAGGCGTACCGGGTGTACGAAAAAGTTGTTGATCAGATTTTCAAAGTTCATATTGAAGATAATAGGTACACCATATTCCTTGTGGAATTGTTTAATATTAGGAATAATGAGGAGGAAAGTTAATTAAGGACTCGGGGCCACGTGGATTTATTAATTCCATTATGAATTGTTACGTGGAATATCCAGTAATTTCATGAAACCCGATTCCCACGAATTTAATCAGCAATCCTCGCTAATCTTTTATTGAGATATTTCTGAATAGAAAGTTGGGAATAAAATGTATTACTGAATTCATTCAAATGACAGAACAATATTACAAAAATTCATATGAAGTTATAACCTCGTAACGATGCGAGGTAGAACAAAACTTAAAATATAAAGATTAGTTTTTATGCTTTATCATACTACTAAAAGATAAATAAAGTCATATTAAAAAAAAAACGAAAAGACGCCATAACTTTAAGGGCTGATTTTAAAATCTGAATTTTCGAGTTAGGAATGCTCCCTTCTTAGTTCAGTTTTTTAAATTATCCAAGAAATTATTCATAAATAATCGTTGGCAGTATATTAGACGATAAGTTGATCAATAGCTTCTATAGTTTGATACAGAGTAGTATCACGGAAATGCAAATGTTCCATGCAGCGTCGAATCGATTTTGAATTTCGTGAGCACGGTATATATTAGGTACATACACATCAAGCTCTCTCATAAATCGTCCTGTGCCAGGGTTACGGTCGCAGTTTTCTCTCTTTGTGTCCCTCGAACCACGGAAATTCTCATTAATCGTGTAACCTCGTTCTCTGGACGTGTGTGCACGTCGAGACATTGTAACGGCAGATGTATTAGATAATCTACTTTTAATGAAATCCAATCACTCTGGAAAGGAAAAGTGAATTTTCACTGCATCAGTTTAATGCATCCGTCCTCCCCTTTCCGTCTATAACACTTCGAGCAGTTATTACGAAGCTGACTTTTAATCATACTTCCTCCTTGTATAATCTCTCATTAAAGGATTTATAGAATGCCCCTTTTTCGAGGAGTTACGAAAAGCAATTGCAATTAACAGAAAGTTCAAAGGAAATAATATTCTTTAGCAATGTTTATACACGGGTTAGAAATAAGCGGGGTCCATTTTACGATTCGATATATTTTTCTAGGGTTTCCTGCAATTTTATGTTCTTTAGGAATAATTAAAGAGTTCTTGTAAAAACACTGCAAGTGCCAAAATTAAAAAATAAATTCATTGAACAATGTTCTATCTGTCAATGGTAATACTATAGTATAGAATTTAATTTTTGGCACTTACAGTGTTTTCTACAAGGACCCTTCAATTATATTTATTGCACGCATTTTATCGTGTAATGCGTGATGTAATTTACTGTATTTACATCAGAACACTCCATTTTATTCCAGTATATTTCTCGTATCTATTTTCTTCTTGCCACACTTCTCGTTTTTCCAGTGGAAAATGTCAGATGTTGAGCCATTTCAGTGGTTTTTCATTCAATCAGATGCTTTTCGGTGCTTGTTTGTAGTTGATCGTCCGTTTAATGCGGAAATAACCACGCAGTAACGTTCCCCTCTTGTTAGTCATACCACCTTTAACATTTCACGTGAATTCGTTATCTGTTTCTGGACGTAGGAACTTCCTCCGCAAAACGTTCTAAAATACACGTGCAGTACTGGGAACATAAAGGAACACATAAATCTCCGGGGACCATTTAACCTAAGAAACACACTAGAAAAAATGTTCAATCGAATGGTTCCATTCTGATGCTAAAAACCAACCAACAGCATCATTAAAACAGTCCATTCCAAATTTAAAATGCATAACATCTATATTTTCCACAAATCGTATTCATACACGCGTGGCAAATATTCTCCCTCCCACAAATTAAATGACTACTTTATTTATAAAGTAAAAATGATAAGGGGGAGGTGGCTTCAAGGTAAATTTTGACAAATCCAATTTTGTTCATGAGGTATTAAAAATGGCCCCGAAGATTGCAATTTCATAATTACGTCCACACTCTTCCTGTACGCCCGCTAGAGCAAGGTAGCGGAGGTATATGCGCCCTCTCTTTCTCGTCGAGCGCCGCCTCATTCTAGTTTTTACGTTCGTTCAAGTCCTCACTCTTTCTCACGCCCATTCACTTATTCGCTTTCTCGTACACACGTTCTTTCACTCGCTCCACGCTCTCGTCATACTTACTCACTCAGTGCACGCTCCTTCTCAGATCTGTACGCCGTTTCTTTCACGGCTAGGCTATCCTTCTCTCGCACCTACCAGAGGCTACCTTTCTCGTTCGACGAAACGTTCCCTCTTCCTCGTCCTCATACCTTGTATATTCGTGCCGAGAATTTACGAACCTAACCGAGCCGTGTCCTCGGTGCAACGACGGAGGAGCGACTCGTCAGTGAACGTGGGAGGGAGAAGGACGGACGTAGGAGTTAATAAACAGAGAGGTTCTCTGGGGTGACGAAGAGGGAAGCGAGGAGTAACGTAGCACGTGATGAAGTGAGAGGGTGCCGCGAGAGAGAAAAGTTTCGATTGCAGGGTCGTAACAAGGTCGCGGGGACTGTGGTGCCCGTGGACACGAATTTCTCACGTTCTACGAATTTGTAATTTTCTTTTATCTTTCATGGAAGAGTCTTCTTTTCTTAATTAGGCGTACATAGTGTAAATGTGGAGGTATAATACGTAAATTTATATTTTGAAAAAAGTGTTTCACTTGCAGAAATTTTACTCATTTATTTCCCCAAATGTTTCTTTGCTAAACTTTCGAAATTTAATTTTAGGAAGAGTAAATCTTCAAAATTCCTTTCTGCTTGGTTAAAAGATTTATTTACAGTAACCCATTCACGAAGAACTGCCCCCCTTCAAAATTCCACTCTATATAAAGGATCCAATTTAAGAATCACTCATATATCCAGAAATTTTTCAAAGAAATTCATTTCCTCGCTCCTGGGGATCCCAACGGTGTTTCAAATTAAAACTTTACTTCCGCCTCAGTCACAGATCTATCAAACAAATCGATTTACCCACTCGCATCGCCATCTCCGCGGTAAACAAATCCGCCACAATTTTTCTCCCCCAATTTCATTTCACGCGAGGCAATTAAATCGAAAGCTCGATTCCCCCTCCCCTCCCGCATCCTTCCCGCGAATCAACGCCGGGCACGAGCCACTCGACGCGACACCGGTGGCCACGAGCACCTCGGTACAACACTGAAAGCGTACAAGGGTGAAAGGAGAGAGAGAGAGAGAGGGGGGGGGGGCCTCACCTACCGAGAGGAACTCCAGTCTTCTCGAGTGCATCGTGGCGGTTGGCGAGTGTTGCGATTAGTACCGGCTGCACCCGCGAATCGCATTCCAATCCCGCCGATAGCGGTCCGCGTTTCCTTCGGGAGGGAAGAGAAAAAAAAAGAGAGGAAGGGACGAAGTCGCTCGAGGGGATGTGCCGTTGGCGAAAATTCGCATCGACTCGGCTCAGGCGACTCCAGTGACTCGGGGGCCAGCAGACAGGAAGAATTGGACGGCGCAGAGGGTGCGTAGAGTGTGTGTCGGTGGTCAGCCGTGCACGCGTGCCCGCCACCCCCTCGGCGTGTGTCATTCGATGCAGCGTGTCTTAACGATCGATTTTCGGGATAAGAAAGAAAAGAACGTGGCCTTTCCGGCACTGCACGTGCGCGCCGCCCTCTCTACCCCCCAGCCGCCCCGATTCCCTTTTCGCACCGAGAAGCGCGAGTGATACGACGGGGGCGAAAGCGCGTAGCGTACCCTTGGTCCTCGTTGGATGCAGTCTCCTCGCACCTCCGCGGTGACGTCATTCCTCGCCCGCCGGGCGAATCGTCGGTGTATCCTCAAAGTCGTCACGCTTCGGAGCGTGAGGTTTTCGCGCGAACGGGCTTCATCCACTGGCCCATCGATCTCGCGGACTCTGGATGATGAGGGCTCTGGAAAGCTAACCCACCAAACGCAGTATCGTCTCAGACTTGGCGTTAGAAGCACGCTTCGCACAGTCCTAGAAACACCAGTTTACTAAATCCAGTGCTTCGTTAATATTGACTCTGTCTGAGCGCTTCGCACAATTGGAGGACACACTTGCATCAGGCTCTTAGACCGTGCTTCCTAAGTGTTACAGAGAAGAGAGACAGAATTGATATTCAAGAAGACACAAATTTGGCACCGATAGACTTCCCCCGGAACGGTTGGCCTGTCTAAACGCAAGCTCCAAGTGAAAAGCAGGTCTTTCACATCGTCGAATAAGTGGCGCGCAGATCAGCGAAGGGGACACGTTCCGAATACAGGGCCCCGCATACCGAAATCGTGGGACCAGTGACCTGTGCGGGAGAGCAGCGGCCACCTAGGTGTTCGGGGCCACTCGAAGCTACTCAGCGAGAGAGTGCCATCGGCGATTGGTTTCCGATCCGGGGTACAGGGAGACGCCTCTCTTGCCTGTGTGTTTACGAGGGCACAGGATCCAGCACAGGGCAAACTATAGGTACACTTGGCCACGCTCCACGATAATTGCCGTTCGCTTTCACCTAAGAAGCAGGCAGGGTCTCAGAGGGAGCAAGGCGTTCTGCAATAAATCTAATAATCGAACTAACGGTCCGTACCTACCGAAGGAGGGTGCGCCGGAGACGCGGAGGCAAGTTTGTTGCGTCAAACGGGGTGTAGGCGCTCCAGCACTCCTGCAGGACCTGCAGTGGTCGAAGAAGTTTGGTAGAAGCCTGAGGTTCGCCCGGTGAAAAGCGTCCGCGAAGGATCACGCAAAATCATATTTGACACGTGACGGTGAAGCTGAACTTTAGTCGGGGAATATAGGTAGTCGTTCGTGGAGCCCGTTTAATTGGAAATCTATTGGAAAGAGATTAGGAAGAGTGGAGTATCAAACGGATTTGGACGGTGAAAGTGGCGCGGGAATGTTTGAAAGTATCGTAGCAAATAGAGAACGTTGAAGCGTGGACGGAGGTGTGCAAACGGTAAAGCGATATTGCCTGGAGTTATGCTGAAAGTCCAGTGTGTTCGGTTCGCGTGACGAGGATCGAGGCTTGGATCTTGGGCAAGGTCCTCGGGATCGAGTTTTCAAACGAGAGTCGGGGGAAGGAAAAGGGATAAACGAGGGAATACCGCGATGTCGTCGCCGTGAGGATCCGTGGTTTTAAGGCTTGCTAGCTCGTCACTCCCTCGCGTTTCGTTGCACGAATTTAAGGACAAGGAACAGCGAGGAAACAGCCGGCAAACTGGATGCTCCAGACGGTGCCTCGCCTTCTGCGCCCCCGCCTGACATCACTGTCACCCAAGATGAACGGTGAGCACCCTTTTGTCTAACTTTATTCACGCGGTTTGCCCTGGGACAGTGCTCAACGAAGTGGTAGGGCATTGTTCAGATTTTTCTATGCTATGAATTCCGTACACTTGTTGTAAATGAATGAACGCTTGAAAATAATTGGAAGAACCGCTACTGAAAGGTGCTTGGTATTTTGAAAACTGATCGTACTGGCGGAAATAAATTTGAGTTGCATTTGGGGTGATTGTTGAGGTTTGCAAGCGTGTTTTGCAGTTGATAAGTAAGGATTGATAAATATTGGTCTGCAGCTGTGATAAAAATTACACGTGGCCTTGTTAGTTGACGGATTTAAGTTCGATCGATTACTTGTGGGGTCGTTTCAAAGCTGGGCTGTATTCTGTTCCGGTAGAAACTTTGCAGGGCTTGTTAGAGTGTATAGGCAGCGCGTGTGATGCAATTCAAAATTAAAAAGAAATATTGTAAAGTAGTGTTGAGAGCAATACAATAATTTTGTAATACAGTAGAATATATATATATATATTATATGGAGTAGTAACATTTCAGAGATACAAGATTTGTGGACTCTGAATGCTTTTTAGGAATTTTCTTTTAATTCGGAGGCTAGACTTGCAAATTTTATGCCACTGTTTTTTAATCGCCTTAGGTATACTCTCTCTTCTATTTCTAATATATTTAATGCATCGTCATTTGACTGTTTTTAACACTGTAACTGCATTGTTCACGCAGTAAAGTTTCCTCTAATTGTATGTTATGAAGCAAACAAACATAAATAAATAGAATATCTTGGCGTCACAATGTTCCTCAGAGAAATCGTATTCACCTTCTACGTGAAATCGAAAACTCCCTATTCTTTAAAAAAAAATGAAAACTATTGTACTGTCCCCGATTAAAATCTGCCTTTAATGCATAGCTAGCTTTAGTGAATCATTAGAAACTAATTCTACTCCACGTGCCAATGTAAGCCTCTATAATAAAAAATTTGCAAACAATGCAGAAACAACTGTAATATAGATTTGTGGATTAAAATTAGTGGCAAGTAGTTTGCTCCTTGCACAAGATTTTGGGGCACCGGATATGTAGAACGTTTAGAATAATTATAAAGATGTAGATAGGTGAAATTGTCAGGCCTGGTAACACCGAAAATCTCAGGATTACTTGCTGCAGTAGGTCAATTTGACGTTAATTTTATCGGTGACGATATTTTTAAACAGATTCGTGGATAGGAGTTCCTCAATGCACAAAAATGTCTGTGTAAAATCGTTTCTTTTTCCTCAGCATGCTGTAATGAGATCATTCTTTTTAATAGCTTGTATTGTTCTGACGACGATATTCCCTTATCGTTATAAGCATCGTGTTTCGACGTTGGCGGAATCAGAAATGAAATAATCAGGACTTGCAGAGAAATTAGAATTACCCGATGTAATATAATTATACGGGAGAGCGGCAGGTTATTAAAGTGAAAAGTAGTAACCGTGTCAAGTGTAGGTTCTAATTTAGGATGAAACCTCAGCCTAGGAAAACCAGCGTGGAACTTTTGCTCGTGAATTGGTGCGTAATGGGCAAAGAAAGTAAAAAGTTTGCAAATCATGTCTTTTTGTACATTACTTGCCAAGACACTTTCAAAGAAATTCTCTTATTAACTAAGCAAACTTAATCCAAGTCTCTAAAAGTGGACCCCAATTATTTTACTACTTTGATAACCACTTTCAAATGGGGATGATTTGCTCGTACAAATTATCGCAGGATTTTTACATTAATAATATTCCCATCATTTCCACATGCTTTGCTTCAGCCTGTAAAATCAAAGACTTCAAAAAAGTGTTTCAATTCACTTAATACTTAATAATTCATTGACACAACTTCATACAACTTCAACGCAGTTATTGGTGCAAACTATAAATACTTCAATGCATAATTCAAAAGTGTTTCATCACAGAAAGATAAAAAAGTGAAACTCCAATGGGAAACCATGTAAAATGTTACATATACATGGTCAAGTATTATACATAACATGGTCAAGAATGAAAAAAAAATGATACCACATCAAAATATCGGCGTGAGCACATGAAGATTAGATAAACATCACTATAAAAATCACGCAGTGCTAATATTTCAATATTCGTACAACCTTACATTCAAAAGTTCAGCACTAAGGAACAGTTTCGAAGCTTTGCTCCAAAATGAGCTGTTATCAAAGTGTCAATTCATCTTCACGCCTTAAGCTTTCTGTACACATTCGTGCACGACGTTACTTCGTGAAATCATTGTGTTCCGCATGAAATCGAGGACAATTTACACACACGGTTCCACAGAATTATTGATTACATAGGTTTTCGGCGAGTATTGTTCTGCGGTGACTGTCACGCGTGCGTGCACGTGACACAGGACTGTCAATAGAATGCGTCACGTTTCAATCCCTGCTCGATGAACACGCACGACTAGATCGCATTACGGGGGAGCGTCTGGATTCGCTGGAAATCGAGTCCAATGTCATGTCTCTTCTGCTCCAAATGTCGAGATCGAAGTATCCTATCACTCGTGATCGCCGTTTAAGTTTCTCGAATGCACTTCCACGCGAAATCTCTCCCTCGGCCTCTCCTTTTCGTCGTGCTCATGATTTTCTTGTACGATCGGATCTCGAGTCTTTCCTGTTGGATTTGATCTTCGACATTCGTTAGAAGTGCTTGCAATAATACCTTGCACCTTTAATTCGTTGATTTTATATATCGACTCGGTGTGCTCCGAGTCGTTTTGTCTCATTGCATAATCAATTTTCACTCTTGCCTGCTGACACCTTGATGTAACTGTTTCCAAAGGAAGCTTTTACATAAAGGATTCACGTAATTCTTGAAGAAGGAAAGAACCGGTCGATTGTGTAACCTGTTACGAAGCGACACCAGCCATCGATTGTGTGCATTCTGAATTTTTTTTTCGAGGATAGCTTGCCTAGTAGATTCTATTGCAAGAGTGTTTCCACGAGTACGATGTAAACGCTTTAACCTGTCCCTTACTCGAAGCGTGTACTTTATTCCGAGGAAAATAACTGTCCACATAAGAAAACGGCATTTTGTTCAAGAAATATTTCTATTCGCAATATCCACCGCGGAATTGACAGTAATTTGTGTATAAAGTTGCTGAAATTAGTAATTACTTTGCGTCCCGTCTTCTCCAGCAAAATATCACGTGCTTCTCAAGAAAGAAGAACATTTTATTCGCCAATAAATTTGAAAAGGAGAAACACTGCCGAACGATGCCGGTAAATTGCATCAGGAGATACGAAGGGGTGGAAGCAATCCTATTTTCATTATTTCCACGTGGCATCCTCAATTTCCTATTTCGATAAAGGGTGCTGGCACCCTCTCGAGGGTTCCTGTCAGTTTTTATAATTAAATTGCCACGAGGCAGAAGCTGTTCATCGAGGATCCACCCCTGTGTTTTAACGCCGGAATCCACGTTGCTTTTGACTGTATATTTTAATGGCATCAGTCTATCGACCATTCCGACACCTTTGATAACGTTTATAGAATAACTTATCGATTTCCTATTGGTCGACTGAGGCGGCGTGTTTCACTTTATATCAATGTCTCGCGGCGACTTAAAAAAAGAAAGCGGGGGGGAAACTTAGTTATACACGAACGCGCACGGTTTTTCTCAGAGAAGGAACGAATAACTTTAGCATAGAAAATGGTTAATAAGAAGATTTCGTTCACGCGCGAATGTTACCGTTAACCTTGCTTCCCTGTAACATCGTAATAATTCTATTAAATATATCGCCAGGGTCATCAACAATATTTCAGTTAGTAAATTTATTTCATGCCAAATGCGAGTGGAAATTTTTATTCGATTGCAGATTTTCTTAAACAGATATTATTGTTCTCTTCACGTGTGTTTTTAATGTAAAATGAATTTGAATTTTTACTAGCTCAAGGTACAAGAATTCGCACTCTGCATATAGATAAATTTAAGCACAAGGGTAGCAAGCAAAATTATTTTCCTTATTATCAGAAAGCACTAAGTGATTCCGATAAAGCCCAGTTCCAATATTCATAACAATCATCTGGTATTAAATATCTACATGCGAGTAAAAAAATTCTAATAACAGAAAGCAACACGGGCATCTCGATTAACAATCCTAGAATAAATCTTAAATAGTAATAAATTCTTACTCATGAACAGAATTATTGCTCCAGAAAAGAACTACGCTACAAACTTAGAATCAAAATTTATTATCACTCATACGAGCTTAAAATAAAAATTTATTATTACTCAAAAAAGTACAAGCCTTATTATATATCCAAACACATTAAACACGAATAATATTTTCAGTAGAAGAATCTGTATTTTCCAAAAAGTAACTTTTCTTCAATGATTAGTAAAGCCCTCCGTCCTTTTATCTTATCTCAATTAAATTTATTGTTACGTTTAAATTCCTGTCACCATCAACTTTTTAAATCAGATACCGTCTTTAGTCGGCGGTGTACCAAGTCGCCAATTTAGATTGTGATCTTCGGCATTCTATATACTGATAAACCGACAGCTCCCTGGACTCTCTAATAATAGTTGCGCACGTTGTTGATCGCCCTGTACAAGAGGGTTCGTGGATACGGAGTGCGCGTAAATGCGAAGGAGGGTTATCGAGGAAACCTTGTTTGCCGTCAGCACGTGCTGCTCCACACCCTATCGATCTCTAACTAAATTAAAATGCTCGGCGTATTATTGCCCAGCCATTGAAGGAGAATCGACGTTGCACTATTTGTCGCAACAGAATCCTCTTTGACATCGTGGCTGTTAATCGCCTTAACGGTATCATGCGATTCAGCTGACTTTATGGCCGCTAGTTTTCACCTAACCTCGCTTTTCAACAACCCTCGACCCTGGAGGCAATGCTCGAGTCTCTTTCCACTGTTACTTTTTGCCGCGCACTATTATTCGCAATATTAAAGTTGATCCATGCAATTTTCTTTCGTCCATTCGTACTAGGATATTTAAGTCGTTGCAAATGCCACGAGTTTTTCGAATTGAGTTCAGAAAAATAGTGTACTTAATAACAAATTCATAAGAGATGAAGAAAAAGGGCAGGATATTGAGTATACTTTTGCAGAATTTTATTTAGCTTCACTCTGTCCGTTTGTTTTTTTGGTTCAAATCTTGTAACTAATTTTTAACACATTTCCACCAATCCATTTTAACCCAATCACTCAATTTTAATCCAGTTCCACCCATTTCTACCAAAAAATTGCATCCCCTACAATTTTAACCCATGATCATAAATCCAATCCACTTGAAAATAACCTCTCGCGTTCTTCTCGAAGACGACAAAAAGTCGCTGCGTTGTGTAGTAGCACCCCGATTTCCGTAAATACACAATTTATCGAGAAATGATCCGTCGCGTATAAATAGTTCAATTTTTCCAGTTTATTTTTAGTTGCAGAACTCAAACACTAAAAAGTAAATATTAATAAAAAGTATATAAATTTTCTATCAATTAAAAAACAATTTATTCCTTGTACTACAATTATGATGGTGATATGTTACTTTCAATAAAATCGTGTGGCAAGCTATGAAAAGCGATGAGATATCCTGCCCCACAATTTTATTTAAAGTCACACATAATTGTAGTAGAAGGAAAGAATGATTTTTTAGTTAAATTTTTATCAAATTAAATCAAATCTCTTAACTTAATTTTTGTTTTTTTATATATTGTTTTTACTACGTCAACTTGTACTTTTACCACAAAAGTGGCGAAAGGTCATAGATAGTCAAAGCAAATACTTTGATTAAATAGGCGTGTTATACATTTTTACTTTCAATGAAGACTTCGGTTGAATAAAACGAACGATTCTTTGCTCTGCCGCAATAACTGTCGCAAGGAATTTGTGCAGAGAAAAACGTCTTTTAATGAAGTCTTCCAAGAAAGATATGCCGCGCCTTTAATGTAATAATATTCGCACCGCCACATTTATTAACGTACTAAGATTCTGAAAATATTCCGCAGCCCATTGCGAGGTGAATCATATCGACCGGATGAAAATTCTCACTTCCCACTTTCAACATCGTATCTCGCTCCAGTTATGGCGACCATTTCATTTCGTCTCGCCGATAAGAAAAAGCTGATCCCCCGACTTAAAATGCTTTCCACCAAACGCCATTACCGTGTTTCGCCGTCCCCGCCAGAAAGAAAGAAAGTAAATTACCCCGCCAAAAAACGTAGAAGAGAAGTAATTTATCCTGCGAGCACAGAGACGGGTTCGAGTTTTCGCCGAAGAACTACATTCGCCCCGTGACATGTATTATTCATCGTTCGCGACGTGCTTTCGACAGTTCGACCTACTGTCTGTCTCGGAACGAAGTTGCTACGAAAACTCGAAACGACCAGTTAAGGCGTTCCCACACGAGCGAATCACCAACTTAATCTTAACCACTTCACAGCCCCGCGTTCTTTTCCGCACCCGCGAAGCCCAGGGCGTCGCACAGTGGTTCCAAAGTGATTTTTTGCGGCCAAAATTCCGTATCTCCGTCAATTCTCAACCGATTTTTGATTTCTTTGGCTCATTTTGTAGGGGATTAAATTTGCTATAATATCAAATACCCGAATTGCAATCAAAACGTGTTTTTTTCTATCCTTTTATCTGACAAAGTTGGATGAAAACTATATTAGAACAATCTTTGGGGCTAATTTGATAAGATTTTGCTTATCTAAGTAGTTTTTTTTACGTAAAATCTTCAATTGGCACTGGCCAATAGCGGAAACATAAAACAGACGATCTGTTGACACGTCAGAATGTTTGAAATACAATTTTACAAGGGCTGAAAATTTAGAATGTCTACTGAGTTTACTACAACCAGAACCGTCTAAAATATCAATTTAATGTATGATTCTGGAACCTAATAGCGTGCAGAAATATCGAAGAACGTCAAAACCGCGATTTATTTTTTTACTTTTTTACTATTGTTTATTAGTAAATAAAACTTTATCGACTCTTCCCGATCCTCAGTTTGGGCATTTGAAATGTGGGTAAGAATGTAATAAACAAATTAAAAAAAGAATTAGCTGCCACCATGTACCACTGCGGTGTCAATCCGAATTTGTTTAATTGGCGATAGCGCTCGAAGTGCCTTTCTGCGGCCATAATTCCGTATCTCCGTCAATTCTCAACCGATTTTTGATTTCTTTGGCTCATTTTGTAGGGGATTAAATTTGCTAAAATGTCACACAGTAGTTTTCCAAAAATTTCTTTAGGGATTAAAAAAACAAATTCTGAACTCTTGGTTCCGAAATAACGAGTTTATTAACCAGTTTTTTCATATAACATTAAAACAAGATAAAATAAAAGAAATATAAATTAAACAATTCAAATTTAAACAAGTTAGTCTTCTTCCATATATTCTACATCTTCATAATTAGACAAAAGATATTTTGCGTCTTTTTCAAGTTCAACAGACGCAGTTGGCCATTGGGACCTCAAAATCGAAATTAAAGGATCCGATGTTATTAATAAATTATGCATTATATCCTCATTTGTCGAAAACCTCGAACTTTTCCTGGTATTAAATTGTCGGAATCTTTTAAAATCTTTGTTCCTAGATTCCTGGGCTTCTTCCGACATCTGACCAATCGGCAGAATAGTCGAGTTTAAAACGTCTTTTCCGTGAATTAAAATTTTGTGTACTGATGATGGCATAAAATACCATCCATACTCCCTAATAAAAATTTTGGCCGTTTCGAGAGAAAAAGATTGAAACTTTGATGGGTCTACGCTGCTTCCACACGATAGAACTTGTAAAATTATAAAAAATTTCTTGAAGCGAAGAAAGAATGTTATCGCTCAGTAACAATTTCAGATAGAGGAGTAAGTATAAATTTACAATGCTTACATGACTGTACTGTTTCGAGGTTGTTTTCATCATTGCACAAATCTGGGAATCTTCCCACTAAAAAAGACTTAGTTTTAATTTCTAAGTGGGGTCGTGATTGGTCAGATGTCGGAAGAAGCCCAGGAATCTAGGAACAAAGATTTTAAAAGATTCCGACAATTTAATACCAGGAAAAGTTCGAGGTTTTCGACAAATGAGGATATAATGCATAATTTATTAATAACATCGGATCCTTTAATTTCGATTTTGAGGTCCCAATGGCCAACTGCGTCTGTTGAACTTGAAAAAGACGCAAAATATCTTTTGTCTAATTATGAAGATGTAGAATATATGGAAGAAGACTAACTTGTTTAAATTTGAATTGTTTAATTTATATTTCTTTTATTTTATCTTGTTTTAATGTTATATGAAAAAACTGGTTAATAAACTCGTTATTTCGGAACCAAGAGTTCAGAATTTGTTTTTTTAATCCCTAAAGAAATTTTTGGAAAACTACTGTGTGACATTTTAGCAAATTTAATCCCCTACAAAATGAGCCAAAGAAATCAAAAATCGGTTGAGAATTGACGGAGATACGGAATTATGGCCGCAGAAAGGCACTTCGAGCGCTATCGCCAATTAAACAAATTCGGATTGACACCGCAGTGGTACATGGTGGCAGCTAATTCTTTTTTTAATTTGTTTATTACATTCTTACCCACATTTCAAATGCCCAAACTGAGGATCGGGAAGAGTCGATAAAGTTTTATTTACTAATAAACAATAGTAAAAAAGTAAAAAAATAAATCGCGGTTTTGACGTTCTTCGATATTTCTGCACGCTATTAGGTTCCAGAATCATACATTAAATTGATATTTTAGACGGTTCTGGTTGTAGTAAACTCAGTAGACATTCTAAATTTTCAGCCCTTGTAAAATTGTATTTCAAACATTCTGACGTGTCAACAGATCGCCTGTTTTATGTTTCCGCTATTGGCCAGTGCCAATTGAAGATTTTACGTAAAAAAAACTACTTAGATAAGCAAAATCTTATCAAATTAGCCTCAAAGATTGTTCTAATATAGTTTTCATCCAACTTTGTCAGATAAAAGGATAGAAAAAAACACGTTTTGATTGCAATTCGGGTATTTGATATTATAGCAAATTTAATCCCCTACAAAATGAGCCAAAGAAATCAAAAATCGGTTGAGAATTGACGGAGATACGGAATTTTGGCCGCAAAAAATCACTTTGGAACCACTGTGCGTCGTACAGTTGGCAAGAATTTTCCATTATGAGAGTTACTTAGTCATAAATCATTCGCAGAAATTACTCGCAATGGTCTTCATTTCGAATAGCACGAGTCTTTATAGAACAAATTAATTTGACGCTTTAACTGGCCAAGAACTTCCGACTCACCCTCTGTAATGGAGAGTGTGCGAATGTGTGGGGAATGCCAGCCGCGGGGCACAAAAGTGTCTCGTGTGAAAAGGCCCTTACTGTCAGCCTCGTTGCTGCAGGTGACGAGAGAATCCTCGAAGAAAGGATGCTGCTGCATCTCGGTCAAGATTTCGCTGCACGTATACCGCGCCGGCAAGCGCGTATGCAGCGAGATGCAGTTGCCGCATACAACTGAAACCCGTCTTACGAGCCAAGGCTATCGAGTGCATTCCGTAGGTGTGCACTCTTCGCCGAACGATTTCTTCTAGGGTTCTAATTTTCGAGGTTCGATCGGTTTACGGCCGCGGTTTCGCGGAATCCGCGTGCTTCCTTTCCTAGCCCGTTTCCTCGCAACGGTATTTTCTGCATTTTCACAGCTGCGGCGAGTGCACAGTGCAGCGTGGCCAGTGTCACTCGCATTCTTTGGTATTTCGGCTGGGCTTCAGATATTTTCCTGTAAACTTGGTCTAGTTAATTTTTTCGAATTTCAAAGCTCAATTTTAAATTGATTCTTGGAGTACATTTCCAACTGCATGTTGCAAGCGGCGTAGAGATATTCCTTCGTGTCATTTGCGTGGTGATAAATGTGGAAAGGGACTGGATTGTTGGGTTCATGAGCGATAATATATCGAAGTTGTGAATTCATGCAGACGTGTCAGATATAAAGTGTTGAACTGTAGTTTTGTATTGTGGGTGGAGGGTGGGGTGTTGCTTTCGACTGCTTTTTATCGAACAAAGGAAAGAGACTTTGGCAGTGATGTATTCATGCTTGAAAGACGGAAATGTTCGTCGCCTAGTGCTGTGAAAACTGGGTCATTTATGACGTGTGTAATTTTTTTCATGTGATGTTTAGGAAAACAGAGTCTTGTGTCCTGTGGTGATATTTTGAGGACGTTTGATCCATTTTTTTAAGAACTAGAATTTGGTAGAATTTAAGTAGAATTTGGAGTACGTGAAGTAATTGGTGGACACAGTATTCAGATAATCAAAATAATTGCATTTTAACGGGAAAATCGTTTATCGGATAATTATTACAATCGTTTTATATTCTATAGTTCCAATTCTTTCGACTCGCAAAATCCCAGATTCTATTTAAAGCAAGCATTTTCTGGACTTGCTACTTTATTTTCATACAAAATGCCAAACAAAATGCAGTTTTCTGTTTCATCGTCTTTCTTTTGTACAACTACTTCCGAATATTACATCTTTCATAATTTTTCTGTTTATACTGACAATATTTCTCAACATTTCTCAGTTCCTCATAGTTCTTTCATCAGGTGATACTGTTCGATAATCGCGATTCCCCAATATTCCTCAGAATATTGTTCAACAAAATCGCAAAAAGTGACCCAGTTTTCGGTGCCGAAATTCGAATCGTTACGAAAGTCCCATCAACTCCGAGCCCATAACGACGCAGAGTCGTACACTTCTTACCGAACGAAGCTTATCCGCAATGCAGAAACAACCATTGCCAAAAGGAATCACTCACAGTATCGCGATTTAAAACGGACGGCGATAATAGCATCGCTTTGGCGCCGAGACGTCCCGTTTCTTGAATTCTCTAGAGTGCAAGAAAGGTCACGGCTTTCTTTCCCTTAAAACCAAGGATTTCCTTCATAAAACCTTGCAATGACCCCCACGAGCCTGATGGAATAATGCCCCACAGCAATAAAACGCGTTTACGTAGCCGTATTTGTTCCTGCACAGTTTTGTTAGCGATTCATTGAGACGTAAATTTAATTCGCGGCTGCACCGCGCAGTTAACCGTAGGCCGTGAATCAAAATTCCATAATGAAGCAGGATGACGCGCGGTATTCTGCATTTCCGCGTCGATACTTCTATCGAATTAGTCGCCTCAATTTATTACCACCCACGCTATCAGCTAAACGCATTTCCATTGCGTTTGTGTAATATTCGGAGGTGGAGGTCTCGCGTTCCACTCTGCATTGCCAAATTGCACAGTGAAATTCAACGAATTTAAAGCTCCCGTTTATAATGTCAAACGCCAGCAGTATTTGCTGGCGTATAATTTTAATCAAACCAAATCATTCACGTGGATTTGATTAAAAATATCCCATAACAGGCTCCCTGAACAACGAATCCAACTAAACCGAGTACCCTTGGACGACAAATTTTCATTCCCAAAATTCCCCTATTCAAACAGTTATACATATTTCCCTATCATTTTCCATAATGGTCCTCCCACAGCATTTCAAAACGAACCCAATTAGCCACGATCATCAAACTCCCACGTCACTCCCACAAACCAAACCTTCAGCTCATGCTTTTCCACCATTCACCACGATCCTGCCACTGCGTATGCGTTTAAAATCGAAACAAGTCACGTCGATTCTGCGTCGCGATTCTCGTCCTCGATTCCCGCGACGTGTCCGTGGAACAGGGCCACGTGGCGGAGCGTCCTCTTCGCGGTTTTGTTACCGCGACGGGCACGTGCCGCGATTTGCAAAACGCGAGGGCCTCGCCGATCCTCTGGCACGTGATAATAGGGGGAGAGAAACGTCGGTTAAAAGGGGGAGGATAAAAGTTGTTGGAGAAAAGGGTCTTTTTTTTTAGGCCATTGTCCGGGGCGATCATATGGTTTGCGCGGGCGCTGCGATGCCCCGCGCCAGTTGTCCTTTGTGCCCCAATAAGGGGGTCGTTGCCAGGAGGCCCTTCGGGATCGCCAAATCCGACGAAATGTTTGCAGCCACTTACGACCTGGAGCACCTTTTCAGCGTCGTTGCGCCAGGCCTTTTGTTTCGTTCGAGTGGCCTGCAGCCGATTGCAAACATTCGTGGATCCCGCGCCAACCGGAAGGGATTATATTGTTCGTCGGTATTATACTATCGCGTGTCCTCTCTGCCGTCTCTGGTTAATTCCTGCGGGTCTTCACGGCGGACGACCGTTGTTTGACCGTAGTTTTCAGCTGGACGCGAGGGACGAGACAGGGTTACTTTCTCGATTGTCTGTTTTTGTCCAGGAATGGCGAGAAGTGAGTTTATGATGGGCACGTGATTTGTTGGCTGCTTTTGGAACGAAGTGTATTCTGACATCTTTAGTTTAGTTGTTTATGGCTGGGATATGGAAAGATTGTAAGCCGGACTTAGAGGGTTTCCTTTGCTGGAAGTCACTTTCTTTTTGTCGATAATGAATTGAAGTATCGTAAAGCCAGGGAATGCTGAACCTCGAACCTCGTTTTTCAGCTTAGGTTATGTGCTGTTTTAGGATATAATTTAACTAGTAATCATTGGTATTTTTGGAGAAGGAAATTGAGGATAATTTATCATATTTCATATTTCTCACTTTTCTATATCTAAGTAGGTAGAGGAAGAGGTGGTAGTATGGCCTCCCAATTTTATGTATTTTCCCAAAATCTGATTCATAATTTAAATTGCTTTAAATTTTTGTTTAAAACGTAGGTAAACTAATAAGCTGCGATAAAAGAAGGAAGCAAAAGAAAAACAATTTTATTGAATTTAACATATATTATGAAAAAAATATCATTTTCGGCGCTTTTACAAAAGTGAGGGTAATATGGCCCCCTAACAAAAGCCATAAAACATAATTCTTTGGCAACATCAGAGATAAAAAATAACTGAATAAAGAATATTTTTATTATTTATACACAAAAGACGCACACATATTCCACTTTTTCGCAGGATGTGCACTCACTGTGTCCATAATTCGCATATGATGTATTTAATTCATATTTCGCCACGTTGGTCCATGGCATAACGTCCGCCACAAAACATGCATATTGCATCGGTGTTATCAGAAGCTTCATGAGGAATTTCGATGCCTGAAATATCAGAGGATGAGTTTTGGGGCTCATTACCTGGGGGCCATATTACCTTCCATTATGGGGGGCCAATATATCAACACGCATAGTTTTGGAAACTTTAAGTTTATATTTGAAAATATCAAAGATTAAGTTACCTTATAAATATCGATTCTAAGTATCTTTTATCAAATACATCCCGACACACAACACTTTAACTTTCTTAACCTACAAGCAATACTTCTTCTTGGAGACGACGAAAAACTTTCGTTTTGCAGGTAGTTATTTATGGTTATTATTAAGTTTAGTTTTTCTCTGTGTTTATAGGTAGCAGGTGCAGCGGATAAGGCTATTAGCCGCTAGATATTTTTGTTCATAATATAAAAATCACTAGAGGGCTGAATTACCATTGGGGAGCATAATACCCTACCACTTTTCTCTACATATTACACTTCAACTTCTCCGCTTATTTTCATTACCTAAATGTATCGCAAAGCCCCCAATAATATCCTCGCCATCAGCTACAAAATACGGAATATAAGATTTCAAGACTGTCTCTTCTGGGAAAGCAAGCCACGCGAGCACAATCTCCATGCAAGCAGGTTCTTGCGGTCGTGGGGAAACTTCTCCTAGCAATTTGCTCGGAGGGTGGAAAACGAGCCGCGAACCAAGTTTGGCGAGGGTTGTGGGCGGGCCGAAACTTTTTTAATATAAGGATTCGGGCTATCCTCGAGGCACCCATGCGACGCTCTCCAGAAACTCTGTCCCCCGTCACTCAGCCCGCCTATTCGTCTCATTATTTTGCATCCGAGGGAAAGTTTCCAAGAGGATTAGGGGAGCTGGGGGACGGTGCTCGATGCGTTCGAGAAATTGGTGGCAAACGGTGGAGTCAAGGAAATTTTCAATGGCCACTTAATGAGTCCTTTCTTCTCGAGGCGACTCGTGGCGCACTCGAGGTAAATTCTAACGCGGCGCTGTACCGGCGGAGGCTTCCAGGGGATCTCTTCTTCGTGGTACGCTTCTCGTTCGCCGTTGTTAATTGCGGAATGCGTTCACGGAGGCTGGAAAAATGCATGGTGGAAAATGAAAAAATTTCATATTCAGAAAGCTCTTTGTCGAAACTGCCTGTCCTCGGCCGTGCCTTTGACACGGGCATGAATAACGTGGCCAGGCGAAAGTTTGGGTTTTCATTAACCCACTGCGGCTTTGTGTCGTCTCTGTGTACATATATTGCTGAGGAGCATCGAATGGAATAATGAAATTAGTGGATTGGATTGTTAAATTTCCTTGGGGACCTTTATAATGAGTCATGAGTTATTCGAATAATTATTATTTAGTGCTGCAGATCAGGGAAACTGTTCGTTTGAACTCACTGCGCAGAGCTTTGGGATCAATTTTCGCTATTCTATTGTACATCAGACTCGAATCGACAAGTCGAGTCGTCTAAAGAATTGGAAAAGCAATACGAACAGAATTCTTCAGTTTTTTCAAGTTTTGATATTTTCCACGTGTTCGTCACTTTAAAGGAGGTGCTGGTAGTAAATATTTCATCGCGTATTTCGCGAACACTCGGTGCATTTGGAACGTTTTTGTTACCATTCAGTGCACGAGATGTGTGCTTGTAAATCGGAGTATATAGTGAAACAAAAGCAAACTGCAGGCAATGTGCACATAGTACATATGTATTTATGTCTTAGGGCTAACGGATACTTTACTGACGGAAGTAATGCAGCGGTATAATTTCCCCAATGGAACACATTACTGCTAGCTCGAAGGCATTATGAGAGTAATTTCTGAATTCTGAAAAGCGGGTATCAGGGACAAAGACACGGTACATTCGTGGGTTAAGCGTTATAATTGAGAATACCTTTGAGAGCTGCCTCTCCGGAACGAAAGGAATAGTACAGTTCTGTTAATTACATTCAATCATTTTCAAGACATAGATTTTCAAGAGATCCAACTGATCCGATGAAATGAAAATCATTCACGTTCAAAAGAAATTATATCACGATAACTCACAGTTTCGCATTGAAATTCTGAAAAAAATGTGGATGAAAGGTTAGACAAACTAATTGCTAATGTATCGCAATACATTTTTTATAATAGTAATCAAATTTTGGAAACCCTGTGTTCACACAATTCTTTTATCCAATCTGCGTGTTAATACTAAAACTTGGAGGAGCGTTTTTAAATATAGCCGAATACACTTTATCGATTTATCCTGCAAGAGCAAATTATTTTGAGCTTTCGAGCGTCATTTTAGCCACCGTGATTAATTCAAATCCAAATATCGATCCCGTGAAATTCGCTGCATGTACATAAAATTAAACGCGATCGCACGAGTGATTTTGTTTGCATAATATATAAGGAGTATTGATTTTTCATTTCTGACGTCAATCATTGCACGAGGTAAATGTCCCCGTTAGAGACCACGTTCCCCTCATTGACTATTTGCTTTATATTTCTATAAAAAGTGACGAATAAACGTAACGAGCGAAACGGTTGAAACCTCAAATTCAGTGTATTTCCCCAATTAATTTAATCATAATTCGATGTGTTATTAAATTCATTAATAGTCTTAATGAAGCATGAAATCGCAAAGCCATTGGAACAACATCAAATAGATTTCAGTACAGTAAAAATAATAAGAAAAATTTCAACGAGAAATAGAATCAGTGGTTGCCATAAGTTCTTAAGTTCCATAGTAGCAAGTCTCGATAGAAAAATTAAAAGGATGGAAAGCAGTATACAGCTCCCAATGCAATTAATTTTCCTAAAAATAAACTTAATTGCAAAGCCAAAAAACTCATACATACAATGATCAACGTGTCCGTAAAAAACTCTTGCTTCTAAAAGATCCCATTTACCCCAATGTCACTCAGCCCTCGTTACGCAAAACATACTATTAATTAAACGAGAACCCTTGCACACCTGAAAACGAATTCCCACAAACTCTTTCTGCTCCAAAACTGTGGCATCGATCCTCAGCAGGGTGACGACTTTCCTCCGCGTCCTCCGTAGACCCAGCGATTTTCCAGTCCCATTCACGGTGGAAGCAGAAAAAGAGCACCTGGATCGAGAGAAGAGCGTGACACTTTCTCGATGCTTCGACGCAGGTTTCGTGGTGATGGCGTGGCCTCGCGTGATAAGTAAAACGGCTGGTTTCGCGAGCCAGGCCTTGGCGTGAATCGGCGCACGTGGATCAGTAGTATGGGCACAGTTGCGGGGTAGAACATGATACACTATAAAACGTTGACGATGGCTTCGGAGCCAATCGGCCGTTTCGCTGCACCTCGATGCACTTTTGCTTTGTGCCGCCGGCACCGGCTGCGCGATGCACTGGTCTCTCGTCGTGGGACGGAGAACACTGCAGGGATTCCTTGGAGAATTACCTAATGCGCGGTTCTTTGGTACTTTGAAAACTTCTGTTTCGAAACTGTTGATCCCCGAAAGAGTTTTGTCGTGTTTAACTTTTGGGTTCACTGGTGGTTCTGCTTTAGCTTGACACTTTGATTGTCCTATTCGGTATGTATAGTAGTGGAAATATTATCAACCCCAAGTCCACGTCCTATGAAACGATCTTCGTAACTACAAGATTCATAAAGTAGTTGGTATTCAATTTATTTTAAATAAGATGCTTAATCGACAATCGCGCAAAAGTACCTTCCGGATACTAATACCAAATGAGGTGGAAGTGAATACACGTTAAATATTCGATTGATGCAATAAATATTTTCTGTAGGTATTGTATGTATGAGTGAGAAGTCTTCTTCACACGATTAAGAGTTAGTTATACGGTTTTTTTCAATTTTCTAACAGAGATTATTAGAATGAATGAAGTACATTAATCCTTGGACGTCGAATACGGGGTTCATTTTAACAGACAACATGATTTCGTAAATAAAAAATTTTGACTACACTTCAGTATTAATACATTATTGGACATTACTAGCCAAGTTATTATTCGATGTGAATGATTTTCGAATGCACGCTCATCGACCCTCTTAAATAGTTCATTTCAATGAATATTTTATTTTCCTAAAATTTGATACACTTTGCTACACACCCCTGCATCTTCAGACACGTATCTTTTACAATTATCTAATTATAGAGATATCTATTTACTTTTTAATCAAAGTATATTTATATCCCTTGGCCACCTCTGACCTTTTATCACTTTTCTGGTAAAAGTACAAGCAGGCGTATTAAAAAAAAAAAACATTTCCGTACACGTAACATCACCTAACAATAAGCGAGCGAACTTTTGCACCGACCTAATACATTATCTCCCGCGTTCATCGTTTCCCACGAACACCATAAATACACTCTGCCGCGACAAGCTGTGTCTCCGTAAATCGGGAGACGCTATCAGGTGCGTTATCAACTTATTCTCAATTAGGCCGCATTATCCGCCGTTCGGAGGCGCAGCTGCGTTTTCAATTCGATCGCGCGTCCTCGGTGCACAATGGCGGTGCGGCTTATGAAAGCGTAGGAGAACCGACGCGGGTGCACGGTGTTCGCCCGTGAAACGAAATTAGGGACGTCATTCATCCTACTTTCGGTGGCCTGCGACAGGGACGTGCAGAGAAAAGCGAAAGAAAAGAACGGTGGTTGGTAGAAACGTGACTGCTCGGCGCGATCCCGAATGCATATTTGATGCTGCCTCCCTTTTGCCGGCGATAAAACGCCTAATACGATCACAATACTGCGCCGCGCTGCTGCAAAAATAATGGGAACTGTTCCAGGAAGCAGTGTACCGAACGCGAAGAGTGTACCGTTTGAATGATCGTTAGGAAATTCTTTATTGCGACGGTCGTCTATGTTTCTTCGGTGTAACCGGTGATTTTAGGAGAATTGAGAACCATGCAGCCAGAAGGGTGCAGCTCCATTTCTGACAGTTCTTGAGTTATGACGTGTAATATATGTAAAAATAAATGTACATCGGTTGGTGCACGTTGGATGCAAATTCGGTAACAAATGAGCGATTTATTGCAAATTTTGCACATTGCGAATGCTCCGGATTTGAACAATTTATCAAAAATAGAAATACAAATTTATCAACTTAATAACTACTACTTATTGTGTGAAAATATATTTGTTTTCATTTAGTGTTCTCTTTTTAATGTTAAGCAATAATTTTATTAACAGTTTTTTCTAATTTGCTTGAAGTTGGTAAAGATTGAGCTGCACTCCTCTCGCTGCAAGGTGCTCAATTTTATTGTTTCTGTTATTAGTTAAGCGTTTTGTGTTAAACGTTGAGAAAGAACAGAATTATGTGTACTAAAAAAGTCGTTACGTATTTGGGTGAGATAGAGTAAATTTCAAATTTCTTAGTGGATTTAGTGCATACAGAGAGTGAAGTGCAGGGATGCATTCGAATATTTCTGTCATTTGTGCATTTATGACCGAGTTAGGAATGAAAATTGTCTAAATAGTTTGAAGGGAGAGTATGGTAATAGAAGACCTATTTTCCTGAAAAGAAAGAAATACTACGTCACATCTACGTAAATTTAGTTTGTTCCACTTTTATACTTATACATGTTTACCTACCCACGCAATAATTACCACGGGCCTTTATATCACTTTCAGATAAATATTCCATGAATAGGTACACTAGTACTGTGGTGGTGAACCTTTTAATATACGCGTGCTAAAAATTTATAAAAAATATTTATCGTATTGTTGACGTGGCGAGTAGTTTTGAATGGGGAAAAAATTAATAGAAAATTAATCATTGCAGAATTTTATTGAGACAAGCTTAAAAATTAACATACAATTTCATAAGAATGAAATCATATTTGACATACATATTGTTGTATAGTAATAGCTGACCAAAAATTTTAATATGTAAAGCAGAAAGTTTATGTGTCTCGTGTGTTTACCTGTCGCCCAAAAACTTTCGAAAGGTAAACTCTGGGGTAACCTGAAGAAGAAACAAAAAAAATATAATTCAGAATCTATTATGATTTAACTGGAGGTTTAAAAATTAAATAATTTTATGTTAAATTTCGGGGGAAGCCGAGTAATAAAGCTAGTATTTTAATATATCTAACCATACAATAATTATTTTAGATTAATACACAGATATTAATGATATCACGTGGAAATAAATATTTTACACAGATATAAACAAAATTTTCATACGTGCGGCAGGTTCGCCATGCCTTTAAAAAAACAACATTCTCCAAACCACATTATCACTCCTAGAATAGACGAACAATAAACGAATTTTAATTTCAATTCAATATTACAAAATTTTTTGTATCTGCAATAGTAACAAAAACGAACAAGCTAATGAAACAAGTTCCACGTTCGACGCGCAGAAAATCGCTAGCTAGAAATTTGTTTCATAGAGATAATGAAAAACTGCCATCGCGGTAACGTTAAAGCTTTTCTAAGAATATTTATCCACGACCGCGCAAGTGGAACACCGAGCCACCGAGAATTAATGCATACATTCCTTTGCATCGCGGTTGCAGCGACCGAAACTATATCCGCGAAACCGAGCCGTGGAAAAGTTAATTAAAACCCTCGATGTTGCAACGCCCGCGACAATATACACCCAACAGGGATTCGTAATTATATCCTTGCATATCTGTTGTCACGTTGGTGGCCACGTCGATTTCTTCAAAAAGGAAGAAAGAAGGCGAAAAATCGAATGGGAACTCGTTCGAAAGGACCGTTCTCCTAAAAGAAACGAAGCCAGCCTGCGTGCTAAAGAAAAAACACAAGGTTTCACCGCTACTTTCTTTTACTTTCCGCGTAATTATTTTCCATGGCGAAGAAACACGAGGAACTATGTGTGAGGGAATGTTCACGTAATCCCATCGATACATTAAGTTGAATTCGTAGATGTAGGCCTTTGTCTGACGAATTACATATGCTACAAGTTTCTCGAGCGACATTTTGCCTTTTGCACGACGATTTTTGTTGACGAATTACTGGTTTGTTCGATTCGTTTAAATAGTTTTAGCCTGTAGGATTTCTCTTGGTTGTATAATTTGTTGTGTAATTCTGATTTGTATGCAAGTCAAATACCTGCTGTTTTGTAGGAGGCAATGTGAAACTTGATACAGATTCTAAATTGCTGTTTTGTAAATCCGTAATTTTTAGAATTGTTATAGCATAGGAAGTAACGAAACTTTGTTTATTTCAAATATTTTCAATAGAAAGGGAGAATTCTTAGAGTGGATTGATTATACAGATTTGATAAAATTTTACAGTAGTTATCACGTCTACTTTGCTGAAGCAGGATAAGTGGTCGGGGTATTTTAGTATTTTTGGTATAGTAGAGTAAATTTCATTTAACGCGTGTATTCAAAAACGGCAGGTCAGTGGACCAAATTCAAAGATTAGGCAACTTTTCGCACCTGTGATAGAATCAACTGACTTATCTGTTTCTCTGGATCGCTGAAAAATGAATTCGGTTCCAGTCAGTGTATTGTTCGAAATCAGGACATTAAAACCTTTTATGCCTTATTTTTTGCAAGTAATACAATCATGATATGCTTCAATATTTTCTTTTGCTTCAATTTCTTTGAAATAGAGTCTGATCTCAAAGAAAATTCTTTGAAGGCAATTCATACTTTGAGCATTGAACTTATCTAAAAAACAGTATTGTTCTTAATAGGTAATTTCAACTGGCAGAATTACACGTGCATTTGATAGGATGGTGAACGAGAAAATAGACTCTCGATGATTCCACGAAATCATCTCTGTGCGGGTTACCGAGAGGTTTGTCCTGCCTCCAGAACTGCAAGTGACATTCGCTCGCTCCACTTGCAGAGGGCCCTTGAACTCCTTTTTGAATACCAACGCGAACTCTTTTTGCCTCTGCTGTTTGATAGACCATAGAATGTCCAAAGTTCAAGGGATGCGCTAACACTTCAACCTTTCTTCTAAATTGAATTTTACATTCTAAACCTTTTTCAGGAAATGTTGCATTTCACATATTCATGACACAGGGGTAGTAAAACACACATTTATCTTTGAAGGAAAGTATAATTTGGAGAAAAAAACACGCCACCTAAAGCAAAATTAGGCTTCTCTGTTATTTCTACAAATAACTCACGCTACAATTCTGTATATTCTAAAATAATCACCACGTCCGCTAGCACTGTGCATTTGAAGATCCCCCTCCCACAGACAATATTATATCCTCAAAAGAATGTAACAAAGACTCCAAAACCATGTTCTGAACATCACTCAAACCACCGAAATTCATAATTAAAAAAAAAAGCTAATTTCTTTTATCAACGTGGAATGCAAAATTATCAATATCACATAAGTACTTATATAACACAATGTTAAAATCCTTACAATTAATTTGAAAAGCACCTGCAAGCAACATTACAAATCCAATGCGATCTACAATTTGAAGAATCCGTCTCTGAGTCTATTATTTCGTTGGTCAGAGAAAGAGGAACAGCTGTCGCGATTGGTTTAGCGGTGGCGAGAGGCAGAGTCGATGAATCGCGGCGGACGGTGCATTCAGGACGACGCAGACTGGAACGTTGTACCTGCACAGGAAAGTTTCGTCGAGCTGAGGTTCTGCGAGAAGGAACGAGTCGTGTTCCGTGGCAGCAGGCCGCGGGCTAGAAAGTAGCTGGCGGACTTATTGCGTTTGCCGGCCTGCTGCATATCTCGCTGCAACAGCTCTGGGCCCCAGCAACGGCATTTACCGCAAACAGGATCGCTGGAATCGGTCCACGGTGGCTGTGGTTCCGAGTGCTGTTAACATTGACACCGCGGAATCCTCGATGCGTTCTTATCTGCCATCGAGTAGCGCAAACGGTGCGCAAGAGTGGAGGTACACTTCGCGCAAGGTCTTGGAAATGGATCAGGAAGTTGCGCTGCGATGCCCAGAGCCAGGGAATTCAGTTATAGTTTTCTTAGTTCAGTTTCCGTTCAATATTGAATGGCTGGTGATGCAGGAGTTCAATGGGGAAAATGGAAAAATAATTGCATTAGTGATATTTCCTATAGTAGTATATTTCGCGAGGGATGGAAGAGGGTGTTACAATTGTGGGAAGGTAGCTAAGTTCACAGTAGAACTGTATTTCGATGTTTGCACCAGAAGAAATCGTGGCTCACTTGGGGCTTAGAATATGTAGCACGATGATGAAAGTGTGTATGGGATGTTTCAAGGAAATGTTAATTCAGATTCTTCAAAATGAATCCTTAAACTTACAAGTTGATCAGCTACTTCTGTTGCATACTTTTGGGAAATATCGTCGAAGTTAAGGGGGAACACCACTGTGACGGCCGGAAAAGTACCTAAGTCATTTTTAAGAATTTTATTCGGGACTAATTTATAGTTTTCATAGAAAATTTTTATTACCTACCTTTAGTACGTTGTCTTAAGGGGTTATACAAAAAAAATTAATAGGAAAACATCCATAAATTTTAATATATTAATTAATCTTCTAGACCCTTCCCCCACGCGAACTGGTCGCATGTGTAACTATGGAACAGCTGGTCAAAAATTAAATTAAATATTTTTTTTATGAACTATATGAGTGTAGTTTCCGTTGTACGTACGGATTTATTTATTGAAAACAAACTTTTTGAAATACGCTCGAAAAACTGTCCATCTTATTCGCGAATTTTCAAAACTTTTCTTCTAAAGCCCACCATTTCTACAAAAATAATTTGTTTAAGAAATCGGTACGCACAACGGAAACTACACTCATAGAGTTTATAAAAAAAAACTGAAATTTGATTTCGGACCTGCTGTTCCATAGTTATACATTCGACCAGCTCGCGTTAGGGGGTCTAGAAGATTAACTAATATATAAAAATTTATGGATGTTTTTATATTTATTTTTTTTTGTATAGTATCTTAAGACAGCGTACTAAAGGTAGATAATAAAAAATTTCGATGAAAACTGTATATTATTTCTGAAAAAAAATTCTTAAAAATGTCTTACTTTTCCGGCCATCGCAGTGGTGTTCCCCCTTAAACAGGGTCAAAGTCAACACAGGGAATCTTGCTTGCCCTTTGTGATCAAATTAAACCCAATACATCCAATGTATTTAAACTTTTTCAAAATTTCTATGTACATTTCTATCACAAGCAAAGTATCTGAGGATCAAAGAAACACCGTACACCCAACACAATATATTTTTATCAATGATCGATCTATGCATATCAATCCATGGCTATATGCTTCCAAAAGTTCAGTTTTCACGTAAATGCAACATCCTTTACCCTTTTCCAGTAACGCCCACTCATTGCTCCATCAACACCGTGCCATAAAATGTGAATTCGCGATCCGCAGCTGAAATAGCCACCCATATGTGAAAAAAATGGGCCACCGAGCGACGCCATGTGTCTCTGAAACTCGAAATTCAACTACACGTTTGTTCTCTTGTTTTGCCCTCCAATGGAGGATCGCCATCTGCGAGGGATCGTGTTTTGCACGCGAACTCCGGTGTGTAATCTAACTCGGCGAGGTTTCCTCGTTCGAGAGGTATATCGGGTCTGGAATGTCAGCCTTGGACACCCAACGGTGAAACTGAAACTGGAACTGGAACTTGAACTGGAAATAACAGCCGCGAAAAGCTGGTTCTTCGGTTCCTATCTTTCCGATTTCACCCGCGTGCCTCGCCCCGGAAATGGCGATCGAAATCGATTCGTGAAACCGCCCCGTGACGGACAGAAATATGATCGAGTGACTCACATTGAGTGTGGTCGTGCTCACCTCAGAAATCATCTTTGTGGTGACCTGGTGTGGATTATTATTAATTAGTAAGTAGGAAGATTCTTGTATTATTTAATCGTTCATTGGTACACTTTAATCGTTTCAAGCATTTGAATTTTTATTTGGGGAGTAGTGGCATAAAAATTCTCGAGGAGCTTTTGAATTTCCCTTTCTTCGTATTTTTGCTACGCTGAAATAATTATTGTAGATATATCACTAGGCAGAGAATAAAAAGTCATGTTGAGATTATTTTGTCATTTCAGGTGGACGAACTTAATTTTCTTCGATTGTGATGTTTTTCAAAAACAGTGAAGTTATTGAAAAATTCCAGTTAGAACTGGAAGATACTGTTCCTGGCTGAATCTCATAATGTTGTAATATCCGTAAAAATCTGCTTTTGAAAAAAATATATGATCGTAGTTAATTAACACGTTCAGCACCGTGAAAAATTTAACGCTTCCGGTAGAACTTCAAAAACCGACGTGAAAGTAGTATTCCAATAGTAAATTACAGAAATACGGTGATTCTGCTAAATTGTTCGTAAATGTAACTGTATATTTCTCCATTTAATGAATATGATCTTAGGTCATATCCACGCAGCATTCAATTATAAACAGTACAATTTTTTAGAACGCGAAAGTCATACAATATTTTCGATACTATGTTCTTTTATTATTTCACATCTTCAAAATTTCGCGGTAACTCCACATTCGCGCACTCTTCCTTCAAAAAACCGAATTTTCCGTCGGTAAGAAGGACAGCAATGCAATCTACAACCGATGCAAAACTCTTGCCTAGTGGCGATAAAGAAGGAAACTGCTTCTCGCAGGTTGCATAATTCTTGAATGCAACCATAGGCGTCGCCATACGACCACGTGCATTCAAACATTCCGCAGCATCCTCGCATATTCGATCTGAAATTTCCCAATCCGAAACTTCTCATTCATTTTTCTTTCAACCTTCTGCCTGCGAAATTTACATTCGAAGGTGACAAAAATATTCTCCATCTAAAGAAAAGCGCGCAGAGGTCGATTTTTAAAAAAATGACGGAGGTGCACGATTCATCTTCGAACGAGGCGTTCCTTGGGGTAGTCGTAGCAGCATCGAGTGCGCGTCGAGTGCCTTTAGAAAACTCGGAACCCCTCGCGTTGAAACCGCCTCACAAAGCCGCTTTTCACGACGTCGCTTTTGCCTCTTCCGTTCTCCCGATATAAAAAGGAAAAAAAAAACACGCGTTCTTGGGCCGCGCGTAGTGTTGCGCCGTGTGTTCCACGGCTACTCGAGACCCCCTCGAAGTCTCTCAATTTCGAAATTCAATGCGTCAGACGGGGCGAAGCGAGTGACGCGTTGCTCGGAAAGTTCGCGATTTATTGGCCTCGTATGTGCTTTTCCCTGCCTTTTCTTTTTTGCATCAAGCCACCTCGCGAGCCTCATCGACTCGATTCGAAGTAGAATAGTCGAATGGTCGTCGAGGAATTTATCATCAGAACGTCTGAAATCTAAAAGATGCAAAGCTGGGAAAGTTGCGATTTTCTTATAACTTAGATGTGTATTTTAAGTCTGGGTTCTGCTAGAATTATATATATTATTATTATTATTAATCGATTAATATCTCAGCTGTAACATGTGTGATTTTGAAGAACCACTGTGAGGATTTTGAAGATGGACTTGTGAATTTTTATGATACCGATCGCTGAACTTAAGATTGCAGTTGATGAGAGCTACTAAACTTTCATGAGTTCCACTGCTTTCCGTTTCTCCGGTTTTCAATTTCACTACCGCGTTGCTTGTTACTCGCTACTTTCGCTTATAAATAGTTTCCAGATAGACATATTATTCATTCTTCGCATTAGCGATACGCAACGCCGCTGATTTTCATTGCAGTATTAATGCGTTATAAATTTGATAGATATTTAACTGCTTAAATCATTATCATTACTTACAGTGAATTTTACATTCTCACGTGAAATTACATGAATACAAAGTGCATGCATCAACGCTCATTTGTATTACGTTACTTTAAAGTGCGAATTAATATTTTTATACGCGATATTCAGAAAGCATAAATCTTCCCATTACATAAAATCATATACTAATTAAAACAACGAAGTTACAAATACTCCCTTACATCCACCAAAGCAAACTACATACATTACAAGTGCATACATTGTCACAAAAATTTAAAGAAACTCAAAATACACGCGTCCATACATCACGCCATGAAAACCATTTAAAACCTCAAACTATCAAACCATCCAGCCACATCTTCGGGTGAAGCCACGTCTCCCCCCATTTTTATCGTGCTTCTCACGAGGGATCAGTGGCTCGACTTTCAGTACACTTATCTTTCGATCCTATTATCTGGCCAACGAGCGCGCGGGCCGAGAAAAACTCACGATAAAGAAAGGGATCGGCTTTCTCATAGACGCTGGCCGCAGTTCGGTCGGAGGGAAAAGTCCGAGAGGGTTGGGAACGTTCCTCCAAGTCCTAATATCAGAGGCAGGGCACGTGCTTGCCATCTGCATCCCGCAGGAGTCACCCTTCTCTATGCGTCCCGTGTACCCTTAGGGGTGATGTACTATATCGGGCTGCGTAGGTCGTAATACGTCGTTATATCCGATTCTTCCGCTGGAAAATAATCCCGCCGCGGAAGCTTCACGGTCGTCGGGTATGTTTCTCGGAAGGTCAGAGGAAGGCGTGCTTATTAAACTTCCTGCGACGTGAGCGTCTTTTCGTACTCTCGCCCATCGATTGGATTCCTCTTCACCTTTCGCGGGGGGGTTGCTCCCGGTAACGGGCTGCTGCTTCTCCTGGGGGTGTTTCGACGGAACGCCGCGGGAACGCTAGGACGTGGCAGGAGTCGGGCTACTTGGAGGCGTCGCTGGGTACATCTGAAAAGCAAATTTGCTCGCCGTGATTGTTCATATTCTTGCGTCTCTGCAAACACCACCCCGTGGGGATATTGATTCTGCACGATCGATGTGAAAACGCGTGGGCTGGATCCTGTGTGCGAACCCCTGTTGGTCTTCTCCATGGAAGTCGTACGTGGATTAATTAACGAGAATGGGACTGTCCTGCGTGGGACGTCGAAAATGATTAATGAAAACGTATGGGTGGAAAGTGGCGGGAAGATTGGAGGTGGAGTGGTTGAAAAAGGAATTACTTGTTAAGTTTATTTCTGTGCGTAGCACTGGGACAGTTAAAGAAATTGGTATAGCAGATGGAGTTATAGTTTGGATAGAATGAATAATTTAAGATAACAAATGAAAGAGTGGATTAGGTATTTAAAAGAAGTTGTATGAAAAAGAGGAGTTATATTTTTATTAAGGGGTTACGCCACCCTGAATGTTTTAAAAAATCGATTTTTTTTTCTTGCATTTTCTTTTTACGTGAAGTTTTAAGAATAATTTAAGCCATGGTAGACGCAAAGATTCCCCAAAATAGCCGAGTTATAGACTTTAAACGAGGCGCGCATGTCGATATTCCGCGGCAGGTAGCGACCATTCTACTTTACTTCTTTTGCGTTTTTCTCGAAACTACATTTTCAAAGGTGACCTATCAAATATCTCCAAAACTATTTGTCCAATTGATTTCAAACTTGGTACGCATATTCTTAATGGTATTATCTACGATGTAGCATATCAGTTATTCCATCCGATACCCCATTCGTATATAATTAATGGTTTAATTTCGTTTTCTTCACGTGAAAAACTTATAATTTTCTTCACTTTGCTCTCATTTGTGCAATAATTTATTTTTTCTCAAATCCGCGTATGCTACATCGTAGGTATTTTATTAAGGAACACGAAAATCATCATGTATTTGATTTCAGACGAACCTGGGCGTTACAATTTGTTAGGTTAGTCACGCGTGTAACGGCGGACGAGCTTCACGGGAGAACAAATAACTCGGTCATTTTTTAATATTTTTGTACAGTATTTATACAATATATGCACTAATACATGCTCCACACATAAGAAGAAAATAAATCATTTTCAACCTCATAGTATCAGTAAAAAAAATTGGTCTAGTTTAGTGCTGTTTCGAGCGCCTCAGGGTGGCGTAACCCCTTAACACCTAAGTAGTTTTTTACACTTCTGTGTTTCATCATTCCTCTCTGTGGAATCATGTTCTTTTCTTCTTCAAAGAATTTTTTACCCAAATATCGGAGTATTTTATTTTTGTAAACATTTTATTCTTCGCTCTGTGAACAGATTTTCAAATTATTTTGCGCTGCTGTTATTGACACGCTCGTGCACCGCGCACTGCGAATAAATACAATGGAAAATTTTCTCGGAATTAATACCGATGGTCGTTTCGCTGCAAATTCCTACTAGCGGTTCATATTATTTGAATTTTATCATTTTCTTTTGTTTCATTCCTCTGTGCCCCTGTTTTGCGTTGCGTTGAAGTGGCGATGTTCCTGAGATTTACTGGCACGCTGGGTGATAGTTCGATAAATGATGCCGCGATTTCTTTTTCACCTAGTTCTGCATCGCGTTGGTTTCGCGGTTCTGCTATCGACAGGCTCGTTATATCGAAAACGAGAAGCAAATTACGCGGAAAATTTGCGGCCAACGTTCATCTGAACGTGGCTGTGCTATATCTAATATATTCATGATTGAATGAAATTCGTCCGACCTGGCGATTATTTTCATGACAATTCAACGAATCTGGATTAAATCAGGAGATACAGTTTACAGTGATACATTTATCGAGGCATTCAGAGTTTACTTACAAGATGAGTTAGCACGAAGTTACTGCTAAAAATATAAAATTTACACGTTGATGAATAGTTTAATTAAAAAATATCTGCCACAAATAAATTATTAGTTAACCATTTACTTCACTAAACGCTATAAATGTAACAAAGTCTATCCACTTCTGAAGCATGTAACTAAATCTTACATACAGTAAAGGACCCAATTACTGACACCTAACCAATTACTGTCACCTTAAGTTATTTTACTTAAAATAACGAATAAATAAACTATAGTATATAATCTATAGTATAGATTATAGGTTGAATTACATAATTCTTTTTGTGTGTGACTTTACAACGTTTATTTATTCGTTATTTTAATTAAAATAGCTTAAGGTGACAGTAATTGGTTAGGTGTCAGTAATTGGGTACTTTACCCTACACTTTCCATATTCCTCTCCCTTTCGGTTCTCATTTTTAAATAACAAGAGAGTAAACTGTCTCTTATCAAGATAACACATTCACATTGAATCCCATTTTCGCGCAGCCCATTACATTTAGAGTTTCCTCGCAGGATATTTTCACACCAAACACTTCTATACTTGGTATTTATTATTTGACATATAAAAAGTACCATTCATCAGTGATAAAAACATCTCACGTAAAAAGGCCCTTACTACTCTTCGTGCATCCAGTAATTATTCGTCAACAATACACAATTTCTATCTCGTGATCTCATCTAATTATCCCGAACACGGTCTTCACACCTTTTGAGTGGCGCAATTGAATATTCTCTCGATGGAAGTGATCTATGTGCCATCACCTTTCGCAAAAACAGTGCAGAGTGTTCCTCGGTCGACTGGCTTTCGACGTCTCTGCGTATCGAGGACGAAAAAACGTGACTTTCGTAACGGTACTGTCACTGGTAACACAGCTTGGCTAAGGTCTAGTCTAGACAGTAGGCAGGTCGATATCTGGCACCTCCACCATTGAGGAGGCCGCAAGACATGGTCGTGAAATGGCTACCAACACCATGAAGAGCAACCTGGGACGGTGAAGGCAGACAAGACGGGGACGAAAGCAAGGTGTATTCGCAACGATCGCTACGGTCCACGAATATGGCCAGTACACACGAAAGGGGTACAGGTCCTGGCTCGGTATTGGGATCGATGAAGTGGGTTTAAAGGGAGGGAGAAATTTGTGTCAGATCGAAACGACATGATGTAGCACGAGTGAATTGTTAAGCCCAACAAACAAAATGTAAATCGCCTTTTTTGTTTAGAGTTAATTATTTTACTTATGTTAGTGAGACACAAGACACATCGGACACTGAAGTGATTAAAATCTAATATAAAGGTACTAATTTTATTTCAAGATGACAGTTGTCAAAATTTTTTAGTAAATTTGATATCAGGAAAAACTCTGTAGACAGTATTTTCAGATTTCTGCAATTTTCATGGCTCTAGTGTCTTAGCCAAAATGCGTGCATTTTTTATATTCTTGTGTATTTAAAGTAACACAACAAGGCTGTTATTTACAAAAAAAATATATGAACTTAAAAACAGCACGGACTATCCACCAACGCGTACAGTATTTTTCACATATTTTACACTTCCCATTGAGAAGTCGATATACGATTCAACAGGTTCTCCAATTATTTCGAGCGGCGTAGAATTCAATTAGACTTTCAAACCCGGATTAAACAAGCTGCAAACAAACATTTCGCACTCCCTTTAACTTACTCAATCCCGCCACTAATCGAAATTCCAAATTACTATTAGAATTAAACTATTTTTAAACAGTTCCCGCGTCGATGTTTGCACATGCAACTGTGGTGGAGCCAGTTTTAGCGGCGACGAAAGAGCAGATGCATTGAAAGCTCTGTTAGGAAACCTTGATAATTTATGCACATCGATCTAGTTGCGATGCACCGGTGCACTCGGTCGGGTTGCGCCTTCACTACGGTTTCTTTCGTGCCGGCTTGATGTCATAATTCAGAAACAGCGTGTTTCATAATCACGGGCATCATCTCCCGTCGCTCACAAACATTATTAGCTTAACGAACTGAGAAACGTTCCGGCTAACGCAATTAGTTGTTGTCTTTTTCTACCCTTGAAAACGTCCGGTAGCAAACGATTCGTAAAGATTATTTTCGATAGAGGACCCCTGTGGCTCTGCCGCGCCGCCCGAAATCCCGACTCAAAGTGCTAGAGGGAGTGGCGCGAAACTGGGATCCAATTAATCGTGTAGCACCTTAATTTCGAGTGGTCGTCAACTCGTAGAAATTCGAGGCTGGCTTGATCGCCAGTTACTACTTGGACGTTCTGTTTAACGAAGCCTAAGACAATTAACGTTCGGGGTAATGAGGGCTGATTGCCAGCGACGCGACGCGATCCCCAGCCGCGCGCGAGAAAATCTGTTTCCTAATTTATAGTAATTTAAATCATGCGATACAACTGCTAGAAATATGTAGAATCTATATATTCGTAAATGAATTATTGCTTGGTATTAAATTCCTCTGTTCTGCTAATCATGTGTATAACATTTCATTTCTAGTAGAATGATGAACGAAAGGAAAATGAATGTTCTGTTTTTGAAAGGACAATTGTAGAAATTGGCTAATTTTTTACCAGACTGGCAACGAAAGTGTTTTATAGGATATGTTTCTATAGGTCTTAAGGAATCCGAAATGCATAACTGTTTACCCTGGAGGCGATGGCAAAGTTATAAATAATAAGCGAATATTAAAAACAATTATTTTTTTAAAAATTCTTTCCGACAGATATATAGACCTTCAAAAACGGTATAACATTTATTTAAATGCTTTTTTTTTCGATATCTTTTGTAATTTACGAGTTAAAAGCGCATAAGTAAAGGGGTAGGTAAGTGAGAAAAGAGAAAAACTCGGTCATTATGACATTACACAATAAAAGATTAACTCAAACGGTGTTTCTTAACATTATTATTAATTTTCTGGCAAATATTGTACGTTATTGGGAATGTTTTTATTAACGGAGTTTTACTAACGACGTCATTCCGAACTTTACACTTATTTTTTATAACTTTCCCATCGTCCCCAGGGTAAACAATTATGCATTTCGGATTCCTTAAGGCCTGTAGAAACATATCGTGTAAAAAACTTTCGTTGCCAGCCGGGTGCAAAATTCACCAATTTCTACCATTGCCCTTTTCTTATTCGAATTGTTATGTCCTCCTATTAACTCACACAATGAACATAATTCCACAGTAGGTATTTTGTAATGACTCTTTTCCACTTGAACATCTAATAATTTGATTATCTCAAAGCTATTTATTCAGCCGCTGTATCCTTCAATTATTTCGAATAATGGAGCTTCTGCCGTGGCGGGATACAGTAGAATCTCGATTACCAGGAAACAGAGTGATGGGGCACTGGAGAGTAGAACGATATACGGATATCAAATTTTCAAAAGCTTCGGGTACAATGTCCTCATAGCTATGCCCGTATCCGTACATATCACGTGATCACTTGTCTGCAAGGGTACCACGTAGATACGGTGCTCGACAAGTATGGTGTTCTTTGAGCCCCACATAAATTGCAGACAATTTTCTCCCTGCCTTGTAACCATTTCTTCTGTCGCGCCTTGAAACGGCAGAAATCGAAAGCCCGAGGAAAAGGTGGATAGTGTAACAATACCGCATACAGAATGAAAAGGAAATATCGTTGGAATTGAATACTTAAATTGTGTAAGCTTTATTTCATAAAAGACAATTTCGTTTAGATTGCACTAAAATTATTATACTGCCACTGCGCAATTACAGAACTGGTAAAAGGTTAAAAAAATAATTTCATTCTGCCTAGAATCGCGTTATAACTCATAGAATGTCACATGCACGAAATTTTTAATTTCCCAGCGATTGATTGTCGATCTTTCTCTTTCTCCACCTTCAACGCGTTTATTTTTAAAATTTTTTTCGTTTTACTTGCTGTGGAAATTCGTGCACGAGTAAAACAATAGGACAGATTGTAGGAAGAAGGGGAAAGCCGGGAAATGGTAGAAAATAATATGCAACGCAAGGAATTGTATAATTCTTGGATATCTTTACCAGAACTATGCTGCGCTGCTGCAAAAGTAATGATGTTAAGTAAACGAAGTGATCGATTTTCCAATTTATGAGGGTACTATTTGTGATCTGAATTTCTCCAGGAAATCCTCTGATCGCAGGCAATTCAATCGTCGGGCAAAAATACTTCCTTGTAATTAAAGTGCCGGAGCTCGTGGCTGTTGCTTTCTCGTATTAATCAACAAGTTTTCTTTAAATTCCTATGAAATGCTTGATTTCGCACCAAACGGCAGAACGCAATAAAAGTGAAATACCGCGAGAAACAGATTAATCCCGCAGGTATAAATAATTTTGCAATATTTCTGCACAAATCTGTTGAAAGAAGAAAATGGAAGGAGGAAAGAAGGAATAAATTTTTACCGTACGCGCTTGAAAAATAAACGTTGGCAATTTGAACGTGTTAGCTATGGTGCACAGTAAAATTTTATTGCTGAAAATCGCATTAATTCTATACACTGCTGCAATCTTCTGCTGCTTTATATGGCTGGCCACTTTGCATTCTTAACCGCAAGTTGCAATAATCTCACTTGGAATTGCGCCCGATGCTGTTCCTTTTGTAACAAGGCACCGAAACGGTAAGAGAAAGAAGCGGTAAATCATGCGATACGATACACGCAAATCGAGAGGCAGGAAGGATGGATAGAAATTGCGTGCAGTAAAATTGAGCAGGAGATACAAAGCATCTTGCCATAATATTTTGCTCGTCACTGGGTAATCTTACAGTTTATTCTGTACGAACACTCTGAATCGAGACAAACTTGTTTCACCTATAAAATCAGTTTTTGTAGTGTAGGATCGAAAGTTCCATCTATTAACTGCATACGAAAGAAAATTCTTCTTCATGCAATCAAACTTGTGGAAATCAATCACATAGCCATGAGGTTTCTCTATCATATAAATAATTTATCCTGCTCGTTACTTATTTTAAATACTTAGCAAATAGAAATTCAGTCTGATACCTATCTCTCTATGTAAAAAAACATTCCACACTTTTTGTTTGCTTCTTTTTTCGTGAAAAATCGCTATCGCGATTTACTAAACACTCTGTACAGTTCCATGGCTTCTACACACCTGCGAAATTCGTCCACGCCGCCCCTATGTATACGCAGATATCGTATAAATTACCAAGACTGTCAGCGTGGCGTGAAAAGAGTCCTGCAATTATGTACGCGATTCCTCTTGGCGTCCATTAACGAGCTAATCACTTATTCCTTTCTTCGTGTTTGAGCTGCAAGCTGAATGGAAGATCGCGAGATTTTTCACGGTCCAGCTGTATTGGATTTTTAATCGGATACCCTTAGAGAGTCTCGTTATCAAGATCTTTGGCATCCTCGGAGTTTCCTTCGACTCTGATCGACTGTGTATTGGTGTGTTTTCTCGTTTCACACGAACACCGGTGATGGAGAAAGAATATTCATGAATATTGACGGCGAAAAATCGCGGAAACTGTGCGGACAGCGACGGGAAGCGAAAAACGTTTCATGAATATCGAGTGTGAGAAATATTTTATGAAAATTACGTGGACACCGATGAGACGAAAATGTATTTTATGAATATGAAATGATTCTTTTTTACAGAAATGATATCAAGGGGGAGTTGAGGTGGAGGAAAGAGAAAGATTGTATATTTAATTGAATTGGTTAGTGGCAGTACTTACGTACTTAGAATCGAATTGTATTAATTTTCGGAACAATATGTCCGTATTTTTGTGAAACCTGATCCATCTCATCTTTTAGTTTGATATTTGGATTCGCGAGTAAGACTTTATAAAGCCTTCAGTGACAAGTTTAATATTCTCACGTTGAATTATTTCCAAAGAGGAAATATTCAGATTAAAATTTCTCTCTCTCTCTCTCCCTCTCTCTCCCTCCCCCTCTCGCTATTGCATTATTCATGAGGGAGATCCAATCAAGATTTTTATTACATATTGATTGTCGACGCTCTTTTGCGTTAATGCCCCAATTAGCGTTTCACTATCGTATTCTAATTATGATATTTTTTCTTTTTCAGGTAAGTGGAGCGCACAGATTTGCAGATATAATTATGCCGTAAGACCAATGTGAGTACAGATTTACTAAATTTGGAATTATTTAGTCAGGAAAATTAATTTTTATTACCCTTCGTAATATTAAATTTTCATTTCCTAAGAACTGAATAACATAGTACTATTTATTCTTTTTATACATTTTTTCATTAAAACTTATTTTTGGAAATTAAATATTTTCTTAATTCGTACCATTCACATATGAAGCTTCTCTACACTCAAATGCACATATATGTTCCATCCATAAAACAAATTTTGAATACCCTTTGCTCTGTGAAAAAATCTGTACCAATTCTGTATTATTCGTAAAGTATCCTCGAATTCTATTCTTCAATATTTCGTGAATAGTGTTTTATTCGAAGTCATTGATCGAAGTTCTCTACAGTACATAATTAAAACACTTAAAATAATTTCGATTTGTATTATTACCTACGAAACGTCGAGTTCACGATTTCCTTCTTTCTCCAATTGCAATTCCAAAAGCAATTTCTGGACACAGATTGATAAGAGTCTTTTGTGCTTTTAATAATCTCCCAAATGTTCGACCGTGGTCCGTGCTCTTTACACGAGATTCAACGGGGATGAGTTTTTTTTTATTCGGGTAGAGAAGCAGAGAGGGAGATTATATAGAATGTTTTGCTGAAGTAAAGATGGATCTGCTAATGGAACTTTTGTTATCAGTAGTTTGTTCAAGAGTACCCGCTTTCTTAAGCAAAACCGGAGAACGCCGAGAGGAAATAAATTCCCTTTATGCTTAGCCTAGATGTAAAACGTGATTTCACGATTTCAGCGTTGCATTTCGATAAAGAAGGCCGCAGGTATTTTTTCCCTCAACTTTTACTGATACTCTCTGTTAAGTACAATTACGAGAGACTGAAACTGTAATATAAAATAATATTCGCAATAAAAAAAAATGATGTAATACCACACAGTATATTCCATTTTGTTTATTAATTTAAATGAGAATTTTGAATACAGTCAATCTGTTTGCTATGTATGATATTATCTACATAAAGATAATATCTGCACACTGATCTTGACTGGTTGAATGGCTAAGATTTATTTATGATAAATATCCATGACTTTTGGAGTTCATTATCACTTAAGGCTGTAATGCGACCAATTAGTTCACGAAGAACGTAGTGTAATAATTTGCAGCAGCTATTAATATATAAGGGAATGTATATTTAAAAATTAAATAAATCAGCTGAGAGTCTGCTTGAGGATTAATCTTCAAACAGCTAAACAGTCTCAAGTTTTGCCCGTCAACCAAGGAGAAATTTTAATTTATAGAAGCATTCTTCTATAAAATCAAGAATATGCTTAATCATCTCATAGAATATGCTTAAAAATTTCATGACACCATTTTCTATAGTTTCCATACAAGCTAATGGACTTGAAACTCAACTCGACGTAAATCTCTATCAATATATCATAATTTATTTCTCAATTTTAACCTGAAAAATATGCCTACCTGTAAATTCCGCGACATTTTTCCTGAATCACCCTACTCATCAATTAGAGGTAAATTGAATGAACCATTACCGATCAACATCGAATGTATCATGACTTGTTACTTAATCTTACCACGCAGAATGCACACAAAATTCTTACATCAGATTTCTGCAAATTGGTAACTGCGTCTATCGATCCACTGGAAGAGATATGAAAACAAATTTTATCTCGCAGTTCTGCAGCCGTGTTATTATTAAATTGGCACTCGATTGCTTTTATCACGAATGCTGGAATCCATTAACCGCGTAATGCTTAAGAATGCTCGATTATCGATTCAACGGTTCCTATCGTGATTACAAGCGGTAGGATAATGTTCTCGAGCAACGATAGCCAAGCGATTCGACTTCGCTCGTTTACTCGGCGCGGAAGACCAAGGAAGCGGAACAGGAAGCGACTATCGTTCGGATAAAAAGGCGAAGCAAGCTAATTAAGCCTTCATTAATGAGGGGAACCGCTGTTCGAGTGTATAGCGGGGGACGTTTTCTAAGGAGCAGACTGTCGAACGTACAGGAAAGGTTCATCGTCTGCTATTTTGTGTGACCTTTCAGTGGCATGGCACTTCAGAGTGTGTAACGTCGCAGAACGGTTGTACAGTTATCCGAATTAACATTCGAGAGCTATGCTATTAGGGAAATTATTGTTTCGCATATTTCTGTATTTAGGTTTACTCTTCACGGAGGAAGGGAGCTTGATTCGACTTATTAAGATAGTGATTCTACAGGACAGAATCATAAATTTTATTTGTTTTTACTTGTTATTATAAAGTCGCTCGTGTGGTATATTGTTCATTTTGAAGTTTCTCGATCTTTGCTTTTTGTAGATCTACATAGATATGTCACACAAAATAACTGATAAATTTGATTTTTCCAAGGCTTTTGCTCACAATTAGGCCACTTTCGTAATTACTGATATTTCATTTATACAGGTTGTTAAAATAAGTGGCTACGACTTTAGAGGGGGGGGGGGGGGGAGTGGTAATAGATGCTTAAGTGTCCAGTTTGCTTTGATGGTCGAACAAGAGGCCTATGTTTATGATTTTATTTTCCCAAGAACTATTGTACGGATTTTAATGTTTTTTTTATTAAATATTTGTTATTCTTTACTGTACAGATTTGTATTTGTCATATTTCTAAAATATGATTACAAATGTGTGAATTTAAGTCACAATGTTTGTGCCTCTGTGAGAAGACTGCGGAAGTGATTGAGGAAAAACTATAAAAGCTATTGCTTTGAAATTTTAACACAATGGACTTGTCTCCACAAAGTGGTCCACGATCATCCAGATCATCTCACAGAGGCACAAACATTGTGACTTCAATTCAAACATTTATAATTATATTTTGGAAATATGAAAAATACAATTCTGTACAGTCAGGAATAATAAACATTTAACAAGAAAAAATTAAAATCTGTACATTAGTTCTTGACAGAAGCAATTCATGAAAAATAGGCATCTTTTTCGGTTGGCAAGGTAGACTGGACCCTTAACCTTTTGTTGACACACCTTTTTATTTTCAATAAACTTTAACATACCTGGGTGACTCACACCCAGAGCAATTTTTGTCGTAAATGAAAAAAATCATGGGCCAATTTCAAGGTCTCTAGAATGTGTTCCAATGTTTTTTTTTCAATTTATCACAGTTTTTGTAAAAAATTTCCAGATTATCATATGTCGAGAAAAAACGAAGACAATCGGCCAAAAATTGTAACATGTACAAATTTCAATGTTAGAAGCTAAAAATATACAGGCTTTGGAAAAATGATATTTATTTTGCATATAGAAGGTACAGAGTGTCAAAATCAGCTTATGGGTGACTCACACCCAGTGTGTCAACGAATGGTTAATCAACATAAATAGGTCCTAAAATCAATTTTATTCGTGTAAACGAAAAAAATAGTATCTCAAATATTCAGCCACTTCAGAAAACTTAATATTTTTGCACGTACATCTACAAAATAGTAGCAATTCGAACACTTTGTCTTTCGTCTAATGTATTTTAAACATTCAGACACATTAAAAGCAATTTTCTTCGAACACACCAACGCACTACGCCCTTATTCCTCCGATAACCGTAATTTTCCTCCTTCTTTCTGCCTAATGGGTGTTGTTCGAATTTTACGATCTAATTAAAGCAACGGTTCCACGTCTAAGAAATTGCAATGCCACGTAGCAGGCAGGCACTTACCGTCGAAAAAGTACGAGAATACTTTAAATCGAAATAAAATTTGATCGCCGATCCAAAAGTTGCGCGAACAACAGCCGTCCAATTTATAAACTATTTATGAAGTCCTGCGAGGATTCCAGCGATGGGAATGCTCGAATTCCAAGATCGTTACCACAGAATAACTGGGGTTTATCGATTACAGCGGTATCGTTTACGAACAGGTTATGGTATCGTTCACGTAGCGCAGAATTTATCAGCGCTAATAGTTTCCTGAAGGATCGGGAGCAGAGATATCCCGAACTTTATGGACTCATCAGAACTGTTCCCTACGCCGTCTCACTCGCCGCGAAGTTAATTAATTTCTCCTTTCTCACGCGGGTCTTATCTTTCGACGACTCATTGGGAATCGTTCGAATCCGTTGCAGCTTTCTCAGGGAAAAGACAGGAGGAAAAAAGAGTTGCTCAACACGAATTTTACGGCGCTGGAGAGCGTGCACGGCGCCTTGATTGCCCCGACACGAACAAACTGCAATCAACAGCCGTGATTGCGATTATGTTTGCCCTGTGCAATATTCTAACGCCGCGGCTCGCTGGTATTGTCACGCACGCATATTCAGTGCGCATATTTGTTGCTTATTTTGTCTGCTCTCTCTGTTATTTTCTGCACTTGCTCCCCCTGTTCCCCGAGGTCCGACGAGATTTTCTAAAATACCTTTCTCTATTGGAGCTGGGACTAGCAAACGAGTATGTACAGTGCAAGATTCGTTCGTTAGGAAAGGTGTTGTAAAATGTAGTTTTTATGTTATCGAATTATCAGTTGTTTGCTTGGAACAGTTTCCAGTGGTTCCTTCTTTTTATCAGGCCTTTTCTCTGAGACTTTTACTTACCATATTTAAATACAATGCAAAACACTCTTTCATTCATTTTTGTAATGTTGATCACGTTATTTTGCAATGCAAAACGTCTTGAGATAAAATGTAATCAATCTGCACTGATCACTGAAAAATATATCTGTCACAAATGAAAGTAATACAACTGCAAGTTAATTATTCTCATTTGCGTCGTAATTAAGGTAATATACTTGCAATTATCCAATACTTACATATAAATGGGAAACACATAAGGTAGATAAAACCAATTAAGAATTTTAACTTTTGCCTGGTTGGTGTAATTGTGAGAGAATAACAAAGGGGGTTTCCTCGGGCTGTTAACTACAGACGTTCGGTGTTTAGGCGAAATGCTGGTAATTTACGGGAAGCTCGAGAGCGCGGCCGAATCAGCCCTTTCGCGTTTATAAGTTACGATGCATGATTGCAATTTCATTTGCAGGGCGCGGCGCGTTCTTAATGTCTTTTAATGAAATGTGGCTGGGAAGAATTTCATTTCGTTCGTTTCTCGGCCTTGAGGGAAACCGTCGCGAACTTGAGCCTGAAATAATTGAGGCGTTGGAAGGGCCAACTTGAAAAACGTGCTTTCGCGCAACTGCCTCGCAGGATCCCTGTGTATATTAAAATTTTCCGCAGGAAATACGGTGGTGGAGCTTAATTTCGCGAGACGCGGAACTTTCGTCGGAATCACGTGGAACGAGGGGCAACTTTCATATCTTTACGAGTCACCGTTTATTCTAGCCGCGTCTGTTCATCTGTATCAAACGACCCGTCGCTTTAATCCTGCCCATTGAACGTCAATATTAAATTTTAATCCGTGGTATCCGTCTTTCTAACTGCGAATGCCCTTCTTTTCTGGTTTTGATTAGCTACATTTCCCTGGGGTTTGTTAGACTTTTCTCCTGCATCTTACTCAGTGGAATAATAAGGGAATAAGGGGGAGAAAAAAATGGTACTTTCAAAGCAGGGGTCCCGTAAGTTTTTTAAATACACAATTTTAAGTGTAGGTATATCCTTAGAAAATTGTAGCTGAAGTAGGTAACATGTTATAATGATATAATGAACTTTAATTACTTCCTTTTTAACGGGAAACTTTAGCTCTTTGAAGTTCGAGCAGTGTCGTGTAACGTTCAATTATTCCAATATTGTAACATTGAACTGATTCCATTAACTCCAGAGAGGGAGAGAGTAACATTGCTAATAATTCTGTTTATAAGATAACCTTTGCTAATATTTCTGCAATGGGTAGCAGCATTCCAAAGAAGCATATACCTATATACCTCCGCACAGTAGTGAGCCACGAAATGCATAAGTACCTATACCTAATTTAAATATACCTAGCAGACCCGCGAACGCAGAATAATCCGTGACCTGCATGGGTCTGGCTGAAACGAGATCTGGCGTCGACTCGAACTCGACATACGACCGCAAATAGTTAGTAATTCACGAGTGCGAATAATTTCGAGTAGTGCCGAGGCGTGCCCCCGTCGATTAACATAACGCCTGCAAAAAAAAAAACAAACGAAAAAGGGCTTGTGAAAAAACGGGGAAAAAGGTGATTTCGTTGTTACCACACGGCGGGCCACGTTCCGCCCTCGCGCGGGAATGAGTAAATTTTCCACTGCAAATAAAAGTTCCAACGAAGGGGTCCGCGATTAAACCGGCGGCGAAGAAAAAAATGAGATACGCGAAAGCCTTCCGCGACGCTGTTTGCTTTCCCCGTTTTAGTTGTTCCTCGCGAGCGTGGAAACGAAGAAGAGAAAAAAAGGGAGAAGAATACGTTTCGACCGAGTTGTTCCCTCGATACACAACCGGTTGGTCTTGGCCCGGCGTCACCACCGCAAGGAGCAATTAAAAAAGTGATTAAGCGGAGGATGCTGCAGTGTCCGTGGACAAAAGCTCCTTCCAAGGCCGTTCTAACGTTGCCTGCTTTCAATTCTCTCGCAGAAAGTTTGCATACCCTCCGCGATTTATTCTGCGAGCGCGAGGGCCGGAAGAAGCCGCGCGATGATATTCTTACGTTTACAACTAGCGTTTCGAGATGGTAGAAGGGTGTATGGTTGTTGGAAGGGGTTGAATCTGGGGAAGTTGGTTTTATAAAACTGAATGGGTACTTGGTAATTGGGGTGGCACTTGGAGTAGGTCACTTTGTGGAGGGAAGTCGAGATTATTCTTAGTAATACTTGAGTAACATTTATTAGAGGTTACTTAATAAACGTAAAACTTAAATTGTACTGCGTCGAGGGAGCTGTGGCGTTTTACTTCACCTTCCCTGTAAAGTGAGATGAAACATTTTAGTAAAATATTATTCATTTTATAAAATGACCTGTTAGTTGATACTTAACGGCACCATGGTTCACGTATGCGCAGGGAGCACAGCTAATATCGTATTACTTACGTCTGTTCTATACCTCTCAGTAGAACCTCAATGTGACCCTGAAAATAATTGAAACAAGGAAATTGTTTTATATTATCCAGCATCGTAATACAGCATTCTGCAAACACCACCTCACTTCGTAATCATATTTCACTAAATTAAACATTCATAAAACTAACGAAATATAATTTCCCTTAACTCGATACAACTCCACTAATTCGCTTTAGCGATTACATACACCTAGGGCCGTGGAAAAAGGGGATGTATGTAATTTTGTTAACCAAAAATCGCAATATATATTTGAAAGCTTATAATTTAAAGAAAATTTAAAAAAAAGGAGGGAAATAACTCGTCTTGCTCACCGTGTAGCTGCTGTTGAACAAAGCAGGGTCGTCACGTAAGGAGTTTGAGGTGCCAAAAATGTCTTCTCTGGGTGTCATCAAAAAGGAAAAAAAAACAAAAACCTCCCTTAAAGTGCAAAAAAGGTACAAAAAAATCCGTATGATAAATAATCGTGCCAAGTTTCATTCGTATCGGTTCAGTATATTTCGCAATATTATTGGCACCGATTTGAAAAACGGAGTTTCAAGAAATCAGCGTTTAAAGTTTAAGGTACAGGTTAAATTGAGATAATTTTTTTTTATTGAATTTATCGAAAATTGTCGATTCCGGGACCATAGGATTGACTTTCTTTTGATGTTGTACCTTCAGCGAGTTCTTTATTGGACAATCGATTTTTTCGACCATTCCAGGTGCATGTAACCCTTTAAGAACTGATTACATGACTTATTAACCGAATCCTTTAAAGTACCACAACCTCTTGCCCATATTCCCAAGAATCCTTTCTAAACAAGCAAAATTACGTAAAGAAGATTTCAAAGTTGGAGCCTAAATAGGATTTCGAAGGTTAGTACAGTCGCTCGGCGGCAGGGCGCGCATGCGTCGCCAGGCTCGCGCGTGAGCGGCAGCGCGGGAGTGGGGCAGTATAGTTTCGGACGTCGTGGTGCGTGCTTCGGGGTTGAAAGTGTGCGGCGTTTGTTGTTACTCTTCGATCACCGTGTTTGTCGTTACCTGTGCCCGCTGTCATTGTACCACCGATGCACGCGTCCGTTAGACGGTTTTTACGTGGCGATCCCGTGACAAATTTCGTGGCCATCGCGGCGGTTTGTTGAATCGACCACGAGCCGGTGTGTTTTGTTTGCCCCGTGGAGAAATGCGATCATCTGTGGATTAGCCCTGGAACAGCTGCAGCGAGCAGGTTATTTGGACGCACCTCGTGCATCCACGATCCGTGAACCAGGCTCATCGATCGTCGTTCGAGATTATATTTACCTCGTCGATGCTGGGAAAGAGAGAGAGAGAGGGGGGGGAGTGTATACCGCGTGAGGGATGAACTCTCGTGATTTTACGATGATTAACCCTTACACGAGGCTGAGGAACGCGCTTCGACTTTGAATCAGGGTAATTATGCGCCTTTTTACAAGGGGTCGCTGCAACGCTGCGCAAATGCGTTCCGCGGTAATTGGGGACTCGAAATGCGCAATCTTTGAAAGTGGACGCTCGAGAAACGAGGTCGTACTGTTTACAAATATTCGCGATAAAATTGTCGATGGACTCGTGCGAGGGTTGATTCGAGAAATCATGAAGTGATCATCGGTGAGTTTATTGCAATTCATATGATATTGTTCTTTACGAGGCAGCTTGTTTTACATCTAGTAAGTGGTTTTTATTAACTAATGCTTGTTGATCGGTGATCCGTGTACTAAGTTCATTGTGATATTAACGAACTTTCAACTGTTACGTGTTGGTACTATTCCAAATCGAAATGAATTTTTTTTAAATTCTTCTTTCTTATGAATGATATCTAAATGGTAATGATTGGAATTAAATTTCATTGGTTGGTTGAAACAATTCGGGAATTAATAATTAAGGATATATTAGTTTAAATGTAAACGTATGTTAATATTAATCAATATTACTTATTAGTTATTCAAATATTAAATATTTAATTGAAAACGTGATCTTTATGAATAATATTTGGTGTATTCATTTATCTGGACGGGATTAGCTCTTGGTATACAAATTGTATAGATATAATTATTATATGAGGCAATATCTATATACAAAATTACGTCGATTTTATACATTAACATTAATATATAGTTGTGTTTAAATGAATATGTTTTTAATTATTCATTCCCAAATTGTTTCTGCCGACCACTTGAATTTTATTATAATATTTAAAGTATTTATATTTGGACCTTAACAATGGATCTTAACAGCTTTGGGTCCTGAACACTTTAAATTCATCGTATTGATCGCTGGGGACGAATTCATTGGGATAAATAATATCGATGTCTGATTGAATCTTAATGAGACATTACTATGTCGATTGTTGGCAAATGTGTCAGTCGTTTTTGATGTAAAGTATAATGTTTATTTTACAAATTGACAACTGACATTTACTGTCTCGTTCTATTGTATTATGTTAAAAGTTAAAATCACGAATATAGGTTATTTATCTCGTTAAAGTCGTTTTGAGCTGCATTATAAGATGAATTTTTGGGGTAACGTGTTTTCGTTTAAAAAAATTGGAGCTGTCCGTTGTAAAATTAATGAATGTCTATTTTATTTCGTATGGACGTATTCTCTTTTACAAAGGAAAGCTTCAAAGTGGCTATTCGTTAATAAAAATATCTCATTCTATGCAGGATTGGAGAAAATAAAATAACTACACTTCAAGTAGAATTCTCTCGTTAAACACTTGAAAGACCATTAGGGCTAATAAGAATACTTATTAGCCAAACATTCTTACAAAAATAATTATTAATCACCAGTATTAGGTTCGTAAATATTCAACATACAAAATTACACTTTTAATATTTAATGGCATCGTTCGAAACATTCGCATTTATTATCTAAAGTGTCATCGCACTTCTGGTACAAACAAAAATGACATAATTCATTATCTAAAAATGCCTCAAATCAAAATATGGAGCATTTTTTCGTGAATAACTTAACTGTGTTGAATACAAAATATCATTATCAAACTGCGATAACCCTCATCAGTTCCTCATTTCACAAACTGAATCTGTCCCTCAAATTGACACAGTGGTAAAAGATCGATGAAATGACAAGGTGAACAGTTATTTTCCGATATTTTTTCATTCCAATTAATGAGTTGACATTTACATCTTAGATTTATCACACAACTTTCGCATACAATAAAACGATGTGCAGGACATACTGCTTGTTTACCAGAATCACAAATAATAGAACAGAATAATTTATTACGGGAAAACAGTGTCAAATTGACACGAGGGACGGATGAGAGTTAATTACAAAATATCTCACTTTCAATCCTACTGGTTATTCATACACCAGAAGAAAAAAAATTTCCATCTTCTTAGCCAGTCTTCTACTTTCTTCTTTTCAAGAATGCTACCTAGAAATACAAAATATTCCTCGAAAATTATAAACCACATACGATAAGGGTCACATTATCATTTACAAAAATTGCTTAAAAGTATCCAAAACTGTTAGTGTGTTTATGGGGACATACACTACCCATTCGACTACCAAAAATTAAAACCACCAGAGACTTAAAAGAATGTAACTCTATTTCGACAATAATCAATACAAAAGTCTCCGATTACGTTCAACCTTCTCAGCGTACGTAGTCCGCCAGGAATTTGTCGTAAAAGGACTTCAAAAGTGTCTCTCTAAACTTTCTCTTTCAGTTGTGCCCTAAACGGTCGACTTGCAAACGCCTTTTCTCACAAAGACAGCGCGACTCCTTTGTTTACAGTCCCGCACTTGCGCCCGTCGAGTTTTTTTTTCACGCTTAGTCAACATTTTCACTTTCGAGAAAGTACGTGGCTCATGTATACCGCTTTTTATGAATGATTTAACGACTAAATGAATGACGGGAAGCAGCGTGACGCGAGCGTATGAAAGGCGTTTACGATGAGCCGTACAGTATCGTTCGATTTCGTTTGGCCAGATAGTTCCTAGAATTAGTTCCCTCAAAGTGCCGCAACGAATTCATTTATATTTATCCTTGCACGCATCCGCGTAAACGATGAAATAATCCAAATTGCCGCTGTACGCCTCGTCGATGTGTCAATCGATAAGTAATTAATCGGCTGGCGTGAAATTCGACGTGAGTCTCAATATATTTGGTAACGAATTTGGAAATTAAAAGTACGCAATTGGGGGAAAATTGGAAATTTTCGCTAGACGGAAAATAAATGCGGAGCAGTTCCGAGATTTTCGATACGATTTTTATATTCCGCGCGAGCTTCGTTTTAATATCGCTTCGATATTAACCGAAGAGTGGGTAGATGAAACCTTTTAATCATGTTCCAAATTTGTTTTCAAATTAAAAAGAAGAGCAGTATTCATTTTGCGCCAGTATGCAGCGAGCAATAATACGCCCTTTAAAGGCAGATAAATTTAAACGAATTCGCTTTACTTGCTCATTTTAGAAACTTCACCGGAGTTTTCGCTGTTACGGCAGAATTTTCGTAATAAAAGTGTTCCTTGAGTCGAAGCAGAGGGCTTTAAGTTACGCCCCAGTTTTATTGCTTGCCGATAAACCCGAATGTATCGTTAGTATGTGCGTTGCATAGGACTAACACATTCGAAATTATTTTCGGCGCATAATAAAATTACCCTATATACGTATATAAAGTGTGTTTCCCTGACTTTGTTACGGAGCTTGTTAATTTATTATTGATACTACTTTCGCGACCGTAGATACAGCTATTAGTCGTTAACGTGCTACTATGTCTTCTCACCAACTTGAAACTACTGGTCTTTTTAACTCTGAGATCTAACGCCATATTCTTAGATCGCAAGCTTAGTGGTTAAAGATGTGGGAACGGTCACCTGGGTTATCTATTCTCTTTTTATGACCAGCAAAGTGGTATCAGCATAATTGTCTTGTTAAGTTTCATGGCGTGAACAGGCGTTTCGTACTATGTACTTAGAAAGGAATACTTTATCGCCACTTTAAAGAGTGTATAAAGGTGAACGTTGAGAATCTTAAATGAAACTGCTAAAAAACTTGCACACGTTTCTAAAGTTCCTCCCAGTGTGGACAACTTTTACTTGAAACAGTTTTTAAAATAAAGGTCGGGTGAAAAGTTATGGAGCGATACACCTCCAGGCATATTGCAGTGTGCGTCTGACCATAACAACTCTCCGTTCCCTTGCTCTCCCATAAGTTGCGCTTCTCTCGCGCTCCAATCGTATACATCAATTGGGTCTAGTTACGCAGAAAGCTACCAACCCTCAATGATCTAAAACTGATTGTGAGTAAATTTAGTTTGAAGATTTTAATTGTTACAGAAAAATAGCTTTATTTCTATTGAGTGTATTTTATTTTTTGTTATTGTTTTACAGTGTTTCTTAATGGAGTATTTAATAGCGAGTAATATATCTATTTAATATTATTTTAAATTTTCTGCAGCTTTTGTTCTTTAAGCCTATGTTAATAACTATTTTAATAATTATGTAATGTAAGAGTTGTTCTATGGGTTGGCAATTTTTTGCGAAATAAAGATCACAAAATTGTGGGATCCATACTGCGTTTATCTATTTTTTGTTGTTGTCATTTTGAGGCTTGATAGCTTTCTATATAACTAGGCCCCATTGTAGCTTCATTATTTAATTTTTAAAACGTTTACTTAATCGTTACTTCAATTTTAATAACGAGGAAATACTTTAATGCATCCCCTGGAAAAGTTGTACCTCATGGTCCTTGGATTTATACAATTCAAAAGGCTAATTGTTCCATTGAAGCTAATTACTTTGAAATTTGAGACTCTTTAGAATAAATTCTATACAAAATTTAATCGTTCATTCAGCCTTCAAATTTATAATAAAATTAGAATTGAATTCCAAGAGCAGCTCGTTCGATTAAGTATCTATTCAACAAAATTTTAATATTTATTTTACGCGAATTTGCCAAATAAAGCATAACTCTCTCGACTAACCTTTAGCAGGCGACTAATTAATTAGTGAAAGTTTCAACATTCATCCTAACTTTTCATGGCTTTAGTAGTATTAAATTGCGATCTAATTGAACATGGTCTAAATTAAATCACAAAATTCACTTCGCCCGTGATATTCTACACAGCAATTGAAAATCTCGCCATAGAAACTGTATTATTACAGAAAATCATACTCTTCTAAAAATCAATGTTGCAATCGTTTAAATACTTTAAATTCATCAGTTCCACATTTCCTATTACGCTCTATTAAAAAAAAAAGACGAATGCTAAGCAGAAATTTCTGCCTGCAGGGCTCGTAATCTGCGGAAATAAAACTTCGATCGACTGTTCCCTATCGTACGCGCGAAATGGCGTCTCTAATTAAAATCTAGTCCCGGCGAAAGCGCTTTTCCCGTAGATTTCATCTCGATTCGAAGTACGTAGCTCAGGCATCATAGCACTTTCTGCACGCGTTTCGCCTATCATCCTGCTGGTTACGAGCGTTATTCGAACGCGCGTAACGCGAAAACGGAAGTTACGAAAGAACCGTGCTCCCCCTTGTTTGCGATTTTTATCATCGCCATGCAATTCTGTGCACGGTCATCGCAATATTCGTAACGCGTCTCGGAGAGGAGAGCTCACCTTCTCGTTCGAATCGACGTATCAGAGTCTTCTGCCTGGGAACTCTCGTCGTTTCGAGTTATTATCTTTGTCTGCGCGTACAAGAGCTCGATGGGAATAATCGTTCTCAGAAAATTGAACTGTTTCTCGTCTTCCGCAAGCGAGTCACTTAACTCCGCTGTTCTTCATAGACCTTTTCGACACGAAGTGGTTATTTTTTATTTAGAGGTATAAAAGTAATGGAGAAACTGTGGTGGCACTTAATTGTGAATATTGTTCTCAGTACTTTGCATTGTTGTGTTTTCGCAAGTAAATAAACATTATTGTAGATCAGGTAGAGCTCAAGTTTCACCTTCCTTATTTCGTTGGTACTTTAGATCATTTTGCAATTTTAGACATGCAGTCAACGGTGATTGTAAATATGTAGGGTAGACCGGGAGCGGTAGTAACACTTTGACTTTGGAATACGATTACGCAAGAACTATCACAGTTAGAACAAAAATTCTTTCACGAAAATGTTACTTACTTATCTAACATTATTCAGATACAACAGTTTCGCTGTATGTCAAGTAATATCCAGGTTATTAATAAACAATGAGACACGGGTCGGTTGTAACACTGCGTGGACTCGATAGTAGCACAAATTTAACTTTACAAAATTGAAATATTTATTGTTTTTAATTATAATAATAAATGAAAAAAGTAAAATTTACAACCAATTATGCGGTTCGATCGCGGTACAACCGAGATCCCTACTGCCGATGTTACACTCGCCCCCCCACCAGACTTTTGATCTTAAATTATAAATTTTAATTAACGAGACGCGCAAAAGTGAAAAGTAACGATCAGTATTACTTTAAAAATGGTCCAATTAAGTATTAAAAAAAGAAAAAACACGTACTTGCAAAGGAAGTATTTATATTACAATTTTAAATCAGTAAGAAAAAGTTACTTTAGGATATCGAAAAGTTAATTTCTTCGCTCTGCATGTCTATTGTGTATCTATACTGGTAGAACGTGGATGTGTGTATTCCAAATGTCATTCTTCATCATATATCCAAAATTTGGGTTAATATCTTTCATATGTTTTGAGATATTTGACGTGTTACAATCGCCCCTCTGTTACTATCGACCCCGGTCTACCCTACTATTAAATTTTCTTGGTTATGCATAATGCAAGCAACCGATATGGTTGCTGAAATTGGTATAAGATAAATGCAGATAGGATAGCTGATTACTTCTCTAGGTTAAAATTGACTTTAGACGTGACTCTAAAGCAGTGATTCCCAATTGGGTCGCGAAGTGTTTGCTGGGGAGTCGCCACGGTTTTCTGTTCTTTTTTTTTGTAATATTATTAAGTTAGAATTATATTCTGAAATACTTCTTTTTAATCGTTTTTTCATTATTAAATTTACCTTACCTTATCTTACACGGGGGAGGGAGTCGCAGATTACTTGAATATTGTAAACGAGGATCGCGATTCAAAAAATTTTGGGAAACACTGCTCTAAAGTATGTAGTGCATTTACATATTGAATTTATGTCCATCTTACGAGGAATCCGCTTTTCTAGTTCTTGAATTTCGCTCAGCATTTACGTCAAGTCTTTTCACAAACATTTTTCAAATACTTACTGTCCATATCGTTCTTCATTTTTAAGGCCTGTATATTTTCAAAAGGCAACATTACATGCCGTGTATCGTGTACATTCATCATAGTAGAACTGTAATATGTCGTTATATTATAACTGTATCATTTCTCTGAGATGAAAAATGGTGAAATCAGAAACATACAAGTTGATCTTCAGTCTGACGTAAAAAGAAAACCGTTGAAGAAAATGGAACTTTTATTCGTGCTTGTAAATGTTCCAAGACTATACTATAAGCGGATATCTCATCTAGTCCAATCTGGTAGAAGTAATGCTATCGCGGATAGAAAGACATTTGAAAATACTTGGGAAAGTGTCTTTATATGGAGGGAGTATAGGTCCTTGTAAGAGTTACGGGTACAAAATTTCTAGTGGTTTCAAAGAATACAGATTCTATTCCTTTAATCATACAATAATAATTCTAATTCTATCGCCTAATGGATTAATATACATATATATATTCATCTATTTGCATAAAATATTCTTGGAGTAATCGTCATGGTCAAGGTCTTCAAACAGTGCAGTAAATAATTTTGCATATTACACTATAATTCCTAACCCCCCTTCCTATTTACAATATTCACAGATCTGTGCTGAAAATATTTATTTTTACCTAAACTCCCAAAGATTGCATTCTATATAATTTCTATACTCCAAGTGTCTCATTAACTCCCAACTTATTTTCCCTCGCGCCATTCCTTCCTTTATCTCCTTGCAAATGAAAAGGGCCAGTCGATTCATAAAAATTCCCCTCGAAAACCAACCAGATCGCTCATGATTTCGCTGGAAAGGTTTCTGTCAGCGGACGATTCGTTTTCTAAGCTGCGCGATTGGGGAGCGCTGGTTGCTGTGCACGTTGCCTCCTCGGCTACGCGTTTTGTTACACGTCGTTGCTCCGCTTCCTCGTTTCTCTCGCTTTTTCGCTTCGCAAACGAACGAGTACGCGCGTAGCCTCTCTCGCCGGAGGCACAGAGGAACGTTTGTCGGACAGCCATGCGAGACAATACGGCGTGTCAGGCTGAAATAATTAATTGCGGTTCTGGCAGGTACACGCCGCTAGGGAAGAATGATTACGCTCATTGTTGCAATTATTTCTGCCGAAGGTAAACAATGGCCACGAACGCTCCAAGGTCCACGGGAAATTCGACTTCGACAACTCGTGCTCTGTTGGCAATCAATTTTTCGATGCCACTATCTTCTGTGTCATAGGAGTTCACGTACGGTTCAATGAGGTCGTGATTGTCTTTTCACTGTCAACACCTTGTGCCTTGAATCCTCGGATGAGAGTGATTGGAAAAAATTATTTGGCGTTGTACAGAATCTGTTAGCTGGGTTGTTCTTTGTCTGAAAATGCTCCTGGTGTGTTCGAAATGATTGAAAGGGAACACGAAATTAAGTTCAATATTTTCCAAATTCTATACCTGCAGATGTGTTTGTCAGAACGAGACTAATTTAAATAACTAATCGTAGAAATATTGAAGAATAAGTAAAGATATATATTGTATAAAATATATTTCGTGCTGGAGAAAAGGAAAACTTTGAACCCCATTTTCACACTTTCTCAGTAATCCTCTCTTTGTCTTTGATACTTTATCATATACTCTATGCACTAACTATACGTGAAATTTGAAGCAAATCGGTGGCTCAAACCTAGTGCATTTACTTTATAAGATTTCCACCCAATTTGATCATCAGAATCTCCATTAAATACCTACTAGATTCTACTTTTTGCTAATTTAATTAATAGAATCTAATTTCTTTACAATTTCTGGAGATTCTGGAACAGTGAACATATGAATAAAATCGCCGAACGCGGGGCGAGCGACAAAAGATTCCTTGACAAGCGTGCTCGCGGGCAAAGTCGATTCGATCAGTCTCTCAAACTCGATCAATTCCGCTCGTTTCGAGGGCGCACGAGCATCCACCAATTGCGCGGCGGGTCCAAGTCGCGACGATCCCAATGCCCGTAATTGCGAATCACTCGAAATTGGAGGTAACTGGAGAAATATTTACGCGGCGTTTCGCATGTGCTCGTCGAATTAGTCCGCTCCGAATCGTACCGCGCGCTTATGTAACGAAGTAACGCGTGTCTCTATGGCGCAATTAGCTTGCTCTGCGTGCACTGTCAAGGCTGAAGCCTTCAGAAATTCGTCTGTTTCGTGACCGCGTGAATTATGGACATGACATCGATCGATCGGCGAGGTTTCTTCGAGGAAACACTGTTTTTGTTGGGTAGAGAATGAAAACGGCGGAGGATAAAATTTACGACGTTTTTGAGTTAGTATTAGTAGTCATAAATTATTGTTATTATTGTTTATTCACGAGACAGAGCCCAGTATATACAAAAGAGTTACAATAGTGTACAGGTGGAGAACATGAAAGGAAAAAGGAAAATAAAATAGAAATACAAGGGAACAGTCCTACACAAAATATAAAACAGAAAAGGTTGGGTAGTGGTCATTGCGGAATAAACCCATCAGAAAAACTTTTTTTAAAAACAGGTATTAAAAATAATGTTAAAAAAATGTTCTTCCGATCTTCTTGACCACTAGAAGCATAAGTTTATTTGATATTGAAGGGTTCAAAGATTTATCAGATGTAATCTTTAATATTAATAAAGAAGTAATCTTTATTACAAGACAGAAGAACAGAATTCTCCCAAATACTGGAAGAAGTAACAAACTTACTAGGTAAAGGACCCAATTACTGCCACCTACCCGATTACTGTCACCCTCAGCTGTTTTGCGTAAAATAACAAATAAATCTTGTGAAATGATGCATAACAAAATTTAGCATACAATTGAAACTGTTACTTATACGATACAAAAAACAGCACTTAATTTTTTCTTCGATAATTTGGATAAAATTATCAAAAATTTTAAGCGGATATTAGGAGAGTGAAAACGATGACTTCCTTACTAGCGAAAGAGAAAACAAGGCGTTAAAGCAAATGCTATAATTGTAATATTTAAGGCTGGCAGTAATTGGGGTGTCAGTAATTCAGTCATATACATTTGAAGGGTGACAGTAATAGATCCCGAAATATATTTTTGAAATTGATGAATTTATACATAAAAATCGAAGTTTTAAGATCCACCAAATTTTGTTCACCAAGTAAACATATTAAACAATAGTAAATAACAAGAATAACATATACTTTTAGTCTATAAGTACAAAACTATAAGATAATGTCAGCGTGAACGCTTAAAGTGTCAGTAATTGGGTCCTTTACCCTACACCGCAAAACAAATTTATAAATCCAGAAGACCGTGGGTAAACAATGATGACATTAGCCCCCCTACAAAATCAGTAGTCTTTAGTACAGAAGATACCTATAAGAACAGTCACACTCCCATCATCTAACGCCACAGAATCATTACCCTGCACTCTCTTTCATTGCTCCACACAGTTTGCAAAATGCAAGACACGTCTCCAATTAATCTCCCATTCGATTTGAAAATTACATCAACAACTTTCCCTTCATCGTCCTCTTTTCCTCCCACTGGACATGACCTTCGAAATTCCTGCAGCATTCATGCCTCGAAGCATCAGCCGGGCAACCTAACCGTGTTTAGGTTTCTACAGCATTTTCTCCTCCGTTTTTTCCGGTGCTGCCCGGAAAGCGGAGGAACGTGGACCCCGGACACGTGTCTCGGATCTGTCGCAAGGCTTCTGCCTCGCACGAGAGCTCGGCAATTAAGAGTTCGGTGGCGTCCAGCACCTTATCCCCCTTGTTTCCTGCCGAAGGGCGAGCACATGTGACCAGGTTCCAGGAAGCATTTCGAGTTGTCCAAGCTATCCTTTCTTTCCTGTCAGCCCGTGGCAGCCAAGTTACATAAGGCAGAGACGGATGCACCCTGCTTTCTCTTTTTTCCTCGCCACTTAATTTAGAATGTTTACTCGCCAGTAGTACGGAAACAGATTAGATCGGTCTTCGCCTTGCTTCTGACGTCGTAGAAAGTGTTCTCTCGAATTCTTCACTGGTCGATGGCTGAGTTTTACCCTTGAGGCGCGGACGTTGGATGGACGCGACAATCGGGACCGCTTGTGAAAAATTAACTCGGTCAGCCAGATGGACCAGTTTAGCTCGTTACGGAATGAAGGTTTTAGGTCGCAGATCCCCTTCGACGTTAGGCTTTTAAATATTTTGTAGTGCCAGGAATAAATAGATTTTGTCAGTACAGTGTGGCGGTGGATACGTGCAAAGGGATTGATTGCTGAGAATTCGTAAAAGCTGGATAGATTAAAGGGGCATGTTTGTGTTTAATGTTAATTATTATAGATTCTTTGGGGTGTGAGGTTATAATTGTGTAGAAAGGAATATTTTTAGGGTTTGTTGGTTTTTAAAAACCGGGTTTAAACACCGTTTTTGGGGGGAGATTTGTAAAATTCGAAAACCGGTTATAAATTTAAAAAATCGATTTTAGGTACTAGAATTTATATGTAAAAATTAATTCATTATTTAATTAAAAACGTTAACATTTTTACTTGAAATCGCCTCGGGCACAAGCATATTGATGTAAAGTTTACTGTAAAACTAATCTTCATGAATTCAATTTGCCGAAGAAAAATACCAAATGAAATAATGATTTTAGTTATTTTAGTTTTAATTTATTTGGTTTTGAACGGATAGAGTATATTTTATTTGGTTACATATTTATTGTAATTCCGTATTAAATACTAAAGTGATAAATTTTTAAATAAGTATAAATATTTTTTACTTTTTCAATTATATAACTATATATGTTTTTGTAAACATTCGAAAACCGCTTCTTTCAATTGTCGGTTTTTATATAAACCCTAAATATTTTGTATTTTGATTCAAAAGATATTAAAATTTATTAATATTCAGATATGAATTATCGCAAACATTGTTCTTTCTAGTTTTCAAATCGATTAATTTTTTATGTTTAGTTTTCATGTTATCTCCAATGTTCAAAAGCTATTTGAATTTCGATAGTAGGAGTGTGTAGGATCCTCAGGATTGCATTGTTTCGTAGTTGTTTATACATTCAATACCTTGTTTTTGACTCAAGTTTTCATTTCGAACGCGCTCGCAAAGACATTTGTAAATACGCAGAGTCCGCGAGGCTGAGTGAGTGATTCATTCTTTGGGTATAAGCGAAAGTGCAACGTTCTTTCGTGCTGCAAGGTAAATGTTTCGTAAACTTTGTGCTATCTCGAGTCCAAATATAGAATTTCTGAGTGCATCAGCGAACCAGCAGCGTAATAATAGATAATAGCAAAAAATGAAAAAACTCGCACACAACCTCCTCGCATCCTCTTTCTCCGAGTAGCTTTTCATATAATTACCAGTCACCTGAAATATATCAAACACATCTGAGGCTTCAAATATTGATTTAAAATCGAGGCCTTAAAGCTTCTAATAATCTTAAACTTCGTACTTTTCGTATTTTGTTCGATGATTGTGAAAGCACGGGGGGTGTAGATTTGCATAGAAGAACTTGTTATACCTATGCCTTTTCTTGTCAGCTCGAACGTCCAACCTTTGTTTTCATCGGGGGATTTTCGGCTGAGCGGGCAGTGATGAATTTCAGATTCGCTTTATACCTACTTACGTTGGGTAGGGCTCGTATTTAAATTACGTAAAGCTTGGAGGGGGTCGCGAATTTATTACGTTTTCTTACAAGAGGGGGGAGAGGGAGTCCGGTAGCGTCTTACGTAATAATTTTCTAACCTAATTTTCAATATGAGTAGCTTAAAAACGAAACCGAGTTAAATGATTTTATAAACCTTTAGAAGAATTTTAATAACTGGAAAAAATGCAATGTAAAAACTATTACGTTAGGAAGGGCGGAGGGGATGGAATATAAAATCTTCCGAATTCTTATACTGAGGGAGGGAGGGGGTAAGAAATCGCCAAAATTACCCTTACGTAATTTAAGAATCCCGTAACTAATCGTTGCGTAACTTTTTTCCTCGCGTCCAAATAGCTGAATTCTATTCTGTGTTAAATTGGGGGTCGTTAATGCATTAATTTAATTCTCCATCATTTAGCAATTGGTGATTAATTAATCTATCTCTTCCTTTTGTTTAAGTTAACTCTGACGCGTGCAACCTTTAGAAAATTCTTAAGGCAAAGGGTGAAAAATGTACCTTTACGCGGGGTGGTTCTAAAATAGGTGGCTAAAGATCACAGTACAACTTGCTTAGACATGTGCCTGTGTAAAGTATGATTCTGGAATAAGTGATCAAAATGTAGGTCAGCATATGAGGTACAACTACGCTCGAGTATGTCTATCAACTAGCTTATTCGGAAATAGATGGCAACAATTTGTTTTGGCGTATAAATTATTCGGTATGTGCATATGTATTTACTTATATACACGTAGTGATTCGGAAATAGGTGATCATAATTAGAATAGCGTATATCATCTTCTATATACTTGAATACGTTGTGTATATTTTTATTCTATACTTCAGTGAAAACAATTGCGAATTTATTTCCCAGGCAACGTGAGCTATCTTGCAATAATTTTTTCACTATTTCTTCTGACTTGCAATAAACCATCCTCCACAGCATTCGTTCACCGCGCAACGACTGTGAAATTCAAATCAATGCCTCGTGATATAAATTATGTAAAAATACCCGAGGGGTTTAAATCATTTGGGAGTGTAATTGTAATCGAACAATCTCTCGAAATTGTTCCTGGATGGATCGGGGCGCAAGTATCTGATTAATCGGTTCCATTAATTCTACGTTAATTAATTATTGACATCGGAACCGCATAAGTGGAGCCCTGCAAAAGCCCTCTATTGACCGATTCTGCTAGTTAAACGTTTAATTATTGGGAGCCAGCTGTAGGCCCATTTGGGAAATGGCTAGTCAAATTTTAAACGCGTATCTTTTCTACTTATCTTTGGGAGAACGAATTGAATGGATATTAGGGTGGAGCTTATTTTTCAACTATGAAAATATGATCTTCTCACCATCTCAGTTTGTTCCTTTCTATAAAAAATGAAATCGAGCAGAACATGAGCACGATTGATCTATATTTATGGGTAGCTCAATGATGGTGAAATTTCCAATGTACATGATAATTATATGGAACGGCTTGGAACACTAAGTGGGAACTCCACACTAAGTGGAACTAGTAAGTGACTACTGATTTGTTCCTTTAGATACATAAACACTATACAAAAACTTTAGACAATACATTCTTATGTTTAGGGGTAGCTCAAGTGAGTCAAAGATTATAGAAATTATGAAAATTCAACATATAATGGCCATATTTTAATTTATACATTTACGTTACATTACATTGCCATTTGTATTTGATAAATTATTAAATTTATTGTTCACAAATGAATGCATTTGAAAACATTTATAGCGTTTCATGCCTTTCTATATAATTATCATGTACATTGGAACTTTCACCATCATTGAGCTACCCCTAAATATAAATCAATCGTACTCATGGTCTCCTCGATTTAATTTTTTATAGAAAGGAATAAATTGAGATGGTGAGAAGATCATATTTTCATAGTTGAAAAATAAGCTTCACCCAAAGCTCCACCCTAATGGATATGTCTGCAGAAATGTTTCCTTTCCTGTAATAACGAAACACTGAAACACTTGAATCGAAACAGGATCAAATAATGAAATAATTAATTAAAAAACCAAAAATAATATTCTTCAACAGTCAATCAACATTACAAGGAATTCCCGTTCTTCTTTGAAGACGCATAACCCAAACTATTCTACAAATATACCACTTTCCAACCCAGTGTTTCCCAACCTTTTTTGAGTCGCGATCCCCTTTTATAATATTCAAATAACCTGCCCCCCCCCCCCCCCCGTATAAGGCAAAGTAAATTTAATAAAGTAAAGGAAACAAATTAAAAGTAGGTATTTCAGAATATTATTCTAACTTAATAATATTTTAAAAAAACCTGCCCCCCCCCCCCAAAAAAACACTTCAAGACCCACCGGTTGGGAATCACTGATTTAACCTAAAATCCACCTTTATACTCTAAAAAGATGAGTAACATATCAAATCAACGCAATTCTAAAGAGAAACACTCAGGCAGATCTAAAAAATTCGCAAATCCTCCAACTAAGAAACTCGCTAAGTTGAACAAGTCACTCAAGATTCTAAGCTTAGGTTGCGGTATAAATATAAAAACCGCGGTATTCAAGCATCACGAAGGCATTCAGCACTAATTATATTATAGATAGCAATGCTCTCAAGCAATTAGTGTCCGATGATAATGGGTAAATTTTCTAACCAACGTTGGCAGGGTACGAAACGGTCGTATTATCGATTTTCGCGCCTATTTTTCCTGCCATTCCCTGATAGGTCAGTGCCCTGTCAAGGGAGAGGATCTGCGTCGGAGCATGAAGACGGATACACCATCAATTCGCCGATGCTCTGTGTAAATATTTGCAACTGGGCCGCGTTCGCTTTTCACGGTCGCGGCAGCGTTAAAAATCGCAACGTTACGCCGCCTACGTAAATATTAGGGCTCATCGAAACGATTTTCGTCGAGGACCGTGAAGGGCAGCTGCCCTTTAGCAACTCCATGCTCGTCGAACCCTTCTAACTCGACGTAGCCGAGCCTCGTAACAAATTCAGCAAGTGGCCGTTCCATGCATCCTCTTGCATTTTCGATTTTCAGCTAGAAGCAACTGTAGGTACTTTATTTCTGCCAGAACGACGATTTTTAATCGAAACGAGTACCATTTGCTCCGATGCATTTTCGCAACCTTGCTTCTTCGAACGGGGTAATCGATATTTCGATAACTGCTCGCGCTGTGCAAGCTTAAGTTTAGTAAAAGTGTAACAGAAAGTGGGTGAAAAAGTATTCGCTATATTTATGTGAGACTAAATAGTAATGATTTATTTTACAATTGACATTTAATCTTGCGAGGAAAGTTAGGAAAATTGATATTGGCTTATGGGAAATATTCAGGGTTTCATCATCTTCTTCAATTATTCTTCAATCCTGAAGTCAGTATAAATTTTCTCGATCTCCTTTCACTTTAACAAATGGAAACGCTCTACCTAGAACACGTTAACACCCATTACTCTGAAAAATTGTTACACGTTTTAACGTACACGTGCTGAAATTTCAAAATACCTATTTTCCCTCGAGGCTACAGCTTTTGAAATAACTCACGAAGGAATTCACGAACTCTGAAATTGCAGAATTTTACTCGCGATTTACCTAGAATACTTCGTCCACCTGGCACTTTACCCGTTGTAATAAAAACGGTGTCTATTTTTTATTCATTAAAAGTTTCGACCCCCCTTGCATGCCCGTTCAGGTATGCGGCTGCCCTGCTAAGCAATTACGAAGGTGTGTTAATTAAATCCTAGGCTTTGCACTTCTAAATATAGGAAGGTTGTATAGAAAAATATCAAAGAAATATTTTATAAAATTCACTCGTCAACGAATTTAAAACTGATTATATAAATACACGTGTAAATTCATAATCGTATTCATTCTGAACGCGAAAGCAGAGAAATTATAAAAGTAACAACGAACGAAGACACTTTGACTTCCCATGACTTTCACAATATTCTAGTGCAGTAATATTTATCTTGTTTATCAATTGTTAATACCACTATGATTCCTAGAACAATGTACGCTATTAATTAATTTCCTCTGACGTGGTGTTATTTAATTTCCCCTTTATTCAGGTTACTCGTTGTGCAAACTTGGTATAACATTCGTGGATTGTTACGTGCCCCAATTATCAAAAGCTGAGGGCTGGTTAGGTAACGTTTGTATCGTTGAACGAAACAAAGCAGCGAGTGTTTATCCAGCAGGAAATTAATTTTCAGAGCACGTTTATCCTTTGTAACACTTTTTGCTGTGGAACAGCATCTCTTAACAAGTACTTTACATTCACACAGGACTTTCAGGAATGTGAAAATTGTAGGAAGTTTTATATGGAAACCCATTTTTAAAATGCTACTGGTTGCGTTTGGATATAAAGCAAATTTGTATCATTAAGTGAATCGTAGATTATTTAGTGGCACAGTAGGTATATGAAGAGGGTTTTATAGCAACGTTTAACCTCACGAGTAAAATTCTACAATTTACTATTGTACAAATTCATTCTCCAAATACTAATAACTCTGTAATCTTCTATTCAATGGTACTTCGTTAAAGAATGGGAAAAGAAAGATAAAGCGTTGAAAAATATTCTCATAATGGAGTCTTACAATCCTTTCCAATCATCTCTAACCTCGCAGTAGCTTGAAGTTATTCTCAACAAATACCAAACAGTTTCATCATTCAATCGCAAGCTTATAATCATTCGTTTCCCCAGCTTCCCAAGCAACCTAGCACTAAAAAAAAAAAAAACAGAACCACATCCCCTACTTTCCAGTTTTCTTCGTTCCTCCACAAGATTCACCATAGCAAACCAACAGCTACACCATATTGGGGGCCGTCCTTAAATTACGTAAGGGTAATTTTGACGAATTCTTACCCCCTCCCTCCCGCAGTATAAGAATTCGTAAGATTTGATATTGCAACCCCCTCCTTACGTAATATTTTTTACATTGAATTTTTCAGATATTAAAATTCTTTTAAATGTTTATATCATTCATTTAACTCGGTTTCGAGAAATTTAAACTAAAACTACTTTGCTGGAACATTAATATGATAGAATTTGTATTTATTGAAAATTAGGTTAAAAAATATTACGTAAGACGCTACCTGACAGTCCCCTCCCCCTTGTAAAAAAGCGTAAGAAATTCGCGACCCCCCCCCTCCCCCCCTCCCCCAAAGCCTTAGTAATTTAAGGACGACCCCTTGTCCCCTTGACCGTCCACCATATTCTCTGACTTCAACCAAGAATGTCCCTCCGCGATGAAAATTTCATTCACCACAAATATGCACCACCAATGACCCGCCCACCACGAATTACATTAAAACCAAGCCACGTCGCTGAACGCGTCACATTCGCCTCGCAATTATTAAACAAATTCATCATCCATGTCCACCCACGATGGGCCACCGTAAGCCTGCGGGTTCTTCCAATATTCCGTCCGCAATTTATGGCCTCCAGATTGCTCCAAATAGCAGCTGGGTCTTGGAAACCACGCTCGTAGTCCTACCACCATCCAGAGTACACACACGCGCGCGCGGTAGCTGATGGGTGCAAGCACGAATGACACACCCTCCAGTTTGACCGGTTGGGTTTCGGTTCATCCGTTGATTAACTGGCTGCACGCGCCCAGACCTTACGACACACAGACCTGCCAGCACGCAGACCCACCAGTTCCTCGTGCACCGTGTGTAATCCGTGTGTGTCGTTATTAAGAGGCGATTTAATTGCGAATCGATCCGTAGTCTCGAGTCGGAGGGCAATCGGGGCCTTGGGGGCTGGCGATGTTTCGCTGCCCTTTTTCGCCATGGGCTTGAATGGAAGCACAGGAGAGTATAGACCGCGTATAGGATACTGTTACCTTTGAAAGGAGTCGGCGAATGATTCGGGTAATTTTCGAGGGAGCTACGAGGCGTTTCCAATGATACTTCTTTGGGACACTCTGGACAAATTGCTTCTTTTCTGCTCCTTCTGAAGCCTTTGATTACGTCGAATGGAAGGGTTGGATTTTTATTCGTAGTTCTGTTTGGAGGAAGCTGATAAGGTTCGTGTTATTGTTATTCCGAAGGCAGAGACTTTGTTGAGTATATAAGTGAGGATTGGGGTGGAGCTTATTTTTCAACTGTGAAAATATGATCTTCTTACCATCTCAAATTGTTCCTTGTTGTAAAAAATAAAATCGAGCAGAATATGGACACAATTGATCTATACTTAGGGCTAGCTCAATAATGGTGAAATTTCTAATTTTTGTGATAATTATATGGAAGCATGGAACACTAGAAATTTTTTCAAATGCATTCATTTGTTCATTTAAGAAAAGTAGAAACTTAGAAAACGCATCATTGTGCTTCATCTGACGTATAATTGAGTAAAGCAATTAGTAGATTGTACTCTGACAGCGGCAAACAGACACTGTCTGATGTCTGAGCCTCTGTGAACAATAAATTTAACATATCAGATATAAATGTAAATGTATTTGTGAATTATATGTTGAATTCTCATAATTTCTATAATCTTTGACTCATTTGAACTACCCCTAAACATAAGAATATATTGTCCAAAGTTTTTATATAGTGTTTGTATATTTAATGGAACAAGTCATGGTTGTAAGACTTATAAAAAATATTTTTTTTTTTAACTTTTAAGCTCCACCCTAGTGAGGATACACGCGGAAGTTTGAAGGATACTTTATTAGTTATGTTTAGAGAAGTTTAAAGGTGTTTGTTGTTGTATTCACAAATAGGAGTAATGGATTAAAAAGAAGAATGGAGGGATTTGTACTTTTTTACAAGATCGAATTAAATTTCTATGGCTATTCACTTTCCAATATATTTGACCCAATCTCTTCATTGGTGTTTTGGTCGTATCGTTAAATTATGACGTGTAAGGGTAGTTCGTCGATACTTTATTAGGATGTGGTTTGATTTGGCAGTAATTTACAGTGCAACCAACGACTCGAATCGCATCAGCTTCGTAATGTGTATCGCTGGAGCTGTTCGTCGGTGATAATGGTTTGCTTGATGCACACGAGCCGGGTTTGCCTGCATAGGAATGGGTTTGCACTGAACTGTAAACACCACTGAACACATGCACCGTTATTCGCGCGATGTTTTGGTCGTTAATACATTTGGTCGCAATAATAAATACTAAATTAATATTTCATTAATATTATCATGCTTTACGTTGAATATTCCAATGTAAATGGAGCTCGGTATGAGAAGTTAATAAGACAGCGGTAATAATTAATTTGGTTATTAAATGCGCATGATTGCATTACATGTCGTCATTTCGCTTTGAGTGCTCGTTAAAAGTTCCTGTTCGTTAATTACAGAAAACGGAAATTTATGGAAAATTAGTAAAAGTTGAAACGAAGTTGAGAGAATAAAATCTGATATAGGTACTTGCCACCCGTTAATATATTTGAAATATTTAGATACAAATAACTCTAAATCCCATGGTATTATTCTGTCCTTACAGAATAAACGTAAAGTGACAAGACAATTTTGTTCAAACTTTGAGTTTGAACCAAACTTCTTCTAGACCAAATGAATCTTTCAAAAAAACATCAGATCTCAAACCCCCACTTGTCCTACAGAAAACCGATATTCAAAACTGCTATTAAAAATCAGCCCCTAAAATACCAATCGTTCGCTATAAATAGATCACTATAACCACCTAAAAGGAAAGCTTCGCCAAACTCAGGACTTATTCAATTTTACCCTGAAAAGATCCACTTTCCTGCAATTCAATCTCGTTTGTTATTACCGGGAATGCATTGATGAGAGGGCGTATTCATCTTCGATTCGCAGCGCGTACACCAGCGCGTATGCAATGCATGTGTGATACAAGGTACGTAGGCTATCTGGCGATAGGTCGTTTCGCTGTAGGAGGTGGTTTAATTTCAAATGGATTCGCGGGACCACCGCCTCGAGGCTGAAAACTGATGGAAAATCCCAGATCGAGACGAGATAGAGCTGGAATTCGAATAAGGGACCGACAGATCCCCTGTTCGACTTCTAAAGGGTAGGAATGCCAGCTGCATTAGTCATCTTTCGTTCTTTTCGCTCGTAATTGATACCCCTCGCATCCTGTCTTGTCGGAGTCTGCAATAGAATTCGTCTGACAAGAAACCTATCGATCTTGGAACGCGTTCTCCAATCATATTGCCTGTGAAATCGGCGAACAAAGCCACTGCTATTTTATAGGATATTTGTTCTTGCTTCTGGTTTCTGTGGTTACACCTTCCGTGATTTTGTTTCGTGTTTTGCAGCCGTTGGCAGGCAGTAATTTGTGTAATATAAAAATGGTGAAGTACCTATGTGTTTCTATTACTGACGAAGCTTGGAAATATTTTGTAAGATTCACGTTTTGCATAAGAAATATGGAGAAGTCTGTATCTGTATCTGTATTCCAATATTGTCGGCTTTTTCTGACCTAGCGCATCTTCAAAGCACTTGCTGGTATGTATGCAGCTTGTGCATGCTTCTCAGGCAAATATTTAACTTCAATCTGGAAGCTAGGAATCTCAAATGCAAGATTTATTCGGCGTGATTTATGTGTGTACATGGGTATACTTGAAGATCTACGTTGCTTTTATTTGACCTATGAAAATATAGGAAAATTTTTGAGGGTTTAATACTGAATGAAGTTTGAGAAGGCACAGATAGAAGTCTTCATTCATGTCCTTCTATTACTGTCTTCATTCAACCTTCTGATTTCAAGAAACACAATGTCCTAGCAAACAGTTATTAAGATCTAAACGCTTTTCCTTCCAAAAGCAGCTTTCTTCTATCGCACTGACTAAAACTAGAATACTTTTTCAAGAAAGCATATCATTCGGCATTCACACAGACTTCCTTTGTACTTCATCTCTTATCGACCAGAAAGGAATAGAAATAAAAAGAAAGGTTTACGTTCAATATTCGCACCAAGTTTCTTTTACAAAATCTCCGCCGACCCAGACGAGTAATTGCTTTTCTTCTACACCTCGCACTGTTGAAAGTGGAGTGTGTCGACCGATCGAAAGGGGTGAGCGAGGTTTCTTTGGAGCTGGGCTGGCGCGATTCCAATTGAAAAACGTTGCCTAGTCTGCCAGTAAGATAACAGAGTTGCAACTGGCGCGGAAAGTGTGATCGATTCGCATTAAAACGATCGCCATTGGCTGGGAACGGCCTGGTATCTGCGCCGCTCTGTGGCGGAACTTTCAGCGAGATGAAATTGAATTCCAACTGCGAATCCATTGGATCTGATTCGTCACGATTTGTTAGTTACTTTCGCCCGTGCTTTGTGGGGACTGCCGATGAATCAGGTTGTGTCACGTTTCACCCTGTTGCTGCCGCGATTAAACGTTAATGCATTCCCTCGTGATTACGCTCTCCGCGCAACTTTGCACACACGGTGTCTGCCGCGTAAAACTAGAACCGCGTATCGCTGAATATAACAGAATATCGTAGGTACTTTTCCTTGAATCTGCGTCTAGAATTTAAGGTTTCTTTCAACGCGAAACTAATGTGGCCTAGGAAAGATCTGCTATCAGAGGTCAAATTAATCTCGCGTGACCAGAGCTAATTTATTTTTTTAAACCTCGCTAGTGAATATTCAAACGTGCATTAAATTGCTTATGTTACTTCTCATTGGCATTAGGTACTTTTTTAAGAAAATCGGGGCTATGGAACACCGTGTACACTATAACTTTTGAACGGATGAACATTTTCGCTTGAAATTTTAACTGGAGGTGTAGAATTCCTTTCTCTACGGGATGGAACATCCGCATCAACATTGAATGTTTGTAAAAAAATTTATAACCGATTAAAGACGATTTTTTCCGTAAATGTGTGGGGAAAAATTGATTCGTGTGTAACTTTTACAATTTTTGTTTAAATTCGCCAGTAAAGTTCCACACTGTAGTTTTTAGTGTAGAAATTACTCACCCCAATGCTTTTTGCTTTTAGACGATTAGTTCACCTGGAATTATGTACACGGACTACAGCTGCGCGTTACTTAGGATTATCTTTAGCGTTAAATAACTTCTTAAAAACAATTTTTGTTTCAATTACTTGTAAAAAAGCGTGTATAAAAAACTGCAAAATATCAGTATGGCGATTATTTGGTATCTAAGCAGTCCAAACCAAGAGGAACCGTCGATTTTAGTCGTCCTGTACTCCCCTAACTCTTACGAGATGCTGATTTCGATCGAGCTGACAGAGGATAATTTTTTAATGTGATCAACGAGCGCCCCCAGGGCTTGAGGCTTGTTTCATGGGTGATTATTTCCAGGAACATGTCCTCAGGAATGGAACTGGCGATCCCGGGGTACCTGAACCAGCTCGCGAGTTCTGAGACCTTGCAGAGGCTCGACTGGGAGCGTTGTATGAACGCGAGACAGCCCCACCCAGGCTTAAGGGGGGCGAGAGGAATTGGGGTTAGACCAGGGAATTCCGTTTGCCTCGAAGGGGTGTGCAAGAGTTGAGAACTCTCCTTCGTCTTCCAAGTTAGGCAAAGTCAAGTGAACGTGCGTGGCAGGCATCAACTGCGATATTATTGTTCCAACAATTGGGTTTAGACACGAAATATCGTTTCCTTGTTTTAGTGAAATGTTGAATACATAAACTTTTCTCAAGCTTCATATATTTTGTACTTTTTAAATACTCCCACTTTTTAATAACAGTATTGTGTATTCAGTAGGCAACAGATCGAATTTTGAAATAGAAATAGTATTGGAGAAACAATTTCAATTTTTAGAAAATTGAATTTCAGTCGAGTCAGACCGTTGATTCTTTATTCAACGTGTTCGCAAACTTCGTATGTGTTATTCTGAATCGCAAAGGATTTTGTAAAAGTTTCGTGAAAGTAATTAATATTGGCGACGAGGATCCGTCTTTGGTACTTTATTTTTCGCAGGATTTCGATGTCCATTAAGGTTAAATCCTTATTCAATTTGTTGATGCTCGCCAGGTCTGTGGAGTACATTCTATTTCCATTCGAGAAAGTTTCGGTCCCAGCGGAGGCAGTGACAGATTGAAATCGTTGTTGAGACGAAATTGAAATCGAGTGGCAATACCATTAGAAACGAGTGGCGATACTTTGAGACTACGCATTGAATTGTCTCTTTCCGCTTCCCGAGCGAAGCTTTTCTGATATTCCATCCTCGTGAAAAAGTTCCGTTCGTTCCCCAGACGACTTTTCTGCCTTTGTCGAGCCACTTCTCCTAGTTTCTTTGCCTCTTTCCATCACCGTGTCAGTGATTGGCAAAAATGGCATTTCAATACCTTTTTTTTTTGTCTTCTAAAATCCACTTCGCAGTGGAATTTCAGGTTTGTGAAGCTCGAAGCATTTTGTTTAAAATTTATTTTCCGCAACTCTGAGAAAAGACGTGCTCGAAGTTCAGTTTGCAGCGTTGGTATCTGTGTAATAGAAAATTTTCTCCTACTTCAAATAATTCGGTTAGAATTCTTTTTCAAGGGGCCTTCTCGTTTGAGAGCACACCTGGCGGAGTGTTAATTCTCATTTGTGAGAAGTTTGAAGTCCTCGTTGAAATGCAGGAAAATCACCTCGCGAAGCTGCAGATTCTTGTATGCAAATCGTACTTGGGGATTCTCGGCGTGAGGCAGAGAAATTTTTATTACCCGATTAAAAGTTTCGATGGAACGATTTATTTGTGTTACAGCATGCATATTCTCAGTTTCGTCGTGCATTTACAAAATGATTCGTGTGTATAAAGAAAATTCCCAAAACTACATTAGGGAAACATTTATTGTAGAAATTGCAGTTATTTATATGAAAATTAAGATGAAGCTATTAATTCACCAGATCCAAAGTTTTCTTTATGGATTATGGATCATTTCACAATTTTATTATTTCAACGTTGTTTCTTTAAATACCGCACTTCTGTGTTTCTTGATATTAAAAAGAAATTATTGCTTATTTTTCTTTATCAGGTGACGAATAAGAAATACATTAATCTATAAATTATTTATCGCAAAATATGTGAACAACTTGGATGAAAGATTTTGGGACACTGAGGGTAGTAAGTTGATTCTTTCTTCAATTCAATTTTCAATTCTCCTTTCAGTTGGAAATTCGTTCGCCAAGTCCACAGCATTTTCCATTAAATTCTTACACAAACTCAAGACACTACAATTATCTGTCGTGGAGAAAGAAATTGTTTGCGCAGGAATAAAGATACAGAGACAAGTCACGAGAGATTTTAAAACAGTTAATACCACGTTGCTCGTAAAGGGGAAAATTGAAAAAGGTAGGAGAAGAAGATAATAATGAGTAAAAGCAGATGGCGTCGCGGAGTTACAAGTTGCGAGGGTGGGAACGCGAGTTTTATAGCTTCTTAGAACACTGGCGAACTTTCGAATGGAGATTTTCAGCGGTTTATAATCGGGAAAGGAAAAGGTAATTCCATTTTTCTTCTTAACGTGACTGAGCAGACGGCTTAACGGGAAAGATAAAGTCGGTGGATTTTCACCGTTAGGTCGACTCTTCCTCTCCTATCGATTTGCCTTTTCTCCTCAGCCTCCTCTTTTCTTTTTCGCCTGTTATATATTTTCCTCTGTCGCGTTCTGACGCGACCACCGACGATCTGCGAGATTACTCTGAAACGAGCTCGAGGAAACAAAAGCTTTTTCGTTGCGTACGAGCTTAGCTTTCAGTCAATTTTTCTCGGCCGTAACTCGAGGCGTTATCCAGATCACACGGCGACACTCTTGAAAAGGTGATTTAAATTATGTGTGACGACGTAAAGTAATTGTATTAGGAATTGAAGGTAACTTTCTGAAAAGTCGTAGGATCCAATTTGTCTTTGTTTTTTGACAGACAAATCTTTGCCCTGTTTTAATAGCGAGAAAAGTTCTTAAATAGAAGAAAACGGTGGATTCTCTTTTGAGATTGTGGAACCTTCTCGTGGATTTTGTGTAAAATTTGATAGATTGCCATGGGTTGGCGAGTATCTTTCATTCGATTCGTCAAAGTCCGTTATTTCTCTTGGAATTCTTAAGAATGAACTTCAGTAACATTGAAAACAAGCGAACATCTTTGAAAATTAGGGGAATGAATCTTTATGCAATAGTAAAACCTCCCGCAAAATTGTAGAAAAATTGATTCGTTAGTTTGTAAATTATTTAACTTTCAATTAAACATGTATTGTTATGAATTATTATGTTGAGAAATATAACTACAAAATTAAGAGTGAAATAATAGGCCAAAGTTTTTGAAATCTTGTGTACAGAAAGATCAAACAGTGAACAAAATTGTCACAAAGATTCCGGACAATTGATTCGCTGTTTTTTTTTTTTTAAGGAAACAAAATGGCACAAAAATTTGGTTTTTCTTCGATAGTCAGCTGAGTGACTATGAAAGTGTGGCAACGCCGCAATCAACCATAGGTGCGGAAATATTTGAAGTACATTACTTCGTTTTGTTCAATATTCATGGAAGTCGTGTGAATATAATTTTCATATTCATCTTTTCCCAAAAAGTAGAAAATTTCCTTGCAATATATATAAACCAGATGAAATGGCGATAGTTTATTCGTGGGAACGATGAAGCAGTTGCATTTCAGGTATATTCCAACAAAGAAGTTTCTGATAAAAGATAAAATATTCAATAAATTGACAAAATTGCGATAAAAATACACCATTGCCATTTCTGACTGGTTTTCATCGCAGGAAAAAGCCTTATTAATATCTTGGAAATTAATTAACATTTGACTATGATTGTCACTGAAATTCATCCTTAACTAGGACTTCATATTTCGCGTTGATATCGTGCACGATAAAGCTACTAGGGAAGATTGTACCAGTTTGCATGTATTTTATTAATATCTCGACTAAAAATATCACCGCATTTTATCTTTTTATAGACACCGTATTTGCCATGGGGAGGTGTAGCGTAGTGCTTTATCAGTAAGATATTACATTGACTACGATAACGACTATATTATTGTTGATAACTTTGATGTTGCTACGTACGCCTGTATTACATGCAAGTTATCAATAATGTTGGTTCTTTTTAAATATTTACTTCGTGCAGAGTCACATTTAGGTTTTATCGCATACACTACACATTTTAAGCACATTCTGCATTTTAAATTGCATAGGTGATATAGATTTCTAAGTCACGTGTAGCGTAATAGTGTTATCATTATTGGAGTAGCAAGCTGTTGTGATACAGATACTGTAATGATATTGCATTTAACCGATGAAATCGCCAAAAAAATAAAGTCGCACTAAGTAGTTACTTGTACAAATTACTTCGAGGCATGTATTACTTCAAATAAGATATTTTATTACGCAATGGTGGTTGAGAAACACTGAATTAAAGGCACAACGGTGCACTGCTATGGACTCTACACGGAATGCACTGTTCAGAATGCGAAGTATTCGCTATTTTAATTCTATTTTTTAACGAAGTACCTTCCGTGTTCCATATTTCAAAGCACCGCCGTAGCAGTAATATATTAAATCAAATTCCTCGCTGTGAATCCTCTCGGATCTCTTCTGGTATGTGTACCATACTAATTATTTTTATACGAGAACGTCCACCATAACTCGACCTAACATAAATTTAATAACACGATGGATATCAGTGCCTCCAATACAAATTCCAGCAAAAAACTTTCACGTAACATCAATTCTCCATAATTCACTTAAAGCGTCTCCCGATCTAGAGCATCCAAAGAAGCCACTTAAAAAATTGCTTGCTATAATACCATTAACAATAGCTCCTTCAACCTTTGCGAGCTCACTCCCACACATCTTAACACTTTCATGGCCGTTGCCGTGCACCTTTTGGTGCAAACGTCCGCCCACTGTCGATCTTTACCCCAAGTATGCCTTGGTTTTTGAAAACCACCAAAAGAGCATATTGTAAACAGAACAGAAATCTTTGAATGGTATAGATTCATCGGCGATAAAATTTCACGTGAACATTCATATTCATAATTTCAAATTTAATATGAAATAAAGTCGAATTCTTAGGTGTATGGAAAGTAATCGACCGAAATCATGAAATCACGCTTAGGTGATAATTAATAACAACCATCGAAGTGTTAGGAGAGCATAATTTATATTTCACAAAGAAACATTAATTAGTCCTCGCTACACAAGAAAGTAGGTACACCTGGTGTATTTGACCGCTTCCATTAATTTGAATATAATTCCTTCGACTCTGCCAAGGTGTAATTTGCATCCCAGTCGTTGTAATACGTAATCGTGTTCGATTCGCGCGGTTGCAGTCACTTGGAGGCAAATCGGACGACTGTCGTTTCGCAACTGCCACACGGACCCCATAGCTGGCCAGGTGCGTTGAACTTTGTTCCGTGTTATGCACTGGCTCTGTGGGCCACGCTGTGGGAACCATCGCCACTTTTCTCAATGGGGACACGGTCCCAAGGCGAGCCAGGGTCGTTCTCTCACGATTCACGCGTGTGCAGACACGCGTCCACCCGCCGCGAAGCAAACACTCGCGGCGCGCGTCCACTTTCACTCGCCGCGGACACTTGGGGCCGATGTCGTCGCGCTTGTGGTTAACCTTTACCGTGGGCCACGTGTTTCTGGAAATTCTGCGCGATGCAGAACAGCAGGCGACGTGCAGAATCAATCGGGCGACGTCAATCAGTTTCTGCCTCGCTGAGATGCAGCGCTGTAAATGCAATGGGGATGGAGTTAAGAGTTCAGGGAGGTATTCAGGGGACATTTTGGATGTTGGTGTTGCCAGGTGCTGAGGTATGGAGGAATGCTACGAAATAGGGGTAGGAGGAAATCTGGAATATTTTTTGTGGCTCGCAACAATGGGAATAGAGCTTTCAACGCTAGACTTGTGGGTTTGTAGTTAGAGCTTCCTTAGTTTACTATATTTAAGTTAGACAAAGTACTTGGGATTATTGTTGCATTTGGGAAGGCTAAGGAACAGGAAGGTTTTTGTAACGTTTCATCGTGTTTGAGGGAGAGGCCTACCTAGAACGGTCAAAACAACATGCTTCTTTGGGATTTTTTTCTAGAAAAACTGATAAACTTTTATTATTAAACATTGGTCTATTGGAAAGAGTACGTCTTAGGGATATTTCAGTATTTTTTGTGGTAAAAGGTTTGTGAGTTATAGACAATGTCCGAGACGTCCAATTTTTAGGCGCTTTGTGGTGACAAGCATATTTTTTGCAGGATCACCCAAAATTGAAAATTCGATTTTTTATAGATAATACATCAAATTAACTAGGCGCTATCGAGCCCGATTTTGGAAAAAATATTTTGAAAGCCTGTGCAAAGTCGAAGCATCGATATTTGGCAAAAAATTGCTCGTTTTTCAAGAGAAAAAAAATCTAGGCCAGAAAAAAAGGAAAAGCTTCTGATAGCGCTTAGATTTTTAACCATAAGATAAGCCTGCAAAGCCTCGAGTAAATCGGTTCATTAATTTTTGAGTTATGTGTCACCGACTTTGAAAACTTGATTTTGAGGAAAAGGCGTTTAAAGTTTCGGGTCTACCTACTTACACGCCTATAACTTTGTCAATTTTAGTAGATTTAACTTGACACTCTCAGGGAATATTTTCAGAATGTTGTACTTCAAGAAAATATAAAAATCGATAAATCGATTTTTCGAAAAATTCCAGGGTAGGCCTCTCCCCTGAATCTTTGGAGTCAAATTGATAACGCGAAGATGGTAGAGAACTGTGCTTTGTGAAGTAGTTGGGAATTTGAATGTGATCGAATTTGTATGATGCCAGAGGAATGTAACAATTACGTAATAAACTACGGAACTTGTATATTCTCATTAACCTCGAAAAATACTATGACAGCAGTAAGATTTGCCTACCAAGATTTTAGAATATTGAGTTTCGATAACGTGGTCCAGTAATTTAAGAAATATCACGGGAAATGAGGTTGTACATCATTACTACTGCTGACGAACCAAGAACACAGAGCAGTTTGTTCACTTTGCCTTTCTGCACGCCAAATATCGTTTCCATCTTTAGTGAAATTTCAAGGAAATAACTTCCTTCAATCTTTATATATTTCTCGAATAAAATTCCCCCATACATACCAAGCCCTCGATCTTGTAATACCTATAGTAGGTAGTAACTCCTTTTACAACTCCTATAAAAACTACAATATTTATCCAATATTACCTCAGAACAGGCAGCGACATACATCACACAGAAGAACATTTATTCGTCAATCAACCGTCGCTGCTATCGTCGCACATCCAATCATTCTATCGCCAATCTCCCGCTTTGTGCAGAATTCCATTGCTTCTTTCTCCCGCGATTCTCATTTCCTCGAATTGCCCACAGAGTTACTTGGCTGGCGATCGCCTTCTAACTCCAGCCCAGGCATCGAAGAATAAATCATCGAGGGGCTAGCAAACGCGATAGAGCAAGAAACGCATTAGGCAGTAGAGGGATCTAATATTAGAACAGCAGACCTCCAGATCCTCACGGAGGGTCTCGACGTGGAACATTATCTCATCCCTTTCGTATCTTGGCGCTGCCCTATTCGCAGCCCTTCGTCTTCCATCGGCCCAACAGCCTCCCGTGACCTTAACTTTCGAAACGTGACCACAGAACCCACGAGTGAACCCATCGGAATGAACGAATCACGTGATTTTGATGTTCTGCATACGAGAAAGAAACGCAGCCTCGTTGCATTTCCGTGCTCGTCCCTCGCGAAAGGTTCATGGAAATTAAATCGGTATCTCCTCTGGTGCACGTGCATACGTGTAGGTACGTGGACTGTAATCGATTCTCGAGGGCCTCTTCGATGTGCTCGTGCGCTTCTGCTCTCCCCGTGTTCTCTATTTCGAAGTCGTTCATCAACTATTGCAGTCTATTTTATTTCTTTATTTCACAGGAGGGATAAGCTTTCGTGAATTTTTTTTTGATGGAATTGTAGTTAGAGTAGAAATATGTGAACTTGGAAACAAGTTATAGGTCCTAAGTCAATGTTTTTGGTGAAAATTGTTGGACTGAATTTGGTTAATAAAATGTTTGAGTATAAAAGAGATTTCATGCTGCAATTTTTTTTAGAATTTTCAATTTTCTGGTTGGTCCCATTAATTAAAAGCCTCTCAATATTGTCCATTTACAAAGTCAGATTGGCACTCGCCTGTAAAAATTGTTTACCGTGTTTGTTTACACATTCGCGTTCCCTTCGCAGTGTAAACAGTAAACGAAAGGTTTCGTCGGTAACTTTTACCCTTCCAAATTTGCGGTTCGATTTGCGTTTCAGTCACGTTTCCCAAGCGGAGTGGAGCGTTCACGCATACCTATCTTTGACGCGGCTGAATCCAGTTTTTCATCTTCGTGGCGCATAGATTCGTGTGCACGAAATACTGACCTACTTGCGGGTTTGATGGAACGAAACGCGTCACGGCGACCCAGAAAATTTTACCGTGCATCTAATTTTATCATTTGGTCTACACTCTACACAGTCTACACCCTTCGTCGCGAATTTTGTCGCTCGTAGCAATAGGCTACTCTGAATATTCAGTGGGTGGTTTGCTCGTTGAAGGAGCGCGAAGATGGTAAGTCGAGGGCGTAATGAGGCACGCGGTAATGAGATTTCCTACTGCTTTAGGATAATGCTGCGCTCGCGGGGGAACAATTTTCCCCGTTTCTTTTTTACATCCTCGAATGGGAACGTTGTCCACTTCGCGAAGAAACTAGGCCAAACGTGATGCGTTCAATAGAGATGCATTGCGTGTCCTGGCGTTTCACTCTTGCGTGTTCACGCTATCGAGTTAAAGAACGCTTTCGTACGCTGAGGTACAAGTCGAAATTAAGCTTAATAACGATAATATCTGTCTAATTTGAACGGATTTCATTATTTCCCTCTATACTCTTGCACAGTGGATTTTCGAATTTCTAAACTCTCGTACGCTTTCATGAAGATTCCTCGGCTCGGTTAATATAATCAAATACTAAGAGTCGTACACATAAATCAATTTCCCTTGCCGGAAACTTCGTGCATTCACAGCTGCAGACCTCTTCCAATTGAATTCGCGAAACATCGACTGACCCAGCATTCGCGCGTTCATTCAATCTGCTCACCCATCAGCAAACGAGCATAATCCCCCATCAAACCTCACCCAGTTTCTCCCGAACCATCTACATCAGGGCAAGCGCCACGAGCTTCTCTCTTACTTGACAGAATTTTCCTCCGTCGAAACGCTGCGCCTTGGAGTGATCCTCCTCCCCCGGAAGAAAGACGAGGGTGGCCGATCGATGCGTCCTCCCCGTCCTCTCCAGAATCTATTCGGCCACGTAATTTGTCGATGCAAACAGGGGTCAGAGGCGAGACCGGCAACGAGCGATTCAGAGGTGCATGGGAAGCGCATACACCACAGTGGCCACCGTGCAAAGCCATAAAGCTGGTCGCCGCCCTCGTTCGACCAGGTTTCCACCGTGCTAAGCGTATGAAACGGCTCTTTGTCGGCTGTAAATCTGTATGCGCCTGCTCCTCCTCCCCCTCCCCCCCCCTCCTCGCTGTCCCTTTCCCATCCCCCTCTTTCTCCGGCCCGCTATCTTTCTCCCTTTGACTAGGCCCGCTCTTGTTAACGGAAACGCGCGTGTCGTAATTCAGAACCGCGGCCATAAATACGAATGCGCGCGGCTCGATTCGCCCCCCCCCCCCCCCCCGCGGATTTCCATGATCGTCGCGGCGGTGCAGCAACGCGGGTAATTCCGCCCCGGCGTTATGCATGCTCGCCCGTAAAATCGCCTTTGACGCACCGTTCGATTCGTAATCGCGGCCCTCGAAGCCGTGCTCGCTGGTCCTCGAGCACGGCCACCTGTGCGGGAACAGTCTGTCCGCGATCCTAGCGTATCCACGCGTGACTTATGCGATTCGTCGGTGAAAGGGGTGCAATTGCCAGTCCGGAGGAGAGTTCGACGCTTCGAGCGTGTTCTTACTGGGGGCTGTTGGGGATTGTTAATGGATACTCCGCTCTGCGTTTCGTTTTCATGGTTTCGGTGTCTCGATAGGCTATTTAGGGTGTGAATTAATGGGGGGTGAGGTTTAACCTGTTAAGGGTACTAGGCAGTCGTTCCTGCCTAAAATGAAGCATTTCAGTTTCAATTAATTACAAAGAAACAAATTGAAACTGAGACTTGTTATTTGGCATGAAGTTTATTAACATTATAAGCTTTAAAAAACTTGTTTGTTTAGTTAAAAATATGCATTGTGTATGACGCTACAGATGGATCATTAAAAAGGCTTTTTAAAAAAAGTTTCTTTTGTTTTGCAGTGGTAACTCAAAAGGGAGGTTCTAGTCGATTCAAAACAAATTCGAGAATCTTTACAAAATCCGTAGTTTCAGACCAGACCTAAATTAAAGTTAATGAAAACTCTTATTCTTTATGGAAATAAACTAAAAGCCCATTGAGACATTGATGAGGTTTTATCATCCCCCAAGCTCCAAAAGATGAGGTCTTAGTTTCTTTTCCATCTGTAGCGTCATATATAATGAATATTTTTTACTAAACAAACATGTTTTTTAAAGCTTATAATGTTAATAAACTTCATGCCAAAGAACAAGTCTCAATTTCCATTGGCTTCTTTGTAATTAAGTCAAACAGAAATGCTTCATTTTAGACAGGAACGACTGCCTAGTACCCTTAAGGGGTGATTCTTGTCTAACCACCCCAAAAGTAACTGACATTTAAGATTGTTTTGGCATAACTATTGGTCATATTGGATTAAACTATTTTGAGATATAAGGAGGCATTTTTAAACTTGCAGAAAATATTTTTTTTATGTCGATCCTTCTTATTATTTATCTTTTACTCATCTGGTTGCAAAGAAAAAATAGAAGTTTCTTAAAGTTAGATAGTTTACGCTGGGATTGATCCACTTTAAAGAAAAAAAAAAGATGAAAAATTGAAAGAGTTATAGCGTTTGAAAGAATAAGTAAACTTTTTCCTTAGACAAATTTTTGTATATTATTCTTTATATTGGCGAAAAAGTATCATAAATAAAAAGTAAAATCAAAGTTTTATGTCCAATCCCAGCGTAAATTATTTAACTTTAAGAAAATTTTCTTCGTTTTGCAATTAGATGACTGTGACAGGTACTACACCTGATGCCGACATCGTCGAACAGGATAACAAATAAAAAACAAAACAAAAATCTACAGGTTTCAAAATGCCTCCTTATATGCCGAAAGAGTTTAATGGTGTATTAACAATAGTTTTTTCCAAAAAAATCACAAATTTCGGGGGCTGTTACACGAGAATCCCCCCTTAAACGGCGACGGCGAGTTAACTCGTCGTTTGAAAATACTTATTCACTAGGCAAGTAAAAGCTTGGGTAGCGAAAGAATGCAAATATCATTTGTTTTTATTATTACTACTTTATGATGTTTCTCCGCTTTTTTTTATAGTTTTTTCTTTTACTGTGTTTAACAGGTATGGTTAGCAAATTAAAAAAAAATTAGTTAGCGTAGTTGAAGTTTAATTAGTTAAAGAGTTAACTCATCTATTATCAGTTTTTACTACCCAGCTAGGTAGAATCAACTTCGATCGAAAAATGTGCCGGTTAATAGCTTAAAGCGTACAGTGTATATTTTTCATTGGGGGTTGGTGGTCCTAAGTTCCTCTGGGCAATCTGACTTTAATATTTCGAACTTGTAGATTTCATTTGTTTTGTGAGAGACTGGGTTATCACAAGGATGCGGCGTAGTAGCTAACTGAAGGATTAAAGACAGAACCTGAGGAACATTGATAGATGCAGCGCAATCAAAGACGTCACCGTCACCGCTCTTGTAAATCCACCAAACGTCCCTCTTCCATGACACACTGCGACTTCCCAACAAGCTCTGACCCCGATAGCTTATTTACAACCCTTTACAATCCCACCAGTCGACCTCTTCAAATATTGCACCCCTAGAAAGCCCTGGAAAGAGTAACGAATCAGGAGGTCATCCTCCAGCGGATAGAGCAAGCAGAGTTATGGGAATGGTGCTCGTTAAGCGGATGCTGGTGAGAGAGTCGCAAGGATCGTCGGGATTAGGGCACGTAGCAACAATAGCCAGGGTCTGGGCCAAGTCTGTTGTCCTTGCACGGCAAGGATTCTCTCTCCTGACTGGCCTTTTTTCCGTCCACTCGCTCCTACTCCCTCTGCCCTCTTCGTTCCCCTGCTCCTTCCTCGACTCTTTGTTCGCGCCTACTTTTACCGTTTTCTTCGATCTCGCGGCTCCTTTGTCGCCACGTCGCATTGTCATTCCCTGAGAGCAGCGCTCCGACATCGTTAGCAACAATAGAAGACAGAGAGACACGAGCCGCTGGCCAATTGTTTCTCGCGAAAATATTTCGACCACGCTGCGTAAATCGGGATTCTATGACGTTCGATGGCTGATCGAACGTCAATAAATGCGTCTTGAGGAAGTACGTGGGTAGCCTGCCCAGTCGCTCCCTCGTTTCTTGGGACGCGGAGGAATTGATATCTGGTGAATCAGGGTGTGGGTGAATGGTTAGCGCGCGTCTTATTGGCACATTCGGGACGGAAATAGGACCAAGTGTCCTTGTTTGGACGTCTTTATGGCGGGTGTTTGATAGCAGTCCGTGCAGTCTGTGATTGTTGGCTGGGCTTGCCTAGTCTCCTTGGGCGTGTTTGAAGAAGAATTTTGATTTCTTCAAGGATAGGTACTATGTAGATTTGAGAAGGAACAGTGACATTGTACGATCTCCAGCATTTTTGCGACGAGTAATTAATGACTGGAATAAAATTAATTAGTGGTGTTGAAAATTGTAATATGAAATAATCAATAACTGATGCAAAATAGTGATTGGCTTCGAAAACCAAAGTAAGAGCTGAAGGTACAATTACAATCTTGCACACACAATAAATATCTCACGCGAGGGTAATAATGCGTTCAGTATCAAGGGTTTCAATCAGGGCTTGAAACCGTTATTATAAAGATTTAGGTTCTTGAACGAGTTATGAAGAACCTTTATTCTGAATAACCGTTATAAAGAACCTAAATATCAGATTATATAAGTTTAAGTTACGGTTCCTATATAGCTCTATAACTTTTATTTTTTAAGTTCTGCATATATAAGTTCCAAAGCGGTTATAGAACCGATTCTTGTAACGATTGTACAGGATTTTATAGAAAATGAAATTACAACATATTTTCTATCCAATTCTGTACAATCGTTACAAGAATCGATTCTATAACCGCTTTGGAACTTATGTAGAACCTAAAAAATAAAAGTTATTAAATCGGTTCTATAACCGTTTTGGAGTGTAAGTATATTTTTAAATAAAAGTTCTTACCTAAAATAATGAAAAATAGACATGATCCAAGTTAGATCATTTGTGGTAAAAATAAAAGTTATAGAGCTATATATTTAGGAACCGTAACTTAAACTTATATAATCTGATATTTAGGTGCTTAATAACGGTTATTGAGAATAAAGGTTCTTCATAACTCTTTGAGTCAGGACCTTTATATAACAATTTGAAACAGTTATTTTCGGAACCTATTCAAGCCCTGGTTTCAATAATGATTTCCCTCATTTTCTTCGCGCGGAAGCACCGTACTCATCGTTTCTCTGTCGCGTCGTTGCATAATACGGAACTGTATCGCGGTAGGATAATTACCGAAGTAACGGGTCATCCATTTCCGTGGGGAAAATTGCGGGTTGCGTCGTCGAGGATTACGCGGGGGATCGTGGGGAGACTGTTCGAACACTATCGCTGATATTACGGCAGCTTTATGGCGAAAAAGATAACAAGCGCCGTTCATAGTTTTATGGACCTGGGATCGTTGATAACGGTGAAATAAAGTTACACTCTGTTTCGTCGAGGACGCGTGGAGTGCAACGCTAGTCTATTGCGCTGGCTTCAACAGTTGCGGAACTGTTATGTTTTTCCCTGCACATTTTTCAATTACCGCGTGCAGCATACAGTAACATAAAATTTACAAGCGTGCGCTACACCTTGAATTCACGAAAAACGTCTAAATTAACATGACCATGCAAAAAACTTTTCTTTCTGAGGCGTAGTTTATTTCAATTTTGGTGTTAGCACAGGTTATCATAATTTTTAGAGACACTGAGTAGTTCAAGTAGAGGAACGTTCCCAATATTGAACCACTTAATAAAATACCTCCATAAATCGGAAACATGTTCATAGTTCTGAGCAGAAAAATTTAAGAAGAATTTCAGGCTTGTAATTGATACATAAATTTAATAAAACGGACTAAAACGCTATGTGGCTGATTACAAAAAATATTTTCAAACTACCATCAATGGTCCAAACTAGGAAATCATGTGGTTTCCTAATTTTTACCACAAATGACCTAAATTGAACCATGTCTATTTTTTATTATTTTAGGTAAGAACTTTTTTTTAAAAATATAATTACACTGCAAAAAAATAAAAGATAGGTCCAAGGGGGAACCCGGAAGTTGGGGAACTTTTCCCGAATATTCGCTTAGTTTTAAAACGATTGAAGATATTAAATATACTTCAAAACACAAATATTAGTTGCTACGCAAAGTGTATTTCACGTGAAAGGTTCTTATATTTAGAAAAACAAAGGTAGTAGTATCATTCGTTAACCCTGTATAATATCTAATCAACAGAGTGTCCAGGACATTATGATACACCCAACTACAAGACCAACTTCCCCCCAAAAATACGCAAACGATGCAGCATAATTTTCTCCGACTGCTCGCGTCGCATCTCCCTCGGCACAAGCATAATATTCAATTAACGCCCCATTAGCCTAACAAGTCCATTTCCTCCACAGCAACAAACGAATCTTATCGCGAACTCGATAAATTCATTCAACGATTCTCAACTAAGTTCCCACAAAGACAGGAAAACGTTGCTCGACCGCAGTGGAAAAAGAAGTGGCGCAACGAGCCCTCGAAACACAATTAGGATTAATAATCCAGCGGGATCGGTGTACCGGAAGGCACGGTCCGTGTATTCCAGCTGAAAATTGACGTTTCTTCTTCGTCGTTGCAGCTTATCGTTCCTCCGACCGTTCCACGGTCTCACGTTTGTTGTACCACCTCGAATTGTCCTCCATACTCGTATCGTTGGCTCGCTTGTTAGTCGCGCGAGCGCGGCGAACTTTTCATTATCGTCGCGATTCCTTTTGTCCTGAAAGTTTGGCGGTAATCAGAGACACAGGGCGGGAAGCAGACTCCCGGGACTTTCGAGCACAGCTATATCTAACGCAAAAGTGTTTTGTCCTGCAACGAAGCCGTGAATGATAAATGCGCGACGTGTTGGGGCTCGAGGCCGTGTGATACATACTGCGAACTTTATACCGTTCAAGGATGGGGAATTCTAATGGAGTAGTCGAGATTTTTGGAAGTTAGTGTAGTGTAGAAATTAAAAATGTAGGACATTTTAAATGATATACAATTGTAAGGAAATTGTTTGATGATATTTTGCTCATTCTATTGAGCTTGAAACTAAATTAATTTTTTATCGATACGGTCTTCGAACAGATCAAGTTTCATACAAAAATTCAGCGCACTCAAAATCAAATTATACAAAGAAACGAGACAATTCAGATTTTCATGTCAAGAAGCTAAGTTCCATCATAATTCTCATCATATTAGTCAACAGAAACCTGACTTCAATTCATTCCCTATAATTTTTTCTTAACTTCAGTAGAAGAACAAAATCTGCTCGAAGGGTATCCCAAAATGATATTCTCCTCCTCTTCGAGAAGCTTCTCTTTTAGCACATCAGAGATCAAAGAATTCCTCAGATCTATGGTGGGGTGGTCGTCGATTTACCTGAAAACTCAGTATTGGCTGCAACCCTAGGGATCGTTTCTCCACCCTAGAAACCTCTCAGGTAGGAGCTGCAAACTCAGGAATTTCCCGCGGGTCTCCCCTCCAGGCGAGTTCCAGTTGAAACGACGTCGATGACGATCCACGGTCTCGTTGGCGGAGTCCGTGGAACTTTTACAGGGCACGTTTACGTAGACGCGTTTGCAAACACTTCACCTCCACGCTAGAACGTTTAAGCGACTACTAACGGGGCCTCGGTAAAAACGAACGCGGCTGGTCCTAGGGTCTCTTTCAGAAGTGAGGACTTTCGTGGATGTTTCGCAAGCAGTTCGCCTAACTGAGTTTTCAGCCCACTTTTTCGAGGATTCTTGATGGCGCTGTTTTGGGAGGGCGGTTGAAGTGTGTTGAAGAGGTAGATAGGTTGAATGATTAGGATTATTATCCTAATTAACTATTGTTTTGAAGAATATGCAGGTGAATCGTAGATGGTGGTATAATTAGGATGTAGACGAGTCTGAATGAAAAAATAAGTCGAAGATGAAGGTTAAAGATTTTTCATACGAGATTTAGTGGCCGAGAAAAATCACATCGAAAATTTCTTGAGTATCATAGAAATATTTTCACTCATGCTTGTATTTGTAAATAATTGTTATTCTATAGTTTCTTCTGCATCAGCATTACTGGTTTACTTTCATCCATGGGAATTATCTCTTTGCATTGTTCCATCGACTTGATTATACGCAATAATGAAGAGTATTCAGACGTGTTCGTAATTAATAAGTTAGAATTCTTCAGAACTGGATATCTTATCTTACTGCATTTGATTACGAAATACAAGTCAGTAAGTTGAAGAAGTACAAAAAAGATGTATCTCACATTTCACCAACAATTAATTCCACACTATTTAAAAAAAAAAAAATTTCTTTGTAGAAAAGCATGTAAATTCCATGCTGAATACTGTGTCAAACGTTGTAAGTGCTAGAATAATTTATTTCAGTTTCTAGAGCTGTCGTAAGATAGAGCTGAGAATTACCACAAGAATATACCAACCTCACTGTGGTTGAAAATAAAACACTGAAAATGTTCCCCTCTAGCACTTGCATCATTTACAATTTCAACTCCTCAATAATTATAAACCTACAGCCTTTGCAACTTGCCTTTCGCCTTCCACAGAGAAAGTTCCACGCGAAAAGCACTTAACCAATTAACACACACATTATCAAACACGTCCTGGACCATCAATTATCTATAAGCCCCCAAAACCCCTAGTTCCCCAGTACACGCGACAATCTCTGCATCGAACTTGGAGGTCGAGATGCTCGAGGGGCAGTGGAGTCTCGAGTGGCTGGGGGAACATGACTGAGATAGAACAGTAAGTCAGATGGACATTTTTATTTCATCCTCGGTCAATTTGCCCGTCGCCCGTTCGTTTTGCTCGTGCAAAGAAATCCGCCTCTTCTTTCGTACGTTTCGCCCCGCGCTGAGGACAAGAGGAAGACGAGCCGCTTCTCGAGCGCGTGCTCAAGAGGTTTTGCAAGCTCACTGAATTTCTATACACCGCTCGAGGAGGTCTACCTACTCCTACCCTTCTCCTTAAACCTATTCCTCCTCGGGGACCTCTTATGCACTTCACCGTGCGCCGTTACTAAGACATTCCCACGGTGTATCCCCCAGGTAATCTCTGTGTCTTTCGGATTTCTGCCTCGGCAGAGGCAAAGAAGATCCTCCAGACGCGTGCGCCAACAGTTTTGACGACGTGCTTCGTCACTTCCTCTTGCTTTCGATTTCTCCTCTCGCTGGAGGATTAATCTTTCGCGAGCCAAGCCTGGCACCTGGACACGGACGACCTGACATGTCGGATGTAACACTTTATCTACCAGATGGTCTGCATCAAAGATGGGGTTGATGATTTTTTGCAAATTTTCTAGCTGCTCGTTGATTCTCGGGAAGTTGCGTATTGCAATTAGAATAATTTCGAATACCTACAAATAATTTCTTAGAAAATTCGAATACAAATAATTTCTTAGAATATTCGAATACAAATAATTTCTGCGGATATTCGAATAATTTTGAATAATTTCGAATACGAATAATTTCTACGAATAATTTCTTCGAATAATTTCGAATACGAATATAAGTTCTGAGAATAATTTCGAATAGGAACAATTTCTTCGGATATGCGAATATTCAAATAATAAATTTAGTAACGTTATGAAAAATTATCAATTATTCAAATCTCAAATTCGAAGTCACAGGTATTCGAATATTCGAATACTTAAATTATTCGAATATTCGTTACAGCTCTAATGGAGAGGTATGTATGGTGTGGAGTAGAGCTGTTCGGGTATTCGAATAAAGCGAGCCGGGCTTCCGTAAAATTCGGACGGCCCGAAACATCCGGGTAGCTCGAATTTGTTTCGAGCGGCTTGAAAAATTCGGATAGTCCGAATCGTTTCGGGCCGCCCGGAAGAACCGGATAGCCCGAATTGTTTCGGGCCGCTCGAAAGAAAGGGCTAGCTCGAATTGTTTCGGGTGGCTCGGAAAATCCGTACGCCTTGAATGTGGTTCGAGCAGTTCGACTATGTTGATATCTCGAAAACGTATCCATAGAAACAATTCGAGCTAGCCCTTTCTTTCGAGCGGCCCGAAACAATTCGGGCTATCCGGTTCTTCCGGGCGGCCCGAAACGATTCGGACTACCCGAATTTTTCAAGCCGCTCGAAACAAATTCGAGCTACCCGGATTTTTCGGGCCGTCCGAATTTTACGGGTACCCGGCTCGGCTCGAAAACCGAGTCCCAGCTCGGTGCGAATTTCAAGCCGTCCGAATATTCAAGCACCCGAACAGCCCTAGTGTGGAGTGTCTTAGGTTAACGTGAGGTGATGCATCTAATTCTGGAATTCAAGCAGATGAGAGGGTGGCAAGTAATGTTAAACGTTCTTGTGAGCTTTATTGAAGTTTGAAGTTAGCTGGGGATGCCACTGTGCTTGCGAATTGAAGTACTTGCTTGCAAGTACTCAAAAATGTCGATGGATTGTGAACAGTTTTGAAGATTGAGGTGAAGAAAGGGATGTTAGTGATTTTTTTTCTGATTGACGCAGATTCCACTGTTTCTGTGTATCTTTAAGCAACACTTAAGGCATTGAGAGCAAAACGGACTGACCCATATTTTTTGTGAAATTTAGTTAGTAGCAATAATGTTTTCCAATAGGATGTACCTACTAATCATATAAAATAGGAAAAATTAAATATTTTTCAATGTGGGTTAGTCCGTTTTTGCTCTCAATTAATTTCTGTCTTTCCTTTACCACGATTCTACTGAATCTATCGTATCAATTTTCTTGAGTCAACTTGAAATCGAACCAACAGCAGTATATGATATTTTACCAACACAAAAATAATCCAACTATACGTATTCCAGAGTTGTTTTTGACAACTTGACTGTGGTTCGGACACCGAAACAAGCCGAACCTATTCGGTAACGGCGTGAGATAGATCGCCCGTGAGCGATTAAATCTCTCCTACGATGGACTCACAATCGCTCCTGACAAATTGTTTCGCGTTGAAAACCTTTGAAAGTCTCGGCTTGGGTCGAACCGTGAGAGACCATCGAGAAATCGATTCCAGCAGAATCGTGGGAAGGACAGGTTGTAAAAAATTTGGGGGTTCGTGGTGGTTTAGGGTTCCGAGAGTTCTTTGGGTGGATGTTCCATTACTTCACAAAACAGTTGGCTTGTTCATTTTTCATCGAGGGGTTCTCCCCGAGAATCTCCACTGATGGGTATTGAGTTTGCTATCGTGAATGCAATACGTTCGAAAGGAATGGAACGAAGTCCTGAAGGTTTTACGAGAGCGTAGTTAACATTCTGAGCCTCGACTAACATAGCACGCTTGGAATTGTTTGGACTTTATTACGTTGGTAGGCGTGTTCTCTGCTGAATGTAATTTAGATGTAGTTCAAGCGACAGGGAACCTTGTAATCAGCTAGGAAAATAATACGCTCACAGTGGTGTTCCATGCAATTATAAGGCACATGATAATAAAGTGAATAATTATGACGCTGGGAATAAAATGGGAAAACATTCTTCCTCCTATGAAACATTAGGCGCGATCGAGTTCATAAATTCTTCTTGCTTTTTAAACGATTTATATTAGCTTCGATCCTTTGTATGTTTGGTGTATATTTCAAATCTTGCAACTCAATTTTCACCCACTTCCACCAGTACAATTGTCTTGAAACTTTGTAGGCGTGCGTGGGTGTGGTGACAATTTTTTACAAAAAAGTCAAAGATGAAAAGAAAAAGAATATAAAAAATAAGAATGTATAATTTCGTGCTGAACACGCAGGCGTAAAAAAAATCCGAGGTGTTTAAAAAATTGCCCAGTCATGAATAAATATAACCCATAACCACAAATGCAAACGACTTGAAATCAGCCTATAGCCACAAATAAAACTTGGACACTAAAAATTAGAGAATAAAAAATGTATAAAAAATCTTTTTAAGTTAGACGATTTATAAAATGCACTACAAACTAAAAAATAATTCCTTTCTTGTCCTACAATTTCGATGGCGTTTTCTCACTTTAAATAAAATCGTGGCGGGGGATATTTGTTAACAGAATATGAATCAATTTAATACAGCACCACGATTTTATTTAAAGTGAGAAAACAACATTGAAGTTGTAGTAAAAGAAAATATTTATTTGTTGGTTTTTAGTGCATTTTATAACTTGTTTAACTTAAAAAGTTTTTTTTTATATTTTTTTATTCTTAACTACTGTCATCTATCGATGCAGCATTAAAATATTTCAACTGGTCAGGTAAAAATGACTGACCGCGCTGAAGGTAACTGTAAATACAAGAACTGAAGTATTTTCTCCTCATTAACTATTATAATTTAATAAAACCATATAATAAATAAAAGAGTGATAACATTAAAATAATTATATAAATGAAATGGACCTCTATTTCAAAGTGACGTCGGCAGTTGAAGAAAAAAACTGCACCCTTATTTTTAACAAACATGTAAACGACGCCACACCATCTAACCATCGCTCTTATTCATAAACGACTGATATATCAATGAACTCGTAAAAAGTTCCCTTGAACGACGCCATTCCATCGTTTGCGAATTTCATATTCCATCCCCCTTAGAACCACTGAAAAAGACCTGGATCACAGTCGCGACCCCATTGTCCACGTTATCAAAGAAGCATCGAGCTGTTTATCGTCGATGCTCTCTCACGACATCGCGAGGAGGATCAAAGGACTTATCGTCGGGCGCGATACTAGGCTTTCATCCGTGCGACACTCGACTCCTTTATGGCTGTCTCGTATTTTATCGGCCATCCTTCTACCCCCTCCCGCTGCTATCGCCGTGCAAACTGTGGAAATTGATAAGCGCGCATTCCTGCAATGAGAAACGTGGCGTCTCGACGCCATCGTGACGCCGTGATTCGCCGTATTTAACAAGCGGTGCGGCTGGTCGAGCGGCGATACAGCGGAAACAGATTAGTCACGTAATAAAATCGTGTCAGCTCCGTTCGAGGGTTTCGCTTTGCAAAAGGTGGCGCGCACGTTTGGCTCGCCCCAGCCCGGGAACCGCGCCGCGTTCGCCCACAATGACTTCCGTTACGCGCCAGGCTACACGGAAGCGGAGACGCTATCTGCATTTCGGTTTAATTACGATCTAGCCCAGGTGAGAATTCTCGAGCTTCACGTAATCCACTCGCCCGCAATGAATTACGCGCTCCGCGTGTGATAACTCGCGGGATTCTTTTATTAAAAGGGTAGGCAGCAGCATTTACCCTTGGTCCCTTTGATTTGGCCTTTTCATTAAATTCCGCGGAAAATCTTAAGACGAGGTGCCTACCTTCCCGAGTTTCTATTTTCTCTATTTAGGTGTTTGTATTATTACCTGCAGGTTCATTCTATTCCTCACTGAATAGGTATTAAGGAAATACGTATGTACATATATATTTCGCAAGTCTTTCAAGTGTTACGAGTTTAAAAGAACGTAAGGTTTAAATTTTAATGTACGGTGGTTTTAAATATAAAGGAACTGTGACTAGAGTAACGCATTGAAACGAACCGATTGGACTATTCATTTCGAGAGGCGAAAGTCTGGCTGACTCAGCGAGATTCAACTCTTTACGATCCAAGAGTTACTTCCGAGTGGTCTTTAAAATTGGTTAGCCTCGCGCGAAAGAGTTGCGAGCGTCAGAAAGGAACAGAAGATAGTGCCTTCCAAGTACTTACTGGACACACGGCTAGCCAGGTAGGCACGGTCCATCGAAAACCGATCAACGAGCGACTCGGGAAACTTGCCTTTTAACAGCGCTCGAACGCTGATCGATGAGAGAGAAAGAGAGAGAAGCTGGTCCACGGATTTCCCTAGGAGACAAGTTACTAACCGCGACTCGAAAATTCGAACTCGTTTCAACAGAAACCGTCCGCAGTGTCGCGGCGTGCCGTCGTCCGCGAGGACTCGCAGGCGGGTCGGAGGAAACGCGTGACAGCCCCTAATTGAACGTACACCGAGCCGCGAAGAGGAAACGCTGCCAAGCGGGGCGGGAGGGGGGGGGGCAGCGTTGCAGCCGAGGAACGTCGACGACGAATGGCAAACTAAAGGGAGAAAAAACGAAGGATGGCGGCGAAGGAGGTGTGGTTCGAGTCCTGGAGGATTACCGAGGGGTGAGGCGAGGATGCACAAGCACACCAGCCAGCTACGAGGCCCCAGCGGCCCCGGAAGCGGACACCATGTCGCTAATAGAGGTCCTGTCAGACGGTGGAACAGCTTCCACGGCGGCGGGAGCGTCGGCGGAGGCGCGAGTAATTTCAACGACACCGTCGGAAATGGCAATCTGCCCTCTGGTATGATCGCCAGAGCTCCCCAGGAGCCGTTCAGGGCGATGCCCAAGGCCGTCCAGGCCCTGAGGAGCGAGTCCGTCGATAGGAGCCATCGCGCACAACCACCGCCCCCGCCTGCCTTCCCCCGAAGACGGTTCTCCGTGTGGTGAGTCTCGAATCTTCACATTATGGGATACGTCGTTACTTCTGTACAACGTCTTTTCTGTTCCCTCATTCTTCTTTGATGGCACATTCAGCTCTGCTTTGGGGAAAATCAATTTGAATTTTTGTTTCTTAGGGGTGTTATATTAAGATCTTTTCAGGGGGAGATTTTTGCTCCTCTGCTTTATCATTTGAAGGGTAAGGGGAAAAGCAGGGAATTTAATAAAAACAGCTTTATCGAGAAAATTCAGTTTTAATACTTTGGTCCATCAGTAAAGAATCAGGGTTCAATGAATTTAATTTTCTAATATATGTTTCTTCTTAAATAATTTCTTATTTTATCTTGACGATAGAAGCTTGTGCTTGCGCAGAGAGTGGGGACATGCCGTATTTTGTTTCAGTGCAGAGTGGACATTTACTGTTTTCCTTCTTCTTCATTTCCTATGGACATTTACGGGGGTATTTGAACTTCATAACCCTTTGTGATTCGACACTTCGGTAGTCTCAGTTGCCACCAACAAAATTTTAATATATAAACCAGAAAGTGTTTGTGTGTTTGTCTGTCGCCTAATAACTTTCGAACGGTAAACTCTGGGGTCACGAAATGTGCCCCAGCTCATTATGCCTAGCTAATCCAGATGAATGTGACTATTTTCACAAAAAATATTTATAAAATCATAATCTAAATTTCAGGCGAAGGCGAGTAGTAAAGCTGGTATGCTATAAATCGCAAAATCACGAAAAATGGACATTTCCTGTTTTTCCCCTTACCCTTCATCTGCCGCCCACACTATTGATCACCCTCTTCCCCTTTCCTTCGTCCGTTCATCGCCGAATGAAGTACAGAAGGAAAAATCAGAAATCAAGTTCAGTCGACTGGCGCGGCGAAAGGGTTAATAATGATAGAAAGAGATAGCAAGTAGATATGTGAGTACATGTGTCTGGAATACTTGTGGCGAGCTGTAGAAGTGTCTCGTGTGAAAAGAACCTTATTTCTGTTCCCCTTTACTGCCTTTCGAGATTGAAATTATTAGCTTGCAGCGTTCGAGATTTGATTTATGCACTGTGTTCCCATTTGCACAAGTTAGAAGTTGGTAATTCCTAATATGCAAAATAGTCTATTAACTAATTAATGCTTGAAATCTACTCCGAAACATTTCAAAACTATATTCCCACTAGCATTATTCTAACCTTCGGTAAATCCTCCATATAATTACTAAATATTAGATTCTCCTTTTGCATACTTCGTACAATTAAACCAACTATCTACCATTATACTACATTGCTCAAATCATTTTATTATCCGAGTTACAAATCTAACTCCCAGCCAGGGATGTGCAAAATTTATATTTAAATAAAATTTCGAATAACGAATAAAAGTTAAACTATTTTTTGTTGTGTGTCGAATAAAGCTAACAAGGGTTAACGAACGAATGACGAATAATTTCTTTTACTATTTACCTTTTTTAAATTATATTTAAATAAAAATTTTGCCCATTTCTACTCCGTGTAGCATACTACACTTGGAGTCAACGTTGCCCCAGCATAACTCATGCTCAAAAGTCAAAACTATCGCCCTGTTCCGTTATTATATTATTTTGTCTACTTAGTTCTGTGTAGCACGCAAGTCACAATATTAATACAACTAAAATTCGAGTATGATAAACCTGGAGCCAGTGGAGGCATAAATCAATGCTTCCCCGTGTTACATGAACTCATGCAGCTTGTGCTGTTAAAAATCGGTGCACGCCGACGGCGCATCTTTTATTGATGCAGCGTCGTAACGAAAATTTATCCCACGTATAAATCACTGTAACACGTTCGCGAACGGACGTGCGTTACAATCTGAATATATTTCAATTAATCCCCATAAAAGCGGGACAGCGCCATGTGTATCTTCGCAGCTTTTTCACCTCTCTCTTTCTCCCCCCCCCCCCCCCCCCCCCCCTCTCTGTCGCGCGTGTTTCGGCATACGTGCGACACAGTGGCACGTTAAATTACGATGTTGCTCAGCGACAGTTTGATTGAAATTCACCGATATATATCTGGCGTTTCGCCGATTGAAATCGTCGGTCCCGAAATAAGCTGACAATTTACCAAAACACGGCCGATACGCACTGGCAAATAAAAGCAAATGACACGGAAAGACGAACATGTGGGGCAGCGTTTTCGCGCGCAGACATTCGCGGACGATAAACGAGCATACTTTTCAGATTTTTATCCGCACCCCTCGAGCTGGATATCTGTCGATTCCCGACTGGTTACTGAACCGGCGCGCGAATGTTCCTTCGAACAAACTATGCGTAACGAAAGTACAATTTCCTGTTTGGGGGCAGAAGTGTTATGCAATTATTGCAAGGAGGTGGAGAAGCGAGAAATATTAAATTCTTGTTTTGCGTGGACACTTCGTAATCGAAATGTTGAAAAGTACAAATGAGGAGATTTAAAAAAAGTTGTGTTAATGAATTTAAGGGATTTGCACTTTTGAATCACAAGCACGTGTTACGTGCTGTAAAAAGATCAGCTGATGGGATCAAGTAATTTTCTGTTTTATGATAAAGTACAAATGACCTTATTATTCGTAATTAATTCTCCTGGCATAAGACGTAATTACAACACAAATCCTTCAAGAATACATTTCTCACTGTCTTCTAAAAGTCTCTACAAGGACAATCAATAAAATTCTTCCAAAATCATTAATAGTGTCAACACGATAAATCAATTTGAATCTCCAACTACATTAACCGAAACTGCGACACAGTTTCACACAGTGCGCGGCGAATGCCGTAGCTTGTCCCACGGGGTCATGGGAAGGTGCAAAGCCGTTGACAGTTTCGTCGTTTTAAAGCCACCGTGTCTAAGAACAGTTAGAACGCTGATAAAGGTGAAAAAATGGGAAAGGGGCTGATATTAGATAACACGGCGCCGTCTGAAATATTTCATTAGGTCGAGTAGATTCGTGTCCTGCGAAATGGGGCACATTATTCCACGAAGTGGCCGAGGAAAGACGTCCTGGCATGCGAGCGGCGTCAAATGAAATGGCTTAGAGGCGCGTCCCGCGGATACAAAGCAGCCACTTTCCGAGCGAAATTACTGCAACTCATTTTGAGGAATATTTAAAGAAACGGGGATGGAAAGGGAGGGAGAAGGAGGGAACAAAAGTTCTCATCGATCGGTGCTCGTGCAGCCTCTGGCGATTTTTTTATGGCAGTGGACAGCCAAGTGACCAACTTCGGTAATGGGCCCTGAAAGAAGATGATTTTTCAAGATTTTGATATTCCAGTCTGACTGGTGCTTGGACTGCAAAAAGGTTTCGTTTGTGAACACGAAGATGCAGGATGTCTGTCGTTAAATGTTGCACGAAATACTTGCTAAAAGTTATAGTAAGGAATACGAGATTTGCTGTTCACCGTTCCAGTGGATAATAAAAGATACAAGGGAATTTTTTCAGAGTTATCTTCTGCGTGGGAACTGATGACATTAACGGGTGTCCCTACCTTGACAGCCCGAAAAGAATGCGATACTTGGGATTTTTTATGTGAAACCCTCAAATTATATTAATTAAAAAATGTATACCTATATTTGTACATATTAATACAATATTTAAAAAAATCAATTAAAAAAAACACTGCCTAAAACTGTAAATGCGTTTTTCTCAAAACGATGTTTTTCGAATTGGTTAGCATGATATCTCAAAAACCAATCACCCGATTTACTTCAAACTTGGTATATATCTTCAGTAGATGTCCCATTCTCGTTGATACGAAAACTAAGTCGGTTTTTGCAAAATTAGACTTTTGCGATATAAAAAACCAGCGAATTTTTTGCAGAAATCGATGTCTGTTTTAGGCGCTGCCATTTTTTTCAATTTTCTGTATTTCTCGTTTAATCTAGTAAAATTTTTGAATTTTCTATTTCAGCAACTACAACGGCTGATTTTATGCTAACAAAGCGCATATGATTTTTGTAAGGCGCTCTATTTGAAGCACTATAACTCCGGATATAACCACTATTTTTGCATACAATTTTTTTTCTATATTCTCTAAAGATTGACAAATGAAGCCCACCAAGCTGGAAGTAAATGTATTTAATAGTTTTGTTTTAAAAAATTCCCAAATTTCGCATCATTTTTCGTCCGGCAAGGTAGGGAGACCCCTTAAGAATACATGTTTTCCTTTATTTTCTGTAACTTAGAAAAGCTACTACTTAGAGAATCACGTGTCAGAGGCGAGTGGTAATTGAACGGTAAATGATATGAAATTAGGAGCAGCTGTGGTAGGTGATATTAACAGCAGTGGAATGGGACCGAGTTCAGAGTGATATGACGGAGATCTCGAAACTGTATATCATCGTTATGGCAACCGTTGTTAAATCCCGCATACCGCCCACATACCTCGTAATCAGGAGATTTTACAGTGTTTCATCTAACTATCGTAAAGCATCATTAAATTTACCATCTCTGTAAGTTTGCAGCGATGGTGTAATCGCTCGTAAATTCTACGTGAAAATACAGTGCCGTGTACCGTAGATTCAATTTCAGCCATTACTTGCGCCGCTGGAGGCTATTCACAATTCTTTCGTTCCATCGAATGATCTTAGAAAATCAGACGCGAAAAAGGAAACTGTAAGATACGCGACAATAAAATGGTGGGATTTTTATATTTTTAACATTAAAGGTGGATATGACGTTTACTGTAAAAAGTTTTATAGGGTACTCTTTGCGGGATGGAAAGTAATTTTACAATGGTAGGGGGTGAAGTAACTTCTGACATAAATCTGTCTGAAAGGCTTGTTTTTTATACTCGAGCCGAGCAGAAGTTTCTTTCGAACTCCCTGAATTTAAAAAAACAGCAATACCCAGTGAATAATACACTTTAATCTGAAATCAAAAGAATAATCTGTCTTTATAGCGATTACTTACTTCACAATCCTCCCATTAACCTAGGCAGTTTTCACCAATAAAATTAAAAAATACAGCCGGGGCAAATTGCAACTAAAAGGTTAATCCTACAAATTTCTCAAAGACTTTCTACGCTTTCCAGATTCCACGCACGAGAGTCAATCGTACAGCAATCTTAATCCTCGTTGAAAACGAGGTCATTGAAACCTTCAGCGACGAATTAAAAAGGAAGGGTTGGAAATTGACAAGGGAAACCCAACGTAGCAAGGAAACCGACAGCTCGCTGTCCATAATGAAACGATTATGATCACGAGGATGGGCATCGGTGGGGGCGACGTTATAGGGTTAACTGGCGCAGGGTGGTTGCAGGGCGGCGAAGCCAGGGCGCGTTGTGCCGCGCGTCGAATTGAATTTTCCGCGATGCACGCGTGACGCATGAGTTACGCGTGTGTTACGCATCGCGCGGCCTCTTGTATACAAGCCGAAGGATGGATGCACCATGGGGGTCAAGAACCTTGGGCAACCTTACGGCCTTCTGCTCGGCATTTCTCAGTCAATCCTCGTTCATCGCTTGTCCACGTTCGATTCGCAGCCGTCGATATACTCCCTTCATCTGTATTACTGTTGCGCTCGACTTATGTGCTGAGAGCAGGTATACATATTTGGATAAGCTCGAAGAAGCTTTCGCCGTCCGAAGTAGGATGTTGGATGTTCTGCATTCAGGCGGGAGTCGAGGAGTTGGCGCAAGGAGAGATTCCTGTGCTCTGTGCACAGTATTTGGAAGTTTAATGAAAAAGGGTACTAATGAAAATAAAGTAACAAAAAAGGAAAAAGTGATGTCAAAAGATTGCCTAAGCTGTTGCTCTTTTGAAATTTTGATCAATGGTTAATCGTTTATTAAGTTCTTGTATGGTTAAGTTAGATTCTAGGAGAGATATAAGAATGGAAACAAAGAAATCGTAGGTATAAGAAATAAAAATAGGTATATACAGTGGGTGGCCAAGTTATTATACTCAAACGAAAAGGTTTGAGATTTTATCTCTGCGAAAACAGATCGCAAAAAATATTTAAAAAACACATTTTAACGCTTGAAGTTTCTCGTTTTTGAATCAAGGAATCAATTTTTTTTCATCCATTATGATACTGCTTTATCAATATGAAGCGCAGGAAACGAAGTTTCAGAAATGTTTGCCTAGTTTGAACGTATGCAAGGGCCAAAAATATTGTTTCTGGTAAATTCAACGAAGAGCTCTTATAGAGCAAACATTTCTCTTTAATTTCGATTTCTTTGGTTTTGTTGTATGATATTTATTGCCCGAGTTATTCTCGATCAAAGCAAAAAGGGTTCTTTTCACTTTGAACACTTATAACTTGCGAACTCATGATCGTAGATAGTTTTTCATGAGTGTTTTGGAAAGCTAAGAAAAATTCCTTTCACAACCTTTAGTTGCAAATTTAAGATTTTTTTTTTAATAGTATTAAATCCATTTTAAAATGATACCAAAAATTGACGAAAATGTTTCAAGTATAATAATGTGACCACGCTCTGTAAGAACAGAGCGATATGAAACTTATAGGGGATGAAGTTGGTGGCATTTGTAAGTACTCTTGCACTTATTGCAGGCAAATCAAGGTTCTAAGAATATAGGATACTTTTTTGGGATTAGTGCTTCAAGGCCTTTAGGTGTGTAGAAATGTGACCTAATGTGATTAAAATACCCTCAAGAATATTTCTGCGCACCTCCTGAGTGGGTCTCAGATTAGTCATTATATTTCTCCACGGCACAGTACCTACGTGTCGATACTGATTTCTTGGCAGTGCTCACGATGTTGCATTCTTTGGCACGACTCTGATTGTAGCATTCATAACTTCCTATACGACAAAGTAATAGTATAAACAGTTTCACGGGGAAGATAGAGTGTTATACACTTTTAATACATAAGGTAAACTGCACTAATGCTGGCACTGCACTAATCATTGGCACTCCTGATTGAAAAGCCAAATATTAAGAAGTAAAAACTTAGAAAGTATTTTTTTTAATTTCTTATTTTTCTTTCATTACAAGACTACAACACTGCAAAGCCCAGTAGTTGAAGTACACATTTTACATCTGGCAACACCACGAAGTGGGACAAAGAGCTAAGTTTTCGGAGTTTTTTAAAATTTTTGATAAGGTATAGGTAAGTATATTTTGTCGCTTTGTAACTAAGTAATGAATTGAAATACAGATTTACTAAGTGTTTTTAGGTATTTAATAGTGAATGAAATAGTCTGTTCAAACACTTTAAACTTCGTTCTTAACTACATATGTTTTTCTGTATAACCCCAAATTTTAGGGTGCAAATTATTGTACTTTCATGCCTATTTTTGTTTTTAATTGAATATTTTTCAAATAAAAGACTTAATAGGTACTCCAGATGTTTTATTTTAATGAGAAATCCATAATCATTGATAATAACTGAAAATTACGACAACATACAAAAACTTCACAAAAAATATAAACATTCCAATTGGCATTTCCGCTTAGTGTGCCAATCATTATACAGTTTACCCTTCTACTTTGACACTTTTAAAAATTAAAAACCATTTATTACCACTTCCAACATTAATTCCTCGCTCCGTACACATAAAAAATAACGAACAAAACTTATGAAAGACTCAAACTTGCATTAAACTTCCCCTACACATTTAATCCACAAATTGCTTACTTCCTCCCAGAAAAACACCCCTCAACGATATTACAAGAAAACCGAAACACACTACAAACCTTTCACTCCGCATGACCTATGCCCTATTACTCAATCCCGTTTCCAACGAGGTTAAGCTCCACGCGACAGCAGTAGTCCAGCAACGAAACGTGTTGTCTAAAAGGCGACCTTTCCCGAGGAAAACTCGTTGCGTGCCTGCCGTGCATTAATTACGTTAATTGGAGGCGTGATTCTCAGGGAGCCCGCGCGGCCTAGGAAATCATTTATTATTAACGCAAATGGATTAGCGTCTGCGGGAAAGTGCGCCGTGCCGTGGCCGTCTCTCACCCTCCAACGATCCTTTCGACCCCGAAAATACTCGTCCATCGGCGAGTCTGGTGCGCCATTGTTCGACCCTCTAGCCTCCCCTGCGACCACAGGGTGTTGAATCGACGGGGGAAGTCGGAATACCTGGCTAATTCGAGGACGCGGCGGAACGACAGAGGGGGAAGGAACATCTGTCGATAGCTCGTTCCTCGGACGCTCGTAAACATTTAAGTCCTCCAGATACCACAACAATAGGTATATTTACAGGAGCGCGTGGGGGCACCCCCAGTCTTGATACGACGCTCGAGGGTAACGGGCACGTTCCGAGTGATAAATTGTACTTCAACGATGACTTCCGTGTTGCGTACAGTGTTTCCTTTCCTCACCCTCTCGCCCACTGTCTCCCTGTTATTATTGCCATGGATCATCGCTTTTAACGGTTCAACGAAGGGCGCACTTACCATTCGCCGTAAGATAGAAGCTGCTTCATTTCGCGACGCAGCGCAGTGCGGCGCTTGAATGAGGATTTTGGAAGAAAATAGACGAATGTGGTAATAATTCACATTTTTATATTAAAAGTTGTTCTATGTTAATTGAGTTTTATTACATAAATATAGTAATTATAGTAAAAATTATATTAAAATATAACAAACTAATAAAAGGCAATATTGGTATTATCAAAACACGAAAAAATATTTTATATATGTACAATACAAATAAAAACACATAATTTTATTGATTTTATCTTCAACTAAACCGCGATTACGAATAGATTTCCCTGACAAAAAAATAAATATCTTTCAGTGTGGCAGATAAAAATTATGTGGCAATGTGATACAATAGGTTCTTGATACAAAACAATAAAATATACAGGATGATTTGAATTGTTTTTATTAAAACACCCCTTTTTTTACAAAACAAAATATTTTTTTTACTAGGAAATTATAATTATACATACTTTTGCTCAAATTATCTGTATTTAATATAACAAACACTATTTAAAAATAAATGATAAACAAGAACGAATAATGCACGAGGCCGCTAATTTTTTAGTTCTTAGATTATTAACGGTCTAACGGTTATATAGGATAACTAGATCAGAATTGAATATTGATTATTTCGATTTTTGTCCATTACGTGCCGCACTGTGCGCTGTCGCCCTTGGCTTGCCGAGCAAGTACAACTGTCATTGTGTGCTTAGGATAAGTGGATTATTGTATGAGGTGTTAATATTGGTACGGGGTTGGCAGAAGAAGTCAGGTTTTATTGGGGATGACGTCGAGACTCGTCTTATTGTTAGTTTACTGATTTTGCTTCTGTCTCTAATTTTTATGGGAATCTTTGCGATAGCTTGCTGGGGGGTTGGATTACTGTGATATTCATGTATAATTGGGTACGTTTTTATTTCGGTGTTTTTTGAAGTTTGTGAAATTCGAGTGGCCGCGGTACGGTCCATTAAACTTCATAAAAAAATAACGCGCACGTTGGATGGCGTTGGATAGGATGTATCTCGAAAACGATGATTTATGGAAAAGCGCGAGAGCAATGAAAGCCCTGGCAGATTGCCATATGTGATACTGTGATTTTTCGATCGACGGTCATTCAAATGTGTAGTGTCATTTCGGAATGTTTGCAGAATATTTTGGTTACCTATTTTAATTATTTTTTTCCAGGAGATACACGCAAAAAGATATGAATTTTTTAAAACAGTTGAGTTCTTTTGTAATTTTTTTCTATTTAGCTTCCTTTACCTACAACAGATTTTATCAGCTCTCTGAATTTGTAACAAAGAGAGAAAGGAAATGCCTGAATATTTTAAGCGCCTGCCTGGAAAAGGTTTCATTGTCAGTGACATCACGTCAGAACAAACTCTGAGAATTTGGTTTTGTTTTCTGTTGCAGCTTTGGGAAGCGGACGGGTGGCAGTGCCAGGAGACCCAACGAATGCTTCGTTCTCGAGCCCTCCGAGATGATCGTCGTAAGTGAATTAATTAAATTAATTAAAACAGCAGCAGCATACCATTTCGCGAGGTTTCTGGCATGAACTTTATGGTCGTATTGCAATTTACAACGATAAAGAAAATCGCACACAAACTTCCGCGGAATACAAACTTCGTTCTGTGTACAAGTTTTCTCTTCCTTTATTAACTTCAACCAACAATAATTGTTCGTACACAACACTGAGTTAAAATATACTCACTGAATAATGTAAAATAAATATACACGGTCGAATACGGAAATTATTGGAAAACGGCTCATACGTCAGTGCTGTCTACACAAGAATTATAATTAGGCAGTAGGATTAGGGGAAATCCCTTCTGATACGTTCTTAATTTATTAATTTCCATGGCATTTTATCCACTGCCATAATAAAATAAGGATTTTCTGATTATATCATGAGGGGCATTATTTTTAATTTCGTGACGTATAAAAAGAATAATTGTTGATTGAAATCTTCTACAAGAAAAGTTCATCTTCAGAGCACCACTTTGCCTCAAATTCTAAATTCATTGCTAAAAATTTCGCGGAAAAAATCACTCCCTCATCACTGTATTCAGTCCCTTTGACTATTACTCTCTGTAAGCCTAAGAAATCATTTTTATTTCAAATTTACCACCGACAAAACTGAGCCATTCAAAGGTTTACACTCCGTTCACAATCTACTGTTTTGATGGTTTTAAAAAACCAGAGAATAATTGGGAAATTTGAAAACGATCGACAGCGAGCGTAAGTTTGCTCCAGAAGGTCAAATCGTCAAAGCTCGCTTTCCTGTTCTTTCAATTCCCCGGCTGATTTATTGAAAATCGAGGGACAACTCTGTTTATTAATAGAAAGAGCGTAAACGAAGCGAAGAATCGTCACAGACGAACAACACATAATTTCTTCTTTTTTTCCCCGAGTGGTTTGTCCCACATTCGCCGTGTACTTGCAAAGGCATCCCTCGTTGAAGCTCGCGTTGCTGGTACGTTCGCCAACTATTCCGGATATAGTGGTGATATCGCATAATGAAAGACAATGCTGTCCAGGCTGGAGACGTAACGCGCTAGACAGTTAATCAATAGTTCCTCTCCTGTTATGTTCGCGTCGAGTTTTCGAGTCTGCATCGCTGCGCTTCTCGATTCGCTCGCTGCTCGCCGTATCGCGATCACCGTTTGCAATTTATTCGGGCACCCAGCGATTAAAGTGAAATTGGAACCGTCAGGTTCGTGACGTGAGGCGAAGTACTAATTAATTTGATGCTAATGGAAGAGCAAATATTTATCTGGCAATAATAATTATTTTCGCTGCGGAATATATATAATCGTTTAAATGTGGTATAGACAGGATAGATACACTTTGGTGATTTTACTAGGTTTTCTTCGTGCTGAGGATGGAAAAGAGTTGCTCATGTGAAAGTTGCTTGATTTCAGAGGTTTTAATATAACTTTATCTTATATCTTTTTTTCTGCTAAAGAAATCGTATACGTTTATGATGCCCGAATGTAGCTTTCACTCTTCTCGTTCAATTCCTTTGAAACATATTTTAAAAGTCAATTCATATTTAAGCGGTACCTAGTCTGCGGCACCGCGAACTGTCGTTTAGTTTCAATTGAGTTTTATATTTTTACCCCTATAAAGTAAAAATCGTCTAACAAGGGAAAATCCCTAAATCGGAAATTCAAAAATGATGGAACTGTGGGAATATGTACAGGATACATAGGTATATATTACACAATTTTTTTGCTGCCCAAATTCGCTCAAAGGGGGTGAAATTGCCCCCCGAAAATCCGGCTATTTTTCGATTTTGTGTTATATATTTTTTATTTTACCAAATGACAATCCTAATTAACAGAAGTAACTTTTGTTTGAATTTTTTTCTATCTCACAGTTCGCGAGTTATAATACAAAATCGGAAACTAGCCGGATTTTCAGGAGTTAATTTCATCCCCTTAAGGGATGATTAGAGTGAATTTGGGCAGCAAAAAAATTGCGAAATATATATCCCTAAAATTTCATGATTTGTTGAATTTTCGGTTTGGGGATCTTCCCTTATAAGTAAACATTATTCTGACACAGTTTACGTTCAGGAAATTCGTTTCGTAGCATTTATTTGATAAATGTGGTTGATTATTGAGACCTGCTAAGCTTTCAATATACATACCTCACTCATTAGAAAACTTTAAACGCATTCGAAGTTCTCAGGATTATAAACAGCGTGTTCTCGATTACTTTATCAAAGTTGTGCTAATAAGACGCGAAGGCAAATTTATCTCTGGAATATATTTCCCGTCATTTGTCTCGATTTAATCGAGCCCAGCGACGCTGCGAAATCGCGAAAGCTTATTCTAATTACACAGCTGCTTTGAAATTTCCTTAAACTTCCGCGAGAGCTCGGAACTGTTTCGAGGATTCACTTTCTCGTCGCTAAAATTATTCGGGAACGAGCGCCGAACGAGACTCGCGGGTGGTGCTGCCATCTGCGGCAGCATTTTCTGCTTTATCGACTATGCAAATCTTTGTGGATCTCGAGGATCTATAGATCTATTCGGATTATCTCAAAATTGCACGGCGGCTTCTTTAATTTTAAAATTTTTGTACAATCTTTTTGTAAATTTATCAAATCTTGCTGTATCTCCGTCTAAACAAAAATAGCGTTAGGTTTCGTTTTTTTTTTAAATTACTTTTAATTCTCGATTTAAAATTAAATTTTCTTGATCACAAATTAATTAAGTTATCGACTTGTTAAAATCGTTGAAGTTAGGAAACCTTTCCCTCCAGAACCCTCGAAGGGCGGAAATGTTTATTCATGACCCATGACCTTTGCTTTACAGTTATTCTTAAGCAAGCTGTTATATTGTCTACTGATATTTTCAGAAAGTTTAAAGCTCCATTTCTTTCTTGCTAACGAAAGTTACTGGCGCATTTATTAAACACACAGTACAAAATGAGAAATATTACAAATCCACACTCTTGAAACTATCGCTAGAATCAGAACCATCTGATATCAGAGGAAGACTTTCAAAGATTCTTATATCTTTTGCAATTCTTCGCTCTTTTTCTTCTAAAACTTTTCACTAAACAATCTCCCTCTCGCCACATAACACACTGTGTTCTATCAGTCCAACTCCGAAAAATTCCAATCTTCCTCAGACTTATAAAGTATCCGTCTCCACAGAATCGAATGTCCAATCGTGTTTCCAAAAATTCAGAAACTTGGGCTATAATTCACCACTGTGCAGTGCCCGACTCACAGAAACTCGTTATCTGCTGAGGGTCCAGCAGCGATAAGACGTTCTAAAGCTACTCAATGAAAACGTGCAAGTGGCTGGATTCGAAGAATTTTATTCTAAAAATAACAGTAAAAAACGCGGAATAGTTTTGAGTGTTAAAAGGCAGAGGAACATGTCGAACCGCAGAATACACTTTGTATTACGCAATGCGCTGTTCACTGTGCCGTGCGCTCGTATACAGGGTGTTTCCGAAATCGCGGTGCGACCAGAACAAAAGTAATTCTTTCAGAAGGGCTTTGTTTTCAAAATCGATTTTGGAACACGTCCGAAACGCGCGCTAAAAATCAGCAAAACTGATCAGTATATAAGCTAAAACTGAAATGAATCGTCGTCTGAAAATAGTTCGAAATTATGGAATAACTTTTTGCCATCGGAATATTGCCTCCGTGAAAATCGATTTTCAAAATCCGTTAAGTGTGTGTGCATTGGATTAAGAATTGTTCCCATTTTCAAAGCGATTTTCTCAAAAATAAAACCACGTTCGAAGAAAAATTATTGTTCCAAACTCTGCTCAATTATTTATTACTCAAGCGTTTGCGTACTAAACGAGCCCGCAAATTCGATTTTTCTGAAAATAGCCTTGCTTATATAAACAAATTTCATTCCTTTTCTTCGCTTCATTTTTGTATGAATCACCTCTTTTTCGATTATTCTACGATTTCGGAAACACCCTGTGTAGGATAGGCTACCTTCCTGTTCTTGTCTGCTTCAATCTTTTTCTAGCTTTATCTCGGTTTCTCGGTTGACAGCGCGCCATTACGCGGCACCGTTGCGTTAATTGCTGTCGTTTGTCTGTTGTTTCATCGGGATTAATTCCATTTAACAGGCCCCGCTGTCGCGTCGTTTTCGCATTTTTTTCTTCGCGTCTCACGGCCCACCGATAATAATCGGTGGAAATTTAATTACGCACGCGTATGATGTTGACTCTATTATATCCACGAAACGATAAAAATATAAAAAAAAAGAAGAGCTGCTGTGTGAATACGCGACATGCAGCAAAATTCAATATGTATAATCCACGGTTTTCCATTTAATTCGTTTTTCAGTGGAGGAACGTGATTCGATACTTCGGTTCGAATATAAAAAATATGTAGTAACTTTCGTAGAATTCTTCGTAATTTTGGTAGGAAGCTTTTCAACATTTTGCTTGGAATTATTTGTGACCGTCGTTTTGTGAAGATTCTTTTTTTGTAAATTACTATTATGGGACCACGGCTTTTGAGCCAACTCTGTGTCATCGACGACTCACCAAACGACAGTAAAAAACAATACAAGTGCAAACCCTTCGTCAGACACTGAATAATTATCAAAGATTCAATAGAAATATGAAGTATTTCGTAATAATATATCTGCTAATAAAATAAATATTAATTCACACAAAAAGTCCTTTATGGGTCATGGATGACCCCCATAGTACCTTACTCAATCTGCAATTCTTATTGCAATCGAAATTGGGAATAATATTCTACTTCTACACTTCTTTCTACCAAAAAGAAAGTTGTTCCAACGTTTAGTCAATAATTCTTGAAATTACCATTGAGCATTGTATTTGAATTATGCCACTTTCTGTCTTCCAAAGCATATCAAAGTACCCCTCGAGTTTCCTCCACTCGACTGTGGCAAATCATGTCGAGCAGCGCATTTGCCAACTTCCTCGTGTTGGAGTCTCGCCTCACAGTCAACGTTATTAATTTCTATTTTTATGACGATACGAGTCACACCGTTGTTCGACGGTTGCACTCGCAATAAATCTTTACTTCGCCGACTGGCACAGATCTTCAGCCTCGAGAATGGAAGCACAGTTGGATAGAACGAAGAGGGATGGGGAATATTATAGTGGATTTACGGGTTTGCTCGACGTAATTCGTCCGCTCGATATCTCTTACGATTAGATTTAGCTTGCAGTGACGGATCACGCGGAAATCCAATTCAACCTCCATTTCAGGGCTGTCTGACGAACTGGGCGATCCACAATAATGATCAGCTAGCGCGAGTCATATTCATATCACCGACAGAAAACTGGAATCGCCCATTATAATGAATCGACAATCCCACTCTCTGATATCCTTTGATCGCTGCTACGAATTTTCAAACAACAATTACCCGCAGCACATTGCATCCCGTTTATTTTATCCCCATTTAATTACAAGTGTTGCCCCTTCATCCTCTGCTTTTGTACTCGATTTGATTCTTTAACCTTCGTGAGATATTATTGCCTAAAAGTGTCGAAACTATTCGTACACTTGGTGATTGATAACGGAAATATTATCGACCACTTTTTCGTATCGGAATTCTCCTCTTCTGATTGATGTTAAAGTTTACTGCTTTCATGAGCCTGCGTCAATTTTTCTTTTTTATGACACGAGTGCTGTGTGATTGATGAGTATTCGAATGGTATTGTGTAGCTGGAAAGTGATAGGTGATTAGGCAAATTTAATCACGCCGCTGCGATTAAATATCCAGGCTTGCCATCTCTATTGGTGTACGATAAATGATAGAATGATGAAGCCTTATATACGCCACTGTCATCGGTATCACTGATGCGATCATTTATTTATATGGTGCCTGCTGCAGCAGTCCGAATAATTTCCAAATCATTTACAAATTCAAGTAAACGCTGAAATATTTAAAATCAATCAAGAGATAATCAAATTTGCATAATAAAACTGATACATTATTGCACTCAAAGTTGTCAGCACCTATTTGAATATAAATTTTATATCAACCTAGCCATTACTTTCATTTAAATAACTTTACTAATACAAGCAATTTGCATAAATCAACCTTCATTAAAATCCAATAGCAAAAGGCCATATTACTTACATTTTTATCGAATGCGTCTCAATATCCCTCGCAAATTCTCAGATAGGGATCTACAATTCCCTCAATATCCCTCTGCAAAATAGCACTTCAGGGACTTGCATCGATGCAACTTATTCATGCTCGAAGACTCCAACTTGGAGCATACAGAAGTTTCTTCGCGAAGTCACCACGAGTAGTTCACAGAACCAGCAGCAGCGCACTGAGAAGACTGTGTACGTGCATTTGAAAAATAAATTTCTAAAAACAACCCGCACAAGCGGGTAAGGGTAGCGATCGATTCGTGACGTCAGGAACGTTTTCCCAGCTCGGCTCGCTTCAGATTTCCTCTCGTGATTCCGACGAACGTTTTCCATCGTCACGGGACGTGTTGGAAATTGCGGCATCACGGGACAGTTCAGACATCGGTAAAAGGATTTTCCTCTCTGCCTCGTCGAAGGTAGAAAAATATTGGGACGACAGTAGTCGATGGCACCGCGGGCTCGCGCGCGGCTCCAGGCGTTTCTGTGACCTGTACTAACAATTGCACCTCTGACCTTTGCCCTTCCTTTCTCTCTCATCTTTCATTCTATCGTGTTTCTTGTCCTCGTCTCGTTGCCTTTCCCCCGCCCTTCGTCTCCTGCAAACAGTTTCACGCGTGAGCATTGTGGGTGGAATAAAATATGATGCGGAGTAGTAGAGCAGTTATATCGGCAGAAAATTTAGAAATGGTTTATGATTAGGGAATACAATACCGGCTGATTTTTGGATTCCAAATATCCCGGGGTTTGATGTATAACTAACCCCGAGAATTTCGGAATTTTTTAAAAATGTGAATTACTTTATGAACACTTGAAAATTATAAAAATGAACAGAATAAATAAACATAGTCATTTCATAATAATGACAATAATAATTATAATGATTTATTTAAATAATAATATTAAGTCGCATATAACTAAATATATTTATTTTTGCAATGATATTCTCACTTTCCGCTATTTCGAAATCGCGCGAGTTACAAATCGCAACTTGTCTGAACACGATATGTCAAAACATTGTAGATATGTACTTTAATTTAAGTGCTTTACTGTTTCTTCGTTCGCATTTCCAAAAATCTTCATAATGGTTTACTGATATTATCTACTTAATGAGACTTTATTATTCTTCATGGTTCTACAGTTTTTATTTTTAAAATTGATTTTAGCTTATGTTTCAAACTAATGATAGAAAGTAAGTTTGTTTACTTTAAAATAAAGATTTAGAATTTTAACACATAATAAATCATTTTAATTACTGAAATTTATGACATATTGATAGTATATATCTGATTCAGAAATTGTGGGTGGATTATAATGTATTACGCTGTGTCGGGGATTTTTTTTTAAAGATTTCTCTGTATTTCAGAAGGAGGTAGTAAGTGTCGTATTTAAATTATGTTTCGGGTAAAAGATACGTCAATTTGAATCATGACTACTACATTTTCAAACACCTGTTGGTTGAGTAGGAATTAGTTTGTCAACTTTGTGGTTTTTGTAAGAATTATTCGTCGTGACTTCTTAATTATTCCAATCCAACGAAAATGCTTTTAAATTCTATTGGCTCTTATGAGAATCACCAAATCATTAAATTTTATTTACCATTCCATTAACAGATATTGTGACGTTTTTCTAGAGTGTTCGACAATAATGCCTTCTTTTTTCACACAATTAATCTGAAATAAATGTTCATACGAACATATATCGTACATTCGCGAATTATGGCGAATTAAGGGAATGGCGGTAGCAATCACGATTTCTGTTTTCCTCGCTGGCTGTACGTTATCCTAGGTTATTATGTAGAGTATCTCGCCTACTCGAGCTTCAAATGAAAACGAATCATTCCTCTGAATCCCCATCTGCGAATAATAACGACGCGCGAACGCTGTTGAACGGGCATCGCAATGAGCAGGAACGGAAAGCACGGAGGGATTTCGCTAATCTTCCTACGCGATTTACATTTCGCGCTTTTCGGAACTCTGCTGGGGGAGCGTCTGTGAAAGAGCCAGCCCCGCGGTTCTTTAACATTGAATGGAACGATTTCTGTTCTCTTTCGAGTGCTTTTACCTCGTCTTGATCTGTGAATCGGCTGCGATGCACGCCGCGCGCATTTACGTTCGCGCGCTGAAAGACCAAATTGTTCTATTGTGCCAGGGATTTATTATATTATGCGGGGTACTTCGATGTACATGGCGCGGAGCGGAATTTTTAATTTACTTAAAAAAATACGGCGGAATAACGATAAATATGCGGGGAAGTTTGGTAGATAGCTTGTATAGTGTAGTTTTCATTTTGGACTATATAATACTGTAAAGTAGATAATTGAAATGAAATGTGTATAAATATTCACGAGGATCACCTTCGTATCCCCATAATTAGGAGAGCAAGAAAACAATTCTGATTACCTCTTACAAAATGATAAAAAGAAATGTATTAGTCTCTTTGAAACCAGTCAAGTGGATTTATTTATTGAAAGAACGTCGATGATGGTCCTTCATACACAGTAGAATTTTTGTTGAATAATTTTACTCTGCCTATCACAATTCTCTAGGTATTAAGGTGAGGAAATTACTAGATCACTTTACTTCAATTTTACTTAAAAAATATTAAAAACAAAAGGTGCACTATTTATACACAGTTATCATGTATAAGGCAATGATTTGTTCTCTAAAATTTATGTAAACATGGTTTTGGAAGTTTCGTAGCAACTTGGGCCTAATACCATGTGTATTAGAATTCTAAAATCGATTGTCATCCTAGTTTCCCTCTATCCCCATTTTCCGTTTACTGGTTGCCCACGGTATTTACACACACCTCCGTTCATGGTCTATGTAACAAACTGGCTATTGTAAATTACCTCGCCGCGGAATTCGGTTATAGTTCCGAAACTGTCGGTCGACCGTGGAGAATTCGTGCACGAATAAATCCATGTAAATTGCTCTCCCCCTCCGCACAATGAAGATCCGCTTATAATTATTCCTCATTATTATCGTGACGTCAAAAGCACTTTGTTTCTGAAGTGTTTAGAACAGGCTGTTGATTTAATTTCGACGTCCCGCCTGAAGAAGTTCCTCGGATGCAGATGAAAGGAGTTTATAAATTATGCACAGGTGGAGGTATATTGGCGGTGACAATAAATTTTTAATTGATATCGGTTCCGAATGACGATATTGTCTCTTCCAGAATGGAAGGTTTAGAGAATTTCAGATCACTCGTATTTTTGGGGGTGGTAATTTGTTGGTTTTGTATAAGGTAAATGGCTAAAAACTGTCATGTGAATTAACATTATCTGTGTGGAATTGAAGGAGGAAACTTCTGAGGCAGCAGCTTGAAGTTGTTTCAGGGATTTGTGGAATATCTAAATTGTTATCTTTTTGTGGGCAGGTTCCCTAAATTTTGTAAATAGCTATGAAGTTTTATAGTAGGTACGTTCTTTTTGTCACCGTTGAAAGACATATTCAATGACATATTACAGGGTAGCATACAAAATTCTATGAACACGATTCAAATAATTGAATCGTGTTCATAGAATTACATAAAAAGTTCGCGAATATATAAAATACACAAAAAATGAAATTCTTTTAAGAGTAAAAATTCCTCGAACAGAGCACGTTTTATTGAACAGATTTCTAATTAGAATCACGGATCAGGAATTCAATTTCTCATAATACGTATATCGTCGATCATTTAATTCCCTTTAGATTCATATCACGGTCTTGCAAACAACGATATCGCTTAATTAACTATTTCGATGCAAGCTTTATCAATCTACCATGCGTCACGAGACGTTTCCCCGTATCAAAAAAATACGAGTGACACATTTATTTGTTACGCGAACAATAACGCGATATACATATTAAGTCGAGCACATCCTCTGGACACTTAATACGTTGCACCGCATCAGCAGTTGATTCATATTGAAACTGTTGCAATTTAAGTCATCCGTTCTTTGTCGACAAAACCCACTGACTCACTCAGCGCACAATGTTATCCATCAGTCGAAGAAAACACGGGATTTTCGAGAAATCCCCGATCTGCTTATTTACATTCTGGCATCTGGCATTGACCAACAGTGCAGTAAATAAAAAGGAATGGACCAGCGCACCAATTACGCGGAAGCGAACGGCAAACGCTGCGATTAATTGAGCTTGTTTTTCAGCAAACTGCGGGTTAATGAAAAATTCAAAGTGCGGAATATCAAAGCGGAGCGGGGAACGATTTTTTTTATTTAAACTACAAATTTTAAACAACTTGATTGCATGGTTTTATAGAGCATATGAAACCATTAAATTGTAATTCTAATAACTTTTTATATCTACTATACTGTTCAAGATGTACAAGAAAATAGGAAAACACATTAGTATTTAAGGGATGTTTCCACCCAGAAGAACCAAAAAGTAGCAGCAAAAAATTATCTAATACTTTCATCGACGTCCCCTAAAAACTTGCAAAGTTTCCAAACAATCGGAATTTGTGTTGAAATGATGAAAACACAGACGGTGTCAGGTCATATTAAAAATCTTGATATAATTCGTAAAAGCATTTCGCAATGCACGAAACTTGTTTTAAAAAAAGGAAAGTCATGTTCCTGTTTGAATTTCTTTTTCTTCATAGTTGCTCTCGTAATGAAGTTTCTAGAAACGGACGCGAAAACTTTTCAAACGACCTGATACCTACACGCCGCACTCGCAAATGAGTGGCTTCTCGATCATTGATTGAAACCTTGCACTCTGCTCTCACCTCTTAAGGATCTTTTCTTGGCTTTCCGTTGTCGCTGATCTCTCGATCGCCAGCCTCAGCGTGCTGCGCTAATAAGGCGAGAAACCCGAGACAAATTTAAGTAGATTGTTGTGCAGGATGCGGGCGTTAATTGCGTAACGGGTGTGCTCGCTTCATCCTTCGATACGAGCCGTCCGCGACGACAGATGCATTTTTCAAGAAGCTTATCGACGCTGATGAATCGTCGTCGGGCGCCTCGCTGCAGCGTCACTGTCTGGCTCGAATCCCTTGGAATTATTCAAATTATGCATATGTATCGCAGAACATGTTAGATGTTTAATGCAAGTCCTTCGGCAATTTAATTGATTGCCCTACCAAACATGATTCCGCATATTTTATAGTTTCTTGTTCTGTTTTATTTATCGTCGTGTAGTGCTTTCATGGCTGCGTTGTGGTAGCAGGTGTTTCAAGGGAATTATTACTTTTGCCATAAAGTGGAGGATTGCCTTCTAATATAAAAGAAGGAAAATGGTTATCTTATTGATCTCTTGTTTCTGAGTGCAGCTCTGACACTTCAGTTTTACTTCCCTTGAACCAAGATTCTACAGGTCTCATAAGGATAGGATTACATGTCCTCCTTTTTTTACTGAAATGCAGTGTCCTCCTATCATCTGAAAATGTGCTCCGTTTTTGTTTTATCCACAATTCAAGCGATCCACTCGCCTCTGCTTCACCCGACAAAATTCCATCAATATTTACCAGATCCAAAAATGAAAAGGAGGACAGTCTAGTCTGAAATCGTTTGAAAAGGAAGACGTTGTAAAATAAAACCAAATTTTATATATCAAATTTTACTTTGTAAGGAGACATTAGAATAATCATGTAGCTACTACATATTCATGCCCTAAATATATCTGGGCTAGGTATTGAATACTGACTCAATACAATTTAAAATATATGACTTGTATGTATTTTTATAATTATGAAACCTTCTTAACCTTCTTAAGAAATGAAGGACTTTTGTCAAAAATAGACAGCTCTGAAAAGTACTTTATTTATATCTACTACCTATTATTTAGAGCTTGAATATGTATAGTAGCTACAAGATTATTCTAATGTTTATTTACATAATAAAATTTGATATCTAAAATTTGTTTTTATACTACAACGTCTTCCTGTTCAAACGATTTCAGACTAGATTGTGCTCCTTTTCCATTTATGGATCTGGTAACCCTACATAAGGATCATAAATTAGAATTGTAAAATTTCCTTCCACACCTTGCCTCCCCAAAGAAAACATCATTACTATGATCACTAAGAAAGGAAACCCACCTTTAATAATTTCTAATTTTTCCAAAATCCACCATGTTTAACTTTGAACAAAGTAACTTTATAACCCCCATACACTAATCATGCCTCACCCTACGATTCAATTATTAAGACGTACTGAAACAAAGAAATCTCCCACAAAGGGTCCAAGAAGAAGAAACTCCGTTTCTCCTTTTGCAGAGAAGAAAAAACTAAATGGAGATTACTCCATTAAGAAGTCCACTTGGCCTTAATTACTAGCATATGGGGATTCGCGTTGACGAAAAACGGCACCGTTCATTCTCGAGCCGTGAATGGCGAGGTCTCGTGCTGCAGGAGGATGTTGAACGCGCGTTTACGGGACAGGCCAAGTGTGCAACGCCACATCCGTCATGCGTAAGCATTTACGGGTAAGAATTCACTACGAGGATCTTTCCCGTGGCAGGAAGCTCGTATAAAATCGACTGCATGAGTCGGCCGACCGCAAGACTCGGTGAGCCTTTCCCTGGAATTCGATTTTATCTGTCGATGCGCTCGAATCCCTCGCCCTGAAATACAACTCCATTCACGGTGGCCTCGTGTCATGTAGACGGTTGCAGATCGTTTACTCACCGTGTCGATAAAGCTGGCACATTCACGCTGCCAAATATAAAGCCGGCTCCACATTTCTCACCGCACCGCGCTTTGTTACCGCGTTACTTTATTTATTTAGTGGTAACGAGGTTCGGTGCAGCACCCGTTTCTGAATCTGTTTCAATCTGTTTACTGTTACCCGCACCCACTTGTCTGTAGACTGTAAAAATGGAAACATGGATTTGAGTTTTTAATTAACTTAAGGGGTTATATCTAGTCGGAAGACCGAAAAGAGGCGAATGTTTGTGAATTATTTTTGAAAAAGCCCAAGCATTTATTTTTACAAAACTTTTTGCACTTAAAAGAGCAACATATAAAGAACATTTGGTAATTTTTTGTAGAAAAATATTTACGTTTGTAATAAAATTGCAACCGACATCGAAGAAGCCTTTTTAAAAAGTTGTTTTGGGGTGAGCACTGCCATTCAGAACCAGATTACTTAAAATCAGAAAACAAAAAAGATTTTGTTAGTATATTAATGTATCCTCTGATTCACGAAGGGAATTTCCGAAATTTTAATTTAAAACAGAATGACGGCTATTTAAAGTTGAAGTCCTGATTTTTAAATAAAATATTTTCGCGCAGAAATCAGAACTTCAACTTTAAATAGCCGCTATTTTGCTTTATATTTATAAACACCTTATTTGGGATATCTTGACAGTCAACAGCGGATACGAGGGTCATTTCGACCCACCATACAAGTTTCTTCTTACAATTCTCAGAATAAGCTTTTTGTAGCAGATTTGGAGCTCGACTGATATTTAATAAGGTCACCATCATATATTTTACTAATTCAGGTATCTGGAAAATTGTTAAGTTCAAACTGCACATTCAGGCATTCGAATAACAATAATGTAACAAGTAACTAGCAACTAACACATAATTTATCCATTAGGCTCCAAACGTTCAAAAAAATAAAACTGCACTAAAAAGTAAAACATCATTTTTTCCCTTATTTAATATACGACTTTCAATTTTTCTATGTCGATGCCTCATCATTTGCACTGTGTAAATCTGGTGCCGACCTAAACAAGCTGAGAGTCGTAGATTAAAAAAATTTAGGGAAAAAATTATTTTTTACTTTTTAGTGCAGTTTAATTCTTTTAAGTCGGTTTTATTTTCTTTTTTAATTTTTTATTTGATGGTTTTCATATACATATTAACACAACATGCTGATGAGATATATATGCGCGTAAGTACATAAAATAATAATAATTAGTCAATGTTTCAATAATTTGACAATAGTCTTTATTAACCAGAACTGGCAAAATATTGGGCTAATATTGATGCAGTACGGGATAAAAAAAAAAGATCATCAAAATCGGTCCATATGCTGAGGAGTTATACGGGGACAAAAAAAAGCGGGTCGAATCTATAACCTCCTCTTTTTTGAAGTCGGTTAAAAATCGGAATCGCCCATTGCCCCAGGAATCACAAAGTAAAGAAAGAGACGCTGCTACTGTGTATTCTACGGTTCAGGAACGAAACTATTTACTCCTCGTAAGTACTCGCGTTAACGCGCACCATTTAAAAAGTGACGAACAGCATTCTTTGTCAGTGGCAGGCGAGCAAATCGTCGAAAGTAAAAGGATCGCGGAGAACACCGGATCTCTGTTCGCTGTCACGCATCGATTATGCGTGCCGCACTCGGTTGATTTAACGTGCCTCGGTTGCACAAAGGGACCTGCTCCCTCTAAACGTAAATACGGCTTATAGTTCCTTATGGTTAATGGCCTCTGCGAGAGTGACAAGACTCCTCAGGTTTTGCACGCGAAGACACGTGCGAGAGAGCGGCTTCTGGCGGAATGGAAAGAGGGGAAAAGAAAGTTAAAGAGTCGGTGGGCACGGTCTTAAAATAAATTCGCCGCCCAGACAAAAATGTCGTAGGTCTATACGGGTCTCACGGCGACGGTATTCCACATATCTTTTACACGTCTTTTTTTAAATCGCCAATACGTAACATTTCCCGCGCCGATCGCGCGCCACGCCGCTCGCGCACGTACGTGTCCATGAATTCTCTGTTATCGCTCCGCCTTCGGCCACTGCGATTTTCATACGCAGAATTATGAATGAAGTCGCAGCCAACGGAGAGAGAGAGAAGAAACAATCGCGTTTCTGAACGGAACAAACATTTTTTTCGTGTGGCGATAACGTTTACACTTGTCGTGCAGATACGTGCGCGCTTCCGCGGTGCCTGTCTGTTTTCCGTTAATTACATATTCATCGAGATGTTATCGGTTCGAAGAACTAGCCATTGTCAAGTGAGGAGATAGCCAGTTGTATTTCCACAGATTTGCTAATAATGAAGGAAAAAGTTTACACAAGGTGACAGAGTGAAGTCTTATTTGATCCTCCAAAGTTATAGATTTTTGAAAAGAAGGTATTAACATTCTGATTATCAGAAAATGTTCTTAGACGTGCTAGCTCCTCTTTCGCTATTCAAGTTCCCTCACTCATTCATGTTCTTTGTCATGTTCTTTGGAGTAGTTGATTACTAATCATAGGCATCCTTTATATCACCGTGAAAATTCCATTGCACTTAAGCAGTACTCACTTTCTTCCTATCTTCAAACGCACCAGAAACGTTACACGAGTTCCATTTCCCTTACTTCACTTCTCCTTCAACATCAAAGCGACATCTGCCATTTAAATTACAAAACAAAGAAATTTAAATACTCGTTTAATTGACAGCGTGTATTGGGAATTTTTGTCGTAACGATACAGCTAATTATCTTTGATTAACGATTCAGATCAACGTCATCTCTGACCCGGTTTACTTCCGCCGGATCAGAGAGCTCCGAGGGTGTCCTATTTCCTCTTCTTTTTGAAGCCACGTTCCAAGACGATTAACTTCCGGTGCACGGCTAGACCATTCGGATTCAAGGCCCCGGCACGTCCCCCGCTTCCTTTCTCCTGTCTTCCAGCTCTTTCGAACCGTGCCGCGACTTCGCGCCATTTATACACTCGGCGCGCTCTTTGAACTCACGCGGTTCGCGGAAAGTCGGGCCCGTTGTGTTTCGCTCGCTGGAATCCAATTAAAATGGCACGGGGACTGCGACGCGGACTGTTGAATAACGCGATACGATCGAGTTACGTGTACACGCGCGTTCATTGAGACACTTTCGCGTATTTGCCGCGAGGTTCCCCCGTTACGTGGCTTCTGGCGATCGCGAAACAGAGATTCAGACTGTTCGAGTGGGAATTATTAGTCTTGATGTCAGTTCTAGCTTGTCAGCATTCGCGTGTCCATTTCTGTCGATACAGTTTACCCCGAAGGCTTGAGGATTGTTTCAAGGGTGGATTGTTCCTAGGGACAGGTCCTCAAGACGGGAACTAGGGATCCCGGGGTACCTGAGCTAGTTTAGGTGAGCTAAGACCTGGGAGAAGACTCGACTGAATGCGTTCTGTGAATGTGACAGACACACTTAAGCTTAATGGGGAGCGAGGGTGTCTGAAATAGGGGTTACGGCAGGGGATTTCTCTGTCTGCCTCGTAGGGCTGTGAAAGGGTTGAGAAATTTTCTTCGGCTTCCAAGATAGGCCAAGTCCACCGTAACAGAAAAATGGTTATATTTTTAAAAAAAAAACTGGGATATAGGTATTTGGGTCTGTTAAAAAATGCAGTGGTAGTAGCCTGTTCGCCTGTTATCAAAACTGCATGTATTCGAATGATATGCGAAATTACTTCAGATTGACGTCATATATCCGAAATTATTTGATGTAGGGTAAACTTGCCTAAATCGTACCCTAAGGGGTACTTAGGTCTTAAGAGAAGAAATGCTTATTACATGGAAAATAACGGGGAAAATGAAACAAAATTAATGGTAATCAACTCTTTATTAATAGAATAAACAGTTTTACAAACTCAAACAAGAAAAAATAATCAACCGAATCATTTAATCAATAAAAATAATTCATTCTTAAAAACGGTTTTGGCGGTATTCTTCCTCTTCCGAGTTTCCTTTGCTGTTCTGATTTTTCTGGTCATGATTTTCTTTTTAGCCTCATTCAACTTTTTTTCTAGATTGCTTTTGTATGATCGTATCAGTACGATTTAAGCTTGTAAGCTAAACGGTGGTACGAAATAGGCACATAGGTCAATTTGAGTTCAAATTTATGACGCTAAAATATAGAGCACTGTCGATTGATGTCAAAACAAGAAATAAACTTGAAACTGATTTCACTGATTCTCGCAAATAATAATTGTACAAAATCCTTAAGAATGATGGCAAAATTTTAGTGAAAAGTACCCGAAAAACTTACCTGCTTTATATTTTTCTTTTTGTGGAGTGACGACATCGTGACTCGGTTTGTTAATGGCTTGTGGCTAACTGTTGTTTACACATTTTATCGCTAGGGGTGATTGTGACTGTCTTAGGTTAAAAGAAACAGCGGCTACGAATTAGGGAAGTTTACCCTATTCTTTAATCTTTGAGAATGTAGTAGACATTGAATCGTTATTCCCACTTAGTAATTTTCAAGATGATATCTTGGTGAATTTGGCGTGAATCTTCTATAAACTTTCCACGTATAAAAATTACGAAATTATCAGGTTCACTTTACAAAACACTATCTAAGTAAATACCTGAGTAAAGGAACGGTAATATGAGTCTACAATCGGACCAGCTTCATGTCAATTAAGAAACCATATTTAGCGATTGTTGAGAGAAAGAAAAACGATTTCTCTGCCGCGTGTAATGCGCCTATCGATCCCAGTTTCGAAATCTGCACAAGAAAGTTCCTCCGCGAACTGGCGGAGAGGTATTCGGTTTTCTAAGAACGTTATCTGAATGCTTGGAATTCCGAGAGGAATAGTTATGTCAGCGATGAGAAGATTAATTAAGGGAATGACCTAAGTTGTTAACGCGTTCAGCGCGGAACCGCACACCGCAAGATTTCCGGATATTTCTCAACTCAGCCACCGGAAGCACCGGAACTAGCGGTTCGGAAGTAGCGTGCTTTCATACAGAGAACGATGAGTCCTGTTCTTCCTCATCAAATGAGTCATACGTCATACCTCATCAAAAATGTACAATTGGCATCGTACGTAATATACAAAGAAGCGAAAGGAAGAAATATGAGTAGTGCAAAGGACACGATATTTCTTTGAAAATTTTAGAGTAATACAGAATAAAATTTGTCGAGAAAAATTTCAAATTGTTCAAAGGCTATTTAAAATAAAATTCACATTACTCCGTCTCTCCACCTGAGCAAGCACAAAATCTCAGCTGACCGTTCCTCGAGCCTTTAATTAACTCTTTTACGATCACGAGCGACAAGAAACTGCATACGCTTCGTCGTCGTAACAAACCCTTTCACTTGGAGCAGCGTGTCGATTTAATTTTCACTCGAAACGTTCGCAAAAGATTCGTGACAATAAAAAGGGCTCACGTAAGATTTCCACATATCATTTACCCCATCTTTTAAATCCACAGTAATCATTAACACTACACTTGTGTCAAATAAAAATCGAACATTAAGAAGCCCCTGTTGCCTGTCTTCGGTTTTCAAATGAAATTATTGCAATTTTTTTCATAATTCCCAAAATTCCGATATTCAAAACCACCGTTTAACAATCCATTACAGTCTGGAGAGCCTTAAAACGGTATTTTCTCGATGCATCCTCAGCGTGAGTGCCCCCTCGAAATTGCAGCGAGCCCCGGGGCGCAGCAAGGCGGAAACATCGGATGCAAATATCAGAGTTTCCCCAGGAAAATTAGTCGCACGTTGTCGCGGGGTCAACGATGTGACGCGGAACGCGGGGTTTCGCAACGGCGTTAACAATAAAAATGGCGCGTTTAACATGCCGCCGTGGCAACGGGAACGTCGTTGAAGCGTACGCTCTCGACCCAGATCTTTTTCCTCGGTGGACGACTCTCTCGATGCACCTGCAGCTCGCAGTCGGACAGAACCTGCCCACACTGCAGCGGCGCGCTGACGGGACGGCCAATACTATCGCAACACGCTCCACTGATTACAGGCTACGCTTTGCCTGGCGCACAATACACATTAAGGATTGCTCGTGCATTGCGTCCTATCCCGGGGCCCATCGTTCTCTGTGGAACAGAATGGCGAGCGGGTTAAGCTGTGCCCACAATCGTGGAACGACCGAGATAGGACAGTGTTTGGGAGTTGTGTGAATGATATCTTGCAGGATATTGGAATTTCTTCAATTTCATGGGCGCGCATCGATTATTATTCATGATCAATTGAGGATCGGTAATGTTGCTTAGGCCTTGAACCCTCGGTGCATCGATAGCGCGTAAGGGATCTTATGGAAGGCAGTCAACGCTTGGGTGAAGCTTTTTTGATTAATCAAATTTAGCTTGACATGTGGGAAGTGATGAATATTATTATTATTATTATTATTACGTTTTTATTACTCACTAGCAAAATACCCCCGCGCTTCGCTTTGGGCCTAAGAGATTTTGAGCAATCCGTGAAAATACATTTCACCCCCTTAGGGGTTGGTTAAGGGAAAATCCTGAAATTGGGTTTTAGGCATTTGTGTGGGTAATCTTTGTGAGTAAGAATCAAGTTGACATCTAATCGGGCCCAAGAGATATTAGGGAGTCCGAGAAAAATACATTTTACTTCTTTTCACATCCTTGGGGATGGAATTTCCTAAAATCCTTTCTTAGTGAGTGCCTATGTCATGAAACCAATGTACCTTCCAAATTTCACGTTTCTAAGTTAAGGGGGAACCTGGTTTAGGGCGCTGAAAACGCAATATAAATTCATGTCAATTAAGAATAACTTCGGCTTTTTTATTTCGGGCAAAAATTGTTGACAACTCCGGCGGCGCGGCGCTACGAAGATATACCAATAAAACAATATTAAATGAATTAGTATTGAATAAAAAGTGCATTTTTCTTGTTGTCTAAATATACAATAAAACACCCTTAAAGATTTGGAAAGATTCTTTTTATATTTGTTGAGCAAATAATTCTTAAAAAATCACCGTGTTTTCAGCGTCTTAAACCAGGTTCCCGCCTTAAACGGTTTGAGCTGTGCGTTGATGAGTCAGTCAGTCAGTCAGTCAGGACTTCTTCTTTTATATACATAGATAGATTGAATGATGTAATCCATATAGAAGAGTGATAGTCATAATTAAAGTAAAGGCGAGGCTGCAGTAGATACTGTTAATAATCCTAACTCACTTAAGAATTTTTAAGGTTTACTTGTTTTTATCAAATCATATATAGGCTATAATCAAACTCCACGCCTGAAGGAAATGGTTAGTCATCACCACAATGTACCACCTCAAATCTCCAAATAAGAGTTTTCCTTATTATTTACACACGTGCCTCGTGTATTATTCAAACAAATCTACGTCAATTCGTTCCACGTGACCTCCTCAAAATACGTATCAGCCCCCGGGCCACTCCACGTTGCACGATTTACCGCAAATGGAACGTCACTGTTCCGACTTTCGAATTCCCTGGAATCGAATTCGACGCCCCGGCGACGAACTTTTCCCTCCGCCCCCCGGGAGGGTGTTTGCCAGCCACGAAAGGGATGGTATTTTAAGTCGTTCCCGATCTCATCCCGGTTGACACTTGGCTCCGTGTGTACATACACGAGGAGATAGAAGCGTCTCCCGGCTGCTCGCTCCACGGAGGAGAGAGTGCATGCCGCACACGGAAAAGAAGAGAAAAAGGAAGAAAAATTAACATCCGTGGAGAAGATAGCGGGCTTATCGTCCGTATGCCGGACGAACGGCACCAGTCGCGTTTCGTCTCTTGATCGGCTTAGACGGAATCGTGCCGGGGATCCGGTCAAGTCTCGCCGTTAATTTCCCATCGATCCGTCATTGGGAATGTGCCCGGACTTCATTCGAAACCGATCCAACGATGCGAATTTGAAGTTTGCCCGCGGATAAGTGGACCGTGCTGTTGTCGAATGCAAATCGTTGGATAGCCTGCACCCTTGCAGCTGGATATTCTGTTGATCTTACAATTAGTACCATTGCGAGCGAGTTGGTAGGCGGGAAGAATAGAGGTAGAAGAAGAGCTCCACTAAGTAGTTCCTTGGAATTTAGAACAGGCGCTGTTTTTCGAACTCTTTGGGACTTTTCGGTGGAATCACAGAATGCCCGTGCCCTGAGCCGCCTTTTATGGGGACACGTAGTTTCTGAGAATATTAAAAATGGTGGAGGAATATTCTGCGTTGAGGGAATGGGATTGGATGGCGGTTTTCGACTTTTAGGCACTGTAACTTCAGTCTCTGGAGATTTGAGAGACGTTCTTTTTAGCACGCTTCGGTTTTCGCTGCGAGAACTAGCACGTTTGAGTGATTTGTCACGAAAAGTAGCATGTACTTACCATTTGTAGCGATGAAAAGAAGAAAATTTGAATGGTTGGCTACAAAAAAATTTTATACCGCAGCAACCGACACGATTTGATTTTTGCGGTCCCATATAAGTCAGGTATGATCGAATATGATCTAATCAAAAATTTTTCCTGATGTGATAATAGTATAGAAGACGAAAGTGAGAAATATTCAATGTGAATGAAATAGAAAGGTAGCCGAAATATCGCCGATCACGCGAGTCCGAGATAACGCGGACACTTGCTACGTGGAAGCAGTGCCAGGAATTGATGGGGGATAACTCCGCATCAGTTAAGCAGTGCAATGCGTCTATTAAGTGGGGAATAATGTATAATGTATGAATCCTTTTTCCCCGTGTTATTTTTGCTGTGACTAATTCTTTAATCAAGAAATATACTATTTATGCAGAAATACTGCTATATTGAATTGAAACACTTTATTTTTATTACATCACTCAAATCTCATCAACAAAACAGTCTAAGTACATGTTACATTTTTTCCTCCCATTAAAAATATAACATAACATACGTGTTGTGTTTTGGAGATTAGATGGAATTATTATTTATTAAACAATATTTTCAACAGTTGAATTCTTTTAAACTGTCCACGCGCTGAAACGTGATGGTTTCTGCCTTCTGCAGTTTAATCCAAAACGTGCTATTCTTCGTGGCCAAACCGGATAATATGTTAGTTTTCGCCGCGACAGTACGAAATGTACTATTCTTCGTGGAAAAGCAGTCAAATATGTTACTTAGTCTTCGCGGCGGAAGGCCAAACGTGCTAATATTCGTCAGAAACGATGGAATGTGCTTCTTTACGTGGCAAACTGAAGCGTGCTGTTTTTCGTAGGAAAAACGAAACGTGCTACTTTTCGTAACGCACGTCGATATGGCAAACGACAACAAGTTGGAAGAAATTATGTTTAATGTAATGTAGAGGTTCGTCGGTCGCACCGAGGCTGCCTGAAAAATGCTGCTGACTAACTTTTATACCTGTAGCTTACGGTCTAAGGTTTTAATTAAGGGTCGATGGGTTGATGAGTAAGGGGCAATGGTTGAGAGATGTTTTCGAGTGAAAAATGCGCAGATGACTAACGTAGGCGAAAGTTGTCGGAAATTTGGAAAACAGGATGACTTTGTAAGATAGGCTTCGTGTACATTTGTCTATCGAAAGCAATTCTTTCTCGCGCATAAACTCGGAGTTAGAATTCAAATAGAAGTGGTCGAGATTGGTAATACGGTAGGTTATATTTGTTCGTTTTATAGTTACATTGCCAACTGTTTATTTTCATTTGTTGAACGTTCTTTTGAACTCGAAGTCGTTTAGATTATACTGAATACAAAAAAGAGTTCATAGATTTGAAGAGTTCACAGTTCATAGCTTTTACTCGAAACTAATTAGTCATGATTGTGTTGTTTTCTAATTATTCTTCAATTATATATTTCCGTGGACGGTTAAGAACAGACCTCATTGTTAAATCTTTAATGAAAAATCTTTGATTGCATTCCTTTATCGAATATTCTCAGGTCTATATTGATTCCTCCAAATTTGTACTGCTATACAGATTGATTTGTAATTAAACATCGATTCTTGACGAAAGTATATTTAGAGAATAGAATAAGAAATGAATATTCAATCTATCTTTTCTAAATTGTGGTGCGTTGAATTAGCTATTAGACATTCTATGAGCCACTGTCACAGATGACTACTATCTAAACCGACAAAATGCCGGAGTAACTGATTGTGCACTTATGTTGAAGTGGTTGATATGTACTTAATATAATATACATCAACAATTTTCTTTGCTTCATTACAACTTGGAAACCACAGTGTACAAAATATCCTTTCTTACTTTCTGATCCAAAAATCCCCTAAAGTATCGACATAGAATGAAAATTCACACGGAAGTTTAATTTTCAATTGAACAACCAAATAACTTACAACAAACTAATTCTTTCTTTAAATTAACTGTAATTAACTGTCCTAATTAAAATATCCTAATCTTCATTTTCACAATATTTTACCTCACCAAATCCTAAATTGTCACAAATGATTCGTCAAGCAAATATCGTAATTATAGGTCCCAGCAGCACTAAACTTCTCCACTCAATTATTTCCATCCACCGCTAGGACTCATCAATCATTTCGAAACGACAATTAGTACTCCGAAATCGCGAATTCCTTTCCGCAACCTAGGCAAACAAACCAAGCTTTACAACACCCAGTCGCATCCCATAAAACTCAGGCGCCTCCACAATTTCCATCGAGCCCAGAATTTCCAGGAGCACGTCTACTCAGTTTTCACTAGCCGTTAGTAGCCCGCAGCTTGAAAATTCTCTGCATTGTGTCTCGCAGAGACACAGTGGTGTAAGCACCGTAGGGGGCGAGGCTGGTGGCGCCCTTAAGTATCTCGTAGACAAGGGCCCAGGGACGTATTCCGCATACTTTCCCACATTAGTGCTTCCAGTAGCGCAAGCTTCTGAAAAATGCCTCTTTAAGTAAAAATTAAGTAATAGTTTTAAAATAAACACTAGGACTCTCGGCCAATACCGCCAGAAGATATCGAAGTGAAAGCTCGTCAAACCCCGGAATAAAAATCCCTCGGAGTCAAAGTCTAAATATTAGTGTAAAAATTAAAAACCGATAAAAGTTGCAAATATCCCTGAAACCATTGTCAACTCAAGGCGAGGAATGCGAAAATACGAGAAGCGTCTGAAGAAATGTCAACCTGACTCGGACTTAGGTCTTAGGTCCGAAGTTGAAATATTTTACAAAATATTTCGAACTTTTAGCGCCCTGTAAATTCAAAGATTCACAGGTCTCCGAACCTTTACAACGACATGAATACTTGAAAGCCCCATTGTGTGTTGAAATGTGACCAAATGTAAACAGATTGCAGAGCCACATTTGATAGCTGGCGAAGCCAAGAATATCGATTTACACTGCACTCGATCAAGTCTCAGGTTAGCCAGTATATCTGCGCAAGGCTGTGTGTGCGGCCGCGATAGGAGCGGCCAGTGTCCCGCCTGATTTGCACTCGAGCGAAGCGAAAAGAGAACGGGGCCCCTCTTTCGCTTTCTGCCTGTGGAACGGCGTCGAGAGACGCGGAATTTCACGGGTGTTGTTTCTTGCGACGAGTTTTTCGGGGCTCGCGTGACGCCGAGCGGTTGCGCCGAGACGAGGGTCCGCAGGAAGAACCGAAAATAAAGTAGACAGGCGCCGTGAGCGCGCGTATGAATATGCGTGCTCCGCGACGCCCAGCCCTCCTCTCTGTTTGCCCGCGGAGGAGGTCCGACCGTAGGAAATTTTTAGCTCGCACATCCGTGTAGCGACCGTACAAATCCTCGTAATGCAGCCCCCGGAGACAGTTTATGCGACTGCATCCGTCACTAGATTCTTCCACTGGCTACCCTTTCCGCGCTCCACTGCGCGCCTCTCCCTGTTATTCATCTTAATAATTCTCTGGGCGCCCGGCCACTCAAGATTGCCGTGTAAATATTTCAGGGGAATTTTTCACGAGGGCCACTCCCGGCGCTACTGGCCACTCGTAGCCCTGGAGAAATTTTTTTCTACCCCCTCGCACTCGCTTTCCCTGATTTCCGAGGGGTTGGTCGCTTCTTCTGGATGGTTTCGGCCAATTACTTGTGCACGGAGTTTTGCCTCGCGAAGAAGTGTCGGTTTGTAGGAAGAATTCTAGGAGAGGTGATATAATGATTCTATCGGTTTTTATTGTGATAATGGGGACGGAGAAGTTTCAGGATCGCTGGGATTAAAGTTATTGTTTCTGTTAAAGTGAAACCTCTGTGGCCCTTTAATAATTTCTAATAGGAATTTTAAGTCGCAATTTTAATAGGCTTTGACGGCTTAAGCGGACCTTAAGTTGTAACCGTATCTCGTAACATGGGTTACAGTGATTTGTTATGGATAACGAGTTAGGATTCCTTTAGAGCCGCTTAACATCGTTAGCCAACGCTAATGCATCATCGATTCATTACGCTATGGCAGGTGGAGGATTACATGTGATCTGTTCCTTAATGATTCGTGATGCATAATAATTGTATTCAACGTAGGTACTATATCTCTTATGCTAGAACTCCAACAATCTACCCACAAGTTCTTCTGCGACTCTTTACAAGGAAACATTCCTCGATATCGTAGAAATGGAAATTAAGTGAAATTACAATGGATCAAGGCGGCTTTCTTCTTTCACAACCGTGTGTTATGTTCGCAATGGTTTATTCACAGTCACTCATACTGAAATTTCAAATATTACATGAATGTCACGTTTGTCTCAGATCCTTGTATAGTCATAGAAGCTTCCTTCGCTTAAAATTCCCTCTTACGTGGTGGCTGCACTTTTGAACAAGTGTCCGGTTTTTATTTCTCCTACTGATCGGTCCAGACCGTGCACAGGCCACCTGACACGGGTTTCTATAGAAATCGTCCCGAAACTCTCAAAGAGAAGTCGGGCCTTTGCAAGTGGAGCTCTTTTCGGTCCGAGACCCGAATTTTTCCCAGCTACCACGACGCTAGACCCGCGTCGCTTTCTATACGACACGTGTTTGACCATGTGTTACGACTCTCGCGACTCTTGTAAAAATCACATGCAGCCTGAATTTTGTAATAACATGTTTCAGAACAGGATACCTAGGTTGCGACATATTCTCTCCTTTTTCTCTCTATTTCTTTAACTCCAATGTGAATTCGTATTTGATGCTTGTACTGTGTTGGGTGCATAGATAGGTTGCAGCAGAATATTTCTTTTTAATACCGTGACCCTAATTCTGTGTCTGTGCCCTCGGTTTTCAAGAAGAATCACACGTCTCCAGAAATTCAGATTTTCCGCATATAAATATAGACACACTCTGTTATTTCGGAAAAGTCATTTTTCCTGGCGAATAACGCTTACGTAAGCGAGAATAATCCGAGTTATTATATTTGACGCTTACCCTTTACACCATTCTTCGTTCTCGAAATACATGCACATTTGTAAGAAAGGAAGTAGATGTATCATCAGCTCATAATTCAGGGCTTCGCCTTGCTCGTTTTGCTCCTCGACCCTGTTTAAATTTCATCCCAAAATCGTGCTATTTTTCAATTTCGATTCTGAGAATATTAAATTATTTCTACTCCTCGATCTTGTGTATCTTAAAGTTTTAGCAATTTCAACAGTCAATAATTCAATATTTCCACCACTAACTCTTAACCGAACCATAACACTTAAATGTTCAATTTTAATTTCTATAAATATCGCCACTTTATAATTAAGTATCCCTCGCACATTAAGGGGTCAGTCCACTGTGACTAAAAAATTAAGATATTTTTAAAGATTTTTTTCTCCGTAGATACAACGTATACTGCAATAAATCTTTTTGGTATTTATTAAGCTTCTCTTATATTATACAAAAAAATTTAAAAGAATTTTTTAATTTATTTCAAAACTTTAAACGCGATTATCTCAAAACAACATTTTCTTCAACTGGTGCAGGTGATTGCAAAAAAACTATTTGACCAATCAGTCTGAAATTTTTACACGTTATTCACCACATCAGTGGCTATGGCTGGGACCACGGAAACCTTTTTTTATTAACCATTTCATACTTTTTACAATGCAAAATGATTGAAAAATTCACCGTATTCCGACACTTAAACTTCAAACCTCCGCCATTTTGTTAATTATTTTATCAGTAAAAAGTAATCCTGGTTCCGCCGATAACCACACTCATAATGATTACAACACACTTTGAATTTTTTGTTTCAAATGCGTCGCTCTCCCGGAATCACCTGCACCAGCACTACATCGTTTTCTCAAGGCGTTCACATCAGTGCGATATATATTTTATAAAAAACTGTTAAAAATTTAAAATAGATTTTTTATACTGTCAATAAGTGTATTAATAAGTAGACAAAACATTATTTACGTTGGACATTCCGTTTACTAAAGAATAAATTCTAAAAAATGACAAATTTTTCACGACGTCACAGTGGACTCACCCCTTAATTCTACTCATCAACTTCATTCAAACTTCCCCCCGAACTCGCGACAATTTTAAATTTCGAACTTCTCGTCGCGAAACCGTCGAACATGCCCGAATAGCCCCGAAGTCGTTCCCCGAGCAGTCCCATTGGCTCGTGATAGCAGTATCGCCGGCATCTTCCATTTCCCTCCTGTCCAATGCGATCTGACAGCGAAGTATCGTGGCGCTCGCCTACGTCACTGCGTGCGTAGTCACGTGACCACCAGTCGAGTCACTCTTTGGCCCTGAAGGATCGTGGACGATTCAGTTTATCGTGACCCGCGGCGTGCTCGAGACGCCGACCGCTAGATCCCCGATATACGCACAGTCTGGGCTCGCGACGACCGCGTTCCTTTCAGGGAAAGTCCAAAGATACTCTGACCTTGATACCCGACCGGTCTGTGCAAATATTTTGCCGTGGCTCGGCGTATAAACGATCGGCGACTTATCAGCGACGCCTCTCAAGTGTGCGATTTCAAGTAGGGCAGTGTGCGTCGCCCGCAAAATTTTACTTTCTGATGCGCCTCTTTCCGGGATCGACAGGATATTCAGATATCCCCTTGGAGTTGACCAACACGTCCCATGCCCCTCTAGGTGGGGAACGTGAAAGCACGTGAAAGGGCGGTCTCGGTGCGATTGATAGTTCTCGGTTGATTGACGGGTGCGATCTAGGCATTAAACAGTGAAAGGGAACTGAAGAGAAACTGTGTTAATTGTGGTATCTGTGCGAGTGGCTTTGTTGGTGACCCGAGGTCGTGGTACAGAGGTTTGCCAGTGAAGTTGAGTTTGGGAAGAGGGCTACGATGTGAGGAGAAAGAATTAGTGTGTTTGAGAGTGCACCGTGATGGAAGTGGGAAACAGTGGGTCAACGGCGAAGGACGCGTGAAGAATTTCGATTCACGAACATGTTGAAACACATGAATCGGACCGGGCGACCTCGGGTCGTCGCGAGGAAGAGAAAAGGTCGTTCCTTGTCCAGAAGCTGGCCAGGAACACCGAGGCCCTTATCGGTCGTTTCCAGCGAGGTAAAGAGACTTGTTTCGTAATTAGGGAAGTTATTCTATCTCCGATGCCCGGTGTACACTCGTATCTTAATGGCCACTCGGTGCCTCAATGGCCGCGTATCTGTAGAGAAAAATAGGGACATTTCAGTGAAACTTTACCAAATAAGAGGCACGGAACTGTACATTCAAACACCTCGCGAATGTTTCCTGGAATTATTTACATACGCCAGCGCTCGTGTAGCGTCGCGACTGGCTTCGGCGAAAGTTATTCGAAATAGAAAACGAAAGATGGCACGTCGAGTAACGAAGTAGAGCTAGTATTTTATGTATATTTCGCCAGAGCCATAGAAATTAATTCAGGTTACCGTTTTATTTACATCGAGTGCCCTCAATGAGGCGATCATCTTCAGTTTTAAAAGTGGAACACAATATCGTGGATCAGAAGTGTAATGTTATCTGATTTATTGAAACGGTATTGCAGTAATCGATACATTAAATACCTTTTGGGGCTTTTATTCGTAAATTATGGAACTCAAACTTATTAACCTACATATCAATAGCATTTAAAAATCTGGAAGATACTGCTTGTCGCTTAAAATACGACTGACAGTAATTTCATACTCTATCAAAGTAAAAAAATGTTTCCACTGGAGATTCTATCAAGATATCAAAGCCCTTGCGATCTCTTCTTATCATTGCAAAAATAAAGAAGCCCTGCAACAGCAGTACGTCGACGCAAGGAGTATAAGAGTTATATACGTTCTCTCTAACACCCAAACGGTTATACCTTGATATTGATAATTACAGTACGCTACCGATAACCCTGTTCCTTAGTCGTTAAAGTTTATTGAAAACGAAATGGAACGGTTCGTCGTCGATGTCGCGATGGTAACGTCGTTTTATCGTGTGCGCTCGGTTGCACGTGTGTATGCGATCGCCCACGCGGAGCCAGCCACGAAGGGCCCACGCAAAGCATGAATATACATACGAGGACGGACGGAAGATAAAGAGGAAGGAATGTGAGAAGACACGTCGAGGTGATCGTTTATTATCGAACGATCCGTTGGCGAAATTTTCGCATGGATCTCTGCCTTCGCGTGCTATTAGGGCCTTTTCACACGAGAGACTTCCGTGACTCGCGGCTGGCATTTTCGAACAATCCACGCGTTGCCTATCTTTAATTTACCTTCTGCAAATTAGTGCTGGTTTTACCGAACGAGTGTATTCGAGGTACCAATCGCGAGCTGTAGAAGCTTCTCGTATGAAAAGGGCCTTAATTACGGCCACAGCGATTTACAAGCGTTTAAGCCATTGATGGTGACCTGTATTCTAGATAGAACTATTTGAGTACTTGATATGAAAACGCGAGCGGAGGTATATTTGGGTCGAATGTTTAAAGAATCGAGGTGCTTGAATATTTTGAGTAGATCGGATTTTTAGTGAAATTGGGGTAGGTTAAACGAATTTGAGTATAGTTGGAGCGAAGTAAATGATTTGGAATGAAATTAGAGTAAATCGGAGGAGTGTGAGTGAAATGTGAGATAATCGAATGTTTTGTATGCATGTACTTGAATGTTTCGATTAATCGAATAACTCTCTTGTGTAGGTGATATAGACATCTATTTATCTACGTAGATATTTATGGATATGGATAATAATTGTTATCTTTTGGAATCCACTATTGGCACTCGCGCTGTTCAAATTGAATTGAATACGTAATTCTGCTTGTGTTATTTTTCAGTCAGTTAATACTTTCCTATTTTATTTTATCTTACGACAACTGGAGAATTAACGTCAGCATTCAATTATTTCACATTACAATGAATGCAGGAGCAGAGGTTGAACAGTTTCCTTTTCAGAATTGTATGGAGTAGCTCCCTTTACGAACCAACTACGATTCTCACTTTACTCAATTCTTTCATAATAGGTATATTTACCAACTCCACCCACATGGCTTTGTAACTGCTTACTACCTGCATAACCAGTTCAATTAAATAACCAGTAATCATGAAATAGTAATAGATATACATTTCCACCAAATTGATGGAAATACTATAATTCATCTTTAACCCTTCGTTGACGCGCCTTTTTTTTCGATCAACTTTGATATATTGGGTGCCTCACACCCAGAGCAATTTTTGAACGACCGCCATTCTCATCTAAAGAATCCAATCGTTATGGAAAAAATCATGGGTCAATTTCAAGGTTTCTAGAATGTATTCCAATAGCTTTTTTATGGAAATTTTATCTGATTCATTGTAAAAAAATTCTAGATTACCATATATCGAGAAAAATGCAAAGAAAATTTTCAAAAAATTTGAACTTTTACAAATTTTAATATTAGAATCTAAAAGTCTACCGAATTTTTGTTCAGATATAATATTTTGAGAGAAAAAATAGTTTGTAAGTCGGCTTTGGAAAAAAGGTATTTATTTTGCATGTAGAAGGTACAGAGCGTCAACGAAGGGTTAAGGATGTATTGGACCTATCTTCAAAATGGTACCCAGTTGATGAAAATTTGTGAGATTGTTCTTTCTAATGTTCCTGATGTGCTCCAAAATTTTTAAACAAATTCACTAAACGGTTACTGAGTTATAACGATATTAATTTTCACTGATTTTACACGTACTCTTATCGAAAGAGACGATATTGACAGATAAAACAGCTGACAAAATGTTGAAGAAATGTTACGAATGTCTCCAATTTTTTTTACCTGTAGTATATGGGTAGATGAAAATATCTGCCGAGTTTCAATTCTTTTCACTACACCGTTTTAAAGAAATAAATTATAACTTGAGAAAATTGTGAATTCAGGGCATTTTCCCTGTCAAAAGTTTAGCAAATAATGCTTGAGAAAGCATTTGTAAAGTGAACAGCACCTTCCTAGGAGTAAAAATAAGACTCCAACTGTCGTTCGAGTTCCATACATCTAGACTTACTATACGTAAGACGTAGATATTCAAGTATTTCAAATTTCATACACTTTTGTCTAATATTATACGTCCGATACATCCTTAAAGACTGACAGCATATCAGAAACTTGAAAAGCAAATTCAAAGAATATTCGTCGGAAAGCTTCGTCTATAAATCCCATTTACAAAGTGTCGATCAACGCGATCGACCGCCGCAAGATGCTACGTCAGAGAATATTGACCCATCATCAAAAACAATCAAAGTGTTCCACAGTGGTCATGGTCAACGATTACCAACCGATCCAGGGGGTCGATGGGAGGGGGGGGCAAACGTCGTATACTGCTCACGTTTTATAACGAGACAATGAAAAATACGCTGCGTTGGCGACACCACGTCACACAGTCGAAACGATTGTTTATAATTCGTTCATTACGTAACGGAGAAGCGCGCGTGCACATTTTCTGCATTGGCCGTTTACGGGTTGCGTCAGGGAGTCGCATTTCGCGACCGTTCGGCTCTCGTACTCCACCGAGCGGCTTTTATAATTCGCTTCTCGATAAACAGAGCATAGCGTGTGATCCACTTTATTTCCCTTTTGCGCGGCTGTTTACGCGTTTGCGCGCTCCTCATTGAGAAATCGGATCCGCAACGCTCGGGGGGGGCGTGCATGAAAATGCAGATGCATCGATATAGAGAAATTAATTAGGGGGAAAGTAACGGCACTAATGGGTCGAAGGTAATCGGGGACTGTGGTGAAAAGGTCTTCTTTCAGTCGGGAATTAAGTAATCCTTTCGAAAGAAAGTGTCGAAATATGGTCCACTCTGGAGTTTGGAGACATACTGTGCAAGCTTGAATGATGGAATATAGTCACAAAAGTATTACTGTATATCCCAGTAAGACAAATTGAAATAATAATAATTGTGGGATATCGTGGAAATCCTTGCAGAAAAAATCAGGAAAATCACAGTTATAGGTTCGCGATAATTGCAGTAGACGGTGAAACTCTTGGTACAGTTAGGAATATAGTGACTCTTCCAGTAAGAGAAGTTGAAACGCTGGTAGGATTGATAGGTCAATGATAATTATAGATTGCAATGAAAATATCAGTGCGGTGAGGAACGAGGTAACTTTTCAAATTAATTGCGGAAATACCAGCAGTGATAGGATGATGATCATAGCAGGATATGGTGAAAACCCTGGTACAATTAGGAACACACCGATTCGTCTAAACAGACGAGTCGAAACTGCAACGGAATTACCTTCTCTTTTCTTCGCAATCAGAGGCTGAAATAATCTCTGCACTATACTTTCACCAGCACTGCCTTTGATACGATTCTATTTCACAGTCGTTGCTTATAATTCCACATCACTATCGAGAACACCACAGAAATACCTCCATTCTCTACAAACATGCAGGCAATTTTTAAACCTCACCTTATAGCGATGCCAATACCCAGAATATCCAGTAATATTTTAAAGCCTCGCATCTAATTAATCTTAGTTACACATCTTGTCATGAAACTTCGCCACGATTTCCCTCAAGAAATATATCTCACCACCACGGAGCAACGCTGCATCAGGTAGCAGGAATCGATTGTTGCTAATTAAAGAAGAAAAAACTCGCTTCAATTATCCCAACGCCGCGTATAGCGCGATTTTACGCGAGCAGGGATAGGGATAGCAGAAACACGGGTTTCGCGATGCCCTCCTGTGCGAAAGCTGTTTCGTTAATTTCCGGAACGTCGAGCACCGGTTTTTCTCCGGACGACGCGTCTCGCATCAGCGGATCAACGATATACACATTCAGTTCCGAATCGGATCACCGTATCGTCGGCCACTGGAAATTTCAACTTTCATCCCGAAATTGGCTAAATACTCTGCTGCGCTAACAATCGAGTCGCGAGGGAGCGGCTCTGTGAATGGGTAGCATAACTGGCGTATCTACCGGAAGTCCGGCCTACGGGTTCCGGCACGCTCATCTCGTTGTCTCCTGTGTGCCGTTTTTCCCTCCCTTTCCTTTTATTTTTGTCCTTTTTACATGCACATTGTTCAACGACCAGCGTGTACCGTCGCCTGTTGACCGAAAGGAAAAGGCACGGGCTCTGTGTAATGGAGACGAGAAGTTGACGCAGCTGCTGGAGTCGGGCGCATCTGCAGGTGTAACAGGATTAGATTATCAACACGGTGTCGTTTGTTGGCCACTACACGGTGTTGTAGCTCGTTGCAGGGGACGTGTTCGTTGCCCGAGATATTCCTGATACACATGGTCGCTTGGTGACTTTCCTTTTGTACGGTAGTTAATTCCCTGGAATTCTGGAATTTTAGTCAACTGAATTTTGGCGGAATGGAATGATCTTTTATTAAATGGTGATTGTGTGTGTGTTAACTCGTTCAGTGGCGCACTCAGGATTTAATCTTGGGGCAGAGGCGGATTCAGAAGCTTTTCTTGGAGGGGCGAAATATGTAAAAGTACATAAGTACATTTTTGAACCTTCTTTTACAAGATTTAAAATTTGCTTGTAGTTTATATTTTAATATCTCTATTTGATACTATATAAAAAATAATTGAATTCACATTAATTATTTATATAGAATAATACACAATGTTATAATATTTTTCTATTTTATTACTCTTGGGGGGGCGATCACCTCTATCGCCCCCCTCTGAATCCGCCCCTGTCTTGGGGGGAGCCGAGTTGAAAGGGTAAAAATATTTTTAATGGAAAATCAATGAAATTCATTAGGTGATTATAAAAATTTATTTAATGAATAAAAGCGAGTTTTTTATTTTTACGAAGCTCTTGAATTACTTCAGTCGTCGTTACATTAATCCCCTTTTTCTTTGGGGGTGCCAGGAATCCTTGGCTTCCCTCTGAGTGCACCACTGAACTCGCTCGATGTTGAAGTTGATTTTAATGAATATGTTATGACCTTTCTTCATTTCTTCTGGGCTTCGGTATTGTGTAACGCCAAGGTTAAACTGTTATTGTTATTCCGCGGTCTCTGTAGGGAAATTAGGGGCATTAATGGGACATTGGTGGAAATGGCTTGTCAAGGAGTTATTAGGATTTGTAGGCCATCACGCGGTTGCCTACGTTGCTTAAAAAACTGATAAGAAAATGTTTTAGTCTTTTTAGAATTGAAGGTTTATACACGTAACAATTTTACAAATTAGCTTGTGGAAATTGCATCGTAATATTTGAACACATCCAGGATATAAAGCCTTTTGTAAACTACACCCCTATAAAAACTTTGTTCCAACAAAATGTATAACGAAGCCGATATTGTATTTAAAATTTTAGTTGTATCATTATGAATGAAAGTACATTATAAATGTAACTCATAATGATTGTTCAAGCTATTAATATGGTAATCGCGCCGCTAGCTTCCCAATACTCTAAAAGCTTTTAAAAAAAATGTTACACAAGTACAATTTTATTAAAAAATTCCGACGAAAAACTACAACGGCAAAATATTCATAGCAATCGATAAACCAGTTTAGGAATATGCTACAACTTTGCACATGCTCTTAAATTTTTTGAAAATATCTCGCGTCTACGTTAATTAACAATTCAGAAACTTATCTAGGTCAGCAACTTACTCGGGCGAGCGCTTATGCTACCGGTTGGAAATAACCTAATTAAACAACAAATGGCGCTCGATCGCCACGGAAACGAGCGCTTCTGTATTTCTTCCGGCCCCGAGGGAAAGTTTTCTAAATAAATTCGAAACTTGAGCCAAGCGTCTCGGCTAAACCTTCCGCCCCTCCAATCGTTCCTGCACTTTTAAGCTTGAAAAGGGGTGTCGGCTGCAGCGCTCCGTGTATCGTTAAAGGTGAAAGGTTGCCGTGAACCAGAAAATGCGGGCACAGGGTAGGGATTATCGATAAAACGCGATTTGCACGCTGCGCGCCTAGGTGCCGTCCCGAGTAAACGTGACATTCCAGTTGTCATAACCGCCCATTTTCCTCTTCCTTTGCAGATCGACTACCCGGAAGTTCACGGAGGAAGGATGCATCGACCACCGCACCCTCATCCCATAACCGACCATCGACAGGTCAACCTGGTCTTCGATGACACGGTAAACATCTGTTTTTCAAACACTTCTCTCTGCAGGTAGAAACCACCGTACTTTCAATACTGTCGGGCGCATTTTCCTGACGCTCCTTTTCCGACGTAAATTCTTGCGCTCCAACGACGTGGTCATAAATATACTTGTTTCTAAGTTTGCTAAAGCGTTTGGTCATGCCAGTGCAGAGTTAAGACTTGGAAATTGTTTTATTTATTCTGAAATAGAAGGGTGCGAGTAATTTTCCACTTTTTTCAAACGTAGATGCATTAGAAAGATTTGAAAAATATTCAACAGGGTATTCTGAAATTCGAAGAAGATAAATTCTGCATATTTGCAAAATTAAAATCTATGTGTCAATGTCTGACTAACTCACAATTTCAAACTGACCAAAATCTATTCGGGACTGTGTTCAATCGAGAAAATAGATAAGCATGCACTTTGTTTCGGTCCATCGCGATCGAGAAGGAAGTGCATTCATATCACATGCAACACGACAGAGATGCATTTCCGTTATCCGTCGTTAGGTCAGAGCGTGCACTTTTGCTGATCAATTATCGTACGTCATCGAGGCACGACGTTAGAAAAAAGAAAGTTTAATGCCGTCGATCCGTGACGTATATGCGGGGCACCCACGCGTTTTCGCCAATCAGGCGGGGCGAGAACGCGAGAGAAGAAAAACGAGGATACCGCGAATGCAGACGAGTTACAAAAGTTCTAGAGCAGCCTTTTTCCTGGTCGCACTTTCTCATGCATTTCAAATACACGCCCCGTTCCCTCCTCCGTCGAAGGGAAGTTTTATCAGCCCGTGAATTTTCTTATTTGCGTCGCCGCGAATATACGGAAAATTTCTTGGGAGGAGAGTAAATAGCGATCGTCGTAAAGTCGAGAAAGGCTCCCTCTCCTTCGCTTGGAAAGTGGAACGTAACGCAGATCGCGATTTATGCGCGTGTACAGTCGGAGAAAATTGCTTTTTCCCCCCGCGCGAGACGGACGCTCGTTTAGTTTTTCTTGGGTTCGTTAACATTTATGTATTTCGCAGTGACATTTGACTTCTTAGAATGCCCCTTAATCACTCTCTCTCTGTGGTGTTTTCTAGTACCTATTAGAAGAGTGGGAGCTCATTTATCTGGAGTGCATTGCGTTTGCAAAACGTAGGTTTTTCCAAACTCCCTTTGAGGATCTTAGAGATAAGAAAATCCTGGAGATAAGATAAAGAATACACATCTGTGCATTGTGTACAATTCTGTTCTTCTAACATACAATGTTTCCCTAGTCATCACAAACATAAATGAAGCGTTGTCTAAATTTGAAACGCAGCTTTAGGAAAAAACATCTCCAACATTTAAATTGAAATCTCAAATAATATTCCATCTAAATTGTTACTACCAATAAAGTACGACGAGAACTCTTAAAACTGGATTTTTCCACGCTGTTCCCTCGGTATCGACACTTCTTAAGTCGCAGTAAGACGATCTACATTAGCGTCCGCCCTAAAGAGTGTCTGGAATGCACATTGGTCGCATGCACTGGTATGTTCGCTGTCTCGCGGTCGGGGTAGGAAGAAACTGAATGGGAGAAGCAATTTGGAAAGTCTGTGGAGCAGGACAAAAGGAAAAGTGAGACATGGGCACGACATAACGGGTCGTATAAATCATCCGTCGGGTCGGCCAGTGGCCTTTGAGCAGTTACTATCCGCTGTGTTGGATGCTTTGAGCAGACCGGTACTCCTCTTCTCCGTGCATCCTCCTTCTCTCTCAATCCCTTACCGACTGACGATTGACCGACCGTCGACTCCTTAAGCTCGATTCACACGATCGAACTTCAGCTTGACGCGCTGTCGGCGAAGCATCGACTCGCTGGACGAGATCGCGCGATCCGATGCGACTGCAGACATTTAACATAATCGCAAGGCGTTGCAATCGTAGCTGATGAATTACCGATCGATGCAACGGTCGACTGGTCGTCCTTGATTCAATATTCATGGGAAAACATTACCTACGATGCTCGCCTATCCTACCTCACGTTAAAGAAATTTAAAAGTTACCGCGGATTGTATTTCCTACAGTGTTGAATTAGACCCGAATGGCGTGTGAGAGACAATTTTTCTAACGTGTTACCATCGTTCGATAGGTAGAATATATAATACTACGGCGTAGGGAATCAGTATGTGGCCAATAATTGACTATTAACGAGGCGTGAACGGCTAGGGGGGGGGGGGGGGGGGCGAAAAAAATTCGACAAACGTTTCCGTCGGTTGTCAAGAGAGAGGTAGAAGTGTTTTTGTTAGTGGCACTGGTCAGAAGCTACAGGTGGGCCCCCCAACGCGTGCCCCCCTGTTGAGACGGACCTGAAGCTTGCCGCTCGGTCGGGTCACGTGACCCTACGCTTTCGATGGGAATGCCGGTGGCAGGAGGAAGGGTGGGGGAGGGACAAGAGGCAGTCCCATGTCCGCTACTCCGCTAAGCTGACGGCCCACGACACATGGGGCACGCCAGACGCGCCACGAGCTACGTAAACGCACACAAAGAAGGTCACGTCGCGCTGCGTGTGTACGCGCCCGTCGCATATGCGCTCGCGGATGGGAAGGTGCGACCTGCCCGAGTCCAGCCGAATTCTGGTGAAATAGCCGTGCGGGAATGTGGCCGGGCGATGCTTGTCTTTCACGTCTGTTCGCGGTGATCTAACACGGAAGAGAAGAGGATCGGAGCGAGTGCCATTACCGAGGATACGATGGACGCCTGCGGCATGTACCAAGTGAGTCTGGGGCGAGCGACGATCTCCCGCGGACTCAAAATGGCCTTGATTTAATCGGGATGATTCCCTCGCGCCCGCAATTTCCCGCGCACCTCTCGTCGCCGGGGAGGATCCTTGGCGATCGGCCGCTGGATGATTACCGTGGGATGACAGATGTCACGATGTTTTTGTTTAGATATACGTGCCACTGTTGCCGTCTCTGTCCCTCCGTGCGTGTTCGTGTGGTCGCTCGATGCTGCGTGCGTGATGTCATGTCTGACAACCTAACCTAACTTACGAGCGGAGCCTGTCCCCCATCACGCCCATTCCTGGTACTATTCCGTAAACGAGCACCGCTCGTGGAAACCGTGTTTTTGTCCTACATGTCTCTCGATCCCGTTCTTTTGCAGCGTCCTCCTAGGCGATTGACAGATCGATGCCGATCTATGACTGATAGATCGTTAGACGTTACCCTCGTAGGTCTTTATTTTCTCGTAAAGGGGAATCTCCGATTAAAACGGTGCATTGATATATTCTCTTCGATAGCACTGTGCCCCATTGTTTACAATTATGATTACGTCGATATATTAAGGCGAGGAACGCCGACGGTTTATATTAAGATCGCCCGGCACGAATGTTAATGTAAACATTCTTAGTTAGCATATTTAAAACGTGGGAGAAATAGAAAATATTATTAGCAGGCAAATACTGCAGACCTTTTATCCGAGAAGGTTTAACGATACTCAAAAGCGAGCAGAATTAAGTAATTTGCGCGTCAGCTAATTGGAGACTTCTTTTTCTGTGCCACAGTTTTCTCAAGGCCTGACTGGCAGGCCAGAGCTGTACCAAAAATCCAATAGAAGCAGCCATTCGAGTGACACGAGTTCGGCGTACAGCGGCTCGGACACAATGACGTCTGTACAAAGCTCGTTGGACGCAGATGCTGACGAAGTTGATCTTTCGGGGCTCGTTGAATCCATAGTGGACAGCGATGAGGAGGAAGATCTTGCGGAGAGCATGGATGTAAGGGTACACCCTAATTTCTGGAATATTCGAACGGAGTTAATTAAACCAGATGAAATTTACAGTTTGTCGTTATTGTCTTTTCAGAGCTTGACTGTCCGCGATCCAGTCAGAGAATGCTTAGAGAAAGACCCTATGGAAAGAACGGAAGATGACATAGAAACACTCTTAGAATTTACACAGCAGTTAAAGGCCTTCACAAACATGACTCTGGCAGTAAGAAGAGCGCTGTGCGCTGTGATGGTGTTCGCCGTGGTTGAACGCGCTGGTATGATAGTTTTAAATGACGGCGAGGAACTGGACAGTTGGAGTGTGCTTATTAACGGTGCTGTGGAAATCGAGCATAGCAACGGAGAGATTGAACAGCTGCACCTCGGAGACAGTTTTGGGATCCTGCCCACTATGGAAAGACTTTTGCATAGGGGTGTTATGAAAACAAAGTGAGTATTACATTGCCATTGTACTGAATAGGGCTCCCAGTCGCAGGGACGCGCGTCAATAGCGCCGCAAGAGGCGATGTTTTGAGTATAAAGGATACTTTTCGCTAAGGAAATATATCGTTCTTTCAGATGCGATGACTGCCAATTTGTGTGTGTCACGCAAGCAGATTACTTTAGAATTCAACATCAAGGCGAAGAAAATACTAGGAGGCACGAAGAAAATGGAAGAGTGATTCTAGTAACAGAACTGAGGGGTGCTTTGGACGGAGGGGCACGCAGGGGTCATGTGGTTATTCGCGGTACTCCCGAGCGTTTGATGTTACAACTCATAGAAGAAAACAGTATTACCGATCCCACTTATATAGAAGATTTCTTATTAACGCATCGAACGTTCATCGATAGTCCTTTATTAGTCGCGAGTCAATTGTTAGAGTGGTTCGATCAAGCGCAAGTCAGAGACAGAGTTGCTCGTGTAGTGCTTCTTTGGGTGAATAATCATTTTACGGACTTCGAAACTGACCCAGCTATGATGGAATTTTTAGAAGCATTCGAAGCTGTGTTGGAGAGGGAGAAAATGCAGGGACAGCAAAGGTGCATATCAACTGAATCCTCTGATTTATACGTTACAATCATCAAACCGTTATTATCACGTAAAATTGTTTTATTAAATTTTCAGATTACTTAATATTGCGTGCGCGGCGAAAGCGAGAACGCGAAACGTAACGTTAGCGCGGCCGAGTAGGGACGAGGTTCTGCATTTTAGTATTTTAGGCGGTTACGAAAGGGGTTTCGGCATTTTCATCTCCAAGGTTGATAAAAAGTCGAAGGCCGAAGATGTTGGTTTGAAGCGGGGCGATCAGATTTTAGAAGTGAATGGACAAAGTTTCGAGCACGTTAGTCACGCGAGAGCTCTGGAGATTTTACGAGGATCCACGCATCTCAGTATAACGGTCAAATCTAATTTACTTGGTATGTGGTATCCGTTAGAAACAACAATTGTACGTTATATCTCTTTTATACGAGCAATAAATTACTGTTGTAGCGTTTAAAGAAATGCTTCAGATGCCAGACGATTCGCCGAGGCCGCGGGGAAGAGCGAACAAACCCGAAATTTCGAGACTCCAAACGGATCCACGTGCAAGGTTGTCCACGCATGTGGACCCGATAATCCCCGTAAACCCATTGAACCCACTAGTGGGCGGTGTCCCGCTATTAATTCCCGATTCTAACGTCTCTCCGTGTAAAGATGCGAAAAAGGAGCACAAGGGATTCATGACTCTCGGTCCGAAAAGGAGATTACAGAAAGCTCTCATGAAGATGAATATACTGCCAAAGAATACTATTAAGTAAGTTCAATAAACTGTACAGACATTCTCGAGTTCGATGTTAAAGAGATATTTTAATAAACGAGATATCTTTCTTTTTACAGTGACGGTGTGCACGTAGACGATCCCCTTGCACCTCCTCACACGCCACCAGGGACAGGACTTTCACAGACCACCACTAACCTTTATCACTCGAAAAGTAACCCTGACCTTACGTCGCTGTATTGTTACGACGACTTAAGGGCGCCTGATTATCCCGAGCACGTTTTGAAAGTTTACAAAGCTGATCAAACTTGTAAATATCTTCTTATTCATAAAGAAACAACGGCGCACGAGGTAGGTACATATAATCCTGGGAAACAACGTTTATCGGCGATGGCTGCTATTTATATGCTAATGCATCCTTTCAGGTGGTAATGCTTGCTCTCCAGGAGTTCGGTATAACCGAGAGCAGCTCGAACTTCTCTTTAGCCGAAGTTAGCGTCGGGGAAGGGGGCATGATTAAACAACGCAGGTTACCCGACCAGTTGCAAAATCTCGCGGAAAGGATCGGCTTGAGTTCTCGATATTATTTAAAAACTAACGGTATATCGGAGACGCTGGTCGCGGACGAGCAAGCACCCGAGCTGATTCGTGAGTCTCAGGTTCACTTCTTACAATTAAACGCGGTTGAAGTTGCCATTCAGCTGACTCTGCAAGATTTCAGTATATTCAGGTAAACTGGAAGCGTCTGAAGTTTTTGTTCTGTCGTTAAACTAAGAGATGAGAAGTGTATTCATTTAAATATTATTATCAGGCAAATTGAATCTACGGAATACGTGGATGATTTATTCGAGCTGAAGAGTAGATACGGCGTGCCTATGCTCAGGCAGTTTGCAGAACTAGTCAACAGAGAAATGTTTTGGGTTGTGACAGAAGTTTGTTCCGAGCACAACCTCGTTCGACGTAGTAAAATAATAAAGCAATTCATAAAAATAGCTCGTGAGTTTCTCGCTCGTTTGTGATTTGAGAACGGTTCGTTTCGCACGAGTATTCTAACGCTTCTCTTTGAAAACAGGCCAGTGCAAGGAATGCAAAAATTTCAATTCTATGTTCGCTATTGTGTCTGGTTTGGGTCACGGAGCTGTGTCACGATTGCGCGTTTCTTGGGAGAAGCTGCCAAGCAAATATCAGAGGTTATTCAGCGATTTGCAGGAATTAATGGATCCAAGTCGCAACATGAGCAAGTACAGACAATTGGTCGCGTCCGAGCAAACACAGCCTCCTATAGTGAGTTAACCCTTTACTTTCATTTCAACGTCTCAGTTCTGTTTTACAACAATGTATCTCCGTGTTAAACGCTCCGTTTCTCCCTTTCCCAGATACCCTTCTATCCCGTAGTGAAGAAAGACTTGACGTTCATACATCTCGGTAACGACTCGCGGGTGGAAAGCTTGGTAAACTTCGAGAAACTGAGAATGATCGCGAAAGAAGTGAGAACATTAACGAACATGTGTTCTTCGCCGTACGACTTGTCGATAATGTTGGAAAGGGGTGGTCAGCCACCCAGTTCGGCCATGGTTGCGTTGAACCAAATGACCACCGGCAATCAAGGTAAAGTACTCTAAAGCTTGCGAGAAACAAGATCAAACATATCATTGTTTATTATTTCTACTAACAGTATTGCGTTGTCCAGGAGGGCAAACTGCAACCGTGAAACGGCGGAAGAAGTCCACCGCGGCGCCGAACCCGAAGAAGATGTTCGAGGAGGCGCAGATGGTCAGAAGAGTGAAAGCGTACCTGGCGAACATGAAAGTAATAACGGACGAGGAGCGATTGCACGCTCTTTCCGTAGAGTGCGAGCCTCACGCAGGAGCCGTTACAGTGGCTACGGCTGTGCCTCTTAGTGCAAGCAGAGGAAGAAGGCATCCTTCTCCTACGCTGTCGACCACGAGTAGTGCCAGCAGCACCAGTGAAGGTAGAAAGAGTATACAAGGTAAGATCCCCATTTACGAGTATTTAAATTGCGTGCAATTGCCTGCAAGTAATAATATCAGAAAAATGTCAAGTCCAATGTTGCATCATCTACCCTTTCAAGTCGAATAACTTTTGTTTTATACTCGCCTCACTTCGAGATTTACTATGTAAATTTAAGTAATCTATTTTCTATAAACCTTCCGCCAGCTGCATGTTAAATGAAGCCCCGATTATTGAATATTTTCAGGTACAAAGTTCGGAGCAGCATCGCCGCAAGCGGTGCGAAAAATGTTGGCGCTCTCCGATCCCCACAAAACTCGCCCGTACCAACCTAAACACTGTCCACCACCGCTTCCAGTGCCAGGATTAGCGTTGCATTCCAGCGGCTTGGAGCCTAGTCCTGGTGCACCTAGGAGAGTAGGATCTGGTAGCCGAGTTCCTATGCATGAGAGATCCCATAGCGATACTCCTTCCAGTTTACCGCCACCTGTCGATCTCAGCGCTGAAAGTAGTAGCGTGACCAGCCTGAGCAATCTTCAGCCGTTAAGAAAAACGTTGACCAGCGGTAAGTTGATCGAATACGATGCGTAAAAATGGTCCGAAACGAGATGCTGTCCACTCAGCTCGGCGCAGACATTACACAATATACACACACGCACGTGTTTTACACACGTAAACAGTCTTTACGATATTATCGAATACTCTGTGTTCCTATTATACATTCTGCTAGCTTTAGACGACGATACACAGACATGGTGCTTCTTTCGTTTTATTTTGAATTGTCGTTATCTCGCTACACGACTATAGCAGACACATCTCGTGAAAGTACCATCGTGTGCACCTTCATTGCTCGTGATATACACACACCATTGGTCAGGTCTCGCAATACAGATACTTATCATTTTATGCACGCTGCACAGCCGTTTACGCAATTCATAAATGTTCCATGTTATATTTAGCTTAATCCATTTACACGCATCTTGTACGCCGATTACCGTAGCTCGCGCTTCTTTTCTCCGATCAATATTATCGTCCCGAGTATATCACACGGTTCTGATCCCAGGGCGAAGCACGCCTGGCTTCAATTTTTAGATCACTCTCCATGGGACATACGGCCGCGTGAACGGCAAACCTCTACGATTCCACGTTACAAGGGGTTCTTACTTTTCAACCACTTTTGAACGACTCGAATAGATAGTGCTATCAAATTTCATGAATTATTTACTCTAAGCTTGAGCGAAACAGTGACCAATTCTAGGCTATATCATTCTTGGGAATCTCATTTCAGCAATGTTCACTTTCCAGGAAGCGATACTTAATAATTCGGTTTCGTAATAAGTTCGTTTGGATTTTGAAGACGTAGACTGTATATGCTTCTAAGCGCGTCATCTCGAAAAAAAATTAAAGATAATTCGAGAAGAGACGAATTAAATAAAAAACACTTTCACGTAATAATATACCGTTCGAACTGCAATTTTCTTGTGCATTAAAATACTTACAATAGCACTCGACTCTTTGGAGTACAGCATAAAAAATTATAATGATCCAAAATGTTATTCAATTCGAAGCAGAAGGTCCTCCAGCACCACACATAAACAGAGCTTCTACTGAAACAGAATCCAAACGAACGCATTATGAAACCTACCGATGCAAGTGATATTACTCCACGAGTAGACTGCCAACGGTGCTCGGTGCTCTACGGTGCTCAGTTTACGTCTTCTTCTCTAGACGTAGGTAGTAATATCGCCTACAGAAGGATTAGATTTGCGTGCTTCGTAATGCGAACGCTGTGCAAGCGCTACCTGATCGCGACGAAGTTGAAAGCGTAGACGGGTGTCTGCTTGGTTCCCCCGATATTTTTTTTAGACAGACAGCTACTGTGTGGTCACGATGTCCTTACGACGAACTCCACCAATCTGATTAGATTATTAGCAGTTAGCGGGAGAGCAGCAGGGCGAAACTGGGCTAGAATATGTGTAGTGATAGAAGTGTCTTTGGGGACGTGTGCGTAGGTTCGGTGACGAGCAGTGACAGTGGTCACAGTACACAGCTGGACAGCCACAGCGGAAGCAGCGTAGAAGCTGGTGGCAGTCCACCGCCACCGCAAAGACGGCACTCCGCCATGCAAGGTACGTAACCACCTTAGAGAGAACACCAACAACATCCACAAGCTCGTGCTCATATACCTATTCTTCCCATTTGCCCGCTCCGTAGACCGTAGACTAGAAGGTAGAGAAAAGAAAGAATCTGGAGTGGTCCAACGATGAATAGCCCGACGTTCGGGCGTAGAGACTAATTCTAACCAGTTACCATTTCTGAGACAACGACGTGTACACCTTATTAATGACCTGATTGAACAGTAAAGTGCGTGGTACCGTTTCGTTGAACAGTTGGGCGTTAATTTGAAGTCTCTGCTTGTAATCGCGTGATCGTAAATGCTGTTGATATCTCGAAGGATTTATTCAGTAGTGCGTGATATATTTTCCTTTGGTAGCTCGATAAATGAGAATGATTCATTGGAAAAGTGTGATATCTGTTGTACGTCTCTTGATCACTATGCGAGTTCCCTTGGAAGAACTGTTACGTTTGTGTGTCTCTCTCTCAGTTTCTTCATTTTGTTCCTCTCCCTCTTCTATTTCCGTTTTATTACAATCGTGGTCCGTTTCCCCTGAATCATTCGTTTCACACGCGGGCTGTTAATCAGATTCGACGGGTCGGAAATATACGTATGTCCCATGGCCACTCATCTTCATTCTCTCGTCTATGGTAGTTGAAACGCTCCGCGGAGCTTAAGCTGCGGGCACGCTCTTTATCCGTCCCCGGTACTTTATATTTACTATCGTTCAGTCGAGCGTTGCAACGATAACGTAGGTAAACGTGCTTATAGCCGCTTTTATCTCGAAGTTCCAGTTGCTTCAGTACATACATTTACCGCTTAAAGCTTCTTTACAGAGACTCGCTTCTTTACGCAGGGGCACCTCATGCATATGCATACGCATATACAGAGTGTAAAATTAGGAGCATCATAGGCGGGTATCTTTAAAACCGAGGGAGACACGGAATTGTTTTATGAGGCAGCTCTGATCTCGAGGAATTTTCGCTTTCCCTGGAAAAGCAAAATTATTTTCTAGATTAAAGTGTATATAACTAACTGATTGTATCAAGGTCATTTTCAGTTTTTCAGATGATAACGTATGTTTCTAATTGTAAGTGCCAATGTTTAATGATCATTATATTATTGAAACTGTGAATATGTATAATGATCATGCATGGTAGTATCAAGATTATAACAAAGAAATAGTGAACAAAAAGTGAGAAAATTATATTTTTTAAGCGTTTCTTGCGGGGGTCGAACATGTAAATCATTTCTTTTCTGGTTTAAGTTAACTTTGTACATTAACACTTTAACTCTGTTGTAAGAGGTCTGTTGTAACAACTATTTTATGTTCGATTAATAAAAGTTCTCGAGGGTCATATATTTTTTAACAGATATGTAAGGGTAAAATATTAAAGTTAGGAATATTTTTTTAATTAGTATTATTTAAGGAATTGAAAGCAGGATAAAAATAAAAGTGAAAGCACATTTAAGGTTTCAATTTTAAACCTATCTGCCCCACAACATTTTCAGGGCTTGTCACAACTTTAACTTTTTCAAAGCAGAATAAATATTTCTGTTTAATTAGATCTTGTTCTACTTTTAAGAAAATACAAATTTCTTATTTACACAATAATGTATGGAATGAAAGTTTCAATTAATAGATTGCATTTTATAACAGTTTTCTCAGAACAGAAAAGATAATTAGTGATGAAATTACATTTATTTCATAATTAATTGAATATTTTAATAGTTTCATTCGACCGAGGTGTTTCCTTCTTGTCAAGTAGAGACGCTTCGTATTTAGTCAGACACGACTCAGTAGTTCAGCTCGCGGTTTCTTCTACCGTTACACTTCGAATTGGATTGGGAATATGTCACAAGTAAATACGCCACTTTTATATTGAACATTTTGTTAGAAATTTTATATTATAATATTAATAATTCACATAGAACACTGTGAAAATTCAATGTTTCGTTTTCGCAAAAAGGATCGAAGAACTTCCTAAGAATGGCCCAAGTTTCCACTTACGAATTTAAAAACATACATTATTACTTGCAAAAATGGAGATAATCTTGATACAACCTACATATTTCCACTTAGGGGAAAAATAACTTGATAGCAAGACCCTTCTCGAGATCAAACAAAGTCAAAGAAGAAATACTTCACATCTCCCTTAGTTGTAGAAGCATTAGCCTACAACACTCGTAATTTTACATCCTATGTATCAATATTTCGATCAAATTTTCGCGATCTTTGCACTCGCGGTACTCACTCGAGGAATCTTCCTTCTCGTCGAGGAACTCGAGCTTAATTTCCGGCAGCGAAATGTCTTCTGTAAACTCCATCGTTTCGTTCGCCCAAGAAAAATACCGCCGACGTTACACAGCGTAACATTGTACATTTTGTAAAGAAACATTTCGTATGTGGCCTGTGTGTGGTGCAGGGTCTGTTTTGAGAGGTGGCGCACCTCCGTTTCCTCACGCGGTAGCAGTGTTACCTCCGCTTCCTGCCAACCACAACCAGAATCACAACCACAATAATCATCATCATCACCACCACCACCACCACCACCAACATTATTATCACCATCACCAACCCCAAAATCCTCAAGGTGAGTCCGCGACTGTCTTGCCCGTCTTTTGATTTCTCTCCTGCAACTGGGCTGCTGGTCTGTTTTGGTAGAATTAGAACGTTGCTTCCGGGAATCACATAGAACTTTGGCATGGCATAGACTTTTGTTCGGTGATGGATTAGTCCAAGTATCCAGTGGCGTATGAGTGTTCTACTAATTTCGAATGTCACGTAGAATGGTCACACTAACCGAGGATATTACACACTAGAAGTCTGCGCCGGAAGCAACGTGGTTGAGTTTGAGTCATCCATTGACACGTATGGCGATGCATAAGCTTAATCTGTACATTATAATCGTCTGCTCGAAGAGAGTTGCCGCGTGCACGCTAACAATCACGTGAGTATCGTTGCTTGCCTACCTGTGTGCCCTGTGTGTGCGCGCAATAAAACTGTGTGTGTTGCATCGATCGTGTGCCGTTCGCGGTGTCGCGCCTCCTCAGGATTAACGGAGAGCCGAGGCTTCTTTCCAGGGTATATTAACTGGTTTCCTGTGCTTTCCTTTTCTTGGGCAGATCTAGCGGTGAATAACGAGTTTTGCACAGTTTCCTCCTAAACACTCTTCGCCTCTCGCAAGCCGGCGTTCCGAACGAGTACGATCGGCCCCCTTGCTGCTTCTTTCATCGAGAAAGTCGATGACGATGAAAGAAAATCGTAAACCAATTAAAGGACAAACTTTTACATGAAAAGTTCTTCGCGGATCGATGGGTTCTGCGCTCGCTGCATGTTCCTTTGCGACTCTGCAACTTGTTCCCTATGATTTTACCATTTTCTTCTACAACTTTCGCAGTCCACGACTTTCCCTTTACAACCCCATGACTATTTCTCCACGACTCCACGAATTTCCCTCTACAACCCCGTGACCTTTTGCGCTGAAACGCCGCAACTGTTTCTCTACAACTCCACGACTGTTTCTCTACGACTCCAAGGCTTCCTCTCCACAACTGCACGTTGCATTGGTTCGGTGCTCGGCCAGCTCGTACTCGTTCAGAATCGCCAGCGGCGGTGAGCTACTTGGCGGAGGATAAATGGGGAGGCAAGTGTTGAGGAGCAGAAGGCCGGTGGTGTGAGAGACCGAGAGAAAGAGAGTCGAGGGTTTTCAGGTCTCGGAGTAGCGGCGGGACTTCCTCCCCCAGGGGCTAGCACGACGATGACGACCATGACTACCATGACGTCGATGACGACGATGCGTCCAGGGGTCGGTAGTACTCAGTGCCGTCAACCGCCTGCATACAAAGTCGCAGCACAGATGGCAAGGTTGCACAGGCTTGGCCGTGCTCACAGCCACGAGGGTGTTACCTACAGGACCGACCATGAAGATGGTACAAAGCAATCGCTACGTACATACATACAATCTCTCCTACCTCACGTTTATATATATTATTATTACATATATCTTTCTCGAGTTTATGGTTCTCCGAGGCTTGCGCTCCCTGCCACTATCGATAGCGATGGGAGTGATATTTAATCGTTAGTACTTCGCATCAATCTGCAGCAAGTTATTCCTAATACGATATTCTATTTCTATCAAAGTAATACCGAACGACTAGTGTTTTCACGGGCCACTGGTGTGTATTTGTCGCAAGTGAAATGAGTATAGTATCGATGCTGTTAAAACAGTACGTAGTCGTATGTATAATTTTATTGATGAGGGGAGATAAGTATGGTTTGCAAGTGGAATTAATTTTGAGTCAGTGAATAATTTGTAGGCAATATATTTGCTTAAATCATATCGGAGATATGCTGAAGTTGTTTTATTTGGTACAAGCAACGTGAAAGTGGGATCTCTATCATAGTTCTCGACAAATCGAATGAAACGGATAGACTAATTCGTAATTATACTATATTCGAAAGATACTTAGTACCCTCTGGTCAAAACGCTTGAAAAGTAGGTGATTTTTATGATTTAAAAAAAAAGGAACTGAACTACATACAATAAAAAAGCTTTTTGGACATTATCACTACATATTTGAAGAACAAACAAAAAATGATTGTTTGAATTTTATCAATTCTTGCATTAGATATACAGCATTCATTGTACCGCTGCAGAAATTAGAGCTCTTGACGGGCGCCATCAGAACTCGAGACAGGATTATCTGAAATAAAAAAATTAAAAATATTCTTAAACTATATGTGAATGGTTATCGCCTTATCCGTCTTCATTGCAGACAAACAATCCGGCGATTTTTAGCACATGTTTAAACATGTGTAATCATACACAATGTTCCAAAAAAAAAAAAAAAACAGTTTTCTACCTATAAATCTGTCCATAAAAAAAATGAGTGATCCAAAATTACTCTCCGTGAATAAGGCGATAGCGAGTCTAATTATGAATAGAATGCCGTAAGAGTTTTTGAAATCGGGATATAATTAAACTTTTTATTCCACAGTGGTATCACGAATGCTGTATATACATATAAGGCAAAAATTGATAAAATTCAAACAATAATTTTTTTGTTTATTCTTCAAATATATAGTAATAAAGTCCAAAAAGTTTTTTTACTACATGTCGTTCAGCTAATCTTCTTTTAATTTAGTCTTGATCGGAGGATACCCTTAAAGACTTTACCATATTGTTAGTAGGGTAGATTTTTTTACTGCGGTAATTGCATTATTTCCAATTATGTGATTTTCAAACTGTTAGTCAGTTTTTAGGCCGTTGCTGTACCATTTTCGATACTATACTTTCGATGTCATGTAATTATTTTAGACCCGAACAAGTGAATTTAATTAATGACAGCCTCGTCGATAAATACTGTATCAATCTCATCCCTAACTATCGATAATGCACGGAGAAAAATGTTAATTTTTATCAGCATATGGCTTCTTTGCGCGCGTGACGTTGATGGATATTTTTAGTGTATTTTCGCTTTTCACCTTTTCAGACATGCGCATAATGCACCGCGTTACTATTAGACTCAAACTTTATACAAATTTTTTAACCACTCCGTTAAATCAAACTCGAGCCTATTATTAAATTTACTTTATTACTAAACATCAATCAAATTTACATTTAAATTGTATACTCCCTGACAAATTCCTATACTCATCAATTACCATTAAAATCATTAGAATTAATGCAAATAACAAGTTTTATTTTCTTATAAGCACCTTTTAGAATGCTACGTAGATTTTAATGTACTTCAATTTCTTTAATTACCAATTCTTATCATTCAGGATAAATGCCACCTCGAAAAGCAAACGTGAAGTATCATCTACAAAATTTTAATCGCGAAATTGCGTTATGTCTGAAACGGTTGGATGCACCTGAACTGAATTTTTCTTTCGTTTCAATCGCAGTTTCTCGCGAGCAATCTTATCCCCGGTTAACCGTAACATTTTTCACCGTGACGATTGATGATACCGTCGTCGCAGCCTACTCGATTCTCTCCTCCATTCGAATCACTGGTATCGCGGGCACGGAGTACCTAGCTCTTAACAAACTACCGCGAAACGCCCCCAGCTACACCGTGGAATCTTCTATCCCACGATAGATGAACCGGTGCAACGATTACACACACTGATCTCTAGCTACTTTTAAGAGAGCTCCCCGCGTGTATCGATTAAGAATTACGATGTATGTATGGACAGTCCGCAAAAGGACCATCGTTGCTGTCTGTTACTCGATGTACATGTTGATTAACAGCGAATTGTAAATAACGACGCACACGTTATACACACACACTTCCACGCGCATTTCCACTTGTACATTCCGCAAAATGCCTGCGTAACACACGTGTTGCGAGCATAACTCGTGCTCCTATGTTTTTTATCCGTGTGAGCATCGTGTTCAGCACACTCATTCACCACGCATCGATAATACGCATCCTATCACAGCGAGCAAAAATTATTGTTTCTGCGCCTAATTACACGTGATACGATGCCGGTGTTCGTGCACTCGCTAGAGGCTTGCCGCAAACTATCGTGCGATCTTCAACAGATTGCAATGCAGTTATTGTCCTTATTTTTTTTTGCCCTCACATCACTTTGTTCGTCATTCGAGCGCATGTATCGAGCTTGCTTGTGTCCATTTTGCACGTCACGCTCCCACGATCTTCCCCCAGACCCCCCATTTGTTTTTTGTTGCTGTTGTTTGGACCCGTTTGGTGTCTCTCGTTAGAACACGTTACTTTTTACAGCAAGTTTTCTAGGGAATTTTCTAGGAAAATTGGACAAACGTGTCCCCTCTTTTTCGATCGAAAGACTCGAGTCTACTTTGGAGGATTTGCTTTGGTTTATTTGTGAGCGTTTATTGTTTGATGACTCGTTCAGTTTTCATTTTATCGTGCAAGTTGTCACTGAAACGCTCGTAGTATTATATTACTGACAAGGGAAGTTAGGCAACCCGGAAATTCAAAAAATTACAAACCTACTTTTGGTTCATGCTACAATGCGTTTTTGGGGGTGAAGTCACCTCTTGAAAAAATGTAGAATTTTCTTTTTCGTGGGGAACGTTCGTGGAGAATATCTCGCGAACGGTGGGAGATATCGAAAAGAAGAATAAACAAAAGTTGCATCTTTTTTTTAAATCTACAAAACTGCGTGAAAATAATTATCGAAGAATCCATACTTTTCAATTTACCCCCTCCACTAATCCTTAATTCGAGAATTACTTTCACGCAATTTTATAGATACAAAAAAAAGGTGCAACTTTTGTTTATACTTCTTTTCGATATCTCTCACCGTTCTCGAGATATTCCACGAAAAAGAAAATTCTGTATGTTTTTAAGGGGTGATTTCGCCTCCTAAAACCGCATCAACAAAAAATAGATTTGTGTTACGGATGAACTACTCTACTTGCAGACAAAGTTACATAATTTTCTGAATATCCGGGTTGCCTAATTTCCCTTGCGAATTATATAAACTATAATTTAAAGAATAGAAATTACAGCTTCAGAGTGCACACGCAGTAGGAACAGATAAATAGAAAACTAATCTCGACGATTCTATACACGTTTTCTCTCTATCACAATTTGCATTCACTAAACTCTGAGTACAAGAATATTCCAAGCTACCAAGAACTTGTTTTTCAATTTCTTAAATATCAGAAATACTCAAGTATTTGTGCGAATGCGTTAAGATCCAGCCAAGGTAGACACCAGTCGGCAGAACACTACCACGACTCTAGGGAGCCACGATCCATCATGACTGAAGTAAACGTTACAATTTTCCAGACGACGAGGACGCCCAGGTGTCAGCGGTTTAGGTGGTCCATGGCGCGTAAGGAGTTCACCCGGCCATCCTTACATCATCCCGCCAGCCTGTCGTTTCATCAAAAGGAAGGAAGACGCCTTGGTTGCCACGTGGCCACGTCGAACGATCCCCTCTAAGGATGGTATCGCAACGAATCGCAAAGCTCGATACCCTTACCGGTGTCTCAATAAACGCTGGCGATAGAAGCGGGCCGATTTTGAGAAGGGTACAAAATAGGGGCACACCGACAAACGATTAACACGCACAGCGCTTTCGACGCCACCTTCCGCGTCGAAAGGTCGGATCGCAACCGGTTCGAGAAAACCCTAAGGAGCTGTTTGGAAAGCGAACGAGAAGCGCGCTCGTCTTCCACACTGACAACCAAACGAAGCGAAGTAGAGAGACACTGAGAGTCTCGAAAGGTGCGCCCTTTAGGATACGAGGGTGCGAAGGAGCCCGTGGAGAGGAAGAGGTATGGAGAGATGGAGAGAAGGAGAGGGAAAGTGGAAAAGACAAGCGACTTTTCTATCAGACTGAAAAACAGGGGAAACTCTCGAGCAGAGGTGCCGCGAGAGTTTCGTTGCGGGACTGGGGCGCAAGAACGTTCGTAAGATTATAATATTCTATATAAATGTGTAATAAATCGAGTCCAAAGATGTTATATATACCGCGTATCGTCGCAGGGAGTACGAATGACGGCGTTTCCTGTATTATATACTTTCTAGGCTAATCCCAAAACGCCCCGTAGCTTAAGTTGGTGTACATAGCATAGCGTTAATAATGTAGTCTTTAAACGGCGAGGAAGAATGACGCGAGAAAGAGAGAGAGAGAGAGAGAGAGTTAGAGAGAGATTCAGTGCAAAGCGAAACGGACACACGCTGTGGAGAGGACTTTCTATCGCGACACGATCGCACAGACTTCGCGTCGATCGTTTTTCTATACTCCCCCTCCCCCTCCCCCGAATTTTCAATTTCTTTTAATTGGCACGCGGCGTCCGTCGGTGCCGGGATATCCAACGATTTCTACCAATCATGTTTCAAACTCTTTTTCTTTTAGAGAAAGCAATTAGTCTCGTACGTAATCCCAGTTGTATCAGAGTTTAGGATACATTTTCTCTCCGCTTGTTAACTCTATGATTCTCGTAGCAGAATTTTTTACGGCTTCGATGTGTGTTGAATTTTACCGTTGACGCGATCAAGTACAAAGTAGTTTTCAAAGACTAACCGGAGAGCGGCGCTGTAGAAACGGGGTACGATCGGAAGTACTGTTCCTGGGCTTTTGAAATTTTCATTTTAAGGCGGTGTGCAGGAGCTGGTGTGCACGGCGCTCGTAGTTGGCTGTTGCTTGGGGGTGTCTAGATTGTGTATGCGAGCGACTGTTGGAACAGAAACGAGGAATGCGAGGGAAATGGTGATCGGTGAGACAAATTGCTAGGCGTACCGTGTGTGGTGAGTCTGAGAGTTATCGTGAACAGAGAGACAGAGAGAGAGAGAGAGAGAGAGAGAGAGAGAGAGAGAGAGAGAGAGAGAGAGAGAGAGAAGCGAACACAAGGTATTAACGTTTCAGGATGAAATGATAAGGTAATCTTTATGCATCGCGTATGCTCAACTTATTTTTACTGAACGTATACATATACATATATATATATATACACACACGCATTACGGGAACGAATTTTAGATCTGGTGTAACTTATATTCTCGACTTTCGCTCTATCGTATCGAAGATGGGAAAAGAAAATGATGAAGCTCTGTGAACGATTCGTCGAACTCTCATATTTTCCGAAATTTTATCAGTATCACGGTACTTTTAGTTTTATATAAAGTATATATAAATATATAAATATAAATATAAATATATCTATATGTATATCCGCGCCCGTGCGATAGTGCGGTACGAGAAAGTCAGGATTCGCCTCTCTACGAGAGAAAGAGCAAGAAGCGAATAGAAAGGAAGGGTATACAGGCCTCCCGGAAAGGCGAGGTGATCCGCGAGCGCAAGTAGTCGCGTCGGCTGGTTTCATTATATCGATACCGAACGATAGGTTTTCTCGCCCGTTTGAACGACTCGTAACACGCCCAGCAACCTTGTAACGTTCGTATGTACTCTCGTCCGATCGCGTGCACGAGCCTCCCGAGTCCTTTTATCGGCGAAGTATTATTGTAGAGGGAACCGTGATCTCGCGTGCGAGGAGGATGCGCGAGGGAGACGCGATGAGCGGAGAGGGCCTAATTATCGAAGGCATCTCCACTCGCAGAGATGAGCGAGATTCTGCCAAACGCGCGCGCGGAAAGCGAGCCGGTGCCTCGAGGATCGGCACGGTGCTCTCCTCAGCTCGAACGCTCGTGGGGGAGGGTTGGAGGTTGGCAAGACGTTCCCGAGCGTTCGCAGGCGTGTGTTTGCTGTCGACATTCCACTGTGTCTTGCCGTGAATCGTGGCCAACCATGCTTCCCTCGCACGACACCCAGCTCGTGCGACAGACTGCTCTCAGATATACTATTAAATAACCGCGTACCTTCTATCGAAAGACGTCAGATGTCCGGGAGCACCGTGTCCGATCCTCGCCACGTCCGATCCACAGCCGAGGGATCCAGCTGGAACGGAGGAAAGAGGAGTCGCTCGAGTTCGATCCCTCGGCGATCTGGATCCACCCAACATTTACTGCATATTCATATTAATATCTCTTTGTACATATCCTAATGACTTTTAAATATTATTAATCCAAAACATTCTCGAAGAAACTCTTAAAACCCATTGTGTCCAGCATCCGTTCAAGATCGAGGCTCCTCGCGACTCGAGCGTAGAAGGGGAACGAAACGAGCACACGCTAAACGACTTCTTTTACGGTTCTTCTTTTCCTTCTTTTTCTGTTATCATTTTACCCCCTTTGTTTTTTGGATGTAAGACACGAGCAACCCCTCCTTTTAGCGTTTCGTTCGAACGGCCCTCCGTGCTCTTCCTTTTCGTACCTTTGGCGGTTCAAGAGCGCACGATCCATTCCAGGGAGCATTTACGCCATCGCGGATCAACGTGGCCGCGTGCCCGTTCCCCTCGAGTGTTCGCCGATGTAGCAAGATTATCAGAGGCTGTTATTTCTCAGTCACGTCGCACCATTAGCCTCCGTAGCGATACTTGCCATCTCGAACGTGGTGTATTCCAAAGCAGCGAGTCGTTTATCCAAACGGATGACGGCAGTGCTTTGCTAGTCGCGTTTCCTTGATCAAACAACGATCTTATGTGTTCGATGGGAGAGGAAAACAAAGAAGCCTCGAGGAGGAACGGAAGCGCTGGCGCGCGGTCGAAATAGAGCGGGAAATTTAGTTTAATCCTTGAATTGCTGAAGCTCGAGACCCCACTTTCTTCCCTTAATTTTACGGAACGATCCACCTTGTAGAGTGCGTATAACGATGCGAGCGTGCGAGAATGTTTATCGAGGAAAGAGTGAGTGTGCGAGAGACAGACGGAAAGATAGAAAGATGTGGACAAGCCTTGAAACCTTTCTTCTTCCACAAGACTTCCCCTGACTTCTTTTATTTTTTATTTATGCCCCACACAGCCCACACCCCTGCCCTACCCCCCCTGTTGTTTTAATTATTTATAACTTCGAGATGGAGCGACTGCGAATCGCGGTCCAGCGAGCAACAAGAAACAGGAAACATTTTGTATTTAATTTGTTTAATAAAACTTGGATCATAGTACAACATTCCGACTGGTTGCTTTGGTTTTCGTGAAACACTCGCGTTCCAAATGAAGAAAACGGCTCTCTTCGTTGTTCTTAGTCGTGGGGGTGCAGCAACGCTTGCTGCCTCCCTCCTGTTTCTGTTCACATTTCTTTCGAGGTGAAACGAAAATGGGGCGAAACAGTACAAAACGAGGATGAATATTAGTAAAGGGGAAATTAAGGAAATGAAACGCGAGCGAGGTTCTGCGCAGACACGTTTGTTATATCCAGCCCTCACCTTTGTTTTGTACATAAACGCGCGCCAAATGCCCAACGCCCATCCACTTGTTTTCTTCTTTCGATAGATCTCTTCGTACGGTATACGTTGTTGACCAAGTAACATCGATCTTTTTGTACGATATGTCTACATTCTCCTTAGGAATAGATTCACCATTTATAGAGCCACAAATGCAGTAGAAACACTAGCAACGATGGCCACTGTAATTGTTTCGACTGTTTTGCTCCGATAAGAAAGTATTTTAACCATTTACTTGGCGACTGATTAGAAAACCGAGCTACTGGAATATTTTATCGAAACGGTACCTAGTTTCTTTAACGCTTCAAATTTTAGGCAAAATGTAGTCAAAGGGAAATTGTCGATTGGTTCGGAATTCTTTTTACTAAAGAATTTAAATATTTTCTTAACTCCTAAGATACTATTAATAGGTAGTACAATATTTCATCTTCAAATCAGGTGTATAGTCCTTTGGTGTGTAGAAAGTTCTGCAAAAATGTATTCAAATTGTTCATTCCTAAATATGAGTTTAGCGTTTAGTTTTCGTACAAATGTTACAGAATGTATATTCATGAGAGAAAGTACATATGACTACATGTTCAGTAAGACTGCCAATTAACAGCTGAAAAGTATTTTGCTTTTTACAATAACGTGTGTTAACGTTGCAACAATTCGTATTGTACGTAATATTTTATTTGCATGCCACGTGGGCATCGGAAAGAGATACTTTTAATTGAAGGAATAATGTAGAACCTGGCGAGCAATGAACATGGCCAAGTGAAGGGTTAAAAGATTGTGCTTTTGTGAGATTCGTTATGAGAATAAGTTTGAAATTTTGAAGGTCAATAGGAAGTACCGTACATAAGAGAGTAACCCGTGGGAACGAAATTGGTGGTGATAGTATTGCTACTATTTTGTACGATACAATGTTTTTGTATATCTGTCTACCGTATGTATAGGAAGAACAAGTCTACCGATTATGATAGATGGTTAAAATTGTATCGAACACGTATTTAAACAATTTGTAGCGCGACGGACACGAAATCCGGCTGTATTTATCAAGAGTCACACATAGATGTTGTTCCCATTAATGTACACCTGTAAAATCCCTATCGAACAATATACGAGCTACTAAAGGATTGATAAAGAGTTCTTTTTGTACTGTATTCGTAAACCATTTTTTCACTGTGGTCGATAGTAGTCGCTAGTGGTCGTTATCAGTTGCCTGCAGGTTTCATTGCGCGCAATTAGAGTGTTGGATTCTTATTTGATCTTTTTAATAAAACTTAAGGAAGAATTCATTTTGTGTTCCACTGTTATTTCTACAACTTATTTTTCATTCGAAATTGAATTGCTGAGAGACTATTGTAATTCATTAATTACGTAAGCCTATTCTGGAATAATTTGAACCAAAAAAATGACTACGTGAGCAATTAGCGTTTTCTTAATCAGTTGGTCATCTTATCGCAATTGTAACAAAACAATTCAGTGTATTAATCGCGACGATTCTGCACGTTAAGGTATAAAAATAGAATGCTTTGATAAGTAGGCTTTGCTTTGTCGAATTTCAAAGGTGTAGCGTAGTTTGAGCTAGTTCCAAATGCACGTGCTTATTTTGCTCTGATCAGTTAAATGTACGTGATTTTGCAGCACGAGAGCATTACACAGCACACTGCAGTTCGAAAGCGTAAAAAAGGTAAATTGGAGATGCTTCATCCTCAGCTACTACTAGTCCAGACCTTGCTTCGCCTGACGATCGCCTTTTTTTGAGGAATGGTCTTTTTTTGGAGTTGTTGCATCTAAAAATAGTATTGCAGAGAAATAGATTTGCTTGCGGAATAATGCCAGAAGCCCACAGATCACAAGATAGAATGTATTTTGATGATTGAGATTCTTTTTGTTATAGTTACGACTAACTGTAAGTAAATTAAACTTTTGAAACGTGAAATATTTTCTGGTATAGACTAATATATTTAGCTACATAGTCATATGTCGAATAATTAAAATTGATACCGCAAGTATCGGAGTCGCACAGTTTAGATTGCGAACGCATGGTTCACCGCTAAAGGACTTAATTGAAGAGATAAATGAGTGGTAATTGTCTTGAAACATTAAGAAGATTAGCCTAAGGCTTCTTACGTTTAAATTATGTTGAACAATTTTTGTTTCTAAGCATGGATATAAAGAAGTATGTACCTATATACCGAGCCGGCTCGCTGATCCACGCGCCGTGAGAACGCTCATGGATCGCCGATCGCGAGCCTTGGCGATCCTTGGCGAGCCGAACCGGCTCGGCGATCCACGTGCCGTCAGATTTCACCTTTACACTTCACGTTCCACACATGTATACCTCATATCTCACAGTCCACACTTCACACTCCCCACGCCACACCTCACATGCCACACGTCACAATTTATACATCACACTTCTCATGTCACACGTCACGCATCACAATATGTAGGGAAAAGGTGGGATAGTTGATCACAGTTTTGCTATTTTATTAAAATAATAATAATAGTTTGCTTTGTTTCTATTTAATTACTTAAGTTGCGATTCTTAGAGTATTCTCAATATACTTGTACAAATTTGAGAGGTGAAAACTAATTTTAATGACTGAATTTAAACATTTTCCGGCAGTGACGTTATGCACAAGTATCCCCCACTAAAGGGGAGACTTGATCAGTGAACTATAAGAGTAAATAACACATTAATTTTCTAAAAAATATTTATCATCTTACTCAATAACATGAAATAAAGGGAATATCATAAATGGAAAGTAAACTATAACTAACTTGAAAGAATTACTGAAAAAATAAAACCGAAGAATGGCATAAAACTCTATGACATAAAACAACATAAATGCATTCTTAAAAGACATTTCACTTATTGTTAGATATCATCTAATTCAGATGACAACGAAGAAAAAATTTTCCTTCTCACTTTCCTTGCCGTATTTTTCTGTTTCATTAGTCGTTCTACGGTTTTTTCTAGGGCATATTCACCTGTTCAAGTATCCCACCTCACATACTGATCATGTATCCCTCAATGCACTCGATTTGAAAAAGGTGAAAAACTAAACTTACCTTACATATTTAGATGAATCAATAAATAGCATTAATAGACCAGAAATGGCTGTTTTTACTTAATATATTTTAAATCGTTGAAAATGCAACATTCAGTCGAAAAGGAGGAAGATCAAACTGACCGAAATATTTACTTTTTGGCTGCAATTAAGATCGAAGTTACTAACTACATTATTCTATGCTCCCGAAAGAAAACTGCAATATGAAGTGAAAGCGAAGTGTTGCGATAATGCAAACATTACCACGATAACGTGACAGCAGGCACAATTTGCCAATATATTAATAAAAAAACTGACGTGATCATGTATCCCCGATGATCAACTATCCCACCTTTCCCCTACTCATGTACTGCTCTCTACTTAGGAACTACACATCCTACCATCGCGCACAATGTGGTGAGTATACAGGTAAGTTATTCAAGAGACGCTGATTTTCGGCCTGCACTGCAAAATCGCAAATTTTCGCCTGCAATTACTCTTGCAGGTGCAGTGCGAAAATCTGCCTCTCCTGCAGATGCGGCACTTCAAAAGCCCCTTGTGCCGAAATTCATTGCCCGATTCTTGCACCTGCAAGAGAGGTCGATTTTCGCGGTGCACCTGCAAAATCGATAATGTCCTCCCACCGCACGACCCACAAACTCTTACTTTTCCACAAATTTGGGATTTCTAACTAGCTCACAAGGCAAAATAATCTTCGCTTTTCCCACAAACTCAATTTTTTGCCACAAAAACCAACATTTCGACCCCACAACTTCTCTTACAGGTGCAGCGCAAAAATCGGGCTCTCTTGCAGGTGCAAAAATCCTGCAATGAATTTCGGAACACCCCGTTTTTTAGTTGTCGCACTTGCAAGAGAGGGGATTTTTCAAGCTGCACCTGCCAGAGAAGTTGCTGCGCTGAAATTTTGCCTTTTGTGGGAAAAGGCAGTTTATTTTGGCTTATGAGTTACTTAGAATTCCCGAATTTGTGGGTCGTACGGCGGGAGGACGGTTTTGCAAAATTGCAAGAATAGCACCTAGATCTGTCTCTTTTACACGTGCAAGAATCGTACAATGGAATTTAGAATCAGTTATTTTTTAGTTTCATAGATTTGTAACTGTGTTGAGTTATCGCGAGAAGATTATAATTTGTGACGTGTAAATTGTATTGTGTGACGTGCATTGTGTGATATGTATTGTGTCATGTATATTGTGTGATGTTGTGATGTATATGGAGTGGGGTTGTGATTTTCTGATTTTTATGTATGAAGTAGAATGTGTGGAGTGATGTGGGGCTATGTGGGAAGTGTGTGATTGTAATGTGGAAATGATGTAGAAAGGGTGATGGACTATTGTGGCAATAGTGCAGGTTGCACGTTACCTGGCATACCTTAGTGTATCATCTGAAATGTGTGAAAATTTTGGAAAATGGTAAGTGTAAAGAGAATGGGAAATGTGTAGGTGACGTAAGGTGTCTGAGGTGTATGTGACATGTGGGACATGATAGATAGGTATATGAAATGTGTAAACAATGAGACAGATATAATGAATTACCTCATACTATATTTATTATTTCTAACCACTTCGATGGTTTGTACAATCAGTCGTATTTTCCTGGGTGCCAAACATGTATACTAATCAAATACAAATTACAATTCTATAGTAAACACTATTCAAAAAAATTCACACAGATTGCTGAAAACTGTTCTGTTTCAATGCTCCTCTCGACGGACACTATATGCTGGTCGCCTGCACAATTGTAGTATATCTCTGACTTACTTGGATGTGTTTTAACTGCAGAAATATCCGTACTTTAGTGATAAGATAAGTATGCATACAGTAAGAAATTAAAATTTGAAATAACGTGCAAACTGAAGGTGAGATAGTACGATAGTATTATACATAGCATAAAGTATAAATACGATATTTTTCCGGCGAATTCAGTTGGAAATGCAAATTTGCAAGAGAAGCAGCTAACATGAAATTCTCCGCGCTCTTTTTCTGCGCAGTCCATTGCCTCGCCGCTCTCTTCTTAGGGTCAGCACAGGTAAATTGCATTTTGCAAACCATTATGTTTATCTGAGCGAGGTCGCATTTTTTGTAGCTTTATGTTATCAATTTTGCTACTTTAATGAAATTACCGATTTTACTCTGAATACGAACTGTCGCCAAAATTAATATTACTTCTTATATTAATCTTAGCGACTGTATAACCATTGGCCTCATTTGAATTAAATTACTTTTTACCGCAATTGTGTCTACCATAAAAGGAAGCGATGTTAAGTAATTAATATACTTACTCTCTTATATTAGATATCTACATAAGTGTAGTCATTAGACGCAGATTTGAGAATCTACCAAAAGATAGCTTTGATGATTCGTCCTGTGACATGAATTATTTATGATTAATAATTAACACAAATAGGTATTATCAATTTTACAATAATCCGGAGCTATAATATTCATCGCGTTGATAACACGAACCGTTTCATTTGAAGTATAAAAGCATGACCGGTTGAGCCCTTGGAAAAATCAAATACTAAATATCTTACTAAATAATAAAAATTAATTTAATAGTAAAAAGTGTCAAATATGGTGTTCTGTTTATCTCCTATCTACATGCTTGTAATTAAAAGATTGATTTATCTCATAAGTAGATAATGGTATTAAAGAAAAAGAAGATTATGATCGAAACATTAAAACTGAAACGGAAATATTTATCTATTAATTTGAGATACCTATTTACATATATTATTCTTTATCAATTCTAGGGACAGGTTCTCCCATATCCAGGCGACTGTACAAAGTACCAACAGTGTGATGCTAGTGGATGCTTCATTTTATCTTGCGGCCAGGGAACAGAATTTAATCCAGCCATCGGAACTTGTGATTACCCTCTGCGAGATCGCACGGGTTGCGAAAATCGGGGCTAACATGGAGAACAGAGTCTTGGGAGCTTTCGTCCAAAAAGTCGACGTTAAATCAGCAACAATAGATTTTGCGAGGAAGACATGTACCAGAACGGAAGTGAAAGCGAATCGCGCCTTTGCATCATTTGCAATCACTGCCAACGAAATGGAATAATAAAATAAAATTTATTGTTAAAAGTACAGAATCGATGTTTCTTTCAAATTGTAATTGCGTGTGCAATGTTTCCTGTCACTATCTCTGATTCTGATCTCAAAACTTATGAACTTATCTCCATCAGATCTTGTACGTTTGAACATTAGGCACCTACATCCCAAATCCCGGGTAATAAGATTATCAAGATTATTAACACCATTGTTGTTCCTTTTCGCATCATTGATTATTAAGATACTAGTGATCCTACGCTTTTATTGAACATCTGATGCTTTATGCACAGACGACCTTTGCTTGTGTGTCAACTATACAGTAGATAACAGAGTGTATTGAAAAATTTAATAAGCTCTTTTATGGTCCGATTATAATCGGCAGTATGGTGTCTCCGCTAACAACGGTTCAAATGCGATAATTAGATTACTACCCTGGCACGTGAAATCGAAATGCAATTTTCCATTCATTGCTTTAATCGATTATCATTCTAAAATACTAACATTATGTTAATACTCCTTAGGGATGTGAATGCTGACATGCGGGACATCAAAAGTTGGGAATATTTTCGAGTGGATTAGCGATATCATTATCACGCGAAGTAGTTTGTAATCATACTTTATCATTGAATTTTCGATATCCAGTCAATCAAAGTGTATTATCTTAATGTAATGTTTATTACGCAATGGAATTTGGACTTTTATTTTTATTTCCACTATTTCTTGCTGAGAATTATTTCAATTGAACCCTTACTCACAATTTTCAGCAATCGGTCCTTACATATTATTACTACGAATTACATACATTTGTCACGTTTGAAACATACAATATAAAAACAATTGAATTCGTGTTTGAAATACTATATGCATTATATTTACATTACGTCTCACAAGTTGATAAATAACGTAATTTACTTACATACTTCGTCAAGTGTCTTCGAGTGTAAGGCAGGACATAATAAAAATAAATGATTGCAGTTTCAGAAAATGAAAATGTCAATAAATTCTGACAGGAGATGTTCTTGAGAAACATTCAAATGATGTATTCTTCCATCAAATCAAACCACTTTCATATGAAATATTTTTTCGCTTTTTCGATAGTTAGAAAAATATTACTTTGTAGACGAAGAAACTGGACATATTCTATTTAAAGTGTATGATAAGATAAACTCTGCACCGCAGGAAAGATGCGTTCAAGTAGTTACCACTTCAACTTTGGCACAAGGTGTGTACTGAACATCAGATAGTATACAAGTATAAATACGAGTTTTTCGGCATAGACAATTCAGTTCGAAATACAACTTTGCAAGTAAACCAGCAGCTACCATGAAGTTCACCACGATCTTGCTGTGCGCAGTCTTTTGCTTTGTCGCCCTCTTCGCAGGGTCTGCACAGGTAAATTGCTTTTTGTAATCTTTTACACCTATTCAAACGCAGTCGAGTTTTCTGTAGTTTTATGTTACAAATTTTGCCAGGTTACTAAAATAAACGATTTCACTTTAAATATGTATTATTGCCAATTGAAAATTAGTAAAAGTGAAATATTGAAACAGTAAAAATTAATGTTACAATTATTGATTTATCTCACGAATGTAATCGCTATTGGTGGAACTAGGTATATAAAGGGAAGATTAAGGGATATTAAGAAAAATGGAAGATTAAGATGTATTAAAAAAAAGACGATTAAGAACCAACACTGCAGACTAAAACGAAAACTCGTATTTAGAGATGAATTCGAGATACCTATCTATATGTTCTATTAATTCCAGGCTGATATTCGCCCATATCCAGAAGATTGTTCCAAATTCTGGAATTGCAACGGATATGAATGCACGCTTATGAGTTGCGGTCCCGGAACAGAATTTCTCCCATCCGAGGGAACTTGTGACTACCCTGTGAACCCTCACTCTTGGTGCAAACGTCATTAGTAACAAAGAGAACAGAGTCTTGGGAATATTTATCCAACGACATGGATAAAAAAACGACATGGCGTTAAATCAGCAACAGTAGAGATAAATATATATCTGCCAGGAAGTGAAAGCGCATCGAGCCTTTGTTTATTTTGCAATCATTGCCAATGAAATGGAATAATTAAATAAACCTCATGTTAAAAGTATACGATTGGTGTTTCATCCATATCCCTAATTGTTATTTCCAGAGGTATCAATTTTTTCTCCATTAGATCTCATACGTTTGAACATTAGGCACCTACATCTCAAATCATATGTAATAAGATTATTAAGATCATTAACACTATTGTTGTTTCTTTTAGCATCATTGATTATTCAGATACTAGTGATCCTACGCTTTTATTGAACATCTGATGCTTTATGCACAGACGACCTTTACTTGTGTGTCAACTATACAGTAGTTAACAGATAGTGTATTGAAATATTTAATAAGCTCTTTTATGGTCCGATTACACTGTCCAACACGATTTTTGGTCTGCAATATCCGCTGGGTGATTCTAGTATAGTTTTTCGCCCTGAACACGAATCCGCAAGCAGAATTGCTCTATCACCCTCAGTTTTTGAAAAAAACTGCAAATTTTTAACTTTGAACATATTTTGTGTCGAAACGGTATTATTTATTCGGTTGCTCGTTGCGTCAAATTATTCTATGAACCCTCCAGAATACAACGATATAAGTTATTATTGCATTATAATCATTTAAATATGTTTAAAGAACGTTCAAATGTGAAATGACACCCGAAATGCACCCATTTTTGAAGATATCTTTCAATTTATTTCCAAAACTAAGGGTCTAGGAGAAAATCTGACCATTCCACGCGATGCAACAGACATTTTTCCATCGGAAATCATCAACGAAGGTGGTAAGTCACGTTTTGTTTTCAATACAGAAGCGAAATAGTTTGGCAAAACACGCGGCGTCGACAGTGGTAGTCAACGGCGGCGCGCGATCCACTGCCGCTCAGCGTAACACAATTGCTTAACGCGCCTGACTACCACTGTTGGCAGCGCGCGTTTTACCAAACTATTTCGCTTCTGTATTGAAAACAAAATGTTACTTACCACTTTTGTTGATGCTTTCCGAAGGAAAAACGTCAGCTGCGTCGCGTGGAATGGTCAGATTTTATCCAAGATCCTCAGTTTTGGAAATAATTGAAAGATATCTTCAAAAATGGGTGCATTTTGGGTATCCTTTTCCCTTTGAACGTTGTTTAAACATATTCAAATCTTCATAATGCAATAATAACTTATATCGTTGTATTCGGGAGGGTACATAGAATAATTTGACGTAACGAGCAACCAAATAACTATTGCCGTTTCGACACAAAAGATGTTCAAAGTTGAAAATGTGCAGTTTTTTTCAAAATCGAGTTTCTCAAAAACTGAGGGTGATGGCGACAAGCGGTTTGCGAATTCGTGTTCAGGACTATATACTCTACAAGAATCACCCAGTGAATATTGCGGAACAGAAAAAAAGTTTCATTTTGTTGGACTGTGTTATCGGCAGTATGGTGTTTCCGCCAACAACGGTTCAAATGCGATAATTAAGTAGAGTACTACCCTGGCACGTGAACAAATACGGTGCCCGAAATATCATTTTCCATTTTATTAATGCCGTTTTATTTGATTATCATTCGATATAATTAATTCCGTTTCCTAAGTCAAAATTTAAACTTAATTTTCCTACGAAATTACTCCCTATGCGTTTAATATACTATTACCATGCAGTGTGCACTAATTGTATGTAGAATTTGAGCGAAATGAGTACATAATCTAAATCTCGCGTATTAGCTTTACCAGTCAAGGTCTTACTTCGTAATCATCCAACTACGTAAAGGTAATTAATGCTCATCTTTAGTTAGTATCAGGCGCGCAATTCCGAGGCAACAGCTCACGGAAACAGAGCATATCTTCATACCCGATGTTTCAGAACTATTACGACTTTGTTCGTTTTCCCAGTGAGTAATGGGACGCTATTGTAAAGTTAAATTACCACCGCGATCGCGCCGTGTAATTAAATTTATTCAGAGGTTTTCTTGTTTGCATAACAGCAGGCGCTGCGCGGATAGCGCGATAGCAAGCGCGTAACTGTTGACTAGCATTGAAGAATCTGTTTAAAATGCGAGGAGCACTGTTGAAATTATGTATTTTCTCTTTTCACTCTAGTTACTCATCGCGTTAACAGGATTTATCCTGATACACTACACGAATGGAATGTTCCAAACGAGTATCAAAGAGGAAAAGGAACGAGGCGATGATTATCGCCGTCGTCTTAAGTAGTACTCCCACCCACATTGCTAAAGAACTTTACTGAATCTTCAAACACAATGCAATATTACACAATTTCCAAAATCAATAGTTTCCTAGTTTCCAATTTTTTTCACATCACAAAGGAAGAGTAGTGACTGATCTGACTTATCTTTTCAAAATTTTAAACGGCCATATCTGTTGCCCTGCTATCCTCAGAAAAATTTGCTTAAATGCGTGAGAACGATAAATAAGATCATTTCCTTTATTCAAATTCACGTTCTTAATATTAAAGTGTAGCACATGTGGATCCAATAAATAGAATATCCAATCTAGCGAACAAATATAGTTCTGAATTAGATTTCTTTAATAAGTCACTAGCGTCCTTTCAAACTGCGGTGCATAAACTTGCCACCACTGATTAAGGTGTATTTGCAGGTTCGAGGCCGAGAAACGACACAATCCTTAGGATTTCTTTTCTAAATAACTATACAAGATATCTAGATGAAGATTGTTACATTTTATTAAGGGGTCTCCCTAGTGTGACGCCTAGAAAATAGGGCAACATTTGGGATTTTTTTTAAGGAAATGTACTTGATATTGCAGTTTCAAACTTTGGAGTATTTATTCAGTTACATTTGGGCAATGTACTAAATTTTTTTTGAAGCATTAGTGGTAATTATATTTTATGTTTGAAGGATTACAATAAGGAGCTTGCAAATAAACGCCTGCTGCTGGCGATCACGATCCCGGCTGTCATGGACATCTGAAACAAAAAACACAGTTATTTTCTTAATCTATATGAACGTAGCTAGGGTTTGAACTAGAACGAAAATAGAAAATCACACAATACAAAAATGGCAGCACTTTAAAGAAAAGTTTTCATTTCGCGGCAAAAAAGTGGTCAGTTTTTTGAGCTGCGAAATTTGAATTTTGCATATAATGACTTCATTCTAGTTCAGGTTCTAACAGAACACGCAGTGAATATATATATATATATATATATTAAGTTTTAAGTCGTTTGGTTGAGTAGTTTTTGAGATATCGTGATCGCCACGCCAAAAAATGTCGTTTCGAGTAAAATGCGTTTAAATATTCAAATACCATTTATCAAATAATAAATCGTACTTACAATTAGTCTCCAATGTCTGACTCATAGAGAACACCTTCCACTTCTTCATAATAGATGTTGAACTTTCAGAAAATGTAAACAATAAAAAATCGGTTTTTTTAAACCGTCACACTAGGGAGACCCCTTAATCCATGTTTGCACTAAAATTTGCCATTTTTATATTGTCACATAATAAAATTATGTTGTTTTTATAGAGGGCAGAGTAGTAGCCTATTTAAGGGGGGAATCCTATTTTATGGGTTAAAAACATAGCAAAATTTAGGATTTTTTTTTAAGAAACTACCATTTCGATTCATCTAAAATTTGGACCACGTTTTTATGCATCCTTGAAGAAGTTGCAGATTTTTTCTATTCATTTTTATTAATAAGTATAGGAGTTATGCATCACGCCGGGCAAAACTCGTCGGTGGCTGGTGTGCACGATATTTACCTTCTAAGTAATCTGAAACAGAAAAATGAATCGACGTTTTACTTTGTACATATGTAGTATCAATTTGATGAACCAGAATATCGCTAAGTTCTATACTTCTTTTGTTACATAAGAAAATTGGCGCAAAATTGGGTTGCAAAAAGTTCAGACCTTTCAGTTTGAAAACTCTTCACACTGCTCAATATTTTGTTTTATTTTTTGCTGGTTCATCAATTTCAAGCTACATATGCATAAAATAAAACGCCGTTTCATTTTTCTGTTTTGGATTACCTGGTAGTTAAATATCATGCACACCAAAGGCCGGCGAATTTTGCGCGGGATGATGGTCAATCGTGCATAACTACTATATTTATAGTTAAAAATTCATAAAAAGAAACTGTAGCTTCCTCAAAGATGCATCAAAACACGGTCCAAATTTCAGATGAATCGAATCGCTGGTTCCTTAAAAAAAAATCCCAAATTTTGCTGTGTTTTTAGACCGAAGAATAGGATTCCCCCCTTAAAAGGTAGGTGTTTGCGGCGTGCAATGTGGCACCTCGTTCAATCATCGGAAATCGAGTAATCAAATGGTATTTTTAATGTTTGGGTCTAAAGGTTGGAGACTCAGCTAAAAATATTAAACATAAAATGAAAAAAACCTAACTGGCGCCTGTTTGAATAAAAAGTTACGATTTTCGTCTAATCGTAACACCTATTTTCTTCAATCAAATACAAAAAGATTGGTAAGTATTAACTATTTGTGGGAGGTCTACTAGATTAAAACCGTAGAATGATAACGCAAAAAATGTTTAGACAAAATGACGTCTAGTCTTCTGCACGTGGTCGTGCACGCAGTTTGAGAAACGGTGTTTCGAGAAAAACACTTATCTATTTCCCTTCAATACTGAGCGTAGATCACATGACTGGATTTTTAAAAAATATTCGAATTTCTTTAAGAAATTTTAACTGAACATTCTTAAGATGTTATATTGATTTATATATATATTTAAAAAAGAAGGTTTTTGGAATCCTCACACTAGCAATTACCCCATAAGGGGTTGTCCTTAAATTACGTAAGGGTAATTTTGGCGATTTCTTACGCCCTCCCTCCCCCAGTATAAGAATTCGTAAGATTTGATATTGCAACCTCCTTCTTACGTAACATTTTTTATATTGAATTTTTTTAGTTATTAAAATTCTTGTAAAGGTTTATAAAATTCATTTAACTCGGGTTCGTGAAATTTAAACTAAAACAACTTTTCTGGGACACTAATGATAGAATTTGTATTTATTGAAAATTGGGTTAAAAAAAATTACGTAAGACGCAACCTGACTCCCCACCCCCCTCCTTATAAAAAAACGTAAGAAATTCGCGACCCCCTCCCCCCCAAAAAAGCCTTACGTAATTTAAGGACGAGCCCTAAGGGCTTAGGTCACTTTGGAAGCCCGAAAATCATATGTAAGTTTCTTAAGGGCTTTATTCAAATGCCATATGAAATATTAAAAAAAAATGTAGCTATTTTTTTAAACAAAATGGCGTTGTTGGTGCTCTTCCATTTTTGCAGTTTTTGAAAAGACACTCTCCGCGGCTAGCAACAGAAGTCTCGTATAAGGTAAATGGCCCAGTGCTTAAACAAGGTCCAATAATTAAAAATTGAGAAGAAATTTTGTTAATAATAACAGTTTTACTAATTTGCAACGTTTAAACTGATCGAAATATAATTGCAAAATGTATTAGTTTTATATAGATACAATTATAAGCTTACATAACTGAATAGTTACATCGTGCAAAAATATTATTGTACAGTAAAGCTGCAACAGTTTCAATCTCGCTTCTTAAGTACTTCGACGTAGGATAAAAAACTTTTACTATTCTAAGGTCTAGTCCCTTTTAAATAAATAATAATAATAATACCGCTGATTGTAATTACAAGATACTCTGTACCCGATAAAAATTTATCTCTCAATAAAGAATACCTACTGTCCAAACACACCTTCGTACAATTTATTATTAACTAACTTTACTACTTGGCTCCGCCCGAAATTTAAATTCTGATTCTATAAAAATTTGTTTTTTTAGTTTTTTGTGAAGATGGTCACAATCACATGGATTAGTCAGGCATAATGAGCTGATGCACATTCCGTGATCCTAGAGTTTATCGTTCTAAAGTTTTTAGACGACAGACAAACACACAAATAGGTATATACAAGCTTTCTGCTTTATATATTAAGATTTCCAAGCTCTACTTTACTATCGGAACTTTCTATCCTATACGATCCTTAACTTACTCACACAAGCAACCCAACTAAGCTTGCCCCCGCAATTATTCGAAGACTCTCTCTCCTCCAACTCTAACTCCCTCGATGTCCTTAAAAGCCCGTGGAAAATGGTAATCACGTTCATCGATCGGTAAGCTTTCGATCGCCAGGCTCCCGATGATCCCGATTCCGGAGGACCTCGAATCTATCACATTCACCAACGTCCCCCTTCTTCCGCTGGCTTTTTGCGCTACACTCCACCTCCTCCCATCGTTTCGCCATTTCCCTCTCTCCGCGAGCTGATGCACGATGCAGGGGAGAAAGACACGCCGCCTTCTGACCGGCTCGTAGTTGCTCGAAAACCTCTCTTACCTGCGCTCTGCGCTCGGTTCATCCTTCGGCAAGCTTCCGATCGGCTCGCGATCGCCACTTCAACGGGTACCAAACCGCGCTCCCGCCATTTTGGTAGCGGCCACATTCGGTTGCCCGCGCCGGGGGCCAACGTACACGCGCGTCGCGTATCGTACGACTAGTTTCCACCAACATACCTTCGAAAGGCTTAGAAGCACGCACGAAAACGCGCGGTCCCGCGCGCAGATTCGATCGAGGATCTAGAATACCCAGATCGCGGAGGGAAGATGCTCTGATGGGAGCCCTCGGAAGATCCAGCGTGGATCCTCGCGGCTGGTGGCGGAAACAAGACTCATTTTAGGAGACCAGTGGGGGTTCTAACTGTGGCGAAGTTTGCCACTGTGGATCTCAAACTTGGGAACGGGGATATTGGAGGCGGAGGATTGAAGAACTAATAGCGCTCTATCTGAAAAATAAACCAAGTCTCTGAGAAAATTGGAGGATCGACTGTGTTGCACAGATTAAGGATGTTCCGTTGATTCCTCAGAAGATTCTCTGAAAGTGTGACTGAGAGAAGTTTGGAATAGGGAGGTGGGTGTGAGGAATGGCTTAGACGACAACTGGTCTTGTGTCGAACAGTTAATGAACTAATGAGTTAAAGGTAAAAGGTCCACAGCAGTCGATCTCAGTTTCGAATTTAATTTCACTTGCATCGCGGTTCACCGAGCGTTTGGTGTGTCTCGGAGGACCTTTGAGGCGCGTTCCGCGGGGCGAATTCCAAGTTGGAAATCGAGAAGCTGGATGACCAAGTTTGGCCGTCACAACGAATCCGTTTCTAGACGAGCGGGCTGGAAAGTGTAATTCAAACTGCTATTGACTAATCCCGTTCCGCGGCGGGAACGTCACCGCAGATCTTATCGCGGCAGTTCCGCGGAGCCTTCCTCTAGGCCGCAAATAAATTACCGTGGGTGCAGGATCGGGGGAATACGTAATATCGTTTGATGAAATCTGGTCGGCGCTCTTCGACAAATTACTGGCCTTTCGATGGCAGTCCACCGTCCTCGAGGGCTGGCCGATTGAGAGTCGTCGAAAGGATCAACAGGTTCTCCGTCTCGATAGGACGCTGCCAGTTTCTCTGTGGAGTCGATTATCTTGACAGCAAGTGTCCAGGAACATGAACCGATGATCTTCGGCAGTGGATTCTATCGGCACTTCTGGCACGAGTGCCTGATTTTGATCCGTCAATCCTGAGGAGGACGAGCCCACTGGGGAACGGTTCTGAATAGTGGTGGATGCTAATGGAAATATCGATGCACTGATAACGTATGTACGTGGGACTTAAAGTTCTGTGAACTGGGAAATCTCGAGAAGAGTAAGTGTGGTGAACGGTTGGGTGTACTGTCGCGTTCGTGAATCGATTGTGGGGTAGATAAAAGTGTCAGTAGTCTGCGCCAGGTAGAGGTGACTTAACAATTTCATAATATTTTTATAGCATCTGAGAATAGCAGTTCTTTAATTTTATCATTTTTACTAAATTGCATGCTCTCCCCTAAAAGATTAACTTGACACAAAACTTTCCACAAAACTCCATCTTACAAAATATAACTCCTTGAATCCAATATTCCTTAAAAAACTACCACAATCCCCTCAGAATAAAACGTAACACGCAAACTTAAAAATCATTCGGAAATACCCTGCAATATCAAACGTCCAACAGCATAATTCCAAATAAATCTCCACCCTCTCCTCTCTTCTACTCCAAGAAGTCAAACTTCAATCACTAAACCCCTAATTTAATCAATATCCCCAGCAAGCTTGAATAGATCCTTTTGAAAGGGATCTGCCGAAAGTTTGGGATCAAGGGTGAAGGGGCCAAAGCAGTTTGTTCGAGGCTGTCCAGCCCTCTGAGAACTTTGGTCGATTGTCTTCCTGAAGATCTCGCCGGTCGCGTGATTCATCGAGGCCGCTGGTTGAGCAGGTCAGGGACGCGGGTTCTGTGGCTTCAGGCCGGTGCACGTACAACCTGGATTTCTGCACGATTTAACGCGCCGGGGCTTCGGGGACGAGCAGGCCGGCAGACGGCCGTCATTATCTGCGCAACGTGACGATAACGTCCCAACGCTCGGGACGATAACAGACTGCCACTGCTCGATTAATCGCGCGCGTTTATCCAACGATCCCGAGCTCGTTAGGACGATCGGTTCATAGTGGCGTGTTTGGTTCATCCGCGAAGTTCGTAGTCTCGAAAAGTGTGACTAAAACGTGTCTAAAAGTGGACCTTTCAGTGGAGTGACGAAAGGATAGAAACGGTAGAGGGAGTAAAAGTGAGTGGATCGAGGCAGCGGGGGACAACAGTGGTGGTGAGTAGTTGTAAGATTTTCTTTGGGGGTTGTCGACACGATTTTAATCTGTTGACGGTGTTGGAATGGATGAAAGTGTTGGAAAGTTGATTGGAGTTGGAGAGGAGAGTTGGAGAGTTCAATTGGGTTTTTCAGTTTGGATAATTTTGAAGTTGTGTAGTGTTGATTATTTAATTTTTAGTCAAGTAGATTCTTTAAGAAAGGGTAATAAGATATTATAATCAATTGGGGACTAGGTAGGGGAGATCATGGCTAGTTGATACAGGGGCAGGTTGATACAGAAGAATTATTTCGACACCGTATGTATGCAGCTCCATTTGAGCGAGATATGTGAAGATTGTTGTTCAATTCTTTATTACGATCCAGCGTCCGTCTGTGTACCTTGATGTTAACAATCGTTTTTTAACTGTTTTCGTTGATATAGAGAAAAAGTAAATAGATTTGATACATTTAAATTGATCATCCAAATAACATTTTTTCATTAATTTTTTATGTATTTTCTCAAGTTTTCGCTTACTACATATTAAAGAGGAAGGACCAGAGTATATTTTGGTATATTTGTTAGTACGTAATTAATTCAAATAAAAAATGAAAAAATTGAAAACAGAATAACGTATCAACTAGCCCCGCAGTGGGGTAAATTGATACATTTTGTCTTCGTCCAAATAACATTTTTTCATTCATTTTGTATGTATTTTCTCAAGTTTTCGCTTACTATATATTAAAGAGGATGGACCAAAGTATATTTTGGCATATTTGCTATTAAGTAATTAATTCAAATAAAAATGAAAAAAATTGAAAACAGAATAACGTATCAACTAGCCCCGGCCTCCCCTAAATGTATCGTAATAGGTTTTAAATATTCTTCCTGTGGCACGAAGGATTTTAAGAAAGAACAGTATCGAGAAGGGACTTATTAAGACGAATTACACCTCCCTTCCTTCCTCGGTGCTTCTTTAATGAACGATCGACGATTAAAGGAGGCCAAACAAGCGCGCTCTGGTTGATCGAGATATAATTCAAGGATCGAGAGGATCACCGTAGTCGATGGAAGGTTGGGACTCTTAAAAGGTACACCGTGGAAACGAACAAAAAGGAGGAAAGCAACTTACCACCGTGGTAGAAAGTAGCGATGGCGTTCAATACTATCTCATGAAAAATCTCAAACAATTCAATCAGTTTCGTATTTTGAAGCAGTTGGAATATTATTCGAATCTAGATTAGTTTAGGAGGCTCAGTGGTCGTCGAAAGTTTTGACGAACATTTCGTTTTTCATTCAGTATATAAAAAGTTGTTACCTAATAGAAAATTGACTAATTTTAACGCTACGTAGTACGCAAGTACTGTTAACTTTTGACGAAACTTTGAATTTGAAAAAACTCATAATAAACCTTTTCAAATTTCATTGAAACTTACAAGACCTGATAAAAAATACGAAAATTTTCAAGATTTTAATAAAATTCGAAACGATGCAAATTTTTTGTCACACATCCAAAGTGACTGAATACCCATCGCTTAGTAGAAATAGTTTTCCGCTTGCGAAAAAAGAAGTTAGAAAAATTTTTGAGTTTTGAATAAAATTGCGAATAAAATTCAAAGCGATTTGGACTTTATCTCACAGACTTGAAGTAACTCGGGGCTCCTCAATGCCCATCGCTAGTGAAAAGCGTAACGTTATCTGCCCCCGTGAAAATAAGAAACGGGTTGTCGTTGATGGACTGCGCGAACGTGCGGAGCCGCTTCGTTAGAAGATTAACACGGCAATTAAGCGAGTGGAAGAGCAGCGCGTTGCGCCCTTCTACTCTTCTATTTTCGAGATTCGATCGCGTTTCGATTAACAGACACGGGAGTGGCGCGAATCAGTCGTTTTTGTCTAGGAAAGCAGCCCTGATTGCTAGGATCGTTATCCAGATCGTTCTGAGGTTGGAAGAGCACGGCCAATAGGGAGGCGCTCGATGTTAATCGATGTACTTCGAAGCAACTCGACAATAGTGATTTGAAACTCTTCGGAGCAGGTGTACCACGTAGTGATGGATTTGAGCGTATCACAAGTAGCAGCGAACTCTGACAGTATGCCTTCGAAAAGCGAAAGCTGTAAGATCCTTTTTACTAAAAAGAATATTCCCAAATATCTAACGAATCAAGCTCCACTCTCTGCAATTTTCAAAAATCCTACCGACAAGCAACTCTCAAACCCTAATTCCGAAAAGTTCCACGCACAATCAAAAATTAGTTTTACAAAGAAAAATCTCGATACCACTTCCTTAAGGGGGAACCTGATGTAGGACGCTGAAAACACGGTGATTTTTTAAGAATTATTTTCTTAACAAATATAAATTTAATCTTTCCAAAACTTTAAGGGCGTTTTACTGTATATTCAGACAACAAGAAAACTTTTCTTTTATTCAATAATATTTCATTTAAAATTCCAATTTTTGCCTAAAATAAAAAAACCGAAGTTGTTCTTAATTGATATGAACTTATATCGTCGATAAACGAAAAACATTTATGCAGAAATTAAATTAAACCATTTTTTTGCATAAAAACGTCGAAATTTTTCCGTCAAAATCGTAACTTTTTCGTTAAAGTCCCAGAACTTTGTCAATTTTAGACTTTTTTCTTATCTTTTTAATTCATCGACAATATAAATTCATGTCAATTAAGAAAAACTTCGGTTTTTTATTTCAGGCAAAATTGGAATATTAAATGAAATATTATTAAATAAAAAAAATTTGTCTTGTTGTCTGAATATACAGTAAACCACCCCTAAAGTTTTGGAAAGATTCTATTTATATTTGTTGAGAAAATAATTCGTAAAAAAATCACCGTGTTTCCAGCGTCCTAAACCAGGCTCCCCCTTAATTCTATCAAAGCTCAGCTCCCGCAGCCCACAAACCTAAAACAAAATCATCACAAAATTCCCCCACTCTCTCCTCAGAACCACATTTCAATTTACACCCACCAAGACAAACCTAAGGAACTACTGAAACTTCCATCAAATAAAGGAGCAATTTGCAGACCTCGGTTATGAGCAAGAGTAGAGCAACCAAGAAACCACATCTCTCTGGCTCGCATGGAAGCCGCGAAAGCGCGGAAATCAGCGCGCCAGATCGTTTCGCCTATTCTCTCCGATCGATCGTTCGATCACCGTTCCCCGGGCTCACGTCGATCAAAGGCTACCCGTGAGATTTCGCGATCTCCCAGGCTGGATCGACGAGATCCGGCGATAGCGACAGGTGACGGAGACCCGTCGCTGAAGGGACACAGCGATCAGCGATCGAAAGGCGAGCGGGATCGAGATTTCTCGACGGTTCCACGTTCGTTCCTCTGCGAGCAACGCTTCTGCGCAGCGGAGGGTAACTGATGGATCGGCGTTGATTGCTCGACTGGGGTTTATTAACTTCTTCCCGCAACTTCGTTAGAACGGTATCCGCGCAATTAAGCCTCAGCTTCGAGCGAGAAAATATTTCAGCGTTTTCCATGTGAAGCTTTTCCTCGATTTTTCTTCCGTTTTCCTTTTTATCGTGGTCGAAGAAGGTGGGGGACAGCCTCGAGATGAATAGATCCACTGAGATTTTGATCTCGTGCGCGCTGTGATCCAGGTGATCTATGGACTTGGGTGTTGTTATTGGAGGAGTCTTTAGCTTGTTAATAGCGATGAAAGAAGAATTAAATTAATGATTATACGCTTTCAGTTCTTGGTTGTTTATGGGAATGTATAGGACAGTGGCATTTGGAGATTTTCCTGGTGGAAAGTTTGAGATTGAGTTGTTGGAGCTTCGCGATACTTATAATGGTAAACGAAATGTGGGTGTTGGTAGAGTCATCATTTCGATGTGTGTGTTGGGATATTTGAGGCAGTGAGAGCGACAACGGGCCAACCCACATTAAATTTTTGTTTTCCTATTTTATATGATTAGTAGAGCCTATTGGAATACGTTATTGCTACTAACTTAATTTTGATAAAAATGTGGGTTAGTTCGTTGTTGCTCTCACTGCCTCATTTCAACAAGTATACCAGTGGTGTTGATAATTCTGAAACAAACAATGAAATTTTGTGAATATTTAGGGAACTTCCTCCTAATTACATCGCAATTTTTTTTTGCTGCCCAAATTCATTCTAAGGGGGTGTAATTGACCTCCGAAAATTCGGTTATTTTCCGATTTTGTGTTACAACTCGTTGAACTGTAAAATATTTTTTTTACCAAATGATAGGTCTAATTAAAAGAAGTAACTTTTGTCTTGGAACTTTTTGTTCTATCTCTTACAACAGTTCGCGAGTTATACCCCAAAATCGGAAAATACCTGAATTTTCAAGGGTTAATTTCACCCGCTTCGAGTGAATTTGGGCAGCAAACAAAAATTGCGTTGTAATCAGGGGGAAATTCACAAAGTATCAGAATTTTTTTGAATTTTCGGGTTCGGCATCTTCCCTTGTTAGTCACTAATCCTTTTTTTTATATTTTATTTAATTTTGCAGAAGGCTAAGCTGTCTAAAAATCATTTTCCAAAATTGGAACACCCCACAAATATGAATCCATAGAGTCACACTTACGAAAATATATTAGAAACTGAGAATCTTCCAAGATTCTACCACTCAACCCCCTTCTCTATGTGTAAAGCATAATGATCGAGTTGAAAAAACGCGATGGAAATGAATGAAAGTGAAGGAACCTTAGGCTTTCCACGACTTTCATCGATGATCAGCTGGAGGCGCGCGAAGGAAAGTTCGAAATCATTACGTTTCACCCGCGGATTACGGAACTCGTCTAATCATCGTCCTTTAGACAGGAAAACGTTTCGATCGTTAACGTTTCAGTCGACGTAATGCCACGGTCATAAAACGCGAACTTTCGCATCCAGTTGTTCCTTTCGTACGCATCTGCCCGTAGCGATGTTAAAGTGGAAACGTTTTGCTCTCTCTGTGGAAGAGTTTTGCACCATGTTAGGGAATACGACAGGAGAAATTACTATCTCCTGCACGACGAGGGCTATTTGTCAACTGATTGGTTCCACTTTTGCACCCTCTTTCACGTCGGATATAAATGATTCCATGCAATACATTTCTCTCAAATGTACAGGGCGTCCTAGAATAAATGGTGAATATTTTAGGGGTGACTACAGCACATTTAAATAATAAAAAATGTTTATACAAACATATGTCCTAATTGGCTTTGCTTTCGAGTTATAGCGAACTTTATATCGCCTATTGACAGTATTGAAACTCTTCAGATACGAGGAGGGAGGTCCTTTCGAACATATCTTATGAAAGTAAGCAGATACAGTTTGTTGAAAATCAAATTTGCTTCTTTTATTATTTAAATGTGCTGAAGTCACCCCTAAAAAATTTCCCACTTATTCAGGGACACCCTGTATATCGATTAGAAGAAGAATTATATTTCACTTTGTGGGGTATTTTAATTACATCATTGCAGAGATATAATTTTTTAGTTTAGTTTTAATACTAATATGAAAAAGAAAAATTTGAATTTGTCTGTGCAGAAGTTTGACAAACCTGTAACATTAAAAGTTTGAAGTAGGATTCTTAGGTATGTTGAAAGTTTTAATTTTTTGAAGTGCAATGTTTAGTTAAAGTAAACAATGTGGTATATTTCTGTGTGGATGACTTTGAAGAATGGACTGTTGAAAATAATTATTTTATTATATTTTCAAATGATTGTGGAGAATAAATAATTGTGTATGGTTGGAAGAAATGTCATATGTGCAGTGTAATATGTTCACTGAACGTCTACTTTAGTTTGGTAAGTCGACGCACTGTGCAGAATATGTATATGTATTTAGGACACTTAATATTACTTGTTGCTTGATCGGTTATTACTTTCTCTTTCGATTGCCATTAATGATTGCGTTACGTGCACTTCTATTTGACGACTCAATGATATAAAATTTCCTCTGCTTCGAGGTACTTTTAAATCCACTTACAGCAAATTCAAACTCAAATCGTAAAGAATTACACGCGATTATTTAGATTTACTTTCGTTTCAATTCAACCACCATAATACATCAAATTACACACAAATAACATAAAACTTTAATAGGATTCCAAGTTATAAGAGATAAAGAGTTTTGAAAAATTATTAATCGTACCTATACCAATCAACTTTTTTAATTTTTCAATGCAATTCAAATTCCACTAGAGCCACACTGAATTCATTCTGCACTGTACGAAATGGTGCTGGAAGATTATAATAAAGATTGGTAAGATTACGCTAACGCATTTTGCGATAATACTATCACAAGATTACCACGCAACAGTTTCACAAACATCTTATTAAGCCTAGCGTTTCTTGAGGCAACTCGAAGTAGAACATCTCAATATATGAATGCCTAACCCAATCAGCTTGAGTGTAGCGCAATGCCAATATTATCTTCGTATTAGACAGACATCAATATGATATAAATAATCCATTCAACCACATATAAGTATCTCGTGACGTTGCCATTTCCCTGTAGCCTCTGCTTCGCTTTTCTCCCCTTTTACGTACCCACCGTCAGAAAGCGTCTGATTACTGAATATTCAACGACCTCGTCACATATCAGCGCGAATCCTCCGCAAAAATGGTCGAGAGCCAAATAAAATCGCATACTCGTTTTCGTTCACTCTCGACGTCGCGACACCTTCCCTCGTGAATAGATCGATTTATCGGCGGCTCGTTATGCAAATCGAGTTCTCTTTCACTCTGCTCCATGTTTCTCCGCTTCGCGAGCAGTGTACGCGTAGATTTCTGCAGTTCCACCTGCAGTTGTTTCGCAAGGGAAAGAGCAAATCACTCTTTCACGAACGATAATTCATTTCTCTTTGATTTCAAACGAAAATGAATATTAACTACTTAATATTCACAATCAGTTATGTATCATGTTCTTTCCTGGGTGCCCTGAAAACAACCACGTAATATTAGAAGGGTCTGTAAAATTTTGTATTCTTATTGGTCACAGACGAAATATCACGTGTTTGGTATCGCTACACTTTTCTTCCTTTTATATCTCCATAAATTATAAATTCAATTTCCTGAGATCTTGTACCGAGCTACTTAAATAGCTGAATGAAACTTAGAATTCTTTTAGCCATATTGTTTTAACTTAATTGGGTTGTTCAGGTGCTGATGTTTAATTTTGGTGAAGGGATGATGTTGAACCGAGAGTAGATTTATTTTGACAATGCATTGCTGCAGAATATTTTAAAACACTTATTATAATTTCTTCAATGGTGGCTTAATCCTAACGAAAGAGTCAGTAGAAGTAGGATGGATTTGAATAAAGTTTTTTTTGAGTAAAGTATAAGGATTAAAGTGTTTATAGAAGTTAAGTGGTGGCGTTTCGTTACTATCCATTAAGTCTTATATGTGTAGAAATTTCAAGTGCGCCACTTGGACGTTGCGATTCCGTGTAAACCGTTTCGCAAGATCCTTGCGCCTGTTCCGATATGGAACACGATTGATCAATATCGACGTCTGAGAGCACAGAAATAGAGAATCGACGATGGTCCACGCGTTCCTTTTCCTTTCGAAACGGTTTTCTTCGGAAAGCTGGCCAACCTCTTTGTCGAACAGGTTCGCAAAGACTCTTTGACTCGAGGGATCTTTAATTACGAGCGTTGCACGCTTCAGCTTTGTACACATAGCAAAGTGCATTCTAGGTTTAGTGATTTCTAAATGTAAAAAGGATCGTGATTATTTAATATGTATTATAGTGTTTTCATATTAAAAAGAAGGCTCTAATACAAAATTGGAGAAGATTCTACTACAATTTTCATCTTCATATATTGATCAATTTGAATACACTTTTCTACAGGGTGATTACAAGTGTGAACAAAATGCAATTATACACTCCGCGTCAAAATTAAAGGAAAACTATAATTTCGCGAAAATTTTGGTCATTTTCAAATTGCTGTATCTCTGCGAAAAATGGCCGCAAAAATATTTAAAAAAACATTTTAACGCATGAGGTTTCTAGTTTTTTAATCAAAGACTCGAATTTTTCTTTTCGTCCATTATGATACTGTTTTATCAAGATGAAGCGCAGGAAAGGAAGTTTCAGAAATTTTTGCCTAGTAAAAAAAAATTTCCGGTAATTTCAATGAAGAGCTCTTATAGAGCAAACATTTGTCTTTAATTTCGTTTTTTTTTTATTTGTTGTATGATTTTTATTGTCCGAGTTATTTGCGATCGAAGCAAAAAAGGTACTTTTCATTTTGAACACCTATAACTTGCGAACTCATAATCGTAGACAAAATTTTCATGAGTGTTTTGGAAAGCTAAGAAAGTTTCCTTTCAGTACCTTTAGTTGCCAATTTAATGAGATTTTCTTTAATCGTATTAAATCCATTTTAAAATGACCCCAAAAATTGTATCTTTACCATTTTTTAGAAAACATGATGCCACTTCAAGGGAAATCGTGGAATCATTCAATTGGCCACGTTTTTTGCAAGTTAAAACTACCCTTAAACACTGTGCAAAAGGCCAGACCGATCAGATTTTTATTTCTGTATGTCCGCGATGGTCAAACATGCGATATGATCTGAAAAATTGAAAGGTTACCAGTTTTACGTTATGTTTCTCTTCAAAACCCTTTTTCTGTTCTTGCGGCTTTTGAACGATTGTTCCACGCTATTCATGTTATTTCAATGTCATTTTAGTAAAAAGGAAAGATTTAAAAAATTTAAGAAAACATTTTTATTCAAACTCCTCGCAATGACAAAAACTAGTGTACATCGACAACTGGCATTAGCACCACCCAAAGCGATAAAAATGTTTTTCTGAAATTTTTTCAATCTTTTCTTAAATTTTTTCAATCTTTTCTTAAATTTTTGAAATCTTTTCTTAAATTTTTGAAATCTTTTCTGAAATGACCAAAATTTTCGGGAAATTATAGTGTTCCTTTAATTTTTACGCGGATTTTTACTTATTATAATCTGAAATGCTGACCCATATCAATTATAGTGAATCAAAAGTGTACAAAGAAAGTTTCTTATTGACGTCTTTTCATAACAGCAACTCCAATAGATAATGTTTCTAATGACAATGTTGGTTCAAGTGGTAAGTATGACACAGTGCTATATAATTACTGGTATGTGTAAACATAATTGAGGAGTTGAAATGGTAAGTGATGTAAGTGCCAGAAGGGAAAATTTTCAGCATTTTCTTTTAATTTCAGCTCAATCTTGTAACATAGTTAGAAACTAAAATAAATTATTCTAGCACTTACAGCCTTCACCGCCGTATTCAGCAAGGAATTTAAATCCTTTTCCACTAAAAAATTAATTTTCAATTTGTTTGGCACTTAAATCGTTTACCACTTCAACTCCTCAATTGTTTAATTCAATCTCAACGGCTGTTGCAAATGGAACTAGACACACCATGAACTCTACGTACACATGGTGAACAGGGACGAAGAAACCGGAAGTGTCGTCGAATTCCGGGGGCAAGTACACAGAATTTGCATCCCACACGAGGTACACGCAGATCGCCGTTTAACACGAGCGATCCCTGGAGAATTCAACACCGTTAGAGACCGTGCGAACCACCGATAAAGATAAAGGCCTTCTTGCCTCCAAGAGAACCGCCTGACGCAAGTAAATGAAATCCGCCATTACTCTTGGATCTTCCTTCCTTCTGGGGTACGATGGGAAAGATGCATCTTTGTCTCCTTTGTATAAAATATAGCATTTGCTTAATCGTTTGATTCTCATAATGGAAACTGATGGATCGATAGAAATGAAAAATGAGTCTCCGTGTTGAAGAATGTTTTTAGGAAAACTTTACGACTGGTAAATTTAATTAATGATTTATTAAGTATTCTTAATGTGTAGAGTATAATTTTATTCTGGAGAATTCAATAAATTTGTATTAAATGTAAATGAAATGTGTTATTCTTTGTTAACCTTGTTCGTAGATTTTTCAGTAGTTGAGAAAAAGGAAATGGAAAAAATATTGGGAAAGTAAGCATGTATGGGGAGAATAGAGAGATTTTATGTAAGTAATTAGTGAGCTCGTGGAACGTGGTATAATCTGTAAAGAATTTCGAAATAAGGACAGCTGTCTTGGGTTAGTATTTTAGCAAAGATCGAAATTTTGGAATAGGAGAATATGATGGCAAAAGAGGTGGCAAATGATTCCACGGCTCTCACGAATTTCTGCGATTGTAACGTGATTTTCAGAAAATTACACACACTAATTTTCACTATTTTGGTGTTTTTGCATTTGCACCGAATTCTAAGTCATTTGTGGGAATTCAATTGTACAATAATGTAATTTTGTGTATTTAGAGAAGTTTCTGAAATTCCTTGAATTTTTTTAGAGGTAAATGTTGCAATTTTGTGTATTTTATTATGAGTATAGGTTATTTCGCATCATCGTGTTTTTGTGGGAATCCCTAATGTTTATAGAACCCAGGATTATTAATCTACCTGTAGTCGGTAAAGCTTCATTGTTATCGTCCGTCGATTGTTACTTCAAAGCTCAGTTTTTATAATTCTAACCACTTTGAGTTACCTTTATGCTCCATTTATAAATGCACTGTGTGTGTTTCTATAAATTGTTATGCACTAATAAATGTTTTTATCGCAATTATAGTCATTGATTGCGCTTAAATCAATTCAACGGGAATGCAATCGCAGTTAATTTATTGTATACGAGTCCGATGTAACTGTATCTATATAAAAGAGAATGCACAAGTATCTTAAATATTTAATTAAAGATCCACCGTAATTGAGTTTAATATCTGTTAATTCTTAAATTATACAGACTGCACTATATATTCAAAGAATATAGATTATTTCAGTACTTGTTGAATCTTTCTTTCACATAACAAAGTATGTAATTCATTATTTAAAATTCAGTTAAGATTTAATTCGGTTATTAAGTTTTATGTACGTGTAAACTACATAAAATTCCAAATTTATCTTTCCATTACACAATTCGAAATTGAAGGTTTATATTAAAATTGTGCTAATTCAGATTTTATATCATTAGTGAATTCGAGAAGTTACAACATTAAATTTCATTTCACTGCGATTTTCTTATTATTCAGAGGGAAATATTTCTGCAATCTTGTTCTTGGGTATCGTACAGAAGATACATTGAGTAAGATTTTACCATTGGCTCTTCCTGCAGAGCACGCGAAGTTTTCGTATAACGGGCGATTAAGGGATAATATCGAACTAACAATAAGATAAGAATTGTGTAGCGTTCTTTCTGATAAACATCTTGCTTTGGCAAGTGGAGCATTTGTGAACCTGTTCACAGCGTAATAAATTTCTTGAAGAACGTAATATTTTTTATATTTATACGTTGCATTCACATCGAAATAAAAGCGAAGCAGGAGAACTGCAATCTTAAGTCAGCTTTGTGTCCCTTTGATTGTAAGAAGGTGGGGAGGGGTAAAAATATTCAGTATCTTTTCAATTCTTGAAGTCTTCAAATTTGGAATTTTCGTTTCACAGGATCTTTCTAATTCAAAATATAGAACCCTCATTTTGCATGAAACACCATTTGAACATCAGAACACTGTAAATTAATTTCATTAGTTAAGTTATTTAAAACCCTCATCGTCAATTTCAATAATTTCTTACATCTTCATTTATAGGGTTGCTAACATTACCCAGCACTCATCTGGAGGATTAGCAGAAATAAATAAAAAAAATTTCAAGAAAACACATATTATTTTATTTAACAAAATAAAATAACAAAAATAAATTTTCTTCATAACTTCTAAAGTTTATAATTAGAATAATCTGTATAAAAAAATGTACATATACTATTTATTATAGTGCAGGTAGTATAGGTACATAGTATATTTATCAGAAAATAAATAATTTAATCCATTCAGTGATGTACGATGCGTTCGAAAAATAAAAGAATTATTATACCTACGTAATTTCATACTGCAGAATAATGGACTGCTTTTTAAGATTAAAGGGTAATATTTATCACATTCCTGGAGAAATTACCAGCAAAACTGTAGACTGGAAAAATGTCACCAAACCAGAACTCTCAAGGCGAAAATTGCATTGTTGGCAATTCTATTCATTTACCACATTTACCATCAACGAACACTAACAACAACAATACCCAAAAATCCAATCATCACATATACTCCCATATTTATGACACACATTTCCTAACCCTTCCACTCAAAAACATTTTCACTTTCCCGTCCACTGTTTTACACGCCAACGATTTCCACAGGAAAAATGAACATATCAATTCGCTGGATCAGTGTCTCCTTAAAGTGACGGGAACTCTCAGACATCCATGTGGAACTGGACAGCGACTCACGGCGGCACGTGCTCGATTTCCCGCGCGCGCCACCAGGGGAAAACGATTAGGTTTCCTCGGGGAAGAGAAACGTTTCACGACAAGCTGTATATCGTGCTCGTCCGTCAGCGATCTATCATCGGTATTCTTCCTACTTCTACCGCCTCCTGTCTGTCGGTCCCTTCGCTCCTATTACAGATGCATATATCGCCTCGTATTGATTATGCGAGCGGTGTAGTCCGAGCGACGTGTCACTATCGATCGGCGATAAAGGTGTGGGTGGAACGTGGACGTTCCAGTTTCCTCGACCTGGTATTGCCTGTTTCATTTCTTCCTGCTCGTTTGCATTTGTCGCGGATTCTGCCGTCGTGACACCATATCATTCAGAGTCGCTCGAAAACGCGGCATCGTACTCCACTCGGTGGGAACAGTTGAATCGTGAGGATTGTTAGAGTGTTCCGTGTCGCTGGAGGACAGGCGACCGATTCGAAGTGTTTTGAAATGGATGTTGATTTCGTCAAACGTTTCACTGAATGCGGTAGTGGAGTAAAGTTGTATCTTACTAAACATAGCAGTTGAATTTTCAGCTTAAGGGCACTTTCCCATCAAAGCACTCCAACAATAGGTCATTTTTAGGATTTTATTTAAACCTTCGTGGTCACATAGAGTGTGTCGCACCCCGAGTGCGGCTTTGTCTATATTTCTGTAAATTTTTAGACTTTAATATAAAATTTAAAAATTTAACTATTTAAAACTATTTTCTTTCGAACACACATTTCAATATATCAAAATTTTCATTTCTAGGAGAAGACTATTGGAGCATGATTCTATGTGTATTACGAGTGTATTATTATCACTCAAAAGTTGAAAGATGAAAAAATTCGAAAATGGTAATTCAAAAATGACGCTGGGTTCCAGTGAACCTTGTGTGACCAATTTGTGATTGTAAAAAGGTGTGACCACCGGGGGGTTAAAGAAAAGTAAACGTCAAAGTGTTAAAACTTTTTAGGCTGTATTTGTACATCATTGAAGATAATATTTTTTTGATATCGTCTAAAATGTGTAGACATTTACTTTTTTTTTAAAAATGATATCCTAAAAATAATCTATTTTTAGAGTGATTTGATGGAAGGGTACTTAATCCCAAACCTCGAAATTAAGAAATTTTATAAATGAAAATGTTAGAACAATAGTATCTACTATCACAATCTGAAGGTAGTTTGCTCGTTAGATTCAGATAAATCTTGACCAACCACAAAATAACTTTAATCATACGCAACGACTTCGATAGCATATAGCTTTTCTTAAGATTAACATTTCGCAATGACTTCTGTTCCCTTTTACCCACCAAAGAATGCCACTTTAATGCATTAATATGATCCAATAAAAAGAACCATTACAAAACTTAAAAAATTATTTTCAAAGTTAATCTGAATTTTTCAGCCAGCATATTGATCTTCCCCCTTAAGGGATTGAGCCTTGTTGGGCTGAAAAATAGGTAAATGTTTGTGAATTTTTTGTACAAAAACGGTCCGACAAATTAATTTGAGGTTTGGCAGGCTGTTTCACTGTATCTTGAACTATTGTTCTGAATTTTGGTGTGACAGTAAAAAAAAAAACATAGCAGATACAAAGAGAGCGTTGAAAAATAATCGAGTGATGCTGGCGTTGACGAAAAGTACTGTAAGGGTTATCCGAAACATAAAAAAGAAAGGAGATTGTTAATCTATATGAATGTGGTTATCGGTGGTAATAGATGCATTAAGAAAAATAAAAAATGTTAAAATGGCAGCCTTTTGAAGAAGGCGAAGCGTCCTGATTTGAGTCTGAAACAGGTTTTGCCCCAAAATCGCGAAAAATTCTTTAAACATAAAAGGAAAGGTAACAGATAAGGCAATAAATCTACTACCGCCGATAGCCACATTCATATAGATTAATAATCTCATTTCTTTTTTGTGTTTCGGATAAACCTTACAGTATTTTTCGTCAACGCCAGGACCACCCGATTATTTTTCAACGCTCTTTTTGTATCTGCCTTATTTTTCACTGTCACACAAAAATTTAGAACAATAGTTCAAGATACAATAATACAGCCTGCGAAACATCAAATTAATCTGTCGAACTGTTTTTGTATAAAAAATTCACAAAGAATTACCTATTTTTCGGTCCAACAAGGCGCAACCCCCCTTAACCCTAGAATACCCTCTGCATAATATTTACATGCAAGTCTAACACTTCCAAGAATTACTGCCCTGCCAGTACCTCCACTCTTTTGCCGTACCAGCAGTGCCACTACGAGTGTTTTATTTTCATTTTCTTATCTGTCTCTTACTTCAATTTTATGCAGTTGAATTGTACACTTAAAATAAAAGAATAAAAAAATTGTGGCAAATATAAATTTTTAATTACCAATAAAAACTAAAATAAATATTCAATAGAATTCACTAAATAACACGTTACAGGCTATACGTAAATTTTAGTATTCTAAAATTCTAGGGTTAATGCTCCACTGAAAACTTAACACTTCACGCTGCCTTCCATCCCCAACCAAGATACCAATTTCATTGATACCGTCGATGCAATAAAAGGGGGGGACCCCTTTCACAGATTTCACCCCCGGTAAAGAGCGTTGAATTAACATATCATTCGAGTGCGCTCACATACCGCAGGCCGCCTGTACTTTCGTTCCCCTAGCTTCGTTCCCCGCCACTCAAGTATGAACCCCTTCGAGGGAGCTTCGAGTGACATCCTTAATGGCTAGGGAGGGGGTGGGCGATTGCAAACAATTTCGCAACATCGACGCGCGCGACAAATTACCGCGAGCGCCGGGCCGCGGCAGGGGGAGGGAAAGGGACGAGGGAGAGTCAGTGCCGTCGGTGGAGGCGCGCGTAGAGGGTTCGCGGGTGGCCGTGGGGGCTGGCTGGAGGGGGATGGTCGCGAGGAAAAAAGGGGCGCAGCCGCGGCGCGCGGCCACCCCCGCGGGGTTGCACGTTTGCTCGCGCGCCGCCTCGTCAGTCTCGGTCAGTCGTCTGCGGCCGAAAGTCGCGTGCAGCAGAGAGGCGAGGGAGGAAAGGAGGAAAAAATCGAGTGAGACACCGGTGGCGAGGGAACGGAGGATGGCGGGGTCGTGGAAGAGGAATGTCTGGGGTAAGAAGCCGAGGGAAGATGCGGTGAGACCGTGTAGGGTAGGTGTTAGGTGGCTCGGGAGAACGTGGAGAATTGCTGGTTGGGAAAGTGAAGGGAGGAAGAAAATAAAGATGAGGGAAAGTGTGAGAAGTAGGTGTGCAGATGGGGTTAGATTTTTGGGAGATAAAGATTTATGGGGCGGTTTAATTTGGTGTAGAATCGATGCAAGAATGATGTAGAAACGGGGAAACAGATAGGGTCCGCGTGAGGGATGTGGTGAAGGGGTGGCAAGTGGACATAGAGGGACGTAGGAAATTGTGGGGCAAGGTATCAGAAGGCATTAGGTCGATTATTTATGATTGATAAAGAAAGGGCGCTAAAGGGGAGGAAAGATACTGCGTTACTGTAAAAAAGGTAAAATGTACGGAGGGATTGCAAACTAGTAAAGGGTAAGACGTAAGTGTGGGCTACGTGGGAAAGAAAGAACACAGAAAGTGGTAAGTTCAATTATGAAAAAGGTAAAGGTAGATTCGAGTATGCGAAGAAACAGCATAACGGGAGAGGAAAGAGGGGAGGACAAAGAGTCCACAGCGGAGAAACAAGAACATGTTCACCTCTTGCTGACGATTGGCTACGCATTAATATCTTTCCAATATTTTTTAAATAATGATGGAGCGTGAAAAGAGCTGAAATCAGCTTTCGAGCGAATTCTTCAACAGTGACAAATTCATTCTTGCCTAATTCGGTTTAGCAGATTTCTGAGTAAACACTTAACTTCGAAATTGCAATTTCCCAGTCGAAATATTGTAAATTATCTTTGGACTTACGTTAATGGTATTCTTTCTGCAAACGTTTCTCATTGTTCATTTAAATCTCTGCAGCACGATATACCTACACATCACTTTGACTTGAAACTCAAGGTGAAACTAAAAAAAGGAACAAAGTATTCTAGTTGAAAAAATTAAATCCTGGCACAGCGTTGAAGAAACTGTCTATTTACGTCAAATTGGTATTTATTAATAATGGATATTGCTCTTCATGTCAAATGGATGAGAGTACATATTGGCAAAGTTTCATTGCTTCATTGCACGCTCGTTGAAAGAAACCTATTACTTATTGAACGACCGAATGCAGTAGAAGCTCCCTTATCTAAACCATTGGGGGACGCAACTCCAATTCATTTTTCTCAATCACCCGACCCCACTCCCCCGATATTCCACCATACACTTTGCCTATTATCAGACCTCCACACTAAAACTACAAACAGACAACGACGCTTTTTTCCCACAAGGCAATTTGATGGGTCGCGACTGATATTGCATACTCACGCACTTCCTACCTTTCCCAATCAATCTAATCCCCCACTGTCTCTGCGAAGTGGTCACATAATACAAGAATACCCCAACACTGCTCTCGCCTTCCACCTTCCCAAACGTCCGACGAAAACTATACCCCGCACAAAAGCCGTTTACAGCTGAAAAAAAGAAAGCGTTTCAGCTCGCATGTCCGCATAATCATTGTTCGCCCACAAGACCAGCATAATGGGCTGCCGAAGTTCGCCGAAACATTTCTGGACCACTCCACGCGAACACACGCTCCATTTGGTAAATAGGCCACTCGAATAACAGAGCGCTCGGGTAACGGAGGTTGGCGCGCCGCGCAGGAAGAACCTTCGCCTTGAAAACGAATTAAAGGTAGGGAACGGGTGGCGGCCAAGGAAAAGGTGGTTGAACGAAGGGGAGGAACGAGTGGAACGAGAGAGGCGTGCAAACCGACGGCAGGGAAGAGGGACCCCGCGCGCAGGAGTGACTCGAGGCCCATCAGTATCGTGGTTTCCGTGGAACTGGACGGAACCGAGCGGAACCGAATGGAACGCCGCACACGGTGGAACGCGGCAAGGTTCCGCGATGGGCTCTGGTCGGTTTTTCGTGTTCAGTTCGTGTGCCGAGCTCGGCCCGTGCACCGTTCCTCGCCTCGTCTCGTCTCGTTTCGTCGCCGTCGCTCCCTTTGAAACGGTATCGCGATCGACGGCGCGTTCCCCCTCGGCTACCCGTTGAATCGCGATCGCCACGGACCGGAAGTACCTCGAACACGCGACGATCGAAGGATGATAATCATCGATCGAGTGTCGCCTGTGAGCCTCGAGTCTCTTCTTGTACATTGGACTCAGTCGGCGGTTTTCTCGCCTTTCGAAACGGTGTGGTCGAAGAAAGTTGATTATTTTTCGGAGAAGTTCAGGCTGGCTTTGACAGGTGGATTTGTTCATGCTGAAGCAGCGTTTTTGAGGGGAGAACAGGATGGAAGGAGTGGACAGAGATGTTGAGTTGAACGGTTCTTCTTTTGGAGGAAGCTTCTTTTATGAGATTTGTAGGGGTGTAAAGTTGAGAGTGTCACTGGCTAAAGGTTGTAGAACTGAAAGGGCCTTTGCAAATGTTATCAATAGAATTTTTGAATTACAAATATTTACAAGTAAAATCATGTAGTGTTTATTAAAAAATATAGTGGAAGAGCATACGATTCTGTTATCAGATATGGCTAAATTATTTTAACTGTTCGATATACACTGATAATGGCTGATATGATATAAGTGAGATATCAAATTATGTAACACTTGCTTTATGATTCGCGTTATTCTTTGAACACTGTGAAATTTCACTGGAATTCTAAACTTCGTAAAAACTTCACTTCGATTCTGTTTTCAATTAACAAATTGCATACCATCGATATAGAACATTCAACGATGACCAAAGCTTTGGAGTTCTCAATTTAAAAAAAAAAAATTTTGCTAACTAAAATGGATGATCGTTCGATGCAACGAAGAGAACTGACCGTGACCGCGTGGAATGCAGACACGTGGTAGAAAAGACGTTCAGAGTCATTCATTTCACTGTTACAGAACGTCTGCCATATGGCTGATTTTTTTTAATAACACCGACAGCTCCTAAGAAATGGAATTTCCTTTAAATAGATTTTTCAAACGCTGACTTGAGGTTTACAGATAAGTGCCAATCGAAGGCTGAATCGATTCTAAGTAATAAATTGCTCGCATCAGGCTGCCAGCGCCGGGAAATGCATTCAACGAGCTAAACAAATTGTTGCAAAACGTCATTGCAACGGTGCACGACAACGAACAGCCTCGTCTTACTCGTCTCATCTGCTGACACTATAAATTCCCCTTCCGTCGCACCATCGCTCTTTTCAACGTCAGCCAGAAACAATCCATTTTCTCTGCTTCTCCTCGTTCATTATATTTTCGTCGATCCTCGCCGATAATTCCCACGAATCGCTTCGTTTTACCGTGGAATCATTGCGAAATTTCACGGACAACTCAACGAGAACTAATCTCAATTGAGAAGGTAAAATGAACGCCAGGATAGTTTGATTCGACGCAGCTAGAAATGCAGAGTTTATAGATTCAGAGAAACATTCATGTAAATGAGAGGAGCTCTCAAAGTTTCGGTCACCAATTTGGTTCAAACTTTGCATATTACATATAATTATTTATTAAACGCGTGGGACGTACTAGTGAATATTTTGCGAAAAAATCGAGTTCGAAACTTTGCTTTCTGAAATAAAAACATTATGTAATTAATTATAAAAATAATTAAAAATTGCAGAAAGTGTGTATATGATTAGAGAAAAGAATTGATTTAATTTATTTGTATAGGTGTAGTTGGCACTGGAAGAAACAGAACTCAGTTATCTCGTATAATATTTTATTACACGTTTTATACAAACTGCAAAGTTTCAAAAATTTCGAAGTCGTTACATTCTACGAGCGGCCTTCAACAGCCACTTTTGCGCAATCGTGATAATTCCATATATGATTGATTCGATTTCGATACACTTCACAATTGAATCGCCACACTCGCGATTCTCGTTTAATGAGAAGAAACAATTAGCTTCGCCGTAATTTCGCGTGATTTTGAAGCCGTAACTTTAATTTTATAGGCGAGAATAATTTAGTTTGGCATTTCTGATTGGATCATAACACGTCTTAGGATTAAATGCTTATTCGACACTTTCGATACTTTTTTATAGGTTCAATTGCGCTTGTGTGATTTGTAATCGATTCATGAGAATTTTCTTCCAATTCTACAGAGTAGAGTAGGAGAAATATTGTTTAGGATTTTAGTAAATTAAGCTTTACAATTTTCAATTATTATCGAGTTGTTCCTTCACAAAATAAAATTAAGTAAATCCTCTGTTATAGAAATTGTCCAAAAATCCAGTGAAAAAGAAAATGTATATTAAAATACAGGAATCATGATTATTCCTGGTTCGATAAAATTACTGTCGATTCTCAAACGCGTTACAGATGAAACAGAATTAGAAATTTCTGAGGCGGGTCGTCGTTTCATTGCTTGATGTACTGTTTAAAGCTACCATTAAAACCGATTCGATAACGATCGAGTCTGCGAAATCGCAACGAAGTCGGCCCATTGACTTTCAATTTCAGATCTATTCTGTTCTCGTGACTAAATCATTCGCCAACGCGGTACGGGTCAACACGTTTTACAAATCACTTGTGAAATCTCGTGGCCCACACAGAAAGTGGCCAACCAAAAGCCCACCTCTCTCGTTCTTTTGTCTCCTATGAATTCGTTTCGCAAATCTCGATACGGTTTGGTTGCTGCCAAGGGATGTAAATTCCTGTATCATACGATTGAATTTTGATGGACGAGTTGGAATACACTTATTTCTCTCTGATAGAAACTAGTGTGATAAAAATAGAAAACAAATGAGAAGATTTTACACTGAATCTATTAATTATAATACAAAAGTCAATGGGGATTTACTTAAAATAGGAAATACTTTATATATCGTTCAATTACACTTGATTACCTATGTAAAATCAAAACTTCATTAGAATTTTCTTCTGCTATTCCCTTTTAATTATCATTGAAAAATATTGGCCTTTGCATTAACGTTTGTATCAACTATGCAGAAGAAATTTCTGTTTGGGAGAATTGCTGAACATCGTTCGACAAAGAATTTGTAGAGCAGCGGGTCACGTGCATCGTGTAAAACGTAAGACAAAAGGAAAGAGAAAGGGAAATACGTATTGTGCAAGTATTGACGTCCGAACGAGGGAAAAGTGGTGGAAGTGAAGATCAAGGACACCAGGAAGGTTCTGGCGAGTCTTGGCACTGGAAGAATTCACAGATGTGCAGTGTATAATCGTGGATCTTGCAATGCCATCACTTGCTGGATACCGATTCAACGTGAGCATCGACAGAAGGGGTTAATTGTGCTAGAGTTACTGAACCTTCCGAAATTATGGACTCAGCCATTAATTAACATGGCTTAAAGGTACGAAATATTTCGTCTGAGTCGATGATTACTTGTAGGACACAGAAAAAGTAGGAATTATTCACGTAGATATTAGTTGGGACGAGATTCAATTACTTGATCATATTATTCTTAAATTCACGTGACATGGCAATAGATTGCACTGGTACACTACTGCATTTTATAGACCTTATTACTTCAACTTTGAAACCTTTTCGAATCTGTTCGAGTTGAATATCGGGACGTGTATTACATTATACTAGGTCCTTGGTAATTTTGCAAATTATAGCAAAGAGTGGATTTATTGTTATAGAGCCTTTTTCTAAAATTGTTGTAATTTTGGCATTATTAGGAGGAAGATATTACTCTAGGAAAAATGAAATCTTCTCCTCCAGCCCACAAATTTGGAATTTTATGCCACTGAGAATACGGAATACCGAGTGATTTTTCTGTTGTCCATAGAGAGTGGTACGAATTTCGACTTGGCGTTCGATGGTCCCCATAACTGTGTCAATTGCGAAAGCAATAATCTCATGACACCAGACTACTGGTAGCTAAAGACTTCTCTAACTGGCTATCGGAGCAAATCATTGGTTAAAGATTCGTTCGAGCGTGCTGTTCACTTTAATCGGTGAAAGTAGATGCACCGGAGAAGAGTCACTCCTCTGGTGCATCCACTTGCATCGTGGAGCGTGTTGTTCCTGTTGTCGATGGAAGATTAGCTCCTTCTGCTCGTACAAATGCGATGCTTGAATCTTTTCCAACGATCGATCGAATCTTGTACTTTCGAGGAAAAGAGCGTTTTGTATTTCCGCCAGCTGAAAGGATAAATTTCTTTTTGCAGTTAACGAGCCGCATAGTAACACGGGGGAAAAGGCATTCATCTCGTAAGATGCTTCGTTTTCTGTTTCAATGGAAAGTAGAAATGAGTAATGTGACTCAAAATAGGGACATCTACTGGGATGCAATATTTAACGGCGGGAGGTTGTTAATTTAAAGATTGATTCTCCATTAGTGATCCATATGCTTCTTTGGGTGCAGTTTTCGAGTTTCATAGTGACCACTTTAAATTTAAACAGTATTTGCAAATTGCATTGTGTGATCTATATTTCCACACTGTATTCAGTTGTGAATTGAATTTTGAAAATGGAAAAATTTATAGATATCCTCTGTGAAAACTAATATGATTGAAGATATTTCGACTGTGAAAACTCAAGTTAATTAATTTACATAAATGTTATTAAATGGTGAGTAAACTGAAACATCGTGAGTCGATTTAATCGCTGAGACCTAGATAGTGGTTGTTACAGTTAAGCAAGCAAAAAATTATGTAGAGCAGCGTTAAGGAGAGAAAAAGGGTTACGATCCTTTCACAGCGTCAATGATTAACAAATTTCTTGGCAATCACTGTCTGCTTTCTCGATCCTGAAGATTATTCACGATCTGGATCAATTTACTTCGATGTATCGAATCGATTACTGCCGTCGTAAATGATGTTAATTGCGATCTCACGGTTGAGCGTATTTTGATAAGGAAATGGGAAGAGATTGGGTGAAAAAATTTCTGCTCGCATACTCTGAAATTGTTTTCTTTTTTCCCTTCCTGTGAGTTGCAGCTCCTCTTCTTTATTCCACAAATTGAACCTATATAATTTTTTAATACGAATCAGATTTTAATTGCTCATGTTATTTATTTTTTCGTTTTTTGTATACGTTTACCTTTCCTATAGGTAAGATTTATGTAAAATATAATTATTAAGGAATGGTGGACTTGCCTAAAAATTATTCTATGGTGTGCTTTAATTCGTCGTGGATCAGAAATTTTTCTCCGTTTCGTGGCATCTGTAACCAAAACAAATTATTCTGTTAGACAGATTTTTAATTTGCAATGTGTATTGTAATAAATGTGAATACACTAGGGCACATTTTATATAATTACAGGTAATCGTAGTTTGCAGAGGCTGACTACCATTTTATTCGAAGTGTGACATGATATGTGTATATTATATAATAAATATTTAAAATGTATGAAGCATGTAACAAATCGAATGAATAAAGGAATAAAAATATGTTTGATTTAAATTTTGTTACATTCATTTTTCCTCGTCCTGCTCCCTATGAATTCATAGAGAAATAGTAGTATCTGATAAGAGACAAAAAAGAATGACAATACCTACTCTTCGTTTCTTTATTTAAAAAATGTAATATACTTCTAGAAGAGGTTTGTTTGATTGACACACGAAAAAATTGCAACTTCCTTGACCCCTTTGCTTAAAGGATATATTTCTTCAACTGACAGCTTCAACTAACATTAGTAACAGTAACTTCCTCAATTTCAATCACCACAAAATACTCTCCTCAGAAACTCATTTCATTAAGCACAATTTTCATAAATTTTACTTCACTTGTTCCCTTTATCCAAGTAATATTTCACAGCTGGGTCACTCATTTAAAGCTTAAAGAAGAAATACGATTTGCAAATGGCTCCCTTACCTAATACCCGGAAGAGGAATAAATGCCTTGAATTCTACATTCAAAGGTTACCAGAAAAGAAGGGCAATATTTTCAAAGTTTAGCTGCAGAAAATGCACTTCACCGAGGTTGCCGCAATTGCTATGAAAGGGAAGTGTACTTTTTCTTACTTCTACGCTCGAAGCATACATTTCTAAAAGTGGTTCTTTCAACTGCCGTTGAAAGGAAGAAACGGCTGGCACCTTGGAACGTGCTAGGAAGAGTTTCATTATGCACAGGCGGCCACGTTTCCTCAGAGACGCGCACCTGCCGCAGATAAGGAGCCCCTATCGCGACAGGTTGCAAATGCGGGGGCCGCCTGTTTCTTTTTTGTCCCCCCAGCTTTGGTACTTTGGATTATACGTCACGCGACTCCCTGAGAAGTCCTGAGAGGATAAGGAAGCGACAACTGCGAGCGCCTCGAGTTCTTGCTCTGGTCTTAAGGAACACTTGTTCCTCCACGTTTCAACATAGAGGAAAGGATTAATATTTCCATGCTGCATAGATTTCTGGAACTATGCATTCAAATTTTCTATAAAATACAAAGAAAACGGGGAATGATATTCTATTGATGAATGTAAATTCGGTGAAGATCAAGGAGAGATTGGTATTTTATTTGAATTTTGAGTGTTACTCGCAGTGTTCAAGATTGAAACTAATGGCCTGAGAAAACAAGAAGTTGCTAAGTGTAATAAATTGTGTAGGGGATTGTAAAATATTGCTCATTTAATATTGTTAATTATTGAGCACAGAAGGGAAGGAAATTGCGTCGTTAAACGTCTGTGTTTAATTTAGGGTTGTATAATTCATGCAGTTTCGTTGTATAATCTATAATTACACGTTACATAAATTTTTATTCGGAGATTGAAAGTTTCAACCGAGTATCTGCAATACTTTCTACTCGATTGCATTATGTGAAAGAATTATTTGGTTTACATTTCGAAAGTGATTCGGTCGTGGATGAAAAGAGAGGATTCAATGCAGAAAATTGTATATAATGTAAATTGTACAAAGAATGTCGAGATATAGATCATTGTGTAATGATATTTTACAATTCCCTGGATACTTCACTTTTTCAACCGCTGCTAATTTCTTTATTTGCTCTAAACACGCGTCTGAACACTAAATTTTACGCTCTAGATAGTGAACTCTTTATTTAATAAATTTAATTGCTCAATTCTGACGAAATACTTATGCAGGATTTCACTCGAATTTACAATGCAAGGAAAGTTTCAATCAAAAGAAGACTACGAATTATTTTCATTTTTCACAAATAAATTGATAATTATCATTATAAAGGATGAAGATTTCTTCCAAAGAGGCAGTAAAGGTGTTACTAAATTAATCCCAAATAGAAATTAAAATAAAAGAACGCTGAATAAAATATGGAGCCAACATATTAACGAATGCATAGACTGAAGTAACAAGAAGAAAAAGGTGCGGGGATCATAAGAAAGGGTACACTGAAGACACATATGATAGGAAATGCTGAGAAGTCGAAGGGGTGCAGGCAATACTAGTTGAAATGTTACACCAGGTATGTATTTAGTTTTGCCAACGGCACGGTTGACAACCAGACTTGTCTTTTGTTTTTTCCCAGCGTGAATTTCTTCATCTTAAAGTTTACACAATTATTTTTCATTGTTATTCCTATTCCAAGTTTTATTCATTTAATATAAGAACTTTTCTAATTATAAAAATAGTGCGTGGCGGTTTACTTTTGTTTTAATATCCCAGCAAATACGAAATACCACAAGCATTTAGCAAGTAATTTAGCCGAAGAAAAGCAAATGAACTAAAGAAATTTGATGTTGTGGTTTTCTACTACAGAACTATCTCATCCTTTCTCCTTTTAGTGCACACCCATCTTTCTTCCTCTCTAGACCTTCAATTTATGAATTTATGAAGATCCGCAGAGAAATACCGAGACTCAGGTTTATCCAGCCAAATTCCACAGCAGGAAGCTCACGCCCCGCATAAATCCCATAAAACAGCCATAACAAAACATGCATTCGATTCATACGAAGAAAATATTCACACGGTATAACTCAGCGTAGAAACCAAACTAGCCAATGCATCTATCGTACGAGGAGTTTTATGGGATATTACAGCGATTTCGAAGCGAAGAGCCATCGAGGCAGCCATCGTACGCGGATTGGCGGACTGCTGGAGGCTCCGGCGCGGTTCCTTCGTCGTCCAGCACGGCTACGTAAGGCCGTCCGCGCCGAATTACAGGGATCGCTGGGAATGCCAGCGGAGGGCCGCGATACCGACGTGGCACGGCATCGTCCACGATGAAATCGGAAGTCGGTGCCGTGCCGGGCTATTTATCGACCCCGTTGCCATGCCAGCCCCTCGTGTACACAAGACCACCACCCGCCACCATTATGGATCACGCTGCCCGTCCAGGCCGTGCACCTATCGCCTCTGCACGCCACCACCTGCGTCCTCTGTGCGTCGCCTGGGCCGCGTGCATCCACGAAATTACGCGGCCACCCTATGCACGCCCGTGATCTAACGATCGATCCTAGAAGGAACATGGTCCTCAGCGATGCGTCACCCTGACCAGTCACGCCACCCCCTCTTGCCCTCGCGGAGATGCCGTTTTTCTTTGCTTCATCTTCGGTAGATCCGTGAATTTGATTGCTAATAGTCAGTTTAACTCCTCGGTGGTTCTCAATTTGAGAGGATTCGAGTTGAATTTAGGAACAATTTAAGGGGCTTCGTCTGTGGAAAATGGCACGTTTAAGCTTACTGCGGCTTTGTAGTTATTAATTAGTAACTTCTGAGACGAGTCGATTGATTTTGTCTATTTTCCCTTAATTAACTTGTTTTCTATGGTTAATAGGTACGTGTATCATGGAAGATCGGAAGTAAGACTACGTTTGCTGAGGTGGGTTGCTTTTAGAAATATAATGTCGATTAGTTCTGGGATTATTTAAATAATTTTGAAGGGTGTAGAGTTACTTAGAGAAAGCTATTTAGCGTGAGTGAGGTTGGTCCGTGTATGGTCCTCGTCTATCATTTCCCATGAACGCTGATACGCATCTATTCTGTAAAGAGGGGCAAATTAAGGTTGGATTGAAACGCGTTCGCGCGCGCCCATTATCTAGTATCTTAAAGAATTAGTATTCAAAAGCCGTTAATTATTCGAGACCGCCAGTTAATACAATCTAAATAATTTTCGCAATCTAAAATTTACTCAGCACACCTTTGTGCCACGCTTCGATATGAAGTTGTAACCGTATTATTCCTGGCGATGTGTTCGCACGATAGAAAGGGCGAAAAGTTTAACCGAATCGACGGAAACGGTGGCCCCGCGCTCTTTCGCGGTTCGATCATTTCGTGTACCGTAATTTCGCGTAATACGATCGCCCGTAATACGCAAATTTAAGACCCCCGTATCGTAATGGCTCACGAACGTCACGCAATGGACGATTGTTTTTATAGTCGGTGAACTTGTTTCGTTGATCCTACGATTACGTTTTCGTGAAGAAGAAAGAAGGGAAGGATGTCTTATACACATGCAAACATAAATGAAGAAGGACGGCATTAAGAAAATGACGCAGGAAATTAAAGAACATATTAGAGGGAGACAGAGTTCTTTTCTTTTTCCGAGAAATGCTGAAGGGTTGCGTCGCTGTTGTAATGATATATTATTATCAATGATCATGCTTCAACACTTTAACTACTAAGTAATAGCCTATTCTGCTTCGACCCCTCTGCCACGTTGCATATGGAATAATGAACCCATACAGCACACTTCGTTGCAGCAGTATTGCAGGAACGTTGCTGAAATATTGCGTTGTTGCAGGTTGCATTGCAATATTGCAGGAACGATGCTGAAATATTGCCGTGCAATATTGGAGTGGCAACGTTCTTGCAATATTGCAGAAATATTGCGCACGCGTTGCTGCTGCATTGTTCCAGTGGCAACGATCCTATAATATTCTGTAATATTGCGCGCACATTGACGTGCAATGTTCCAGTGGAAACGATCCTACAATATTTCTGCAATATTGCGCGCACATCACCGTACAATGTTTCAGTGGCAACGCTCAAACAAAATTGCGCACATATTGTCGTGCAATACTGTAGTGAGAATATTGTAGAAACATTACAGCAATATTCTGAAGCAACATTGCAATCTCGCACCGCAATATTCCCGAAGAGTTGCAGGATCATTGTAACAATTTGGCCGTTTCGTTGCAGAATCATTGCCGAAACGTTGCAGGACTACATATTTGTAATGCTGCCGCAACTTTTCAAAAATACACTTCTGCAATATTGTTAAGGCGGACATAGGAGTGAACATGCAACGTCTCTGCAATGTCATGGTGCTGTGTGGGAAGTGCTCGAGGTGCTGTCTATGACGTTCCACAAATACTTTGCATTATTATGAATGGAAGCGATTCCATATTTTTCCAATCTAAGATTTTGACAATGATAAACTCGAAAATTATATAATATCAAAGTATATCAATTTCATCATTGTCAAACATGGATTATATCCATTTTAGTAAACAGATAATTCTTACATTCCTGTCCTGAAATAATTCGTTATTCAATTTTATTATTTTATTTAGGTCACATGGCAGCTTAAATCAAGTGTACATGAGTCTGATGCATCTTCCCAACTGGAACCCGGAATTGATATTGAAAGTTTTTAGCAATGAAGTTCCCCATAAAATAATTTTGTTCTCCACTTCTCTCTGCCACTTTTCCTTATTTCTGACCAATCACCTTCTTGGCCACGTACAGACTGTTCCATGTGACCAGCAATAGCATCCCAACTCACAGAAACTGCAACGGCATGCAATATCCATGGCAGCGCGGGGTCACCATGAAAGAATTAAGACGAACGAGAATTCGGAATGACCCGCATTGCCGTCTCGGTATTACGTGTATTCGCTTCGATACTCGAAAATACGATGTGTCGTGTGACTTCTGCTCTCTATCAGTCGACGTTTACTTCAATCCGAAGTCATACTCGTCAGCAGGTGAACGTGACACGAGGTGCAAACGTTCAGGGAGGAGCTGTTTTATTCAGACATGCAGCCGGATTGTGGCTCGCCATTGTGGAATTCTCTTTCGTGCGGTTTCTCTGCGTAGAGTGAATGAAGGACCCGTATGAATTCGTTCGAGAAATGAAAAAGACTCGAGGGAAACGAGGAGTAACACCAGTTGGTTCCTGCGAGACAGCGATCTGACTGTTCCTTGGCGTTCTGTCCAGAGTATACGTATTTAGAATTTTTGTGTGGTGAAGGCTTCTCTGTGTAAACATTAATTCATTGTAAAGTAATATCCACGTATTATGGTGTACTTTTCTGAATATCGCAACGTTTCATCCACTGTATCCTGCAGCAGGACTTAGAGCGTTAAACTTCGAAATGATAGAGGAGTCAATAGATTTAAGAAAACTTATTTCTAAGAACTGATAATTGTAAACTATCGAAGGAGAAGATATGGAAAATTAATGCTTCAGATCTAGAAGTTCTGGAATAGGGCTGTAACGAATACTCGACTAATCTAAGAATTCGAATATCTGAATGAATAGTCGAATATTCGAATGAATACGAAAGAATTCGAATATCCGAATATTCGAATACCAGAGAATTCGAATATCCGAATATTCGAATACCAGAGAATTCGAATATCCGAATATTCGAATACCAGAGAATTCGAATATCCGAATATTCGAATAGGTACCAGAGAATACGAATATTCGAAGACATTATTCGAAATTATTCGAATTATTCGAGTTATTCAAATTATTCGAGTATTTGAGTATTCGTGTATTTGAATAATTACAGCTCTACTCTAGAATCGTGCAAAAGTAGGCCAATGAGTGCCACGTCAAGAAAAGTAAGAAGTAAATGCAGAAAATTACGATTTTGCACTTTTGATAATTCCATCTTCACTTTTTCCTCTGACACTTCAATATTCAACTCCACCACTAGCCTCGGCCTTCGTGAAACCCCAGCTTCCGCATATAGAACACCACCTTTCCCCTAATGTCACGAGCCTACATGGCATTCGACGCCCTGATCGCGAAAGAGTAGCAAAAATCCAAAGGTTCGCCAAGCCAACAATATTCCAAGTCCCAGCGTGTTCCTCGTCCTCGGATCGATCGTCTGCCTCGTCCAGCGATATTTTTAACTGTTCCGTGTCCCGCGTGACTGTCCTTAACCTCCTCCCACGTGCAGAGACACGCGACGAGGCTGCTCTATCTGTTGGTTCGCGCGACTTTTTGATAACCGCGACACGGCCGCGGCTGAATTATGATTATTCCCTCTGCTCCCCCGTCCTCTCGCCCAGCAATTTATCACGTTTCGTTCAGGATCTGATAGCGACTGGTGGAAAGGGTTCCGGGAACGTTTATCTGGTGCACGAGTTGGGAGATCAATCAAGGGAAAACGGCGCTGGAGGGTCTCTGCAACGCGTGCTGCGCGAAGGAAAATATGGTTTTCTGTTTTTTTTTTCTGTGACTTTTTTAGGAGATCGTGAGGGACTTTTATGGGCGACTCGAGCTGGCTTGGGCGTCAGATTCGAATTGTAAAAATGTTTCTCCGTTTAAGGGGCTGAAAGTTACTCGAGACGTGGGATTTTCAGCGTAAAGTTTGCTAGCTTACGCTGTTAATGGCACACGTCATATTATGTGAACGGTATAATTCTGGAAATAAACACGCGACGCACGAACGCGATTTCCTACGTACACCGTTTCGTGCCCAGATAAAGCGAGAGATAGAGATACGCTGTAGCTTGTGTGGACGAGTTTCGACCCACCTTTTTGCAGTTGTGTTTTTTTTTTAGATCGATTGATTGGCAGCTAATGTGTTTTGCCTTGGGATATATTGTTATTGGGAAAGTGCCTGTTTGTCGCTGATGAAGCTTATTTGTTTAGATGATATTTTAGTTGAGTAGGACATTTTCATTCTCCGATGGAGTGATAGTTTTCCTCGAGAAATGAAATTCAGAATTTAGTCTGAATTGAAAATGAATCTTATTATGTTAATACTGTCATATCCCGTGTTGCGGATTTAAGGGAGAAGTGCAATTAATAAATGTACGAATTTGTTTGACTTTGTTGATAGGAAAATATGTAGAAAAGATGAATGAAACTGGGGTAATTATTTTTAAATTTTCAAACAGATTTAACAAAGTGGAAATTATACACTTGAAGTGATTCAACGATCCAACCTTGCGTGAAAATCAGGCAACGATAAAACGCTCGCAAGACGGATTAATATTTACTTTATTAACCGCTGTACAATCCCTGGAGTAAAAAATATTTCTTTAATCGTTCATCTGTGGAATAATATTTCCACGACGGAAACAAATTTAATGTTCGTTATTTGCTTGATGCTTAACGAGATTCGAGGTACGTACTTACTCGACAAAAGAAAGATAGTTCTCACGCAATATCTGAGATTTATGGAAAAGGCTAGAATTATCCTGTATATCCTCAAGAAATATTCAGGAAATATTTTATTTGTAGTTAGAGTTCCCAGAAATGTTTCATAAAGTAGAATTAAAAGAAGTGGCCCAAGCTCACATCATAATTACTGTGCATTGTAAGAGGAGCATTAAAAGTATTGGTCAATTAATGGTCAAAGATGTCAATAATAATTATTTTACTCAGAAAAAAGACAGTAATGAATATAAAACATTAACTATCAAATATTTCTTGCTGCTTATCTATAAATTTCCAGTGTTTTCTTGAAAGTTTCAACTAATCATTGTTTAAAACGATTTCTTGAAGGTATTCCAATAATATTTCTATGATACACACTCTACAATTTTTATCTTTTGTGTCACTTGTTTATACTCCATTTTATTTTACGTTCCTCCATATAACAATACCATGTTCAGAATATTTCACTAGGCAGCAATGTGTAAACTTTCGAGAACGTCTACGGGCAGGTACGAAACTAGGATCGGAATAGAAATAACACAGGGGACCGAGCGTACAAAGGCAGGTGGGTCCATAATTCCGCTTGCACCTGATGCTCCCCTGCTTCCGTCTCGTGGCACACCAACCGTAAATTTACGATTCTGTCTGTCTGTCTGAGGCGTGACCGACTGCTCGAAATGTCCATTCGTGAAACGTATTCCACCGCAGCCTCGTGCAATTAAAAATAATTGTCTTTGTTATTGTTTACTCTTGACCCTGGCCCTAGTGGTTTAAAAGGTACAAGACGCCTAGAAGCTTGGCAAAGTGACACCCTTTGAGACATAGAATTTCAATTGAGTTAAGTTATGGAGAAACCTCAAACTGACAAAAAATTAGTTAAATACAGTACAGAGTCTATAATTTTGTGATCTATATTTTAGAAAAAATGACCAACCCATAAAACAACTCTTCCATTATTCAATCGTTAAAACTACCGAGCCATAATTCTATTTTAGGCTTAAAAAACAAAAGCTACAGAAAATTTAGAATAATATTAATGACACTACTTACTATTAAATAACCCATTAAAACGCATTGCAGACCAACAACAAGAAATAAAGGGTACCCAACAGAAATAAAGCTACTTTTCTTTAACAATTAAAATGTTCAAACTCAAACTCAAGTTCAGATTATTGACGGATGGTAGCTTTCTGCATAACTTGGCTCAATTGTTTTACATTTTTCCACGATCCTCTAGTAACATTAACGCTTCTGCAACTGAATGTACATTTTTGCATAAAAATATTATAGATTACAACTTTTTTGTACACTGATGTCGATGATGTTGAATGAAACCTAAACTGATTTTTATATCGTGGCAAATTAACGTCACCAAGCGCCTCAACGTTTAAGTTGGAAACCCCCGTTTGTTCCGGAGATCGATCTGTGATCTTGCAGGAGCCTTGATCGATCGATGAATAACATAACGCAGCGGGTAATTATTTAATTGCAACGTCGTCAAGTGCACGCAAGAGGAGTTCGTCGGAGGGGCACGCGTTTCGTGTAATCGCGATCGCGCTCGCTGGAAATGTTTCGGATTTCGTGCCTCAGCTTGCTCCTGGAATTATTAATCACCCTCTGGCGTGTATTACGGCATCGTGGCTCTATTGTTCGAGCGACGGAACACCGGGGAAAAAGAAAACGAGAGAAGGACAACACAAGCTGGAACCTGGAAGCGGAGTCTGAATGAACTGCGCGACCACGCGGCCGTACTTCCGGTTTATTCGCCCCTGTCCTCTCTTTTTCATCCGCGTGCTCGCGCCTGCTTTCGTTGCAGTCGTTTCTACCGCCTGCGCTCGCCAACCGAACAGGCGGGATTTAATTTGGATAACAAATGATAGACGAGCATGGGGAACCAACCATTATTCGTCGATCTATTTTTCTCAACGAGTGAACGTGTATAGTTGGGTAGAAAAGTCTACGTACAGCTGTCCTAATTAAGGTACACCTCTCAGAATTCACAAAATTACTGTATCTTATAATATTTCAAATTTATGAAGTGGTACGTAACACAGATCTATGTTTTGTTTCATTATTCCCGTATTCTTGAAAATATTTAAGGGGTCAGTCAGTCCACTGTGATGTCGTGAAACATTGTCTTTTTTTAGGATTTATTTTTTAGTAAACGGAATGTCTACTTATTAACACACTTATTGACAATATAAAAAAATCTATTTTAAATTTTTAACAGTTTTTTTTAAAAATATATATCGCACTGATGTGAGCGCCTTGAGAAAACGATTTAGTGCTGGTGCAGGTGATTCCGAGAGAACGACATATTTGAAACAAAAAATTTAAAGTGTGTTGTAATCATTATGAGTGTGGTTATCGCCGGAAACAAGATTATTTTTACTGATAAAATATTAACACAATGACGGAGGTTTGAAGTTTAAGTGTCGAAATTCGATGAATTTTTCAATCATTTTGCCGTGTAAAAAGTATGAAAGGTTTCCGTGGTCCCGGTCATAGCCACTGATGTGCTGAATAACGAGTAAAATTTTAGACTGATTGGTCAAATATTTTTTGCAATCACCTGCACCAGTTGAAAAAATGTTGTTTTGAGATAAACGCGTTTAAAGTTTTAAAACTAATTACAAACATTCTTTTAAATTTTTTTTGTATAATATAAGTGTAGCTTAATAAATAACAAAAAGATTTATTTCAATATATGTTATATCTACGGAGAAAAAAATCTTTAAAAATAGCTTAATTTTTCAAACCGTCACAGTGGAGTAACCCCTTAATTATGACTTTTTGGTTGCCTTAAAAATTAATTCTAGTAATATCGTATTCGTCTATCGGTGACCCATTCTTCTATGTGTGTTTGTACACTGTTAAAGGAAACACTTGAAACAGCCACGTAGATTATTTTCTAAGTAAACCACTAAAAGCAAAGTAACTCGTTGTTCGATTTAACTTATTTCCCCCCGACACTCGCTAAAGAGGCGTTTCAAGTATCCCCTGTTCCATATTGCACACGTGGGAACGTGGCTTAATATCACAACTGCAGAGCTGTGCTTCCTTTCTGTGGAAACCTCTGAAGCTCGACGCGTAGCCCGGTACGAAAGAAAAATTTCACGAGTTCCGTGACCGCGTCGAAACGAGCTCCAGCGACCGGATTTTACGAAACGAGTTGAAGAGCCCACGTGGCAGGGATAATCCTGAGTTCTCAGATTTCCGTGGGTACAGCGTAATCCGGAGCAGAAGAGCACAGGTCTCCGGAACGCGTCTGATCAAACCGGATCGACCTGCGGGTCAGAACCTCGGTCACAAAGGCATCCGGCGAACAAGGACTTTCCTCTGTTCCACCATTTATCTTCCTCTCTAATCGCCCGTCAGGATCTTGCCAGATCTGGTAAATGACACCTGGAGACCTCTCGAGACGCAAGGAGATCCATATTAGGGCGCAAGGTCGGATGGAATTTATTAATGCGTTCGTTCCAGTTCCCAGCGTAAGACAGCTTGCTTTATTCTTCTTTCCATAGTGGTGTAATTGTCGAGATTTATTTGGAAGAGCAAACAGCTTCGTGCCGTGTGCGTTGCATCGGCGCTTAAATGGTTCCACTGGGACAAGGTTTCCGAGGTGAGATGAAGAGATTCTGGGATGTAAAGGTAAATTGATCCCGTCGAACTCTTCGGCGAGTCGTGGTTGTCACTAGACACGTTAGCATGGAAGTTTTTTCTTTAGATGCGATGGAAAATTACTTGGGAGATGACACCAGAGTGGCGCGAAGAGTGTTGACGTGCGCGCACGTGATGATTGAAATGTCACACTTCTCAAATGACTGAATATTGAGGAAGGTAAAGGGGATTGAAATGGCGAATGTTTCCATTAGCAACTGCGTTCCTCACGCTTTTATTTTTCCATTAAGAGTGGATAGCTGACGGTTGTTGAAATTCAATTTCAGAATATTTTGCTTGTGAATCTATCAAGATCCCACCAACCATGTAACACAAAATGTATACAAACAAAATCTGCACTCGATAGAACCTTTTAACGTTCCATCAGCTGCTCGTTTTCGAGCGAACTCACCTACCATCGATCACTTTTAAATTTTCTAAATATTAAAAACTAAGTAGTCATTGATTCTAGAAGATATTTAGAAACAGCCTCTTATAAATACGATCTAAATCATCCAAATACACATTCTTACCGATGGGAAATACGAAGTGGCATTGAATTTTTAAATATAAACGCGATAAGAGGTCACAATTACAAGCCTGCGTGTACGCAAGGGCGATCAGTTAAGTGTTAAGCAAAAATAGACATTATAATTGAACCTTTAGCTCTCAAACGCAAGGGATTTAAATCGAAATAGTTGCTTTCCAACTCGCGGCCACTAGCTTAATTGCAATAACATTTTTCCTTAACGCCATTGCGCAAAGTACACGCAGCCAGAGAGGCACGCGTATGTAAATACGTGCTCTTTGCATACGCGAACACACAGGCGAATAAATACATAAGGATGAGTGGCGAATCGATACGCCTTTACCGAGAAAACGCCGACGAAAAAGTCCATCAATCATTTTGTACGTACCACGGCGTACAGCAGCGTCTCGTGTATACACGAGCGGGCCAAAGCGACAGAACGAAGGGAAGGGAAAAAGAGAGACTTCGGGGCAATTTATTTATGCATTACGACAGGAATCGACTGACTCCGCTACGATGTATGACGATGCGAATAAAGGAAACGCGAAATCTTCCCGCTTCACGTGGGCGAGTTGAAGGGATAATGAATAGCTCGAAATCGATGCACGAGCTTCGCAGATCGGTGATTTGGAACAAGTATTACGGCCAATGTATGTAATCCCTGGTTTCGTAATATGCACTTCCAACATCCCCCTAACAGAACAACTTAATCTTCCTCTAGTGTAGTTCAGTTTTGCCGTGTTTATGTTTATGTTTAAGAGCGAACACCTTTGAGAATATTTCTGTTACAATATGTGTATAAATCAGATCTCGAGGAAGATCGACAAGAAAAAAGTGAAAGGATATTAAAAGGAACATTCAATCCCTAGCAAATTTCCAACGTCGAGGGATCTTCATCGACGAAAGTTCAGTGCACTTCGGCGAAGCAGATTCTAAGCTCGCCAACTTCCGCCGGTGTGTAATAAAATTCGCGAGGAAGAGCAAAGGGAAGGGTGAAGGGGGGCTCGTGCGGAGGACAAGTTTCGTGAGGCGGGGTGCTCTTAAGCTCGTAAGCCCGTACGCACGCCACGCTGCCGATAAATGGACGAGCAAAAGCAGCCCGAAGCTCGTCACGTTTCCAGGAACATTTCGTTACGATCGATACTACCTGCCATTACTGCTGGTGGATAGGCTCTGCTACCGCGTTCTTCCGTCTCCCTTTCAGCCACGGTTCTTCCGCTCGAGCCTCCCTCTCGCACGACACGTGGTAATAAGGGTTGTTCCGCGGTGTAACGCGCGGCAGACGTCGAAATCACAAGGAGAATGATTTTCGCCCTCGTTTCCTGCTCGCCGGTCTTTGAATCGCGCTGCAAATGGCCCCCTTCGAGTTTACAGTTTATGATTCTGCCATTTTTACGCGGTCCCTCGGGCACAGATCCGCGGGCGCGGGAATGGTACCCTTCTGGTTCATAATAAAACCGTATTACTGGTATTACATGCTTGATGGATTTCTCCAGACAATCTATCCGTATCTTAATCTCTAGAGAAGTGGGCAAAAATATAACGACGCTTGAAGTGGCATCGTGTGAGCGAATAAGCTCTAGGGGAAGCTAAGGTAACTATAAACCTGATGAAAAATTCTACGAGACTTCGTAGATATTGTGGAGTATTGGATGTAGATAACTAATCACAAGAATCGTCAAATACGAAACTATAATTGTCATTACTCTTGTAAAAACCGGGAATCGATGGAACAGAGCATGTGCAACAATCTAGTGTTATTACGGATGTGGTTTAAACCCCCGATGTGAGGCTTGATCGTTGTGCGCGCTGTAGGTTTTCTTTTGTGACACTTGGGGGCGACTGAATAATACAAACGGCCGTACACTTGTTTCGACGTTCCTCGGAAGCGGTTGAACAGTAAGCACCGATTTTCGTTCTTCGCAACCCCCGTCGGCACAAACGCCGCCGCCTAAACGAAGTCTCGTGCGAGCCGACTCTTGTGCACACGTATAGGAGCAAACTATTGATCCGTGAGTAGTCACGCGATTCCCTCGTACAAACGCTACTCAAGCCTTTCTTGTGCCTTTTTCCTACCACCCCCGCGGTCGCGCCACCCTCGGCGTGCCACGGCTGGGAACCTTCTCGTTTTGTGCAGCTCGTGCAACTTGCCTTTCTTGCCAGTCAAGCTCGCCCCTGTGCCCTTCAGCGGACTTGGAGAAACCGTTTGATCGACGGAGGCTCCACGAAGGTCGCTTTCGAGGTGGTTCATTATGTATGGGGCTCTGTAGTTAGCGAGGTATCGATGGCAAGTTGTGTCGATAAATAAGACTGACGGAGGGGTTCGCTGTTGAATGTTTTGTGGGAGCTGGGTCGTTGCCTATGGCGCCGGGTTCCAGCAGACAATGGTGAATGGATTATCGTCAAAATGATCAATAATGATGAGAATTTGTTGACTTCAGAGCTGATGTCTTCTCCTTGTTCCCTGGGCTTTAAGTAGAAGTAGAGTGGTCAATGTCTTTGGATCTTCTTGAGAACAAACATCACCCCTTCCTACAAGGATTATAGGATCTTCTTCAAATCGGTGTCGCAATTGAGATTCGTAAAAGTTGAGGAACGGCACATATAAGTTTCTTAAGGGGTTATACCTAGTCAGGCGGCCAAAAAGAGGCGAATAGATTGTGATTTTTTTTTTGAAAAAACGGAAGCATATATTTTTACAGAACTTTTTGCACTTAAAAGAGCAATATTTAAAGAACATTTGGTAATTTTTTCTTAGAAAAATATTTACGTTTATAATATTGTAACAACCGACATCCAACAACCGCTTTTTAAAAAGTTGTTTTGGAGTGAGCACTGCCATTCGGGACCGGATTATCTAAAATCAAAAGACAAATATTTCGTTAGTATATTAATGTATCCTCAGATTACCGGAGGGAATTTCCGAAATATTAATTTCAAACAAAATGGCGGCTATTTAAAGTTAAAGTCCTGATTTTCTCGCGTGATTTTTGCTCACGGCAAAAACCAAATTTTTAAAAGATTTCTTGAATGTCGGTTATTACTTTATTATAAACGTTGCAGATTATTAAGCATTCTTTAAATGTTGCTCTTTTAAGTGCAAAAAGTTCTATAAAAATATTTGCTGCCGCTTTTTCAAAAAGAATTCACAAACTTTCGCCTCTTTTCCGCCGCCTGACTAATCCCTTAAGCTCCTTCTGTATAAAATTCAAATAGACTGCATCTACGAGTACCACAGTCACTAAATCCCCCTCCCCCCCCCCCCCTTACACCAACCACCTTGCATTGCACCCTTCACATAAAACAATTTTCACACGCCACAACCTTCCTACGTGCCAAACACTATCAGACCCAATTACACATCCACGTATCTAAGCCGGACATACTATGTATCTAAACTTAAAAACCACCCCCTATTGTTTCCCAATCGTCATTTCCTTTCAATTCTGACCTCAAATCACGCGTAGAGCTGGCATCCCAAAGACGACCAGAGAACGCTCCGGATGGCCAGCAACCCCCGAGCCGTCCTATCCAATTAAGCTTCTCAAACAGGAAGCACGGCTAGGTGTGGACAGAACGCAATATCGGGCTAGGAATATAACCTCACCCTTTTATTTCATTCCGCTCGGCAGCGTCATCGGCGCGGCCAGCCCTCGCCTGTTTCGCCACGAGCGTCGTAGGTGGGTGGAAGCAGGGAAAAGCGGCACTGTCGGTTTCACCGATTTGCCCACCGCCATCATCACCTACCAGCTCTCCCTTAACTCACCCTATTTCCCCCCGCTTTATCACCTGCCATCGGCTACCTCAAGCTCTATACCCACCTACAGGAGCGCCTCCGTTAGGTCTTATCGGTAATGGTCCTATTTTTGGAATCTCCGCCCATTCTTCGCGTGACCTACCTCTTCAACCCTCCGCCGCCCCCGTCCCCAGGTCTAAAGTCGGCAGCGACTACGCCGTGGTCATCGCGAGGGAGCCTTCGAAACGTTCCTTTTCCTTTTTTCTTTTTTTTGGCGCTCTAGAGTGGAGGCTCGATAAACTTCCGAACTGGATTCATCCACAGCCTTTTTATTTCTTGTCTCCCGGGTATTGCACGCGAGAATCGGGAATTCTGCAGTAGGACGAAGCAGTAGAAACTTTCCTGGTAGAGGCTTATAGAAGCTCTTTGTATTTAGAATTAGTACAAGCTTGATAACTTCACTCGAACCGTCACTTAAAACAGAAGTAGGTAACGGCGTAAGGAAATTTACTGTAACTTTCTGTTTACCCCCTGAAATCATCCATCTTTCAGTAACATCGATGCGACGGAAGACAACGCACTCTACCTTCTTATTACTCCCTGCTTCGATACCCCGCACGATTTCAATTCACTAATCGAAACGCTGCAATCTGCACCCTCTAAGCCGCTTCCCCCAAATACACCCCCAATTACAGGTCGCTTGCAACGCATCGGTACGCGAATACACCACGGTTTCACACGGGCAAATTAGTTTATCAAACGTAAAACTTCCAAAACTATTCATGTCAGCCACACATAGTTGGGCAGGATTTTTTAGTTTCCGTTGGCGTGTACATGGCCGTGGTTGGGGTCCTCCTCGTCGCGGGGGTGCACGAGTTAGCGAGAGGGAAAGAAGTTCGAGTTAGTGTTGCCTCGAAGGAGTCTTCGGGGCGGTTTGCCGGTTGGCGTGACTCGGTTCACGGATCGATAAGCAACCGGAGGGCTCCCCGTTAACCAGCCTCGGGTCACGAGAATATCATTAAGCATACCAGTGCTTTTCCGACCGAGAAAACGGATCCGGGCTGCTCGACTTTTATCGTCGACTCTGCCCCTCCCCCCCCCCCCTCTCTCCTGTACGATGACAATAAAAAATGAGGGAACGCGGGCTTGCGGCTTTTTAGACGCGTGTCACCTGACCTATGTGCTTGCTTGCCCCCTGGGCTCTTTGTACGATCGTTTAGAGTCTAGGGTCTCGGGGGAGACTTAGAAACACGGGTGTCTCCTTAACACCTCTGCGCAACGGGGTATTCTTAGCGAATTTTAAAAAGATTTTAAAAGGCTTTTTCTATATAGATTAGGAAAATAAGGGATATTGAAACTGCTGTGTCCAAGGAAGAAATAAGATTGAATTATGTACTTAACTATGAATTTTCTAAGACACACGGTACCAGTTAGCCATAATTCTTAGGTTGCACAATCGTAAATAATTAATTTCAAACGCGATTACTTCATTTCTTCCGGAACGCAGGTGTACCTTTTATGGTCCCTAAAGTATTAGCAAAATATGTGCAAATTGGTTAAATGAATTCTTGTTACAACTGTTACGCCCGGTGCATGTATTCGGTCTTGCCACGGTATACTCCGCAACGAAGTATCGTAACTATGCTTTTCTTTTGTTTTTGCCGAGGCGTCTTATCGCGTTTTGTTTTTGTAACAGTCCCTGGTACGAGTCGCGTGGCTTATGGCGTCACGGCGTGCCAAGAGTGAATCTTGTATAATTTCTGTTTATTACCTTGTAATATACTTTTAAATTCTCGACTGCAAAAGTAGTGGGTGGCACGTTGTTTTATTTGATAACCCATCAGTTCTGTTGAAATCTAAATTACGTCGAAAATTGTTGTTTCGCCGCGACCTTAACGCGTTTCAAGCGCTCTGGCACGAGCGTATGACTCGTTAAAATTATTCTTATAACGTCGCTTTACGATTTTACCCCGCATAATTCCAGGTTACATGTCCACGAAGAAACGTTTTACTGCGGGCAGAGGGTAATTGACGAGTGGAAATATACGAAATGTGTCGACGGAATATATTACGAGTATCGCTTCGACGGGGGCCGTCATTAGCTCTGCCTCTATAACATTGTCTCTTTTCTCTATTGACACTTTCCTCTGCGCCACGCGATGATTCGCGTGCACCAGCGCGCCGACGATGACGGTCATTTCGAGAGGATCGAAATGACTTACTTGCCGTAAGAAGAAACAAGAACTCAGGCTGTTGACAAAGACGAAGGTGTAGGTCTGTCAGCACAGCTGTCAAGTAGCTTCGTGCAAATTCGCCCTCACGAACGCTTATTATTTTGATTACATAGATTCTAGTTTTGGTTCATAAGATGGTTCCAAAGACACACCAACAGCCTAAAACACGTCATGTGTCCGAAGATTGAGCCTGTTGCAATGGAACTTGACGTGTGTCGGAGTTTCCTTACCTATGTAGAAATTACAGAAAATAATGTTCGCCTGCTGCTTTGCTCTAGCAGCATAAGGGAATATTTCTCATCTATTTCTCATGAATTAGGAAATGCAAAGTCCCAAAGTAAAGCCTTCCTCAAACTACTTTCCATTGAGGGTTATAAAAATTGTTCTAAAAACTGCTCTCTATAATAATCACAGAAACAAATTCTTCGCCAGCTTCACCATCGCCAAAGGATCTCTCCCAAAGCCCTAAAAATTCCCCAGCTATATTTAAAATCCTGCCAGAAATTCTCCATCGTGCCAGAGCACCCAAGGGTGGCGAGGGTTCAACGAAACTCAGGCGAAAGCCGCTTTAATGTGACTCACTATTTAACCACAATACATATCGCGTGCCTTGCGAAAAGGCAACGACGAGCCTAGCCCGACAGAAGCGGCAAAGATAGCGGCCAGGAGGAATGAAATGATGGAACACTCGCCGTATGGGATGCCCGTGGACGCCATATGCCGTGCGGTCATTCATGTCTACGTATGCTCCACGTAGCCTCTCTGACGTATATACTCGGTGAGACACGTAAACGCGGCCTGTGTCCGCACGTGTGCGCGAGTTTCACGGATAGATACGTGGTGGCTCGTCTACGCGCCACCAATCACTGCTCGGATATAAGCCGCGGCTCGTGCTTTACACGCGGTTAAATGTTAAGAAGCAGCTCTGGAAAGCTCGTCGACGGTATAGCTTGCGCTGGATCGCTGAGAAAATTTACAGACACTGTGCCACAAACTGTTCTATTTTTTCTTCCGTTCGATTCATGGTAAGGTTCGTTATTCGAAGCTCGTACGGGGCGCTTGTAACGAGGTTGGCGGAACTAGCCAGTTGTAACGTCTGAGATTATAATTTTATAGCTACCTATTCGGACGAGGGAGCTTTTTGTTCAGCGATCGGTGGACTTTGATCGAGGGAGCAACTGCTGAAGGTTTATTACTATTGGAAAGCGGAAAGACGTCGTTTTAGATTGAAAATGTATTTCTTGTTGCTCTTAGAACTATTGAGTTTTGTTCATTTGTGCAAAAGTACGCGAGTGCGCTTTATATGAAGGGTAAGGGAAAAGGGAATGTCCATTTCTAGTGGTTATACTGCGATGTATAGGTAACGTATTTTGTTGATGGCAACTGGGGTCATAGAACTGTTGAATCACAAAGGGTTATAACGTAGAAATGGCATTGTAAGACAACGTTAAAAGCAGAGAATGTTCACCCTTCACTGGCACAAAACAAGGAACGTTCCCAGCTTTCCCACTTGCGCTATGTATTTGTGATTAGTGTAAGCTTGCTCTGCGTCAGGAACCCTCGGATGTCACTGTGTACACATCCTTGTTTTGATACTAATAGAAGTGCGCATTTATTTTGTTACAGTATTCTGAAGTGTTCCACTTGAAACATATCAAAATATTGTAAAACAATTATCTTTTTGCTCAGTTATTTTCTGATGCCTAATTAGAGGATAAATTGTTCATGCTTTGAGCAATACAGTTAAGGGGGGGCCCTATTTAGGACGCTAGGAATAAGGTGATTCTTGGGATTTTTTTTCTAAGAAACTGTTAAGCGGATCTTTTCCAAACTTCCAGGGTATTTTAGTTCACATTCAAACAATAAAAACAAAATTTCGTTACAAAGTGTTCGGTAGAAATTCGCGCGCCGGAGTTGCAAATTTGCGATTATGTTGGAGGACCCAATACTTCCCTGTAATAAAAAAACCAAGGATTTTTTTATTTCTAGTATAATTACATTGCCGATGAACCTAACAAACGAAAAAATTTTCAAAGTTAGCGAATTGGTGGGACTTCAAAGAAATAGTTACGATTCTGCCCCAAGATATTTCGTACTATTTATGGAAAAAGAGTTGTTCAATTCAATTTATTTATCAAAGTTTTAGGTCCACCGACAATGTAATTATACGAGAAATAAGAAAATCCTTGGTTTTTTTTATTTCAGGGAATAATTGGGGCTTCCAACATAATCGCAAATTTGCAACACCGGCGCACGAGTCCCTACGAACGTGTTCATATATCTCCCTTTTTACCGAACACTTTGTAACGAAAAAATTAATTTTTATTATTTGAATGTGAACTAAAATACCCTGAAAATTTGGAAAAGATCCGCTTAACAGTTTCTTACAAAAAAAAATCCCACAAATCATCTTATTCCCAGCGTTGTAAATAGGGTTCCCCCCTTAAATAGGACTAAAGTGTTAAAACTCAATTTTCTCAATAAGGCTGTTTTGTGACATTCCTTGTATTTCTCCTTCACCCTTCATATAAGGTATTCTAGAATTTCTGTAGTAAACTATCAGGACAATATTTGTATCTTCTCCGTTATCATAATCACTTCCCCTTACCGAATACTAGAATCATTCCTTTCGCGTAACAACTTCCTCATATTCTGTTAAAATCGCTCATACTTGCCCGCCCATCTAACGTTCAGAACCACCCTTCTACACACTCAATGCCAATGCGTAATTACATACTCCACATCGCGAAAACTCATTCATACGTCCTCCCCCCATAACCCTATCACCAGAAGGAACCCAGCACTAATCAAACAACCCAAAGCCAACAAATCGTTAAATTTCTTAATCTCACTCCGACCGATCCAACGCAATACTCTGAAACGAGCCAGCCAACCAGCCGCTTCTCCCCACGAACCACCCGTCAATCGAATCACCACCGCGCAACGTACGAGCGCTCGAAACGCCGGAACACCGAGTCACGCGATTTAATGCACAAACCTTCGAACTCGGCCAACGTGCCCCGCTGGGGCGATAAAAGCTGAAAAGGAGAGGAAAGAAGGGAAATTAGAAGACACGGGGCGGCAAGTCTAATCGCCGCGCACCCGCCTCAACCCTCGCCCGTGGAAAAGACAGACGCGCAAGGGGGGGGGGGGGGGGGGGAGAGAAAACAGCTGCCACATAATGGCCATTTCGCCCCCCGATGGTGCCTTGCAGTTTCCGCCGCGTCGTTATGAGTAGCATTAAGAACGTCTGCGGCTCGGATAATTTCGTTGCGGTCCCGCGTAATTCTCCGTGGCTTCTCTACGCGGCTTCTTTATCTTCATCGGTTTTCGCGATAGCGACGGGAGTACGTTAAAGGCCAGGGATTTTATGGTGCGTGACGCCCACCTGCCGCCGTCGACCTCGTTCGAGGGACAGCTGATAGCGATGGACACCGGAAACCGCTTCTTTCCTTTCGATTCCTTGTCGGACGGCTCATCTCCTCTATCGAGCTTCCGTGAAATATCGAGAGACTCGACAGAGATAGCTTGCTGGTATTTCGCTACGCTTTCTGAGGGAATTGGGAAGCTTTGCGTCAGCCACTCCTGTGTCTCCTGATTGGTATTTCAGATGTAGTCACTTTTCAGAGACAGAGCTGGTTGGAGTGAGGTAGAAGGTGGAGTATGTATGAACAGATGTGTATTCGAAGTAGTAGATAGGACCCACTGAAATCTTTGTGGGTAGGCCGTTGCCTTGAAGTTACGTGGATTTAACGGAGATGAGGTTAATTGTAAGTGCATGGTGCAGTGTCTTTTTGTACTATTTTCTGTGAATTAGGAAATATTTATTTACTTTCGCTGATCTTATTTCTACATGATTCCTGTAATGTTATGATCAATTTTTATTATTTTTGTGTCCTTAATATTATATGAAATATCTGGAGGAATATCGAGAATGAGATATCGATAAGTGGATAGTTCTAAATATATACTTTCCTTTAACACTATGGAGAACCAAAACTAAAACTAAACTTGCCACACTATACCTAATTTTAAACCACCACCACCTTACCTAAAATGGAACTTACAAATGTTTAATTCATAAGGAATTTACACATGCCCAAAATTAGCTGTAATGAGTCCTGCCACCGACCCCGCAGCAAAATAATACATTCCACGTTTCATCGGCCTAGATCGAAATTACAGCGATTTCTTCGCAAGAGCCGCAATGGAAGCACCGACTCGCCTCGCAACAGTGTCTGTCCGCATTGCGGTCTCTGGAAAAGGACTAACAAAAGGGGAGAAAAATGGGGGGGGGGGGGATCACAGCGGAGTTAATCGACGAACATCCAACGAAGAACTGTCCCCCGTTCGTCGACAGTCACGAGATGGATCATCGCCGAGATCATCGTTAGGGCTTCCGTGCCGCTGGTGACGAACTTCGGTGTAGGTATCGCGGTGCCCCGTCGCCGCAGTGCTGGCGCAGCGCCCTGACCTCAAAACATCCCCACGGATCGATAGAAAACTTCCTTCCTACCCCTTTCTGGTGCGTTCGCCACTCGGGCTTCGCGGTAGGCCGAGAAGTCGCCGCGCAAGAAGATGAATATTCCACTAAGGACCTTTTCACGCGGGACACTTTTGTGGCGCACGGCTGGTGTTTCAGATACAGATGTTCATTTGGTAAAAGTGCTCCATGCTCCACAGAGATAAAAAGGGATGAGAAACATGTGAGTATTTTCAAATGCCTGTTGTGAGCCACTGAAGTGGGTCGTGTGAAAGGGCCATAATTTTTAAAAATTTCGATCTCGTCTGCTGCTGGACGTTCTTCAAGTATTTTATATTTTCATGTTCTGAGCAGGTCCTTATTTTTTGTTTCTTCATTCCTCAGTGGAGAAAGGGGAGATATATAATAAAGTGTAATATTTTGTTATTTGAGATTAGATGTTTGATACTTCACATTTTCAGTTTTACTTTATAGGAAATTGTTGACTCTCCACGTATAATATTGTCTATATTATTATTATGGCTTTTATATAATTTAAAGTACTATAGGTAAATTTTATTATACCACGAAACTAATAAGTACTGTGAGAGTTCGCATTTGGGACTGCATTTGCAAACAATTTGTGTTAAGCGTGTGCTTGAATGAGAATTTAAATGAAAATAATGAAAATAAATTATTTCTATTGAATATGCAGTAGGGAGTGTGAGTTATAGTTTCAATAAAAATACTGCCTTAATAACTACACACTTTCCTTTCGTCCTCGTTGCATATCTAACTTCACTTATATTTCTAAGACCCATCAACGCTTCGATGATTTCATTTTCCTCAAACCTGCACGAAAAACAGTTATCCCAGTCAGACAAAATTGCTTCTCCGAAATACAAAATTACCACGAAAATAGCCGCGATCAGAAATTGCTCTTGAAACAAGCGTCAAGCAGAAGGATGAAAGAAAGGGAGCCAGCCATCCAAGGAAACGCGGCAAAAACTTCCATTTGCGGTAATCGTTGTTCCTTTCTCTTCGAAAAACCTGTCATAAGCAGAACTTCCGGTAGCGAGTGGCAGAGCACCGTCAACGCGAGCAGACATTTCCGATTCAAGGTCGTCGAGGACTTCCTCGAGGATCATCGACCTGGCTCTCCACTCGAATTTCTCACGCTCTCCGCGTCGAGAGGATCTCTTGAAAACGCAAACCGCCGCCGCTACGAGCACACCACGTCTTCCTAAACGAGCCGTGATTTTATTTCCCCTTCCCCGCCTTCTAGACCGAGCCAGGACCGCTATCTAAACACAGCCTCCGCGTTTTTCGAAGCAAGGTGTTCACGTGGGTCACGGTGTCCTGGCAGGATACACGGGCCGAAGAAGAGCCGAGTTTATTGCGACTACAACTTCCTGCTGCTTTACGAGCTGTCTACACGATGCTTCGTTAGGGTAAGAGGGTGGATGAATTTTTGTTCCGTGATTCAAGTGCGTTTTGTTCAGTCACTCTCTTGATTTTGGGCAAAGAGAAATTGAGATTTGAGAACTGGAACATGCTTCATTGGGGCCATTTTGATACTTTTTTTTATAGATTTCGTTGGTGTAGGATTCGTGGATTATATTAATCATTCCTTTGTAGCATCGTGGGCTTGTGGTATGAATCAGAAGTGTGACGAAAAGGTGTGCAATTCGAAATGAGCGAATTGGGTATTTAATGTTTGAAAGTTTATAGTTGTGAGGGTTGTAATTATTTATGAATCTTATTCGAATTGAAAATTAAGTTTATCGCGAAACAACTTCCCTTGCTCTACGTATACCACCCTATTAAGGGTAATAGATTCACTACCACTGGAATTATTTTACTAATTCAACGCTAGCGAGGTTTGCCAGGTAAATTAAGTGGGGCTTGACGTGTAACGGTCCCGGAAATTTAGAATTTAAAACAAAAAACTGTTGTTAATATTGCATTAAACTCTTTTGGGATATAAGGAGGCGTCCTTTAGACTTGCAAAAAATATTTTTTTTATGTCGATCCTTCTTTTATTTATTAATTATTGTGGTATCATTTTAACTTCTTTGACGGTGTTGGCGTCAGGTGTAGCATCTGCCACAGTCATCTGATTGCAAACAGAAGAAAATTTTCTTAAAGTTAAATAATTTACGCTGGTATTGGAACTAATATTGTAATTTTAGTTTTTATTCATAATACTTTTTTTCGCTGGTATAAAGAATAATATTAAAAATTTGTCTAAGGAAAAAACTTACTTTTCCTTTCAACGCTATAACTCTTTCAATTTTTCTTTTTTTTTTGTTTAAATTGGGCCAATCCCAGCGCAAACTATCTAACTTTAAGAAAATTCTATATTTTGCAATCAGATGACTGTGATAGGTGCTACACATCTCGCCAGCAGGAGTTACATCGTCGAAGAGGTGGACAAGATTCCATAGTAATTAATAAATAATAGAAAGTATCGACATAAAAAAAATATTTCCTGCAAGTTTAAAGGTGCCTCCTCATATCCCAAAAGAGTTTAATCTAATATGACCAACAGGTTGTTAAAAAAAATCTTAAATATCAGTTACTTTTGGGGCTGTTAGACGAGTACCCCCCTTAAGGGGACTATCTTGTCAAAGCGCTCGAAAATAGGTGATTTTTATGAATTTTGCACAGAAAGAGATTAGGTATAACATATCCTAAAAAATGTTTTCGGCTTTTATTATACACTCGTGAAGGTAAAAAATGTTTGTTTCATGTTTTCGGTTTTGATGCATTTTCTAGGTGGCGCTTACAATTAGTGCAGCGCTGTGAAAAAGAGATGCCTAAACAGTAACCATGATTTCAGAAGATCTAATGAACAGATTCAAAAAAACTTTGAGGCATTTGATTCGTAATTGGACTCGAATCACATCATCCTCTAACATCAAATTTTGAAACACGGTTTTGTTTTATCTGCATTTATGCTTAAAATTACCCCTTTTTGCACTATTTTGTTCAAGTGTGCACCAATCGTCGTAGTTTTCGTGTATTTTGTCGCAACAGATAATGCGATAGCCATTGATATAAATTTTAAGAAATATTATCGAGTTTTGATTTCAGACGATCGTATGAATAAATTTCATATTTACCGTTTAGGCATCTTTTTGGTAGCGTTGCACTAAACGCTACCTAGAAAATGTATCAAAACCGAAAACATTAAACGAAATTTTTTTTTGTACCCTAACGAGTGTATTAATAAAAGCCAAAAATATTTTTTAAGATATGTTATAACCCTTTCTTGCAAAGAATTCATAACAATCACCTATTTTTCGAGCGTTTTGTCCGGAGGGCCCCGTAACGTTACTTTACCTGTGCGCACGAAACGAACGTCAGCAATGCACGCTCGTTTTATTGCGACCCGACCGAACAGAAACGACTTCCTTCTATTTTACGAGGTGCTAATATACATAGTGCTTCGATAAATCCATACGAACGACGTTACTCTTCTAAGTGTTATGCGATGGCCCTTCCTCTATGGACCCAAACACTTAAATTATTCCCCATAATGATTTTCAGCCCATTAACTTTTCTTAACTAATATCCTTTAAAACATAAACACAGTAACCATGGTTATCAAAATTGTATAATAGAACCCTCAAGTCCCATACAACACAGCAGTTCCAATTACCAGCAATCCCTCCAACATCCTGGCTACTTTAAACTGGCTATGATTTATCTGCCATTGAGAAACCCAAGACTGCAATAAAAATAGTAGTAAGGGATCGTCCTTAAATTACGTAAGGCCTTTTAGGGGGGGGGGGGGGGGGGGTCGCGAATTTCTTACGTTTTCTTCCAAGGGCGGGGGGGTCAGGTAGCGTCTTACGTAATATTTTTTAACCCAATTTTCAATAAATACAAATTCTATCATTAATGTTCCAGAAAAGTAGTTTTAGTTTAAATTTCCCGAAATCGAGTTAGATAAATGATATAAACCTTTAAAAGAATTTTAATAACTGAAAAAATTAAATGTAAAAAATATTACGTAAGGAGGGAGTTGGAATATCAAATCTTACGAATTCTTATACTGGGAGCGGGACGGGGTAAGAATTCGCCAAAATTACCCTTCGTAATTTAAGAACGGCTCCTAATTCGAATTAATATAGCGCACTACTGGGAATATTTATTGCGCGATTGTTGGTTAGGCATACAGTGCCTGATATCTTTGTCAAAATAAGTTGTATGCCAACCACTTTATCAATCATGTACTTATGAAGATTGTTTCGTAGGACATATTATGTATATATTATTATATAATATATTATATAATTTATATAATATATTATATTTCTAATATACAATATTTCTAATATTTCCAGTAGGTAGTGTAGATCTACTTAACAGTCGCACAGAGATTCATGGAAAAGACATGCTACACCGACGTCGACTATGCACAAAACTATACAGATCGATGCAATGCACCGACCTCGTGCCGCAGAGGTTAAAAAGCCTCCCCCGTTTCGATAGGCTGGCGACGATCATTCTCGAGAAAACAGGCTTTAACAAAATATTATCGCAAGTATGCAGGACGGCACGCTCGTGCCCTGTCCGTCTCGCCGCCTCGAATTTCCTAACGAAGAAAAGTCCAGCTAGAAAGTACGACGGATCAATATTGCTTTATGACTCGTGCACGGTGACACTGGCGCGTGTATGCTCGTTTTATTACGGCGTGTACACACGAGAAAGGTACGACTTCCTCTTGGTTTACGAGGTGTCGATACCGCCGCCCCGTGTAAACGTATATAAAGCGAGTTTGCTCGGGGTCTGGCGCGGCTTGTACTTCGCCCGTAGCATGTACGGGATCCTGCCCACGATCGAATGTCCTGTCGAACTGCAGGAAGGAAAGTGAAAAGAAGGGACACTTATCACTCGTTTGGCGAGAGACCTTTAGCGGGGCACGTAACCTTTCGAGATTCTGCGCTCAAGCGAACTTGACGTGCTTTACGCAGTCGCTTGTCGCTGGGGGGTTGATGAAGCTTTCGATGGATCGTAAGGGTCTCTTCATGAGAATCACATCTGTGGCTCGTGGTACGTGTGTGTTGGATCTATTCATTCAGTTTCTACTTGTTTTATTATTTTTCAAGCATAGCTGTTTCTGTCAAGTGAATTTACCTGGCACATTAATTAGTGGCGATGAATTTAGGGGGTGGAAAATAAGGGGTAGGTGACTGTACACTGTCCAGTAGTATATATGTATAAACGAATATTAATAATTAATTGAGTATCGGTGTTAAGCAATATTCGTGAAAGCGAATGTATTATTTTGCGGAGTTCATTTTCTGAATGCTAGTTCTAGGGTTGCCAACCGTACTATAATGTATAGTATTGTAATATATTTTTGTCTAGTGTACTATATACTATTAGCAAAAGATATAGTACCTAAAAATACTATATTTCGGATACATCGATAAAATTCTACAATTTTCACCTATTTTTTATTCTATGGCAACATCAAAATTTTAATTTGCGAAATTAAACTTTAAACTTTTGAACTTGACTTAAAAAATGTGTCGTCTATGAACTTTTTGTCAAAATTTATATAAAATAATTTCACGCTTTCTCTCTATTCCCACCACTTCAACTTTTACAGAGTGGATTTTTTCTATATTGAACATGAAAAATGAGCTCGTCATATGTTACTTTGGAGTTTCAGTGCAATCAAATTTTTTACATACTTGTTGTAGACAGTAAATTGCAAATTGACAAAAAGATATGCCTTTAAAAAATAAGAACTCGTTATTTTAAAGTAATTTTATTTTGTACAACTGTCCCCTAAAAAGTACTGTGTATATTTTTTCACAAGGTACTATATTTTTTATCACACTTGGCCCTAAAGTACTATTTTTTCAAAAAAAAGTTGACAACACTAGCTAGTTCTGCTTTAAAATATTCTGACACAAAGTACATAGTTACAAAGTACAGTACATAGTTACAAAGTTACATCGTACAAAGTACGAAGTTATTTCGATGAGGGGCAGTTGCATAATAAACAAACATCACATAATTTGATAAGGTTTATACACAGTTTGAAAGTAAAAGATTTCATAAACCCTAAAGCTTTTTCTTTCTCTTAATAATCAACATTTTTCCTTTACATTCCGTTTTTCACTCTGCCCTAGTGAAATTATAATTTTTGAAAAGTATCTGTGACTCCCAAGCCTCCTCGAAACTCTCATTCTCCGTTTTCCATCATCCCCTCGCCCGCATTATTAACCAAGGGTGATTCATTGGACATTTAAAAGTTTGGCTCGCTGCCCCGCCAAGATAAGTTGTGTATCCAATGAAAATCCAAACAGGTATTCGCGCTATACTTTTTAACCAACAGGCGCAATACAGCGGAATAAAATCAGGAGGAGTTTACTGCGAACTTTTAGCAAGATTTATGCCTTGAAAATTGGCACCGAGTCACCTCCAGGCCGCTCGGTTTCAGAGTGACTGATAGTCGGTTCGCGTAGGATACTGTGAATGGTTGAGGTGGCATTAGCAACTTCTGGAAGACACATTTGTGTCGTCGCGAAAAATAATTCATTGTACTTCAAATCGTTTCCACAACAGTGCTTTCAAATTATAGGGGCAAATTCAACTGGCTGGCGCAATTCGTGAGAATGAAACAAGAAATAATAAATGTGCAAATTTTAATTGCTCTAATACTCTGTATGTATGTGTGTATGTATGTATATATTTATTGTTCCCCCATTGCCTTTCCTACCTTTGTATCCCTTTTACATTTACATTATCTATTTACATTTTTACATTTTACAATTTTCTAACAATTTTTTACAATTTCACGCTTTCACACTTTCACAATTTACAATTTTACGATTATACTCTGTATGTAATGTAGTAATATAAAAGGTGGGGCATAAGTCATCATCCGATGTTAATAGCTCCTAATTTTTTTAATTTTAAGGATATGTCAGTGATTTTTTGAGATTTCAATAGAAGAAACTCAAGTAATTTATTGTCCATAAAGATGAATAAGTATGTATACCCTTTAAGAACGCGGAAAAATTGTGTCGATGTTTTTATCTCCCGTTTTGGCGATTTGTTACGGCCAGCCAGATCCCTCGACTTAACTGCCCCAGATTTATTTCATTGGTTTAAGTGAATAACCCACAGAGTTTACAAGAATTAAAGGACAATATTCAACGCGAAATCGAAAATCTAACATTACAAATTTTTCACAATACCATGGAAAATGCAATAAAAAGAGCCCAAATTGCGGTCATTTGTTGGTTATTATCTTTCGAACTTGATGTCATAAAATTTACAAGCCCCAATAAATTGTACCAGAAAAAAAACGCCACGTTGTATGCCACGTTCAAAACCAAAGTTACAGACTAAGAAAATCGGATGATGACTTTTGCGACACCTGTTATTTATTATATTTGGGTCTGGTTCGCGCAGGATGTGAAGTTTTTAAAGCGTTAAATACTTAGCTGAGGGATGAAGTGAGTCTAGTAGGTGGGCCTCGCAGTCTTTTTAGTAGTGTCAATAGAAAATCTCAAGACAGCATTCACTTTCTAAAGAAGGGGGAGTGATTTAAAATTTTTTGTATCTGAAAGTCTACGGACATCGAACAATGATGATGACACGAGATACTGACATTTCCACGAATTGTTAGCAGCTACCCTTTCTAGGGATTCTTCCCTATGTTGGCGAATCGGGCTGTTTTCAGGGGTGCTGGTGGCAGTCTTGAGGGTTCGTTGGCATTTAAATGACGGGCCAATCCGCGGCCCGTACCAAATTAACGAAACGAAACGGTGGAGCAACAAAGGTTGTTTACTATGTAACCGCCACTACGGAGAACTAGTAACATGGTGTAACATTTAAACTTCATTAGACTTCCTTTCATTTCATTACCAGTTCTTTTTAAAGGGATTTTACTTCCGTTATGGATTTAGCTCCTTTTTAGAATCAAAGTTTATCATTGTTCAAGGAAACCTGCTTTAAAGAATGTTGTTTAGGTTCATATATATATTGAGATGGTTTAATATGTCTCGATTATGTATCGCTATTAAGATATTTGAAAATAATAAGAATATGAAATGAATGTAATCGTTTAACATATTATTTGAAGAGAAATAGGGGTAACTATTTAATGTATTCTTCTATTTCATTAAATAAAAAACCGCGTAACTTGACTTTGTATGGTACTGCCACATGTTAATAATGCTGCGAGCTAATATTCATGGTTTCCATGATGATAGTAGTCTTTTGTTTCAAACAAATCCGGGAGTGTTCATTTCCCACCGTAATCTTATAACAGTGGTTGATTGTTAAGCAAGGTAAGTTAGTACATGGAATAGATATGAATAATTCAAATTAATCTCATTAAATAGAGGAATGTTTCTACTTTCAAACTCACATTTGGTTTTTGGTGATATGTAAATTGAATTCAGTGTATTTCTTCAAATACGTGAACATGAGGTGTGGGGTAATACCGGCCAAAAGTGAGGGGTAATTCCAGCCAGCTTTTAACATTGCTTTTTTCTGGCATAGATGCCATGTACGTAGAAAAGAATTTTGAAGAAGGCAGAATGGAACCAGGAGAATTCTTTTAATAATGATTTATTAAATAAATAAATAATTGATTTATTTATTTATTAATTTACCTGAGCAAAAAGAAACTGAATTTTGAATCGGACAATTCAGATATTTTTGATGAAAAAGTAAAGCACGATATTTGCTCCTTTTGCAATGAATTCGGAAAAGGTGATAAAATGTGGTTCCGGTGCACAGTATGTGGTCAATGGGCACATGAAGAATGTTCAGGATGGGATACCCCTGAAGAATACATTTGTGATATATGTACTAATTAATTTTAAAATAAAAAATAATACAATTTTTTATTAATTTAAGTTTTCCTATCTCTTTTATAAAGAAAAATCCAAATGACTATTTTGGTGTTATTGCTCCCAATTTTGTTACAACGTAAATTTATGCTTTCTCGGTCATACTAATACAAACTAGACACTTCAAACTATCAATTAATATAAAAAAACTAACAAATGTGTAATTTGTTCAAATTTTATAACATTTACTGCTTATGTGGCCGGAATTACCCCGCTTTCCCCTACCTACAGTTGGTACCTTTATGTAAATGCAATGATTACGATAAAGTGAATTTATATTTCCCCATTCTCAAATTTAAGATAGTAGGAGCTTTCGAAGGACCAAGAGATGTTACTTAAAGAAGAATAAGTAAATCTATAGAAAACTGCTTTGACAATGTGTGTCAACAATAACACATTCTTTTACAAAAAGAGCCAATTATTCAATTGACAAATAACTCTGCAACCCTTAACATTTTAAAACCTATTCGATCATTAGTTACAAATATGTATAATGCAGAGATGAGCAAAGTTTTATTTAAATAAAATTTCGAATAACGAATAAAAATTTTAAAAAATTAGCCGTCATTCCTTCGTTAACTCGAGTTAACTTTATTCGACACATGACGAATCATTTTTTCAACTATTATTTGTTATTCGAAATTTTATTTAATTAAAAATTTTATCCATCCCTGGTATAATGTACCAAAAATTTCTCCCTCAAAAACAAGTCAATTTTTGAAAATTTGTAATACCTGTAACAATCATAATTATACAACTATTTAAACAAGTAATCATTTATGGACTACTATTGAATCAGAAGTCGTAAAGTAAACGATTTCATTGTAAAAGATATTTATTTTTTATTGACTGTCGTCGCGACGCCATGATCTTACGCAATACATAGATCGACAACCGAGCCCTTGTAGGTGTAAACGAACTATAAACCTTCGCGAAAATACAACGGGGTGGCTATAAATAATATCTCCAACGGAAAGGGTGAGTGATTTATGATCGATCGTGCGTGCTCGGATTATGTAAGCGTTACGAATGTTACGTCGTAACGTCTGCGCAAGGATTAATCCCTGGAAATGTGCATCCAGGATGAATTTCTAACATTTTCTTTGTAAATTCTGACACGGCGTATTTATCCATGCACAACGTGCTTTGGATAAATTAGTTTATGGAGATTCTGCATTGTTTTGAAATTAAATTAAGTTTCAATGACTGAATTGCTTTATTCGCGTCGCGTATCCACGCGAACGATTTACATGAGACTGGTATCACATGGAGATTTAAGAAGTTAGGGACATATATGACTCATTGAGAACCAACATGGACTAACCCACATTGAAAAAAATTAATCTATCCTATTTTATATGATCAGTAAAGCCTAATGAAATACATTACTGCTACTAATAACTCAATTTCGCAAAAATGTGGGTTAGTCCATTCTTGTTCTCAATACCTCATTTAGAAATTATAAAAATGAAGGGAAAGTATAGAGTGGAGTTACAATTAGTATGTGAATCAATTTTGGAAGAAATTGCAGCTAATCCAAAAATATTTTTCATCTCTTTTCATTGATTATATTTAACATCAAAGCGAGGTGTTATTTCTGTAGCAATCTCGGTACATATTTCCTCCCTCACACTTCCCAAAAATGTGGTCTGCCAATTATCTCAAACATTGTATGCAACATAAATCCGTGATAAAATTTGTCCTAACAAAGAAACTAAAAATATCGAAATACTGCAAACGAAAATATCTCAGAATGAATATTTTTAACACTATGCACCTTTCTATCAACCTTTATATTTTAAGACCATAGGTATGCCAAATAGATTTTCGCCTGTTACCATTATTAGATCTACGATTCCTCATCTACTTGATCTCTTCGGAATAGCCAAAAATTGTTAAAAATTGGTTTCAAGAACATAGCTGCGTTGAAAAATGTTGTGTGCACGAACTCTCGGTGTCAACGACGAACCACTTTGTCTTTGGAGCGAGCCGCGTGGCAAACAAAAAGTGCATAACTGTGCAGTGCACGTGCCGGTCGGCGATTAACATTACCGGTAACAGCAAGTGGGTCACGACTACACTCAGATAAAAGTGACCGATCAAGAACACCGACCGATCCATGACCTAGACGGCTCGACATTAACCCGACTCGACCCTATTCTTCTGTTCGTCCTTTCGTGGCCGTGATAACTGGAGGCGATCAATGAGCGACCAAGGACAGTAGCAGCTTCTTGATCTGAATCGCGCAATATTTATGTCATCCTTAGCGTCTATTAACACGGCCACGACTGTATCTTTCTGGTAAAAGTGAGACCTCGAAAAGGCAAGAAGCAGGTGTAGCTTGCACAGTGGGAAGATTTTTGGGTTTATCATTATTTAGGGTAGGGACATTAATAACTTGCAAAGGGAAGTTAAACATTTAGAAAATTTGGCTAGAGTAGGAGATGTGGACACTAAATCTAAAATGGAAGCTTCGGGTATTTATTAGTTTCCGAAAATGTATAAGTAAAAATTATTATTAATTTTAATAAGTATAAGAAATTACGAATAATTTGGTATTGATATTATTGTTAATTTTTTATTACTATTCCGGAAACAAATAAATATCTCAAGTTACAATTTTACATTTAGGGTCTACACCCCCTCCCAACCCGTGCCACAAACCACGCATCGGTTAGCCACTCAAGCCATTCGGAACAATATCTGAAAATATATCTAACTGAAAAACAGAGATCAACTGTGACGATTATTTTTCCATTGCACCTGAAGATTATTTACCAGTGATATGTAATATTAACTTAGTTTAGGGGATGAAATAGGATTGACTCAAATAATGCCCAATTCTGTTCTCGAGAAGCTTGCTATTAATTCTTTCATTCATCAGGAATTTTTAATTACTTATGCGAAGAATATAGTAAAGAGGTCAAGCTGGTATTTTGCGACTCCCTAGACCAGCGTTTCCCAACTGGTACCTATTCTACGGAACCCTGGGGTTCCGTAACACGAAGTTTAGGGTTCCGCAAAAAGTTATCTTCTAATAAAATTCCTAATTTGGTTGTGTTACTTATAAATTATTTTTTTCGATGTTACAACCCTTCGTATGCAAAGAAAACCTGTTGAGGTTGGTGCTTCCGCCAGAGTTTAGTGAGTTAGGAAGGGTTCTGTGGCAAAATTTATTTGGATAACGCTGCCCTAGACTATCTGATTCTAATATTAAAAAAAATAAACCTGATTTCTTTTATCGGCGTAGGGTGCCAAATATGGGCGTCACAAGCATGTGGTAGTTAAGGTGTTAATTGGAGCGATTTTTTAGAAATTATACTCCTAATCAACAGAGAACCCAGCCGCAAGGCTGGCTTCATAAAGTCTCTTCTAACGAACCTAGTAAAACCGCCAAGACTTCTTGTCGCGAATTCATCGTGCTCCAGGACGATCGATAGGTCTTTTCCATCTATCGTTCTTCCGCTCCAAAACGGGGGTTGTTAATGTCAGAGCCGGACCTAACGATCCCTCGAACGGGAAAGGAAGGGGGAAAAGGGGGGTGACCGTTAGGGCGTCTTAAGTCTCGCACGCCCGTCCCTGGCGGAAATAAAAGAGCGCACGCGAGAGAAGGAAAGGTCCAGAGAGGAACGAAAGAGAAGGATAAGGAGATGCTTTATTAAGCTCCGGTATTCCAGGTGCCTTTTTGCAGGTAATTATACGCTCGCGCCTACCGACTTGCACCGGTGCCACGCCGTCTAATTACTCTTAATTACGGACAAAAGCACCACCATCGGACACCGGGATGCCGAGTATGACAAAGGAGACCGCGTTTACGATGGACATCGTTGCACTTTCAATGTTTATCTGTCAACGTAATAGCTCATTCCGTTGCATACTCGTCGAGGAAGCTTTTTGTAAAAAGATTGTTGCAAATAGGGGGCACACTCTTATGGAATCACGTTGGAGTTGAGTGGAGGTTTGTTTTAGAGACTAGCATGTTTTTAAGTTTGTGGAATGTTGTCTGTAAAGTCTACTTAAAAGAATGGATCTCTTAGGGAGTTGTAAGAATGGGTTGCTTAGTTTAATCATCTGAACAATTGTCCTGGATTCCTATGACTTTCACAAGGGCCTCAACAGAGGAGCTGATTATATGGACAAATGGAGCAATTGAAATTAACTTGATTATATTGCAAAAATGAATAGTTACGTTCCTTTTCAGCAATACTGAATCAAGTCACAGATGTTTAGAAAGCACGAGGTGTCATAGAACTATAGAACTCTGATTATAATTCAATGCAGCCGAATTCATTTGAATGTATAATAAATCTAAAAAAATAAAATTACCAATAAATTAATCTATATAGTTTAAATTAAAACGTTAATCTTGTAAATTAGATATAGATAATAAATTCTTATAGGTAAAATATAATGGGGAAGCAGGAGTTCCAGTTTCTCGTATACATTATCTGCATATTAAGTTATTAAAATAGAAGCACATGTGGTAAATGTTAGCGTGGGAGTTCGACTCCTCTGAAATATAAAATAAAGGGGGCGTAAAAGTGATACGTCGAGTCAAAGACGGAACTAAGAATCATGCAAATGCTGCTCGATGAAACTTGACCTGCGGAATAGAGACAACTTGGAGAGAGGATTAGGTATCTAGTACAGCGGAATCGAGACCAACGACATAGAAACTGACTGGATTCGAGAAGTCGGACGATTCCCCGTCGTTTCCCTCTTATTTCCCACTCGTTGTGCATCGTCCGTTCATCGACCGTCACCGTCCAGCGGAACGATCTTCCGTTTTCACTGGCAGAGAAACGCGTTTAACGAAATATATGTCAGGGTTTGCCTATACGTGAATGATCGATATTTCAATGGCTTTCAAACACGCACCATTCCAGTTAGCGTAAAAGAAAAAAAAAACAACAGTTAATTGCGAATAATGAACCGCGGTCTACAGACTGCAGACTCGTGCAGCAAATTTTGCACGCGTGCAGTGCTCATCAGAGCAAGTAGAAATTTTACCATTGTTTCTGATTGTTATTTGATTATTGCTCAGGCGTAGAGGAATAACTTGGTAGTTTTGGCTTTATTGGATGCTGAAAGAAGAAGTGTACCAAATTATATGCACTCTGATGGATTCATTTTACAACTAGGGAACTGGAGTTTTTGTAATTATGTTGATTAATATTAGCCTGTTGATTTTGATAAGTCCTACACGTTTGCAAAATTTATACAGCTATAGATAGTATGATGTACCACGTATTTTATATTTGGTTTACAATCCAATATGTTTAAATTATCCTTACGTCGTCCATTCGCCTCGATTTCTCTTGCAATTCTGCATCCCGCGAGAATTACAGCGTTTAATGATGCAGCCTCTTAATTACCTGTATTCGAGGAGATCTTTTGTCCATTAAGTCCCGATAAGGGGCACACGATTTCCAGAGGAGCACGATTCCAGTTGATCCTTGGTAGACCTGCAACAAAACCAGCTATTGCGTTTGTCTCTATTCTAATTCAAGCGATTGAAACAGTTGCGATTTTGAATTTATGCGAGCGACCTTTCGCAATCACGAGGAGGATCGGTTCGTTGATCGAAACTCGAGCGATCCTCCCGCAGAGAATCATGGATGGTGCGCGTTGCAAGCAACGAGAGGAAGTCATTTCACATGATTTCAGATAGGTGACTCATCCTCCAGCACTAGCGAATTCTCGCACAAGTGGGGATTAATCAAGCCTGGTCATCGATCATACTTCTCATTAATTTATCAACGTACCAAAAAGTGCGCCCAGGTCTGCAGATATATCCGGATGTCTGGTCACGATACTGAATTCTGAATAAACGGAGAATCAGTGTTTATTAATTTGATGGATTTGACACAACTTCCGACAGAACGTTTTAAACATAGACATTTTATTGCAAAATTAAACTGGTTAGGTAGCTGGAAATTCGAATGAACTTTGCAAGAAGAGATTAATTTTCCATAATACTTTTGGAAATTCTGAAAATTGATTTGTGTCTGTAATAAAACGAAAACAACTCACACTGTATAACAAAATTTATTACAGTCTCCGCTTTCCATTTTATTTTTCCTTCCAATAAATTTTGTTTTACAATGCGAGGAATAATTCACATAGGTACGGATTCCGGTTTCTATTTTCCATGAGCTCTTCTATCCCAAGAAGAAAGAAACGAGCATGCATAGACTCATTTACATGCTCTGCTTTAACGTAACGAACTGCATCGCGTGCATCCAGGCAGCCTATGCACCTTCTTGGAACTTGCCTGGACGAGTGCACGCTAATACGGCTCCCGTAATTCCTGGTATAAATATTCCTTGCTGTTACTACTAACCTTCCTACATTTTCCAAGAAGTTCTACGCTGACAAGGGATCGCGATAACCAGGCCTCGTGTGGTTTGTAAATTCGGTATTTTAGAGGCCGATACGCGATCTGAAGCCAGCTTTACTAATTTCCATCGATTTCCTACAGCACGTGCCACCTACCACAAGCTGGGGAACTGGAAAATCAGAGAATCCTCAAAGCAGCGGAACCGTATCAAGATACCCACAGTAAAGTCGTCCATTTTAATGCTAAACCTCGTTCTTTGAATTCGGTACATTCAACTTAAGGGGGTACTTTAGTGTACTTGCCCGTTTTTCAACGCCATCTTCGGGAATTTATTTAACAAAAACTATAAGTTTATAATGTCTGGAGTTTTGCCTGCGTATTAAGGTATGTTTTAAGTAATACTCAGGTTTTTTTAAGCTTTTTTATCGCATACAGTGGCGTACAAAAGTATTCGGCCACCCTTTAAAACAGAATAACTTGTTTAAAATTGGTCCAAATGACTCGAGTTTTTTTGAGAAGCTAGAAGGATTAGTTTGCTATGCGACGTGATTCGTCGTTTTGAAAAAAATTTCAATTGTTTGAAATAGCAAAAAAAAATAGTAAATGTGTTTTTCAATTTTCTTGTCTGTGCTCGTAATGAAATTTAAAAAAATGCCTTTTGTAAATTTAAGTAAGTTGTATCACAGTTTACGGCCAAAATCTGCCGAAATGTGTGATTTTCACCAAGTTTAACTGTTTTTAGCTCATAGCTGCGTTACCTGATTTTGATAAAATTTTTAGCACGTATACAACTTACTGTATTATTTGTATCTATATGTATGATAAAAATGCTCAAAGGAATTCTGAGTATTACTTCAAACACACGGTAATATGCAAGCGAAACGCCAGACAGTATAAACTTATAATTTTTATTAAATAAATTCCCAAAGTTGGCGTTGGAAAACGGGCAGTAACACTAAAGTATCCCCTTAAAGATCACAAGCAACGAATTAATTTCTACTCCATCAGTACCAACCCTTCCCAGACATAACTTTATACCCCTGACACGTGAAACCTCGATCAGTCTTTCGAGCGCCCTCGCCCTCAAGTTTTTTGGCAAAGATCCCCAGCCCACGGAGCGCAGTTGCGCGACACCGTTGCGTTCTTGGAATTGCGAAACTCAAACCCCCGAGAGTCCCTCGGAAAATTGGATCCATCGCCGTTTCCCACTACCAACGAACAATTGCCCAGTTCCGTTAAAAAGTACCCCACACGCGTCCGCTCGAATCTCAGTCCGTAAAACAAACAGCCACGCGGGCGTGTTGGTTCGTTTCACTCGTGGCAAAACTTGATAAGTAAGCGAAAGAAAAAGAGGGGTCGCGCGATACAGCTCGTCGAGATCCTCCTGACAGATAGAGCCGCTCGTAATAACGCACAAGCCGCGCTCTACCTTGGCAGGTTGTTATTGCCGCTTATTATTTATCCATCGCGGGGGCGGCTCGAAACGAGCGCCTCGTTCGCGGCCTGTTTACACGAGGGAAACACGCTCAACGGCATTGACGCCCCTGGAACGTTAATTATTATTCTTGGCGGGTGGACCGGCCTCCCCCGATCGATGCTCGGCCAACGTCGAGACATCGTCCGGTTCAGCCGTCACGTTTCGTTGACACGTGCCCGTGATAAGAGGAGAAACAGGGACAGCTACGCGGCGTCCTGATATCGGACACCGTCCGCAAAGAATTTTTCCTGTAATCGATAACGAGGCCCTGTGTCGCTTCCGGAGCGTCGTGGCAACGCGTGTTTTGAGCTCACGCCTCAACCGCCAACCTCCAACGCGCCCCGCCGAGGCTAGCTGTTCCGAGCTAGATCGCGCGTTAAGCTCGCGTGCTTTTCATCGTATTTCGCTTCAAGTGGATATAGGAATTTATGAAAAATTATAGAGGGGTTGGCGATTTTAAGAATGGTTATGGTTCCATTTATCTTTCTGGATAATTATTTTATTGTTATATGTAATTTATTGGTAAATCAATTTTGGTTGTGTCTAAGGGAGGAGAGGAAAGTGCCGAAGAGGGAGAATATGTTTCAATACAGTGGTGATGAAATGGGTAGAATGAGCGATTGAAGATGATGACTTAGAGAAGGGAAATTTCTAACTTTATTAGAAGAAAGGGAAACCAGGATTGGGGGGACATTCTACTTTGGTCGGCCGAAAAATTGAGCTATTTTTTAATAAATACAACATATAATGTAATAGATCTTTTTGGAATTTATTAAGCTATTCTTATATTATTCCAAAAAAATTAAAAAGATTTTTTTAATTTGTTTGAAATATTTTTTATACCGTCAATATGGCACCTAAAAAAAGACGTAGGTGATTGGTGGCGCAGGTGATTTCCCGGCTCAGGTTTATCTAAAACAATAAATTCGAAGAGGTTCTTAATCTGTATGAATGTCGCTATCGCCTGTACCTCAATCAACAATTTTTGTCGCAAAATAACCGAGATTTTTCTCGTGGAACATGCGAGAAAACACCCCTTTGTGTGTTTTCTCAAACTTTTTTCAAGCCGGCCCCATTTTGTTACTTTTCGACAAAAATTGTTAATTAAGCTACGGAAGATAGCGGCACTCATACAGATTATGAATGTTTTCGATTTTTTGTTTCAGATAAGCCCAGGTGGGGAGATCACTTGTGTGTCACAGACATGCCTCGTTTTTGAGGTGCCATATTAGCGCTGTAAAGAAACATTTAAAACAAATTGAAATAATTCTTTTTAATTTTTTTTTGTGCAATGCAAGAGTAGCTTAATAAATACCAAAAATTTATTTCATTATGTGTTGTATTTACTGAGAAAAAATCTTTAAAAAGTACACGTGCACGTGGAAATGTAACTAAATATTAGGTAATGTGAATTTGAAGTAAATTATTATTCAGTTCTTTACAAATGTTTACGGTCGAATACTTTTTTCTAGAGCTTTCGTTGGCCAAACCCATTTTTCCAAGCAACATTTTGTTTGTTCATTGTTTTTTTTTTAGTCAATTTTTCATTGTTTTTTAGTAGATAATAAACTAAAGTCTTAATTACTTTTGGTGTATTTACTTCATATTAGACCAATTTAACATTACCACGAGTTTTACACTTATACCCCATTGTTTTACGTACAAAAAATTATGGTGTCTCTCGTTGACTTCGTACCACTGCGTTTGGTCGAAAACTGATTGCCAGGGGTTGTAGAATGACTCCTTAAACTTGAGATCCCTTTTTCAGTATAACACAAATACAATACGTTCCATACGCCTTAAACCACACATTTCCAAAGGCGACCACACCTGCGAACCACCGAAAGAGTAACACGAGAACAGTCTTTTTACACACGCATATAGACAGATTTACACGTGACTCAATTTTTTGCGTCAGTATTGTCATATCACACTGTCACAAAAAATTGCGACACGTCTGAATCTCTCAATACATATCTATATGTACCGGTGCGAAATCGCGACGATGCCGCATCGCTCGTCTGAATTGACCCTTAACGTGAAACATTTGCCACGAACTCGATGAGATGGATGACCTGTTTGAAGGGAGTCGCCAAATAACCGTGAAATTCAGTCAGTGCACTCGAGAGGGGAGGCTCCTGAACAAAGCCCGTACTCCCTGATTATCTCGGCTAGCTTGCCATTTACATAACCCTCAGCTCGGCACGAGGGGGCAGAATGGGAGAAGCCTGCGGGAATTTCGCTAAAATCGCTTTAATGCGCACGGCCGCGATTTTGCTGCAATTGCGGGCGTCGATCTCGCAACTGGTCGCAGCGTGACTCACCGCGCCGCGGCGTGGAAAACGAAACCAAGGAAATTCCCTCTCGGTGATGCGGCGCTAGATTTCGAGATTGTCCGCGACCTGGACGATTTCGTGGCCGTGCTCCAACGATCGCTGCAGCATCGAGGAACGCTAATGATCTGTAACGGTGATCCCGTTAGCGTTGCCACCTCCGTACCACCTTTGCTTCCGCCTCGAACCCACGTTCTTTCCACCGACGCAGCTAGAACCTTCTTCAACCTTCCCTGGACTCGCAGTTCAGTGACATCTAACGATAGTCTATTATTAAGTAGAAAAATGTTTCGTCTGCGCGTAAATCATCGTGCAAGTCGAATGGGAGAGGATGGCGGCAAGAAATGGCAAGGGATTTATTTTGCGACGATTGGTTCTGATGGCGTTAAAGGTGGGAGATGGTAATGTAGGTGAATGTAAATTGGAAATGGAATCAAGAGGATTAGTGATAAAGGGTGATCGTTAATAAGTTCGAGATTCTTTGTACTGTGCTTTGGATGGGAGGTTTACTTTGCGCTGGGGTTTGTAATAGGAAATATTGAGTAGATGAGTGGGTAGATACTTATGACTTATGGAGCAGGTAGGAGAGTTGTTGTTCAGCAATGGAGTGCATCGTCGTATTTAACAGCTGGTTGTGAAGTAATTTTAAAGTGACCATGCTAAGCAAAGTCTCGTTTGTAGAGAATGTTTTAAAAAATGACGTTATAGATATTGGAGGAACACGATTTTTCGACAAAATGCAAGTTTGTACAGAAAAGCCTCGAGATTAGCATAAAAGAGAGACGAAATTTGTACGATTGATAGTTTTGGTGATAAAAATTCATGAGTCGCGATAATGCACAGAAATGGTAAACTTCAGCGGTTTGTATTTTTTTAACAAAGCCAGAAAAATGATGACTTAAACTCGTCACAATTTTACGTGGACTACATCATATTTCAATTTCATCAAAATCCCCGAAGTGGAGTGCACTCAGTGATCGATTCGACGTGACAGGCTCCAACTGGGCTTTTCGTCACTCGACTCAATTTTCCTCTGGTGCTTCGAGTTAAAAATAAAGCAGTGGACAATTTATGTATAACCAACAATGGAATGAAATTGTTTAGGAATTTCTACGGGGACTTGCTGTGATATTTCAAAGTGTTTGACTTTTGCCCCAAAATAAGAAATGAAAGTAACAATTTCCCTCGAAGAAGCGTCGTTTATTCCTGGCAATTAATTCGGATTTATGTTCGCTTTCTTCAAAGACGACTCTAGACGAGTGATTAAAATCAAACGAAAGTATTCTGAAGTCGAGTGCAATATACATCAATATTGCTGCGTTTCCTTTGCTCCAGGAAGTAATTTTTTGTGTTTCTGACGTTCTTAAATTACATATTAAAATTTCAAGATATCGCCACATTCCGTTTCACTTTCAAATATTTGAGTTTGACAAGCGAACAAGCTCTTTTCATTTCCTTGTATCCTTCCCTGTGAGAGGGATCTTTCTTTTCCTTATGTTGCATGCAAAATATTACCTGGTAAAAAGCTGTTCCGCGATAAAAGTGGACAAGTGGAAGAGAGAGGGCTTCATTTCAATATAATAAGCATCGTCTGACTGATAAAACGCTATGCTTAAGATAGTCGATGGTTTTCTAGCGATTAAGCAAAAAGCGGGTTCTATAATGGTATGCAACTCCATCATAAAAAGTGTCCAACGTAAAATGATAAATAAACACACGTATGTTCGCGTGGAAAAAGGTAATTGCTGATGTGTATCGTTTGTAAAAGCAATCGATGACGTAGTACCGCGGTGAAGGTTTCTCAACGGCAGCAACAACTTGTCATTTTAGAATTCAATACATATTTCTTTAATACTTGTCTCGGAAAAATTGCCTTGAAATAATTAACGTTTTTAACGGTAAAGTGATTTTTTGCTAGAAAAACTAAAATGCGAAAGTAGAATACGAAAAGCAACGAAATTGCAACGACGTTGGTAATTTAGTAATTAAATATTTTGCTCACTTTTTTTATAAATTTGAATCTTTTTAATAATTTGAAGTTTTAAGTACTAATTTTGTAATACTTCACGTTCCTTTTTAAATTGCACAATTTTCACACAATTCATTTCTTTCCATATGTTTGTTAATTTAAGAGATTTTTCATTGGACCACTAGAAAGTACAAAATTCAATATCACTCCTAAGAATGGAGAGTAATGCAATATTCCTCTGAAACTCGTTCCTAAACGGATAGGAAATAAAAAATAATATCAGAAGAGGAGGAACAATCATAGGTGATTGACTCCGAATAACGGATCACCTACTAGAAAATGAAGAAACTACTTTCAACCAAGAAAATAATTACATTTATCATAGTTGAAAAATTCAGAGGAAATATTAAATCAAACAGAAACAACTACTACCTACTAGGGTAGGGTGGGGCTAAAAGTCCCGTTTTTCATATAAACCTATGTAAAATTTAGTATTAACAATCGAAAGATATATGGTGTTTTTTGTATAAACTATAACAATTATGCTTTACATTCACGAAGTTCGTTTGTTGATACTGTTATTTTCTGTTGAATTATACCACAATATGTTTGTCAATGCAAAATGGACTTCTTGCCCCACGCACGGGGCAAAAAGTCCATTGCATAGGATATAAAGTCCCTAATGTTTTTTCGTGTAATATTAAACTAAATAAGTAACAAAACTCTTTTCAAATGAACAAATATTCTTTTTGGTATACAATACTGAAAGGAAAGCATGACTTCTTTACCAAAAAATAAAAATATAAGTCGGAGGCTCACTCTGAACTAAAAACTAAAAAAAATCGCTCAACTAAAACAAAAACACTATTTAAAGACTTTGGCATCATTTCTTTATAGTTTGGCCATCTTATTATGACACCAAATAATAAAATATATATTTTCAGTTTGAGGGACTTTTTACCCCAAAGGTACCCCTATAGTTTCTGCGATATATACGTTAGAAAACGTTATCATTCAGCAATAAACAATATCGTGCACACATAACTAAAGGAACATACAATATTAACGTACTTGGCTACTACGCTTTTAAACTGTGGTTTACTTCGTATAAAACAACAAAGACGACGTATTTCTTTTAGTTTTCGATACAGAAAATAACGAAAGCGTCGTGTAATTCGCACGAACGTCCAGGAGCGACTGGCGACTCTGTGGTCACCTCCGTTTCTTCTCGCCTTTTACATAGTACCCTGTACTGCGAAACTCAATACATTGTTTAGGAATAGAGATTTTGAATTCGGGACTTTTTACCCGCTGGATTTTTAGCCCCACCCTACCCTACTTTTTATTACAACTTTTACCGTTCCTTTTCAATACATCCCGTATAAAATCATCCGAAACTGTAGAATCATTCTATAAATGGAACAACCAAAAAGGAACTTATTCCCCCGATAGAACATAAAAATCTGTCGTAACCAAAAATCACTCTAATCATCATTAAAAGATTTAACTCCGAACCAAAAGAAAAATCTAGCAACAATACAATTCTACTAAATCTCTTCATACGATTCCAACCTTTCTACACACAGTTTACAATCTGTACATCAAAAATATTAAAATCAAGGCCACCAAATAAACTTTTCCGAAAAATCCGAAGAATCATCATTCTACCCATACTTTTCCGACAACTCTGCCCTGAAAATTGCTTCATCAGGGTGACACCAAAATGGTTCACCAGCGCCCATCGACACCGTCGAAGCATCGAGTGTCGACTCGATGATTAATCGCGAATAATTATCGAATAATATCTCTGTCGGCGGAATCGTTAAGGTCGTTGCGCGTACGAGGAGCTCCAAGTGCGTCCATTGTTTCAGCGAGGGGCATTGTTGCGCGTTTTCGCGTGGGTTTCGCGGCAATCTCCTTCTAATTGCATTAACCGCGGTCTTCTAATGAAAGGAGAGAAAAAAAACGAGGAAGAAGAAGAAGCTTGATTTGTTGCCACGCTTGGCGCGCAACGTTTAGAGACGTTTAATTGCGCCTGGAAACGTCTGGAATTGTTCTTCTGGCTGCGTATGATTCACGGCCATCCGCGGCAACACAATGTCTACAAACCTCCGGCGCTGTACACTTTAACCCCCTAACCTTTCGCTCCTCAATCTGGACCCGTTACGCGCTTTTTATTGGCTCCTGTGTTCTATATTTCCACGTGGGTGAGAGGGGCAATGATTTGGGCTCGTTTCCGCTAATGATCATGACTGGCCACGGCATTAGCGGGACTTGGTAAACGTTTCGTTATGTGTACTTTCTCTTTTTAACGATAGTTTTGTGTGCTGCAAATAATCGCAGATTTGATATATAAGTTATGTCCGCAGTGATTTATGAATTTGTTCGCACTGTGTGGAGGAGTAACTATGTTGTACTTATGAGTTGTTGTGTTATCTTGATTTACTTGGAAGGTGTCTTGAATTTACTACGTTGTGGTTGTTAGGTAACGGTGTTTGAAATATTTATGCGTACGCTGTGATCACTGGATCTGAACTTAATAGCATAATCCTTGTGGTTCATTAAAACGCGATTTTTGGTTTCATAGGGGATGCAAAATGGTTTTTAAAGTGAAAGCGTGATTGCATTTTTTATTTTTGTGTTTAATTGTTAGGCGAGTTTTTTAATTTTAATGCGGTAGATGGGAGTGTGTAATCTGGATGAGTGAATTCTTTAGTTTTACTTATGCAATGAGCTACTTAGTTCTGTTAATAAATGTATACCTACACACCGAGAAATATTAATGTACTGCTAATTAGTAGTCTCTGTAATTTTGTTTGAATTAAATTACAGTTCCAAAATAGAGACGAGAAGTAATGATTATTGGTTTTATCGTTTCAGATATTTAAAAGAAATGGGACTAGCCGAAAGGGAAGCCGAAATGCAGGAGTTAGAAACACCAAGACCTGAAAGGTCGCGAGATCTCTTTGGTGTGCAACTCGAGGTAATACATATAACCATATTTCTATATAAATATTATTTTATATTAATAATTTTGGTATACAGCGTCAATCTTATTGTCTAAATTTAATATTTTCTTAAAGCAAAAAAATTAATTCAGGCACAATACAATCTCCGCTGATTTCTGTCTGATTTCTGAACTCAAGAATTTCATTGCATATTGCAAATAACGCGTTCCACACAATTCACATCCAGTTCCTGATAACGAATTCAAAATGTGGTGTTTCATAAAATAACGAGGAGCACCACACAGATACCTTTTCCTCTCTGAAACATTTAAATCTAACTAAAACCTATCAAAGGACCACTACCGAAGCGTAATGTGTTAACATACTTCAGTCCTCGATCGTGGACGCAGTAATCGTTTCACGAAGGGCGTAGAACACGAACCGATTCCCCTTATCCCTCTCGAGGTCAGAAACAAATTCGATCTGGAATCGATAGCCCATTCACCGGACAAGGTGCTGGTTGCAAATTCAATAGCCACTTTTGCCAGTAGCACGAGTGTAGAGCAGTGAGAGGTGCGACCCAGAAAACCGGTGTCGGTTCTGCTAGAACAAACGGCTACCTGACACCAAAACGACCAAGGAAAGTCTGTCCATTGCACTCTCTTCCTTCTTCGACCGATCGATTCATCAGCCATACCTTTCTCTATCGGCACAACCGAGGTATAGAATGGATCTTACGTTCTATATAAATTTTTGTCACACAGATCGGTGGCTCTAGAGCAGTGATGAGCAACCCGCGGCCCATGGGCCGCATTTGGCCCGCCCGAACATTGATATAAATTAAAATTCTTGGATCAGTTATATTTATGTATTTAATATTTGCAGCCCGTGTAGCGAAGTAGGTTTCCACTTGTGGCCCACTTCGGACAAAAGGTTGCTCACCACTGCTCTAGAGTCTAGAGCCTCTTTAGCACTTTCGTGCCGTATACAACGTTATCGATTCAAAGTGCAATTCTATCGCAATCCTATTAGCGATTACAATTGAAACTAAATATGGTGAAAATTGCTAGGAAACGACGCAAATGAGAGTTCATCTGAATCCACTTAAGCCCGGCCTTTTTACCTTCTTACGGTGGGGCCCGATGTTGCGAATTAATTTTTGCAAACGGGTTTTGGTATCCCTCTTCAATGATCTGAAATTGAGTTTGAAGATTTTAATTGTTAAAGAAAAGTGGATTTATTTCTGTTCGGTATATTTTATATATTGTTACTGTTTTACAATGTTTTTGAATGGGTTATTTAATAGTGAGTAGTGAGTTTTAAAATTTCAGTAATTTTTGTTTTTTAAGCCTCAAATGGAACTATGGAGTGGTAGTTTTAATATTTGTATGTATAATGTAAAAATTGTTCTATGGGTTGATAATCTTTTGCAAAATAAAGATCACAAAATTATGGAATCCGTAATGTGTTTAACTAATTTTTAGTCATTTTGAGGGTTGGTTGGTTTCTGCATAACTCGGCCCAATTGTACCAATGTGCCGGACCGATTTATAATATCCCTTACTGGTGGAACAAATATGTAAATGGACTTTTATTGCAGGTGTATAGAAGTGGGAAGCGTTTTGAAATTATATGGAAATGGTACTCATGTATACGTAAGTGGTGCAGAAACGATAAAATAATCACTGAGTTTTGTGACACGAACTCATAAAATGTGAAGTCTGTCCTATACCTCGTCTGTGCTATCGGCGATCCGTCGAGGGATCTAGACTCTAGAATCTAGACTCTAGATCACGGTTGGATTTGGAATCTTATATCCCAATCGTGAAACTGATCACATTTTCCACGGATATACATTTGCTTTTCCAACAAGCTGATAGTAATCATTAATTTAGCGGTGTCGATTATTTTATTCAGCATCGATCTAAATTAATTTTCTGATCGCATCATGAAAAGCTTGTTTGTGAAGAAAGCCAATAAAATTGTTTTATAGTATGTTGGGAACAGATTCAGTTGACAATGCTTTGTTTGCAAGTTAAGTTCGTAGACGTTACTGAGAGTAGAAATATGCAATATAAGAAACTCGTTATTTTTATGAAGTTCCTTCATTTCATTGTCTTCTCATTTCAATAACAATTAAAAACTGATTTCCTATGGTTTTAACTAATATCACTGTTCTTGCATTTAATGGGCAAAAAATGGAGAAGTAATTTATTCTAACAATGCGATTGTTCGCATAGAAAAAGGTTTGTGTTTTTTTTTTAAATGCAATAAAGAAGTTTTCCTATGCAAAGTGCAAGAAGTGTAGTTCGAAAATATTGATGTCAATTTTGCACACTATCATTGCACACTACAAGCTCGATTCATATTTCCAGTTCCGCATTCTTTGTATCAATTTTCATGGAAAGGCACCGTCGATCGCATTAGAAAGATCTCTCCTTTCGCTGCACCTATCGATCGACGAAAACGATACCCAGATTGGAAAGCTTTACAGTCACACATTATCAGTCGAACACGATTTTCCGTTTCCGCGCCGCTCCGAACACCTGCTGATCGATTTTTATCTAGCCCCATTTCCAATCCTTCCGCCAAGGCTTTATTTTCGTCATTGCACGCTCGATCGAACATAAAAATTCGTTCACAGTGTTTCACCTTTCTCGCGATTGCGCAACAGGCATAGATCGGCAGTAGTTGGCGAAACTGGTTACAACTATAAAAAATATATAGCTTCCTCGCGAAGAATAGGAAACAATTTTATCTGTTTCTTTTTAATCGACTTGTTTTCTCACTGGGTAATTATCCCCGGGAAAAGTCGAGATGTATTCTTACGAAATGTGTAATGATTACAAGGTCGTTAATCTCCGAGAGTGTAATTAAACGGTAAAATGGGATAAGGATATTGTTTTATATCTGCGGCCACTTTTTACTTTTAAAGCGCCATTTTTTGTGATCTGTTTTTGCTACCGATGATAAATCCTCGTAAAAGCAGCATCGTTGAGCTGTGCGTGTAATATAATCATGACTAAACGAGCCGGGGCAGATAATTTTGTCATAATTTCGCCTTTCTCCGGGGATTTCTTAATAATCCGCTACCAGGGAACATAACGATCAACCATCCCGCGTATATTAAGATTCCAGGATTAGAACCCCGACGTTTAGCATTTCGTTTATGATCAACATGGCGCCTGTAATTCTTTTAAAACAGATCGCTTTTAGCTGACTACAGATCGCGCGATTGTTATCCATTTCGTTGCAGGAATTTCTCATTAGCCGCTTAAACGCGTCGAACAATAATTCCAACGCGGCTAGGAATTCTCAAGTGTGCATCCTTCGGTAGGCAAGAAGTATCGGAGAATTCTTTGTCAACATGCGAGATAAAGCAGCGGAGAATATGTCGAAATTTATACACAGTGAGTCATCAAACGTTAGAAGGTAAAATGTCTTTGATTCTTGATGATACGAGAAAATGACTGTGGAAAAGAATCTTTGTTTAGAGGAGTTATGACGAAATTTTATGACGACTTTTAATTTTTCTTAGTGTACCTACACAACTGAAGAATTAAGGATGAGGATGTCTACTTAGTGTAATATAGATTGTCGTGGAAGCTGGGAGTAGTTAATCCATTGAGACTAAAACAAAGACTTCCTACAATAAACTAACAAGGGAAGATCCCCAACCCGGAAATTTAAAAAATTATGAAACTTTGGGGATTCACTCTAAGGGGTGAAATTGACACCCGAAACTCCGGCTATTTTTCCATTTTGTGTTATAACTCGCAAACTGAATTTGGGCAGCAAAAAAAAAAATTGCGTAATAAATATCCTCTACGTATCCCCAAAGTTTCATAATTTTTTGAATTTCCGGCTTGAAAATCTTCCCTTGTAAGTGGCACATTAGAAATTGTGCAAATAAAACTGCTATTGCGAACATCCGGTCCTTCTCGACCCAATTGTATTTTCATTACTTTAAGAACTTTAAACATAAGGCAGTTACTGACACGTGTGTCGTCATTCCTTGACGTTATGTTAAAAGTATACTCGAACCGAAGGCTGTGGCAAAATTACGAAATTCACTCTTAACTCAAGGATACGCCTCCTGAGCATTACAAGGTGCAATTAAACAGCACAAATTTCTAGTGGCAAATGTACCGACGACCCAGAACATCGTGACCCTCCGTTTAAGGATAAAAATAACGATAGCAGAGAGAAGAGAGTTACTCAGCCAGCGTTCATGAATTATCGAACAAACAGATGTTATTATGGCAGCGGTGCTGCTGTTTCTAATGTAAATTGATCGCACGAGGAGATACGACTAGCACGAAACCGTTCCCACCGCTTCTATCGTAATTACCGATGAGGGTTTATTAATTGCACGGCAATATGGCGCGAGGCTAATTAATCGGCCCGCGGCTCATTATAAATGACACAGCTTAATGTCCAGAGGACGAGCAGCATCATGTTGCGTCCGATCCCCTGAACTTGGTCGTTTTAATCGCGTCAATGTAAACGTGCCGCGATACCGAGTCACAAGTTCATTAAATCGGCCCCCGCTCGGTATACGGGGACTCGATTCGTTTGCTCTGTGTGCACTGAATCAGGATCATTCTGAAATAACTCATTCAAAAAGAGACACGATGATCGTGCGAGGTGCCTCTTTCGTTATTTTCTAATGCAAGAGATTGATAGAAATTAACCTTTAATCCTTTGCGCTCCCAAGTCATTTGAGCGTCGACGAACCAGTTTTGCTGAAAGCTGTGATTATTAACACACAGTGAATAATTTATTTAATGCTATGAATCACGAATTCATTCATTTGTGCAAGGTTTAATTAGCGTGTAATGTTAATTTAAACTTGGGTGACCAAGTCAGACCGAATAGAAAATCTTCTAGTGCACTTGGAAGTTTGTATTTAATAATGATTCATAGTGAAAGAACCTGTTTTTTGTATTGCCTGATAAAACATTTTCATCATTAATTCTCAAGTATAATTTAACACTTCTCGCGTCACGTGTGTTATAAGTCCAAGTTAAAATCGAAGTAGAAGAAAAAGAAGCTGAAATTATGAAGAGTGTAACTCAACTGCTACCTGTCTATAATTAAATATTGCAATTTAACTCTCTCATAAATTCTTCCAATGGAACAAATTAAACTTCCTCCTTTTTTTTTTGTCGCATTAATGCGGATCTCGCGATTTCGAAACGTCCTCCGCGCCGTGAGACAGGCAAAGAGGAAAAGGAACGCTTCAGGGACACAGAAACCGCACAATGGTCGTAGAAAAACTTGAAATCGAGCTTGACGCTGATTTCCTGGCCGGCGGGTAATAATTTTAATAGGAGGCGTTTACGATAATGCAACGCGTTTAGCGTAAAAGTGAAAACGGTCCCGGAACAAAAGAAATTATGAAATTCGTCTTGCACTCCTTTTTCCGTCGCTGGCTCTAATTCCGCTTTCCTTTCCGTCGGCGAGAACGAGATTCGATTAAATGTCGTTTCGCAAAAGACTGAAACAGGCCTGTACTCGTCGGACGACTATCGATTAATCGCATCCACAGAACGTTTCCACTGAAGTCTGCCTGGAAATTTTCATTTAGAAGCCTTCGCCGACTCGTTTCGCAGCTACAGCTCATTGGCAATTATCCGATTAACGAGGTCTATTTTCAGCAATTAATTAGATAGGGGGACGATGGTGTTGCAAGGTGAATGTTACCGTTACCTACAATGTCCCTTCCATCAACTAATTATTTTTAGTTTCCCATTGAATGTGATTGATTAATGAATTGCCTGAGCGAAGCTGCAGGCTTTTATTTGTGATTTGATGTGGTGTGGATTTTAATTAATAGTTTTAGTAAATGTAGCATTTTGAAGCTAGTTGGTCACAGCAGAATACTGTACAAAGTGCTATGAGAAGAAGTTAATATTCTATTTAAAATAGTTAATTATTATGTTATTATACGAAGTTATATATGTAGTGTAATAATTCCGAAATAAAAAGAGTTGCTTATTATTTAGTTTTTAGAATTTTAATTCGTGAAGTTCCATGTATGGTGGAACACATTGAAGGTTGAAATTACAACGTCAAGAAACAACGAAACATCTACTATTTTTCTGTTTAAGGGGGGATTCTCGTGTAACGGTCCCCGAAATTTAGAATTTAAAAAGAAAAACTGTTGTTAATATTGCATTAAACTCTTTTGGGATATAAGGAGGCGTCTTTAAACTTGCAGAAAATATTTTTCTTATATCGATCCTTTCTATTATTTATTAATTATTGTGGAATCATTTTAACCTCTTTGACGATGTTGGCGTCAGGTGTAGCACCTGTCACAGTCATCTGATTTCAAAAAGAAGAAACTTTTTTTAAAGTTAAATAATTTACGCGGGGCCTGGATCTACAATTTTAATTTTAGTTTTTATTTATAATACTTCTTTCGTCGATATAAAGAATAATATGAAAAATTTGTCGAAGGAAATAACTTACTTTTTCCTACAAACGCTATAACTGTTTCAATTTTTCATTTTTTTTCTTAAAAGTGGGCGAATCCCAGCGTAGACTATCTAACTTTAAGAAACTTCTATTATTTTTGCAATCAGATGACTGTGATAGGTGCTACACATCCCGCCAACTGGAGTTACATCGTCGAAGAGGTGGACAAGATTCCACAATAATCAATAAATAATAAGAAGGATCGACATGAGAAAAATATTTTCTGCAAGTTTAAAGATGCCTCCTTATATCCCAAAAGAGTTTAATCTAATATGATCAACAGTTTTTTAAAAAATAAATATTAAATACTAGTTACTTGTGGGGCTGTTAGACGAGAACCCCCCCATAAGCAATCGTCAATAAGAAGACATATCAAATTATGCAATCACTTAGCCTACACATATATCGACCAGTGCCAATAAAGAATATAAAACCATATTTATTTCATAACCAGCCAACTGATTCCCAAGCCCCTGTTTACTAACACCGTTCCATTAATCTTAATATCGATATTAAACCCATTCAAAGTGTACATCACGAATTGATAGAAACTACATTTTCTGCACCCCCAAAATTTAATTAATTTCCAATTTAATCCCTTCACCAATTTTTTCCACAGCAATGCAATAGTTTCACATGTTGTTATGTGTTCGAAAAAGTGGTGTGATATCCATCCCATGTCCAATTAGATTAGCCACTGTGGATGCATGTCTCCATTACACTGTGCATCCGTTATTTGCAACACTTGTAGTACACAGTGCAAAAAGGAATGGATCAGCGGATCCACGTGCAAACGATCGTCTAACCGTTGAGGAAATTTTTTACCGCCTTGCCCGTATCGACCGCCTTTTTGCCCATTCGCGGGTTCTGGTGTTGGCGTTTCACGGGTTCATTCCTTTCGTCGCGAATAATTTCATTCGTCTCACTCGTACCCTATATCGTCGTGACCGCATCGATGATAGAGATTCCGCCGTTGGCTCCAACGAAATGAAACCGTTCAGGGAAGCATGGTACACCTTAATCGAGGGTAATCACCGAGTGATTTCTCTTGTAGCACTTTTTCTGCGACTGGAATCGAAACTTACAGCCGATCGGATAGTAAAAGGAAACAATTTGACTTTGATAAAAAATGTAAAATTCACGTTTACTGATGCATTTACTTGGAGTCTTTGGATGCAATACCAAGACGTGATGAAAATAAAATTAATTTTCCTGTGGCCTAGGAAATTCTAAAATTGTACACATTCACAAAAAATATCTGTACCTATATTGTTTCTAAAATTAAGTGCAGTGAATGAATTCAACGTTATAATAATCTAATACTAGAAGATATAAGTATTATTCATATGTACTCCTAGTTGCTCAATAAGTACTTTCAGAGCTCTGTCTTTAAAAATCTAATGCTCTCCCTGATTATGATTACATGAAAATTTAAATAACTATGTATTTAGAGTGATTGAAAAGCTTAACCCTCAGTTTTCTGTGTCACAATTCCCTTCCCCTTTTTGTCGACAAATAGTGGTGAACAAGTGTCTGGTACATACTTGAGTGTCCGTCTAAATTAAAAGGTGTTTATTAAAAGGTGGATGTGAATTAAATGTGAATTAAAAGGTGGATGCATGGATATATAAAATATTCCCAGTTTGATCGATGAGACTTATCCACCACAGCAAAGGCGAACGCGGAACCGCGACTCGATTCGACAGGATGTCTGTCGAAAGGTGAGTTTGTGTAATACCAAGCTGACCGTGCTTATTAAAGATCCGCCCGCGATACACAGCTGATTATGAAGCGTTGAGTTATTATCCTGTCTGTCGTAATCGGACATCCTCGTTAGTCTGAGGAGAAGAAGCTGTTACGCTCAACATCACTCGCGGCGAATTATAATCTTTAATAAAGCGTATACCTGCGCAACGTCAGTCAACTGTCAGGTAATCGTAACAACAGCCCCAGCGAGAAATGTCTTCCCAGTGGAGGATTTCGTTCGTGTATTAGTGGGATGTGCAGCACGAAGCTTGAAAGTCAATTTGAAAATTAGAAAATTTACTTCCTGCTTCGTCAATTATAATGGACATGAAATGCGAAATATTCTTTTAAAATATTGATAGTATTTTAACGGCTACGAAGTATTGCTGATTTTAATTACGAAACTATATTGATTGTTGAATATGTATTGATTGTAATTTCCATCGTACTATTATCCACAAATATGGTTGCACTTTGCCATAGAATAAATCATCAAAACGTAGACGTAGCCATATAAATTACGACAGACTATAACCGACGAAGATTCGTAGAAGTAGAATAACCACGTTGTGGCACAACGTTCTACGACACGACGTTATTATCCCAGTCGAAAGGGAAACCACAAGGAGGCCTTGAAAAAAGAAAAAATAGGAACAGGGGGTCTGCGTGAAATTTCAGCAATCGAGAAAAGGAAGCGATGGATGGTTGGTAGTTTCGAACTGGCAAGCAATTCCGATATCGTATCATTTCCTACGGTTAGCTAACACTTGCTGTACCCGATAATCTGCGTAACTTTACTGTGACATCAAATTTTCACGTCGAGTGGATCGACGAGCCGTTATCAGTTGCACCACCGGTTCGATAGCCTGGCCACTATCGATATCTTGCCACGCAGAACGATGCTTGTCTTTCATACAGTGCAGAACGTCAATGGACATCCACGACGATTGAGGTTCTATTATTTAAAATATAAGTGACGTGCATGGAGCACAGAAAGGGGAACTATGAATTATAGAATTATCGATGCCTTGGATCATCTTGGCAATCTATTGCATATTGAGGACGCTTTACTTCCATTTGCAAACCAGAAGTGCTCATTGTCAGTTGCTTGATTCTAGTAATATTAAGATTACATAATCTGCCTTCCTTTTTCAAGAAGCAACGAAATTAACTTTTGAGATTCATTAGGCAGATTATACCTAATGCATGCTTCGAGATGAGCATGTTCTAAGATTTCTAAAGGTGCGACTCCATGATGAGATTTTACATGAGACTTTTCCACTATGAGACAAAAATGTCAGCAACAATTAGATAATGGAAATAGTCGCGAGAGATGAGTATTTTTTAAAATATGTCATGAAACTTGTGTCATGAGAGCTTACTTTCACGAAACTAATGACAAAATAATTTAAAAAATAATGAAATAATTGTCTCATGAGATTAATCTTCTAAATTAACAATTCTTGAATGAAATGTTACTCAACACTTTACCGACCGGTAGCCTATTAATAGGCATTTTGTCCCGGACGCTTACCGGTGATTACTCGGCTGCAAATACATCCCTGACACAGGTAAGCGTCGGGGACAAAAAACCGATTAATAGGCTACCGGTCGGTAAAGTGTTAATTTCCCTTGCACTTCAAGTTCCCCACAAACGAAAATATTCAACTTCTGTTCAGTGTCTTAAAAGATTCTGAACAAAAAGCTGTTTTCATCAATCCCTTCCGGTCCTCTCAAAGTTTCTTCATTTTCCACAAATAGAATTCAGTGCCGTAAAAATATGAAGAAATAATCAAATGCAACAACTCTCCTGCATATACTTCCTTATCTATTGGTAGAAGATTGCCACCAATTGCAAGGACAATCCTGTCAGCGAACGTTTCCCAAGAATCATCGGGAATTCGTAGAGGAGACGCGCACTCGATCTCGATCCATCCTTGATCTGCATAATCCCGGAATAATAACTCATTTAATCGTAGGAAGTTCAGCGCTTTCAGCCAATTACGGAGCGCATTCGCATGCAGGCCCGCTCGCGTCTTGCGGCCCTCGTTCCCCTATCTCTGGAAATATATCTATGCAGGTTCGCCGTGCCACACGTACGAAGCCCGCACGCACACCTGCACGTGGATGCACCTACGGCTGGTGCATTACCGTGCGCGTTGCATGTGCCTCGGGAAAAGCGACAGAAGGAGAGAGGAAGAGAGAAAGAGGAGATTGTTATCGCGTTAAGCAGCAAAGTAAATTTTCCAACGGCCACGCTGGGTGATCCCCGTTTCGTGCTCGATATGGCGCCTCATGGATGAGCCTCCATCTTTCTTTCTTTCACTCTCAACAGAATATGTAAATTGTATGATTGATTCACGGAATATGTGAATATGTAAATTTAGTGGACGAGGATCATCCCTCCACGCGCTACAGTTTATACGCGGTTTTCTAAGGGACCAGAAAATATCTGTTTATTATATGAAACTGAAGTAAAAGTGCCAAATATTTGCAGTGACGAGGATGGTACCTTCGAAGCAATTAAAAAGAAATGCTTGACTGCTGTGGAGTACAGTACTAATGAATAAAATTTAAAGATGTTTTTCTGAACTTTCGTTATAATTGTTTTTGTGCAAATATGTGAAATAAATATTTATACGACATACACGGGCCTTTCTCTTAGGCATTTTCTTTTTGTACTGGCAGACTCCATTTATGCGATTCTCAACTGCGAAAAAAACACGTGGCACGTATACTCCGCGTAAATTAACGGACTACTTAAGGGGTTATTCCTACCTGTGAGGTCTGAAAAACATGTATATTCGGGAATTTTTGGAGGAAAATGTTTAAGGCGTTTTTAATCAAACCTTTATGTATTCGAAAGTGTGCATGTTAATATACATGCAGTAATTTTTTCGATGGAAAATATAAATAAATAAAAGAAATATCAGCGATCTCCCCGCAGCGATTTTTTTTCAGTAGTTTGCGGTGACCACTCTAATTTTGACCTGGTTCATCAGAAATAAAAAAATTCGCGGGAATTTAGTTAGTATATTAGATTATCTACTTAGTCCTTAATCGTTCATTATCTCGAAAAATTAATTTGCTATAAAATGGCGGCTTCTCATAGCAAAAATATCGATTTTCGTCACAGAATCGCTCTCATTTTTCATCATATTTCATCTGTAAAATAAAAACTACGCAACGGAAATGAAAAAAACACGATTAAGAACTAGATAATCAAATATAGGTACTAACTAAATTAGGTCGAATTTTTTAATTCTGATGAACCAGGTCAAAAGCTACAGTAGTCACCGTGAAATGTTTAAATAAAAAAACGCTGCAGGGAGATCGCCTATAATTCCATTATTTATTTAGATATCGCATTGCAAAAAAAACTACAAGGGCTTTAGAACATATTCTTTCGAGTATACAACCATTTATTTAAAAGAATCCCGAAAATACTTGTGTTTTCAGAACTTAGAAGTACAGTGGCGTGCAAAAGTATTCAGCCACCCTTTAAAACACAATAACTATTTTAAAATTGGTCTAAACGACTTGAGTTTTTTTGAGAAGTTAGAAGGATTAGTTTGCTAAGCAACGTGATTCGTCGTTTTGAAAAAAATGCAGTTGGTCGAAATAGCGAAAAAAATAGTAAATGTCGTGTTTCATTAAAATAGTAAATTTCGGCAGTTTTCGGCCAAAATGTGTGATTTTCACCAACTCTAACTGTTTGTAGCTCATTGCTGCGTTAACCGATTTTGATGAAAATTTCAGCACGTATACAACTTACTTATATCTACAAAAGGCATTTTTTTACATTTTCATTACGAGCACAGATAAAAAAGTTGAAAAACACGACATTTACAATTTTTTTCGCTATTTCGAGCAATTGCACTTTTTTTTTAAAACGACGAATCACGTTACTTAGCAAACTAATCCTTCTAGATATTTAAAAAAAACCCTAGTCATTTGGACCAATTTTAAGCAAGTTATTCTGTTTTAAAAGGTGGCCGAATACTTTTGCACGCCACTGTAGGCAAAACCCCCTAAGGATTATACATCGCAGCATACACGAAGTAAATGATAGACGTCTAATACAGATTTTAGTCACACGACTAGGGAGTTCTTTTGTATCTTTTTTTGTACATGCTCGCTCACGAAGAGCAGAGTTAATTGCACGATGAACGGTGTGGTACGAAATAACATACTTATTCTGCCTCGCACTGTCTTTCGTCCACTTATAGTCTCTCTGACTTGCCCTGATTTATAGCCAGCTTATAGCGAGGGAACTGTTCAATACGAAAAAATAGCACTGTACTATCTGTATCGACTTTAAGGATGAAGTTGAATATAGCTCCCAGAGTCACCGTTCTTAAACATCGAGAGTGCATTAAAAACATTCATTTTTCACGACGCACAGTTGGCTGAACCATTCTTGAAGCGCGGAAAAAGTAGAAAAAAAAGGTCTTCGTACATTACTTTTGTACAGACCTTAAAGTACTGGAAATCATAAAATATTTTAAGAAATTGCAATCGGGAAACACGTGGGAACAAGATATATTACCGTACGCCCTCGACTTCGGCTACGCATACTCGTCAAATGTATTCAGTCTTTAGTGGTGTACAGTCATGAATTGCAATCATTTTCCATTTTTTTTTTGTTTTTCTGTGATGGCTTGTGTTTCTCCAGGTACCTATGTAACATGTTTTTGTATTAATATTTTACAAATTACATAGATAAATTTGTTATAGTTCTTCTCATACTTTCTGTCAGCAGATATCCTCACTTTATCGAAATGTACAAAAAATTGCACGTGTTTGCATGTATTGTGCTTTTCGTATATAATAACACATATATTTAAGAAATTATTGGTATAAAAAGAATTTGCATATCTGTCCATTTTCTGGAGTTACGAAACATTTTATTACGCGAAAAAAGAGAGATTCCTGCAGATGCGCTCGATTTATTAGACTTACCAAACAATTATACAACAATGGATTATCAACAAAAGATAATTTTTTTAATTATAGATAGTAATTAAACTAAAATAAAACTTAAAATTACTTTTTGTAAGTAAACAAAATTTCAACTTTATATTTTTGTTTTTTTGTCCTACTAATATCGTGTATATATCTGTCATTCAAATACATTTTATCACTTAATCAATAATATTGCTAGAGGCATAATAATATTTTTTTCGCGCTTGAAGCACGTTCAGCGCACTGTGCGACGTCGTTAGTTCAACTCGCGTGACACAACTCCCATTAGATATTAGGTCTAGCCTGTATCTCGGCTGTGGTTACAACGAGTCTTCTATCGGCTGTTGGTGAACGATCGATCGAGTTCCAAGACTGGTTACCGGTAAAAGGGGGAGCTGCGTTTCGTCGGACTTTTCGGTTGTTGATTCACAGACATCGTTTGCGGGTACGTCGTGGATAATTGGAAATTGAATGGAGATGTTGTATCGTGTGTGGGATATGCTGCTTGCCCGGTTAGGCGAAGTAGATCGGTGGAGTAATGTATTCGTTCGAAATGAGAATTTTAAACGGTTAGCAAGTGTCAAGAAATTGATTTTTAATAAAAATTCAGGTTTTGATGACGTTATGTGCTGTGGTTTTGCATAACTTTTTATTAACTTTCTATAGATTTAGAATAGTTCACGTTTCATTTTTTAATTTTGCGTTTTAAAATTCTTTGTTGCAGGTTACTTCCCTGCTTTTGGAGGGTGAACGTCGGAAGCTCGCAGTTCTGCAAAGAGAATTGCAAGTCGCACTTGCAGAGGGGGGAAGTGTGAAAGTTAAAGAAAAACAGAGACAGGAGCTGCTGCACGCGATATCGTAAGTACAAACCGCATCGATATATTTTAGCAATACTATCTTTCTGTGTAATTCCTATATTTCCGCCTAAAAACGCGCAACTCTATTTAAATTTTTACAAAACGCGACAGACAATATATTCAAGCCTTCGAAAATGCCCCACCATTATACAAAACGTCTCTCAAAATTTTCAATCCTGGAAAAGAAATTCAATTTCCAAATATTCTGCTCCCAATCAAATTATTCGACTTACAAAACTCGGACTAGAGCACAATATAAAACGCTTCACCTCCACTCAGCGCGCGAAACGCGTTCGGTCAACACAGAAAGGAAAAACGAAACAAAGTACAATAGAAAACAAAAATACCGAACGTTTCACTTCCACTCAGAGTACGAAGTACGTTCTATCAACGCGAGAAGCACACTCTGAAACGAGAGAGACATATTCTAATAATTGCATTCGCGTGCGTCACAAGAGAAATAATTCTATCGAAAGCTGTGCACAGTTGCATGCGCTCGAACATCGAAACTCCCCATGAAACAATCGAAACGTGCGGTCGAAAAAAGCCCGTCAAGGGAACATCGATTTTCCCTGGATGTCGGTGACTTTCGAATAATATATTTTGCAAGTTGGCACTGGACCCTCGTAGCTCTGCTCCCGAGTTCCCGTTCCCACCGCCCGAAAGGGAGGGGCAGGGGGCGGGAGGATTAACTCGTTCAAGATTTATTAGCGCCTGTCCTCCGGCGAACTAACAATTTGATCAAACTACCGTGGAATTATGCAGCTTCGTGTAGCTTCCGGCGCGAGTTGTACGAAGTCCGAGCCAAAACAGCGAACTTCTATCGTTTTCCCTCGCGTTAGGCACGCCACGATTAATTATTTTCATTCCACGGTCACGCTCAACGAATTAGCGGATATAATATCCACTAGCAATTCCTCTTTACACGGTTTCAACAAGTTTGGAGTATCGACTGTGCGCACAACTTTTGCTCGGAAGCTTGAATACCTTTGTTATCGAGGGAATAGGAAATTTTTGGTAATGTTCAATACGCATGTGGATGCGAAGTTAATTGAAGAGGTGAATTATTTGTCAACAGTTTGCTGTGTAAATCAGGAGAATTTATATGTTTGGTATGGTTGACTATTTGTACGATTAAATTATATTTCAGGTGATTCTTGCATTCAAGTAGAAATGGAAAACAGATAGAGGTATTATATATATTGTATTCGCTGTATCCTTCATGTCGTATATAATTAATTATGGCTGTTACAATTCGCAATAGTGCTAGAACCCATACTTGAAACGTAAAGAGGTATTTCATGAATATTATCAAATTATTTGGAATGTATAATACAGTACGTAGAATAGTGGGCATATTAATTTGCCACTGATGGATAATATATAAACAGTCAAACCCATGTTATGTTTTGAATAATGTCTAAATTGAAAGTTATTTATGACGTTTAAATAAAGCACTACTGCTGAAGTTTCAGTGGAATACTTCTTGTATTTCAATATTGAAATATTAATAAAATGCTACAGACATTCGCCCTGTTTTCAGAGAGACACAGGAGAGTGCTTCTCCTTTGACAGATGACCTTATATTAATAAAATGTTCATGTGTTGCGTGAGAGGCGAGAGACTTTCAAAGTAGACGAAATTATTACACTAATTTAGTAATAACAATAAAGAGGTATGCTGTTTCCAGTGGAGAAATATAAATAATAATTGCATCAGATAAAATACCTAACAATTTGAATTAGTATAAATGCAGGGTGTTTCACTATGTTATACAGAATTTTAATCATAAATAGATCTTCCAAATAACATGGAGGAGAAAACAGAAAGGTTATTCTAAGTGAAGCAAACAAGAATGAAAATTCAGAATTTTAAATAAAATCTCTCCAATATTTGTACAAGGTTCTAAAGTCCATATTAGTTTGGATAAATTTTGTTCGAAACAATTTTCAAAATACTGCACGTACGAAAAGTTACAGAAAAATATACATATGTATTTCCATTCATATTAGGTGCAGGGAACTGCGTCTGACCACATACCGTCTTGTTTCCCTTGGTGTGTTATATTTCACCTCTGCATCGCGCTGCAGTCCCAAGGATTAATAATAAAATTACACACCTCCCATATGCTACTGTATCCTTCGAAATGTACATAATTTTGAAAACTGTCATTATTTAAATTTCCAAAAACCTCGTAGACATATGTACATTCATAGAGAATTCTACTTGAGACTCTCAACTTACACCAACGTCTGTTCTCTTCGATACGAAGTAAGAGGTCTTCATATAATTATTCTACATTACACAAAAGGTATCCTAAAGTTACGAATACATCTCTACTTATAACAGACATAATGAAACACTATACAATTTCAGATCCACTTCTTGCCTACGCAGACGTATTCTGTCCCCCCTAAAGATCATTCCCAAAAACCCAATTTCCTTTCCCTACTAATAACTCCACCTTGCCAAGGTTAACCCAACCACCCGAGACTCCCCAGCGTTGAATTCGAATGCCCAAAAATTTTAATCAGTCCCTCATAACAAATACCTACTCCAAGCACAGTCGAACCCATGAACTTCTACCTTGCGTTCCATAACGCCACCCTCCTCTCGTAATGAGTATTACCGGCGAGCACCCAATTTCCTTTCCCCCTCAGCCATAAATCCGGCGTGCCAGGATCCAGCTAACAGGTGCACGCGGATTTCCTGAATCCCGAAAATTAGGAACGCCGTCGGCGTTCCCGAGGCGTCTCGAGGAACTTGGGAGTGTCTCCTCCGACGCTTTGCTAGAAAAAACTTCAAGTCAGCGATATGTAAAGCCCGACAATCTTTTTTTTCCTGCCTCTTTTTTCCGCCCCCGTTCCCCGCTCCGCGCCGCGTTCGCGCTTCAGCGCTGTTTGCGTAACTCCTTGCCGTGGCTCGCGGCGTTTCGGCCATGTTTGCAGATGGCGGCAGTGCCTCGTTGATTATACGGCAATGATAAATTTATGAGATCCCAGGCGCCGCGGAATTTCTTCGTTTCTCCGCGCGCGATACATAAACCAGTCGTCTCTGGCTGTTCGCGGCTGTCGAATTATTTATTCGGGGGCACCGCGCTCTTTCCTTGGACTCCCGACCTCTTTTCCCTACTGCCGGCGAAGGCGGGATATCGCGTCACGTTTTCGGGGAACACGTGCGAGGAACAATGGAATAATTGACGATCCTCGGGCCCGAACGGGAACCGAGGAATTGAATCTGGGAACTAGACAGACAGGGGAGGAATTATTCACGGAATATGAACGCCTGGCGCTCGTTTCCTGCGATTTCCTTTTCCTGCTTTGGAAAATAAAGACGCGGTGTCAAGTAACAACGAAGCTTTGCTTGGTGATGTGGACGGCAGAGCTTTTTGAGCGAGTGTGACGGATTTGTTTGGAAAGGTTTGGTGTCATGTCTAGGTGTTGGGCAATGGTTGAGGGGAGCTGGTGGGTGTATGTTTGTACGAGGGTGGATTTTTGGGGGTTTATTTCGGATAGTATAAGGATTTTTTAGGGGCGTGTGCACGGAGAATTTTATTGTCAGAGAATTTAGCGAGGTCTAGAGAGTAGATACTCAGATTTGGGGGGTGTGTTCAGTGAGTTTGGAAGGAGTCTTTGGAGTTATAGAGAGTTTAGAGTGTAGGATTTATGATTAATATATACAGTGGCGTGCAAAAGTATTCGACCACCCTTTAAAATCGCATAACTTTTTTTAAATTAATCGAAACGATTTGTGTTTTTTTGAGAAGCTAGAGGGATTAGTTTGCTAAATTATGTGATTCGTCGGTTTGAAAAAATGCACTTGGTCGTAATAGGAAAAAAATAGTAAAGGTCGTTTTTTAAACTTTTTTTTGTGACCCCTTAATGAAAATTAAAAAAAAAAAGGTTTGTAGATTTAAGTAAATTATATACGTGCCTAAAATTTCATCAAAATCGGTTAACGTTGCTCTGAGCTATAAACGCTTAATGATCGCATAATAAGTTCGAAAATCGCGAAATTCCCGAAATCAGCGATTTTCGAACTTATTCTGCGATCTTTAAGCGTTCATAGCTCAGAGCAACGTTAACCGATTTTGATGAAATTTTAGGCACGTATATAATTTTGTTAAATCTACAAACGGTTTTTTTTTCATTTTCATTAAGGGCTCACAAAAAAAAGTTTAAAAAAGGACCTTTACTATTTTTTGTTGCTATTCCGACCAAGTGCATTTTTTTCAAACCGGCGGATCACATCATTTAGCAAACTAATCCCTCTAGCTTCTCAAAAAAACTCAAGTCGTTTGGGTTAATTTTAAAAAAGTTATGTGATTTTAAAGGGAGGCCGAATACTTTTGCACGCCACTGTACATTCTCCGTTAAATGTGCCTTGCTGTTCTAGTATTCAAACTTAAGGGGTCATTTACGATTTCCAGCGCTAAAACGTAGTCAATGTTTGCGAGTGCTTCAGGGACAGACTATTAATCCCATTGGTTTCATTATTTTGGTGTTTTATAGGTATATGTTTCTATACCTATGGTTATATACCTCAGGTATAATAATTGGAAAAATTTAAAAAATGTTGGTTTTTCTCGAAACATCATTTTCCAAGATGGTGGGCATGATAACTGCCTCACCGTTCATCCGATTAACTTCATTATTTACACACATATTCGACATAACGTTCGTTATCCGGTGACGGTGAACTTTTTCAATTAAATTGAACCATTTTTTAATAACAAGCAAAAACGTGCGGCTTCTATAGCGAAAATCACGACCCGTTTTTCGAAAAAAATGGCGACATCACCGGATAACTACGATCCCAAACATTGTTGAAAAATCGGTGATTTTTTATTCAGACCGCTCGTACAAGCTGAATTGTGTACACCGTTTGGGGCGGCGCCAGGAAATGTGTTCTACGTCACTGCACGTGGACGCCACATTTTTAAATATTTTCCTATTCTCAAACCTGTTTTATAATCTATTAACATGTACCTATACAACACAAAAACAATTCAACCAATGGGACTAATAGTTTATCCCTGAAATACTCCCAAACATTGACCACGTTTTAGTGCCGAAAAACGTATATGACCCCTTAAGACTTTCTGTGAGGAGGATTTTTTTGTTGGAGAGGTTCTGTATGGAATAGGAGAATGTGGCTATTTTATAAAAATGATTTCACTTTGGAAAAAGTGAACTATTGGTTTCCTTTTAGAGTTATATGTCTATTAGTTGAACATCGAGATTTAATGAAAAACTATGAAACTATGAAAAACTGCTAATGAGGAATGTTAAATGGAATGGAAGAAAGGATGACAGATGTAGGGATGCTTAACTTTTAAACATTTTTGCGCAACAAACGATTTTTTTTTTAAATGAGAAGAAGTTTGTCCAACTTCATCTGTATGAACTTTTCTGCATATTAATTAGTACCATCGCTTTTGCTTGCAATGTTTTAACAACGTCACTGCATGAATTTCTTCATTATGAAAGTAAAAATTTAAGTTGTAATTTGTAGTATGCTTCGTATTAATCTTAATGTTTCCGAATAAAAGATTTCTTTTCTTATTCAACATTCCTTTAAACTTCTCGTGTTTCAATTTTGATACATGTTTCTTTAGAAGTACTGAAATTCATATCTATGCATTATAGTATTAATAAATATAAAAATGTTCAGTCGGGTATGGTTATAAACTTTCAGTATTTATAAAGAAATATGAATCAAAATTGAAACACGAGAAGCATTTTTAACGCGAAGCGTTTAGAAACTACTGCAACAAATTAAATCGACAAAATGAAATCGCAAGTTTCAAGGATAAAAGTGTTTTCGTCGCCTATGCGTGCACTCGTGGAATTTAGTTTAATTACGGAAATTTTGGTCTTTAATGTCCCCTACAATTTCATTTAGAATTTATGTTGCCTAATTTAGAAACTACGGCTTCACGTTGACCGGGCTATTTCGTTGATGGGCATTAAATTGCGCGAAATTCGCAAGCTTAATTTCGCGAAGAATTCCAAAATTACAGTCACGGATGAAATTCAAATCCGATCCGAATATGTAACTCTTTGTGGTTCGCCAGTTTTATATAACAGAAAATTCTCTCTAAAGAATTATGCATTTCCCGTATCAAAAATTACTGAAAAATTTACTTTCTTCTGCAAATACAGCCTGATATTAAAAGTAGATATTTGCATTTTTATTTCTACAAAACAGAGTATTACACATTTCATGTTCTATTATCTACTATCAATATTCAAACCCACAGGAGTTGTAATAAACATTTGATAAAGCTTTTGATGTCATTTGAGAATTTTGAGATACACGACTATTAAAATTATTCTATTCCGAATTGACCCTGCACTTAGATTCATTTTGCAAAGGCCAATGTTATCGAAGAAAGTATTTCCGGCGTGAAAGAGAAAAAAAAAGAATTAAGAGAAGAATCGAACGCTGTTGGGATATTTAATTTCGGTAGCTTCCTTCCGGATTTGAAGCTCGAATGGTGTCGACGCGCAGGAGAGAACGGTAAACGTGGTAGGTTCGTGCCATGAATTTGTAAGATTGTTTGCTTTCACGTAATTGCCCAAGTTTTCGCGGAGACGTTCGTCCATCCGTGGAACTTTTTCGATTCCTAAATCACTGGGCGGAAACCGCTTGGAAGAATTCGCTGGCGCGGCAACCGTCGCCTTCCTATCGTTACTTGCTTTGGCGCTTAATTTTTTATCCCCAGAAAACGAACGAAACCGAATGCAACGCTAAGATATCAATGCTGACCTCTTTAAACATTTAGCGAGAATCCACAGGGACTGATTAACTAAACTCTGGTGTGACCTAACGAAATGAATGAAATCCGCTTGCGTTTGTTTCATCTTTGAAGTAAATTCACGATGGTGACACTTTACTAATTGTACCCCTGCATTTGTATTTAACTTGGTCCGCGAATATTCAATATGATATATAAAACAATGGAGCACATTCAGTGTACAATATGTTATGGAGCTATTGTATAGTAGAAAATTGATTATGTGAAGTAACTGAATGCTTAGTAATCATTTAATTGAAGATTGGATTATTCTAATAGTGTTAACAATTGAAGGATGTACTTTGGGAATTTATTTGAAGCGTTGTGTCTTGGTAGAAGAGACAGGAAGTTAAATGTGAACTTCATTGGGAGGGTGTGAAGGCAATAATGTTCCAAAACGTAATACAACGAAGGAAATTGTTACCCTTTTCACGTAGTTTCTGATTTATCAACACAATATTCTGCAACAAATATTTCCAATTGTTCGCGATAAATGTAACCTTTCGTGCATTCGAGAGAAATCGATTGCGCAAACACCCTGCCCACCAATTAGTTAAAATAATGAATGTGCTACTGTGCTAACCGAAACGATGTACATTTTTCACCACAAAATTGAAACCACCCTCGCCTTTACATTTTCGACAGCAAATAAACAGGTAAAATTGATGTTTACCTGTTTCGGCCAATTACCACTGCAGTTCACCTGCATACACATAGATTCAATAATCATTCAGCAAATGTTTCATAGCCTCACGATTAAATAACCTCTAATTGTGCCATTCATTTAGGTTGAAAATAAAAGAAGAAATAATTCAATAATATTCATAATTGCTAGATCTGTATCCCAATTTTTAATCTTCCCTCAGTTACGAACTTTGAATCTCTTCGAGTCTCTTACTCCCCTCTACAAGATGAAAACTGTTTCTCTTGCGCATTAATAAAGGAACAACATTGACCGAGGTGTCGTTTTCTGTTCATCCTGCAGGAAAATTCAAGGACAACATGAGCAACTCGACAAGGAGTACAGAATCCACGCTGCTGGCGTTCTCCTATGCAACTCAAGGGTCTCTGGCAAGGTAAGCGTTTTGTCATTATTCTTTCCTCTCCTTTCGTGAATCAAGGAAGATAAATGGTCCTCTCGATCATCGCGACGCGATCTATTATTTGCTGGCTGAGAAACCCTAGAGCGTCCTTCGCTATTTTCCACATGACTCGGCTGTTCGTTAAATAAATTCGATCGATCGACCGTCTCTAGAGGCAACAATAGAAACGTCCTTTTTCCTCCACTGTCTCGATGAATTCTATGATTTCCATTGTTCAAAGCAACTGCACGTCTCATTTCATATTTATTGTACAATTGTGTGCTGGTTAATTAAATGTCTATTGGGTAAACTCTAGGTGTCGATTTCTGGTTGTTCATAAATTATGTTATCATTTTTAAAGGAATACTGGTACTTGGAATATATTTACAGATTTTCCATTTTTTCTCTATTCACTGCAGTATGTACTGGCAAGGTACGACCACCGATCTTGACATGTGGGTTGTTTATTAAAAAATATTCGACATACATAGAGTATAAGGATTAGCTAAAGCTAACTTTCATTTCAAATTTGAGGCATTTCGTAATTCCCAAAGGTAATTCGGAATTTTATTAAATATATTTAATATTAATTAAATTTTGTAAATTTGAAGGCTGTGTATGTTTATTTGATATTTAATTTCATTAAAAATATTTAAATTAATTTGATTATTGGGGATAATTGAATTTTATGCAAATGTATTTAATGTGAATTGAATTTTGTAAATTTCAAGGTTGCGTACCTACGTAAAACTACCAAACTAGTTATTACAGTACCTATACCGTTAAAAAATAATAAAAAAAGCAACAACGAAGGTAACGCTGCGTTCATTTAATGCAGGCTTCTACAGCATCGAAGATTTTTAAACCACTCGATACTCCAGCATACAATAAAGATCACTCTGCTAATTACTCAAGTCACTTCGCCGAACAAACTTAGTTTGCATCCCCCTTGTCGAGCAATCTGTTCCCTCGCGCACGAAACAACTAAGCTACGCTCTCAAAACGTTCGTAGCATCAATCGGCAGGACCTACAGAGAGCTGTACGACGTCCATGAAACCCATCGAACGGTCGCCCGACAATGGAAACTCTATCTCGTTTCACCAGGGAAATAATGTAACGACGCAATCCAAAAGAATGAGGCGAACTTGCGACGAGCACGCCGAGAAGGTACGGGATATCTTCCCCTTCGCCGCCCCGTCGTCGAGCCTTCGGAATAATAGATTCAATTCATGCCCGCCCCCTAGCCCCAAAGCCGTGACCCACCCTCCCCGCCATTCCCGTGCCCTCTTTGCTCGTTCGGCGGCAGCGTGTCTTCGACAAATGAAAGTTTGGCCGGATTATCGCGCTTTGCCGAGGACGGAGAACGAGCAAGCTCGAGCAGCTCGCAGAGAGCCAGGCATCTCGAGCGTTCCGAGCAATCGAGAATCGGCGACTCTATCTCGAGGTTCGACGTCTTCGCCGGTGCGAGAAACTCAAGTTGTCGGGGGTTTGACCCGGACTGTGACGAGCAACCGGCAGCTGGAACGAGGGAAGAACGAGCCATCCAGCGATAAGGCCAAGCTCTGGCTCCAGATACTGCAACTTCGGTCTGAATTCCTGCCACTTCAAATCGCGTACTGAGGAGCCGCAGGATTTTTTACTTTCCCAAGGCTCCTTGGGTTTCGAGGAAATAATTAGGCTTTACTGTAATCCCCTTCAGGAGAAATACTTGTGGTTATGCTTCAAAGAAGTTTGAGGGAAAGGGTGTGTCTTTGCAGCGGGTCAAATGGATCTTGGATTCTACTTGACGTCACAATGATTCCCTACCTTAACGGACGAAAAATGAATGCGAAATTTGGGAATTTTTTAAAACAAAATCATTAAATATATTTACTTCCAGCTTTGTGACTTTATTTGTCAATCTTTAGAGAATACGAAAAAAAAAAATTGTATGCAAAAATAGTGGTTATATCCGGAGTTATAGTGGTTCAAATAGAACGCCTTGCAAAAATCATATGCGAATTGTTAGCATAAAATCAGACGTTGTAGTTGTCTGAAATAGAAAATTTAAAAATTTGTATAATCTGTATGAGTGTGGCTATGGCCTGAACTAGATTAAATGCAAAATACTGAAAATTTTAAAAATGGCAGCGTCTAAAACAGACATCGATTTCTGCAAACAAAATCGCTGATTTTTTAAGTCGCAAAAGTTTAATTTTGCAGAAACCGACTTAGTTTTAGTACCGATGGGACATCTACTGATGATATATGCCAAGTTTGAAGTAAATCGGGTGAGTGGTTTTTGAGATATCATGCTAACAAATTCGAAAACTATCGTTTTGAGAAAAACGTGTTTAAAGTTTCAGGTATCGTTTTTTAATTATTTTTTTTTTAAATGTTGCCTAAATATGTACAAACATAGGCATAAAGTTTTCAATTAATATAATTTGAGGGTTTTTCTTTAAAAAAGTCCCAAATATCGCGCTCCTTTTCAGGTTACAAAGTAGGGAAACCCCTTAAGTCATCATTTTGCTGTTTTTGAATTGGTAGTATGAGAGTTATGCGAGTTTCTGAGGGTGGCCAGTTGGGCTGAGATATGACGGGTTATATCACTTTGGAGATGAAGTTTGAAGGAAATTCTACGTCAAATTGGTGGCGAATATAAATAAATACTTCCGTTTCATTTTACTACATTTTTCATTTACATTCCGTTCCTTGTTTCAGAAAATTTTAATAAAAATACCTACGTTGTTTATTACCGACTTCATTAAAAGTAATCTTAATAAAGGTACAAAAGTTAAATATGGATGATTTCTGTCTGTTAAACATACTCCTGCCCTGATTTTAATAAATGCACAAAAAGACCAGCAGCATTACAAGATAACTCGAATCCATACATATTCACTAAATTCGCGTGTTGCTAATATTCAGTAACAATTTCGAAACAATGACCTCATCGCTTACAGATAACTAATTTTAAACAAATTTCTACATTCATTACCAGCGAACTAATACAGTACTACTACTAAATAGACAGAGGACTAGAAACAGTATAACCATTTCAGAAGAAATCGTATTATCAATCCGGGCGCGTGTAACAAAGTGGCTCAAGATGTTACGCAGATATTGAAATCTCACGAAGTTGAACTAAAATTTCCTACTGAACCGTCTGATAAATATCTCCATCGCGCTGGAAGCTCGAATTTCAGCGAGAGGGCTCGATACGGAAACGCGGAAAATGAGAAAGCGAAACGTTGGGGGACCGTCGAAACAACGGTGTACCGAGAACGCGTATTGAAGCTGGAGGAAACGACCAGGAAAGGGATAATGGGGCACAGGGGACAGATAGGAACGGGAAACGCACTATGGAGGACATAATATGAAATCCAGGCTGGATGAGAGAAATAAGAACGTCGAAGTGGTGGTAGAATATATATAGTATTTACCTATGTAAATACTATACGTATACCGTCGCCAGATGACGAAGCGCAAAAACGGAGAAGGAAATTGCAGAAACGAAGAAGCGGATCGCGAGGCGGATAATAAAGGAACCCAAGGAAGCCAGTGTGTGCCAGCGCCGAATGAGAATTATGGACTGGGAAATGGCGAAACGGATGACAGAGCTGGAAGAAGAGCCGTGAGTGCCAGGAGGAATGAAATATGAAAGACAGTGGCGAAGGGTATTGACTGACACGAACGAAAAAGCGTGGCCGTGTTGTTGGGGCGGTGAAACGGATAGGGTTGGGCAAGAGGTGTGCGAAGGTGCACGGCGTCAGGAGGAATATGAAACGGAAGAAACGAAGTGGACGGCGACGTGATCGAAAAACAAAACAGCTGAGCCGAGGAATTAAACAGAAGCTGTACGGGATATGCTCGAGGGGTGGAGGATGTTTTGATAACAGGGGTGCAATAGAATGAATGTGTACGTGTTTAGGAATGCTGCCAAGTCGATAAACAGAAGTGGATACTTTGGTGTTGATAGACTAGTGCTTTGCCCTTATTCCTAATTTTAGTTTGTTACTGCAGGTGCATGTCTCTCAATTTTTTTGGTTTCAAGTTTGAGATCAGTAGGTATCGCTATAGTGAAGCTTCTGCATTAATAGTACACGAGGACTTTGTTTTTACGGGTTATAGATATATGAATCCTATCTCTTCTGCCACTTGATTAGCTACGTGACTCCTTAATCTTCTCCTAAATCTACTATTGTTTGTATTAAGGCTAAAGCACTCGGGAAGAGTGGAACTATAAAATATCACCCAAATCAATGAGATTTTGATTTAATGTTACGTTTTTTATTTATATTTCGCGAAAGCTGTGAAAACTTGCAACCTCGCAATCGTCAAGGGGAACACGAAGGTAAAAGTAACTAACGACAAAGCACGAGGTAAGTGACGAAACTGGAGATACAGATAATACACAAGACTGTTGGGAGGAAGACAGTAAGGGGGAAATAGTGAGCCAAAGGGGAAACAGATCGGATGAACGAATAAACCAAATAACGACGCCTTCCGTATCGACTTAACACTTTTCCCTTTTGGTTCCTTTATTCCTTCCCAACTACCCCGTCTTATTTTCCCGGCGGTTTCCTGTCTTCTTTCGTTACCCGCCGCATCTCGCTCCTCTCACCCTACCCGTCTTTCTTTCCCTGTTCATTCCCTTCACGTTCGACAAACGAGGTTGGGGTGCATTAGTGGTGTCCAATTACGGAACCGCAATGCACCCTGGCCCAGACACATTACTTCGACAGAGACACGAAGATACTTTCACTATTAGAAAAATGTGAACACTGGAGAAGCGTGGACAGTTTCGTAATAACGTTCGCTATCGGTTCGTGGTTGCAATTTCGATTTTGTTGCACTAAATCAATACTCTCTAAACATCCACGTTGGAACCTTTTTTCATTTAGCAAGCTGCAGTTCAATTTAAATTTGAGAATCTTTCAGATCTGTTTGCTGGATATGGAATATTGTTTTCTGAGAGAACTTAAGGAATGCCGAAGATATTTATATATACACTTGAAATCTTCATAGGTCGACTATATATTTTATAATATTTTAAATGGAACCTTCGTGTATTCCAACAATGAAACAGTTTATTCGGAATTTTCAGTATGTTCATAAATCGACTATTCAAACATGAGAAATCCATAAGCTCTCATCTGCATTCAGAGTTCGTACATCATACACAAGTACGACTTCGAAGTCTGATGCACTGGGAACTACCACGTTTCATAGTGAGAATACATGTGCTTTACTTGATCTGCCTTTTGCATTTGAATTTCGTGGAAGGGATTGAAGTTTTCCTACGTAATGCAACGATATATTTCCTCTTGTAAGGATTGTGCTTACACAGAGAAAAGTAATAACTGGAGAGCAGAGTGTTTCGAGTGTTCTTTCGAGTTACAGTATCGGTGTAATTTATTCTAGAGACCGTGGGAGTCCCATAAACAACTAAAAAGGTAGACATGCAAGAAGTACAGAAACTGAGGAATGATTTATGCGCACCGATATCGTTCGCGATTCTTTGCTTTATCTTGACCATTCATCGTTCTAATTGAGCTGAGGAGGAGTTTAAGAAACGATTGAATTTCTGATTGCGCATAAATTATTAATTGTTATTAGATTCAACAACTAAAGCAACACTTAAGGTATTTCTGTAATAAAAACTTTTCTGTCAATATTATTCTGAGTGAATATGTTCAAAATACCTATTGTGAGACACAGACGTGTCTAGTGTGAAAATGCAGCTGTCTTTATCTCCAGTAAAATCTTTTATTTTTTAAAGGAAATTTCTTCTGGTAGAGGAGTAGCTTTTAGGAGGGGATTTGAAGAAAAGTTAAGTAATTGAATTATTCGAGAATCTACTACCTAACTGTACCCCTCTCTGCAAATAAAAGCACAACAGGCTTCCATTTGAAAAATAAATTTAAAATTTAATTTTAAATGACCTATTACTCAATAGTAATACTAAAGCCAATTCTACAATAAAAAAAAGTAATCTTTCAAATTCTACACAAACCACACCCTTTTTCCAATCTTTTTAAAAGTGCTTTTTAAAAATGTTGCGCTCCATTTCATTTCCCACCAACTAACAGCTGAATTAAACAATATCATTGTCCTATGTTCACCCAACAGAATGGGAACGAAACTTCATGTCGCTCGAAATTCGTTCCACAAGCCTCGACATATTTCTACAGATATATGAACCAAATAATTTTATTTTATGCACACGCGCAAGTTTTTCATGTTAAACAAATTGCCGCGAGGATAATCGAATCAAGCTGCGAACGATTACCGTCTACTTTATTAAAAAAAAATTAATCGAATTCACGGCAATATTGGTAAATTATTATTCCGCGAGTGAACGCGACGAGCGCTCAGATCAATTAAACGTGCAGCGGTGGCCAGTGTTCGCGTGGTGAAACGTAAAACGGTTTTCGTCGACGACCCCCGTTTCGAGTATTTTATTCGAACGTGTCGCGAATCGAACGTGTAGGTATGACGAAAAATTGATTTTTCGAGTGTGATTTGTCAAAGCCCCGCGAGGTCCGCACTGGAAAGAGTTAATGAGCAATCGATGTATGAGCTGACCTAGTTTCCAGACACCGCAACAGCCAGTTTTGTAATCAACACTCGAGTCACTCGACGAAAAAATGTTTCCATCTCTCTGTGGGGATGCAACTACCTATAGCACGTTTCGAAATCAATTTACACATTCACAACTGTGTCATGCAGGATCTGCAATCTCGTTCGATTTGGGTAGTTATACGAGTTAGATATTACGGGATTGTGTATAGTTTTAACTGCTTGATAGAAATTATGGGAAGAAATAGAGCATAATAAACATAGGTTTATGGATTAACTGGTTTTGGGATGTTTATTATGTACATTCGAGTAGAGATATGATGAATTTATTTTGTTGATGGAAGCTTTAAATCGTCATTCCATTTAACAGGAATGTATAAAAAATAATCATTAGTTGCTATGTTTATTACAACTTTCTAATTTTTCTTATGAGGCAGTTAAGTTTGTGCTAACAGTTTGCAAATATTCAGTGTTTGGAAAATCTTGAGAGGAGTTTTCTTTTCCACTTTTACTGAATCTCAGAATTTATACACCACTTCAACCATACCATAAATTGCATACTACGTCAGTTGCATTTCAAATTTTCTTTCATATTTGCAATAAATATGAAAATATAAAGAAAGTTTGATCTATAGTTTAAATTCTAATCTAGAGCAATCTATATAGACATATTTAAAATACACGAACTGCTTTACAAAGTACAAATATTTATATTTAATATTAATAATAATATTAATGAAGGTGAGTAACAGCAGTCTCATGTTACGAACTTAAGCTGAATTAGTAATAAATTTCCAAAAAAAATCTGGAAAAAGTGGTGTCTGTATAGGGGAGACTCAGAGATGGGCATTATTTAAATAAAAAATTATTTAAATAACGTATCAAACAAAAGAGGCTTTATCTTTGTTTGTCATCAAATAAAAATAACCCAGAGTTATTTTTATTTCAAATAAAAATAAGTGAGAGTTAGTTTCATTTGAAACGTCACAAATAATTTTTTTTGTTCGACCTGAATATATCCGATGGCCACAAATAATTTTCTCGTTTGACGCAAAATTATCCGACCCGCCACAAATATTTTTCTCGTTTGACGGAATTCATTTTAACCTTCAAATAATTTTGTCGTCTTTCCATTCATTTGTATTTGAAAAAAATTATTTGAAGCTCAAATAGTTCTGGGAGTAGAGAGCGAGAGAGAGGGGGAGCGTGTGCGAGAAGGATAGAGATAGATGATACTTTTTCGCTCTCTGTAGCGGTATGCAGGAGAGCATAATGCGAGGAGGTAGTTGTTAGAGTGATTTTTTTATTAATAATTATTTTGTGTTAAGTAAGTTATTCGTGAAATTTAGTGCGGAATATGAAGAAGGATCTGTGTTTGTTTAACAAATACTGTGTAAATGCGTAAATTATGTACAGGTAATGTGTAATTGGTTTGGTTGTTACCCGGTGTAATAATTTTCATACAATTTTAAATATGTAAACAATCGGTTTTATTTATTAAATCATCCCTGTAGGCATATTAAAAATTTATCAATTACACATTACCTGTACATAATTTACGCATTTACACAGTATTTGTTAAACAAACACAGATCCTTCTTCATATTCCGCACTAAATTTCACGAATAACTTACTTAACACAAAATAATTATTAATAAAAAAATCACTCTAACAACTACCTCCTCGCATTATGCTCTCCTGCATACCGCTACAGAGAGCGAAAAAGTATCATCTATCTCTATCCTTCTCGCACACGCTCCCCCTCTCTCTCGCTCTCTACTCCCAGAACTATTTGAGCTTCAAATAATTTTTTTCAAATACAAATGAATGGAAAGACGACAAAATTATTTGAAGGTTAAAATGAATTCCGTCAAACGAGAAAAATATTTGTGGCCGTCGGATAATTTTGCGTCAAACGAGAAAATTATTTGTGGCCATCGGATAAATTCACGTCGAACAAAAGAAATTATTTGTGACGTTTCAAATGAAAGTAACTCTCACTTATTTTTATTTGAAATAAAAATAACTCTGGGTTATTTTTATTTGATGAGTCTCGAATAAAATTGTTGTCTTCTATTCGAAATCAATTTTTTATTTGAAATAATTTTTTGCCCATCTCTGGGGGAGACCGGGTCAGATTGTAACCAAAAAAGTTTCCACAGTTTTTTCTCGAAAGTGTTATCCTCAATCAGGAAATAATTTGCATGACTTACTACTTACATATGTGGTGAGCTCATTGAGTGTAAGTACGTGACAAAATTTTGGACACTTAGACATCTAGCATCATTTTAAACAAATTTGAACCTTTGTTACAATGTGCCCCAGTTCGGGGTAAATTGTAACACAAATAAACATTTAAAAAAAATATAAATGAAAACACAGATCATTATTAAACATTTGATATACATGAGTTAAACAATCATTGCTTATTCATCTGATTCTATCAAAATCTCCTTCTTTGCTTTCTTCACTTTTGCCTTCATACTTTTTTCTAATTTTTGGATTCACAATTGTTCTGTTTCGTCTAGAGCATCTTTTTACGATGTGTTAGCAAATAGCATGTTTGCTTTATCACCATTTAGAGCGGAGTAAGTAGTAACAAGTTACAATTTACCCCGAGTGTTTTTAAACTAAACATCAAATTACTAAAATGCGTACACATTATAATAAACCAATGTGTACTGATTCGTTAGCGACAAAGAAGCAAACATTCAAACCGTTTCTAACGACGATTAATTGAAATAAATGTGCTAAGACAAAATTTACTTACTTCCTCTAAAGACTAAAATTCTACGCTATAACCACAAAATGAATACATAACGCTCGTTTGTGTCACTAAACTCGACGGTGCTAATATTGTCAAATAGCTCTCGCATGCTCTGGTTTACCAGATTTGTCGTTCAAAAGATTTTGTTTATGTTACAATTTACCCCGTGTTCCAATCTACTCCAGTCTCTCGTACAGCTCTAAGTTATGTTAAGGTAAGAAGTGTATGTGCACTAACCTATCGCTAAACGTGGTCCAAACAGGACACTGCAACCATGAATGCAGTCTTCCATCGCTTGCGTCAAATCCGGCATTGCTTTTCACGCCACAAATAACTCTTACTCCACGCAGAACACTTTGGACATGTTTCTCGCTCACCGCCCGTTGAATAACTAAATAGTCCTTGACGCGGTCGAATTTGAGAGCCGGCTGTGCCCTCTCTACAAGGAAACAATATTCCAAGAAACCGAGCTCGCTCGGTTCAACCGAAAGTAATGTAGTGTGCGCGTAAACACCGTGACCTCTACATATCATCAGTTTGCTTATGTTTCTGTTCTTAAAATCGACGATACGGGCTTGAATACTGAAATAGAAGTATAGGCTATTTCGAATCGTAGCGGTTTATAGAAAATTCATGAGAATGTTTTAACACTTTATTGATTAGACGCGCTAATTGGCCTGCTGAGTAATATAATCCTTATTCATTAGAGACGTTACTTGACATTTTAAATTCTATTTTCCCTATTTGTTAAAAATCTCATGCTACCGAGTCATTGCTTTTAGGAAGAGTGTCTAGTCAGTAAAGGGTTAAACTATAAATCAAAATAAATTGTGATGTTCGTTCAAAGCACTGTGTCTAATTGTTTATAGCAGTTGGATATATGAATTATGGGTTTACGATTGATTTTACAATTTGAGTTAATATGAAAAATTGACTGCCAGTTAAAAAGAACTAGGGGTGACTAAAATTTTCAGTGGGACAAGAGACAAAGTTCAATTTGTACATTACATAACTATCTGCTTGTAACCTTTATTACAACGAATTCTTATTAAAATCAATATTTATTACTTTCCTACAAAGGAATTAATAAAGTACCTACAACTTCCAACACACCAAAAAAGAAAATACATAATTATATAACATATTAACTGAAGGATACACTCCCCAATCTCATATGTTTAAGCACTTTCGAGATAAATTCTTAAAAAAAAGATAAAAATAATTTTCATACAAGAAATCGATATAATCGTATTTTCCAACAAAAATTGTATTATTTTTTCCTCAAAAATCTGCTCCCGATACATCGTAGGAAATGGTTTTCTGCATCACTCATTAAATTTTCATGCAAATCGTTGTATCGGTTTTCGAGATTTTATTTTCACCACCAAACGGTGCACCGTATACTTGCCTTTACGTTTTTACACAAAACTTTAATGTACATAGAGATATTTAGACTTTTCTTTTTTTGTGTTAAAGCTCATAGAATAACGATTAAAACTAGAAAGAAACGTTCTCTCTACTGTTATTTATCACTTTACAATTTGCGTTTGAAAGAAGGCCTGTTTTAGGGTATCGAGGGTGACCTACGTCCCGAAAGGGAATGAAATGTAACCAAATCGGTCCGTGGAATACTTTCCTCGAAGCAAGAGGGCGCGAAGAAAATCTGTGTCCCCGTATCATGCGTTGCATTTCAAATTACGGGGCCATTGAAGTGTTTTCTAGAAGCGTCATTCAAAGCGACAGCGTATCCGCGATTCACCCCCGTTGCGCGTGGGAGGGCTACGTTACACGAGCGTATCAGACAGCGAATATCCATAACAGAAAACTCTTCTGTCATTTGGCACAAAGAGCGCAGACAGAACAAAAGAGGAAACGAAGAAGAACTGGAAGGTAAGAAGAGAATATATCTATCGACGCGTCCCGAGTGAATGCCCGTACAGCGAATAACAACGCTTTTAAGGCGGATACCACGGTATTCGAGACACCGCGCAAAGGGGAGGAATATTTGGGGCGGGAGAAATGAAATATCGAAGAATGCGACTCGTGGAACACTGGACCCCGCCGTGCAAGTATTAACGAATTTCCTGTGTTCACAGAGTTACGAAATCTGTGTAAATCACGAGCGTCGGAAATGAAACTACGATGGGAATTAAATGCGCGATGTGAAGTAGATAAATAGCGAATAAGAACGAATATCGGTGAACTCGATTAAGGGGTCTTCCTAGCGTGACGGTTGAAAAAAATTTAATTTTTCGGGAATTAAAAAAAGGAACAAGTACCTATTGCACGTGTTTACCTTTATTCTATCACCTTTTAACATTTTAAAAATAACTTTTGCAAGTAAAAATATCCAGTGAACCTGCAACGTCTCTGTAATGTCATGGTGCTGTGTGGGAAGGACATTGTTCTCTTCACGATGCTCCTATTCCGTTATAAATTGATATTTTTACTTGCAAACTTTTTTTATATTCTTCAAAGCTGATAGAATAAAGGTACGAACGTGCAAAATGTTCCGTCCAACACTTGTTTCTTTTCTTAATTCCCGAAAAATGATTTTTTTCATCTGGCACACTACTTAGGAAGACCCCTTAAACCAATATGAAATAAATAACTCCCTCCTGCTTTTCTCACAGAATGTATTCATGAGATCTTTCGTTGCATCCATAAACATTAAGTAGTGTAATACAACTACCAATTTCGGGCCACATTGAGCATACCTATGCGCTACCTACCAGCAGAATCTCTGTCTCACGCCCTGGCAAACATATTCCCCGCAGTTTTACGCGAATAAAATGGCTGATCAGTCCTTGTTTGGTCAAAGACCGGGGGAAAGGGGGAGACCACTACGGCATAGAACGAACAAACGAAAAATGCTATACGTTCTGGCAGGCATTTCGCGCAGCCAAATTGGCGAAGAAAGACTGTCGTCGCGAGGAGGATAATTATCGTTATTGTTGGTGTGTCTCGTAGCCTCCACACCCCTTTTATCGCGCCACGTTCGAGCTGGTGGCCGTCTTTTAAACGGTGCCAGGGAACACGGCCGTTCCCCGAGACAATGCCAGCGACCTACAGAATTCAAATTACCGTCCAGGAGCATCTAGAATTTTTAATTAAAAAGCAACGCTACGGGCTGGCCAGTGGCCGATGGCCTAGGTTAACGAGCATGAAATAAAGGAGCGACGTCGTGCGATAAACGAAGACGCCACCCTTTGAGCCTCGTCTTCATCTTATGGTTCTTTGTCTCTTCCAGTTCCTTGATAAGTGAATTTTGTTCGTGGCTGTGATGTTTTTTGCGTGGAGGGTGTATTGTGTGGGGGTGGTAGTGGTCAGAAACCGTATTTGATTTCATTGAAGATATTTCGCAACCTCGCGGTACTAATTTCTAGTAATGGAGGTGTGAATGTAGAGTAAGTTGAAGAATTTGAATTTTTTGTGGTTTTATTAGTTTTGTAGAACATTGTGTGAAGTGTGATGTGGAGAAGAATTGAATACCTCCCCGTTTTCTGTTACCCATTCAGTATAAGAAATGATTCCGTATCCGAAAAAAGAAAATAGCATTCAACAAACTTCCAATCCCATATATACCTAAAGTCAAAACCAGACATCATAACTGTTAGAAGACAAATTTTAAAAGTTACGGTATAAGAGTTAATATCTTTAATTAAATGATGTTAGTAACGAATAATCATTATAAATGAACGGATTTTTTTTTTCGTTACCAGTTACCATTATCGATGACCTGAATTTTAGTTTGGTTAACGACCAATATCGATGGCAAAAGTTTTTTCTTGGTCACATTGGATCATTGTCAATTATTGTTACTAACATTACTGCTAATTAGTATTCACTGATAACACGAACAAAAATTAATCATTAAACTTATATATTTTATTAAACAAAAAACGGTATAAAAATATATAAATCAAAGAATAGGATAAAAGATATTATAATACAATTGATTGTTTTTTGCTTAATAAAATATATAAGGTTTATAATTAATCTTTCTTCGTGTTGTCACTGAATACTAATTATTATCAGAAATGTTAATAACAATTGACAATGATGGAATGTAACCAGAATTTTTTCCATTGATATTGGTTAGCGGTGAGCAAAATAAAATTCGGGTCAGCAATAATGGTTATTGGTAGCCAAAAATTTATTTAATCATTCATAATGATTAGTTGTAACCAGATCAAATTAAAAGTTAATACATTTTAATTCTTCAATTTGTTTAGCAATTTCTTTGAGATTTAATGATATCTGGCTTCCATTTAAATAAAAATAAATTTTTACTTAATGACTTCTTTCTAAAAAATTTTTAAAATAACTGTTATGTATTTTGGATGTCTAACTAAAACAGTTCTGACAATTCTAAGTCCCAAAATGGGCAAGTTAAATCGTTTCCTACGATACAAAATTACCATTACCATGTTGTCCTAAAAATTAAGTCTGAAACCACTTATTATATCATACAAAACTCAAAGCTATAGTCATACATAAATGCTTAATCTTCCCTCACATCATAATTTCACTAACAAAGAACGCCTAAATACAATTGGAAGTCGCATGGGCGCAATCAGAAAAACTTCACACTCTAAACCGTTTCAGACTACTTGGCCTCGCTAAAGTTCCACCGTTTTCAGCTAATGCGCAGAGTTCGAGCGCGAGCCTGTATCTCTGGGAATTTCTTTCTGCGCAAATAAATCATCGAGGATGCTGGAGCATTCTTCCCCTTCAGCTCCAACCAGCACGAAAGTAACTTCGCCCTGTCGGCCAAGTTCCCCGCTGGATTTCAGAATACTGCATTCGTCTTTACCGCCTCTTTCCATCCACATGTTCAGCCTCCCCGCCGGAAATTCGATTACATTTCTCGTTCCATTAGGCGTCGCTGTAATACAGGAAACATCGGCACGTTTGTATGATAATAACGCCAGCAGGAAACACGCTCTCCCTTGGCGCCGTTGCATTTTTCCTGCTCTGTCCCTTCTCCAACTACGTTCCAGCGATTCCTCTCTGCCTGTTCATTTTTCCACGGGAAACTCGCCTTCCAGGCAACGAGATCATTCCAGGAACGCACGCTTCATCCTATGATGAAAGGGCTCAAAACAGTTGTTCGAAAGTTTCGACGAATCGCTTGAAGTTAAAGGGACGTCCCATTAATTCGTGGAGTTTTCATCAGTCGCAAGGAAAGTTTGTATATAGGTATATTGGAAAATATTACGATCAATTTTGGGTGGGTGGGGGGGGGGGGGTGAATTTCAGAAGTTGTTTCCATCTTTGTTTCACCAGAACATCATTGGCGTTGCCCCACGAAATAATGGCCCCTCAAGTCTCAACGAAGACAATAATGAAGGAATCTAGAACCCTCGTGTTCTCGATTTTATACACCTTCTCACTACATTTCAACTTCACAACGATAATGACGATCTGTCCCGAATACAATAGCAGTTTCTCATTAAAAGTCGAGAAATAATCAAACGATAGTTAAAAGAGCCACTATGCTACTCTTCAGTTATCCTGCAGCAAATATTCACGAGGAGACGTCTTTGTCCTGTGCTGTCCACCGTCATCAGAACGTGCGTCAAGTCTTTACAAAGCTCGCAAGACTTTTCTTGTGGAATCAGTCGAGGCCAGAACAGTTACAATTCACTGTAAATAGAGTGGCTCTTTATTAAGAACTCGAGCTGAGGAAAGCAGGTAGCGACAGAAACGCGAACGCCGAACTGAATCGCCGTTGGTCGCGCGATTTTCGTTCTCCCACGCGCTAAGTACATGGGTCACCGTACAATAGCATTAAAATATACAAAAGCGGAAACTTCAGAACGGAGTCTCGCGGGGCAGCTTTCTATTTAACTTCGCCCCGCGTCGCAGCGACAGAATTGAAAAAGTTGCCTAATGGACGCGGCGCGGTCGGCCCGGCGATTCATTAAACTATAATTATAAACCTGTCGCGTGAAGCGCGACGCTGAAATCGCCCGGGCGAATGAACGACGATCAAAGGAGCGAGCCCCGTGGGACGCGGTCGCTCGCATTTCGCGCAATTTACGATCAGACCGAGCCCGAAATTACCTGGATCTGCGATTGAAAGCGTGGCAACGTTTTCGAGTTATTGGAATCGTGAAAATCGCGCCAGGATTGAAACGATTGCAGAAAGCTCTCGGGAAGGATACTACTTACGGATGAATTCAAACGATAATTTATCATTTCCATGGGCTGCCCGGAACTTCGGAGTATGAGTCGTGTAGTTCTGGAAGAGTGTCGCGACGTTTCGCCAGCATTGCAGCTATAGGATGTCTGGAGATTTCTGCTGAAGCTGCAATGCTGAAGAAACGTTGGAATGATCTTGCAGAAAGACGTGGGTTAATCAATTATCTGAATAGAATACGGCGTTTCGTTGGTGTTAATGCGTTCGAGTTTGTGGTCGTTTAAATCGATGAAGCTCGTATAGAAGAATTAGAATGTTGATTTCTCGTTGGAATTATATAAATTCGTATAGTTTCAGACTGTATATGTAATTCATTTGTTTTGATGTACTTGTTGTGCTTTAATTGAGAAACTTATGTATGTAAGTATTGAAGAGTTTAAAATATATAGAAGCATCGATTTACTTAAAAAGAAATTTCTATTTTCATTTGAGTAGAAAAGTGCTATAGTAGGGTAGGGTGGGGCTAAAAGTCCCGAATTCAAAATCTCTATTCCTAAACAATGTATTGAGTTTCGCAGTACAGGGTACTATGTAAAAGGCGAGAAGAAACGGAGGTGACCACAGAGTCGCTAGTCGCTCCTGGACGTTCGTGCAAATTACACGACGCCTTCGTTATTTTATGTATCGAAAACTAAAAGAAATACGTCGTCTTTGTTGTTTTATACGATGTAAACCACAGTTTAAAAGCGTATTAGCCAAGTACGTTAAGATTGTATGTTCCTTTAGTTATGTGTGCACGATATTGTTTATTGCTGAATGATAATGTTTTCTAACGTATATATCGCAGAAACTATAGAGGTACCATTGGGCCAAAAAGTCCCTCAGACTGAAAATATATATTTTATTATTTGTTTTCGTAATAAGATGGCCAAACTATAAAGAAATGATGCCAAAGTTTTTAAAAAGTGTTCCTGTTTTAGTTGAGTTATTTTTTTTTAGTTTCTAGTTCAAAGTGTGCCTTTGACTTATATTTTTATTTTTTGGTAAATAAATCATGCTTTCCTTTCAATATTGTATTCCAAAAAGAATATTTGTTGATTTGAAAAGAGTTTTGTTACTTATTTAGTTTAATATTACACGAAAAGACATTAGACTTTTTTACCCCGTGCGTGGGACAAGAAGTCCATTTGGCATTGACGAACATTTTGTGGTATAACTCAACAGAAAATAACAGTATCAACAAATTGAACTTCGTGAACGTAAAGCATAATATTTATAGTTTATACAAAATAACACCAGATATCTTTAGATTGTTGGTACTAAATTTTACATATGTAGGTTTATACGAAAAACGGAACTATTAGCCTCACCCTACCCTACTTTGTAGTTGCATCATTGCATTTGTAAAAAGGTTCGAGTGATGGGAAGGTAAATGATCGTTTAACAATCTTTAAATTATCACAACGAAATACGAACAAAGACGTTTCCTGAATGGGTTAATCCTTCCTTCCTCCCTTTTACTCTGTTTAGAGGTTTATAATACCTTTTTATCGTCCCCAGACTCCTTTAATAGACCGTCTAACAGGCTTCGCTGCGGATTTCGATTTAATTAAAACACGGACACTTAAGCCGCGTTCACATCGTGTATATTATTAATCTCCCGGACGAAGTGGGGCAACTCGATGGAAAAGTTTTATCGCCGTAGTCCTCTACCAGTTTCGCAGTCTTGCGCTGATTTATGTCGCGGAAGGTTCACTCTTGAAGGAAAAATTTATTTCAACGCTAGGCTCCCATTTGTCCGATGTTTATTATAATAATTCTTGTCTCTGCGAATCGTAAGTCTTCTCCACACTTAACGCTGTCGTCGCTAGGGGTTGTAAATCAATGCCCCTCGTTAACCGCCAGATAATCTCTCAGAGGAAAAGTTCATTGCTTAATTTAACAACAGAGGCTCGCAATTTTCATAGCATTATTGAACAATTCTGAAATTATTAACGAGTTTCATCTTCTTTCATTTCCAACGTTTCTTCCTCGGTTACACAGTTTGCTTTATTCGTGAACTTCAATTTTCTTATTAAATATACGTCCTATGAAATTATATGAAACATTGTACATTGTACAAGTTATTTTAATGTAATGTTAGAATATATCATATTAACATGTACCTACCTACTACAATCTTTTGATTGTTGCGTGAGATCTTCCTGAGTAATGGTACTTTATCTTCGAAGCACAAGATCAGTATGCAACCCTGAGCTATCCCATGCAATTCTAAGAAACCTTATGCAATTCCCACCAATCCCATGCAACTCAAAGCATTCTCAAGCTTCTCTATGAAACTCTGAGTAATTTTGTGCAATTTCAAGCAATCCTATGCAACCCCAAAAATTACCCTGCAACTCCAAAGCAATGCCGATTTCCGCAGCATCTTAAAAATCGAAAAAATAATAATAGAATCCAATGAAAATTTAAAATTCCCACGATCCCATTGCATGGTGCTTCCGTTGTATCTTCCCCAAGCCCGGCAGTCTTCATCACAGTCGGACCGCGTCGCGATACAATTGGCTCACGGAGCCGGCGTTAGCGTTTACAGACGAGCGTGTCTGCTTATCGGTCTGATGATTCATTGCGGTTATCTCGGCGTGCAGCAGTTTACACCCCCGGCGATGGAAGGAAAGCTGGGCCACGGGTTCGCGAAGTAGGGCGGAGAAGGTTGCCAGGGTGTCAGAGTCGGGTTAACCGAATTCAAAATTATTACCGTCCCGCCTTAACTCTTGTGCATCCGCCTCCCCTGCTCCAGGATCTATATAGATCGCTGCGCTGAAACGACAGAGACACGGTAGGCGGGCAACAAAGAGCAGCGCAACGGGGACACCATGAAACTGACGGAGACATAGCAAGTCAAACAGCTAAATGGAAGCAGCGACGGAGTAAGAGGTGCGGGGAGACATATGTGCAAAGTTTATTATGACCTAGGTGCGTGTTTCGCGGTGCCAATTACAACTGAATGCTTCACAGAGAGTTGTAAAAGTGGCACGGGGGGTATGGAACGATAGATCAGACTCGGGTTGGCCGAAGAAACGTTTTGGAACGTGCAGATGAGGAATGGAATCAGCGAAGATGTGTGCTTTGGTTTCTAACGTGGCTGGTTGTTGACATTTGCTGACGAATTTTCTGTGGAGATGGATGATCCTTGCAGGTTTGTGAACGTGCTGATTTATTCATACTTTGGTTAGGGAGACCGGGGCTGGTTGTCTCAAGGGGTAGGTTGACTAATTGTTAATAACTTTGCACCGACGTGTGCGGTGTAGATTGCGGAAAGATTCACTGTAGAAATAAGTCACTTCTACTATCGCACGTTTTTTAACAGTTATCAGCGATTGTCGAAAAATTGACTACGTAAGTAAATATTTTTTCTTGAAGAATTCATTTTTTTAAGCTCTAAATATTTACAATAGAATAAATGTTAAGGGACTATTTTAAAGTTTGTTTATTATTTTTGTTTATACATAAATTATTGAAGGTTATATAGATTAATGAAGTCAAAATGGTCGGTCGGGGCTGGTTGAACAATAAGGTTTGAATTGTTATTTTGTTATTCATAAAGCGATTTTTATTCCTTGTTTAAAGGGTCTACCCGGGTAAGCATAGGAAAAACGGCCCCAGCACCAATTTTAGTATTTATGTGTACCAAATAATGCTCTTTGCCTAAAAAATCACTGAGAGAAATTTCAGATCTCTACCCCCTATCGTTAGGGTGATATGGGGATAACAACCCTAAACTTTTCACTATGTTAAAAATAAATTATAATTAATGTTTAAGTTGAAAAAATTTTCAGCTTATTATTAAAATATGAAAGAAAGAAATTAATATTTTATAATGAAACAACTCTTGTAATATTGTGTTATTTTATTGTTATTAATAACATTTTCTTAACTGATTGTAACTATATATACTCAACCTACCCCATACTATATGTCAACCAACCCCGATCATGGGACTGGTTGACCAGCATGGAAGGTGTTAGAAAAACATTAAAATACCTTAATTGTTGTCACATTGAGCCAACATTCATACTAATCGCTTTAATGATATTTCGCCCACATAATTTATTAAAAATCAAAAACTGGCCTACCAGCCCCGTTCACCCCTACCTTACAAGTATTAATGATTTTAATACCGACTGTATTCCACGAAGCAAACTACTGTGGTGTTATCATTCCTTAGTAACTCCGAAATATTGTCAAGTCTTAATGGATCCTTAGAGAATCCATACTTGTCCCTTTTGTACCTTCCAGTGATCACTGTTACTGATTTACGAAGAGTGCATCGGTTATTTGTTCTGAACAAATTTTTCCCGAATTGTCACCTAACTCTACTTTACATTTCTTTTCGGCTATTAAGCCTGGAATGGAGCAGGGAGCCGTATTTCTGCATTTCTCGATAATAAAGTCGCGGCGATTCATCGCAACAATAGCCGCGATTTAAACAAAACGTTAAACGGGAATAAAAAGCCAGGGACAAGGGGGAAGAAAGAAGCGGTAAACCATTTGTGTTCCTTCTGGTCTCTTTTCCCTCCTGGGAAATTCAATAGGAATAATCCTGTAATTGCCTGGTCTGGAGCTGCCTTCGAACCGTGCTCACGGATCGGAATATCGTGTACTGGATTTAAAGTACCGCCGCGGCCCGACGTGCAGGTCTACAGGATATTCCTGGCGCTGATTAAACTTGTTCGTTATTGTTATAACTATCGTCTGTGGGCAAACTAGGGGCTGTCGAGACCGGAATCGTCGAATAATTTCTCGAAGCAAAGCGATCGATGACGGAGCATCCTCGGCGACCAATTAATGCTCGTTAATAACTTTGCTCACTCCGCCCGTCTGATTTGGCACAACCACCGTCGAAGACTGCAATGGGAGCAACAAGCAAAGCAAATGAAACGGTCGAGCCGTTTCGGTTATCTACGTCCAGCTAGGATTGTTTTTCCATAACTTGCTTCCATTCGTTTTAATATCACTATTTAGTGAATGGAATAAACGAAGCGGGCACGGGAACGACAGGAATTTTTATTTGTAAGTGAAACCTATGAAAGTGGCACGGATTTGGGAAAATCGGAGGAGGAAACAGCAACGTGGACAAATATGCGAAGAAAATTTGAACAAAATTTTGAATACGCGAATATCGCGTTCCGGGGGACTGAGATTAAAATTGAGGGAGCGCGCTTTGGGAATGTTTTGCACTGAAAATGTCGAAGTAGATCGATTAGTAAACAAGGGTGGCTAATATTTGGATTGATTGCAGTGGAGAAAATGGAGAGTTTCCTGAGTTTTGAGAATTTTTAGTTCGTACAAGGTTAATTAAGCGAAGAAGTTGTAATAAAGTCACGAATTGTAAATGAAGACCTATTCGTTTTAAAAACTCGATTCCTACAATTGTAGAGTGCAGGTACGAAAGGGGCTAAATGCTAGATAACAGTATCTTAATTATGAAAAGGGAATATTTCATTTAAGTTGTTACTACAAGAGGCACAAAAAAATATAGGCACACTTTTGAATCGTTAGTGAATTGCTGGCACATTGCCCCATTGTAGGGTTATTGATAATTCCACGCAGTACATAATTAAGGAAAATTCCCAACCTACCTAATTTTGGCACTTAGCTCCTCTGATAGCTCACTCCTAGAATTATATTACCAAAGTGTTTGTTAAAAGCAGAACTATATTACCAGCTTTTTCAATCAAAGTCTTCTTCTCGGATAGCGTGTGATAGTATGTGTGGTAGAAAAATATATTTCCAAATACCTAACATCACCTGACAGTGAGTGAACGAACTTTCCCACTAACCTAATTGCATTTGGTATTCCTACGGTCCTAAATCCAAATGGCATACTATAATTCCTCAGAAATTTCTACTTTAATTACGAAAAAGTACCCACAAGAAATGGACTCCTACGAAGTGCTAGCTGTGGCTCGAAAAAATGTTCGTGATCCTTTGCGAGACAAGTTTTAATGCCGCCTGGAACGATAAAAGTTAACGCCATATTTTACCCGCCGTTGCTAACGACTTGGAGTTGCACGTTTCCCGTTGTTAATCAACGCTGTTTGCCGCATTGCTTCTGCGTATTTCAAGCTGCAATCTTCCCCTAGCAGTCTGCTTCCGATATTATAAACAAGAGATCTTGTTCGCAGCGTGCGAAACGGTATTGTTATCACGGCCCCGAGATCACCATGGTATACTCGCGATGAAATGCTGCGTCGACCACAATGAGCCGGGATAATTACGATGGAAATTAATGTTACGCCCCGAAACACCGTCGACCCGCTTGTAATCTCCGTGTCAGAAAAATTGTTGCACGCCCGGCGCAATAATATATGAGGTGTCTGCGGGAGGAATGAAGATGGATCTGTGATTTCGTCCGAAGCCGCGCCCATTAATTTTCCTCCTTGCCACGGCTCTTGCGGATACCTACCTCCTACCAACCGGCAATTTCACCTCAGTATCGCGGGCAAAGGAAAACGATACGCGCCCCCCGAAGGGGTTGTTGAATTTTCTTCGCGTAGAATTAAGTGTATCACTTTGGTGGACAGAAGGTGACAGAGATTGGAAAACGGGATTTGGGTGGTTCATCTGCTGGATGAAAGGGTCACGATCTTTAATTTGGATTTCGGGATGACGGGGCTTTGGTGAATCAGATGGGATAACGCTGATATTTCTATGATAACGAAGTAATTGCAGATTGGAGATTGTAATTTGCTGTGCTTGAAATGTAAATATTAAGTAATTTGTGGAATCATTCGTAGATTCGTTGTTGCCAATTTTCTATTACAATTACAGCTTTTTGGAGGTATGAAATAATTTCATATTACCGCTAGTATTGTTATTTTGCGGGAAAGTAAAAGTGAGATTACAAGTTTGAAAGGAAAGAACGTGAGGATTAGTAATGGCGGTATTTTTTGTAATAGGTGTACCGGCAGATAATGTATTAGTAACGTAGCAATTAATTCAGTTTTTCAGCTTGTGATATTTTAACAATCTGAAAAGCAGTTAGGGTAAATAAATTAGACTGTTTCTAGATCTCTACGACACACGTAGAGTTTTCTAGCTGTACTTACGGGTCCATTCTACTTTGCCGGTCGATCAAGAAGCCTACATGAATTTTTTTTCAGGAACTATTGTACTGATTTTAATGGTTTTTTTGTTAAATATTTATTATTCCTTGCTGTATAGAATTGTATTTTTCATATTTCCAAAACAGAATTACAAATGTGTGGATTTAAGTCACAATGTTTGTGCCTCAGTGAGAACACTCCGGAAGTCCTCAAAGTGGTTTGGCTTCAAAGTGGTTCTAAAATGATAAAAATAAAATGATTGTGTCCTGTAGGGGTGTACGCATAAAGTGGACTACTTAGAATTATTGATTTATCAAGAGTAGTTACAAAATAATGGCCTTGTAAAGAAAAGTTCTGGATTTTCTGCCTATTTTTCGATGTTTTTTTGTGGATAGAACAAAAACTTTTTTTGATACCTAGATGATTTTAGTCCACTTTATGCGTACACCCCTATAGGACATAATCGTTCTATTTTTATCATTTTAGGACCACTTTAATGCCGAGGAGGACTTCCGCAGAGGGCCTGTGTTCTCATTGAGGCAAAAACATTGCGATTTAAATCTACACATTCGTAATTACATTTTGAAAACATGGAAAATACGATTCTATACAGCAAGGAATAATAACATTAGTTCTTGAAAAAGAATTCATTAAAATAGGCCTCTTTTTCGACCGACAAAGTAGAATGGCCCCTTAAAAGATAAAATACGTGTAGAATTACAAATATTTAAATCTAGGTGTCTTGAAAAATGAAAAAATGCTAGGTAGAACGTTTTAACTACAGAGGGCAGAATAGAGTCATATACCTATAATCGGTCATAGCTTAATTACTGTTACAACGCCTGTGCCAATTAATTGACTAACCATCGCGCTATACACGGATTATTAACAAATCGCTTATTGAATGGACGGATTATTCTTCATTAACCTATGTCAATTTAAGCTCATTATTTCTGTCTCATTTATAAATAACACAGCCACGCATGAATTTCGTGTACCAATTTAAATTCCTGGATTATATTAAATCGCACTGACGTTGTGTCATCGACGGAGCATCGATGCATACGCTTAATTGACATGCAAATTAATGTCAGATCCGTGCCAATGTACATTGTGTACTTTCCTCGAGGCACGAGCGATGTAATTTCGATTAACTTCCGAAATATTAACTTGTGCTATGATTACAGTTGCCATTTATTATTTATGCGCTGCGATTATCATGCACGGATTAGGTACTTGCTCGCGTTTAAAGCTGGGGCCATCATTGACACGCTTACCACCTCGAAGTGCGTTTTATCGAGGGCCTGCTTCAGCCAATCAAAGTTATATACCTTCCTAATCTACTTACCCATCTGTTCTATACAAGATCTGGATTTTCGAGAAATTAGGGAAGGGAAGATTACAATTAAATTAAAATAGGAGTTCGCTTTATACTTCAATTTCTGTGAGGATCTTTTGTGTTCTATAGGCAGTGTTCAGAATATCACTGGAGAGAGAATATAGTTCAAATCGTGGAATGGGGTGGATTGGTGTACTTAATTAGGGCGGGAATTATAAAATAATACATAAAACGAAACTCAAAAAATCTATGGCTATGAGTCGTCGCATAATTTAGTTATGAGTTTTGGGGTCCCAGATATACTCACTACACCAACTGCAAAACAACATAACTCCAGATAGTAGGTACACATCTTTTGAAAAAATCAAGGTACAGCTGTCAAAACTCGCTCCATAATCTCCTCATATTTTCTCCACTATAAAGCCTTTCAATACTCTCCAAAACTTTTCAAAAATCAGATCCTCTCCAACTACTTCCAACCAAAATAAATATCACAGAAAGTATAAAATATAAATGTAAAATGCCAGGGTACAGAATATTGTTCGACAAGAGGCGCAGGTTAATGAGCTGTTTGTTAAGTCCAGAAAAGGTGCATTAACATTCAACAATGGTAGCCACGATGGGCAGTAAAGTTAGCTCGGAATGGCCGTGTTTCTCTTAGGGGGTTGGCAGAAAACTTTCGTGCAAGTTATCTCGAGCTTCCTAAGCGCGAGCAATACGGGCTCGGGTAACAATGCTGATGTCATAACCGAAACTTCCTGCCCACCATGATGGACGGAGAACTCCTTAAAGTTGATGCTTACGATCCCGCAGATGTTTTAAAGACAGCCTCGTCGCGACACCGACGTCGTAGAAGTGTTAAGTGGAATTAGGAAACCTTGGCGAGGCTTTACGGCTACTTTTATGGGGAAATCGTCATTCCGCGGTATCATCTTCGAGCACTTCTCCGTATCCAGTACCTCGTTCATCGAGGTTACTGTCTTTCGTAATGACAGTTGAGAAGAGGACGAATTAGATGAAGCTTCATCGATCCGAGACGCGTTTCTCCATTGACCGAGTTTCGATTACGAATTAGGTTCGACGCGTCGTTTGCTTTCGTTTGTTTTTCGGTGGCGAGATTTTCAAGTGGAATTGAAAACCATCTTTGTCATCTTTACCAACTTCGAATAAACTAGAAAACACTGTTTATGAAATTATTGCTTTGACATTACAAAGAGATCGCTAATATTTTTTTTGTGACAATAAGTAGTAGTTATTGAGTTGACAAGTTTTTATTTCTATTTTTGGCAAAAAAATATTCTATAATAAAATTTTTATACACTTTTATTTAATACTAGCTGTACCCGGCCACGCGTTGCTATGGCTCAGTCTGGTTAAATGGAAAAGAAAGAAAAGAGAAAGCGCACGTTTCTAATATGTTTAATTTCACAATATGTTTTTACCTGTCACAGGTGTGACATCTATGTAATAGTAGGTATGTAAAAACACGCACGTATTCGAATGCAACGTTGTGTCAAAATTTCAAAGCAATCGGTGAAGAACTTTTGGATATTGAAGATTTTGAACAAACGAACATTTACATTTTTATTTATATAGATTAATATTAAATAAAAATATTAATATTATATAAAAATAGAAATATTAATATTACCTAATATTAGTATTAGTAATATTAATATTAATATTAATATTAATAATATTCTATTTCTATATTTATTTTTTTACAATAAACCGCTCATTTGTTACCGGCTTTGCATCAAACGTACACCAAACAATGTAGAATTTTCTTTTTATCGTATATTACACGTCGTAACTCGAAAACAGTAAAAAATGGAGCTGCACCACTCTTGCTGGAAGGTCCACAATGGTGTGTTGAAAGATGAAACAAGGGTATTTGATATTTTTGGTTGAAATTATTGTAATTATTGAATTAATTGCTGTGGTTTCATGGAAATGATTTTCTATTGCAATTTCTAGAAAGCTCATTTTGGAAAGAATATTTCCTACAATTTTGTGTAAAATGCCCTTTCTCTGTAAATACTGCTTTTAAGTCAAACGCTCCATACCTTTAAACATATTCTTTAAAATGCAGAATTCTCGACTACATTGCAATGTAGATAGGTACATCTTTGTCACGAAAGATGCAGAGCTACTTAAAACTGCTTCCTGTAGAAGCTAAGAATATCATAATCATTACATGCAAAAGAGCATATTCATTTCCTGTAGAATTAATAAGCTGTCGTGAAATTTTCTTGAATGAACTTTTCCGCTAATGTAATGTTGTTAATGCACGTCCGGAAATGAGAGTTTTCGTAATACCAAAATTTATTTCATGAGAAAGGTGAAACGCAAACACGGGGGCAGAAAAGAGGCTTGTCGGAATTAATGTCAGTATTACAGTACATAGTTTTCTTTCTCATTTCAATTAGCAGTAGACGGAGATGATTTTTAATGTCTGAGAAAAATGGGGATATAAATTCGGCTCGATGCTAGGAACGATAAATACGTCGACAGATTTAACATTAGTCCGCTGCGGAGTGTTAAATAACGCCCAGGAAGTAGTAATCTTTTAATAAACTCGAAAAGTAATCTTTTAAGCAGTTTGAGGCAGTTTTAATCCAGATCGAATCCTACAGGTCCACGGTTTATTACGAGGTTTACTTGAACCTTTAAACATCGTTTAATGTAAAATAATATTAAGATCGATAGCCTGTCTACGCCGACGCTGTAATGCGATATTCCCTTGAGACGTGAAATTAAATACTCGAGGAAGTTGGTGAGTACAAAATGAATGATCGACTATGATGCAGGTCGATTGTTTCCTCATAAATGAATTTTTATTAGCCAAGTGTTAGTATAATCGCGAGAATCATTTGCTGCATTCAGTTTGAGAAATAGGGGAGTTGATATTTTTGCAATATGTTATTTTCAATGTGCTGCATACGCAATTGTTGAAATTTTGTACTTGAAAATAATAGAACGAAGTGAGCAAGTGGAATATATTACATACCAGTATAAGGAGTTAACAAACAGAAGCTTCTTTTTGAATGCAGATTTTTGTTGGATGTATTGGGTCTTGAGCTATTTTGTTTCCTTGCAGCGACAATTGTAGCATTTTGAAGAAAATTCATAATTCAGAAAGATCTTATTATTTATATTAACAAAGATGTTATTACAAATTCGGGAAAGCAACTGAAGGTACTTGGAAATCGAATATCCCAGGACCATCATTTTCAAAATTAATTTTACGACATTACTGTAATATTAATGTAAAAAGGTTACACGAAACCTTTTCTTTAAGGGGTTAGACCACCTTGGCCAAGTCAAGAAATATCGCATCTTTAGGAATTTATTTTTAAGCGGCAAAAGCACTTTTATCGATAAAAATTTTTCAATGAAGATAGAGTCATCTTTGAATAATATATACAATATTTTTTAAATATCAAAACATTCCGAAAACTTTAAATGCGTTTTCCTCGAAACCACGTTTTCTGAAACGGTGTATGCTGCAATTTGAGTAAAACTTTGTGGATTTTTATACAATTTCGCACAGATGTTCTTAAATGTATTCTCTATCGTCCGAACGTCAATTTTTTCGATATTTTAATTTGTACCTGACTTATGCGTTAATAAAGTCTATTTTCTTACACACGGAAATGAGCTATTTGCTTCAAAGTGTAGCTATTTCGTTCTTTTTCAACCAATCGAAAATTGTATAAAAATCCATAGAGTTTTACTCAAATTGCAGCATACACCGTTTCAGAAAACGTGGTTTCGAGGAAAACGCATTTAAAATTTTCGGAATGTTTTATTATTTAAAAAATATTGTATATATTATTCAAAGATGTCTCTATCTTCATTGAAAAATGTTTATCGATAAAAGTCTTTTTGTCTTGTAGAAATAAATTCCCAAAAATGCGATATTTCCTGAACTGGCGAAGGTGGTCTAACCCCTTAAGGAGTATACGTAATTATGTCTTCGCGCGAGTCTGTGGCTGTGTGAAAATTTGTAATTTGTAAAAAAGAAGCTAATAAAAAGTTAGTGAAACAAACGTCACTTTCTCCAGAAGCACACAGTTCCTCGTTAATTACTATTTTCTATACGATTTTACACGTTCAGGTGTCACCCGCGGCACGCTCGAAAAGAAGGCGATTACTTGCAGAAAAATAACTCTAAGTATCACAAACATGGTTCATTCACGAGATGAAAAATTGCAGAAATAAAAACTTGAAGATTATCAGGAAAAACGTGTATATACAACGTACCCCATCTTGCTTGTTCGCCAAACTACCACCTTCTTCTCATATATATTTGCTCATACTCACAATCTAATCCATTTCCCACCAATATCAAAAAGCGGCGTTCCACTTTCCGTCCAGAGGACTCCCAAAACCAGCGACTATCAATCTTCCTTTCATTCCGAATTCAATAAACAAACGCTTCATCGGACTACCCCGATCCTATAGATCAGGCGTCCCCACCCTTGTCCAATTAAATTTTAATTACACTCTCCGACGAAAGAACTATATCAATAAGATCGCGCAGAGGTCCCCCGTCGTCCGCTGTCCCAGTTACAGCCCCGCTCCCCCCCCCCCCCCCCGCCCCAAGTAATTACCCCCGCGAAACTTGGCAGAATTGGCCACTTTAGCCGTTAGACGACTGCCGATCGAAGGGTGGATGAAAAGTCGTTCAGAAGGTCCTACGGACCAAGAACTGTTCGAAGTTTTCAGCTAGGGGGAGGCTTTCCTCGCGCGGAGTGCCCTCGCCCTGTTTGAAACTCGTCAACGTTTAAAACCAGAACACTCTGGCGTTGCCTATCCTTCCTTGACCAACGTTCAATCGGCATTTTCTCCTTTTACAGTCGCACCTACGTTCGACGATCCCCAACCCTTTCATCCTGTAACATGGCGATAGGAAGTCTTTCTTGTGTCTTTCTTGCTCTTGTCATCCCCCGAGTCGTTGTATCACCCCTCGCTCTTTCGCTCTTTCCCTTTTTCTCTCTTTCTCCTGTACAACCCTCCCACCCTCTTCTTCCCTCGGTCGAATTACGCGTGAGGGGATGCTAGTCCAAGCACCCTGGTCCGTGTATAGCAGGCCGTAAATAATAAAAAATGAACCACTTCCGAAAATGAGTCGTGCGCAACCCCAGCCGGTGGGCCTTTGTCGCACGACACTTGTCTCCTCGTTTGAATCCTTTGCCATTATACGTCTCCCCGTTCCTGGTACTTTTTTTTTCTGCAACCCTTTTTTCTTTGTTTTCCTTCTCTTTCGTCTCTTTTTTTCGCGCACCGAGTATCGCTGCTTCTGGGTTTTCGATCCGATTCTGCGCTCGTCTCTGGTGCTTGACACAGCGCAACGTTTTTCAGGCTGGACCAGCTGGGACTTTTTACTCACGCGTATGCAGTGAGAATTTAAATGTTTTTATATAAAGTTTGGAGTAGATTTGTGGGAATATTAAAGAAATTATGTTTTGAGACAGATGTAATGAGTGAATCGAATGTCGAGGGCGATAGAGATACATGCTGTGTATTTGATATAATCTTTTTTCTATATTGGAGGTCTGATGTCTCGTTTTATAGTAGGATTACAGTTTTAGAATTGTTAAGAATTTTTTAAATAGGTTGCTCGATCTATACAGTCCGTTGAATGAAATATTCTCTGATTATTTCTCATACTTTTATCTTGTGAAAAGTACTTGTACATTTCTTCCGCGTCGTCCCTTTGCAATTCTTTCTTCATTTATCTCAGAAAATAAGGGTATACTGGGGATCGTGTTTCTACGTTTGTTACGAGTTTTTGCGGCCAACGTTTCAACATGGAATAAATGTCAAGGGATGTTTTACGTTGAAGGGAAACGAGTTTCCATACCTCCACTTACAATGTTGTAAATTATTTTTCTCCTCTGTATCGATAAATTTTCTTTGCATTCTAAATTATACAAGTGCATTTTAAATTGCATGCCCTGGAGGGAAGAGAAAAGAAACCACGGGGAACGTAGCACTTTCGAAAATGACTTGCGCTCATTTTTTGTTAGCCATTTCTTCGACGTTCGTTTTTTGGATGTAGTTCTTCAGTATCTGTTGCCTTTTGCGATTTTGCCTTTAATGGTGTCAGACATATTAAATTAGTTTCCTACTTAATTAGGAAATTAGTTTCCCCATTCCTTGTACCTTTTTTAAGACATCAATATCTTGACATGTTTCAAGGTTTCTAATTGGTCATTATATGTTTTAGATTCTAAAGCATGTTCGCGATAGAAATTTTTGTAAATATATTCCCCTCAAATATGATACAAATCCATCTATGCAATAACAAGTGAACAACAACAAGTACTGCTTTCTTTACCAGCCACTGAATATTTTCATTCCATAATTTCACAATCCTTTCAGCCTTTTATCACAGCAGAGTAAACGTCAACAAACAGCAAATCTCATTCATTTATTCCATACCTAGAAGGGAAAACGAATATAGAGGCAATAAGGGTTCCTTTCCACGTTTCATTTTCTTTGAATCTCTCCTCTACTTGCACATATTAACTTCGACCGTTTATTTTCCACATTACAATGCTTCCCCTTGACAGTCTTTGCTGCATACTTCTACTTCCTCCGCGTTCAGTAATCCCTTTTTCCCACTGTGTCGTTTTAATGGAACCATTTCGATGTGCACGTCAGAAGATTCGAAGAACATCTCCCTGCGTGCAGCCTCGACATCCCACGGTGAGGGCGGGCGGTTTCCGAGGAGAGGGATACGGCCCTGAACGACATTTCACGAGTCACAGGGAAACGGGAATAATAAAAAATGAACCACTTCCGAAAATGAGTCGCGCGCTTCTGCAGTCGACGAGTTGCTTTGCGGCGCGATACTTGTTTCGTCGTTTGATTCCTCGAGCCACGTCCCTACGCTCTCCTCCACTTTCCTTTTGCCTCTCGCCACGGAAACCCCGACGAATGGGAAACGAAATTCGGCGATGCCTCCCTTGTGTTTTGTGCGCGCACATCGATACGCGCCGAATTCCCTTTTCACCGTTTCTTGTAAGAGGGAAAGCGTTGCAGTTAAAGTGTGGGTTAAGCTTGGAGCGCTTTTGTTAAAAATATTAATTAATAAGAAAGTGGTAGGATGCAAAGAAAAGAATTCTGAGCATAGCTTGATCTGCGTAAGTTACGAAACGAATTAGAATACGGAAGATATGGAAACGCTTTCATTTATTAAATAATGAACGTGAACTTCAATTTGAACCACAGTATTTTCTTTTCTGCAATATAGCAGGGATTGTTAAGATGAATTTAACTATCATAACTTGTTTGGTCCAAAAGTAACACTTTTATTCGCATGTACTATGAAATAGTACGAAAATAAGAAGTTCTGTACTCTTTCAATGAACAAAAGAGGGAAACGAATAATGAGATAGTCTGCCTTATTTAAGGCCACCTTGAGGACCCGAAAATCATATGTAAGTTTCAGAATTTTTTGGGGCGAAATTAGAAAATAAATGAAAAAACTTTTCAAGGGCTTTATTCTACATGACTTAGGGTATATAAAAAGAAATTGTAACTATTTTCATTAAACCAATTGAAAATGACGTTGATGGTGCTCTTGTATTCTTGCAGGTTTTGAAAATACACTATTCGTGGCTAGCAGTAGAGGTCCCGTATACTTTGACGTAGGATAAAAAACCGAAAATTTTCATTATTTATATAACATGTACTACAGAAGTACATAGAGATTTGTCAAAATATTGATTTTTGTGAAAATGGTGGACATAACAATTTCAGCCGAAAAATTTGCCAAAAATTTTAAGTCTAAATTGTGTGTAAAATTGCCTGTAGTAAACAAGTCTTTAATGAATCGTAACATCAGTACGTAGATAATCAACATTCTGTAGATAATCCATTATAGGGGGTACTATTAAAATTTCAATTGAATCGAATACAAAATTTTCAAGTTATTCTGCTAGCTAATTTGAAAAAAAAATATTTCCTAATACATGCCCTTAACATAAGAAGTATAGAAATAATTTCCAACCTCATAGTATCATAAAAAAAAAATTCCTTTAATTTAGTGCTGGTTTGAGCATCTCAGGGTGGCGTAATTCCTTAAAACAAGCCAAGGCTAATTGTAAGAGCATTTTGAGAGACTACTGCACACGCAACTTATCTTTAGAGCATACCACTTAAAATTCCCTTCCCTTCCCACACCTTAATCCACCTAAAAATGTATGACTGAACCGCGCACTGGCGTATTTACACTAGCCAGTATTTATTCAATTTAATTTCGTGCGCCAAGAAAACTCGATGGAAACGGTATTCGAATATAGGGAGAGAAACGAAGGCTTCAGCAGAATTTAAGAGAGTGCCGCTAAGAAACGGCGGCAGCTAAGCTAGAAAAACGGATGTTTCAGGTGGAAACGTATAAAGACGATGCTCATGGAGCAAAGCACGAGCAATCTGTTCAGTGAGCTTAAGCCGCTTGTGTCTATTTGCCCGACGACGGGATTCGTTTGCGAAGAAGTCTTACAATTTCGTTTCGAGTGCTGAACTATCAACTTGTTTGAGCGAAACGATTTGACTCAAGGGTGACAGGGCTGTCCACGCGTCGCACCCCCAGGAGCGTCCCTGACAGCGTGTAATCGGTGACTACAGCAGCCGAATGCAATGCTAACTGACGCAAGCTAAATTGATGGGTACTTGTTTCCTCTCTTTGTGCGAAAGACAGGAGAATTTAGTGAACATTGCTGTCGTTCACTCACCAAACAGCTGAATTGAGTTTATTTTTAAGTATAGATTCCTTCATGGAATAGTTGATACGAAGGAGTTAAATTTTATTGACAATGTTGATGATTGCAGATTATAACTTTGGTAGGGGAAAGCTGTCTAAAACGATCCCTCGGGGTAAAATGATTCCTGGCTGATTAGTGCTGCTATTTCTTCATATCGATGTACAAAAGTTCAGCCTGTACGTCGTCAAGTGTCGCACGAAGTGCCATGCAAATATCAGGGCTGTGAATGTTATAAACAAGAAAAAATCAAAATTACTGCTTTTTGTCTAAGTAAGGTCTTTTTCAATATTGTGTAACTTTTGTCATAAACGCCTTAATGTGACAGCTGTTTTTTTCGCGAATTTAATGATAATTCAATAATAATTTAATGTATGTTTTGTTATCGAATGTAATAATTTGATTTTATATTCAACCACTGAATGTGAGTTGGATGTTTGGGGTCATTTGATCCCTCTCTAGTAGGGTAAAATGATCCCTGGAATCCCAGGGGGTGCGCCAAGAAATTTGAATCTATGAAACAGATCGCATTTTCTTATGTTTGTTAGTTGATTTTAAGTATTTCTATTCATTGATTATGTATCAAAAACTAAGATTTGATTTTTTTAAAAAATTGTTTTAATTTATTATGTTCGCATAATTTGTGATTGAATTTAATTTCTGTTTTTATTTAAATAAATCACTGCTTTTAATGTTCGTCTTATTTACTATCAGTAGGTATAAAATGATCCTAGGGGTCATTTTTCTAGGGATCCCGCGTAGGGATCATTTTATACACATAGGTGTACAAAATGATCCTTTAGTATGTCTTCACAAAAATGCGAATAAAAAATATAATTGATCAGGTAGCTAAATTTGACCTAAGCCAATAATAAGGTAGACAAACTAACTCACAAAAACTACTTTACTTTTATTTAAATAATGTGCATTTGTATTTTTTATATGAATCACGCCTTAAGGGGATCGTTTTAGACACCTTTCCCCTATCCTTAGTTTTCGAATAGAACTAACAATTAATTCCAAATGTCACATAATGTTGCACGTCAAAATTATACTGAATTCTTTAACTGCTTCGCACTTATCAATCCCAATAAGTTTATTTTTAATCTAATGTACTTCCTACATTAACTACAGTGGTTAAATAATACGTGCTCATATATTATTAGAACCCATTTACAGCATTTCATATTAATACTAATTCCAACCAAATCCGCCCACAAACCAACCTCGAAATAATATAACCAACAGAATGATTTCAAACCTGCGGTCCCAACCACTCTACCTAATGCACTTGTGAATTTCTTAAGGTGGGACTCCACCGAGGCAACTTTTTGGCAACCGGCAACATCGTCGCATTTTTTTATCGCATGCAACACATGCAATCACTATCGCACACATCGCAAGCGACATATTACCTTGCGTCCCCTCAGTACATAACGAAAAAGCAAGCAACCGATGAAAGGGACGTTGTTAATCCGTTACTTTACACGTCCTTTCCAAACCGCCCCAATATTCATCACGAAGAACGCTTGAACTTGAGCAAACTCCCGGTACCGGTAGCGCCGTAGCAACCCTTTTATAGAGAGACTTCCCCGTAAGATGGCGGAAATACCGTTGCTCATAAACGGTTGCGAGACGCGACTCTACGGGAATAATTATTATCTCGGAAGTATCCGTGGTCGTGGAACGCCAGCGTATTTCACCAGGGATACAGTCCATCGGGGAACCAGTAAAGGAAGAAGCACGGGCGTATTCACTGGCGTATCACCCCTCTCTTTTTTTTTTTCGTCAACTTCATCGTCCCCGGTATTTCCACTATTTCCTTTCATCCCGCGCACTCGTTCCTTCGCCCTGTACCCCTCGACGAACGAGACACGCGTGTCTGCTCCTCCCTCGACCACTCGTGCCCCTGGGCTTCCTCGAGGTTGGGGTGCTACCGGGTGATTTGTGCCCGTGTAAGGGAGCTGACCGTGATAGAGGGCGGGTAAAAGTTCGCGATCCCTGTAGACGGGTGCATATTTACTAAGACCCGACATCCCCGGGGACAAGCAGACACAGATGCACCGTGCAACAGTGGGACCGAGATCTGGCGACACGGGGTGGGTGGTGACGGTGGCGCGTGTGTGCGTGCGCGTAAGTTGAATCGACGTGTCGACAGCTCGACGCATCGCAGCTGCTCGCCACGGTTCGCGTGCACGTCGGTGTGAATGGATAAAGGATATATTTGACGTGAGACGGCGCGCTTAAAGCCGTGCTCGTATTTGAAGATGGATGCAATTTCTCCGCGGGCACGATGATTATTCGGTAATTAAGCTATTAGTTAGTTGAGATGTGGGGCGAGGGGGCGGGGGTGGGATTCCGCGTTGCGTCGCGCGGCCCGTGTCGATGCGGAGGGAGCGCAATTGGATTGATGCTCGAAACGCTTGCCCGTGTAGAACTTCTGTTACGGTTTCATGGCGCTGGGAAACAGAACTTGTTGGTCACGTTGACGTTTTGTGGAATCGCGGTTTATGGGTGATGACTTCGCTGCTAGGCGTGACAGTTATGCTTTACTGTGTGGCACGTGGAATGATTGCACTCCTGGTGAAGGAAATAATGCTGCTTGGCTTGTGATTCTTTAAGAATGTGGGAATATATCATTCGATACTATATATCTTGTTAAATTGAACGTGGAACCTGTGAATGCATATTGTCAATGATAATAATACAAGACAGCCTCGCAAGTTTAGATTCGTTAAAAATTGACGTCGAGATACTGTAAACACCCTTATCTGAACGATCTCCACTGCATGACTTTTCTCTTATTTCCCTATAAAAATATTTTTCATACAAACAGATATGTACTTTCTTTGACGAGCACCACATTAATGCAACATGCCAGTAGTCAATATGTTGCAGGCTGATTCAGACACGTCCAGTAATTTAATCGAGTAGAAGATAATTTAATAATTTACCGTGTGTGGACACCAAAATTTCGTCGAGTAGTTTAGTAAAACAATGGTAAATTACTAAATTACTTGTTCTCCACCATTATGTAGTATCATTCATTTATATAAGCTACTAGAAAGACTGTTGTCAATTCTTTCAAATGAACATTAAGGGGGTACTCTAGTGTATCTGCCCCGTTTTTCAATACCATTTTCGGGAATTTATTTAACAAAAACTATAAGTTTATACTATCTGGCATTTTGCCTGCATATTAAGGTATGTTTGAAGTAATACTCAGAATTTTTTTGAACTATTTTAACACACGTATATGTACATATATATAGTCGGTGGCGCAAACTTCTTAAAACAAGTTCTTTTTCGACAGGCGTTGATGTGGGAACTGTTCTAGTCATCCAAAATGGAAAAACTAAGGTTTATTTTCTTTATTATGCATGTCGTTATGGTTGGAACCACAGAGGCCGTCTAACAATAAAAAATTTGAGAATGACAGCATTTTGAAAAAAATGTTACATTTTTACTGATTAATTTAGCAGTTTTCGTTCTATAGAATTAATTTTGTACAAGATAGAAACTCGTCCGAGGTTCCAACCATAGCGACAAACATAATAAAGGAAATGAACCACAGTTTTCCATTTTGGATGACTAGAACAGTTCAATTTTTTTCCAGAAGCTTGCGTCAACGACTATATCTGTGTATATGTGCGATAAAAAAGTTTAAAAAAATTCTGAGTATTACTTCAAACATACCCTAATATGCAGGCAGAATGCCAGATAGTATAAACTTATAGTGTTTGTTAAATAAATTCCCGAAGATGGCGTTGAAAAACGGGCAGTTACACTGGAGTAGCCCCTTAACAGAACGTTCAACACTCCGTTCAAGAATTTTATTTTCCACACTATTCAAACAGACGGAGCACGAAATTACTGTGAACGAAGAAACTCCATTGCCCCGCACGGTGAACATTTGCATCGTAAAAAGAGCCGTGGGTCAACGTGCAATTATTCGTCAATCGCGCTTCGAGCGCAGAAAAACCTATACCTACATTCCGCGGCCGTTTCGCCCTTATCGAGTGCAGTAAAGCGCGGCGAGCAAAACAACAGCCCTAATTGAATCGTTATTCAAGGAGGCGGATGCATATTCACGCAGCAGTATCAACACCCTCGCTGGGAGAAAGTTCCACCGAGATGTGGAGTGGAGGAAAAACAGAGAAAGTGAACGCACACAGGTGCACGGATGCGCCCAGCACGCACACCGAGGAAACCGCTCGGTACAATGTCGAATGTGTGGGGGTGGTGGAGGTGTGCATGTGCACGCGCGCGAGGGAGAAAGTGCAGTGGCGTAAGATTGGTATAAGCGAAATGGAGGTTGAAGATACGGGCATTCTTGGCGTGCTCGCTATTTCCAAGACAGGTGGAATTTATTAAACGCTGCCTTCGTACATCTTGCACACGTTTATGTCAGACTCCACGGAAATTAGAATCTCGTGATAACGGCGATGCGTCTTAAATCGTGGGAAACGTTGTGGGAGGTTTCACGATCGATTCACTACAGTAATCGATAGTTCAAGATTGACTGATTCGTTTGACTGGGGCGAAGATCGATTGGTTGGGTTTGATTGATTGAAGATTCATCGATTTGGTTAAATGATTGGGGATGATCAATTGATTGATGGAAAGTGACTGATTGTGGATGTATAAGTGTTCTTACAGTACAAGATATATGAACTATTGTTTTGTTTATGTTGTTGTTCAATGTATTAATTTAACCACTATTAGATGGACTGAATTTTTATTGCAAATACAGTATGGAAGACGACATGATACGTGAGAGAAGTTATGAGACTGATGAAATAAAGCGATGAAATAAATGTTGAATACATGGTTTTATATCGTGTAAATGTTTAAATAGTTTCTTATTTTCGTTATTATTTTCGATGGTGTAATAACGTGTTATGTAAAATTTTGAAAATTTAGTCCGCGGTGGCGTAGTAAGAAATTAACGAAGCCCGCTTATGTGAAATTCATGGGGAGGTAAATGCTTAGGGGGATGTAAAATTCATGCGAATTAAATGCGGTAGTATTCGGCATTAGGAATAGATATTATGATAGTGCAATTAGGAATAGATATTATGATAGTGCAATGAAAGTTAATGCCGTACGCTAATTGCAGGCAAAGCTGCCTCGCGTTGTTTTCATGTCTAATGTACGTGTGTATCTACTTGTTTTACACCCCTAAATGAGAATTTCCTTCCACGTGATATAGAAAACACTATCTAAATTCTGTTTTGTGAAAAATGCAAATATAAAATTAAATTTAAATATAGTTAACTTTTAATCGAATCTTTTATAAGAAATACACTACTGTACGTCACTGTTGACACATTTAGTCTTATAAAGAGTTGAATATAAATCCTTTTTACACATAAACTGAACCAATACACCATACATAAATTTGATTGTATTCATTGAACTTATTTATAAATTTCAAACATCCAGCAAAATATCAAACTGTTATACACTAAAATCCAATAACAAAGGAGCAACCAAACTCGATCACAACTCCACATACAATTCATTACACACGATTCCTTTTACTTAGGTTTACTTAGGTTTACTTAGCTCTGCAAACTACTCATTATCAATTACCACTTCAGCAATCACCACTCCATTAAACAAGAAAATTAAACCCAAAAGAGCACCAAAAATATTTCCTCCCACTTTAACCATAATTTTAACCCTTAACTTCCCCGCAACTAGGCCCCCATCGACGCTCTATATCTCTCCTCATTGAACGTCCTTTCTTCCACCACCATTATCAGCATTATCGCGCAACCTTAACTCGCTCTTAATTCCGAACTTCTCACGGGGGGCGGTGAGGAAGCCGATCCCCCGACGACTTCATTTTCCTAGCCGCCTTTTGTCCAGAAAATTTCTCGATTTCCGCGCCGCTGCTCGGAGCACTTTCGCCCCTGTGTTGGTGGCCGCGGAAAGAATGTGGGTGGCCCGCGCGCACAGCCACCCCCACCCGCGAATCGGTGTAACGTAAGCAAAAGGAAGACGGCGCGGCCGAATCCCAGTTCTGCGTCGTTCTCGTCGTTTTGCCAGGAAGTTTATTAGAAGATGGGTTTTCACCGAGTCGTATCGCTTAGTCCCCGCAATGCAGGGAGAACTTTAACGCGTAGGGCTGTTCGGGAGGGCTTCCTCCGCGAGCTTCCCCCTTTCCCGAGGCCTGTTTTTTCCACGGCCACGAGGGCTGCACACCCTGGCGGGTTCGCGCCCGAAACAGCCCCCACGTCTCCGCTAATCCCCCTCGCGATTATTTTTTCGACTTGGTTAACGAGCTCCCATCCGGAAAATCCACTTCCTGTAGCCGTGGCGGACGAGAAGCCTTTTCTTCGCCGGCGGGAAACCTTGCACCGTCGGGACTGGCATTTTCGTTTGTTACTCGAGCTTCATTAGCTGCCCTTCATTGGGAGTCATCGATTCATTTTTCATTCTTGTTGGGTAATTTCGGAAAGTGGAAGGGGTGGATGGTTGCATCGTTTTGAAGGGGTTAGTGAATGGTGGATATGAATGTTGAAATTTTGGATATTCTCGTGCTTTTAAGGTAGAACAGGGAAGATAATGCTTTCAGTCTGTAGTTAATAGCCATTATCAGCAGGTGATGCAATATTTAGCCCTTAACGCTCCATTTACTGGCATGCACCACTGGAATGCAATAAGTCAAAGTTTCAGACACCCTCAATGAAATATGTCAAATTACTGGCTGCGAAGTTTGAGGAAGTTCGCGAAACGGGAAGCTGCTTCTGTAACGAGACCTGCACCATCGAATGGTGGTTTCTGTAAGGACGGAAACCAGGTCGATCTCCCTTTCTGGATAAGGATTTCGGGAGTGTTAATATCGTCACTCGGCTTAACAGTCCAAGACACTTTCCAACGAGCGTCCGTCACGGACGTTGGATTTGTGGAAATCCACAGTATCCAGGATTCCTATTACGACTACCCGATATCCTATTCTGTTCAATTCCGGGGACAATTGTTACCAATTAATTTCAGCAAATTTACGCTTTCTACAGAATTTATCGTATAGGTACCAATTCAGGGGATAGTTCAGAATAGATTTCTTCATTTTTGGTCCTTTATTTCGAGTACTTTCAATGCTAAGTTTAGCGTTCCTTCTGTGGGCATGAAGAATAACAGAAGAATTTCTCAGTAAAGTAATTTTTTCGAAATAAAGGAGAAAAGAGGTTACTTATAAAATATTATTGAATGTAACTCTTTTGGACGTGTTTCGGTTGTTTGAGAAATTCAAAAGAACCTAAAAGATGTTGCTCTTCAGAGTTTGATAAAATGTTTACCAGAATTGAAACAATACCTTATCCCACCGAATCATCTACTTTAAATCGAGCAAGAAATGTCTCTGTTGTCCTGTACAATATAAGAGTGCAAACTGCAGTACAAGGAAACGCAATAAGCGGGCGCAGCAAGCCAGACGGTCTAGAAAAGAAGGAAGAATAATGGAAAGGGGTTCTTGAACATACTGAAAGAATTCAGTGTTCAACTGGCTAGAAAACTTTATGGCTGATTCACGATATGACGGCTATTTAAACTCCTCACTCTCGAGGAAAATCCCAAAAAACACTCACGGAACTCATTCTAACGTCGTTATTTCACTACTATGGATTTTTCTAAATTATCCTTTCGAAAGTAGGAAAGCTGCTTCTTCAAAATTAAGCATAATGTCAAGAAAAGGAGATTTACAATTCTAATTCGTCATCATTACAGTGATTACAATGATTACCATTTTTTCTACACAGAATAATCTTCACGAACCTTAACTTCACGAAATGAATCGTCCAGAATACCCACGAAGATACTTAAAAGGAACTGCTGCAAGTAAAACTTATGTGACGTTAAGTAGAATTAAAAGTCTACCTACTACTCTGTATTTCTCTGTGTCTACATTCATACTGTAGACAAATTCTATGCTGTACAAACGTAGAAACAGTCAATTAATAATCCACGCAGGCTGAAGCGGATCAAAATTCCCCTCAAAACGTGTTTCAATTTAGCAAGAAATTGGTGCTCGACTGTTTTTGGGGTCGCTGATTACGAATCTGGAGTCAAAATTGCAAAAAACCAAATGGCGGATCTGATATCACTGTTACAAACGTTGTTGTCAAGTTAATTTTTGTGAAAATTGATTATATTCCTATTTTTGACTAAAACGATATAATTAAAATGTTGAATTTAATATGACAATGTTAATGTCAAAACTTTTTTAGAAATTATTCTGAAAATTTTACCTTTTCCGATTCTAGTGAAAGAACTGACCATTTCTGCGTTTAGTAGGTCACATAGTTCAAGTATATTGTCGAAAATAATAAAATAAAGCTATGAATTATAAGTGTTGTTTGAAATAACGAATGCTGTTTAATTCATATACTAAATACACTTGGTATTTTAAATTTAAATATCTTAAAAAACCGCAAATTTTCTCAATTGGATATCACACTTGACATGTTACTTTATATCAAGAAAGTTGTTACAGCGTGACACTCGGTGACACTCATCTTTGTTTTTCTCCCGTTTTATTAAAACATGACTTAGATTTATGACACATTGAGAAGGGAATTTCAAGGGTAAATTCAAAGATATTTTACTTCCTTTCTGTTTATAACACCTAGTTTAATGGTAAACTGTTTCGCATATGGATCTTTTCAGATGAACTTTCTCTGACACATTAAACATGCTCCCATTTTCAAGACATTAAGGGCATGAAATTTCGTCAACTTAGACGGCTTATATTTTAATAACCAATCAATATATTTAAGAAATTCAAGCGGCATTTGATGCACTAATATATATACAACAAATCTGCTGTAATAGCAAAAAGCTGTTATATACTTCGAAAATTGAATTTTGGCCAGCTTTCGGCGATTCGGGACAACTGTGCGACGTGCCATTAAAGCAGTCCACGTAAGACAGCCACCGAGGAGGAATAAAATAATCGAAAGAACGGCGTTTGCGTTAAGCGCGTCAGATCCAAACAGTTGACGCGGACCGCGCGCTCCGATCGTACGTTCCCTCTGTAATAACCCACATTGTTCCAACCCTTATCGCGCGCGGGTGTTACAGAGGGTTGGAGGCAAGGGAGTGACGTACGAGAGCGCGCGAGGGAGGAATCGTGGATTCGAGAGGAAAGAACTGAGGAGAGGAGAGACACTCAAAACGATGGAAAAGGGTGGGTCACTGGTGCTCAACTAGCCGGAGGGCTAGGTGATCCGAGGTCCCGTAATGGGGGCGCGGAACTGCAAGCTCGGGCTAAGTAAAGCGTCGGGGACGAAGGTCTAGGGCAAGTCGATATATATCCCCCTTCTTCTCGTGCCAGTGCTCAAAGATTTCTGGCCCTTTTACCTCTGAGGTAAGAGCTGCACTCGAGTACGACGCAGCAGCGTGGAAGCTGGCAATTCAGAATCGCCACCCCTCTGCGCTCGCTATCTCGCTAGGGTTGGTAAATCGAGGAGCAATAACTGCTTCTTACTCCCTGTTATCCGTTACCCAACGGTTCAGCCTGGCCTGCTTCGTCTCTGATGAATTCCTTTTTCTTGATCGGCGGAACAGCTTTGGACAATGTAAGAGGAGCTGATGTCGAGAAGAGGAAGCTCGCTCGAGGAAGAAGTTAGTTGGAGAATTTATAAATTGATGAAGTATTATATAATTATCTGTTGAGGATGAAACGATTATTCATTAGGGTAGGTTTACTTAGAATCTTGATATGAGCAGCTTCGTGACTGTATATTTATCTATTTTTAATGATGAATCTAGACAAAATCAACTTCTACTGCAGCAATTAACTTTAATTTAGTTAAATTAATTTTCAAACGTTCATACCGCGAAACATAAAACTGGAAGTTTATTGGCATGGCAGATACCCATGTGAAACGTTGAGTACTTTCAAGGCCTCCACCACTGACCAGCTCGGCCAATCTTATCCCCTAAAAATATGTTAGGAACTCGATCATAGCGGGATAATGGGTTTCGTGGAAAGATAAACCAGGCCGTGGAAGATGATGGATCGTGCCCGCAGTTGAGCTAACCACGCGAAACTTGGCATGCAGGTCACACGGTGGAAATGAAATCTTTTCCTCATCGTATCAGCTGCCAAGCAAACGGAAGCTCCCTCTATTTTTTTTTTGTTATTACTACGGAACTATGGATTCAATTCAGAGCCGTCGGACTGAACATCGACCTGTTCCACTGACACACTCTCAACCGCTCCTCTATTAGCAGGAGAACCTGAAAAGAGCGACTGAATGAATAAACAAAGAGCAAATAAACAAAGAGGAACGCGATACCAGAGCTTGATTCACTGAGCCACGAGTCTGGGGCGTTGCTTTTTTTTTTGTTAATTCATCAATCCACCGATGTTCTCCATTTTTTTTGGTTCCACGCCGTGCTTGGTTATTCGTTAGCCTTTTCCCTTTGTTTTCACCGGAATTTTCGGGTCGGTTGTCAGTCTGGCACATTAGAAGTCTGTTCAGTTGCGCATTCACAAATACAGTACTGGCTTAGGAAATAGATATTTCCAGTACCTGCAGCATATTAATTGGTCACGCCACTCCGAACGAATTTTCAGAACGGTTCAATGTTATTTTTAGTAATATTTCGCTTATCCTACTTTATTTCCCAGGCATAAGTGCATTCGCAAACCTTTATTGCCTTTAGAAAGTGTTCTTTGTATAATCTTCTGACGAATATCTTTCTTCAGCTTATAAACTAACGGAATATATTTGCTGAACCATTTATGTAAAAGAGCCATGAAACTGTTTTCCGTCAAAGAAATCGTTACCACGAACTAGGTGGAAGGCGTAATGGGTTTTTTATTTTTACATGCATTATACAGGAGCTCAACTAGCTCTGCTGTATACTTTATCCTTGTAGCCTGTGCAGCGCTTATATATATACCTATGACTTCTTGAAATTTCTATTAGAGGAGCTACGACCTGACAACATGTAAATCAACAAAGAAGCTTAACTATAAAAGCCATCGTTTTGATACACGTGAAAGTACCACGAAAGTGTCTTCTGAGTTGCAGTATGCCCAGAAAGACAGCAAAAACTCCTCTTTAATATATTATCACAATTTTGAAATTGGAGAAGTATTCCTCCGTTCAATCAACTTTACTTGCAGCTGTATGCAGCTGAGCGCTGCTTTTGTTAGTAAAGATAGTCTACGTGTTCCCTACTGGGCTTGTGGGCTGCCCAGTACGCCTGCGTTAGACACGGGGTCATTCATTGTAACGATGAAGGATCTATACACTAAAATCGATGGCCAGGCGAGAACTAGTGGAGACCAGAAATTGCTGGGAAACCTGCTGGCGAACGTTGATGGTTGAGCCGCTAGATGAAACCAATCAAGCAAAATTGAGAAGAAATTGCGCGCCAAGTGCAGTGTGAATCGAAAATTAGCTACTAATATTTCCATATAAACGAAGGGTCGATTGCTCTCTAGCCTGGACCTCTGAGGCCTCTTTACTATCCGTTTTCCGACACTCGACAACGGAACGATATTAACAAACCAACCGACGAACTCCACCACCCATTAACATCCACTTAATCGGGCCGAGGCGAACGGAACTAGCAAATTAGGTCATCGCGATGGCCAAGTGGCCATTAAACCCCGGCTCCGTTTGAAATCTCACGGAAGATGTCGACCTTCTCTCGCGACGGATCGCCTCGGCTTTGTCTCCATTCACAAAGACGCACGTAGCCGCGGCAACGCTGTTATCGGAGCACCGTAGAGGGTGGTCCGCTAGTATGGGGGGTTCAGCATTTTCCCCTAACCTCGAGACGAGCCGCCCGCGCCCCAACTACCCCCAGGTGCCCACATCTCCCACCCAATTGGGGATTCGATCGACGTTGGAACTTCCAACCGTGACCACCCAACCCCGTGGTGGCGCCTGCGTCGAGACGCCCCGTAAACACACCAAGAGAACCTCCAGGGGAGTGAGTAGGACACCCCGTTCAACCTCTACACACCCCTCCAACCCACCCACCCCCCGCCTCCCCCCGATTCTTGTCAACCGTCACGGAGATTCAGACCTGCGCGAGGAGAACCACTGCTTCAGAATCGTGTGGCATAGGATCTGCTTGTACCCACCAGGGAGTTTCCTCTGTGTTCGTTGGATCCGCGGCGTTGTAGGTGTCCGTGTCCGTGTCCGCGGAGGGGCGTACAGAAACGCGAGCGCAAGTGTGCGCGCGTTGACCATGTTTAAACGGTGGGTGGTCTTGGTGGAGGCATTGGTGATAACGCGACATCGCGCAAGTGGCGATGCCGTTAGTGTTTGTAGCGTATCTTCGTAACGAATTCAGAATGGCCTCTGTACAGACTCAATGGTAATTAATTAAAGACTACAGAACTAGTTCCATCGTTGGCGTCAGCGATTCTGATTTAAGCGGACACCTCCGCTAGAACAGCTACAACATCCCCCACTTTCCACGCGACAGAGTTGCCAAGCAGAGAAAAGCATTCCCCGGTTATTACTCATGCAACGCGTGAAGGGTAGCACCAACTACCCGGGGAGTGACGAGTGTGGTGCATGCGAAATTTAAACAACGTCGTTTACAGCGTTGTAACAGCGTTTTGCTACAGGGTACTACAATCCTGCCCCTTAACAAGCCGTGCATGTAGCCAACGTTACTGTTAATATGGTTGTTGATTGTCCAACTGGAGGCCAGCCAGTGGTAGTGGTAGTACGGCAGGATTTCCCAACCGGGGGCCACGGGTATTACTAATATTCGCAACACAGAGGCGATACTGGTGGTGGTATGGCTGGCTGGTGTTGGTGGAGAAAGTAGAGGTGGTTGTGAAAGCGGTGGAGGTGGGTGACGCCGGCGGTGGTGGTGGCAGCGGCGGCGGCGGCGGCAGCGGCGGAAGGTAGTTTCTGGGTGGTGGAGGGCGCGGATCGTCATCCGCAAAGTCGTGCGTTCACCCCGTGCCGCGACGACAACAGGGCGTCGTTCGTTCCGGAGCGAGCGACGCTGCGTCGAGCTCGCTGGGGGTCCCGTCGCGAACTTTTCACTGTCCTCGTCCATTGTGCCCAGATTTTTCGCCAGCGCCAGTGCTGTACCGTTGAACTGTGCGCGCGAGAAAGCTCGGTGTCTGCGGCCCGTTCCAGCACCACGAGCAGCGCTGCACCGCGTCCACTGGCCGTCAAAGCGTGACAGGTGCACGCGAGCGGACCACCCCCGCGGAACAGAAGGAACCGCCAGGAGACGTGTGTCCTGTGAAACACGTGGTCGAGCGCGGCGAGCATCGACGTAACACGAGGCAGCGCTACGTTGCCATCGAAATTCGAGGTTAGGTCCACGCGGGGCTTGATCGACGGCCCTGCGAGACAGTACTCGCGAGGACGGCGGCTGGTATCGTTGTAGGGGTTGCTACGCGCGCGGATCCACCGAGGGAGGTGTCCGCCAAACGAGAGTCGTCACCCAAAAGTGAATGAAGTGAATTCCAGCTTGACGGTGGAAAGCTGGTGTTCCGGGGGTTCTAAATACACCAGGAGTTCCAGCACTGGGAACGAAGTGAACACTGTCACGTGGTAACCCTCAGGGGAGGAAGGTTCCTCTGGGTGGATAGTCAGTGATCGTCGAAGGAACCACGGTTCCGTCGAGTTGGTGCGGGCAGGGATGAATTAAGAGGAAACTAGTGGCTAGCTCAGACAAATAGAGGAATAATTAAGCAGTAGTTAACCGGTGCGTGTTTAATTGACGGGCTCGCTGAATAGGCTGTTCGTGGATTTGGTGAATAGCTGCAGCTCGTCGCGGAAACGAAACCGAGGGTGTCGTCGCGCTGCGTGCGGATGGGATCGTTTGCCAGAGTAAATCTTGTGTTACAGTGGTATAAGCGACAGTTTCAATTTCAGTGAAGTGTGGCGCGATAAAAGCGCAGTGCCAGTGAAACGTTCTGTCAGGTGTAAATCCAACAGGTTCTGGAACGAGCCGGTTCGAGATGCGCCCAAGAAGAGCGCAGTCCCTGTGATTCTTCGCGCCGGGCGTTTTGGATTACACTGTGTCGGCTTTAAACGACGCGGATTCCCGCCCTACGTCGCTAGGGCGAGCACGTGAATCAACCCTCATAACGAAAATCGATCGCCTCGCTAGCGTACGAAACGTGGCCTGGTAAGTTCCCCGAGTGGCTCTTCTAGCATAGCGATATTCCTCGTAATATTCTTGGCGCAGAGTCCCGCGGCCGTTTAACGAACGGCCTAAGAAACAGCCACATAAAGGGAGAGTAATCTTGGGAGAGTTCGATGGTAAAAGCTCGAAGAATAGGCCGGACCCATCTGAACGAGGCATGAAAATTTATAGGAGTTCGGTCAAGTTGTACAGCTTCGAATGGATGCCGGGTATTCGGACTGCATCGGATGAGGCTAGCTTTCTCAGGCATCTTGTTCCGTAAAACAAGCGCTCTCGTTTCTGACGATATGGAAAACGAGACTTATCCGCCTTTGGACCATGCCCGCTGTCGGTTATAATGCTTTAAAGTGTCTAACGTTCGTCGCTAATTAATTGGTTTGCCCTATGATTTTGCTAAAGTCTCGTCGCTCATTAACTTCGCCAGTGTATCGAGCGCCCAGCGTCATCAATTTCTGAAAGATCCTGCGCACCTTAAAGCACGTTATGCAACGGTTGTAGCGTGGCGCGGAATTGAAAGACCTTCATTTACAAATTAATCGACCAGGTTAAACGTCCCAGAAGCCAAATGTGCTTTCTCCAGAGTAATTTCTTTGACGTACTAACTGGCGCAAAAACACGACTCATCTTTCTGCGCCGCAGAGTGGCTGAGAATTCCTTTCGAGCTGCGCTTCGTTAGTGAATTCCATACGCAACGGAGAGGATTAAATGTCATTGAGGATATCTGGGCTGCGGTATTAAGCAGAGGGGGTCTTCCCATTTTAATATTTATGAAAGCTGCGTCCCCATCGTTCAAAGGATCGGCTGAAAAAACGTAAATTGAATTCACTCCGAAGCAACGACAGGGCCGGGAATCTGGCGGCGAGATCGAGGCTCGGCGAGAACGTAATTGCTGATTTAATATCGGGACAGGTCGCGAGAGTTACAGATGAATGGGAAGTTGATAGTGATTTTAACCCTAACAATGTTTCCGCGACTGCCACTCCAGTCTGGCTTTCGTTGCCGTGCTCGCGTGTGCCCCGACGAGGGCGAGGAAGCTCTTGTTTACGCGGCCACGAAATCACCCCTTACAAGCATTGACGCGTTCGATTAAACACCCCGAGGTTTAGTAGCACCGACTTACCAAACACTCTTCTCAGCTCTGTTTGTTTAGTTGCTCCTCCGGTTATAACAATCTCACGCGTCAGTGGGAAACGGAAGGGAGTTGTACGAAGACATATTCAGTTTCCATTAAGTACAATGAGTTTCGCGGGTGAGGTTTTCAGTAGCCTTCCAACTTCGCAGAAATTAAGATTAAACCAAACCCAGAAGTCACTTAAGGAGCCTTACTCCCCAGTGGTGCAAGTTCCAGCTGAATTTTAGAGATTTATGCTTTCACAAACCTCTTCTAAACTCTAAACTCAGGGTATCAAACCCCCAAACTCGGGGTATCAAATTCCCATTTACTCTGCTCACCATAGGTACACAATACTTTCTAAACATTAACACACATCCCCTCAATAGTCAGCGGATCGACGTTCAATATCAAGTGGAACTTGTATGACCGCTCACCAACAATCTCATCGCGCGCTCCACGAAATACCCGGTGAATTGCGTAACTCCACCTCATTGGGATGATAGCAATGAGTGCCAAAATCCTATCAGACCCTCGACGCATAATACACCAGGTTCATAACAAACACGTAAAGCCACGTATCGCGAGATTAGAGTTAGTTAATGCAAAATGGCTCGTTTGCATGGGGGATCTATTCAGCACATGGGACGATACACGCGTGCTTCCGTTTCGAAAAGCTTGCCTTTCGATGGACAGACACTTTGCCCGAGATTCGGTTAGGTGAGGTTACGAGGTCGACTCTACCGTCGACGCTGTTAATCGTGATCGAAAAGCGACATCCGCGTTTCTAATTAAACCCGCGCACGGTCAAAGATGTCATCGGGGAAACTGATTACACGTAATTGGACCCCGACGATGCCCCAAGGCACGGGGGCTGTTTTGACAGTCCGTATCGGAAGTCGACATCGGATGATCTGCTGCAGCACTATGCACAGGTGGTCGTCGGATTACCGTGCACGGTACGCGAAGCGACGCCTACAAAATTGGAAGATTGAAATTCAACGGGTCGGTCCGTCAGATTATACTGGTCAGCGAATTTTAAACCATTTTTTCCGCCATTTCTGTTTGCAATGGGCAAGGAGATGAGATACGGAGATAGCTGATTGTGGAGCGATTTGAGGGGAGGCGAAAGATTTCAAATTTTTAGTCGGGATAGAATTGAAAGCACGTGGAGGAGTGTTTATTACTGGAATTTTAGATGGGTTCATGTAGCAGAGGTTAGTAGGAGGTGTAAGAATAGATAAGAAATGCTTAGGTATTGTAGCGACTTTCTGTTCCATTAAGGGGACTAGGCAGTCGTTTTCCGCGAAAGAAACACTTTGTTTTTAATGTATTTGTAAAAAAATTAAAGTAAATCCAGATGTATCCTTTTACCCAATGTTTATTATTATCATAGAGATTGAAAAAAAGTTGGTATTGAATATACATCTGCTTTAAAAATGACGGTGCTGACTGGTAAACTTTTAACGTTCTTCTGTGGTTTTATTGGAATATTGGTGTGAAAAAGTGACGTAATACAATTTCCAGGTGTGATTCTTGTTTGTTACATCCGTAGTTTCCCGCGCAATCAATAATAACTAAAATTAAAACGGCGAATACTTAAAAAAAAATCGGTTGTGTTTGTGGGTTATTAAAAATCTGCGACATTTTTTTTATGAAGATCTCGAATTTTTACGGACCATATCATAGGTTGCGCAGGAAATGGCACATGTTTTATACATCTTGTAAATTTTTCAAGTCGATCTGAACCACCGTTCATTTGCAACTAGGGGAAAACCAAGAGAAAAAAGATTCGAGGAAAACGCGTTTAAATTTTCTGTGCAAAGGCGACGTTGTAAGTTATCGCTTGACCTCTTTAGCTGCCAAATTAACAATTTTGCGAATTTTAATTTAAACCCAGCGGCATTTTATTCAGAAAGGATAACACCTACGAAAAATGCAAGAAAAAATCGATTTTTCGACTGCCTAGTCCCCTTTACGCCATTGACAAGTTTGTAAAATTTTTATTCCTCACTCATATCTTGTCAGTTTTTATCAACCTTCTTTATACGCTTCTAAATTCTGTAGTTTCTTTTTAAGATCCTTGTGTAAACTTCGATGCACTGATTGGGGATCTATGAGGTGTGGTAATTTACAGAATACTGGCACGAGAGGTAATTTCTATGATCTCTTTCTATTTTAGAGAAATTTGTGAAGAATTTCGGAAGTGGTTTTTCCGTTTCTTTGCCTATCCAATATTTTCGAGCTAATTGAATTCTGCGAGTGTACCAGTAGTGCCTCGGGATCGTGATGTTATTCAATCACAGAAGACGCATCTCTAATTAATGTCGAGAAGTGTGTGCTGCCACTAGCGAGCTGTATCGCATGGAATGAGTTGCACATTTGAAAAAAAGCATGCAGAAACGCGGAACACAGCATATCCACGGGAAAACAAAACTCTTCTGCATTGACGTGGCTGGTAAATCAGTGGTGGATCAAAGTGGAGAAAAACACAAGAAGATTAATGGAGAGCTTAAAGGTGAAGAAACTGAGTCAAGTTCGGCTCGACGAGAATGCACGAATTAATTAAAAACTTGGCTGGAAAGTGTGTCGAAGGACAGTGACGAGGACCCGATTTACCCACTTTCAAAAATTTAAGCGACTAGAGGCATTCGGATATGTCAATTCAGCGTCCCTGTTCGACATTATCGACGTCATTCATCATGGCCTGTAATTACACGATTTCCATCGAAATGGAAATCACCACCGACTTTAATGGGGCATTAAGAGCGATAGATCGAAGTGTTCGACAGATTCTTTTTAAATTCTCCATTTGTACCGACAGTGTATTTGTCGGGACTGAAAAACTGCCAGCTGTGACAGATTTAAAGTGAGAGAAACTAATTGGAAGTGTAACTTTCAAAGTGATGGAAGAAGGTATCGCTAGACATTAAACAATGGGAGGACAGAAATAATGAATATGAAGAATGTAACAAATGAGTGTATTATTAGAGGAGAGTTTATTTAACGTTACCAAAGATGAACATGTAGATTGCTAATTACCGTTGCTAAATTACAGTGTTCGTTACTGTTGAATGAGGAGAATGGAAGGGAAAACAGGAGAATACGGTTTTGCAACTGACTAATTGAAATTAATTGATATAATAATCAAGTCATACAAACAAAGGAATGAATACAATTCGACGTTTAATTGCTATCAGACACGTGCTTTTTAATTACTTGGCGGAACGTTGCATAGAATCGTCAGAAAGCTATTGACAAAGAAATAATAGTGACGTGTAGTGAAATGCATGGTGGGAACTACGAAATCGAAGTACGAGGGGTGGAGATGACGAGGAAACGTGTCGACCCCCCTTCACCCTGATTAATCGTCGATTCTAATGCCCCAATTTATGTCGCAATCAAGGTAATTTGACGTTTAATCAAAGCAGTTGTGTCGCGCGACTTCGACGTGAAATATAGCGGATTAAATAATGAATTTCGCGTACGCAATTGCATTCGGCGAATTACAAATTCGTATTAAACGGAAGATGCATATCAATGTACGATTAATTTCGTGGAGCAATAATTGATACCTGATAATTTCGAGGGATCTCCTATTTAAAGCGAACAGAAGAGTGTATATTAATATTTAAAGTGAATTTTCCTTTGAACGCGTTTTCAGTTTTAGTGTAACAAGAGAATTTAAAAATTGTGCCATGTGTACTAGAATTAATTGGTAATGACTGATTTTATATTCTGTGGAATTAGTCAGACCTCGATTATAAGAATGATGAAGAAGTTAATTAGTTTACACCTGTTTGATGAGCACAGTGGCGTGTCCGAGTTGACATGGAATTTGGGCAATTGTGTGGTACCTGATTTCCCCTTGAAACATAACAAATTAGTTAGCGGAAGAAAATAATTGTGGCAGAATTTTTATTGCGAATAAATATGAATGAAATGCATGGAAGGATTCTCAGTAATGAAGAATATATTGAAATGTACCAGTACCACGATAACCAGAGAATTAACCTTTACATATTAAAATTCCTGAATTAACAAGGAATTGTATGGTAGCTGTAATTATATAAAATAAACAGGTAGTAGTAATTACTTTCATTGTATATTTTACTGTACTTTTATTACGGTAAAAGTGATTATCCTGGTCTTGTACTTTTGCTATTGGTATGCGTTACGTAAGAATCAACAAGCATTTGCGAGTAAAAAATGATAAGCGGTTTAAGGTATTTAAGCCCTGTATCGTCATAAAACTAATGTACAAGAAGTATGTTCTTAAGAAGCTCCATTAGACACCGGAAGTTGTATGAAAATGTAAGGTGACCCACTTAAAGAGAGTAATCTCCATATCTTTCGAATGAAAGGAGAAAGAAAGTTCTCGTACATATCTTATGAACCTTTTAGTGGCGCATAAAGCTCACATAAAACATTACTATCTAGAAGTATGAACACGAAAACGGTTTATTGCGATGCTTTTAAAAGGAGCCCGCATAAAGAATAAAATGAAAATTATTTACACCTGGATATCAATACAGAGATACTCGAAAAAACTAATAGAAGACGAACCGAGCAATAAAGACCACAGCTAAAGAAACACCAGAGCATGCAATGCACATATGTATTAAAAGCCTCAATTCTTTCTTCCCCTCTGAAAAGATAAACAAACCGCGCAATAAACCTCGACCACGGAATTTCAAACTGCCTTGGGAAAAAATATCTTAAATCATAAAACTCGAAGTACCAGCGGGTGCAACATTAAAGTTTTAAAGCACGGCCCATAATAAATGGCTCGCGTGTTCGTGGCAAGAGAGCAAGCAGCCAATACTTTTATTTCGCTGCAATTCTAATAATCCCCTAAGCTAGAGCCACCTCAACGAAATTCCCAAATCGGGACTCGCTGATAAAATGTCGCCGAATTCATTCAGCAATATTCATTACATTTTATTTACGACAATAAGAAGAAACTCGTGGGGAACGAAAATATCGTCAGAAGTGGAATTAAACGTCCATCAGACACGTCTGCGGAGAAGCAGGAAAAAAGAGGTCCTTTAATAACGCAACATTCGATTCTGTGACACGTGAAAGCGGAACGTTGTCAAACGGTGGGTGGTACGATGCTTGTCTGCCTGCGCGGTGGTTTTAACTGTCTTATTCAAGCACGAGGCGACATGGACCAATAAATGAAAGCTGTTTGCACGTCGGCTGAAATAACAAGCGGCCGTGTTTCGTACTACGCGCGAGAAGAAAACCATTATTTGTCGGACTGAGCCGAAACGACCGACGCGACGTTGCGGCATTAAATGTGGGGAAAAATTGCACGCTGAGGCGGGCAACTGGCTCTGCCAGTGTGCACGGTATAATTAAGTTGCACCGGTTAATTCGGACAGGAGCAGGGCCTCGGCGAAAGTATCGCTGGCACGTCGCGGTGACGAACGTTCGTGCGATTAGTTTGACCGGTTTGACGGCCCCTATTTGGAAGCTGCGTGATGTATCGTAGCGCGACGGAAGGGGTGGCGTTACTACGATGTTTACACGGGGCATGTATGGCGAGTCAGCTGTTGGACGTTTACAGGGGACGTAAGAACCAACACGTGTTTGTCGAGACGAACGGATCGCTGCTTTAAGAACACCCCACATTGGGGTGAGTATCTCTGAGCAGTGAGGGTCTTTTCACGGCAGACACTTTGGTGGCTCGTGAATGGTATTTGGAATATGTTCAAGGCATTTCTATCGTCTTCTGTATTTTTTGTGTCAGTGAATTGGTCAAGTGAATATATCCGACGTAGTATTCGCGAGGGATTGAAATGGCTTGTGTGAAAAGAACATGGCTTATGTGAAAAGAAATGGCTTGTGTGAAAAGAACAGAATAGGAAGGGACATCGTAATACGACATATGTATGTTATATAACGATACCAAATGAGTAACACTTTGTTTAAAATTGGAAAAGTTATAAGAAACGTTTTCTGTCATTGATGTTTATGTCCTCTAAAATGTGTGTCACATACATATGTCTTAAGCCGGGAATCCACTTAGAAGCTAAGCTATGCTATGCCATGCTACGTTTAAAAAAAATAGCTTCAATACATTCTTATGGAACCGTTTCCACCCAAAAGCTAAAACATAGCATAGCATAGCTTAGTTTAGCTTCCAGGTGGATTCCCGGCTTTATTCTTGCTTTGAGTAGAATAATTTTTTAGTGATAAGCTATTCTGCTTGTGAGATTTTAAGGCCCCAATGGAAGTCCATGCCTTAAATACTTGCAACTGTATAGTTTAATTGACGAAATTTCGAGATCCTATTTAATTCTGACTATTAACTGGATGCATTGCTACCTTAATAGTGAGAGAAACACTAAATGTAGGTTTTAGGTTATAGTTCGTTTCATTCAAAGTACTGTTAGTGAAATTGGCATTAAATTTACTCCGTTCGCAATTTCATGCAAATTGAATTATCTGGTTCCACTTGTACATTATTTTCGAAGCTATTTCGTGTGTGTCAATGGTATGTTCTATAATATTAAAACAATACAATAATATTTTACCACGTTAGAATAAAGTTTCAAAATATCATGGGAGGAGTACATGACAATTAATAATGCCTGGGGTTTAACCTTCCTTTGAATATTTCAATATGGAATTCCTGTCGCAAAATTAATGCCAATAAATAGACTGTATCACTTTTCCTCGGGCATAAAAAATTCTATTTCGTTCTTGTGTGCGAGCAACTGTTAATTCCACTCATGAAAGATTGCTTTGCTAACTTTCCTGTAATTACTAATAGCGAGGGGGAAGCTTTAGTTAACTGCTTTCCAGTTGTTAGTCATATAAGAGTAAAGTGATACACCAGTCTATAATGCAAGATATCATATCGTTCTATAAACAGCATGTACACTGTGAAAAGGTGGAATGAATTCAAAAAGGTGCGCTGTACTTTATGAAGTGTCACGTGTGACTTCATTCCGGATTTGATTTTTTAAATATTATTAACAACGTGATGCCAATTTGAAATATTTTCTACATATTGCGTCAAACTTCTGCCACAATATTTATTGACGTTGGTAATACCAAAACTCAAATAAATAAAATTGCAGGCTGCACCTACAAACTACGGTGTAAATACAATATATTTTTGATACAAATAAATGGTTGAGTGCGTTGAATTTAGCGTTTCTCTGACCCTGGGAATCGTGAAAAGATGCCAAAGCAATTTGGTTGAAAGCAACAGCTTAACAAACAAAGGAATGAAGCTGACATAGTAAGCAATTAAACCATGGATTGGACGATTTGTTCGATAGAATCTGGCCGGGATTTCATGAGAGGTTGTCACGTGCAGACGACCGTTGGATTACAATGTCGAACATGCGATATGTAACAGAGAAAGTGGGAAATCGAAATTTACGGTGTTGCGCTGTTGGATGAGAGAATCGATCCTTTTATAGAGACTGTGTCCATTAATGGCTTTCAATTACAACAATTCAAAGCGACTTAACGCGACTGCACAAAAAAATTGGAAAAAGTGAAAAAGTATCTTTAGAAATTGGCCATGATTCTCAATCGTAACGCAACCAGAACTACTGTGTTGCGATCAGGAGTTGACAGAAGAAAACAGAATATTCATTCCATGTGTGTACAGTGAAATAAATACTATAGTACAGTTTCTTTGAACAATAAATCAATTTTCAATACGTTTCATTTCTTGCAAAAGTATATTTTCACTCTTGTGTGGTTTCCAATAATCGACACGATTAATAACTGAAAATTATTCGTGCGATTAATTGGTGCCTAACAACACTATGCTGTTCAATAATGCAATTCCTATTTGCGTTACAGTATCTCTGACACAACAAAATTTAAAGAATATATTCATGACAGTGTGATGTCTGTTAAAGTTCATTATATCAAGGGTTTTTTCAGTTTAATTTTTTTCTTATTAATGTAGTGATACGACTTGAAGATTTTTAATAGAATTTTTTAAAAACGTCTACATTTCTAGAAAGTTTCTACGAACCTGAGAAACTTTTACTTGAAACATTTTTCGAAATAAAGCACGTCCGAAAAGATACAGTGAAAAAGGTAGGCGAGCAAGGGAAAGAGGTCAACGAATGGTCAGGCGCCCCTTGCAACCAATGCAGCAAGGACTTTATTTTATTACACTGTAATTTTTCATACCTTCCTTATTTAAAACATTGCTTTGAATAAAAATGCTTTAGATTAACCAGATCTTTAAAACTGTGAACGAATTTAGTAACAGTACTCTAAATGCATTACTAAATTCTACTACTGAAAGGACTCTTCAATTCTCACAAAAGTCGTAGCAGCGTTAATATTCATATATTTCCAGCATTTAGACACATAAATACATTTCACTGACAATGCACCGTGTGCAATAGGAGCAACAGTGGTTGGTCGAAAATTCTGCTAACAGACAAGGATATTTGAGGAAACGCGTGTAACGTGTGCGATCACTGACTGTTCGTGCAGACGAAGATTAACGATCGGTAAAAAGCGAAGACGGCTGGGTGATAATCCATGATGCTTAATTAGTTTTGGCGTGTTCTAGCCGTCGAGAATGAACATTGTAATTGCAGGTGTCTGCGGTTCTTACGGTTTACCACCATTACAGGTGGTCGAAATTTGGGGCGCATGTAACGACGGGATCACAAGACCGTATCTCCCTTTGCAGGCTGCCATTTGCAGCAAGAAGGGTTGCTTTGCGCTTACATTTACTTGAGTCGCTAGAAATTCCAGGTCACGCGTGTGCGATGCAGCAGCTTTGACTGGCGAATCGTAAGCAGATAATCTGCTGCTCCGAAATCCAGCAAGTCCAAACCACTGTGTTGACGGTTAATGAAAATAAATTTCTGACGGCTACTAGTTATAATCTCAAAGGCAACAGATGCCAGGGACTCCTGTTTCCTGGATTAGCAAGACGTGTGCAACAGAGGCACGGTAGATTTACATATTTTTGTAACATGTATAATCTAGGGAGAAAGTGTGTAAGTGTACTTCACTCATTATCTTGAATGATAGATACAGGATCAACTTGTATTTCTTATGGGTAAAGGGTAATATTTAGAAGAATAAACTGTTGCATTTTGTACACGGAAATGGACGTTAGGAATTCCAAGATGCAATTGTAGATAAAGTAAGAATTTAGGTAATTACCTAATGGATTTCAAAGATTTTCTTTGGAACGTGAAACCTTGAACATTTTCAATTTGAAGCTTCACAAACCACAGATTCTACTACCATCTCTTTGTCTTGTAGCCATTCTTCTAACTAAACTTTCACTTTAATCCAACCCAACAGTATTTCACAATTTAATGTCCACAAGAGATGCTCGAATCTTAGCATCGTGATCACTTCACGAAATAACTCCACTTTCATTAACACAATTATAAAGTTTACCCAGCGTAGAATTCGGAAAATTTGAAGCTACCAGTGTTTAAAGTACCTACTGCGAAACGTCCCACTAGATTTAAAAGTTATTTGAACACTGCTACGTTCACAGCCACTTCACGGTTACTTTAATGCCGAACGTCCTGAAATATCCAAATAAATAGTTCTCTCGAGTTCGTGTTTTAATATGCGAGCCTTAGACTACCCTTGTGCATACGCCAGCAGGAACTTTGATTCATCGCGACGAACAGAGATGATTGCTCATTAATGTTCCCATCTTTTGGCAGGTACACGATAAAGCGCGCCACGGTTCCCGCAGATTTGCTTTCGAGATTATATAGACGCAGCTTCGAATTTTCCACGAGAATTCACCTGATAGGTTAGAAAGGATCGTCCCGGGAATTAGCTGCGAGCGTATATCTCCCTAAAAGCTCTCCAGCGCCGTAGGACAGCATTGTCGAGCACCTACAAGGAGAAAATGCATTTCTCCATTCCCTCGCGCTATTGTATTTTCCTTTTGCATTGTTCCGTGTCGTGCTCCACCTCTACTCCTCTTCTATCCGCCTCTCGCTAGCAACGGCATAAGTAATGATCAGTATTCGTCCTTCGCTTTATTTTAAGACGCGTCGATCACAAGCTCTGCTGTAATTTCATTCTATCCGCTGAATGGGGTGGATTCTTGAGTAATGAATATGTAAGGTATGAATACTTACATTTCTCTCGACGATGTAATACGAGGAGGAAGAAATTTCCAAGGATACGTGGCTCGCCGTTGGCAGAGGCTGTAGTGTAATTATAATTCTGAAACTTTATCGGCTACACATACCCGTGATGCTTGAATGAGGCATGTGAAGCTTGATCCTTGTTAGAGCTTTTATTAGGAATCCACTGGCTTTGTTATTCCAGAAGGTCTAGAAATTTCAAACCTCCTCCACTGTTATTTGTGCAAGTATTCCATTTCAACATTGTTTACTTGGTAGAGTGATAAAGGATCGAGGATAATATTTTATGTTCGTATTTACTAAGATAGAGAGGAACCACTCAGAAATTTGAAATACAAAGTGTGCACATGTAAAGTAATAAATCCCCCGTGCTGTAGCACAAAGAAAGCTTTGAAAAGTATACGTTTCACACCTAACAATCCAACGCATTTATTTTTCTAAGGCAATATTCAGAGTGTCAATGGCAGCAAGAAAGAAATTCAAACTTTCAGGTCCTCTAAGTTGTCTATTATTCTTGAGAAGGGTGCTTGATAAATTTTTCCGCGTCGCTTTGGTAATGGACAACAGGTTTGCCGGGTATAAACGCGCGCCACTTCCTAACTGTAACGGACAGAGTATTCTCAAAGTGATCTCCTGGATCAATTTGTTCCATACAGTTACGTCGGTATTTCTCGCCAGGAAATTCAATCTGTTTCCACCCGCTCCATAATTCCACAATTTCTGAAACATCCCGTGTATCTCGTAGGCACTATGTACACGATCAGTGCGTCGCGTCCTGGAAAATTACCAAGACAAATGGTTGCAGGGAATTGGGTTTTTCAGCGAAAGCTTTCAGACGCGTTTCCTGGGCATGCACTTAGACGTGTCAGAGGAATACGAGTTCCCTTTTGCACCCCTGTACGTTCAGTTTTCGTCGTGCATCTGTGCACGATAGAGGAGTTCGTATCCGTCAGGCAACCAACTTTTGAACGTCTTGAAACAGCGATTCATCTTGTTATCACGACATATTCTTCTTACTTAAACGAATACATGTCCCGGGGTAGATAGGAGCACTTGAGCACTTGTAGTACAGTTGCGATTCCGACGCTTTGGGACTCAATGTGGATGTTCTTTAGGAAAATAAAAATCTGTGTGGAAGAACAGCTGAAATTCTAGGTACGTAAAGGAATTAAATTGTCACTGAAATGTGATAATAATACGATGTGTTATTTTTCTCAATGATTTTACGATACATTTCCTTTCCTTTCTGTTGTTCGGCCGAGATTAAAGAAATACCTTCATATTCTTTCATAAAAAATTTTGAACTATTTTGTAGCTTCTAGTATTGCAGCTATGTATTGGCCACATGGGCATTTGACGTCAGATAAACGGAACAGGAGAAAAATAGAATATTATAATTAAAATACATATTAGATACTGTAGAATATTATAATTAAATTTTAACTCACTAAACTGTAGAAATAAAGAAACATTTACAAGTATTTCACATTGAAAGGTGAAACATGAAGGGAATTTTAAAAATATTCCCAATCAATTACTTAAGACAGCACAATTTATTCAAATTTATCTGCACCTTTAATCACCACCGACAGAATACAAATTTCCATTCAGTCGCTGTGGAAAACGTACCTAATGGAAAATGAAGAAATTCTTATGTAATTTTAACGACACAACCATAGACCTGTATTCAGTATTCAATGCTCGTAAACAATAAGGTCCGTAGAATATTCATGAACCAGTAAGCACAGGATAAAACGACTCGTCTACGTGCCCAAGGAAATTTTACGTAATTTTCTTCGCTGATACTATAACGCAACCTTTGCTCTAAATGTAATTGCGACTGTGAAACGTGACGCATACAAAGGGATAGGGATCGTAAAGGATTAAACGGTGCGTGATAAAGGACTTACAATTATTTAAACGCGAAACGGGACAGTTTGGTCGAATACCTTCTGCCTGAAAAAGTTAATTGCTGTTTACGATCGTTGCACGTTATTATATCATGGCTGCGGAACCAGCGTTCGTTTAAATTTCGTAGAGTTGCGAGCAAAAAGTCATTGCAATCCGCTGTTTGCGAAAAAAGTCGAGTTTCATTGTATTTACGGAACTGGCTGTATATGAATTAACGTTCTCGTTTATAATCGATGGTAACGCGAACATTTCCATACTAACAGGACGAAATAGATGTCGTGGTACTTTCCAAAATTCAAATTTTCTGTTGCTTTTATTATTTTATGATATACATTAACTCAGCAATTAGCAAGGAAAAATTAATTTTACACTTGCGGTTTCCGATATGATAATAATTCATCGTCATAAGACTTCAAAAAGCTCCTGATTACTTCTCTCTATTGATCAAGCGCAATATTGATAATATTGACAACCAATATTATATCAATAACCCACTCTAAATGACACAAGTATCGTTATACATAACAATAAATTATCAGGAATTAATTGCAAACACAGTCTGCAGTACATTTAAATTCACTTCCACTATAATTTACATTTAACTGCTGATAATCCTTAATATAATAATTTACCGACAATAACGTATTTGCAAGGAAACATCATTGGTATTTTCTGTACATGCATACAATTCATATCGTCTACTTTTTCCAAACCAACCCTTTTTGTATCACGTGAATATATCTGAAATGCCAGTCACGAAACGCAGAATTGCCTCGTGTGAAAGGGGCTTAACACTTTTTTACGTCCTTCCAATTCCGTCCAGACGTTGTCACTTTGAACTGTTCGTTTCCTCTCCGTTCAGCATCGCCATTTAGCACAGCGCCGCGCGTTACTTGGAGGATACGCTCCCCTTGAAATATTTTCAAGGCAAGGTCTGCATTATTTTCGCGATAAATTGGCCCTGCTAGGGTCGACTATAATCATACATTTCGCCCGAGACTCTCAGGTGCGAGACGCGCGAGCTTATCGCATCCGAGGATCTTGAAGGAGGAAATGCGACTCTCTCCATTTAGCCTCCGCTCCCCACCGCCCCCTGCAGCCCACGCCTCGTTCTTCCTGCCCCTTCAAAGAGGGTGACGTGGCCTCAAAAGGCTCCCACCGTATACTTAAACTGGGATCCAATTAGAGGAGACACGGAGTTTGGCGTGTTGTGTGACGAAACACTGTGTTCTAGCTCCTTTTCGAGGGAAACCAATTAATTCGACATCTATGTCGTACGCAGACTGTCATGTGCCAGCGACCACAAGTGAAGAAGACTTCGACAGGGATGGCTTGAACGGAAGCAGTCTTGTGAGAAATAGACATCGTTTCAAATATTGTATTTCGATTCCTAATGTCGAAATAGGATGCAGTTCAGGGAGGTTAAGCGTGCTGTGCTTTGTTGTTCGTGTAGATATTTGTGTTGGAAATATTTTGTCCAATCAATCACTGCCTTGTACTTTTTCAATGAACAACACTCTTCTAGTCTATTAACTTGTATTTAATATAATAATGTGAAAGAACGGTTAGAGATTTCCGACGTTTACACTATAGGCTGATTACAATAACAATGTGCTTCTTAATAACAAAAAATTCCAGCTGCACAGTGAACGAGTATCGAGCCTCGCGAGGTTCCCTAGAAAAAAGGAATATTCAAAATATAATTATTCTAAATATATTTTTCCAATAAATTGTGATATAGATAGGGGTTGTTTTATAAGAATCGAATTTCTGCTGTGAATTTGAATGTCCTTGAAGTTTATTATCTACATTCTTGATGTACACTTATATCAAAATCCAATTAAAATGGATAATAATTTGAGCCACGTAGAGCGATGCTTACTTGTAGAAGCGAACAGAAGAAGGTGACTTTTTCACAAATATTGAAAATAATTTTAAGTTGAAAGTTTCTTGAATGATGTAGAAAGGGCTTCCATAAAGTATCCATCTCTGTGAAATGAACTTCTTTAAAATTTATTATCTGGATGTTTGGAATCCCCGACTGGAGAAACTCTGAATAAAACGAACGCAGTCTTACGAGTTTCAGTAATTCAGGATGAAAGGAGATCTAGCTGGGATTATAATATTCCTTCTGAGTTCGTGATGTACCAGCATCAAAATTTTAAGGCCTCCTGATCACAGGCCAGGATTACATAGTTTTTCTAATATTCCCTGTATCATTGGAATCCATACTCTCTTAACAACATTACTTTCCTCGTACGCTGTACAAGATTAAAAACTGAGAAACTGGTAGCACAAATTACTTTGAACTACCATTAAACACAATTGTCAAATTCCTTACAATACGATCATTCAAATCGATCATTTTTTATATCTCCCAAATATAGACAAACTACATACATGCTCACTTGTTCAAGCAAACAATAGACTAACTAAACAGCCAGACATCTCCCGTTTCAACTTCACCACTACTGCTTCAGCTCGAAGAGCCTGAAGAGAAGGTACCCCTAATAAGCGTGGATCATGCGAGAGATCGACGCGATAAATTCTATAAGCTTGCGTTTGCATTAACGAAGCCTGCACGTGGATGCAAGCTCCGGCCCCCCCCACCTGTTACCGAAACAAAGTAAACTCGTGTCTTTCAGGCACGTATTTCAGTTTAGAGGTCAATAACGTGATGCACTCGATGCACACCGATCGTTAACCGCATCTGCTCCGTGCCTGTAATGACACCATTCCACGTCAGACACGTATGTACGTATATATTCTGTTTAAATGATCGATGCGAGCTGCGCTATCACTTTGATCACTTATCTACACTCGCGTGCCTGTCCCATTGATTAGGTTCTTGTGAGCCCTCATACGCCGATCCCTTGCGCGTGCCCCTCGAACAAAGTGTACCGCGAGTGTCGCTTCCTAAACACGTTTGTCCACCATTCGATCCTCCTTTTCTTTTTTGAAAAGCCACTCGGAAGGGACGCGTGTGCTCTTTAATGAACGTAAATCACTATCTGCAAGTAGGTACTCTTGCGCGTGAAGTTACTTGTTCGAATCGAATTGTGTTTGACACGTGGAAACAAGTGGATTGAGGATATGATAATAGAAGGGTTTGAAGAACTAATAGAAAGTTTGAAGAATTTACGCGAATTTGCACTTAGGCTTGCGTTTCTGTGATTTGATTTTTAGTAAAGTTTGAACTTGGAAATAGAGGGAGTCTTATTTGGTTTGTTATTTCAGTAGCTAATAAGTAGTACAAGGGACAATATATCATATGATAATGAAAGCTCCGTTAATAATTTCTGAAGCTTGAAGGTAATTATGGGAAATTAACACTCATATCTTTTTACTCGAAACTTTCTTGGCTTGGACAAAGTTCGCTACTTGCATTTGAAGAGAGAAGGCTATGTTGATAATGAAAAGTATACAGTAACTTATATTGCAAGGTAATGATATTCATCATTTTATCCAACAGTGAATTCTTTTAATTAAAAATGTGAAGAGAACGTATTTATGAAATTATCAAAGAAATTATTCGTCGTTTTATTTTGAATATTTATCAAATCAAATTATAGAAAACCGCCCCTCGCATCTCTGTGTCAATAATTTTATAAATGATGCAGCAAACATAAAATTATCGATAACCAGAAAAAAAGGGATCAACCGTTTACATGCCATAAAACCATGCCCCTCATCCCAGTAACATTCAATATTTTAACAGCTTTGTTGTAGGTCAACATTTATTTTCATTTCTGTTTTCGAGAAAACAATTAAAGTGAACGATGATATATGCAGTGCATATTTGAAAAAAACAAATATGTATACATGTAATATATAACGAGCCTCTAAATACATTAATTTTAATAAATCTTATGAATAAAAAAATAATATTGACTAACTCGTTCCAAATCATTATTACTCAATTTCTACTGTTTTCAAAGTATCTTTACGAAATAGTAGAAACAAAAATTGAATTATTTTATAATTCAATATCAGATTTGATGTGTCGATGTAGAAATTCGTGGTTACACATGTTTGTGCAATATAACATGTTTTCAAGTTTCCTACTGAACCAGTAATTCAATATTTTGGCTGACAGCGTTACGGCGAAATTAAATATGCGTGTTACATTTACAAATAAAAAACGCCCAGTTTCCATTGCATTTATGTCGCGCCGTAATATCGCTGATATAACTCGAGCGACAATAGATTAACAGAAGTCTAGTTATTATCCAACTTTACGCATGAACAATGACAATTTGATTTAGCGAGCCTTTTTACGTGAAAACTTCCTCACGTTGCGCGCAAAATCCGCTTCGAAATGTTAACTACGAAGCTTAATTAATAAAAAAAAAAAATAACACGGATAATTTTACTGGTACACGTGGAATATTCTGGTAAGTAATAATGCGAGCCCAATTTAAAAAAGTTACATTTTTATTGTTAGACTGAATGGTTCATGTATTCTCTCTACTTCTCATTAATGCAACAGAAACAACTCGTTCGTGTACTGTGAAATATGTTCAAGGGATGTCGTTGACACAGTAAATTGCGTTAACTTGTACCATATTTCAAATATAATTAGTGGATGAATTTAAATTACGACTAAACTTATATAACTTGCAACTGTGCATAACTTCAATGGAAACTGGCTACAGTAGTTGTAGAAGCGAAAAGCAAAACAAAGCATTCATACCTATATTCTAAACCTTGTGTCACATTACATCCAAGTTATCTTCATATTTCTTACACTGTCAGTCGAAAGTGTTGGACCATTGTAAATTAACTACTTACTTCATCATTCGATACGAAAATTAATTTCCAATTAAGGGGACCCTCTGATTAAATTTTTTTTAAAAAAATTGATTTTTTCATGTGTATATATATTTTTGTGGTATAACATCCCGGTAGTGCCCTGGTGAATGTTTCGCAACAAAATTCGTAACGGTATATTCTACAGTCACATAACCAATTCAAACTCCGAACGCAGGTTTGAGCCGAGAACACGATATTTCGAAACGGTAACCGTGATTTCAGAAGACCTAATGAACCGATTAAAAAAATCCTTGAAGCATTTGATTCGTAATTGGACTCGCTATCGCAGCATCCCATAACATAATTTTTTGATACACTGTTTTTTTCTGCACATTTATGCGTAAAGTTTTGGTCTTTTTTGCTGCAAAAACGGATACTGCGATTGTCATTGGTATAAATTTTAAGAAATTTTTTGGATTTTGGATTTTACACGATCCTGTGAGTAAATTTCATCGTTACATTTTAGGCACTTCTTTTTGGCAGCGTTGCACTAAGCGCCACCTAGAAAATGCATCAAGTCCGAAAATACGAAACAATTTTTTTTGTACCCTAACGAGTGTATCAATAAATACCAAAAACATTTTTTAGGATATGTAATAATCTTTTCTTGTAAAAAAATCATAACTATCACCTATTTTTCGAGAGTTTTGACCGGAGAGTTCCGTTCAGTCCAGCTTCAAGCACGCGCAATGAAATACATATTTACATATATCATTCTCAGATACCTATGATTTGATTCATATTCTACCCAGTAGAAGCATTCAATACAAGCTTTTCAAAGTTCACTAACATGCAGTAGCATCCAGGATAACTTCAAAAATATGAGCCGCTCTACGACTTTCCGTTTCGGTTGCATCGATCGTGATGCATGGATCCAGCAATAACGGGGAACACAGCCATCGATCATGCCTGGCACTGGAAACCCTTTAAGATATACATTGGTGCTTTACATATTCCTTCGCCGTGTTTCGTTGAACTCGTTGCAATGCTCCGTTGATATATTGGCCTTTTTCAGCGTTATTTGAGATTTGCAAAGCAGAAACGTTACCAGAGCAGAAAACGAGTAATCGTTTGACCAACTTCTCCAACTGAATGTCCATTCCTTCAAGTTTGTACGTTTCGATGGAGATTGAAGCTGGGCTAGTCTTGTTCGCGAAACCAACTAATTAGCAAGAATGAAATTTGTGGTTAATATATACTGCTCAATACTATTTTTGCCGATTATATGATTATGTATACATTAATTGGAAAATAAATGTCCTTTATTAATGTACAATTATCACTCAAAGGTTAAAAGATTAAAAAATTCGAAAACGGAAACTTAAAAATGACGCTGCGGTGGAGTGAACCCCATGTGACCAATTTGTGATTATAAGGTGTGCCCACGGAGGGTTAACTACGAGGATGTTTTATTAAATATCGAATTATTAAAGGAATGTTCATCTCATTATTTAAAACTTCACGAGTTTAGATAAGAGTTCCATAAGCGTTGGAGCTTGCAAAAGGGTTGTACACGAAACTGAGGACAATAGACAGAGTTGAGGATGCTTTAAAAGTACGTCAAACAAAAAAATTGTTACACAGTTACGTAAACTAATTTGAAGAAAAAAGAATGGTCTAGCTCGAACGGAAACTATTCGAATACCCATGTTACATCTGTGGTTGGGGGTACAAGTTTATAAAAATAAATTACTTTATTTTTACGGAACTCATATTGGGGTAAAACGTTTTAGAATACTATTTGTTATACAAAGTTATTGAATTTCTATAATTATATAATGTTCGTTTTGTATTTTTCTAAGCGTATCAGTATGTGATACTTTATAATTTCTGAATATGAATCAATTTATGCTTTAACTCTCATAAATCTGTAGGCGTACGTAAATCTCCCATCAGAACTCTGTTCACTGTGATTATCTTCAGCTTACGCTGTTACGTGAACTTTTGTAACGCGTTTTATGCTCTGAGTTTTACGAAGTTTGAGAACTAATAATGCTGTTACGAACATTATATTCGACTCGCCTTCCATACGCTGTTGGAAAATTTATGATGGGCGTAAATACAAAATTGATTAGAAAGTCAATGTAGCTCTGTAGATTAGAAATCACTATTACTTAGTTTATTTATATCCAAAAAAGATCAACACATTGTATAAATATGTTGTGTAAATTTTTGAAGTTGTGAAAAATAAGTTGTATTTTGCACAAAACTTCAAATAAAATGTAGGTTACCAAAAAATGATGAAGCTGATAAATTCAAGTTATAACAAACATCATAAGCATTTGAAAATGACGAATATATTCGACATATAAATATGTGAATATAATATTCGAATACTAAAAGGTTTCAATTGTATTAGAAATTCGAATATTCAAATAAATGGATATAGGAACAATCTTCCCAGTCCCACTGCTATATCAATAATATTTTCATGTATCAACGTCACTCATAGAAATTATGCATGCACATTCTTTAGCACATTTTACTCAATGTTGTTATACAAAGTCAAGCAACGTGTCAAGATGTATGAAATGCAAAGAGACTGAATTTAAATTCAGCGGAAGATCCTGACAGTTCATTAAAAAATATCATTACTTCCCTTTACTACGATGTCTGAAGAAAACGCGTATCAAGTTTGAAGAAGAATGCAAGACTAATGAAAAACTGATTCCTGAAGTGCTGATAATAATTCACAAGTTTCCAATACATCCTACATATCTTTTTGACGATACATTAATTTTCCTAATCTCAAAACGAGAAATGAGAGTATACTATAACTACTGTACAATATCATTAGCAACAGACTTGAATTATTTCTAGCAGAAATCTGATTACACTTAAACCGATATTTCTATTCCAACTCAGTAGACCCTCATACACACGAGCCCTCACGGCAACGAAAGAATTCCTGGACCACCAACTTGCACCATTAATTAATGCAAATCCCTTCATTAATTCCCGAGAAAACTGTCGTCGAACGTAACGGAGGAAACCGCCTAATAGCCACGAAAACACACTAGCACCACGCAATCACGAATGAGAAAGAGTCCACGTAACTTGCGTTTGCATTTTTACGGGCTCTATCTAATCGAGCCGCCGTAAACAAATAGCCAGTTCCAACCTGATGCAATTACCAGAGGTGGAGTAAGGGGGGGGGGGATGAGGAAAATTCATTAGCAATGATTTTCTTGCAGCGGACGTACCGCGTTTTTCGAACGGAATCCCACCCCCTCGCCGCCTCGGAGCGTTCCCCCCGGCGGGTAAATCGCGCGACATGGCTCCGGGCTCGGCTGAATTCGCCATTATCGTAGATATCGCTTAACCAACGTTTCCCCGACGGCGAGGAAAAACAGGGCCAGCGAGGGCGAAAACTCGAGGAAAAAGGGACTTCGCCGTGGCACCGATATTCGTTGCACGCCCACGCACCCCGCCGCCGTGGACATGCAATTCCGCGTAGACCGTTTTATCGATGAGTAGAAGAGGAGCTGCTGGCAAATTAGCGTGGCTGGCTCAATTTGTCGGGAGCCACTTTAACGTCGTCATACTTTATTCACATGTTGTCCGAGGTAAAAGGTTAATAAGAACGTTATCACTGATGCATGGACTTCGATGTCGTATCAGCATAATGGATAGTGGCTGAGATCGTTCGACGATAGCATGACGAACTCGCGCGGGAAAGCTTTCGCGAATTCTGCTTAATGTTTCATTCCATTCCCCGCGCTGATGTACCGTGGTCAAGGTTGTGGTGTGTGTGTGTGGTGAAAATGGAACGTTGGACATGTACATTCATCACTGTTTGCTGTTGGGGAATTTAGTTTAATTTGGAAGTCGATGCTTCTATTGTTGGTGAGAAAATTCATTGGGTAATTTTGGTATGAGTTTAAAATGTGTGTTTTGAAAGTAAATTTGGAAGAAAGGAGTGAAATAGTTCAAGGTATTTTATGGTGTTTGCGATGTAAAGTTTCAGATGTGCTAGTTGAAACTTGAAATTGAAATTACTCACTCGGCAACTGGAAGCAATAGTACAGGATTGTGTGTTCGTAAAAGGCACGCTCTCCACCTGCAATAGAATATAATATTTAGTGGAAATGAATTTTTTAACACAAATTGTTAGCAGAAAAATACGCTATGAAATATTGTTCTACAAGCTTCTAGTGAGAAAAATATTCTCTGGTCGTTTGAAATTCGATATTAAGTTGTGTCACTTGTATTTATAAAATTCTACATAAATTGAAGTAATAGAGAATTTACGAATATAAACCACGAAGTGGCAATGATAATTAAAATATCCATATATTGCGATACTAAGAGGAAATGCAACAAAGTTATTGGAAAATCTTAATGCTAGCATAATTAACGCCAGCGAAGCAGTAAATACCGTTGAATATTTTAATTGCCTGAAAAAAGGCTTTTCCACCGTCCTACTTTTAGGATTGATAAAACCTTTATGAAAGAAATTTCCCAGAAAATTGCAAAATTTTCGTCCTGGGAACGCCTCCCCGTTAAGGATTAGCGTCCCATCGGAGCGTGCTCGAACGTCGCGATACTTTAGCCCTCTGATACTCGAAATCCCTATGTCGTCGAACCATTCTATAAGGACGTTATCATTGATGTACGAACCTCGAGACTGCGCTATGATCATGAATATATCGAGAAATGAGCCCAAGGTATTTTATTCGTGGTTCTACATCCACGCTAGTGCAGCCAACGGTCGCGAAAAATGTTGAGAGATCAATACTTTAATATTTAACTGTGCATCTCCACCTACATCGTTAATCCTTGCTTTTCGTGAAGGTACGTGTGTTGATACTATTATTCATTTAATCTGCATCTATTCTTTAAAGTGTTATTAAGATCGAAGTGTATTGATAAAATTATATAAGTTTGTTTGGATCAAAGGATTTTAGTAATATTAGTTCACGTCACAGATAGTAGATAAAATTAAATATTCAAAATATTACTACATAATTAAAAGGAACAGTTACAGTTCTCATTAAAAATTTGTATTTCCTCTAACAAAGATATCCATAATTCAAGTGACGAAGTTCTAAGTTTTAATTAAAACTGCGAATAACAGTCCAAAACAACCAGTAATTATTGTTAAAGGTATAAAATAAAGTTTACCAGAAACCTTATATTTTTAACAATAAGCACCATACTCATTAAATATTCATTTATAATTATATCCTAAATTCTACTGGCAATTGTTGCAATATTCAGCCGATCCTCATCTTCCCTGAGTCAGCAATACGTCCTTAATAAGTCAGAAAATAATTCTTATGCTCACTGAATCTGTCAGTTTCATTCACTATAATTTCAACGAAATTCAGATGCTAAGTCACCATTAACAGCGTTCCGTGGCAAGGGGGAAGGACGTCAAGGGGTGGTGATTATTTTAATGCGTCGTTCACCGTGGCAGAAAAATATTTCATTTTCGGCTGGCAGACGGTCGACGCGCAAATATTGGCACGGCAGAGAGTCTTATCGAGACACAAATAGTGCCCAACGAACCTTCCCCCTTAATTATCGAAGCCCTATTAATTAACGGCAAGCGAATATTGCCGCGCGACTGAAACGAGAACTGCTCCGTGATATTAATGATTCTTAGCCCATCGCGTTTCCATATTTATGAACATTATTACTATCGATTTCACATGAATCAACCGGCCACGTCTCTAGATAACCCACACCCACGCGATAATTTTTATGGACTTGAGGTGGCAGTAAATTCGGTTGGGTGATATTAATTTTAATGGGGAAATACGGTGTGCAAAATGCTCCGCTAAAAGGTACGGATGTTTATGGTTGGCTGGCCGAGCCTGGACTCGTGCACGCCCTTAATACATTTTTTAACAATTTTATTTTTCCAGCATTATATGTACTTCCGTTGGAATTTACGTACATATTCTACTTTTTCACGCTGATACCGAGACTTTTTGGTTTACGTTAATGCATTTGGGCAATTGATAGGATTTTACGAACAGGAATTTGGATTTCAATTTTTGCTGGATGCTTTTCATATATTTCTATGGTAGATTAAATTTGAAACTGTACGGAATAAAATGCCGACGATTAATTTATCGAACCTTACTTTGTGCCCATGATAATATTATTAAATCTCGCAGGTCAGAATTGTCAAACGAATAGTGCAGAACGTATGGGAATAGCTGTACATATAGAATACAATGGATTTCCTGCTATCATTAACATGTTCATATGTATATGCCACGTTGTTAGGAAATTGCATATCCAATTCCGAATTAGAGCATTGTTCACGGTCTCAATAGGATCGCATTTTCAATAGGATGTGCCAAATATTCGATGAAAAGGTCAATATCACTATTCCGTTACGAAAATCTATTTTGCCAGAATGAGTAAATTGACTATAATTGCTATATAATAAAGTTATTTGAATAAATTCAACTTTAAGAATTTACCTCGTACCCTCAAATTTCGCATCTGTCTAAACATCACTTACGAGAGGTCCTGTCATAGTAGGTACATGCAATACAACTTGTGGTTAATTACACCCTGCTACTGTAATCTAATCAAAGCATTAGCTCGATATTGACCAAAATGTATCGGCTTCATCAGATTGCGATAACACGTGGATTTAGCAAATTCGCCACGTGTGTCATATTTTGTAACCTTGCGTCATTTTAAACAAGCGTAGATGCAGAGTGCTTCATCAACCCTCTCATACACTTTATTTCTGAGGATCAATTGATGATTTCGATATCAATTTTTTTAATTTAGTCATTTTTTTAATCCTGCAGTGCACAAGTAAATTAAAACTGCACCATTGCACACGTTGGGCCTCACAGGCCCATATCTCCAAATCCAGAAATGTATAGATATTTGTGGAAAAATTTTTTAGACCGCACGTAATCTATTGCACTCAGTCCTTATTAACAAAAATATTTAATAACATAATGAAATACTGAATAAATATCTCTTAATCACTAGATACGAGTCATCGTCATCTGAATCTTTTTCAATATCATGAGAACTGTTAATTTGAGCCTGTTAGGCCCCACGTGTACACTGTAGGGTTAAAATTGTCACTATTTAAAATTTTCTGCTCCTTTCCATTGAAAAACCCTTATACCAATTAAAATTTTATTTTTTACAAGGTCTCGGTCTGACAATGTTTTGAAGCACCATCACAATTTCAACAGATGCATTGGAAACGCCGTTTTTCTTTCAATCTGCGTTTGGCGTTAATCACACATCGTAATTAAACTATCGTAGATGAAATATCCGGATATACTTTGCATAAATTCGAATCGATTCTATCGTGCGTATCGCACGTTTTGGTGAATTTACGCGAGACAACACACGACCAATAATATTTCACCGGCATGTTTCATCTTAACGTATTTTCTACTTTATCTGTCGCAATATCTGCTTATAAATAGCTATAGGGCGACATGAAATATTTTGCGTATGCGTTCCGCTTGAACGTAACTCGCCTGCATCCTGATTAAGCGAATTTATAGGAATATCAATAGCCTCATTACAATATTCCGATATCACGATTTCAACGGGGCACCTTTTCATACCTTTTCGTGCCTTCGTTTCGCATTGATCCTCGCGGTATTCGAATTTTTCGTAACTTTTCAGCCGCAGTTCGATAATTTTATAATGAACGTATGTTTCGCATTTCAGGTATCATGTTCCAATCCAACAAAACAGCGTAATGAATTCCATTTAATCACTTCGTATTTTACCATTTTCGTAGAACGCAGCTGCATCAGTGTATTCAATGTTCGTTAATGACTGTTTCTGCCTACTTTAATACGTACTCATGGCGTATAAGCCTTTCAATTGTTGGTAGACGATACAGAAAGCATCTGTCGATGCGAGTGCTTTGTATTCTGTACTCCCTTCAGGCATATATTATTTACAATTCTAGAATTCTATTTTATTCAGAAAGAAGTTATGCAAGAACGACGTAACTACTATGAAGGTACAATAAAATATACAGAAAGCTATTGTGTTACTATTCATGATTGTTGGAGATCATTCTAGCTTTGATATGCAGTGATGCAGCGACTACTCGATAAAGGACCACCCTTTGCCAAAGGAAATTGAATCGACGTTCACGTGTCTGTATGTTTACAGAAACCTCGAATCTCTGACTAATCTGTACAAACACTCTGCCTAAATTCACTTAGAAGTAATGCTGACAAATAACCACAAACGGTTACCAAAGTACCTAGCAAGTATCACGATATGTTTAATATTAATGTCAGTTTATTCCAGTCTACTAAATAAAACAAACCATATATCTCGTTCGCCAGAAAGCATTCAATCCCTCCTTAAGAGGGGACATACATCTAAGGAAGTCTAAAAACTCATGATCATTTAGAATTTTTTTTATGAAAGCATTAACAATATTGCACCCGTAATTTTTTTATTAATTATATCACATCTTTCGCTATAATACTTCATTTTTGTATGTAAAAATATTAGTCGTAGTTAAGCAAAAAGCAAATTAGTTTCTTGAAATATATTAAAAATTAATTTTTAAATAAGTGGCAGCATTCTAAATGAAACGCTCAATTTTCGAACATAAAATCTTGTCTTTTTATGCAATAAAAAAGAAACTATGAACAACATTTGTTATTAACATTTAACAACAACGTATAACAACATTTGCTATTTTAAGAAACTAATTTGCTTTTTGCTTTCAGGTAAAATCTGTTTAATTGGGAGTGGGTAACGCAAATCGCTGCAGTGAATGACGCATTTGGAACTAAGGTCGGTATCAGATATATTGGCCGGTGAGTTTCGTGAGGGGTATTCTCCCACCACACAGTTTACGTGCCTCGGTGCACCTTTTCTTAACGTTTTCTGACTCCCCCTCGTTCCATCTTGCTCTCGCCTTCGCAGAACAAGAGTGAGCCAGAAGTGGTGGGGATGGTGCCAAGCTTCTGGCGTGTAGGCCGAACCGAGCTGCCGGCGTAGAAATGCACACATCAGAATAGGTGTGCGTTAGCTTCGAAAAAATTCGGGAGCTTTATTGGTCAGAACATTGATTCTTTCTCGATATCTTCATCTCGTATTGGTCTACGCACAGCTTCGTAACGCACACAACTATTACGCTGAGAATAAATAACAGCCAAACGGCTAGGTTCAGGCGGAGCCGAGCAGCGTTCCCGTTACCCCACCATACCCTGCGAGGGTCTAGCAACTCCAACTGATAAATCCACGATCGTTAGATGGTGGTGGCCGATTTTTCCTCGATCGCTGTTTCCGAAAACGAATTCACCGGCCAATATATCTGATACCGACTTTAGCCCCTACAACTGTATTATATGACTAATATTTTTACATACAAAAATAAAGTATCTATAGACAAAGGAGTGACGTAATTAAAAAAAAAAAATACGGGTGCAATAATGTTAATACCTTCTTAAAAAAAATTTAAAAGAACGCCATTTTTTAGGCTTCTCTAGGTGCACCCCCCCCCCACTCGCCCCTTAAGGGGTCACATTCATCTAGAGGTCCGGAAAAAGCATACAAGTTCAGGAATTTTTTGGGGGAAAAGTATAAGTGAATATCATACACAATGGTTTTCTACTAAAAGATACATCTTTTAACTATATTATTCTAAATTTTCATGAGATATTATTATTAACTCAAGGAGATATCGACTTGGATATCAGTCGTTTTTTTTTTTTGTTAATTGGTGGACATTCCCTAAGCCCTAAGCCAGACGATGCATCTGGAAGCAAAAATTCAAATAGATTTTAAAAATAAATAACTTTCAGAAGTATCTGAGATTTTCATATTTTAAAATTTTGTTTTAAATTTTGCAATAATGGAAATACTTGCGAAGCCTTCTTGAAAAAACGAAATTTTTTTCCACCGAAATTCGATATTTCAACTTCAAACAATCGCCCTTTTTTTTTACCAAAATACAATATTAAAATTCGAAGAACATCAGATACTTCTGAAAGTTATTTATTTTTAAAATCTGGTTGAATTTTTGCTTTCAGATGCATCGTTCGGCCTAGGGAATGTCCACCAGATAATGTTAAAAAAAAAACACGACTCACATCCAATCCGATATCTCCTTTAGTTAATAATTATATCTCATGAAAATTTAGAATAATATAGTTAAAAGATGTATCTTTAAGTAGAAAAACATTGTGTATGATTTTCACTTATACGTTTCCCCCAAAAAATTCCTGAACTTGTATGCTTTTTCCGGACCTCTGGGTGGATGTAACCTCTTAATCCGTTATCCTAACTCCAACGTAATGATTTTTCAAGCTACCCGACACGATCGCTTCTCTTAAGACGAAAACGGTGACAACAGAACAATGTATTATTCGAGATAAGAGTATCATTCGCGATCTCGTGTTTGGAGAACGACATGGCGGGCCTCCGCGAGCATATTTCGCGTTTAGCGTGGTCCCGGCAGAAAAGCGCATGCATCACGATTAAGTCAATGGCTGGCGACATCAATACCCTTCGCCACAATATTTCAATGGGACGGCTCGAACAGCCGACATCCCTCACGTTCCTACGCCACTATGGGGCGCGTAATACGCCTTGTCGCGGCAACTTCCCCCGTTGAACACCGCGGCCAGATTAGAATATTATCGCCATAACGCCGTGTACAATAGTGAATCACGCGACGCGCAACGGGCAACGCAATCTATGGGTTTCGCAGTGTCACACACGCTATAAATTAACGCCATGCGCCGCGCCGGCCACGACGAGCTCCGCCACGCAATACTTTGCCATGGAATTTCTGTATTTCGCGTTCGCCATCGCGGCGTACGACAGCCGACGATTACTGTTGCTAATTTGCTGTGTACCGCCCATTATTGCTAATTCGCTGTACACTCATTCAGCTTATTTGCATAATCAGTGCCGCGCGACTGGGCGCGCTGATATTGGAAATTTTCAATTTCCTTCGGCAACGGTAATCACATTGAAATTCATGGGAAACGGTGAATTTCATTGAAGTCGGACAGCTATTTCTTTATGAGTCTGTGAATATCGGATTTTTTTGCACGGAATATGTTTCTTAGAGAAGAAGCTTTAATTCTTTACACTTGCAATGTGTGTTTTAGCTAAATCAAAGTTTCATTATTATATTTCTTTTTTATACGGGGGGAATTCAGGAAAAGTAACGCGGAACTGCTGGCTACTGTTAATATTATGCAATTTCTACTAAACTGAGTGTTGTGTAGTTACCATTACCTATATCTACAAGATTTAATGTCCCTTTACTGGATATTCACTACAGCCGCGAAGGAAACTCGAATTCAGAAAGTAATGTAAGCTGAATCCATAATATCCGGACACATTTCTGTGGAACTTTGATTTGCAAACTTTCTGCTCGCGATAAATGTGACGAATTCGCCCGGCACGACGAAAAAGGATTGGCAGAAGTACGTAGTTGCGCTGCGTCGGACACTATATCGACTCTACTACTTGGAAGGCTGCGTCGACTGAGTCGCGCGCTGCGTAGGTCGCAGCCAGCAATGAAAGAAGCAAGTTTTCAAGGAAACTTCGTGTTCCTGTAAATATTGGTCGGCGGAATTAAGTTTTCGGTTCATAAAGTAGTACAGCAAGGTTTCTCCCGTTTGAATTTCCTGCGGATGAATATCCAAGTATTTCACCGAGCCGGAATTAAGGGTATAAAACTCACGGATCCAACTTGTTTATTCAAGTTGAAGGGGAATAATTCGTGATTGTGCTTCCGTGGAGTCGCTCACTCCGCCTGAGCGGTGAGCGCTCGTAAAAGCAATGGAGGTCGTTCCGTCTGTCGATACGCCAGGTACTACTACTTCGTGAAACGACTTTAAATATTGTTTTAAAAAGTAGCGAAGAGTTTTATTATTCCGAGAGCAAGCAGCGCCCATGGGGCACACGTATATGTGTAGTTTGAAGCTTAAACTACGAAAACTTCACAGAGTTTGTAAGTTTGAGATTTGAAGGATAGTTTACGAGTAGTGTATGTTTATAATATCTTGCATACTAAATGTCTCGACATTTTCATTTAAAAAAATTCTTATGAGAGTCTGAGGTTCATTTTTTAAATAAAGACTAACATCTTTCTTCAGACCATCTTATTAACGAATTTTGAAGGAAAGATTTGGATCAATTGGAATTGTTGGGAACGTTCTGGAATTATATTTAACCTGAAAATATGTGACAGTTCCTAAAACATTCAGCATTCATCAATATTTCATTCTACTTGCACCTGTAGTGTATTAAATTGTTTGATATCACACCAGAAACGTTTTTCGCCTTTTTATTTGGGAAGCACCATGGCCAACACACAGTTTAGTAAAAACAATCATTCAGAAGTGCATTGAAACAATGTGATACTAAATACCACGGAAACTCTGCCTCCACCTCGTTTTTTATTTAAAACTACGCTTCACCATCTGTAATATTAATCCATCCACGCGAAAGCGTATTCCTCGAGTCGGCGGGAAACACAATTCTCGTGAAAGCTTCCACCTAACCCACATCTAATTCAGGCGTAAGCCAGATCTACACCGGATCTTCGGCTGTGGAAAGCTTGACGTAAATAACGCTGTAAAATTGAGAGCCCTGCAAGTTTACAATTCGAGCAGGTTCAACCGCAATCCCCTCTACCAATGATCGATTTCTATCTCTGCCACTCGCTAATACACTCTACTACTTTACCCAAGTACTGTGGATAAAAGACCTGCAAACTTTGTAGCAAGTAATGCACTAGATCTAACATATAAGCCTACAGCGATGGAAGAAGCAATTGATCTAATCACAATGTACTAAGAACTTAAGAAGCTTTGCTTCATCTTGCAAACAGTGATACAAAACTACTTGGACATGGCCTCCATCACCAAATTTGTGTATCACAGACACAGAGAGGCTCCAAAACAGGTATACTTACCTCATAACAGTATAAGAAGTGGTCAAACCACTGGAACTCGGGTTAAACAGTATATTTAACCAAACAAATCTATATGAATACTTACAATTTATTTTAAATGTCCATCTTCAATAATCTCTTCTATCGGTTATTATTAAAACAACAGAGTGCGGAACACCAGTGGCGCGCTCGGGATTTAATCTTGGGGTAGCCGAGTTGACCGCATAAAAATATTTTTAATCCACGTGCAATAAAACTCATTAGGTGATTATAAAATTTATTTAAAGAATAAAACCCAGTTTCCCTTTTGTTTTTACAAAGCTCTTGAATTACTTCAGTCATGGTTACATTAGCCTCCTTTTTGCTGCAGAGCACTGATTCCTTTTATTGAATCCGCAGAAATTTAGTGCGCTCATCTCAGTCCTGTCGCGTTAGACGGAAGCACGGGGAAGCGAAAGAACAACAGGAAATCGTGCGACAGACAGGAATCGAGAAAAATCGCCGCCCGTGCCAACCAAACTAATAAAAAGAATCCGAGAGCAGAGTTGTCACTACTGCCAATAATTTTAACATGTTCTTTTAAATTTGCCTGATGTCTGCAGGCGCTGCATATCGCCTCGCGTGCCCATTCAAACAGATTTACATCCAATTTCTAGCTCCAGTAGGTTAGACCGATACTGTACCTCCAGATTCCCTCTGACATCTTACGCAGGGACGATCGTATCGCGGCCTGTCAGTTCGATAAATTTCGCGCTGGTACGGGAACGATATCGGTGGATTTTGCGCTTCGTTTGGCCTGATAAGCGGCCACGATTAGACGACTGCGGCGCATGCGGATTCTCCGACATTTCCGATCTGACCCGTTTCAATTTGCTCGACAATCTACACGGGAGCACTGTCCCTTCTAGAACGAATGTTCTGCGGATCAGATGCCGAGAGCCGCTGTCTTCGTGTCCATTAATAAATTAGTCGAGGCGCCGTTTTCCCTATTAAGAACAGGTTTCATCGGGAACTTCTTCATTAGTCAATCGAGATAGTATAAGTGAACCGGATTTCTTTGTAATATGAATTGATTTTTTTTTTGAGATAGGATAAAGAAAAATTTAATCTGAGTAGGTGAAGTGCTTCAGCAACATATTCCATGATTTTAAAGTGTGTGAAGTAGGAGAAGTATAATACTTTTTACTTGTGCGTTTGAGGTACTTTAAAGCGTAGTGGAAGTTTGCTGTTGGCTTGTATAGGTAAGCAAAGAACCTTGGGCGAAAGAGTATTATTGAATTAGTGCCTTCTCATTGTAAAGTATTCGATTCTTGTACGTAGAGATAAGAAGGGAACTGTAGCATATTCATTTAAATACCATTCTACGAATTATTCATAAATCGCTGAACATTTAACAGAGTATACACATGCACGTTTGTCAGGTACGTCGATATGATATCGCTTCGTTTAGTCATGACAGTGTTCTGAATATCAACACTGATTAAATTTCGATCACGAACCAACAGCCACGAGCTATCCGTCCACCGAATATCATCAATTATTCGTGCGTACTTCCTATCTTGATGTATATTTTACGAAATAAAAATGATAGCGCTTTCTTTTGTATTCAAATACATTCGTTGCAACTTCGCTTTCAACATCGAGGTCCCTGTAATTTGTACGACATCCATGGAATCGTTATTTTGTAAATATACCACCGAAGTCGATATGATTGCTGTGTGCGTTTTCATAGTGTAGCAAAAATATCAGCCACGATCGCGGTATTTGAACGTATCAACACTCGCGATCAGCGACCGTTGCAAATTACAGAGGCTGGTTAATCAATTATTCAATGAGCATAAAATGCGGTTACAAGGTTAACTGCTCCTTCTCACGTTAGATATCATCCGTTACTAACTCGACGCGTTGATTTTTAATGTGTTTGCTCGCCAGTGAAATTCACACAGCTCGATAGATAAATGATAACAAATATTGCTATGATATTGTCAGTTATCGAAACACTTCTGAAATCATAATTACCTCTAAGATATTATCGGCTACTTTAAATAAAAAACGAGCTGTAACCAAAAATTCACTGCTCACAATAAATATCGAAGCTTTGCACGTAAACAGATAAATAACTGTATAAATTGTCAAAATATTACAATAAATACAAATAACTAATCCACCAAACGACTGATCTGTAGAGTACATAACAAGCCCAAAAACGAAATTGAATCATTCACACTGACAGTGCAACACACCTGTAAGGTTTTGCAAGTAGTATAACCCAGCAATGGTCAGCCATGCAGCTTTCATTTAACGTGGCAAGAGGCTCTATCCGCGATCAAACCCGTTAAATAGAAATTAAACGTGCACGACACTCTTGTATATGTACTTCCTATGCCGCTAAAGAGAATGCTCGGCCATGGGAAAGGGTAGGGGCCGAGAGAAGGGGGTGATGGAGAACACGCGTTGTCGGTTTCGCTAAACGGTGGTCGAGATTTGCGCGCAGCTGGCGCGACTTCGATCGGAAAATATTTGTTTTGCCGAACCGTCGGATGAAGAGCTCGATCGGATGAACGACGTGTAACGGCGGATGAATTCGGGTGACGGTGGAAACAATAAAACGACGTTCGACGTCGACGCGGCTCGTTTTCGGGTCAACCCGTCCGCGACTCCTCCTTTTTACGTAACACACCAGCGTTTTGTCGACCGGAATGTTCTTAACGCCGAGTTTCACGATCTCGATACTGAATGACTGCGGATAAAAACTGTATCGAGGTCAGACGTGGTCAATGGAATAAGTAGAAGAGGGAAGAAGTGTATCGAGTGAGGAGTTTCCCCGAGTTTGGTGATAGTTAATTAGAATTTTCTTTACTAAAGGGTGGAGTTTCAATTCTGGGGTTGTTTTGTCTGTTACCATTGAAGGGACAGGGAAGGGGCTTCGATTGAAAACATGCAATCGAACATTTGCAAGCTTCTTACTCCGTGTAATTAGGTTTTGCGCGAGGCAGAGGGGGAATCGACTTCTGTGGATTCAGGAAGCAAACTTTGTCTGAGGAAGAGTTTCTTTTTGGAGATTCAGAGCAGTTGCAGGAAAACTACTGTAGTGTATATTACGACTGTGTATTGGATTAATGGGACAGAAAATCAATGTAGGTTTTGTTATAGAAATTTAACGTGATCATAAAAATATTATAAAGAAGACTAAAGTATAAGGAAGAAATACATCAAAAAGGAGCTTGCGAATTAAATGGGTTGAAAAGATATTCATACGAAACGATTATTCTATAATAATTATTCTATGACGGTTCTAAAATAATTGTCCTCCAATTGAAACACAAGGAAATTTAATATTTTTCGAGGAGGAAGCCATTTAGCATTTCGATTAAATAATTAAATAGAATTCTTTTGACTCAAAGTGAAATTCAGAATTACGATGCTTGACCATTTTAAGGGTATTCGCACTGAAACTTAAAAAGTCGAAACTACGTGGAAACTAGGAACCATAATGTTATTTTATGCATGCAGTGATGAGAATGGAAGAGTGACGGTCGATTTTTTCAGAATGCACGTCTTTCCACTACGCTGTTCTTGAAAAGGCCAGCATTCTTGACTGCCTCAGGTGGATGAAAAGCCCACGCATTGTTGTGGAATCTCGCATTACACTTCGTTGCACTTCCTTTGCCCCCAGCTCATGCTCCTTATATGTGCATGCACTTTTATAAGGAATCACGAACGAGAAACATCACAATATTCCGCGGGGTGACCGATGCATCTAATCTTTCACAAGTTTTGGAAAATGCTGTTGGAAACTTCTCGGGACATTGATGAATATTAATCCCAAGATCCGCAGCAGGGAACGAAGTTTCGTTAGAGTTTTCAGTATCGGTAGTATCGATCTTTGCAAACTCGCATTTTTGAGCACAAAGGGGAGGAAGTTGTCAATAACTCGCTAACGTAGCGAACATTGTTGCGAAGACGATGTAGAACTGTTGCTGAGTATATTTAAGAACCCTGCTAAACTTCTGGACACTTCAAATTCGTGTTTAACTTTGTAACTCCAGCAAGCTTCAGAAACACATTCAACCAACAAACTATTTCTACAATGTTCGGTCAAATGGAAGTTTAAAATTATTCAACCCCTCTCCCGAATTCCACACTACACTCAAACTCACTTAAAAATGGTAGATTTTTATTGAAATTTCCATTTTGAGATTTCAACCAAAAGATCTACTCCGTTCAGTTCATAATAAAATCGAAATACGGTAAAAGAAGCTCACCCTTCAATACCCAACACTTCTACCCACGGTGATGTCTCGCGAGAAGCACTTGAGAAAATATCTTTCTGTATGGCGCTACATCTGCCTCGTTTTTCATCTTATTCCCCAGCTGCTTTCCTACACGAGACGTTCGATCTCGTTCGAATGGCTGGTACAAATTGGTCACTCGCGTAATTTTTCATCGCCGACGGGCCCCGCTCGTTCGAGATGGATTCGCGAATCTTCCAGCTGGCCGGCGTGCAGAATCCAAGCGTCGCGACGGCGGGGTACTCGTTCGAAGTCGGCATTAAGTTGTCCATGCGTCAAATTCTGTCTGCAGGGTCGAGCAAACTCGGCATGAATACCAAATAGTCTCAGAGGCTGGCTGCGAAACGTCCGAAGACGGATATCCGTGTGCATTCGTCGTGAATTCCACGACTCTCGCCGCTTCCATCCTCGTGAATTCCCTGAGAATTCCTTGCCAGTCATCGAGCATCGACCCAACACATTGTCGTGCGCCCACGATTTCCCGCGAGTCGACAAATTGAGCGACTTGGTTGCATTATCTTTTTGATCGACGAGCCACGTCCCCTCCATTAACGTGTTCGCCAATTCGTCCGCGGAGCACCCGCTTCTCTGCTCCATTTCTCTCGTCATTTCCCGTGCCATTTGAATCCTCGAGTTACGCTGCATTGGTCAACTGTGCCTCGGTTCTACTTCCATTTCGCTTTTCCAGCTTTTCCAAGCGAATCCTTGTCCATCTTGCACGTGCCAGTAGCGTTTGGATCACTTCATTCTGCCGCTGTTTATTAGATGCTTTATGGATGAAGTGAGGTTACCTCGGCTATCTTTCGTGACAGAAGAGAATTTGTGTTTCTTTTTTAGGAGGCATTTGAAATGAGAATCGAAAATAAAAATTTCTTTTATGTATTTTTCGCTTTCAAGGGGAACATCATGTGCTGAAGTTGATGAATAATTTTTTAAATGGCAACAAATATGTGTTTCTAAATACCTATTTCTGCAGTCTGTTTTATAATGAATAACTCACGCTAACTCACACAACGTAAAGGATTAAAACTGTTCTACTCCTACGGTTAAAAAGAAACAATGAATTTTAACACTATAACAATGGATTTCAATATTAAAATAATCTATATACTGTTGGTACATTTGCAATGTAATTCGAAGGATTAGATGCAGTCTCGGGGGAACCAGTGATCTATGTCTGACTGCATACCGAACATTTCTACTTACTGGTCGTACCCAGACAGGCTCCCTTCCCACCTTTCTATGTACCTACCTTCCCATTCCTTTCTACCAACTATTCTTCCGTTACAATCTGGTTGTTCACTGCATATGCTCGTTCCACTTGCCAAGAAATTTGACGGCAGACCCTTCAACCTCTCTTCGTTCCCCACAAGAACTGAGACGCGAGCGTCTCTCGTGCAGGGAACAATTATTCCTTTTCATAAATTGTAAGCCGGCGATAATTGCAACGGGGCAAGAGAAATGACGGCGTGACAAGGAAAAACTCCGCCCCGACAAGCATTTCCGATCCCTGGCACCCTCGTTACCCGTGTTTTTCCGAGAATCCTGGCGAGAGGTCGTCTCGCAGCGGCGTTTCGCGTTCTTCCCCGGACAAAAATCGTACAGTGTAAATAGCGAGCGCGCATCGAGAGGAGCCCCGGGAAGGAGGTGATAAAGGATGGCTGAGCGTTTCTTTCCTCCTTCGACCTGGCTAGAGCGATTCGCGCGCTTCTGGAGCCACGCTGGCGTTCGATTTTGCAACGTCTGGCTCGTCAATAACGTATTTACTCGCTGGAAATTCGGGGGAGGGAGGGGAAAAGGCAGAAACAACAGGCGAGAGGCAGAGAGACGGGCACTCGAGAGTTTAGTTTCCTTCGCTCTTTTCCATCGCTTCGGTATCCATTCCAGCCACCTTTCCCTCCCCCGCGCCCGCGATCGGGCGTGGTCCGCACTCCATTTCATGGACACATTTACACGTACGCTGATCGTGCGTCGTTCACCGTGTATCAAAGCGCGATGCACTTTTCGTGTTGCGTCTCTTCCCTTCATCTTTCCGTTTCTTCTCGCCGATCCACCCTCGCGCTCGCCGCGAATCAGAGGCGCCGTTTTTAGCGACACCAGACTGATGGTGACGTCCATTTTACGTAGACCGAACATCAACGGATGTCGCCGGTTAAGCCCTCAAAGCGAGAATTAATCTCGGGCAAGAAATTAAGCCCGCGGTCGATACTGCTGGCCAAACATTGTCGCAATTATTAAAGCGTTTTGGGAGATACTTGCTCCAGATTTTGGGGAATTCTTGGTCGACTTCGGAGTTGGAACCGTAGAGTCCAGGAATAGATCCAGTAATCTCTGAGATATTTTTGGTACCGTAAATGCTGTAACTATGAAGGGGCTGCTATGACATCATTTCTTTTTGAAGAGAATACAGCTTAATTTATACACAAAAGGGTGTATATCTTGATTTTTAAATTTAACGTTTCTTTAAATTAGAAAAAAATCATAAAATTAACCCTATTTTCCGATCTGTCAAAGGTATGCAACACCTTATGTGGAACTGAGATACGGGTTGCTTTAGAGTACAGTACTTAGACGAACAAGGTAAACTGAAGCCCATTTATATTGAAGCATTTTACACAACTGATTTCAGAACCTTCGAATTTTCAAATTACTTTCATGAATTTTCATTACCTTTGTATTAAATTTGAGATTCGTTGGGCGAAGATATTATGAGCCACAGTTTAAAGTCCCAGTGCCAAGATATGAATAAATAATTGCGCCATATTTGTACGCCTGGGTTCGTATAATGTGGCAGTGCGGGATAACGACTAGATAAATCCGCATTAACTGCTGTAAAACATTTATCTACAAAAATTGCTTGTAATTATCTTTTTCCCTCGTAACAGAAAGTTTGTTCCGCGAGCCAGTTTCAGTGGATTAGTTTCGAACTGCACGTTTCGCCTGCGCTATTTTTATTTTTGCCCGTGCGATCGTCGCGATGCGATACGTTTTTGCGGCCGGTGAAAAAACGTGCACCCGAAGCCAGCATTAAAATTTTCGTAGATCTTCCACCATCGTGTGTCACATGCGTTACAGCCTCGCTGGAGAGCTCTTAAACGCGCGCGCAAAGTACGCGATAAATCGATAACCGTCAACGGCTGCCAGTATTCGTGAACGATGCGACCAATAACACAGCGAAAAAGAGACGGCACGGAGGTAGGAAAATGAAGTTAACTTAGCCATGAAGTATTCTGAGCAATTTCATTCTATTTTTCTTCTTTATATCGGTACACTTATCAGGGTTCTTTTTTCACTAAATAATAGGGTGAGTCAGAAATTCTTGTTCAGTTTATACACGTTTGCCTAATTTATTCGTTCTATAAAAATTCATACAATGAACGGCAGCTTTTAAAGTAATTCCTCGATTCATCCTTGGGCTCTGCAGTTAAAAAAGAAAGCAGGAGACCGTAAACTGAGCAAGGGATAACAACTCACTCTAGTTAAATCATTGGTAAACTGTTCGTTCTATGCAAAACTATCGTCAACAAAAATTGCTTGATATCGAGGGAATTTGGAATACAATAATTACTTCACTGCTATTTTACTTTCAAATCCTGATATGAAAAACATCCTGCATTTTTATATGGAATACCCAACGTTTCGTTTTAAAATTCAGAAGAATATCGATTACTGAGTGGAACACTATCGAGATATACGAACGAAAAACCACTAGTTACGTCCATATTTTCTGTGGCAACGAATAATAGATCAACGTTCCACATTCAAATAATCGATTGATAATACCTTCAGGGGTCCGATTGATTGAATCATCATTGGAGACTAAATTGAAGCTGTCTTGTATTTCACCGTGTATCGATGTATTCAGGATGCTGCGAGCGAATAGCAGCGCGCAATAATTTCGAATGGGGCCATTGTCTAATTGGTCGCGTGCAATTAATTATCAGAAGGGATAACGCAAATAATTTTCGAGGCCCCTCGGCCTTTCGTTTTAGCTGATTATTATCGCGACCGGCCGTGATAAATACAGGGTGACGCAGGATGCGACAGCGATGTCATGCAGTTACAGCTTTCGCGATTAACGATCGCCTGTGTATTGTGTCGCACAAATATCGCATCTATCGTGCCTGCTGGACGGAGATTCTATTATATTAGCGCCGCCGAAGTTCCTAGTTGGAAGCATCGGCTTATATACGTTTACGCAATGCCGTAACACGCTTCGAAAACTTTCAAGCTTCGGAACTTATTGACGCGTCCGTGATCGAATTAGCCTAGGCGATCACGCGTGTGTCTCGCTTAGTGAAATTCAGTCGGGCCGCGCGATTAAAGAGTTGCATTGTAAACGGTTCACATGGGTGGGAGTGTTGTAACATTCGAAATGCATTGTTGAACGTGTACGTTGGAGTGAACGTGTGCGCTACGTGGATTGTTTAATAAATAAGGGGTGACATTTTAGAAAATATTTAAAGTATGGTGTTGTAATTTAAGGTACATTGTCTTTCTGTAGAGGAAGATCTACTTGCATTGTTGTCTCCTCGAGACAATGAGTTTGTGTTAATTTTACTACGTAGCAAACATTAACATCAGCTTTGCTTTCATTAAATGCATTAAATTATTCTGATAAAAATATATGTCGTATTGAATTTTTTCTGTGATATTGAACTTGGTCTTCTGCACGTTTCTGCATCGTTAACGATTCTGGCAGATGGAAATTGAATGACAGCTTGCCTCCTTTCTGGTATACATTTTTCAGTGTGGCTGACATCTTGGCAACTAGGTATAATGCAATTCAGACCGAACTCATCTATCTGGAGCTACGTAATCTCGGTGCCAAATATTCAAAGTAAAATTCGCTGAATTGCAATTTCGCTGGATCCACCTAGAAAGGTGTGTTTTACGCTTGTGTCCTAGTTTATCGAATAACCCTGGTATTTTTATAAATCTCTAGTAAATAGAGATGTTTGACAGGAGTTAATAAACATGATACCTCTTCTTCAATAACAGGAAATCAAAATACTGACATTCATTTCCACCGGTGCGCACAAACAACGTTATTAATTGGAAGGTTTTTCCATGTTTGTCGATCTTTTCTCCCGTTTAACGTTTGCAGTATATATTTCTACATCCGTTGCGAGGTGGAACGTAACCAAACGCGCACAGCTTCGAAATTTGTGCATCCAAGTTCGGGCAAATTTCCGTCGCTCCCGCGCTGTTACGTTAAACAGTAACAACTGCTGGGTTGTACCTCGCGTTCGTACCTAGTACTCGTAATTATCTGAGTCAGTTAAACGTAGTCACTTCGGTTTGACTGAACTCGAACAGTGTGTCCTGAAATCTTGATGAAGCAGTCGAGGTACAGAAGGCATTTTACGTAAATCGACGCGAACGAACGCAAAAATTGGAGGCTCAAATCATCAGAAGTTTGTGAAAATAAATGACTAAATAAGAACTCCTTCGTTAAATGAATTTTAATTTAATTTTAACGTTAATCGGATATCTGAATGGAAGACTTCTTGACGAAACGTTGCAGAAGCAATAAATTCGTTAACGATATCAGCCAGCATTTCATCATCATGGCCGCATCATTGGAACAATAACTGTAGATCCAAATTGGCGAGATCGCTGAACCATTCGCAGCCCTTAGAACGAGAGAGTTCGCGGAAGAAGGGGAGCAATTATTACATCCGAACGCGATTTCAAAGGAGTCGAGAGGATCGAACAGTTTTATCTAAATCCACTTTGCGCAAGAAATCGAGAGACTGTTTGAGAAAGTGAAGCCTCTTAATCGGGGAAACGAAAGAAGGAGCAGTTTCACGCGAGCAATTACAAACAAACGGCGGGCAATCGTTTCGAACAATCAAGAGAGGAGGAGAAATGCAATTACCAAGATTTCTCCTGATTCAGAAAAAAGGGGAGTTGAAATTATTTTATCTAAATCTATTAATCTTTTACGGAAAAGACGACCCTTAAACTTTCAAGCAGGTTTCATCTGAAAACTCTAAGGGACATGGGAAAATTAAAAACCTCAGTTAGGTTTTTAACTCGATTTTAGGGTAAATTGAATTCTTTATTGAATAACCTATTTAAATTATGGACCTACCCTTTTATTTGTACCACGAAATAGGTAACAGAGGTATTAGGATTATATTCTCTGAATGAATAGTTGGGGGTCGACCAGCAGAAATCAGTGAGTTTTTGGTAAACCAAAGAGGGTTGAAGGAGTCGAGCCGTTTACCATAGAGACGTCACTGCTCGGTATACGGCACCGACGAGGATTAAACTCCGTTCACAGTCCCGCACTGCTAACCCTTTCGAATCTGCATGAAATTAACGAGAAGTTTACCGACCAACCTCCATCCCGCTTGCAGAGAAAGTTACCCAGGAGCTTACAGCAATGCAGGAGGAAATAAGCGCACACGTGCATCACGTCTAGGCACGAGTTTTTCGATAAAATGCATCAGCAGTCGCTCGCGTTTTTCGTTGTCTCGGTAAGCTGCTTACGCGACAATATACGTACATTTACATGAGAATTTATTTAAACGAATGCTCGATATGTCTCGTCGTTGAATAAAATATTCTGGATAAGTTACAAATAACATTAACATTTACACGTTTGGTTAATTAATAGTCACTAAGATTTAGATGGTTTAGGCTGTATTTCATAAACTTGTATACCAAGGGGTTTTTCCCGTTAATTATAATAATAATAATAATAATAATAATAATAAGTCTGCGCATGCTCCTTTAAATTATACTGAGGTGATTATATCTGGTCACTTAATTAAAGTGGTATGGGTGTTAGTAAATTTAGTTACAAATTTTATAGAATTCAGATGTCAAATATAAATTGCAGTAAAGATCAGTAATGACAAAGGCAAAACTAGACTGAAGATGTGCACGCACATATGGGCTTTTTTCACAGTGGATTTTTAATATTAAATCAGAACATGTAATCGGTAAATATTAATAGTCAATATACATTGTAGGGTACTTTCCATACATTAAATTAAACTTTGGTACCAGATTAACAACAGAAAATGATAGCCCGTCAACTTTCCCTTGACAAACGGCCTGAAGAGTAAAAGGATTCAGTGAATCACTCACCACTGATAGTAGACGTGAAGAAATTTTTGTCTCGATACTCAGTTCCATTACACAGTGCTTTCAAAATCCACCATTGCTGTTCCACCGCACGCAACCTGAAATTCAGATGAAAGTATGTTAGATCTTTTATATACAGTATTGTAAAGATAGATACGGTATCTGTAGTCACGTTTTATAAACACGCGAAGGATATTCTTTTTAATAAATTTTATAAGAACTGAAGGGATACAAAAGATCTGTATGAAAAGCAGCATAATGTAACAACACGTTTGCACTTTAAAAGATTTAAAGGCATCGTGTATCGTTCTTTAGACCATAAACCATCATTTCGAGCACGTAATTTAAAAAAATGGTGACCTGTATTTGCCACAAGCACCGCGTAGGAACGTTTCCGTGGTTCTTTATTTCCACGATTTCGCGAGGCAGGCAATTTTGTGCGGGGCAAATTTTCACGATGCAATAATTCCGATGGAACGTACATTTAAAAAAGCACAGAGAACGAGAGAGAGAGAGAGAGAGAGAGAGAGAGAGAGAGAGAGAGAGAGAGAGAGAGAGAGAGAGAGCCAGTTGCAAGCCATTAGCAATTAAACTAATTAAAAGGAGTGTATTTTAAAAAAATTTCACCGCGTATAGAGACCACTGGGACATTCAAAATATGTCACGAAAGTGGTTCAACGCTGCAATATAATTAATTTAATACCTGCTATTGTACACTACTTCTCGTATCTTTAATTCATCGAGCAATAAATGTAAAATAAAATATTACGATAAAAGGAAATTGTCTGAACAAAATTTTCGTGCATCCCCAATTGCCATACGAAACAATCAAGGCTCCACGATATGGGACAGTACGATTGAAGGTGAGGAAGAAAAGCAGCGATACGCGAGAGGCAGCCGGGAACTTGAAGCAACATTAAAACGAACCTCTTCCGTGAATACTTCACCAAGTGAGCTTTTCAAGAGCCTCAGCCCTCTCCCTTCTTGCGCTTGATTAACGCTAGATTTGATGGAGGATGACAAATTTCTCATGGGGCCGTCATGCGCGACATTACGCCCTCCTTGACCCGGTATCTAGGCTGCGTCCTGCAGGGCACTCTGCCAGCAAATTTCAGGCTGGGGGATTTTCCAAGGAAATTATAATGCAGTTAGGAGGACGTGACATCGGACCAGGGCGCCTCACCTTTCAAGAAGTAGTCGAGAGACGCCTCCGCCGGGGTTCACGGCAAAAAGAGGTAGCTCGTCTATTTTCGAAGTGGCGAGAAAAGAACGATGGAGGGTGGGGAAGAGGAGAACTAAGACTGAGGAGCTTACGTTTCGGCAACTTCCGGGGTTGTGAGCGTGCCGAGTACGAGGAACAGTCCCTTTCGTATTTGGAGCTGCGAGAAAGCTTTGCAACCAAGCCCCCTCTCCTCATGTTCTCTCCTGAATATTAACCGTTGCTGCAAGTTTCGCGCGTATAATGGGTGCTGAGCTGATAAATATTTCCTTTTACGAATTTCCATCTTCTGGGGAAGATGTGTCGTTCTCACATGTGGAAATAGGTGTGGGCCAGGAGTGACTAGTAGGTTCGTTAAATTAACGGATTTTAGTTAACATTTTCTTGGTTACTATTTGTTGACTACTTGTCTTATTATATGATGTATAATATCTACATGCGTTTCAATGAAATGTATGAATTTTTCCATTATTTCCATTATTCCACACTCCATTGTGTTTTGTTAAATTATTTTTTTAAATATATTGGCAGAATTTTCGTGGAAATTCGAGGAATAAACAGATATTTCAGAAACAATGTTTCATTTTATTAAGGATGCTTTAATTCGTCGTCCGACAATGCATATAGAAATTTCTAAAAGCAGTAAATGAATTTATAAAAAAAGGTTGTGAATTAATAAAGATAAAGGATACTGTTGTTTTACTTATTCGCAATGCCCAAAAGGGTAACATTAATTGGGTTTATATGAAACACGTACTTCGTAAAATAAATTTACTTTTTATATATGCAAGTATTCTGCTCACGACAATAAAAATACTCCTACTGCTACGAATTTATTTCGAGTAAAATACAATGTACGTTCGATTTGAGGCACAAACGCAGTACAGCGTGTATATTTATTCCAGCAGACACAATTGCACCAGAAAATAAAAATGTAACTTCTGTATAATTCATCAATCGATTGATTACACGACCTCGATTTTACTCAAGGTAGCGATTATAAGCAGATTTACAGCTCTCTTTCTGTTTAAAAAAATGTCGATTCTGACGTACTCGATCGATGCATGTGATGAAAACTTTCACTTTAGAATGAAATTCGAGATAGATTAATCAGCGGTTAATACGTATCAATTTGCTGGATTTTCACAAAGCATTCGCTGTTTTTAGCATAATTTAATTAACGAGAAATTCGTGGCCAAAGCCGCTGTGAATTAAACGACGCAGAACATTTCTGAAATACATTGGCAAAACACCAAAACTTCATGCGGTACCGAAACAAGTAAAATTGCAGGAATTTCACGTCTTCACAAATCGAAATATTCATCAACTATAATAATTCGTTAATTTATCTGTTATAAATTCGTCCAATTAACTTCCTAGCATTCATTCAATTTCCTTTTAAAAATATAGACATTATAGTCCTATTGACACCAGCAAATCTCACAATGAATATAATCTCGACGAGAGAACAAATCGTGATTCAAACAATTCGACATAACTCACCATTTCTCATTTAAATCCAATATTCAAGGAAGAAATGTAAAACCATTACCATATAACTGTTCCGCGCGTGCAGTTGAAACGTTTATTAAAAAATATGTGGCCGCATATCTCTGGCTTTACGGTGATAACGGCGAACAATTACAAACTTGAAGTTCGCAACGTTTCTCTCTTGAGCAACTGAAAACCACAGTTTACTCGTGAGCGTCATAGTCTGACTACAAGGATCTGCTTCTACTGTTACGATCCACATATACGTTACACATAAACTATCCAGGATGTTTGCCCGCTGCCTTCCTCCCTTTCGCGACCACACGCCAACCGCGTGTTGCTTTCAGAGACTCTGATAGCGCAAAGATTTAAAGACAGCTCCTGTTATTGCGGTATCGAGATTCCTTTATGAAGTTGTACATTTCCAGGAAAAATAACTCCCTGCGGAGGGATGTTATGTGTTACAGCTTGCCCGTATCATTGTTTACCAGAACAATCTGCGCAATTACGCCCCGGCATGTTTTCACAGGATATTGTGCAAGGAATGCTCCGCGGAAATGAAAACGCGATACTAATTTGAATCGTCGGAAGTATTTTTCAAAGCGTACGCAACGTTCGTTTGTTTTTCTACGTGTTTGTATAGGAAAAACCTGATCATTTTTGCATGAAAGTTTCACGGACAGATGACAGTTTGACAATCTGAGTGGACGCTTGGCAATGTGATGCATCGTGGCAGTTGATAAAGTGAATGATAAAGTGATAAATTTGTGGTCTAGGTTTGGCTTGCGTCAAGTTCCATGTATGTTTCTGATGGAAATGAAATGTCTCGCGGTGAAAATGCATGTAACTTTTATAAAATTGATAAATTCTTATGACATGCATAAGTAAGGTTTTGGTGAAGCGTTATTTCCTGTATACACCGTGACGCTTTTATCTCGGTTCTTATTAATTTTTATACTGCTAGCCAACGTGGACTAATCCTGCAAAAGTTTAGAATAATAAAGTATTTTTTTATTACACTTATTGGTTTATTACAAAATAATGTTTTAAGCTTTCACTAAGGGGTGCTCTCATAATTTTGGTCAGCAATGTATCTCTGTTTCCTATGATGTCTGACCATTCCCGCTTTGCACTACTTACGCAGTAGCACACTGGCATCGTTTCGGTTGTCTATTGTATATTTACAATATTGCTCAAGATATTTAGTTCAATTTTTTAATACACAATATTATCCCTCAATACTCTTTGTTAACAATATGACAAACATCAATAATTTTATCACATTATCCGTAAACTATAATATTCAATAATTCTATCAAGGAATTCTTCCAAAAACATAAGTAGAATGTGACGAGAGAGATTTATTCTCAAGTTTCTACCACTTTCTTCACATTCGCAGGCCAACAAAAGAAAAAACGACAGTTGAGACATCATAAATGCTGCAAAATTAGTTTCGTACAATTTCTCTACACACTAACCCTTAAAAAAATAGAAGCTAAGTAGCGTCGCCATTTCAGGCGTTCGTACATTAGTTGTTTCCTTTAAACCTGCTAACCGTACGACAAATTTCCACCCTGCGGGCACTGGCTGCTCCGCCATGAACGTCTGATTTCTCTTGATTCACCTGCCCCTTGCCCCGTGAAAGGCAACAACACGCCAACATGTTTACGCTTCGCCTTCGCCCTACGTCACGAACGCTGCAAAAGCTTTCGAAGCTCGCTTGGTGGCGATACACGCGTCCTGAATAAATTCATCGCGTCACTGTGCACCTTTGACAACAACGTTTCCACGGGAACTTCCGTTTCCCAACTGAATACGATTTTTGACCGCGCCAACCGCATAATTACTTGCGAAGAATTTCATTTCCATGACCACAGACAGAAACACGTTTGGTATTTCAAGCGTGGTTCTTAGACTCATCTGTTATTTTGAAATAATATTTAAGGCGAAGCTTTATCGATATAACAACACGGAGTATTAAATTTCTGAAAATTACTATCTACCTTAATATGCTTCTCTGTATAATAATTTCAGCGGAAGCAGCTTCTACGGTTTCGTTCCCTTCGTATAGTAATTAAGAAAATAAATTGTTTCAGGAAATAGTATTGTGCACCCTTTTGTCGAGACCCTTCAAAGCAACTTGCAATTTACATCGTTGAAATTTATTATGAATACACCATTTTTGTGTCTCAACAAAGTCTGTGTTAATGTAATTTCTCTTCTTTGGAGATGTATCATATGTTGCATAAATTTTAAAAAGGTATCTAGTTCGTTTCGAAAACTGTGAAACAAATCATATCTCTGTTTTAGGAATGCACTCGAATTCGTGTTATAAATCATCTGGGCAATTGGTGAGAATTTGAAAATCCTCGTTAAAAGTTTTTCACGTCATAGAAGCAGTACGCTTTCGCAGCAGTGCCCTCTTGTTACTTTAGAAAACTTCTCCTTAAGCGTTGTTTAACGATTCTCGTCTCCGGAAACGCAGCAAGCTCAATCCACGGTTCCTTGCTCGATCAATGTGCTCGTTTCGGTTAAAATGTCTTCTTTTCAACATAGAGTAAGAAACGCTATTCAAGGAAGTCGTACACCGACACGTTCCCAAGTTTCATCCTCTTTAGCTCATGATTACGCGGAGTAAAAGTTTTACACGCGGCTCTCGGAAGCTCTAATACTTCCACAGTAACCAATTTGTTTTAGTACTCTCCAAGATACTGTTCTTACGCGCCGAGAAACCTTGCTGATAAAATGAAGAACGCCGTTATTGATAAATAAATGCACAATTTTCCATCGATAGAGAAGGAAACACAATAGACATTTCCCATAAAAATTACTCAAACTGAGCCAGTTACAAACTTCCCCCTAAAATGTTATTTCCTCCATTGCTGGTCTCCATCGTTCACCTCGTTGATTTGTTCCGTAACGAAATTAGTAACCAATCGTTTACATCCACTTTCACCAGCAACAGAACCTCGTTCGGCCACAAATCGGAGAACATCGAAACGCGATCGAAGATCGTGCTCGATGGAAGCAAATGTAACCTCGGAGAAGTCAGAACCGTAGCAGCTCGAGTATCCAATTCTAAGACGACGCAACCATTTCATCCAGCGATTGGTCGAATCTTTCCCGCGCGATTGCGTTCTATCCAGAGTACAATAGCTAAGAAGCACTCGATACCCTTCCCACCGGGGCAAGATATTCAAAGGGATCGCCTTTCGCCGACGGTTCCGCGTTTTTCACGCGGAAATGGGTTTCGTATTTTTCTATCGAAATCACTGGGGTAGGTCGAGCCCTTTAGGGGCTCACCCTCTGAAATGCCGTTTCCTGCGCCCTTCCCACCGCCTCGGTACACACTCCTTTCCTTTCCCAGCCGCCCTTCTCCCGCGACTGGCGAAACCGTGCTGAAGGATGAAAGTCGCCCAGAGCCATTTGCTCGCGCGCTTTGGCAAATTGTACGTTGTACCTGGAGGTCTGTCGCCAGGCCGTGTGTACAAAGTACAATTTCTAGTCGTCACGTACGCCACGCATACGCGCGGAAAATTATTCTCGGCGCGGGGAATATACGTGGCCGGGCGTTTGTTAGCCGTGCCTCGCGCTGCCACACGTGGCGACACGACTAATGATCCTTTCACCCCCTTGGAAAATTACTGTTCCGACGCGACCGCGCCTCACCCGCCGTCTGGGGGCGATAGAGATCGTTTTTCTATTACGATCACGGCCAGTGGGGCTTCCCTCGATAATCGCGATTACGGAATCGCGCCGAGGCGATTCGAATCGTTGCGTGGGAAAAATTAACTTCTGATGCTCACCTCGACGTTATAACCAGGTGTTAAAATATGTTTAATGTTGGTGGGTGATATTGAACACTTTGGAAATGGAGTGTGGATATGAATAGTGTGCTGCTTGGAAGATGGAGAGAGAATAGGGTGAAGGAGACTGCATGCTTCAGATGTGAATGTTTAGGGAGAGATATTGAGTGGTGGTTTACGTCGAGTCTCTTACACTGGCTCGCGAATCTGTGACTGTTAGTGAGTTTAACTTATTACTGAAACTCGACGTCATTTGTTTACGATTTCTTGAACGCTTCACGCCCGAGCGTTCCCTTCATCCCTGCAGCTGACATTTCACATTTCATTACCTCCTGACTTTCAGAGTACGTTATAATTTCAAGAAATTGCAATGGGTTCGAGTAATACAGCAGAAGTCTTGGTTTCTAGAGTGTTTATTATAGAGTATTATTAATAATCTTTGTAACAGTACTTAGTCAATTTTTCTTTATTCAACACCCTCGACAAGTTTGTGCACTCATGCCTCTTGAATCCTTTCTACAATAACTAGAACGTTTACCATAACTAACCATAACCGTTTACCATTTACCGAAAAATAAACATTACTGTAGATGTACTTATTCTTTGCTTCGTTCCATGCATATTAAGGGAATCACCCTTACCTCTCCCTACCTTGGCGGACGAAAAATTATTCAAGCTTTGGGAATTTTTTCAAACAAAACCATTAGATATATTTACTTTCAGCTTTGTGGCTTAATCCAGAGTAATAGTACTTCAAACAGAGCGCCTTACAAAAATGATATGCGCATGGTTAGCACAAAATCAGCCGTTATAGTTGTCTGAAATAGAAAATTTAAAATTTTGTATAATCTGTATGAGTGTGGCTATCGTCTGAACTAGATTAAATGAGAAATACTGAAAAGTAAAAAAAATGGTAGCATCTAAAACAAACATCGATTTCTGCAAAAAATTCGCTGTTTTTTTAAGTCGCAAAGATCTAATTTTGCAAATACCAACTTAATTTTAGTAACAACGAGAATGGGACATTTACTGAAGTTTGAAGTAAATCAGGGGATTAGTTTTTGAGATATCATGCTAACCAATTCGAAAAACATCGTTTTGAGAAAGACGCGTTTAAAGTTTTAGGTACCGTTTTCTTTTTAAATAATTTTTTTTAAATGTTGCCTAAATATGCACAAATATAGACATAAAGTTTTTAATTACTATAATTTGAGGGATTCTCTTAAAAAAATTCCAAATATCCCAGGCCCCTTAATGCTACTACTTAGTTAAATAAAAATTCACCCCCTGCAATCTTCGAAATATTTGCTGATTCACATTCAAATAATATCCGCCACAGGAAGCCGTCTTCCTCATTATTATTCCAAAGGAGCGCACATTACTCGACGCAAAATTACGTATGACAATTTACGAGCATGCAATCATGATTCACGAGAGAAACGAGTGCTTTTCAATGTTGAGTAATTCCTGCCCCTCAAAATGCCCGTTCGAGCAAATGTCCATTACCGTTCCACTGTCCTCGTGGAAACGTTCGTAATTTCTGACAAGAAGCACAGAACACACCCATTCAATCTATTCGCGGTCGGAATTGCGCATGAATAGGATCCCGTGTTGTTATTTTTCCCCCGAATCTGAGAAATAATGCTTTCATTTAATCCGGTGGAAAATCCTTTCATCGGCCACCAACCGCTTCCCCCGTTTCATTACTCGATTATGATGCACGTCACGGAGTACTTTAATGGCACTGTTCACCGTGTATTTGCACGCGCACACGTGTGTGCGTGGACATATATGTTAAATGCAGGGCTAGGGGCGTGTAACAGTTTTCAATGGAAAGCTCAGATCGATACCACCCAGCGGAAATAAGTTACTGTGACACATCCGCGGAAGCGCTGTTAATGTCGCGGGTTAAACTGAATGCAGGCGATTTCAAAGCGTAACATTGCCGTAGGTGTACATTAAAATCCACGAGTTCCCACCGAGATTCATCAAATGTCGTGACCCGACAAACGACTACAATATGCGTCGCGCAGAATCGATTGCCACCGTTTCGTATCGAACATCAGAATAATCAAACTCGTGGGACGATAACGAAAAAAAAAAAGCCGAGGCAGATTTGCAGGCAGTGTCGTGGGCCAGGAAGGAAGGCTCGCGTAAATTTCAAACAATTTGTGGTTTTGCTGCAGAAATCCTCGTAATACATAATTTACAAAAAGGGAAGTACGTAGTGCGGGGCTTTCCGCAGCGTCGCTGAATGTGTGCTTTTGTTTTTCAAATTACAAGTGCTTTATGTGAACAAAAATATGCCATTGCTGGAGGTATGTGGTTGCTTTCCATGGGTCTCAAATTTGGAAGAACTTTATTTTCGAAATGCTCTGGTTCCACCATTTGAATATACAAGAAGTAAAAAATAAATATTTTCAGTTTTCTGCCTTGTTTTTTCAGCTGCTTGCTTCATTAAGTTATTTTATTATTTATTATAGAGTTACCTCAAGTTTAATTACATCAAGTTTTAGACTAACTCGGTTACTCTTTTTTATCATTTCAAGTAAAAAAATTTCCAGCATCATAGGCCACCTCATTTAGCAAATTCGAAACGAATATACGAAGAGTAGCATTAGCAACAAAGGCAAGTCTTCTGCATTAATTTCGAAAATACGCCTGCGAATCTGCATATTCAAATACGAGCTTCAACGAAAGGGCGGTGTCCTCAAATTATTTGAACGAAGCGAGTGTAAACCGTTAGATTGCGAAGCAACAAGCACGGGAATGGGAGTCGTCTGTTTGCCGATTCGTTTCAGTTAATTTGCCGCCACTTTATTCAGGCTCAAGGGAAACACGAAAGAAAAACAGTGGACGGTGGCGAGTCATTAAAAGGAAAAAACCACGGTTGAGCCAGCGTCGACATCCGACATGATGCAAAATAAATAAAAAGAAAAACACGCGACAGAAAGTTTACTCGTACTGGCAGTAATACAAGTAGCACTTTGCAAAATTAATTCCAGCGAATACTTGTGCACGTGCGAGCTTCCATCGACGATTTCGCCGGAAATTTTAAGCGCATCTCGCGCGGAAATTTTCAGGCGAAGCAGGCAGAAAACCCGACGAAAACGTTTTATCTTGTCGCGGGTTTTCCATGCTGTACAGGCCGCGTGAAACCCGTGCAAGACCAGCAAAGATCCGTCCTCGTCCCTGTACATTTTCATTTGATCCACCCCTACCCTCCCTCCTTTCCTCCTTTCTACCCTTTCATTTCACTTTCTTTGTGCTATCTTCCCGTTCCCACCCCGTCGCTTCCTTCCCACCTTCGCTATCTTCCTCGTCATTTATCATGCCCCGCGTGCCTTGATGTTCCGTTCTGTTCCCTATGATTCTTCTTGCCAGAGCTGGTACACGTCGCGATAAAATGTTGATCTGTCTGTGAATTTTTTGTCGACTTGTACGGTGTATTGCGAAATTATTGGCGGCGATTTGTTCGATTCAAGTGTTTCGTTTGGTATTGTGTTTTCATGTAATCAACTGATTTAAGGATGTAGAATTTAAGGATGTAGAGTTTTGACCTTGTGATCTACCGAGATAGCCTTCATACTCGTGTAGTGTGGGGAAATTTTGGAGAAAGAGTTTGGAGAATAGAGGTTTTACAGTTTGAAATGTTAAAAACACCCTAAGAGTTATAGAGCTTGAAACATTTTTATTTACATTTAATACGGAATACCTAGAAAGATGTGTGTCTATGAGGCAATTGCACGTGAACCAGCAATAAAGTTACTTTGTATATCAAGCGATCTATGCCTGATATCTCATCATGTATGCGCGTAAATAGCACGTAAATACATATTGCTAAATTTCGCGTTATTAAAGCGTTAGAAAATATATGACTCAATTTAAAGGAATATCGATTATCTTGAATAAATTTATTAAAAAGGACGTTCTTGTAGAAAAAAAGCTTCTATCATCTTCCTCACTTTTAAACTCAATAACGTGATTCTCATTGCTCTCTCATGAGTTCAGATCGTAAATAAAAATATTCATATTTGCACCTTCAAGCTTACCACCCCATCAATATAATATAATCCATTATCAGCTGAAAGAAATCTTCAAATAGGATGGAATATATTTCGATGATCAATCTTTCGAAACAGTATTTCCTGTCTCTTCCTGCAACTGTCGCAGTTTCGAAGCTAGAAGGAGAAATAAGAAGCACGAGGAAAAGAGGAACGTTTCATTTGTTCTTGACTTGTTACGATTTCGAAGCCAGCTCACGTTACTTCGTAGCCGTTCAATGAACGTAAGCTGATGTCAAGACGTTCAAGAATCCAGCTCTACTTCAGGCGAGCCGCAATTATATGTATTCCGAAGGGATTTCCGATGAACAGGCTTTCGGCATCCGCGGTGTGAACGGCAGGGGAAAAGAACGAAGGAAAGCAAAGGAAATTCCAATGTGTTCTTGGCACACCAGCGAGGGCGAAGTAGTTTGGAATTTTCGCTGTTCCAGCCAACGAGCGAAACATAGAGGAGACGAGAGGAATTGAGACGAAGATAACCGACGTATGAGATCCTTACATTTTTTAATTTAAATTCTTCAAATGTATAACCGTCTGCAGAATCTAACAACGAGTTTCCCCTCAGAATTCCAAGCAGAATACCGAGAAATGTAATCAGACTTGGCGGGACCCCCTGTTTTCTGCCGTTATGATTTATATTAAAAATTATGACTGCAACGTTTTGTTAAAAGTGGATGATATCTGTAATTAATACCTATGAAGAAGTAATAGAAGAGACACCATTATTTCTTAAGGAATTTGTAGGAATATGACTGCGGGAAGTGGGTAGTCGTTTTTTTAATTTTTTTGTGGTATCTCAGTTTGACGAGAGGTAAATGGAAACTATACAAAAATTCAAAAAAGTAACAAAATTACGCCAAGTACATGAAAAAGTCGAGGACGAAAAAAAAGTACTATCAAATAAATCACAAAAAAATAGAAGAAAATAATATAAATATAAGAAAAAGATTATGAATTACAAAAAATTAGAAGAAAGCAATATAAATCACAAAGAATTATCTCAGTTTGACGAGAGGTAAATGGAAATTGTCAACTTGTAAATATTTTATCGTTCACGCGTTTCAAAGTTCTTTCAATTGTTATAGTATTTATATAAATCACTTTAGTCCTAGTCTTCTCTAAGGTGTCTTAAGGTTAGACTTACTTCCTTCATATAGTGAGTGTAGAAACTATTCATACAGCCACCAATTTGAAATAAAACATTATACATATATCCATGTCAGTAATAAATTTCAACGGAAAAAGATGATTAATAAAAAATATTCTTAGATGTTTTTAGAATAGATTTTGTATAAACAAAATTTGATTCCCTTTAACAGTTACACAAATATTAACAAACGCAGATAAACGTGCGGAAATAGATGCACAGAAAGTATTCATGCAGTTAAATAAGGAATTACTAAACTATGGAAATAAACTAAATATTTAATATTCTAATAATTTTTGGGATTGCTTTTCGATTTTATAATAGTTTCGAACCTTCTTGGTATGAAAGTTACATCTATTAACTATAGTATTCTTGTTGGTAACTTTGAAGGTTCTCTTTAATCATCACTATACAGTATACACGTTAATCGTACATCAGTTCGATCCACAATCAGGTTCCTCAAACAAGTCGACAGCCTGGTCTGCACACGTCGCGTTGATACTACTGATCAATTTCAAAGTGCTACTCTATCTTGTGTGATGCAAACGACAGAACATAATCCCTACTTGCTCACTGTACTATTTCTATCGACACTCACCCCTTAAATCATCACCATCCCACCCCTCTAACCATAACCACACATCCTAAAGGCGCTTCATCTCACCCTTGAATCACCACCAAATTGCCCTCAGAAAAAGGGATCTCCAAACACCCTCGCCGACGCGACCAAGACGCATTCCGAGATTTTTAATATCCCTGTCAAGCCCTGCGGGCGACATTAATCGACGCTTAATAGAAATTTCGAAGAGCGATCAGTAACGAGCGTCGATTGGCCGCGCGGCGCTCAGCCAGACGCAGCCTCTAATATCGATTCCTCTTTTGTATTAAAAGCGAGGATGGGCGGCAGCGTTCATCGCCGAGATGAGGGCTAAACTTTGCCAGGGCGAAAAAACGTGCCCGGCCGATTTTTCATCGACGCGGTATCGATGCGACGAAGCAGTTTGCCTCGTTACACGCCCGTCAGCCGATGCCTGCCAGAGATTAAAATCCCGGGAAATTGTTAAATCACGAGCCCCTTTGACAGCGTCCTCCACTTGTAGGATAATAAAAGCCACGGCGGCGCTTTTAAAGGATGGAATTCTCTGGCGGCTGCCGCAAGGGGGGCTGCCAGTCGTTGAATTATGCGAGAATCCGATTCCAGCTTCTCCTCCGGCGGGAGGGGTATAGGATAAGCACAAAGAAGAATGTACAGGTACACGCGCAGAGAAATATAGGGAGGGTTGGAGGGCGGAACGGGGGAGAGGACCTTGTTCTACCCGTTTAGTTGGCACAACCGAATCAGCTTAGGCAAACGTTTGCGCTCGTTCCACAGACATCTCTGTCCCTTTCGTTAACACGCTGACCCCCTTTCACCTGGATAGGACCGCCGTTTGAAGTTCTACAATTTTAATCCCCAGTTTTCCGGGTTCCTTCGTTGCTCGCCGAGTGAATTGTTGCATCGCCACAAGGGGGTCAAGTGCCGTCAGCGAGCCCCCCCCCCCCAATGATCGCGTATACGGAAGCGAGTAGCTAGTAACGAATGCCATGGTTAACAGCGGTAAAATACTAACGTATGAATTGTGTGACCCTTATTGTGTATCGTTCCCATTTCCCCGTTTTGACATTCTCAGCCACTTTTTTATACGTTCGCTGAAACTTTGCTTTTTCTCCCTTCCCCCTGACTCCAGCAGCAGACCCACATTCAACGGAGTCGAGATGAAATGCTGGAGTTATGAAAGCCTTCGAGCTGTGCGTCGTAATTAAAATAATCCATTATTGATATTTATTAAACGAGAAATAACATGACAGGTGGGATTTTACAGGAATTTTTGTTTGAATGTTGACGAACATGTGTCAATTGTACATTGAATACCTTTCCATAAACGTGGTAATGGTAAAGCTTTCGATTTGTTGCATTCAGGGTGTGTCTGTGGAATATTTTATGCAAACGCAGCTTATTTTTGTCGATGCTTTTCTTTGTGATATAATGTTGGCAATCAATTTACAATTTTTCTGGTTCTTTTGGCCGGCTCTTGCTAAGGAAACTATTTTTCAACGGTCCTGAAGATTTTAGAGTCTCCAAGCGCTCGCTTCATTTATTACGGTCCTCGGAGGGTCCTTAGCGTCATGATGGTGATTCTTTCAAGTTTCTTGGTGATCTTATTTTGTCACATTTCTTCGCGCAGTTTCTTCCACGGTCGCGCTGAAGGAACACACCCTTGTAATATTAGAAAAAAATATTTCCCCTCTAACTACCCCAAAAAGTGTGAATAGCTCATTGCAGAATACTGAATTTCATTTGAAAAACAAATAAAACGATGGCAGTTAAAATGGATACTTTTCGATAATACAGAAGCACGGGAAATTAAATTAAATATCTCAGATTATCACATGACCACGTCAAACCAACTTTTCCTCAAACTTTACATAACAAGATTATCCTGGCACGAACTTCTTTAGAGTTGATTTAAAATCATTTCAGCTGTACCAAGTTTTTTTAATTATATCGGAAATTTCACTCGAAATTATTTTCTCTCGCATCAGTTTAACTTCGAGACCACGTGATCGTAGAATAAGATTCGCGCAGAAGTATAACATATTCCATTAGAGAGTTATTGTGTATTCTGAGAGAAACATACAAAGAAAAATAATGGAAAACAAATGCAGTGTTTAGAATTTATCTCTCCAGCTCACTTCATCGCGCTTCATGCCGAAGAAAATGAAACATACGATACGGTCGAGTTTAATTTTCTCAAACGAAATAGAATGGAGTTTCTACTTCAATGCCTTCTACCGTCCAGAGGGAACAAGTTTTCAAGCCTGGAACGAAGTTAACGGAGGAAACTTCCTGGTAGTATGATAAATATGGAAATCAGGCGACCCTGACGTAGCTTTGGATGCTACGAAACGGAAGAAAAATATGAGCCTTCGAGAAAAGAACGATGAATTTGGAAACACCCTATACACTTCCCAAACCATTACGCACGATTGATGTAATAAATAATGGAATCTTTTTTATTCACAATAGTGTAAACTCTTGGAATACACAATGTTGCAAAAATTATTATGCATTCTGTGCAACCACAGAACTGTAGCAATAAATGTATAGCAAAATGGCTGTAGGTTATTCGAAAATCTTTACTCCATCCACGAAGCAGCATTCTCTCCTACACAGTATTCTCAAATCCTGAAATAATAGCACAACTACAGCATCCATGACGATCTTGCAGCAATTACCAATTATCTGAAAATCTGCGAAGAAACCCCACATGCCAGAACGATCTAAACATCTACCCTCCAAATTCGCAGAAATGAGTCGACAAAGTATATTACATAAGCAAAATAGCTGCAATTTCCCTAATTTTAATGGCAGCCATGATTCCATAGAACGACCCTCTAATGCGCCCGTATTACATTATACTCGTACAAACGGGCCACAAATTAACAGGGATGGAATCGAAGGAATTCCTTGCTCTGAGGCAACATCGACATCATTATCATCCACATCCACCTCTATAGAGGTGGTCTCCAGGAAGCTTGGAATTTTCATTCCACCGTAGATTGCACGCTCAACCGACCTCCTGCACCCGCCTACGTAGCAGGCTTGCAGACGTTCGCGCGAGATGATACACAGATATTACCTATCCACCCCCATCCTGGAGGCCTGCGCTGCGGTCTGCAGAAGAGAGGCTCCAGAAACGAGGAACCGTCCGCTCTGGCTCGCAGGTGGATTTTAAATCAGCGCAACCGAGGCTTCTTCCTCTCTTTTTCCTCCCTCTGTTTTTTTTTTTCGGCTCATTCTTGCGGGCCAGCTTGCCAATTAAGCCTGACGTATTGAATTTGCGTACGAAACCCGCCGGCCCGTAAGCAATTTTAATCGATTCGAATTGGCCGCAAAATTCGACCCGATAATTGGCAAAATTTGGTCCCAGGCCAACTGGGCAGGTGGTGCAGCTCTATTTGGCTCAACGAAACGAACCTTCAGTTATATGGTATCAGCGAATCTGTGTGTTTGCGCAGTTGTGTATGTGGGTTAATTAGAGTACGTGTTATTTGATCGGATAGGATGGGTAGGGAGAGTATGATGTACGTAATTTTCATAGTGTGCTATATGGGCAAATTTTAATGCGAGTGAAGACTTTTTGATACGACTTCAGGTTGTAGAGATATTAAACGCAGAAGGCGGGATGAAACTGTCTGATGAACAGCCAAGTGTGTCTGGAAACTGTCCAGAGGAAGCAACTTATTCAGGCAGATGTGGGAGACTCTTTTGGAGGACATATTAGGAATCTACGTGAACGAGCAAGAGACATTTTGAGAAGAAAATGGAGCGCTGAACGCATGGAAGAGGAAGAGCTGTGTTAATAGCGAGAAGGTGAACTAGCAACGACTGAGACGAAGAGCAAAAGTTCTTGTTCTATTCATAACTTCTATCTTACTTTGAATCATTAGCACAACACAGTCTACAACTTTTGAATATACTCCATAGTCTAATAATTTCCTTAACATCTCACTAGCTACTGAAACTTAATTAACTGCGTCTCAAAGTTTTGCAAAATACCTTCCCTTGGATATCATCGATACTCCAATCGGTTATGTGCACATTCTGGAGATTAGAAAAGTAGTATCTTGTTGACAATGCTGGGGAGAAATTGGAAGCCCTTCGAAATAAATGCCGCGGTGACCTGATCGCCGTGTTTTGTACCATTGCCGAGTAATAGGATTTCAAGCCGATTTCAATTGATCCCGACGCATCGCGACAGTCGATCGCACTCCCGATAGTCAGACGGCTGCACTGAGCACGAGGAAATTGGTGTAATTCGGTCGCGGTCCGTTCCACGATCTCGCGTTATCGCCAGTTTCCGCTGAACTCCCTCCAGAAATGGCAACTCGATAATTCCACATGGATTTCTTCGTGCATGCCACAAAAAGTTCCGTCTGCATAAAGAACGCCAGACTCTTTGTTTCGTCTGAATGACTATGATACGTCTATCTTATCAGGCTTCAGCTGTTAATCCATCAGAGTTTATTCTGTATCGAGGACTGGGTTGACTTTAATCAAAATTGATGAACGTTTCGATCAATTCCTACTACTATGACTGACTATTATAAAAAATAAATTTGAGAGGTATTTCCGTGCGTACATTGTATTGCTATAGTGTGAATACACTAGAAGCTAAGAACTAAAATATTCAACGAGAATAAGCTTTTGAGAGTCAACTGTTTTTTATCGCTAATGATGAAAATTTTTTGATGCCTGCAATTTTCTATTTTTTGAGCATCGCAATAAATTCATACGGTAGAAAGCTTCAAGAACTGAAGCGTTATAATTAGAAAGCATTTGTAACAAAGGAAAGTCTTGTAACGCTTTGCTAAACTTGTATGTGTATGAAAAGTACAATCGCGAAGTTTATTAATACTGACTTAATAGCACCTTCTAGTCTATTTCCTACTATTCAAACCGTTCATAATTTTTAATATTTTTATAAATCAATATTTCAAATATTACATTTGTTTCGTTTTATTGAAATTAATTTTTAGGCAATATTTAATACTGTTAAAGCCAAAGAGAATTTTATGGTTCACGTTGCATTAAAATTTTTCAGTGCTTCATGCAACTGTCCAGATTATTTCGTAATCCTGAACATTGATTGTATTTTAATCCACTCACAAGAGTAGAAAAATGCACAGTGGCAAAATTCCTGTAAATGTAGAAACCACTGCGCTTCATCGTGTAACTGAACTGTAAGGAAAGCTTGTGGTTATAAAGTTAACCACTGCAAGCGTGAATAATAATCTAGTGAACGCAATTAATGATCATCTCGTTACTCAAGTTTTATCATCATTCCACCTGAAGTGGTAATGTCTGCTGTCGGAGAATATAAGTAATGACCACCCCATGCTTCAATTAAACGAATATGCCTAAAATTAAGAAAGCACTTCCCCTCATGCACGAATCTGCACGAAGTTTCATAATGAATGCATATCGATAAAGTATTTACACCGCGAAATCACATTTTTATGTAAATCATATTTTGAGTTTTCTCGTTAAATATTCACGAATATATATAAAAATATGCGACATTAATGAGATAAGCCTTAAATTTGCAAATGCAAATAAAATTCTCGTCGCGCCTAAATTGATAGAAAAATTCGGGACAGTAATTTTCAAAACATAGGCATATGGAATATTACTTTACAGTATTAATTTACCACACCACATTAAAGAAAACTGATAAACCGAAATAGTTTTTTTAAAACTGGCCAACACCGGCGATAAATTCAATAGCAGCTTTCAAAGGAGAGATAATTTCAAAAGAAATGGTTAAATTTGCTTAGAATTCCGAACCTGGACTTTAAATTTCAGTTCGGTGTCAAGTTCGTTTCAGTGTTAACCCATTTATTTTTTACTGATAACGCTAATTAGTCGGACGTCATACATATATTCTCACAGGCGAATCCCATAAGATACAGGATTCTTCTGTTATTCAATTGGTATAACCCATGAAAGTAGGTTATCCCTTTGAGAACCCAGAAGCATGAAATGTGAAACCTATGTTTCTGATACTGAACACGAACCCTTATTTACTGGAAGGTTTTCCTTGTCTCTTATTCGTTCTGGCCAATTACGTACACCCTACATCACAGCAAAATTCTTTTACGACTTCATTACACTTCTTCCACAAAGTATGCTATTCATATTGGAGATATTCCTCTTTGAAACAAACATCTTTTGAATTAATGCAAATTCTTTAGAAACCCCAGTATCAAAAGCAATCCAATAAATTTACAACTTTTCCATATCTCAAAATAGCCAACATTAAACTCAGAATTATTGGTGTTAATTATGATGGAACTAATTCCTCTCTAATAGCTGCAACATAATATTATACAGAGATAAGACCTTCACGAAATTCATTATCAAGACTCTTTCTCTAATCTTCGACTGCTGATAAATATTTTTCATACGTGAATTCCCTCTTGTCCCATTTCCTAAGATGAGGCACAGTTTCTGATATAATTTATATCACCACGGAATATATTCTAGAACGCTATGAAGTGCCATAAATTTACTATCAGAAAACAATGGAACGAATCAAATCCCATTAGACGAAATTTCATATTTATCAGAAATCAGGGCTGACTACAATCTCTCTACCTCGAGGCGAATCTCTCTTGCCTGAAGGGCTGTCTAGCGTGGATAATCTCTGTCAGAAGGGCCGAAATCCATCATGGAAACGAACATGCAGCGTTACAGGCAGAAAGCTTAATTGGTCCCAAGCTGTTGACTCTGCAGGAACATTATGCTGGATACCCTATTAACGACTACTGATCGCCTCTCTTCCAACGACTTTCGAAACGCCATCGTTAGTGGAACCTTCTAACAGAATAACAAGCTAATATTCCACCATCCAGCGAGATTGGGTTGGTTCGTCTTTCAGTTTGCGGGGGATTGTTCTCGTTGACGCTGAAAATCCCTCGCGGATACGTTCTCGTCAACTCCAAAGGAGATAGATCGCCGATGGCTGTCGAATCACTCTCCAGGAAGATGACGAAGATAAAGCTCTGCCTATAATCCAACGTTTTCGACCACGTACATTCTCTAAAATTCTTCTCCAGCCTGTATACTACTTGATGTATGACATATATTTACATTCCCATATATTTGCTATCAAAACATACTCTCCTATATCCAACAAGAATAAGCTCGAAAAATTCTCAAGTTCCTTATAGAATTATCGAGACGAAAATTATTCCACGAGTGGCGACAGAGTTCCAGCTAACGACGACAATGAAGAGCAGACCCATCCCTAAGTACAGTTCCCTAAATTTCAGTTTCAACAGTCACACCTTTCGAGTTGAGTTTAGTCGATTTTCTACGATTATACTCGAGCTCTGTTCATTGTGCACGAAACTTGGCCGAAAAACAGTTGTGCAAGACATTAACTATTAGTTTCCACGTGAAATGGGCTGGGGAACTTTGGGTCATGATTTGGGATTTCTTGTTCGTGAAACGAGGTGGTCCCTTTGTGTGTACAGATCAAGCGCGCATCCCAGGGCTTGGGTCAAAGCTCAGTCTGTTGGATCTGTACGATCCTTGGTTAGACCAGAAGATGGTGTCTGTACTCAAAGGGGTGCTATGTATGTTTTGGGGGTACTGGAGGAGTAAATAATCGTCTGATGTGCGGGTGAGAATATCAAGGCTAAGGTATACAACCTTGTGCTTGGGCGTAGTAGTAGTACGAATCTACGATAACTCAGGCGTCCCGGAATGTTGAATATAACGATGTTGTATTCGTGGGTACGAAAGTGTGCAAAATACTTTGTAGTTGGGGGTATGTGGTATACGAAAAAGTAAATAAAAAACCTTGATAAATGTAGATCCAAAGATAAATTTCTTTCTGAATTATAAAACACAGGTACATACCTATGTTTGGAATAATGTTTTCGCTATCACTTATTAAACTTTAAAATACTAAGGATGATAATGAAAATATACAGCTTGAGGTCTAGCACAAAATCTGAAGTAATCTTTTGTACAAAATATTGAATTTCATTTAACATCTGTTGTTCGATCCTTCACACCACAAGCGTACTTCGTACCACCACTCATTCTTCCAATATAACCTCGAGCTAACTTTTCATTTGATAAATTTAGCAACCACCACTAATGATTAAAGCACTCAACCCTCCATTAATCTAAATTGTGTGCTCATCGTTCCAAGATTATATCTAATAATTTACCTTACAGCCACCACATATTACAGACAAATATGTCACAATTCATCACCCCCGCCATTCAATTTCCCACTAATGTTTCCCGGAGGGAACTCCAGAGAACCAATCCTTCTCGAGCAGATATATCGAAGTGATAGTCACGAACGAGCCCATAAAAATCCTGCAAGTTTCGAACGGAGCCATAGCTGAGGCTACTCTGCTAGAAACGGCGCGAAGCTCCGAGCGTCTTCCTTTTTCATTCGGGGCCTGGCTACCGCGGAGGAATTAGAAAAGTAAACGGGGAAACGGATGCTGATGATTTATGGTCCGCCGCGAGACAGTGAGAAATTTTCAGCGTTTCTGTTTTCCGCGGAGTTACTTGCCCGCAATGAAAGATGGCCCGGCGCCCAGAAAGTGAAGTGATCACGAGGCGCTTGGGAAATCACGAAAACAATTCGCACTCCAGAGAGTAAAATAGATCGCCACTAAACCAACCAGCGTTTTGTTCCGCCCTGTCATTCCCCGATAAGTTGAGACGCGGATTGTCAGCGTTTCCGAAAGCGCCCGTTGAAGACGTGGCTTTTGTCGCTCGTGAATAAGTGTCTTCGACGAGCCGCTAGTATCCAGAAATCGCCCATCGAAATTTTCGAATTCACGCGCACCGCGTTTCCCTTCGACGTTTCCCACTTCGACGAAACATTCCTGACATTAATCACGCTCGATACGGGCTTGGTGTTTCGGCATAAAAATTCCATGAATTTGTAAGTTGAGTCTTGTATGTATATTCGATGAGAGAAGGTGAAGTTCGGCGTGCTATTATCTACAAGCCTGTGGCTTGCGTGTGGAATTTTCCACTCGCCGATATTGATGGGCAAGGTTACTCTCCCAATGTGAGCTTTAATGGGACAAGTAAATTCGTTGCTTCAAACTGCGCTGAATATTATTAGGAAAAATTTTATGTAAGTGTATGAAAATTAGGATGCATTCCGTGCCCTTATTTTACAGATCGATCTTGCCGAGTGTCCACGAGATACTACTAAGCCAAGACCACCGTGAAATGTAATAGAAAATTATATACTCGAACACTGTTATTAAATATAAATGAAGACCTAGAAGAAGTTCAAAAGAGAATCAAATGCTGTCTTTCGGCGTGCACCAGTCCATCGCGAAACCACTGTCAGAATCAACGAAAAGCTGAACTGGAAGCTGCCCAACGTAATCAAAACTGCTCAATACCTGAACCTAGAGAATCAAAGACGAATCGACGAATTTTTCTAACGTTTCGAAGTGTTTACACCAGTTGACCGTGTTGTCTGTTGCCGATATTCGTATCCATCGAGAACGTTTCCATCCTAACGCGTCTTGCAATCAGTACGTTGGATTCTACCAGGGAGATTAAATATGTTTAAATAGAAGTCGGGGAGAACGCACCTGACGACGTCGGACGAGCTTTTTAGATTGAGTTCTTTGAAGCGACTTGCCTAGACGAGCAAAACGAGTGGCAGAAATACAGGCGAATTCTTGCGTGTAGACGTGACGTTCCAGCGCGACGAGTATTTACGAACGGCGTGGGAAAAGGAAGGAAAGGGGCAAAGCCGTTTTCCACAGTAATCCTGTTCCGTTGTCTCATGGCGGGCAAACCATGAAGTAAAAACGGTATCGCCGGACGAGTCAAGTCTAGAGGGCCACTGGCGTCCCGATGTAGATTTATAAAAAAAGCAGCTACAGAAACGAGGATCGCGTTGAAGGGACGCAATAAAAGAGAGATTACATTTGCAATCGCGCATTCTCTTTTACGCGTGGGGAAAGGAGAAATGCGAGACCCTCGCTCGAAGCCCCACTCCACCCTTGGACGTTTAAAAATTTCACGTCAAACTATTCGGCGAGTCTGCGATTTAATAACGCAAATTAACATGCAGCGCGGGGAATGCTAGAAAAAACATGTGAAGGTATATCATATGAAAAATTACTCACTGATCTCCGGGCTACTGAAACGGGCTGAAAAATTCTTTAAAAGACCGCTGTAAATGTTCCAAATTTCGAGTCACGGACTGATTAATCGAATATCGTTGATGCCTGACGAGGAGATTACTGTAAAGTGAAGAAGTCCATAGCCCGTCTCCCTTGCGATTTTACGTCCGCGCGGAGGGGTACAGTGAAAAAGGAGGTCGACAAGGATTACAGGACAGCCATCGACGAGTGAGCCAGCGATATCACATCGACGCTTACATGACTCGAGTCGACCCAGCGGAATCTACGAGGCGTAAAAACGCGATCCAGGGTGATTGCGTCCGGGCGAGGATCTAGATTTCCAACAGAGAGTCGCTCGGTAAGTCGTCACGGTGTGCGGATTGGGGCGAATTCTCGGCTACATCGGCGGACGACCGTCGGTGGGAGCCGCCAGCATGTCGCAGTCCGGGTCAGGAGGTGTGAACGATAGCCAGGAGCAGAATCAGGCTGGGCAAACGACGGAGAGTCAGCAGACGACGTGTCACAACGGCCGCGCCGAGCCGCCTGCTGTGAAGGCGAAACAGGATCTGTCGAACGGCTTCGAGAATCGAACTATGGAGTATGACAGGTTCTCCCAGGACAAGGCTCAACAGAATCAGGCGGTTGGGCAAAGTCTGGAGCAACAGCAGCAGGCCCAGCAGACGGGTCAGTATGCGGCTGGGAGGAGGCAATCCATGGTGGGTGTCCCTGAAGACAGGCACCCGCCGACCGGCCAGCTTCCTCCGCATCAATACGCTCAAGAAAAAGCTGGGGTCGAGAGGACACAGCACGTGTCCCAAACCAGCACTCAAACTTTGCCAGTCCAAGCTCAGCCTCAGTTCATGCCGGACTACGACCAAGCTCAGTACACTCAGATACGAAGCCAGTTCGAAGTCAGACCTCAACTATACCCTCAGCAGGCGCAGTTCGCTGAGAGGGCTGGCTACGTGACCAGAGACGTCACTTTCAGAGACCCTGCCTTGTACCAAGGTGGCACGACGAACCCAGTGTTCACTGGCCAAGGTCAGTACGTAACTGTGCAGCACGGATCGCAGATACAGTCTCAGTCAGCCAGTCCCCAGCCACCATACTTCTCGGGTGTGGTCGTGCCGCAGCCACCCGGCTACGCTCAGTTCGGTACGCAGCCTCAGTACCCCTACAGCCAGTACCCTCAGACGGTCATAAACGCAGTCCCGTATAACCCTCACGCAGGAATCTATCCGAGTCAGCAGTTTGGCCAGCAATCGCCGAATACACAGAGATTCTCCCAGGAATTGGGACAGTACCAGGCGCAGCCGATCATCCAACCTATCGCGCAGAACGTGGCTCACGGGATCCCAATGTCGACGACCGAACGCCCTAGCCGTGGGCCGAAACCCATGGTCCCACCGCGGGGTAACTCGAAGATCACCCATGACAGTGGTCACAGGAAATCCGCGAGCGTTGATGTCGCGGGGATGCAGAAGCCAAAGTACGATCCCAATCAGAATCCTCCGCAGGAGCAGATGCATCGTAGCGACGGGGCCATCATCGTGCAGGGCACGCAGATAATCACGGACGGTCAGGACAGACGATACCTGTCCGCCATCAATCAAACGCCGAGGACGCGACAGGATGGGCTGTACGTTGATACGAACGGGGATCCGCCCGGGCGAGAAAAATTGTGCGACGCCGTGGCGGCGGACTGTGGCCTGTACGTGGCCAGGCCCGAGCACAGAAAATCTATTTCCGTGGACGTCACGTCTGTGTTCCCACGTCGAGGCGACACGATCACTTGCGCGTTTCCTGGCGACGGGAACCAGGAAATATTGATAGCGGGAAGGAAGGCCGGCAATATGGTCGATCCGAAGCGAGTGGAAGCCAATCAAGTGTATCCGCCTGATCAAAGGCGGCTGGATACGAGCTTAAGAGTATCGCCGATGGCTTTTGATACGAGACAAGAAAATAGGAAGAGCATAGGGGCTGATAGAAAGCCCGAATGGGGTAACGTGAGCCCTAATCAAAGAGTAGCGATGCCGCAAGAAAACAGGCGATCCGATTACTTCGACGAACATAGGAGATCGCCTATGACCATAGAGGGGAAGAGAATGGAGGATGTCCGAAGATCACCGATGCCATTCGTGCCGATCCGAGAGGCGTCCGCGGATCGGGGCGGACAAAAGAGTCCCTCGTTCGTGAATCAAAATTTCGAGAAGACCAGGCAGGAGCTGGCTATATGGGCCGAGCAGAGGCAACGGCAGGAGCACGAGAAGAACATGATGCAGAATCAGATACTGTCTACTAGTCCGCGGTCACGGAATCAGTCTGAAGAGAGGAGGGACTGCAGACCCCTGCATCAGGCAGAGGATCGTAAAGACACGAGGATGACGCAGTCAGCTTTCCAGCCTCTGCCCAACATTAGTCAGAGCACGATAATGGAGCAGCGACGTCATTTGCGGCACGTCAGCGCTGACTTAACGAAACACATGGAATTGTCGAGGAAGGAGTTCGACGATCAGCCCATCAGTGGCTCGGTGGCGAACCTTGGGCCAGCTGTTAGCACGGTTACCTCTCAGAGGGCCAGCCCAAGTATCTGCCACCAATATCCAGCCCTTAGCGAGGCGAAATTAGACACCAAGACGGTATTGACAGTGGTGACCGATTTCGGCGACACGAATTTAAACAAACCGATCGATCAAGTAGATCACATAATCCATAGCCATCGTAAGAGTTACGCCTCCAACAATTTATTGACTCATAGTAAAAGTCAAACGGAGAATCTTCAATGTCAGCTGGACACTCAGACCGAGAAAGCAGACACTGCCCAGGCGCAGCAGCAACAGATGCAGAATCAACGAAGCCTGGATTTAATTTCGGAGAAGCTCAGCCAGTTCGAACGCCAGCAGACCGACCTTCAAGCGAAGATACAGTGTCTACAGAACCAGAATCAAATTCTAGACAAAGTAGCGCAGTTCCAACATCAACAGAGCGACTTGCAGGCACGCCTGCAGAGTTTGCAGGCGCAAAATCTGTTAAGTGATAAGTTGCAAAGATCCACGGATTTCCAGCAGCATCCAATGGGGAGCGAGATACACCAGATCCAATCGAACTCTCTCTCTAACCACCAGGAACAGGCAGATAAGACTTGCCCGTCGCAGAGCCAGTATCCGTCGCACAGTCATCATCAAACGTTATTGACCGCTTCCTATTCACAGAACTCTAATCATCAATCCTGCCAATCATCTGTCTGCGAGAAGCTATCGCCCAGGCTTCAACACGACACCAACGACCCGAATTCTATTCAGATACCGAACATGTCACAGATGCCGCTGCCGTGTCTCTCACAATTCGAGCGCGCTGACGCGTCACGTACTTCGTTCTCGCAGTTCCATCGACTTCAATGCCAGATCGACGGGCACGAGGGTGCTTCGGCGTCGCCAAGTGGCGTTTCTGCGGTTTCATTCACCGGTACCTTGAAGAAAGTGCCACCGGAAAAGCCACCGAGAACGTCTCTAATCGTTCAATCGCCGGAATCAGAGGTAAGAGAACAAAAGACAATCGTAGGTTGCATGGACCTCTGTTTTGCACGACGTAGCGGTATGAATATTAGTAACTTTACGATTTATGTATGTACTAGCTGATGTACCAGCCATCGCGCGGGCAATATTATGTTGTAAATCACATTTTAGTACCTACATGAAGATTGGTTATAATATATTGTGAATAAATCAGCAGCGTAGGGTTTTGGATTGGTAAAACTGTTAACAACTACAAACAGATAAAGCTACAACACATCTACAGCCATAATTGTGCAAGTAAAATAATTAACAACTATACACACAGTCAAAGATCATCTTCAATCCTTGTTTTTGGCTCTAGTAGCACCCCTGCTGGTAAATCGAGAAAGTTAAATAATCTAGAACTTTCCCCGAGAATTGTGCTATACGTTAAAAAACCGCATCGAAATTGTTTTATTAGTTCCTGAGTTATAAAGTAACAGAGAGGGTGCACTATTTTCTATATGTAGATCAAAGAAGAGAAGATAATGTTTCCAGCAAAGTTTAAGTGTATATTCTATATCTACTTGGGGGAGTGAAATTGAAAATAAGGATTTATAAACGCTTCTTTTCTATTTCGTTGTTATTCTTTACTTGTTACAGATGTAGTGGGTGGCAATTTTGATAAATCTTCTATATGTCTAACCAGAGTATAATAGATTTCTGTATTTACGTCCACGAAAAGGGCTTCTAAATTTTGATGATACGTTCATTCCGAAGTTCAGAGCAGTAGACTGAAGATTGCAACTTCGAAAGATAGAGAAATAATGTTTACGGTTGGAAAAGCAAGCTTCTCGTTTCACAGATCCCACCAAGCTTTTATTATACCTAGGTACGTGCTCAATGTAGAAAAAGCAAGCGATCCGACTGCAGCGCGGAATACAAGATCCGTGATGAGAGGCACTCGAACAGTCAAAGTACACTACCCGTTTCCCAATAATTCTTTATAAAATTAAAATCCACCGGGCTTGGCCGAGTAACGCACGAGAGGGTTCTTTCACGTTTTACGGACTAGTTGCCAGTGCTTGGAGAGGGCGCGAGACGAAGATAGAGGGCTGGATCGGGGAGATAGGGTAGTGGATAGAGATCTCCACTTGCAGTTTTTGCCGCGGCATCGAAGTGGAATGAACTCGTTAGATATCAGACCCGATGTTGTCTTTGAAAACTTCGTTACGAGGCCTGTGTACCTTTCGCCCTACTTCCACGCTTCGTCCTTTCGTCTAGACAACTTTGTTCCAGCTATAAAACTGGATGCCACGCTGTTCTCTGACGACGTCGTCGCTCTGCTGAAGCGTGCACGTGTTTCGAATAACGAATGCCAGATTTCGCGACTACACAATAGCTGCACCTTGCCGCAATATCGTATTGCTGAGGCGTTCTTCGTACCTCGTTTAAGAATATATCGTTTTGTACGTTATATATGACTTTCGGAATATAAGCTACGCTCTTTGCAGAAAGAATGCGGGGAACGTAGCGTTCCGTCAGTTACTCTGCTTGGCCTATGTTGGTATAAATTCAGAAGCTTCACAATTCAATTCAATTCAATTCAATTCAAAGAACAGATCAATTTCGTGAAAGAATTACTCCTAGTGCTTGCCTCAAAATTGAGGAATTACTGTAAACTGACAAGTAAACATTCACGTACAAGGAATGGAGTTTCCCGATTTGGAATATACATTTTTAAAGAACTCATAGTAACTGAGAAATCCTGAAAATTATATCTGCAATGGACCTATTTTACTCATGTCATCAATAACATTCAATATAGCCTCAAGACATATGCGAAAAACGGCAAAATCCTCTTATTTAAGAATAATTGGCTAAAACCTGGCATCTGTATGTTTTTTGTTATGAATCCGAATATGATGTTATTGTTTGTGCAAAAAAAAAATCCTAAGGTTCTCTTAATAAAAAATCGGTTTTTTGGAGATAACTCAAAAGGGAAAGGCCGAAGAATTTTTTAAATATTTTTTTCGGATTAATCATACTAATTTACTTCAAAATCCATTTTACCCTGATTTTAACGCCCAGGGGCTACATCTGGGCTCATAGGGCAAGATACCAATTCATAACCAGTTTAGGTTAGGCTGAAAAACAGTCTGTGAGATAAATATGTGTAAATATGAGTCATGCATTGTTCGACGATCTTCAGATTGACTGCTCTACCGTGTTCGAATAAAATTGTAAGTATTTTCATCATGTTTCCCCATGATAACTTTGAAGTCGTCTGTCTAAAAAATTCTCCGGCATTTCCTTTATGAGTTATCTTCAAAAAACCAATTTTTTATTAAGAGAACTACCTTAGAAATTTTTTTTACACAAAAAACAACATCATATTCGGATTCAGCATCTCAAAAAACATACAGATGCCAGATTTTAGCCAAGTATTTTTAAATAAGAATATTTTGCCGTTTTTCGCATACGCCTTGAGGGTATATTGAATGTTATTGATAACATGAGTAAAATAGGTCCATTTCAGATATAATTTTCAGGATTTCTTAGTTACTATGAATACTTTAAAAATATATATTCCAAATCGGGAAACTCCATTCCGTATAAGTGAATGTTTACTTGTGAGTGACCAATTTTCGGCAGAAATTCTTTGGCGAGTGATGATTTCACTTTCAAACATATCATCATAAATCTTATCTTCTCTTTCTCCAGAAACATAAGTTTTCTAAAGAAACTTCTCCAAACAACAGAATCAACAGATAACATTCTCGGGCACCATCTCCACCAGGTCGATTCTCCACCTGAGCCACATTATTTCAACCATCGACAACGCTCCATTTCAAGACAGACATTTCCAATCTTCGCCAATATTTTACATAACAGACCTAGCGGCGCGGAGGCGTGCAGCAAAGCAAACAACCGTCCCTCTGCGAATACGTGGCCGTCGAACCTCCGTTGGCGACGTCCCGCGAAAATTGGGTTAGCGCTGCGAGTCGCGCGCGTATGAAAAGCTCCGGCGTTTACTTTCTCAGGAGAGCAAATATACCCCCATTGCAGCAGGACGGACAATGGAGGAGTAAAGAGAATTCGTATTTCCGACCACGGTGCGTCACCTAACCTGCCTAGCGGAGGATCCCGCCCCCTCCGTGTCTATAGGAACAGGCTTCATCCCCGTCGTTTGATACAATTCGGTAATGTCCGTTCTTCCTTTCCTCCGTCACGGTAACGAGAATGTGCTCAAAGTAGAAAGCTAAGTGAAACGTATAAAGGATTTAATGGCACGAAAGGGAATATTTTATTTGGCTACGTCGAAGGGACAAAGGGGCGGCGAAAGGGTTTCGCATTTCGAGCGGTGTCGCGATCCTTTAGCCCGCAGAAGTGAGTCGCCGTGACGGAAAGTGCATCGCTTCCTCGTCTTCTCGTAATTAACCTGGCCCTCTCCAGGCTTTCGCGCGGGAATGTTTACCAGTACCTGAAGCGTAGCGTTTAAAGCGCAAAGCGTGTTCAGGCCGGCCGAGAGGGAAGATTTTCTTTTTCCAGGCAATTTTACCGCGTCCGTTTGTAACGGCGCCGACAATGCGCGGGGTTAAGAGAATTCGCGTTCCTGGCTTTGCTCCGTTGGCTCGTTTACTCGCTAGAGGATTCTTGCTGGGCCAAGTGTCCGGGCGAGCAACCGCGTTTCATTCTAATGTAATTAATGTCTCGTTCTTTCAGCACTCCTGGCCGTGCTTAGCAGTGTAATAGGAGTGTAAAGTGAGTAAGAAGGGCGGAACGAGTAGCTCTGCTGACACAATTTCGCGATATTAAATGGATACACGGTCGTGTCAGCCGTGGGAAGAGTTGGGTTCACTGGGATCAGTTGTTTGATTCGTCCTGGTGGCTGTTGTCCGATATTTCTGAAGTATACGAAGATTGGGGTGATTATTGGGTGGAAGATGAAATAGTGATGTACGTATTAGTTTCTTGATGGATGAACAAGGAAATTGAAATATGAGATAGGCGGTACTGTATTTATTGCTGTCACTAAGAAATTTTGAAATCACGACTACTTAGGTTGTGTTTTAATCGAACTACACTCGAAAGGAGGAATGTTATTTAATTTATCTGCAGCGAGTTGCACTGCCCCTCGAGTAAGAGAAGTTAGAAAACTGCAACGATCGACTTCCCTCAAAATTATTACTCCTCCTACCGTAAATATAATTTTAAATGGCCAAATCCTCTAAGGGAGCCACGGATTTTGTTTCAAATTGTAAAGATTAATCTAGAAGCTTGAGAATTAATATACTTGAAGCAGTAGTGGAAGGGAAATCCATTCAACTACCAAACAGCCGCGGGAAATCCTTCAAGCGATTCTTCCAAGCTAAGCAAACACTTGCACAGGGGATGGTCGTTTTTTAAAAGATTTATCGCGGCAGGGGACAATTTCATGGACATTGCGCCCCGACTGAATACCTCTTAAAGACGCTTTTGACCCCGCTGATGTATTTTCATTCGCGCAGCACGGTGCAGATCGGAACGGACTCCGGAAGCCACTGAAACGTTTCGCGTTATTGACTTATTTCACTAGTGTGTCGCTTCTGTCCACCCATTTCTTCCCCCTCGCCCCGTGCCCTCCGCCTATTCCCGGATTTTCGTGAACGAAAACGAAGAAACCAGCCAGCCATTGGCGTGAATACGTCCATCTCTCGATCGTATCTGTGCCCGGGTCGATACTCTGAAAGCGGTAACAGATAGAGGATGAGACGGTGCAGCGTGCTTTTCAAAACTCGTTTCCTCCATTTATACGGATTCGTTTTAATCATTGGCGCAGATATCTGTTCCTCGTGCTGGAGACACTACGATTCATTAGGAAGTCGATACGCACGGATGACGGACGCCCTGGACACTGATAACATCCTTGACGCGGGTGAGATAGTGCGTTGGACGAGTAATGAATGGAAGAAGACTGGCAGAGTGGTTATTTGCGAAGGAAATTTGGAGAATATAAAAATATTATGATGAAAATAATTAGCAACCGGCATTAATGTTATAGGTTAATTAATGAACGAAATTTAATTTTGTGAAAGATGACGATACCTATTTACATTTGTTTTCGATGGAACCTGGAAGCAGGGGTTTGTTTAGAAATATGTTCGAACGTTTCACGAGCACTTTCGTCCAGAATAATTGAAGCAAATTAGTTTAACCGCGGGCCAAATAAGCGGTTCGCCCCGTTAAATCAGTCACTCCGGCTGCATTAATCGCGCAAATGTTACACCACCAAAGATTTTGGGAAAGTTCGTTGCTTGCGGTCTCGAAAGCCCTGCTCGCAACACGCCATGCCATCCGAGACACGCCAGATACAGTAACGTAAATTTAGAAAGGAACGTAATTCGACGAACGGGAATTTCCGGCACGTATCGTGATACGGTTTCACGCAAAGTGCAGTCACGGTACACCGAACACGAGATGAAATTCGGCTGCGATTCAGTCATTCTGTATAAATGTAGAACAAAGTGGGAGAGTTAAATAAGGCAGGAGCGCGGGATACCCGATAGGTATACTGCGAAATTGTTTCAGGAAAATGGAAAGTCGACTTGATCCTATTATACGAATCGCGGTAGGTGATCAATGTATATTGCAGAGCACGTAGCTTAACTAATTGGAAATCACTATTAGTAACTGTGAGTTTAGACAAAATCGAACTCTTTTTGTGCAGGACAGGACTAAAGTTTTATTATTACTAGTAATATTATTAGTGACTGACTAATTGATCTACTTCATTTGGTAGATCTTTCACTATGCTGGATACTTTTATTCCCCTCATTATAGAAAATTTCTAATTCCCACTATCCGTAAAGTAATATTGCATCTACCAGTGGCGTACATTTGTTTGTTAATTAATGGACATCGAGGCAATGCATTTAAGTTTGGACGTATCTCTCGCAATCGACAGCCTCATTCAGCAGTTATGAATGATTACTAATCGATCAGTCGCAGATGTTGCGAAACTGTCGAATCTATGAGGCGCAAATGTATATTAATGCAGGCACATGGTACATATTAGCAATGTCAATACTAATAGTAATTATTAACTGAGGAGAACTATTCCATACAGAATTTAAAATACTCTACAACTGAAAATCCTATATATGTTTCATTTGCAATTTATTTCTCGCGATTTTTATACCATGAAACCTTCACGAAGACAGGAAAAGATGCTCCCCCTGTAACTGGGTAATTATAATTCCCGCTCTTTGTTTCACGCAACCATGTTTCCTCTTACATTTTATAAATTCGCAGTATCTTGTTACATTCGCGAAACTCGACAATATCTTCCGTATATCTCTCAGAATTATGCTTGATAATTAAATGTTGTAAATACGTTTTAAATACGTGTTTAAGCGTTGTAAATACGCATGTAAATATTGAACTTGTTAAATCGCAGTGTCTTTTATAAAATTCTACACTATATCAAGTATTCCAAAAAACAATTTCATGCAATATTACATTTCAATTGTTTTACCAATTCCAAAAATCACATTCACTCCCCACAGAATCTATAAGAAGTAAAAAAAAACCGACTTCAAAGGTGCGCTAAAAACAATAAAATTTTTGTTTTAAGTCGGTGCAAAAATAGAAACAAAAATAAATCGGCTGGACGCTTGACGTCCTACTAAATTTTTGCGCGCTCTAATTCCCAGGCGTTAGTGTGCTAATGGACTATAATTGATAAAGGTTGAGAAATTTATTTAATTTTGTTTCTATTTTGGCACCGGCTTAAAAAAAATATTTTATTCTTTTTAGCGCACCTTTGAAGTCGGTTTTTTACTTTTTTTAAAAAGTTTATTTTTTAATTTTTAGTTACGTTCGTTTGAAGTTGGTTAAAAGACACTTATTATAGTACCAGTTGGGGAGCATACGCCATATAACAACGAATGAATCATGCAAATCGGTCGACGCGTTACAAAGTTATGCGCGAACATACATTGAGAACTGGAATTCTAGATAATTCTAGAGTATCTAGATAATAAGAAAACAAATTAACATGCTACCGCCGGCCCTTCATACTCTTTCAAATAAAAAAAGAATCATAGAAATCGATGCACCTATGCGGAAGTTATGCGTGAACATACATACATAATGAAAAATACGTGACGAATTGAGTAACCTCCTCCTTTTGAAGTCGGTTAAAAACAACCTATATCATTCACTTCAACCCTTAAAACCTTCAACTCCACCCCTCAACAATCACCCAGCAAATCCAGTACAGAAAAACTAATTTACAAAAATATCTAAATACACAAGAACGCAATTCAAAATTCCTCAAAATTCTGATAAACTCTGCAAACTATCAGCTATGATTAGTCATTGATTACCAATCCAAAGCCGTCGTCGAGAACGCCCCTCGTGTCTGGCTGAAAGTTGCACCCGATCCGCGGACGAAACACATACTTTGGGCCGACACGGAGGTGGTAGGAAAAAAATTCAGCATTTTTCTGAATGGCAAAATGAAAACTGTCGCCGGCGAGCTCGAAAACAATCCGTTCTCCGGTCCACAAAAGTCCGAGGTAACAATGGACCAGAGCCCCTAGCTAGGTCTGGATGTCTTTGAACGCGGGTGGACCGTGTGTTTGCACGTCCCACTAAAAATCGTGCTGCAGGAAACGACGAGCAACGACGAGTTAATCAGATTTGGCACGGTCTAATGGCTTCTATAACTGCAGATAAAACAGTCGCTCGACTTTGCGCCCGTTTCACGGTGGGAACCGAAATAATCACTGAACGGAGAGGCATGGCATGATTTTAAAACGCGAAGCCGCGATCACGCGGCCGGAAATCTTTCCTGATCCTCTTCAAACATGTGTCCCGGAATTATGTCAACGACCACGCAATTCAATGTATTCCGTTTCATTTCCTATACCGCAGATTCCTCGCGTTCCTGTGAGCCCACTTTAATCGCGTTTCATTAAATTGCGCTCGAAATTTCACCGTTAGTTGCAGCGAAATGCAAATGATGTGCCGGGAGAAGTATTAGAGCCACGTGTGCTTCTTTAAACCTATGCGTGTAGCCTGAAGTGAAATTTGTGGCAGAACTGGGAAGGAAGTGATTCCTCATATTGAGAGAAATGGCAGAGGAATTTCTTCGTACGGGGGGTTGTTTTGAAAAAGCTGAGTTTTGAAATGCATTGGATACGCGTGGAGCTATATTTCCAGATCTCCCTGGGTAGATATTTCTACAATTTTGTGTTATGATTGAAACGAAACTATCCTGGATATTTCCTTTTGTTCCTAATAGTAATATTTTTAGTTCTGTTTGGGATTTAATACATCTGTACGAGAAGTGATATTTCAAAAGGGTAGATTTCCCTGAGGTTTAATTCCTTTTTGAAAAATTGGAATGAAAATGCATGTTCCATCCAAAGAGCTTATTTCCAAGTTTGTCTGATGACATAGTGAAATAATTTTTAGTCTGAAACAAAAGGGACATATTTTATTTACTCATCTAGGAAATTGTAATGAATTCGAAACAAAAGGAACTTAATTCCCCTGAGTTACTCAAACATATACTAAATTAGTTTAAAACTGTACCCACTGCCATTGTCCCTTAACAATGCCGAAGGTTTTTTTTAAGCCTAGTTCTACTTCGCCAAAAAACCTTTGAAGCTGTTTAAAGGACCAATAATGGCTAAGTGAACCTGGTAAAATCTTTGATTGGGTACAACAGTTTCCTGTGGACTACAAAAACCATTTAAATATTTTTTTGCGCAATTCCTAATCTTTCAACTTTACTTGTTTCCACTTTTTTACAAAGTCATGCAAAGTAATGTATACATTACAAAAGGATTTACTTCCAAATGTGTTTATATCAAAAGGACTCATTTCCAAATGGTTTCATATAAAAGGACTTATTTTTATAGTTTCCATGAAATGGGCTTATTTCCAAACTTTTTTTTTAATAACTATTAAAACAATGTCGCTCAATTTAAAACATTCCCGCCATCAGATGGAAGAATATTTTTTTAATAAACATAGGTACCACAGTTTCAGCGGTTATTGAAAATGTTTTCAATGTGGGAATGTGCCCTTTTGAAAAATCATTTCTCACCGCGATGCAATATCTGATACTGAATTTTAATGAAATGCCTCTGTGGTCTACATACTTATAAATTCAACTGTCGATTTCCCTAGCCCCTGATAAATCTGTATCACGATTCATGGCATGCCCTATGTAATAATCGTTCTCTTTAAACAGTGCGAGCTTTAATAATGCCAGATAATTGCTGGATCGTAGTGAAGGATTCCGTCGAAACCAACCTCGCTTAATCGACATCCCCTCTTCCGACAAAATTCTCTGCTGAACGAAAGCATCGTGGATCGATCCCTCATAGCGAGGCGCAATCACGTGAATCAACATTTAATTTGAACTACACTGGGAATCTACATCAGCGAACGTCGATCCTGCACCGCCAGTGTCTCTTATCCTTTCGAAGACACCGTAATCTTTCAATTAATCTGGAATACGGTTATTTCCATTCAGAACACGTCGCGAAGAATAAGATCGCTGTTCCAGCGGGCGAGAGGCACTGGCGACGAGCGGATTATGAAATTAAACGGCGCGGGATTGATCGCGGGGCGAGAAGAAATTGCCAGGCACAATGTTGTCGGAGGGTGAAAGCGAAATACCTCGAGAGTATTTCCTGAGATGGCCGAGACCGGGGACAGAAGTGACGAGGAATATTAAATAACGCGATGAACCGAACGGAATCACGCCAATTCCGGTTATGCCTCCGCATTTCTGCGAGCGAGAGAAAATGCTCCTCCCGGCGGATTTATAACAAAACGTTTCACTTAAGAAACGGGATACCTTGCGATAAAAATCGAGGCACGTACCTCGAGGATGGGTAATCGATAAACTGCATGATACGATTCGGTTCTGAGGTACAGGTTCACAATGTTTCCAGGGTCTGGGAAATATATATAATTCGTGTGACGTAGGATAAGCGTATGTAATATGGAACACCTAATATCAAAAGCTTGCTAACAGTAGGAGAGTTTTTTTTTTAATAAAACTGACATGAGGGGACGTAGGAACTAATGCATAATCATATATACTTAGCCAAATGTGAAAAAATCAAATGTTTTGAAATTGTACTAAAAAAACTAAAAAGTGTGAAAATCGGCAGATCGAAAAAGTGGTAGATATTTAATATGGACCACCGAGGAAAGAAAAGTGAAAAAACTTTACTTAAGATACTAAAAATGCAGATTTATTAAGTAGAAGATATAAATAAGCAAATATATATAATTTTTTGGAATTTATTGTTGCTTTCTACGTCTCCTACTACGTCTTCTACGTGTGCAAACTGAAAGTGGAAGAAACATTGGGTCTACTTTAAAAAAAAATTAAATAATAATAATTGATAATAAATATAAACTAAAATTTTGTAACATAATATTATAATATAATCGTTGTATGGAACACGCATGCGTTCCGATATCATCTCATATGCAAAAAGTGTTTGTGTGTTTGTTTTTCGCCTAAAATCTTTCGAACGGTAAACTCTGAGGTCACAAAATGTGTCCCCGCTCATTAAGCCTAGCTAATCCAGATGAATGTGACTATTTTCACAAAACAAGTAAATAAATAATAAAAAAAATTTGTTAACAACAGAATCTAAATTTCGAGCAAAGCCAGTAGTAAAGCTAGTGTTCCATATTACGTACACATGTTCCTTAAGAAATTACGATTTATACTAAGAATTGTAATAGGCTTTGAATGAACTTTTTAAAGTAACAAGCAATGATTCTCAAATATAGGAGATATTCGTTGATCAACCTACTTGGCAACAGAGTTGAGCAAAATGTAATCTAATTACAAATTACAAATTACGTTTAAAATGTAATTGTGCAATTAAGTACACATTATTCTCTGTACCACAGAATCTTGACCACAATTTTGTCAACTACTTAAATTAACGATTACAGAAAGTAATGTGTAATCAATTACACAATTACATTTTAATCGTAATTTGTAATTTGTAATTAGATTACATTTTGCCCAACTCTGCTTGACAGTTATTTGCAGTTCCAGTTGCCTAAGAAACAGAATATCTATCCTCATTCACTGGTACAAATAATCAGAAACAGACATGACAGTTGCCTCCCTAATAAAGCAGATTAAAAAGAGCCTTTTTCCTTAACAAACCAAACAAGTATCTTTTTTCCACACCTCATTTTCTCTAACGTTACACAATTTCTACCTTTTTAAAACAATTTAAACGTCTGGAGCATTTGAGATCTTATTTGAATCGAAGCTCGAGGATCGAGAGTCGAGCAGGACCCAATAACCATCGAGATGGAATTTCTCGAGGAACGTAGAAAATCTCATTTTCCTCGCGGCTGATACAATTATCCTCGATACACCAGCCAAGGGAATGGGAGGAGGCGGCTAAAAAATTTACGAGGAGCAAAAGGTAGCGGGCGATCGCGGAAGCGGATAAAAAAAGCAAGAGAGAGGAGAGTCGAAAGTTCAGGTGGAAGCAGGGAACAGAGGTAGGAAACGTTTCCCATGGGATTCGAACCTTTCCTTCTTTGGAACGAGCCTGCATTTTGACGCGTATTCGGTCGAACGAGCGAAACGGAAAGATGTCAAAACGGTCGCCCGATTCCATTGATTCTTCGTGACCAAACGTCACTTTGATCGGCCCAAAGATATTAATCGGGTTTTCATTATCGACCCACCGAGCGTAAATATCGCCCAGCTGCGTTTTACGCGAATGTCGATACATGTTTTTTCGTTTTCGATTGTCAGGCCGTTTCGAACACATCTGTTTCTCATTAGATAATGTATTTCCAACTTCGTGATACAATATTAAGGCGGACATAGTGTGGTCAAATTAAGCAGCAAGGTATTAGTTGATGTGGTTTAAAGAACTAACCGTTTTTCAGTTGATAAGTCACTACTGTTATGATTTCTCTATCAATAACGTAATAACGATTGATTTTCTGATTTTAGTCATGGCTGACGTTGTATTATTTCACCTTGGCTATTGAATTTCTCTATTTGTAGTGGCTGTAAGACTGTGTTTGATAATTCAATAAGCAAAGTATTGAGCCTCTTGCACCGCTATTTTGTGTGCAAAAAAATTGAAAATATGGAAATACCAGTCATGAACCACGAAAGTGGCTTGTTTGAAGAAGTCCCTATGTCATGTTTAATCATTTTTCCATTCCAGAGAGAAAATAATAACCCTTGAAGTTTGATCAAAAGTAGAGAATTCTGAAGTGATTCATACAAGTGTCTCTATGTAATTAACTAAGTTAAACGCACACATTTTTATTGGCACTGTGCGATGGGTAGAGACTAATACATCGTGGAACTATTACAACTGTGCTGCGGAAAATTGTTACGCGTAAGCTATAGGTACTGAATGGAAAACATTGGATAAAACCGCCAGTGCTGTTTTTTATCCTTTATCTTTTCCAATATTCCATTTTTGATTTCATCAGATACGTCCATGTATGTCAAAAATGCACAGCGTTGACGGCAACGCGATACAGTTTTTTATATCTTTTGAAAATTGAAAAAATTCAAGTAATACATAAGTACCATAGACGACGTATTTTAATGCTTTAAATTTCTCTGTTTGTAATATGGGAATCATTTTCCTAACATTTATGATGACCCTTCGTCAGTACCTATCATAAATAGGATCTGTGCTTACTTTCAGAAATCAGAAATATTGGCATAAAACTGGATGCACTGTTATTACGGAGTGATCAATAAATAAGAGAATGAAACAGCACGAATTTATTAAACCCAATGAAAACGTTGTCATGTTATTTCGCATAATTAGGTATTTCGTTACGAGTTACGTTCCTTGTGCCTTTATAATTATCAAAAATTAAGATATCAATACAATTTTAAAACTAAAAAGAATTCCCTTTCACAAAGTTTCACAGTCATTTCTGCTAAATTAACGAACATCTGCAGAAAGTTTCCAACTGTAAACATAAATTCAACGATAAAATAACGCGCAACTATCACGATTGAACAAATAGTAATTTTTATTTAGATCAGAAATGTACAGAGAGGAACTGTAGGAGTGGACCGTGAGGGTGAATTTTATTGCTCACAATTATCAATAATAATGAACATGTTTATTTACAATGAGATAATGGAATAATAGAATCACACAATTTGTGACGTAAGACCGTATGGGCGAAGCGTCTCGCTCGACGATCGGTTGACTTCTGCCGATTTCCATGGACGCCCAACGGTCGTCCGGAAAGCAGAGAGCGGGTGAAAAATACCCAAACCCGTATATACCCGTTCGAACCCTCGGAAAATGTGTATATATTGTGGATTTTTTTACAAGTCAACGGCTTGATCAAGATTTTCCGTTTTTTTACTATCTTTACATAGTATTATGAACTGCTTAAAAAAAAAGTTTCAGTTAAAAAACTTTTGTTTTTCGGAAGTTATAGATACATATCTGAAAGCATCGGCAGCCGACTAAAATGATTTTAGACGGCTAAAAGGTGGCCCTGAAAAAAAACTGTATGTCGTGTCTGAAATCAAAAACAGTAAAATTTTCTTATAAAATATGTTACTAGTTATCGTCTTACAGGGCCGATTTTGAAAATTTTGAAAAATAAAGAAATGGTGAGAAATCAAAGGTAAAGTTAGATTTTCCTAAGAGAAAACTCCATCTTTTTTCTTTATAAATAATAAACGGGGAATCAGAATTAAAAAAGCCCTCGTACGACGATGTGGAATCTTATTACGATTCTGCATGCAAAATTGGAAGTGAATTGGTTGAACGCAGCGCGAGTTTTTAAGGCCACCGTAATGAAAAATATAGTTCCGCTGCGATCGGTCGAGCCGCCGCGCCGCCCCGTGCTACCTGGGATGTTTCACTCAAATGCCTATAACTTCGTCAATTTTCCGAGGTTTTACATCAGACTTGTTTTATACTGTTTCTAAAATATCAATATATGAAAATATGTAAAACAGGCCATCGTAATGAAAAATGTAGTTCCGCTGCGATCGGTCGAGTCGCCGCGCCTCGGCGCCCCGTGCTACTTGGGTGGTTCCACTCACATGCCTATAACTTTGTCAGCCTTCCGAATTTTTACTTCGGACTTGATTTATAATATTCCTAAAACATCAATCTATGAAAATATGTAAAAAGAAAAAATCCGATTTTTGGCACTTTCAAACGGTTACACCCCCTTAAGGAAAAGTCCTTTTCCCACGATACTTTCAAGAAGGGTGCCAAGGCTGTCGCAACCGAACCAAGGCTCTGGCAATCATCACGTTTATTGCCTACGCCTCGGCCCAGACGCTCGCGGTACACTCTTGAGTGAGGGACCGTCTAACCCTGAGGAAATAAATCTTTCTCCAGTTCGACGGTCCGCTACAGAATCAAGCCCATTTCCAGTTCCAAACTATTCCAATAACGTGGCATTCATGGCTGAGGAAGGGGCTTTCAGTGGCCAGTGAATTTTATTTAAACTTTTAGCGATCATTCAGGGACCAGAGAAGAAAATTTTACTTTATTTTTGACAAAATCACTTTCTCTCAATAACGCTAACAAAAGAACATACGCAAAAATTTCAGCAGAAAATCTGTATTTTAACCCTCTGAAATCTCTATTAACTTTTATCACAGTTGGTTACAATTTTCCACTGCCATTGAAGTCCAAGTGTACGAAATCTCCAACGAATAATTACTAAATGAAATGATAATTAATCTATTTTGAAGGCAACGAATGCTTCGACGCTACGTAAATACTTCTCATACCCTGATTTCCAAAGCAACAGCTTCTGAATGTGTTCAATTAAGCAGATCGGAGAGCGCGAAAATTGAAATGCGGTGAAAGCGTTCGCGCCAATAATGAGATTCAGAAAACCTCGAGCGTGGTCGCGACATTCCACAATTGTCGAAATGAGGGTAACATTCGAGTCGAACGCGCGCAACTACCTTTAGCCAGAGTTAAATATCACTTTCATTCGCGTCTCCCGATTGCACAAAGCGCCGGAGGTGACTGTATAATTATTCGAACGGCCCGCTGTGCAAGGTGAGCTTGGGGCTTCCTCAGCAAAGTGGAATTCTCATTTCCTTCGTATGTGACTCGCCAATGGATTTTTCACGTCTTTCTGATACCGTATACGCTCGTGCCACGGCTTATTCCAGTAAATTGATTTGTCTCACTCCCCACTTACTCGCGTTACACTCGAATTGGCGTCGCCAATCCTGCTTATACAAGGTGTTGTAGACGCACAGGCAGGAACACGATTGTTGGCAGAACACGTGAAAGTAAACAAAGAAGCTGTGACAAATGCAGTACGGTGAAAATTAACTTTTGCCACTGGAATATTCAGTTTCTTAAGTGGAAATCAATAGTTTTCTGTACTATGCATGTGCTGCAAAATGAATGATGTGTGGAAAGTTTAAGCTGGCGAGAGGCCTGCAGTTGACACAGAAACTTTTACAAAACGGACATCTTCTGTTAAAAACGTCGTATGAAGATCATTTTACAACGGAAGATACTAAAAACTTGGTAGAGACTAATTTAAACGAATCAAAGTCGGTAATTGATTAATAGCACATTCGGCAACCTGCACTAGTGCGCACTGAATGCGAACTTTTTCACTTCCAATTGGCGAAAATTCTCACCCTGTGCGCACCAGTGCGACCGTCCGAATATGAAACATTTTGTTTTAAGTCGACTTCATATTTTTTTCTAATTACAACGCCCGCTAATTCCTTAAAACCAAAAGCTGAAAATCTGAATGTCAAGTATAAAAAGCTTGAGCGGAGAACAATCGGAGAACGAGAATACAATTGGAATTAGCAAAGTTGATTTCACAATCTTTGCATGTGAACTTTTTTAATTTTTTTCGTGAATTAAAGGGAATGAACTATTTTAATTTTTTTCGTGAATTAAACGGAATTAGCTCCCTAGCTAATTAGGGGGGGGGGGGGGGAGATTTCATACATTTTTCCATATTTATAATAAATTTCGATTTTGTACATTCATATTTCTTAAAACTCTAAAATAAAATTTGTTAACTGACACTTGGCAGGTTATGATTGATTGACAGCTAGGTGAAATTTACTAGTGACCCGAACGCAGCGGCTGTTTGCCTTTTTCGTCAACTGCGCAACCGCATTTTCAGCAAAACCATTCCTGATTGGATAAATTCTGCTTTCGAATGGCGACATCTACTGGCGTCAAGTGTAGAAGTAAAACGAGAATGGTGACATCTACTGGCGTCAAGTGTAGATGTAAAACGTGTCGTCACGAAAAGTCTGACTGAAAAAAGTATCATTTTAATAAATATTAATTCAGTCTAATTATTTTGTCTTTTAGAAAAACAACTTGATACATTAAGTAAAACGACAAGTGTGTAAAAAAAAAAAAATTATTCGCTTGATCATGTTAAAACACCGGAACCATGTTTAAGATAAGATAATAAGGCCAAAATAGCTGCGGGGTCGTACCCATTTCGCTAGCATTCGTGTATAGAGACATGGTCGCTCAGTGTGCCTATGGATAGAGGGGGAAGGTGAATTAGCTTCCAGACGCGACCGCGTCTGTTGATGGGTCAACGACATGAATAACTTCAGATTGCGTGTAATGAAGTGTAGATCTTGTTACGGGCGAATTTTGTTTAGAATTGCAGTAACATAGAGATTTGCTTCGAGTAGTTTAAGATGATGAGAGGTTTTTCGCTTTTTCTTAGTATCTGTATTAATTTACGACAACTGGATCTACGCTCATTAAACATCATTGAAGTATCACGAAGCTGTAAAAAGTTGCAATAAACAACTGAGTTGCTGTGGAACAAGTATTTTGCTGATTTACATTTATGAAGACATTTTTGTACCTTTTATGAGTTATATTACCTCCCTATATTCGTGTCCGCATTTGTGATACACTCTGTACAAGTAATGATCATTAGCCAACAAAAAATTTCTCATAATTAACAAAGCAGAAGAGAATTATAATGTGCCAACCAAAATTTGGTACTTTGATAAAATATGATAGAAGGTGAATTTGATGTAAATTTCACATTATGAACTGCGAAGGTAAAAATATATTTCTCGTTACACTGGCTCGAGCTACACCCCAGTTCATTGCTTCTTCAGTGGGTCTCAACAGTCCGTGATAAAGTGTAAAATAACATCGTGAGTCCATCTATAGCCACTGTAATGAACCCGCGGCTGTAACGAACTCCCCATCTCCGACTTCAACCCGATACTTTCTTTTAATATTCACGAACTTCTGTGATAAGAAAATGTAACGACCACAAGCCTCCGATTCGTTGGCTCCAAGTGTTTTGCGTTTTTAGCGTTGCACAATCTTCGGGAGCTCCCTTCGAAACTTTATGAAACTCTTTTAAATTCGTTTGGGGTAATAAATCATGCTGCCCCGCAGTTTTAAACACCTCCTCGCTTACGTAATGCTTCATCTTAAGAGCACGTAAGGGAAGTTTATCTAAAGGTGCAGAGTAAAGAAGCCTCTGCGAGCTGTGCAACTTTTTAAATCCTTGATGAATTTGCCGTTAAAACAGCGATACTCCCTCAGTTTTTATTTGCGTAACTTTGGAATTATCCTTTAAACTCGTTAACGTTAACTTCCCTTGATTAATGATACGAAATATTTTTATTTAAAAAACAAGAAAGTCTGCGACGTTCACTTCATCCCTCGTGAACGATCTGAGGATTTCAAAATTTTAATTGAAATTTTGCGGGAGGATTGGAATTTAAAAGAAATACCATTCTGGGAAAAATACTCCAGAATTCATACCTCTGGATGCCAAAGCTATTCAACATATGAAATAATGCAAATCATATTTACACAGCCAAATTGCGAAAAAATTCAAATGTGTTGAAATTATACTAAAAAACTAAAAAGAGTGGAAATCAGGAGTTGGAAAAAATGGTATCTAATATGGAAAATCTAGAAGATATAAATAAACAAATATATATCATTTTTTGAGCAACTGAGGGTTTCAAAACTTTAAATGAAAGATGGAAGGATTTGAATTTGAAAGAAGTACCACTCTGGGAAAAGATTCTCCAGAATTCATACCTCTGGAAACCAAAGCTATCCAACATATGAACTAATGCAAATAATATTTACATAGCCAAATTGCGATAAAATTCAAATGTTTTGAAATTATACTAAACAAACTAAAAAGCGTGAAAATCGAGAGTTGGAAAATATGGAAAACCTAGAAGATATGAATAAACACATATACCTATATCATTTTTTAAGGAACGGAGGATTTCAAAATTTCAAATGAAAAATGGAAGGATTGGAATTTGAAAGAAATACCACTCTGGGAAAAGATTCTCCAGAATTCATACCTCTGGAAGCCAAAGCTATCCAAAATATCACAACTCTTTAAACTAAATACCCACAAATAAACATTCAACATACTAAATTCTGCAAACAAAGGAGCATCACCACCATGTCTTATGCCCCCATTAACCACCTCAGACTTGATCGCAACCCTGCACCAATAAATGCCCCAACTCGCCCGCACACAAGCGTGAAAGTCCACTCGAAACAAGGCGCCCAAGCAAAGGAAGCGTTTCCCCCGGACGAAATTGACCCATGGGGAAGCTATAGAATTTCCACGGTGGCCACGATCCTTCCTTCCACCCTAGGTCCTCCTTTAATTGTTTCCCGTTGCCCCGACGGTCCAAGCTTTTGGATGCGATCCGGATCGCGGCGATTAAACGGTCGATAAAAAAAGGTCGAATGAGCCGTGAGAAAAATGGCAACGGAGATCGGAGGGGGAGGGGGGGGGGGGTGCAAAACAGAAGAAGAATCGAGCGACTTAAAGGAAACGGAGCGGCGCGCGATTATTGAAACTGGGTCGAGCCACTCTCGAATATTACCGTTCGCCCCGGCACCGAGACAACTCGATAGAAAACTCCCGGCGATTACGAATACAGCGACAACGAGCAGCATCGTTGCCAAATTCGTGGGGGTGTCGGGGGGTCGCAGAGGGAGGGCGGGGGTGGCAAGAAACGACAAAGTTTGATTAAACTTCCTGGCCGGTTATATCTCGCGCGTCGACGTCGGAAAATTACGCGTTTTGTTTTTGCGCGAAACTTTTCACCCCCCGTTTCCAGCTATAGCCGAGCGAATCTTCGCTAGATTATTCGCAAACGAGTTTCCAACGGTCGAAACGAACCTATCGCCGCGCTATTCCGCGAGAGTGCGGACGATGGATTGATGTATATTCAAGAAGGGACCGGTTCGATCGGTCAGATTCACTTGGAATTGATTACTGGTGGAAGCTAAGGGTGGATTCGCTATTCCAATTTGCGAAGCTATCGTGGCTACGTGCTAATGCCCGTTGTTCAATTATTAATGAGCGATTTAACCCTGCTGGACTGTGGTTATTTGTTGTAGCTTCAAGAAGCAGGCTAGGGTGTGAAAGTACTGTTTTAGGTAGACGATGAAATGAAGGGAGTTTGAATTTGTAGAGTTACTAATTTTCGGGGATTGCAGTGAAGCCTTGATGTGCAGGATACTTGATACGCACGATTTAGATTTATAGAGGTACGACTTCAGTTTAATGCGAGTGAAATCCAAAATAATTTAATAGTTCAAGAGTTGAGATAGTGAAGAACATATGGAGTACATGGTTAATTTAGATTTTCCAAGTTGGAAACTTGTAGCGAAGACACGTATTAACGCCTCGCGAAAACTAAATAATTATGTTCCTGGAGGAGGAGGAAATATAGTATTATATCGTGCGTGATATTATCATTACTCTTTCCCTGAACGGATAAAGACGTGGAATTTGTTAGTAATGATAAATTTTGGGAATCCATATTCTTCTATTTTATGTTACCACTATATGTTATGATGTTTTTATAAAAGACAGACTGCACACAAATATACAATTTTGAAAGAAAAGTTTTACTTTCCATTTTGGTTCATTATACATATACATTAATTTGTTGCTAATTAGGAATTATTTTTCATGTAAATGCACAGTGTCTCTTCCCTCGTATTTTAAAAATATTAAATAATGAGTTCAACACTTGCAACATTTATTTCAATAAATTGGGCGTTCGGGTATAACTGAGGAATCGAATATATTTTAAAATTAATAGCTTCTAGTACGGACGAAATAATTTATATTTACTCAGTTATCAATTTATTTGACACACGCCCAATATCTTTCTAAACCACTTCGTCGGAAAATTGCTACAAATAGCTTTAGACACGATTTAATAATGAAAAAACAAAATTCTTCCAGAATAGAGAAAAAAATCATTTTACTAAAACAAATTCATGTGCAGAGTTGGGCAAAATTGATTACAAATAATGGATAAAGAGAAACGAGCGTAATTCAAAGGTTTATTTGTAGGGAACGAATAAATTTTTACGTGAAACGCCATTTATTCATTCGTGTCGAATACATGCTTATTTTCATTTGTAACCTAATTTATGAAAAATACCAATGGCCAACAAATACGTAATAATATATATAAATCGACAATTATTCTGTTCATTTTCAAGCATAAATTATTTGTAATTAATGAATAACAGTGAATTTAAAACATTCATATAAATTTTTCTTTCAATAGAATATTATCTATTATTTATGAATAATTACCATTTTCTATATAAACTTGACGAAAATGTGTTCATACAAGTTTTATTTATTTTAATACACATTTATCCAAACACTTACCAAATATTTAATAATTTAACTGAAGATGCCTTACAATGAAATTAAATTTCATACCTTATTATTGAAATACACGAAATCAACCATTCCAGAGAACGGCAATAAACAGTCAATGGGGAAATATTTTCAATACGGAGGAATTTAACATTCATCTCGAAATAAATGCAACGCAATATTGCAGTACAAAACATTGACATGACCTTTGACGTCTACATTTTCACGTAATATGTATTACAATACATATTCCTCTCTTTGTCGAAAGAAGAGCATCGCAATTTCTATAAAATGTTATTCAAAGGATATATTACATGGCAAAGAGAATCGTACAATGATCCTATATAAATGGACCGTGAAAGGATTTAAGCCGGATTTTAAGCTCGGCGATTTTATCGGCGGGCCAATGAAATCGAAATTCGATTTTACACAAAGTCATGTACTAACAATTATTTACCAAACATACCAGATACATATATCGTACCGAATTGCGTAGTAAAAGAAGTTTCGAATCACAGTTCGTCACGACGGAATTGGGAATGCTTCCCGCCAAAACAATTTCGTACACGACTGATCTGGTTAAGTGCGGAGCACCAAAAACAATATCGTACAATACAAACACTTACGTGTTGATTGAAGGTTAATCGTTTGCCGAAACGTTGAAGCGAGGATTCTAGCGTTGATTTGTGGACATTCTGGGATCACCAGGCCCATGGAAACACGTAAATACACAAAAATTATGCCCACTAACTGGAATTACCGACTGACGCACGGTCCGCGTCGTACACACGACTGAGAGCTAGTGAAAATCCTGACCAATCAGCTTGCAGCATCGGTTGGCAGGAATAATAGCTGGGTGTGTAATTTTGAAATGCGTTAAGTAACATTAAGTAGGGGAGAGTTGCCTATAGCGTACCACTTAAAACATTTTGCATTATATTTCATATTTGGTACTAATTTAAATGCAAATGACAATTGGATATTGTAGCTTGATCTTTTAGGCACCTACTGTTATACGCTTCACCTTTTGTTCAGAACAAATTAATTTGTTAATAATCGTTTTGTTACATACTGTAAAAGGTACGATTTAGGCAACCGATCTCCTAAATCGTACCTCCACTAAAAATAATATCAATAACAAATAGAGTAGAAAATATTCAACATAAAGTATTGATTATTATATAGTTAGATATACATATGTATATGGATCACACACAGGTCACAATAACCTATGAATATGATATATGTACATAACCTATATAACATACGAGTTGTCAAATCCTACTGGAAACATGGTCAATTTATAAATATCAATTTAAAATTTATAATGAATGCAATATGTACTTAAGATGAATGTAAAATATTCTACATTAAACCCGCTTTTAGAAAAATAGAAAAGTACAGGAAAAAATTGCATTGTTTGATTATTATCAGCCAAAATAAACTGGTAAAAAGTTACATCAATCATACCTGATTTTTTTAAATGTTTGTAGCACGCACAAAATAGGTTGTAAGCTCAAAAGGTTTTGTTTCTATTTCTTATTTCGCATTTACTTGACATTTATATCATCAGATGCCGTTTATATTCATTAATTACTGAGAAATTGATGAGGTACGATTTAGGTGACCAGTACGATATTGGCAACTCTCCCCTAACATGCTAGAGAGAACTGCATTATATGATGTTTATTTGTAACGTGTTATAGTTAAATAATTCATATAAATGTTAGTTTGACGTGTACGTATTACAGAAAGGTAATAGTTAGAGCCTATGATAGGTTTGTATGATACTAGAAAACTACCCCCGCGCTTCGCTTCTCGCCTAAGAGATATTAAGGACTCCATTTCACTCCTTTTCACCATCCCCTAGGGGTTGATTAGGGCAAAATCTTGAAACTAGGTTTTAGGCATTTATGTGGGTAACATTTTGAAGTAAAAACCAAGTTGGTATCTAATCGGGCCGAAGATTTTATGAAATCCGTGGAAACACATTTAACCCCTTTTGGCTCCCTTAAGGGTTGATTGGGGCAAAATGTTGAATCTGGTTTTTAAGCATTTGTGTTTGTAAGTAAAAACCAAGTTGATATCTAATCCGGCTTAAGAAATAATAAGGAGTCCGAGAATACATATTTCACCCCTTTTCACCCGCTTCGGGTTGGAATTTAAAAAAATCAACAAAAGCAATATTCCCTCCGAATTTCATATTTCTAGGGTCGGCGGTTTGAACTGGACGGTGATGAATCAGTGACACAACGATATAGATATATAATTCTTTTTATGTTATATGAGCAAACGTAAATGTTAATATAAAGCAAATTACTTCATTAACACAACAATGTTTTAATTTTATTCCTAGAAGCAGGGAACAAGTAAATGTGATAAACAAAATTAAGAATTACAATTGAGATTACATCTGTTATATAATTCATTTATGATTATACTCATAACATTTGAAAGCTTTAACCAATGCAGAATTATTAAATTATTAATTAATATTACGGAAGGAAATTTCAATAGAGTTTAATGTACATTGTGTATGTCGTAATTAATACAGAATATATTACATAAAGAAACAACTTATTATAATTACATTGAATAATAGTATTATGAAGTCAATGGCGCGAATATGATTGTGTTGTTGGAAAGCGTGGAAAAGGTATTTCATAAATAATTAATCAATAACAAATGCACAGAGTGTTGCAAATATGAACACATTTATTCAACCAAATTTGCCACGCAAACATGCTGTAATATTATTAAGTAATAATTCCATAGCGTACGTGGAATATGTTTGCAGGGATTGTAGCACGTTCGTGTAATAGCGGTAACTTCTCATAAAATCAGCCTGTAATTTTCTGGATGAAAGCCGGAAACACAGTAGGTACTGAGCTTTGAAGATAGCAACTGTTACAGTCGAGTTTGCGACAATTCGGCCAATGGGGACGTGTCGGGAAGGACTAGTGTTACTCGCGCAATGTTGGACAATCGGAGTAATTGGTCTAATTACCAGATGCAATTATCCGGAATTAATCGAGATAAACCGTTTAATTATCACCGCCGCACTATGTTCGTTGTTTCTCTACCTCTTACACGTTGTTGATTTGCAACTATTTCGAAATGTACTGTCCACACTGTCAGTCTTCATAAAGAGACTATTATCTAATAGTCTCAAATTAATATACTTTAGGGAAATGATACATGAAGCAAATTCAAATTTTATACCGAAACCTTATCTTTCATCTTCCAATATTTACAGAGATTTTGATCCATTGATCCAAAAATAATAACAATTGTAAATGTATGCAATATTCTGTGGTTTTACCAGTCCCACCACAGTTCCTTTTTTCGCATCTAATTTTCATACACTAGTACATTATAAATTTGCAAAATTAAACGTACAAATTTCTCCCGCAGCTATTCTTAACGCGTCTATATTAATTAAAAGCCTAAACTAGCGCTAAGCGACACTCATAACACGCGCCAAGTGAGTAATCAATTCCAGCATTAATTAAAATCGTCGCCGAGTTCGTTCAAGATATTTAAAGTAAGGGGGAACGTTTCCGAGACGCGGCACAGTCACGCCTTAATTAACATCATATGCAGACGATGATTAAATTAGATTGTCACTCGATTCCCGACTGCACTAGCGTCGTCTCGTCATCGAACAGAAACAAGTTGGCGGATTGAGTTTTCCGTAGTTGTTGGTTAACGCCGTTGCCTCCACTCCGTTACGATTGGCCAATTAAGATTTACGTGTTTCCAGCAATGACGGTTCGACGCGACGATACTGTACGGTTCGACAGTTCCCCTGGATTTATCGTTTTATCGTTTGTTCCTACGGCCGGCGATACCGCGCGGAACGACGCGCTGCCTTTCTCCAGCGGATTTATTCCCCGCCCGGAAACAGCATTCTGAACGCCATAAAAGGCTGCGATAACAATGCACTTCTGAAGGGACACATGCCGCAAATGTTATACTCCAAACCATTTTCACCCTCAACATTTTGTGTAACCTTCAATTGGTGTACCGAGATCGCCGAGCATTTAGTGGATGTATGAGTAACTAGGCAAAAGGATCACGTGGGAGTGTGAAATTTTACATGCAAAAGATACTGTGCGAAACAAATGTTTTAACAATGTTGCCATGAAGAATTCGGAAAACAATCATGTGTGATATTTACAAACGGAATTTGCGCCCCGAAAAATTTTAAATTATCTAATTTCCAGTCATTTTCAAACTGACAAAAAACGTCCAGTTTGTAATTCTCAATGGAAGGGAGACAAATTTGTGGAAAAATTTGGGAGAAGAAGTTATTTTAAATATAATTCTTTCTAGATCATTGATCGCTGACTGGATCTTAACTTCAACACCGTTTTATCTATCTTCCATGGATAACGTCGATTTACCAAGTTGAACGTTAGAATTAAGGGCACCCTCCGGTGAAAAAATCGAAACATTTATTTTTGCATATTTTCATCCCACAACATTTGAAGCATGCCATGGTAAAATTTTAGAACGAAATTCCAAACGGTACAGATTTTACAGGCAGTTCAGGAGGATCAGCAGTGTGACGGCCTTAAAAATAGATGTTTTTTGAAGATGCATTGTGACGCTGATATAATAGATAATTGAATAGATAATTAATAATAAATTTATTGATCTAAAAAAAAAAATACGTTTTTCTCGGAACAATTTATCACGCACTATCGCTACGATAAAAAATGCAAATCCTGACCAAATCTAAAAATACAAATGGGATTCTACTCGTAATTACACTGGCTTCAGCGCTACCCTCTATTTCAAATTTTCATACACTCCATTTTTTTACGAAACATTTTTGTGCGAAGAAACCCATGTTTCGGGGACCCTAGCGTTTAAACATTTTGCAATCATCGGCCAGTTGTTTCTTAACACTGCCTGAGGGTAGCGCGATAACCACACATGTGTAATTAAAGAATATCTTTGTTTTTTTTTTTTGATGATCCTGCCCGATGTTAACGTGACGATAGTGCAGGCCAGTTTATTTTTTACAACGCTCCAGCACGCAATGCATATCAGAGGCAGGGGTGGGCAAAAATGAAATAAAAAAATTGTTTTACACTCTACATTTGTAGCAGAATAAAGTGCAAAAAGTTTCAGAGCCATACATTGGATACTTTTTTCTAGAAAAAATCATAAACGTCACCTATGTTTTCGTGCGATTTGACCAGCGGGTGTCCTTAAGTAATTTTTATTTCACACATTTACTGCATTGCACGTCCTTATTATGACTAACCCTTTAGAAGTCGAACGAAAGTGATCCAGACAAGCTACCAATCGGACATTTTCAGATTGTCTTCCAATTCTCTACCACCCAACCGCCGAATCTTTGAATTTACATTTACATTTCTTTATTGAGAATCACACTACTCGTTCTTAGCACGCATAGAATTATTTTTCGAAATGATGCATGCATTGTTAACTATTTTTTATGTCAAGAATAGCACATTGTGTTTCTTTCGTAAGGCTTGTAGGTACTTTAGTAGGAAAGATTGAAGCTTATCAGTTGGTGTACATAAGGAACTTTAGTAGTAAAGTTCAAGACGTAACAAACATGACATAACGATAACATTATTAGATACGTATACCCCACGAGTGTATCGTGGTAAGCACATGTTACAGTTCAATTAAATTAACAATCACTGTAGCTACATGAAATGAGAAAAGATCGATGTACTTTCTGATTCTCCATTGAAACGTCCAATTCATTAAAACACAGCTTACCCGCCAGAAAATGGTTGCCTCTGCATATAAATTCCATTGTCGCGAGACTCCATTGATTGAATCAGAGGTCCTGATTAAGCACTCGAAATAATACTGCCCGAAATTAATTACCGTTACACGAGTGATAGAAAGAAAAGTGGAAACGAGATGTTTTAGCTTTCCAAACCGCTGCCATTAACGTAGAATTTTAAGACGCCTCTTCTTCAGTAGGTAAATTATAATCCCCCCCGAACCACTCGGCGCGCCCCGAATAATTAAAGTTCCGCCGTAGCCGCGTTGAATATTAATAGAATCCGCAGCGCAGCCCGCCCTAATTAATGTCGCAAAACGTGTTAATTAATTTCGCTGACCGTGGCCGTTCTCAATTATTGTTACAGAGCAACAGGAGCCAGCCAGCTATCGGACTGAAGCAGACGCCGAAGGCGCGGGTAAGTTTTTCCATAAGTGTTCCAACAGAACGCCACCTACGCCCGCCCCTGCCGTTTAGTTTTTGCGGTGCACAAAACCGAATTTAAATAGGGTGTCCGTAGCAACGATCTCCCTCGAAACTAGTTAGCAAGAGCTCGTTAGGTGGGCCCCGATCGATGCCCACGACCGAGTTTCCCGTACTTTCGGCCAAACAACTTTTCCAACCCCCTCCAGCCTGCCTCTGCTTCTGCTTCTTCGGCCTCCTCAAGGGAAGTTGAAATAGGTGAACGCACCCCTTTCTCCCTTATTCGATGTATACGTATATACGTGTGTATATATATGTCCTCAGCGAGCAGCGAACCGCGAAATCGTCCGCAAGGGGGCGGGGGAGCACGTATAATTTTACGACTTTAGTTTTCACGAGAGCCGAATCCCCGTGTTTGCCCGCTTATGTTTGTCCACAAAAGTATGGGGGAAACGACGGCATCGTGGAGATGCTCGTTTGTAATTTACGACCGTGGAATAGTGTGCCGTGGATTGCCATTGATAAGAGGGATGGATATTACACCTCCGTTTATACATATTTCCATCTGCGTTTCTGAGTATCCTTCCTTCGGCGTCGTATTTATAATACACTCCTTTGGTACGGAGTGCTCCTGTGGTTATTGTTAGAATTTGTGATATTTGTTAGAATTTGGAAATAATAATTAGCAAACGAATTTTATGCCTATTAATTTATCTTAGTAGTGTTCAGCTATTGATTGCTGTTAATTAGCATCGTTTGTGGTCGCACAAGTCTGTGCTGTATACTGCGTAGGCGAATAGATAATATGGAATTGTAACCGGTTGCTAATTATGGGCTAATTGGGGCTGTTTGCTTTCTTAGAACGTCGAAGTTTTGGAGAAACAATGTGGGGGGTAATTAGGAAAGTGCTCGAAGGATTTTCGAGCACGTAATGCTTGTAAAAGTGGGCGAAAAATAGTTATTGTAGCTGGAAATCAATTGCGTCTGACCAATGGCGGACTATTCCACTAACTGGTATATATATATCTCCTTTATTTGTCTATCCCTATTTATCCCGTCCATTTGTGGATGTTTGGCAAGATAGTAAATTGTTTAATCCCCCTTCCATTCAAATCACCCCCCGTATAAATACAATTACTGTTTCAATTTACTCACGAGAAATTCTTTGATTAAAAGTAGGGTGTAGTTCGGTAATCAGTTTTACTTTCTACGCACACATTTCCGCAGCATTTAAATCGCCAATTGCTACCTCATCCCAAAGATATCTCCGTGACGCGCACACAACGCCGACAACATCAACCAACCACGCTCCACTGAATTAAACAAAACAAATCTTCACCAATTATCCTGAGCAACAAAGAGATCGACTCCATCGAAATGAACGAATTCGTTCTCGCAAACACAGTGGCGATAATTTCACTCGCGTTTCAAATTAAAATATAATTCACGCTCGCGCCGAGCACGACTCACTGCCAATCGTTTACAAAAGGCCGCTATCGGCAGGCCGGCGGAGCGTCGCGAGCGACGCCGTAAGCGTTAACAATGTAAAAATTCGATATATTCCACCGAACCGGTAATAATATTTATTACGTTCGATAAAATGACTAACAGAACCGCGCCGATGATTTCGTTTCGCATTTAAATCAGCGAGTCCACTCACATCGCGAGCCCCGGCGCACACGCATACATGTACGTACACGTCATCATTCGTACACGTGACATTATGGAGAATTCTGTTTGTGTGAGTGACTGCTGGCAAGTGTGCGCTCAGGATGCATACGGCCGAACAAAGCCACTAAATGACATACTCGCCCCGCGATCTAACCCGCTGCACGTAACGCGAATGCTTGGTTTTAATCCCCACTGGGCCTACTTTTTTCACGAGACAGACGGGAACAGAGAGAACAAAGGGCTGCAGCCGGGATGTCCTTCTCTCTCTTTCGCCCTGTCATTGGAAAAAATTGCCGCGAAAACAAGCGGATCCCGGATGCGCTGGTGATACCACCGATAGGCTATTTGTTGCAGCCTCGCTGTGTACACGCGAGACTCGAATATCCAAGATAAGTTATTAATTTTATGCCTGATAGGAGCTCCAAGTCGTCTATCGACGATGAGAAGGGGTACAAACTGTCGAAAGAGTTTTATGGAGAATTGGTTTGCGAGAGGGAAATGTTTCTTTAAAATCGGAAATTTATACGAAATAAAATCGGAAATTTATAATATTATTCTGCAATATTCACTTATTGGAGAATCACTGGTTTGTGGATTTGAATAAATTTTGTGTTAATTCTCAACTGTGTATGAGAAAAGTTTTTTGGTACCTTCGTGTGTACAGATTTTTAAATTTTTTACCCTCCGTGAAGAAGTAATTAGTAATATTTCAATGTTACTTTTGTGACACTACGATATACGTTTTTATTTAAGATGTTGATTTATAAAGAAATATTAAACTTTTTTTTACGGTTGAAATATACTTGAAAACCTCATTCCACTATGAAAATCAGGAATAAGTGATGGTTTAAGACTGCACCCAAGAAGTAAAAATTCTACTTGAATGGTAAATTGCTTGGATGCAGCCTAAATTTTGTGTACCAGGAAAAATACGTCTTCTGAATGTAATAACCTCCATTTCTCTACCGTTCCCAACTATGAATTATTCCTTTACGTTTGAAATGGGAATCTAATTACTATTCGAATCCATTCACCCAGCATATTCCTGTAAATACACGTTTGAATTCAAAGGCCCAGACAAACATACATAGAAATGAAGTTTTCATCCTAAACCTCTTACAAACTTCATTGCATTCCTAATTAACAAGGAAACAGACAGAAAAGTATATTAAATCCAGAGTACATTACATACATCAGTAGGGGAAGTAAACAAATAGAAATAGTATCCAATATTTTTGCCCCAAATAAACAGAATCAGAATCTTTATTGTATCAATTCTATTTAGAATAATGTTTCCATCTCCATTAAGGAGATGAAAAAGTAGGACGGATTTGAAGATTTTTTTTCAGTAGAGAGATGTTTTTATCGAAGAAACATTATATACATTAGAAAGCTCATACTTTTGTCTATAAAGTGTGAAATTTTAATTAAAAAATTCCGAGAAGAAGCTGCGTGGTAGCTGTTTCTGTACAACGGTTTTTTCAGAAAAGATGTCTGCGGTAACCATCATATCTTCGTTGTTTTTCATGTAAATCGAAAAAAAGAAAAATTATTCTCAAAGTATTTAAGATTAACGATTTCTTTTTCAAATTGTCGCCAAAGACCGGGCATTTGAACATACAATTCGACTTTTTCATTGAATACATATGATCACCCTTTTGCGACAAATTGAAAAAAATCGGTTACGAGAGGGACTAGTTTTTTTTATCTACTTTAAGAAAAAATTTCCATTTTTAATTCGGCTGAAAGACAGTGAAAATATAATGGTTACCGTAGACGCCTTTTCTGAAAAAATCGTTGTACGAAAATAGCTACGCAGCTTCTTCTCCCAATTTTTTAATGAAAATTTCACATTTTATAGACAAAAGTATGTTTCTTTGATAAAAACATTTCTCCACCGAAAAAAAATTCTTCAAATCCGTCCTACTTTTTCGCCTCCTAGATGCATGTAGCCCCTTAAGCAATCCATCATCGCTCAATTAAGCCAGTGATTGATATTATCCTGATTTCGCCTGTCCATGGTAAAAATCAATCCTCGATTCGGGGTTATCCTCCTTTTAATGCATGGAAATCATTTATCAGCGATGGCAGAGCGCGTCCAGAACAGCTCTGCGCTGGGATTAACCCGAATCGCTTTTCTTCGTTCGCTCGTTAAGCTTTCTTCGAGTCTGTATCATGTTTCGATTGTTATTTTGTTCCGCCCCCCCCAACCCCGTCGCGTTTCCCCGGCCTCCGTGCAAATGAAACTCGAAGGATCCGAAAAAGGGAACGACGGGAGCGCGAATAGTAACGTCTGCGAAACGACGTGAAATCGCGCGGCGCAATTTCGCGAGATTGCTTGCCGAGGCGACTCGTCGGGAGGACCCATCCTCGTGGAAAAGAGCTTCTTGGAGGCACGAGGGTGCTCGTATTTTCTCCTGCTTCCCCCTCTCTTTCGCGAAAAGGAAATGCGACCTTCCTTTCGGGAAGGAAATGCGCAGTGAGTTCTATGATAGTCTGTCAGATGCAATCTGGACCGTGGGCTGACGCCTCAGTGTGCATTACTTTTAAATATTCCATTCTCTCAAATCAGGGCGCCCCTTTCTGTCGGGGATCCGAATTTAGTCTCTGTCGAAAGGATACATGGAGCACAAAAATAAGTTGCACGATGGAACGATACTGAAGAGAATTTTGCTACGGTTGTGAAAGGATTTAGGCTCCTATTTTTGTTGCATAGTGAAATATTAGGTAGACACGATGGTCATACTTAGGAGAACACAGAATTATTCGATTCAAACAGGATAGAAAGGAAGATAATTTATACTCTTCCTAAAGAGGTAAACGGAAGTGTAAATTAAAGGGGTCTTCTACTGTGACATACCATTTTTTCTACTTTCTTCAGGAATTTTTATTATGGACCTAGTGTACGTTTTTTATGCTGAACTTTTTACTGTTTATTTATTATATCTTAAACTATGAATAATTTTTTCTTTTTTGCTTGAAAATATGAAATAAAGATGACGCCACAGCCCATGAAAGCCGACAACCTCGAAAAAAATTGATCGATTTGTTGCCACGATTCCGGACGTTCTGTTCATCCGAAATAAAATAATTAAAATGATTCTTAAATTATTCGGGCATGACTATCGTTGGTAGTAGATTTGGATTGAAATTTCAAAAATTCTTAACATGGCTGCAATTTGAATATTAATTTGAATTTCTTCGTTTTTTCCGCGTTGTTAAATTAAAAAAAAAATAGGAAAGAAAAATATTTTGGCCCAATTCTGCTAGGGACGATACCGACACATCTTCTGAAGATGTGTACACAAGATGGGCCCAATCGGTCCATTAGAATTGGAGATTTCGTGGCAACCATTTTCTAAAGCACCGTTTTGAAAAACACCCGTTCAAAGCTATTTAGTAACAGCAGTTTTAGTGAAAAAATTTCTACTTACACCTAATCTGCCACGCCTGGTTCGTAATAAAAATCTTTCATTAAATGTATAAAAAAAAATTACTGAATAAAGTTAAAAGAAATCGTATGTCACAGTAGAATTAACATGCATAATTTGTACTTTAAACAATCTTTGAGATAAGTTCTTGAGAGGTGCAATTTTAGTTTTATGCTGATTGCGAGGCGCGTCTGACTACAAATGCTCCACTTCTACTTGCTACATTATATTATATTATTCTTCATCTGCACTCCAGAATCAATCATACCTACTCTTCCATATCTCCAGTGTCCAAACTGTCCAATGTCTTGAATATTATAAAAGAGTACCATTATTAATGGTTACATTTAAGACTTTCAAATTATACCATTATTACATTTCGTCGTTTCCTGTAATAATTTCACATTTATTATAAACTTTTGGTGTTCCTTTGTGATATAACTGATCAATTTTAATAGTAGACTGTATTAATTTAGCCACGATATTATTCCTCAGCAAGACACAGGAATATTCACAGCCGGAATGAGTAATGTGCATATTTTACGACGCATTAGAAACCTCTATCTTATACGTCAGTACACTTTACTACGCCCAAAGCAGACCGATGAACGTTGAAACGTGTGTGAATGATAACTACCATGAACTCAAATTCAACTAGTCGATGGAGTGAGATTGTGCCCCGGAGCTTCCACTAACCTGCCACGAAATGCACGTAACAAGAGAAACAGGCGACTGCAGCTCTACAGTGGACCATACGCATTTCTAATACCCATTTATATGCTAATAACTTCCGATGAATATTTTACGATCACATTTGCTGTTATCATACTTTACTGGAAGTTTTATTATAAATACAGCATCATAAAATTAAGTTGTTTAATCATTCAATGATAGAGTGGTTGCAAAGAATGAAAACAGACAAAATATATAAAAGGTAAACGAAGTAAAGAAGTACTGATAGTTTAAAGGTTTCGATAATTATTTTTTTTTCCTTCGTGATTCGAGTATTGTGAACCTAAATATTTATTTGTGATTATGCTGGTCTTTCAATCGTTTTAATAACACAAGAATTTGAAGATTCGTAGATCTCGCAAACATGCAATGCAAACAGGAATTTGGGGAACGTTGGTTCTTGACGATAACTTTTAATAATATCAGCGAAGCGGAAGAGCATGGAACTCCGCATTCTCACGATCCATATTGAAGTTATTAGGTAAAAAGTGCATTTACAGCGGAAAGAAATGCCTTGGAAAGCAATTCGCCCGCTTCCCGCGTTTCAAAAGTTCATGGTGGAATGGAGATGCGAAATTTTATTCGGCTCGCATTACGGCATTCTTTCACTGATATTTTCCACTTCTCCATCGTAACGATGCCGGCAAATAAAGTGCAAACCAAACGTATTCGTAAACATATATACGTTTTAAACACTTGGTCGAAACACAAACTGACACACTGCACACAAAAAATTTAAGTCCCTGTTGAATTTGAAAATACAAATAAGTTGTAGTAGGTACATCATTTAGATGACTCACAACAACAAGAGAGATGAATATAGTCTCCTCCAATTAAGATGATATTTGACATAGTTAGTAAATAAATATAACACACTTTGACTTCTTACATATTTATTTTATTTTGAATTTTGAATTTCAAAGTGGCTTCAGTCATATCATAGATCTCTTAATTAGTGGTACAATATGTAAGGAATAAACTATGTGGATTTATTAATAACAAGAGTAATATCTCGAGTAACACTGAAAAAATGAGCAAGAAAAAATCCAGAGGAATGTAAATTTTATTCTACACATTCTTTGTGGCATAAAATCCAAGGGATGTATCCGGACGTCCTCTATCTAGTGCCATCCTCTATGCACACCAGATTTCATGCAGGAATATGCGAACAATGGGACCCAAGCAATTTAATGTTCCATACACGTTTGTTAAATAATTTGCTTGTGAAATGTAGCGCGCAGATATAACTGGACAAGGAGAATGGAACGTTATGTAGAAGCATTCGATGAATTTCCGTGTTGATTAACTAAGCTTTTGAAACTGAACCCGCAAGTGCACCGAGCGTAATTTCACACCCTTGATGCCCGTTTAAAGGTTTATAAATTCCAGTGAAAAAATTATTATTCTGCCCATATTCTGGATGTCAATTTTCAAAAAAATAAGAACTGTAAAGCATCAAAAAGCATAAAATTATATCTTGAATTTCATCAACCTTCCTTCGTAGCTTTATTCGTGTTGCAATTAAAACAGCAAACTTTTCGTTTTCAACTGTAAATTTTTTACACGAAATGTGTTCCCTGTTTTTACAAAAATCTGATAACTATTTCCAAGGTTGGAGAAATTCTGATTTTCATGTTGAAACCTTGTATACCACTAGAATCCTTTAATAAACACAGAGACATCGCCTAAAAGTGAGCGTGCCGGCTGGGACCACATAATCTGCAAATATCGAATTTGAATTTGACTTCGACTGAATTATTCATGAACCCGAAAACATTTTCGGAGCGTTCACTGAATGCTGTCACCGACGCCAACGTAACTTATTATTCCCGACATTTCCAAAATTATTTTGTTTCCGCATATATCGCTCCGACAGGATAAATAAAAAAATCTCTCGGAGGCAATAAATAAAACCGCGATATCGTTCAATTGCGTTGCTCCGTGCTTGGAGCAGGATTTATTGTATTCAGATTTTCTGCTTGATCTCGGAAATCGTACCGTCCCCTCCCGTACAAATTAAAATTCCTTACGCTCGGCAATGTCGCGATCAATCTCGAATGAGTTGAAAAATAAAATTCAAACTCATTCTGCCCGATGAAAAGGAAAAATGTTTCAAAAACGAAAAAGCTTCGTATCGGGAAGTTGAAATTGGAATTTCGAATTGCGGGAGCGTGTAGTTCAGTTAAATCCACTGGAACAAATTCTATCATAATGGAACCGAATTTTTTTTCCCCCGAATTGCAAGCGTAATCGGTAACAAGGTTAATATAGATAGGAATGGTGAGCAGAGTTGCTGCCACAATCGCAGATATTCTAACATCTCGCGATTGTAACGGCGAGTATTCCGAAACACGGAGTTACGAAACAGTCCCAGCTAAACGAGTAAAAATTAATGGCTCCAGAGGTTTAACGGTGCAAGCGTTACGGCGGGCCCGTTTATCATCGGACAATCGTACCAGCGATGCTCCGTCTGACGCGTTATTATTTCTTCCAGTAACGACGATCTCCGCCCGTCCACCACGTCTCGCGAGCTTCGCAAAATTATCTCATTTTCTTTGATATTCGCCGAGCTTTCCGACTCTGCTCAGCTCGTTACATCCGGGACCCCCTGACCGGAAGCGACGTGACAATGGAAGATTCTATTTTGCTGTTCCCAGCGAACGCCTTCGAATTTCCTGGCGCAGCGAGACAAAGGTCATTCTACTTGTTCTTCGACACGTTTTCTCGCCTACCCTGCCCGCTCTCGTGAACACGCGCGACATTCGACTTTTGAATCACAGGGAAACGTGACGCCCAATTCTAGCAGACTCACGTACGACTTTCTCTTTCCATTTGCATCCGCTGCCTTTCACTTACACTTACTCTCTGGCCAAAACACCAGGCCTGGGGAAAATAGACTTTTGAAATAGATAAATCGAAATAAATATTTTTATTTCGTCGACTGGTACAGGATTTGATAAGAAAACTATTCTTTGCAATTGCAGTTACATAAAGAAATAGTATTTCAAATATACATTTTAATACTAACTCATACAAATACTATTGTGAAATGAGTATTTTATTGAAATGTAAGAAAATTGTGTTTCGAATAATTATATTTCAAACAATATCTACCTAGTATTTAAAAAAATGACTGACTGCTCACGATTTAAGCATTTAATGAAATAATATTTTCAAAAAGTAATTGATTTAAGCATTAAGTGAAACTGTATTTCAAATAGTAGCTATTTGGTTTAAGCATTAAGTGAAATAGTATTTTCAAACAGTATTTTATTTAAGGGGACTAGGCAGTCGAAAAATCGATTTTTATTGCATTTTCCGAAAGTGCTTTTCTGAATAAAATGCAGTTTGGTTTATATTAAAATTCGCAAAATTGTTGATTTGACAGCTAAAAAGGTCAAGCGGTAACATATTGTGTCGCCTTTGCTCAGAAACTTTAAACGCGTTTCTCTCGAATTTTATTTTCTCTTGCTTTTGCCGTATTTGCGAATGAACGGAGGTTCAGATCTACTTGAAAAAAATACAAGATGTATAAAACATGTGCCATTTCCTGCGCAATATGGTCCGTAAAAATTCGAGATTTTCATAAAAAAAATTAAAAATTCACGGATTTTTAGTAACCCACAAACACGACCGATTTTTTTTTAAATTAAATTTTTTTAAATTAAACTACGGATGTAACAAACAAGAATTACACCTTGAAATTTGATTACGTCACTTTTTAAAACCAATATTTCAACAAAACCACAAGAGAACGTTAAAATGTTTAATATTCAGCACCGCCATTTTTAAAGCATCATTTATATTTCATACCAACTTTTTTTTCATCTCTATGCTAATAATAAACTTTCGGTAAAAGGATAAGAATTAAGTAAAATAGCATTTTCAAACAGTAGGTATTTGATTTAAGCATTAAATGAAATAGTATTTTCTTATGGAAATATTTCAGTTTTTAGAGTTTTGTCTGAAACTATTTCAAATTTTTCCCAGCCCTGCAAATCACAGACACTATAAGACCAGACGGTATAATATCTTATTTATCATATGGGATCTCGAATGGAAGGTCCTAGGTCCTAGTCTGGATACGTTAAATTTCTGAATACATTTTTTCGTGTTTGTATTTAATAGAACTTCAACTTTAAGCAGCGAAATTAGAGAAATTTCGCATAGACTCGTTTGAGGGGTAACGAGAGGTGATGTACGTACCGATTGATGATTAAAATTCCTGAGGGAGCTAGTGTGTAAGAATAGTTTCTCGTTATAAGTTCATTGGGTGCGCGGCAATGCACGTGAAATCGCAATTGGGACGTTCTTAAGTGGACGAGTGACTGCACTTAACGTTTGCGGAATGAGGTACGTCGGTCTACCGTACATTTCTTGGCGGTGTAATGAATTGGTCCCCTGGTAATTACAATTACAAATAGCTATGCGACCTTCTCGCTACCCCGTTGAGTGTCGCTGCAATGGCATCTCGGTCTGTGCCGTTTCCACCCTTTCGAGCTACACTCGCCGTCCTTCCGTCCTTATTCACCCCGTAGCGGTTCCGATTTCCTTTCTCGAACGCTCCCTGAAATTCCCTCTTACACATATCTACGGTGCGCTGCACTCATAGATATGCAAATCCCTTGGAACGTAGCATGGGAGCCGCTCCAGAAATAAGCGAGTATCGATCCGAATCTCGCAATTACGCATCCATTGGCTGTACTCTTGCACGATAACCGACGCAACACGAACAATATTCTTTCATTTATGATAGTTCGTCAAGCAAGTTTTTTTCCGATATTGGAATTCTGTAGCAAATATGCGAGGGGGTTAATCAGCTTTGGTTTTATTCGTTTCAATATTCGTGGACACGATACGAGTGCATTAATGTCGTACAGACGCTAATCCTTTTAAAAGTACGTAATTGCCTGGTCCGCGTCAATTCGATTACCGAAGGAATTCATAAATATGTAAAGGTTTAAATGAATGGCAGTGACATGAATTCGGTATCCAATTCATGCAATTTTCCTATGTGGTGTGTACTTACAGTTGTGAAGGAAAAAGGCAAATGTTTCATTAATCAGTGTATAATAAAATTGTTCAAATGCTACGCGCCGGCTTAATTCGAAAGGGCTTATCTGGTCAAAAGGTGGTTCTGAGATAAATGACTTTTAGTATTTTGTGTTATGATCGGTATTTTATATAAATCGGGTTCGGTTAGATATTAAACCTGGATAAAAAGGTATCTAAATATTTGTGACAAACTCGTCGAATATTTCATAAACTCCAAAGGAGACTGTGGTAGATACTAGATATGCCCAAAATATAACCTCGGCTTCACATACGTCTCAAATATAACCTGTTATATCTTCAGTTTCAATACAGATATGGCTTTTTTATTTAATATAGGTACATATAAATAAACTATTGTTGTGCTACCTGGCAGCAATAACTCAATTTACGCGAAAGGTGCTGATACGCCCTTCGAATTAACACGGCAGTACAGCAGAATACAAATTTCGCACACAAATTTTTATTTCAAACAATTTTTGCCCATCTCTGCGGTACAGTACACGTGAAGAAAGAGATATGTTGTCACGTGGTGCCGAGTATTTGAACATCCTTTATCAAGATCAAGAAGAATTTAATTCCCCAATATTTACAGTTTGTGCTTTCGACTTAACAAACACGAATTTTATACATTCTCCTGCGCGGTAACAAACACAGTAGTATAGCAAGGCGGTTTCTACATCCAATTTGAATATGGAAATCCAAATTTGAGTTTTGAGGGAGGGGGAAATCCAACTTTCAGTTGAAAATACGTATTTGATTTTGGAAATTTACCTAATTTTGAGTTTTGCGGAGCGACGCTACTGTGTACTACAAGTACACCACTCAAACAATGAACCAGTGGAGCTTTCATGAGCCGAAAAAAGACGTAACTCTATCAGTAGCTCGTCGATCTGTTAAGCGAAACGTGCACGCTAAACGAAACTTTCAGTAGCACAGAACGCGATTCGTAAAAGATACAATCACATAAATCCGAATTTCCTCCGACTTTACGCTGCTTTTCGCTCGTAAAGTTGGACTCTAGGGGGCGAAATCGTCCCCTAAAAATTCACTGAAACCAAGCCGTCGTCCGGAAATATCTACCCACCTCTCGGACGCGGGATTCCGCCGAAATAATATTTCCAGTTGAATCAATCGAAAAATAAAAAGAAAAGCGAGAAATTTCATCGATGCACAGCGAGAGGAGCTCGTTTTAATACGACGGATTTGATACCCCCGACCATCTCCTCCGCGAGCGGGATTCAATTCCGAATTTCGAGCAACAATGGACTTCCTTCTTTCGATAAACCGGCCTTCGAGGCGAGCACGTCTCGTCCCGGATTTCTTTCACGGTGTTATCGTCCCGAAGTAGTTTCCAATTGGCGACAGGGTGGCCGTCGATTCGAGGTTAAAGGTGCCGGAAGCGACTGGCGGAATGCAGCCACGGTAGGTTGAGGAAAGGGTGGAGGGCCTGTTGCTCGACCTTTGTTTTCGGCGAACAAATAAACGCGACCCCCCGCTCGATACCGTCGCCGCGAATCGACATTTCGCTAGTTTCCAGGGTCCCCCCCCCCCCTTCCGTTCGACACCCCTTCTAACCCACCCCCGCGCGATCCGTCTCCTCTGTGCCCGAGCCAAAGGTTCGTTCCCCGTGCCAAGTCTCGTCGTCTGCCTCCGGAAAAACGGGCCATGGAGAGGAGATTCCAATTTTCCCATATTTCGCGGCGCTCTTTCCCCCAGACTAATGAAAACCCGTGGCCTTATTTGATGATAAATGCCGTAAGGGTATGTGTGACCGACTTTCTATCAATGAATTCGAATCGACGGAGCGCGCTTGTTCGCCCCGAGTTGCGGAGGTGTAGAGAATAGGGGTGCCATCGTTTATATGGACAGCTCCTACGCGATTTTTAGTTGAATGCGAGTCGGCCGTTTCACGGGAACGATCTCCCGAAGGGCGTGGTGATATTTCACACTGCGCAAACGGTAATCCATTCGAAGTATATAATCGGCAATTGATTTTCCAGTTTCATTGTCCTGAGATTGGTTACTATCTTTCTAGGTAAAAATTGCAGACGCTCCTCCGCCAGGAAAGAACGCTTTGCGAATCGTGATTAGTGGCAGTATAACACTTGTTTCGATGAAACACTTCGGCGTGCGAAATGTTTCTGTGGTTTCGTCTCCGCGATCACCCGGGGGCTTCGTCGATCGAAGAGATTAAATATTTTCCTGTGAACGGAAGATCCGTCCCCCTTTGTCTACGTTCGCAGCGTTCATAGGCGAAGCATTTTCTCATTCCCAACATCGCGCCTTTTGTTTTGCCCGTCTGGGGCTCGGTCCAAACGTCTTCGTTCACGCCTATTGTGCCCCCTCCCCGCTTCCGCGTCTCCCCCTTTCCGCACGCTTTTACCCACCACCTTCCGCCTTTACCTCGTTGCGACTTCCCGCGGCACTTTTCCCCTTTTTTTGACGGGAAAAGAGCAGGCAGGAAACGCGGCAAGAAAGCTCGTGTGATGCCGGTCTAAGGTACGCTTTCTTCCGGGCAGCCTTCAGAGACAGCAGACGCTGCTCGCGGCTTTCGTTTGACCGATAACCAACACTGAAAGCCTCACGTCACTTTTCCCGCTCGATTCATCACGTTTTTGCGCGCATCGATGTCAAACAGTCTCGTCTACACCGTGTGCTGTTCCTGTGTTCATTTTTTTCTCTTCTCTCTCTCTCGACTTGTCAGCTGCATACTGGCCGCCTGCTGCCCGCCGTTATGATGAATGGCCTTGTCCTCGAGAATGCAATGAGTTACTGCAACAACTTTCGAATGGTATAATATGAAATTAATTTTGGAACAGTGATTATTCTTTCAGTGAAGTGTGCGTAATTTCTGTCCGAAAATGTGGCGATAATCTGAGGATGGCAGTCGCTGCAGTTTATAATTGTGATAAATGGTTATTTTAAAAATAATTTGAAGTCATTTAAAAATCGAGTAATGTGTGCAATGTAGATTAATTTTGCACTTTAATCTCCATTCTATATGTTTAATAACTGCTGGGTGCAGGAACTTCATAATGCTAATGGCTTCGCGGTTTCTAAGATAAATTCTGCAGCAAGAAACGTAGTTCGTAGTACAACTCGGGAGAAAAGAATTATTCATGTATAGGTAAATGGAATATGTGAAATGAAATGTTCCCGTGGAAGGTTTCTGTTCGAAGGAGATCGATGTTGAATATTCGTTGAGCACGCGTGCGATTGAGTACCACTTGGCTAACGTGCCTGACTATCGCTCGTTACTACTACTTACGCGGTAGCACACCCAACAAGTTTTCAAACTCGATTTCCTCAGAAACGAGAGCTCCTATGAACAAACTTTCTTACATATTTACAATCTATTTATGCACACAGCTGCTCCTTTCACGTACACCACAGGGGAAAACAGGAAATGTCATAAAACAGCTATATCGAGAAAATGAAGTTTTAATGCTTTAGTCCACCAGTAAATAAACAAGGTTCAATGAATTTAATTGCATTCTTCATAACATGAAGCTTATACCCTAATTAGGCATCAGAAAAAATAAGCAATCAAATAATAATTGTTTTACATTATTTTAATATTTTTTCAAGTTTGAACAGGGTGGCATACTGAAACAAAATAGGAAATTTCCACTTCTATTATTATCAAAATAGGGAAAGCCACTTCTTTTATTAACTGTCAGACATGTTATTTCTCACTTATTTGTTATGCATGAGACAGCATCTCATAAAATAGCTGAGCTTTAGATTGGCAACATTTTTTTAATGCCATAAGGTATTCGTATTTTGCTTTTGAAATACGCAAGAATTCTGTGTATGCTATATTAGGAAGTTCGTTTTTTCTATTACTGTTTCGTCTTTTTTTTAATGGTGATGAGATTACTCACCCAGCAGCTATTATATGTAGGTGGTTGGATAGAAAATATCACGTAATATTCGCATCTCCTTCACTTAATGAATGGGGAATGGCATCTCTTTGGGGAATGGGAATTCCCCTGTTTTACTTTGACGACAGAAGCTTATGCTTCGGCAAAGAGTAGGGACATTCCGTGTTTTGTTCCAGTGCAGAGTGGACTGTTTTTATCCAGAATACCAAAACTTTAACGGTATCTTATGGGGTATTTGAACTTTATAACCCTGTGTGATTCGACAGTTTGGTAGTCCCAGTTGTCACCAACAAAATATACTATAAATCGCAAAATCACGAAAAATGGATATTCCACGTTTTCCCCTTTACCCTTCAATATGTGATGCACAAATTTCATTGACCTAGTCCAATATTCTTCTATATACACAGAAATAAGTATCCTCCTGAAATATTCACTAAATACTCACTCCCAATCATTATATAATTGATAATCTCTCTCTTTATGTAGTATATATAATATTTATAGTAATATTATTGATAAAATAATCCGTATTCGACTTATTTTGGCCAAGCTAGTGAGCTACACAGTTTAGGAATAAATACATTTTGCAATAATATTTTCCTAGCACTAATAATAAGAGAGGCATATGTGATACCGTGTTTAATATTCGAGCGATTTAGGTGATAAATATTTCCAGTACTGTGACTATCGAGTATACTACTGTTATTAATTTTCGTTTCATCCCCCTCGTTATGGTTTCAAAGATCTTCCGAGATTCAGCAGCCACTCTCGTTACAATTATTATTCCAGATACCTAGCAAAAGAATTCGAACATCTCGCGATGTTTCGTATCCAAATTTTTCCTAGCACAGAGAAAGGAATCACGCGCGACGCTTGTTTCGCTTGTTCCACTTTCGACCTCCGGAAACGAGGAAACAACCGATACGAGGCATTTCGTTTCGACGCGCAGAAATGGCCCTTTATACGAGCAATTCTCGCGCGGATGAGAGAAATTCCAGATGGCTTGCAGCGATACGGCCATACAGCCGAATTGTTTCACGTGCGGCTCGCGAATGTCCCCTGATAGACGAGTGCCGACCGAAAAGATTTGGCGGCACTGCCGGGAAGAACGATCTTACAGCCATTTCTGGGAATGGAGTTCAGGGAAGAAAAATGTTAGGTCGCGTTTAATGGTACCGTGCTATTTCGCAGCTTCGATCTTGCTAGCCAAGTTGGTCAGACACCGCGGTGGCTGCCAACGATTTACGGAATTCTTGTATAAATGTTTAATATTCCCTTAACGTTTCATCGTATCTCGGCATCGCGAAAACCCGACCAGCCGCCTGTAAATACTGCATTATATTTCACCACGAATGGTAAAGGTTTCGTGCGGGTTGAAATTTTGGAGGAGCTGGAATATAATAAACTCAAATCGGTTGTGTTTTCGGCTAAGTCAAACTTAAGAACCAGATATCATATTAACATGAGCCAAAGTGGAAATTAAAGCTAAGGAACTATGCTTTCCATTAACATTAACATGAATGGAATTTTTTGCAAACTTGCGTTCGTCTGAATATTGTAGAAGAAAGTGATGTTTTGAAACCTACAAAGAATGCAAAAAATACAGTCATTTTTTACGTAGATGAAATATAAAAATAATATTTTAGGAGTTCTTGAAGGTGTTGATGTCAAAATTGTAGTCGTTGTAGCAAAATTCTATATGGCGTAAATCTCGAAATATTGGGTTTACTGGAGTAAATCTCAGTTTTTGTTTTCGCCAGAAATTTGAAAGCAGCACCCTCAAAAACTATTATATAACCTAGAAATAATAATAAATGTTTTCCTCCGCAGGAAAAATTAGTACATTTCGATACCGACTTCTGCCACCATGTAGGTCCGCAAGCCGGTTAATAATTATGCACGTGCTACATCTGTTTGCTAGAGTTGCATTTCGTGCATTATTGGAAAAGTGTATTAATGAAGTAGGTTGTTTCAGTAGTACTTTTTGTAGTGTATGTTACAAATAAGAAGATGTCTTCATGATAGTTCTAAACAGAGTAGAAATCAATACAGAAAGTGTGAGTTTGCCGAGGGTAACTAGTTTACTATTATTACACAGCACCACAAGGTTCTTGATTAAATTAATTATTCCAAATAAGTGGTATTATTGTAGCATAACGCTCACGTTCAAGGGACTCGATAATTCTCGAGTTATCTTGGTTATCAAAACATTGGGAACAGAGCTGACAAGCTTCTCCCGCGTACCTAAATTCACTTCCCGTCTCTCCGTGCTCATCGAACGTGACTAGATCCTCGCAACTAATCACGCAAACTCGAATACTGTCAACTCAGGAAGCGACCGAACTTCTTGGTGTGCAGTTTTAACCGTCGATCGAAGGGGAAGTACCAGCCATGGAATACCGAACAATCTAGAGTAGAAGACAAACAACTAATACATTTGAAGTTTAGCAATCACCGAGACCCTCATCCTTCATCGTCCAATGCTCCTCCTTAATTCGAGATATCGTCACTTCCAATATGCCGTCGGTGGGAAATTGTCTCCAGTTCGCCGTTTGCTCGCTGAATAATTGAGTTCACGGGCGGGATCGTCGAAAGAAATCGAAACAAAGAAGGTACGGCTAAGGAAACGGGGAATGGCAGTAGTACAGATCAATAAATGCTCATCCGGAGGAACGAAATTCAGTTTCCGATAGAAATTCCTTTAAAATGTAACATTCAGTTGATCCAAAATTACACTGATCATCTCTGCTCGATATTCCCAAAAATTCGCTTCAATCTAGCCCACAATTTATTTAACGAATTCATCGAAAATACATATAACAACCGAAAGAGAAATATCAAAATTTCCCTTGTTGGAAATATTTATTGTATCTTTCGAATAAACACGTTTTCAGTAATAACTCTTATTATTACTACATACAAGAAAAGAATTATTGCGAAATTTATTTACTGCAAAAATCTGTAGCTCACTATATTGGCCAAAATAAGTTTAATACGAATCATTAAAATTTTATCAAACGCATTGCTATGAATATTGTGCGTCCTACGTAAATGTGAGAGTGATGCAATAAATATTTCCAGCACCGCAGTTGACTGCATTCGGTGTTACCACATTTCTTTATTTATATATTACGATTTCACTCCCGCAAAGAGAATGCAAACCATCCTGCCACCCCTTTACAAAATCAAGCCAACCGTAACTCGAACCTACGCCAGTCGCGAAACTTTCATCCCCATCGAGAGGTCGTTGCCGGTCACGTTTCACGGGGTCACTCGACGAATTCCACGGCAGCTCGCGAACTTTCTCCCCTCTCTAGTTTAAAAAAAACTGATTTCCCATTCGAGGCGGAGTGCACAGGGCGAAAACGATACCGCGATCTCAATCACCTACCTTTCCAAACGCAACGACGCCGCTTGCGCCAGAGGTCGTGACTTCTTTCTCGCTCCTGTCCCCTATCTCTCCGCTCGCCCGCCCCCTTTTCCGCCTCCGCCCGCCGTTCCGTTTCCTTTTTATTTCGCTGAGGTACCCCGTGATTAGTCGAAGTAGCGAGCACGGTGCAGAGGAATGGAAAGTTACGGAGGGCGGAAGACTGGCTGGGTGTACGGGGGAACGGTGGGAGGAGAGGGGGGGGGGGTGATGAGCCCAGAGGAAGAGGAGCAGACACAAAAGAGGGCTGCACGGTACCCGCGTCGAGCCCCTGACGTCCATCCTCTTTGTTTCGCGGGCGCACCGTTAGGCAAACGGAAGCAGAAAGAAAAGTCGAAACGAATATCGTAAGGAAGCGGATGAATGAACAATAAAGAAGAAAATGCCCCGGTGAATGGTGGTACCCGCTCGATGGTTCTGTGTGCACCGAAAATGTCGCCCGGCTGCATAGGTTCTTCTTCGGTTCAGCGAAAGACATCTTTGAAAGGCCATCGAACGCGTGCAGGTACGTACGCGTGTATACATCTTTTCACCCCCACTCGTTTCCATTGGGAAAGACGAGCATCGCGCTGGCTCGTATTTCACGTCGGATAAACGGGAACGTCAACCGACTGCGACGAGTTATTTGCACGGCTTATAAATCTCCCATTGTGACTGTTCGGCTCTGAAGGGGGCGCGACGCATTGGGGCGAGCGCTCGGCGTTTGCGCGTCTGTTTCCACGCAGTTCATGATACTCGCCGCTAATTTGCTCCGACCATCTTTGATGCCGATCGGCCGTGCTCGATTCGATTCACGCCAATTTCGCGTTATTCAGCGGCGTTTATTTCCGCTGTTCGGGGTAGAGCTCTTACTTTCTGACCCGTCGGGTACCCGCCTACCCGAAACAACTTCAAGCCACGGAATGTGGTATTGTTCGATCCTTTTTGGCTAACATCAAACAATTCCATTGACAATACAACATTCAATTGCTTGAAGTTGTTCCGGGTCACGGTGTAACAGACAGGTGTTCCGACTCCTGTTCAGAATGTGTGACTTTTTCGTCCTAGTTCTTCTGACGGCCGGCAGATTTCGTCGATGTCGTAAAGGCATTTACATATAAGGTATATTACATATAAGTCGTCGATATTTTGAATTAATATTGAGATTTTATAAAGGTTTTTGAACAATATTGTGTAAAAAATAAAATTGCAAATTAATATTTAAGTCTTTATCTACATATATCACGAATTTTAAAGTGATTTATCAATTACATTTATAAACAAAGAAATGATGAAAAGTAGCTCATTCAGATTCTCGGTATATCTCGAATATCGTTAGCTATATTGTCTACAAACTACGCATCGTTTAAGGCACGCGAGACGAAAAATAAATTAGTTTGAGTGGGAAGAAAGGTTCTTGGAGCTTAGGAAAAGAATGAATAATAAGAAAAAGGTAAGATATTAAGTATCGACGTCAAAATGGTTGTCGGTGATTAGGCCTTTCGATATTATTTTACAAATTCAATTTTTAAGAAGAAATAAAGCTCTACACGTGTTATTACAACTTTTACTTATTAAATGAATACATAAATCGATTATTACAAACAATTTTTTTTCTTTTCTTTCAGTTTTGAGCGTAATTTACCGAAAAGAATCCGCGTTCGTCACTAAGTTATCGAGGATTGGGTCAACTTATACGATTTTTCTGGCAAGCCCAGTAATACCACTAAAAGCTCTACTACTACAGTCTCATTAATACATATTTATATGCCTTCTAAGTCACGACGCGTCTCGCGACGGCCAGGGGAACTAAACAGAAATCAGCACACAAAATCGCTGGGGTAAAAGGTGCAGAGACGGAACAACTGTCTATTACGCCGTGTTCCGGGTAGCCGGGTACCCGACGGGTCAAAAAGTAAGAGTTCTAGTTGGGGGCGCGCGGGGAACTGCATTTATTCGATAAATATGGAATTGGAATTAATCCTCGGGGACGAGTGTCGTGATATTTCCCGAGAATTTGTACTTTCTGCTCTTGGCAGGGGTTGAATGATCCTACTGATTCATGTTTCGATGATTGATGAGGCGCTTCCCTGTATTCGGAAATTGTTTCTATTTCTCTGTTAACAGTGGCGAACAATGTACGGTGCAAAATGGTAAATGATTCAATTATTTTACTTGTTAATGCATTCATTATTGCTGGAGAACCAGCGTTCGCCATTTTGTGTGCCGATAATGGCATGTACTTACGGGTCTGACAATGATACCATTTACCTTATTATCGTCCATATGAAACCGTTTATTGTAGTGACAAAATCACTTGTGTGCTCTCGCAATGCTTTGCAATATTAATTACGTTTATACACTGAACCATTCATGCCTTTCTTCGCCAAGTAATTTAGCTCCTCATCGTAATTCGTTCGTAATCGTAAATATTTTATGCAACTCTGTGAATACGTTGCTATTTCTGCGAGCAGGAAACAGGAACTATACGCTATTAAATCGGGAATTTAATAAATAATTACCCCTTTGTGGACTGACACCGTTTGTGGTTTCAAAAGACAAAGTGCAGCTCGCCTACATACAATTTTGACCATTCAAAGTAATTTAAACTATACGCGAACGCGTGGGCGACGGTTTTACATGCGAGCAGCCAAAAGTCTTGTTAGCTCATTTAACAAGAGGCGAAGAGATTAACGTGAACGTTCTCGATTCCGAGTTACAGTAGTCCGTATTATACTTAATTCGCCTGATATGCTCCCCGGCTGTTTTGCAACTAAAACCCTACTCCGTTAATTAATTTTAACTAACGTGCACGAGTAAAGCTGTGCCGGTTCATCCATAAGTAAATTTTACTAGTTCCCACTTTTTTAAGTACGTTTGCTGTAATTCTGTCTCCCAATTTGCAAGGGTCCTACAAAATTGTACGAATGAAAGAGCAGTAGAGACTTTTATTCTGAAAAGTGAATCACTAATTTGAAAAATATTAGGAAGATAACGCTTGCTTTTTTTTGGCCCTTTTCAATACGAATGACTTTAGTTTATACTAATTGTATGTTTTAAAAGAATACAAATTTTTGAAATACTTGCATATTTCGAGGTAACTTTGAAAATACTTAGTGCCTCCTTGCGACGAAATTTATTTTTTTAATGATTCCTAAACCTCTGCTGCACTTTCATTTTAATACCCGTAAGATGCTCCGATCTCATAAGATTCAAGTATATAAGAGTCTTTTCTATAGGGATGATTTCCTCTTCCAGAATAATTACATGAAAATAAATGCGCCTTTTCAATCCATTTGAGTCCTTTCAAGAAATCTTCACGAACACAAACCTAAGTAGGAAGGATGACAGTCGACTCGAGCAAAGATGATTGAGTTTGCTACTTAACGAAGTCCGCCGTAGGAACGCGGCTTGATGGATACAATTATTTCTAGAGGCGTTAATGAAGAGATGGATGCGTTAGGAATTGAATATTCCAACTTTAAGTGGAATTTCCTGTTGGAGAATCGTCGATGAGTGATAGAGCCGAGTTACTGTAAACACTCGTTAGATGGCCAACAGTCAACATTGCTGCAGTAAGTGCGAGAACATGATAGCTGTCTACGCAATTAGGGAAACATAGCTACTATAGCTGAAAATTATGCTGTCCAGAGTTTACTTGATGCCTATTGTGCTCCAAATTGCTCATTTGCGCAGAATACTTGCAATTCCGAGCAATATTTGCGTGCAATAACGCGGGAACTATATAATTAACTGTTTGAACTAGATAGGTACGTACCTAATTGGTGCCGTTACACTATTAATTTTACAATATAGTTGCATCGTAATAAAAGAATTACGAGGTATGTGTGTATTTGAAGAAGCAGTACACGCTTGCAAATTTTTGCAGCTTCAGATGCTTTGCTTTTCAAAAATCTCTCAATTGCAAGATACAGAAATCTTTGATAATTTATAATTAATTTAGTTTGGAGATCTTTGTGGTAAAGTGGTGTGATATATGGGAAAGTATTAAACGGGGAAATTACACGAGTTTAACTCGGGAATCAAAACTTCACGTTATATTTGAATGATGCAAAAATGGAACATATTACGTATAATTTAGTTTAACAAACTGCAGCAGGAAACCATGTGAATAAATCGACAAGGTCCGTAGGAAATATGGTTCTGTCAATATGTGAAATATGTCAAACGATTATTTGCAGCACGACAGTTACTGTTCACATGCAAGCACATTTTGAATTATAAAGAAAAATCGTCTTGTCTTCGAGAGGGAATTCTTTCTACACAGTTTACCCTCACTATCCATAATCGTTGACGCACATAAGCTGCTTCAACTTCCGCAGCGTTAAGGGTAAAGTGAATAATTTTAAATTTCTCCCCTAACATACATTATTCCAAGTATTAACGCTACAACGTCTAATAACGGCCGCATTCACGAATTTCCGCCACACACTCGCCGTTAAAACTTTATCCTCCCCTGTACTGTTTTCAGATATTAGCTCAGCATTTGGTAAAGTTTCACTCGTAGTCTCATAAATTATACATGTAACGCGGGAGCCCTATGCGCCGGGCCGTGGAAGCTAATTAAAATACATTACACAAATAAACCTGACTATGAACGATCTTCCGTGCATGGTGTATGTGAATTTTTAACGAACTCATCTCACCGCTGCAACTCGCGCTCAGCGTTTTATTGCGCCCCGTTTGCCAGCGTTGTCAGCCATTTATTCGGAATACCTCCTACTGGCTTACAAAATTGTTAGGACGCGGTAATGAACGGCGACAGTTCATTCTAGTTTTCATTGGTTTCCATCGAACGATGCGTGAATGCCCCCGCGGGAGCAATTACATCATTTTCCATCATCGTTACGCGGCGCATTTGAAATGGAAGGGACTCGACGTGAGCGCACAATATCGCGGGATTACAATTGAGCAGGGCCAATTACGGTAAATCGCTACGCGAGACTCGCATTTTATGCGCATTAAGTGTACAATGAGGAAAAAAATTGGATGTCTTTTGGGGGACGAGGCGGGCGAGCACACGCGAGTTTCATTCGAAAGAGGCACGATACGGTGGTATTCAGGTGGTTCCATGGGATGGGTGTCGTAATAATTAAAAATTGTTGCGTGGGCATGCTGCACAAGCAGCAATTACGGATTCAAGTGCGCCTGTTGCTTAATTAGTAATTATTATGATTTCTGCTGCTAGCCCCGTCCGTGTGTTCGTCCCTCGCTGCGCAGCTACCTTCTACCGGGTGTAACGATTTCAGAAATCAATGAGAAATAATATAATGTACAGCCATTTTAAAGCAAACGGTTCTTGATAGGAGTGACAGGAAGTCGATTTGAATACAGTAGGTAATTTAAAACTTTAATGCGATTTTGGAATCGATACATTTTTCCTGTTTGTATGAAGATATAACAATTTTTTTAGTTGGATTTAATAGCAAATAAGTAGCTCATAGTGTCTCGTGATTACATATTTTCAGTTACAGGTACGATATTACTGAAATTATCCTATAAATTTAACTACAGGCCGGTCTTTTAAAATTTGATGTTGAAGAAAAATGAAAACTGATATGTTCCAAAATTGACATGGTATATCCAAGTGTCCGCGATATTCAAGAACAATACCCACCCCATTGCAACATCTCAGGACTCTACAGTTACGTATAATTCATGCTGGGCAGTCTAAAAGCCCAAGAATGTCTCACAGAAGCGTAAGAGAATCCCATCGCTCTTCCGACACACTGAGAATGTCGACTTAAAGTACATAGACCATTCCCGAAGCAACGTTCGTTCCTTGCGAGCAATTATTAATTACGTTGACTTGCGTTACCAAGGAGATTAAGCAACGGTACACCCGTTAGATTTGTGAACGCCCAGTACCAAGGGTTGTTTACACTTTGGCGGAGAGTTAAGAGCTTCTCCCAGGCGCTGGGGTGCCGAGTAATCGACTTTCCTGACCCAGAAAGTCAAAAGGGCTTCGTTTACTTGCCTTCTCTCTCTTCCTCTCTCAACCACCCTCCGACCGTCTCTCTCCAACTCCCGTTTGATTCTTATACCTGGCCAGCCGTCCTTTTCTTTTCAGACTCCCGCTTTTGCCATTCTCATCCTCCTCTCCTCCAGCGACTCTCGGCATCCGTCTGTCTGCCCGCCTTCTTTCCTGCTTCCTCGTCCTGTCCTGTCTGTTTCGCTCGCTTCCAAGCCAGATTACCGATCCGCCGAGTGTCTCATTCCCCGCGCAGTCGAAGCCGAAGTCGTAGTCGATGCCGAGCCGCGCTTGGATTCGGTGCTCGGCGTAGATACGGTAGTACGGTTAAAATCGGGCACTGACCGAAAACTTCAATATTCCGGCTCTTTCACCGACAAGGAGGACGGGCAGGGAAGCCAAGAGATATCGACAGTTTCTCGTGGAATCGAAGACGAGGCCAGGGAGAGCAAAGAAACCGTGCAGAGGGGAGCGGGAGGCCAGGGCTAAGAGAGCTCGAAAAACGCTTTCTGCGGCGCAACACCGACTTCCGAATCGGGAATCGAGATGCCGCATCCGAAAGCGTTTCCGGCCAGTCTAAGTTCTCGGGCAAATAACCGAGGACCTTGATTCCCGTTGCAGCGCGATATTGTAAGCTCGTGCCCCCGTGCCCCGGGGTTCCCTTGGATTTAAAAACCACTCGAGATCCACTATTGTTCGCGTTGAACGGTTATGGAATAGATGGTAATGCGAGAGGGCTTGTGGTGGATTTTATACCGTTTCAGGGAAATGGATAATACGTGGCCGATTATATTTTTCTGGTTACTGTGGAAATATTACTTTGGTATTGGATTGGTATTATCGAATCTCGTGAAATTTGATAAATCGTTATTGGAGAAATTACTGATTGTATGTATGTTGCGTGTATTCCACTTCAAGTTCCTCTACCTTGCACAGGTAAAGGTAATGATAAAGTGTCCCCCTGGGCAAGCAAATAAAATTTATCAGAATCTGCAGTATCAGTAATTAACTGAGTGGAGACTCCGATAGGATTATGTGTCGTAAAGTAATGTAAAGTCGTTTAAATCGACGACCCTGTGAAGGCAATTAATTATTCTGAAGCTTCGTCCAGTCGGCAGAGTGACACGAGCAAGGTAAGCTCAACTGCGATTCTGAGAATAATAGTCACCAGACTTGTTCGCATTTGTCGGCGATGGGTCAGGTATTTATTTCGAATTAAACGACGCTCGATTACTGTGATCATTAGGGTGGCCCTTATTTTCAACCTGAGATTTATTTTGCTCTCACCCCCTAATAAAAAATAGTCCCTGAAAAAGATTATTGCAATCGGGCGACAGGAAGGGGTTGTCGACCAGGCCTTAAAGTTTAGAATTCATCAATGGTTTGAATTTAAAGAATTTCTAAAAATCGAAATTTGATTAAAATATTACTAAAAGAGCATTCAATTTTCATGAATTACTATATATATATAATTTTTCGAGCTTCCAACTATTTTTTAGATAATTTATTATTATTTTAACAAAATTTCGATACGACTTGCCATTTTTGAGAAATTCTTACATCCAAACCATTGATGGATTCTAAACTTTAAGGCCTCTTCGGTACCCTTTCCTGTCGTCCGATCGCAATAATCTTTTTCAGGGACTATTTTTTTATGAAATGGAACCATTTTAGGGGGTGAGAGCAAAAAAATATAAAAAAATTCGGCACGTATATATATAGGTACTATTCGTTCGTTGATTTACGAGGAATCAACTTGGTTGGCGTTCCCTTGAAATTCAGATCGCACCTACCGCGAGAAAGTAATAAAAGAGTGCTTTCATCATCGTCCTAGATGTCTCTGCTCGGCAAAAGAGCACTTAATACCACCACGAAGCTTCGCTATCATCGTGCCTTCTTCAGTTCCACCGACAGCTTCTGTGTTTTCTTCCAACTTTTATATAAGCGCTGGCCTCTTCTTCCTCCTCTTCTTCTGCATCCTCTTTTTCTTCTTCTTTTCTTCTCGACAGCTCTGTTGCTCTCCTCTCCACTTCCTCATTCTTTCTCGCTTTCCTATATCCCACAGTAACTCTTATATTCCCTGTGTTTACAATGCCGACACTTCTATTTCTCTTTCATAACTTCTTCTCTTTCCTTGATTATTCCCACATATTCAAAATTCTCGTCATCACTATTTTCGCTCTCTTCGTTTCTGCACGTTCTTCCATTGGTCTACTTTAGTTACTCTCGATTGTTCTATATCGTTCTTGACTATGTCTTCTTTCTTGCCGTTCTTCGTTTTGTTCTTCTATGTCCTTTTGTTCCGTTTCCTACGTCGACGGAAGCCAGAAACTCATTTTTACTCTGCCCCAATTTTCTTCCTCTTAATTGCCCGAGCTACAGATAATTCCACGGTTTAATCTGTTTGCACTACTTGATGACACATTGATAGCCTGGGACCATCGAGGATCCAATTATGCGAACTATTACTAACTTTTTAATTCTTTATTCGATCCAATGGAATTCCTATTAACACAAATTATCGTGATTTTGCTGCAATCGTTAATTTCTCTGTGCATTAATTTCCACAGTCTTTAGAGATCGTGAAACCACTGCTCAAACGAATCTTCCATACGAAAGTGCGGATTTTCAATTTCCGTGAAGATTCCCCTTAATTATCGATATTCAAAGTAATTCACTTCTCTTATATTGCCCTCTCTGAATTTAAATTAGATTTCAAGAAAAGTGATTTAAAATATTTCGAAAGATTTAAAATACGGGTCACCTCTTATAGCTCCGTTTTACGAAACAGAAAGTTGCACTTTCACTTTATGTCTGTTTCCAACAGATTTGCTTGTACTGCCCGTCGCGTTGAAGCTTTCAGTCGTTTAATTCTAAGCTTCTGAAGTTCTCAGCGGTCACCGACGCCGACGCGTCACGAGGGATTCACGGTTCCATCTTTTCTGTAAGTAAGAGCAAACGCCAGTCACTTGGTTACGATAGTTGAGGGCACCGGAGTCAAGAGACCGAAGCTTAAATCGAGTTTGCTCTTGGTATCGAATTTTGCCGGAAGTGCACTCCCCGGTGTGCAGCCCGCGAACGAAAGACTTATTGAGACAATATCAGTTTAGCTGGCGATCCGCAGGACGCATCACCTAAATTCATTCCGAACTAACAACGGGAATACCATCACAATCTGCTCAAATTGCATTTCAACGACGAGAAGCGGTTCAAGTGAACCAGAATGGTCCTGATCGCTTCCTGCTTCTGCAAACATTCAATTGGAACAACATTAGTACTCTAATTTGAGCAGAAGTATCAACATGATAAAAGTAATATAATAATACACAGAATCTTTAACATATCTGGTGGATAATAATCTGAACGTCCTATTGAAAAAAGTGTTACTTCTGTCTACACCAATAAATATTGCAAAGTGTTGGAGTATAATCTTCAAACTGACGAATTTATAATTTATTGTTTTTATAGTTATACATTAAGAAATAATTATGAAACTTCGAGTACATTTTCTGTTCATATTACATTCATCATTCTCAATGATTGCGTTCCAATACGGGACTTGTGCAGTCCCAAATCTAATAATCATTCCATCCAGGGGAGAATGTGCATACGAAATTCTCCCAAACTCGAAGATGCATACGTAATTTAGTTGAAACTTCTTGTTCTTGATTTTAATTAGCGTCCAGACAATTAGACGAAGTTTGCCCGTTAATCGATCGGTGGAGTTACTCCTGGCCTTATCAGGGTTGATATTCATGGAAGGCGGGGTTGTTTAAACGTCCAAGATACTGTCGCCATCTTTCGAGGAAGAATGAAATCGATTCCGCTTTAACCACGGTGGTTCTAGCAAGAAACTTCCATACCGACCATAGGTTCGTTTCTGCTGCGGTGAAAGTAGGAAATGAAGAAAGTGAATTTGACAATTCACGTCGATTCTATAGACCACGGTAGATTCACATTTCATCCTCTATTATCTGATATATTTTAAATACAAAATGTAAAATAATCTGATTCTCTGGAAGGTTTGAATTATTCATACACTTTGCCTTAATTTCTTTCATTATAACTATCATATCTCCTCCTGTGTGTTAACTCCCTCGAACGACAAGCATAATTCTGCGCTTCGATGCAAATACTGTTTATCATTGTGCATTCCACACCCCTTAATCTTTTCCCATCTATACAACATACACATTGCAAGCTACTTACGTATTTTAGCTAAAGCTGCACATTTAGTATCTACGATCTATTATGCGCATACATTTGAATTTGTTTCACCGTGCTCACTCTCCTTCACAAGGTAGACTCATTTGCACGACTATTATTACCTCATCTACATATATCCTTGACATTACTGTGTTTCCTTCACTATATCATATATATAACAGAATCGCCAAGTACTTGTATTCCGATAAATGTGTCTGTAGCCTTCCCTTTCTCATAAAGGGTACAAAAACTAATAAAACATTTATCGACTGCAATCTCGCGTTTCATTTATGAGACATCATACATCCATAACGACGCCAGCGCAAAACAACATATCTCTACTTCAGCCGCAAAGTAGCCACAACAGAATGCATCAGAGTCTAAAACATTCTTTCAAACGGTACCATTTCAAAAATACCCGCGGTTTCCTAAATGACAATTTCCCTCACCTCGGTATCGAACAAGCCGAGCTACCGAAATTGGCCGCCAGGTGACTCAATCATTGAACTCGCACTCCAACGCAATTCCCGACTGTTTCACGCGTAATTACTACTAATAGTGAAAAACGCTGTGAAGAATCGGCCCGACGGGTATCAAGAAATTCTTGGTTAATCGAAAACGCGGGGCGATGAGACGTGGATAGAACAGGTAGCATGGATACGCGTAAGCGGTTCACGCGCCTGAGTAGGGATGGCGGAACGCGTGGGGATGCGCCGACACTTGTCAGTTTGCCGCGAGCGTTCGTCTGGTGTGGATCGTGTGACGCGCCTCGTTCTCTCCCGTGTTTTCGTCCCGTCAGTAACCGCGAGTAATTGACTAGCGCGAAATAAACATTAATGTCATCGTCGCGGGGCTTGCCGGAAGACGCGCCACCGCGTCTACTCGCGGTGTTCAGCTCGAAACGTCGTCTCGTTAGCGTCTGTCGGAGCACGTACGGTGCCGTGTGAGTTCGCGCGTCTCCCGCGTTTTCGGTTCGAAGGGAAACAACGGTCGTGCCTCGTTACGTTTCCTCGTGGCTTTGGTGAGATATCGCGTTCGCGTTCGGTGAAACGTTTGTGCTTTAGTTGTGCCATTGGATTACCACAAAGCGTTGTCACTCGGTTTACGAGCAAGGGCGACCGACAGCAAGTGAGTCTATTTTATATTCCATTGGTTATGGTTGACGCGTTGGTGCTAGACGAAATGTCCGTTTTATCAAATGATCCTAGAAAAGTGACGTACCTATAAGTATCCTAAAAGACTCCTTTTTGGTGAATCTAGTGCACTAAGCATTCACAATCATTCCATCACTACTCCACACGCCAAATTCGAACTCCTAAACAACGTTTCATTTGCACTAGGGTGGCCCTAATTTTCAACCTGCGATTTCTTTTGCTCTCACCTCCAAATATGGTTGCATTTCATAAAAAAATAGTCCCCGAAAACGATTATTGCAATCGGGCGACAGGAAAGGGTGCCGACCAGGCCTTAAAGTTTAGAATTCATCCATGGTTTGAATTTGAAGAATTTCTCAAAAATGGTAAGCCCTATCAAAAGTTTCTTCAAATAATATTAAAAGAGCATTCAATTTTCTATAATTACTGTATATATCATTTTTTCGTGCTTCCAACCATTTTTTAGATAACAGCGGTTGAATATAGAGAGGCCCGCACCTCGCGCGTCCCACCTGTGCGGCGTGACGTATTGTTTAATCGCGCGTAGCGCCGAACTCTCTATATTCACCCACTGTTATCTAAGAAATGGTTGGCAGCAGAACAAACTTATACATACAATAATTGTAGAAAATTGAATGCTCTTTTAATATTATTTGAACAAAATTTCGATAGGGATGACCGTTTTTGAGAAATTCTTTAAATCCGAACTATTGATGAATTCTAAACTTTAAGGCCTGGTCGGCACCCTTTCCTGTTGTCTGATTGCAATAAACTTTTTCGGAGACTATTTTTTTATCAACTAACACCGTTCGAGGGGGTGAGAACAAAGAGATACAAAAAAGAATTTCGACACGTATAAATAAGGGCCACCCTAATCTGCACGGATCTAGTACCAACCTATGAACAAAACGGACCCAACGTTTACCTGCGCGTTCAATCGCGGAGCTAATTGGTGCGGCGTTTAACATATCCCGTGGAAGTTCAGTTTAGATAGTCGCGAAAAGTGTTGTTTGGAGAAAGACGGCGGGGAACAGGTGTCCTTTTCCCGTCGCGCGTAAGTCGCTGCTCCCGGCGTTAAACGTTTGGCCCGTGGTTGTTGTGTAATGCGCGTCGCGTGCATCGACCGTGGGACGAGTGACAAATCGTATTTCGAGTGGAATCCGCGTGCACGCCATAGCCGTGCACGAGCGTGTTCGTACTTGCCGCGCTTGAAATTCGAACGGCGACACGGAGTAACGTAGGTCACATTTCGCGTCGGAGCGTTCTGTACTCAGCCGAGTCCCGCTGATACGTTTCATTGTTTACCGTTTTCGTCGGCCTCGATGGCTATACTTGGTCGAATAAACTGGCGATTGTGTATTTAGATAGCTTTGCAATTTCGTTCATTACCAATGCCGCGTGATTTTCAGAATCGCATTATGTAAATCGCATGGTGATTTCAATGAACTTCCGTACGAGGGGCGCTGCCGCGGGATTGCTTAAATAAAATTTCAATCTCAACGAAAGCGACGAACCCTCCGAACACTTGGAATTATTCATTCGAAATTCGCGGCGTAAACCGCGGATCGAATTTATTTGGCATTTTCTGTATGTACGTTCATTAAATTGCAGTTTACGGAGTCGCTTTTCGCGGTGATATTTAAATGAACAAATTTACAGTAATGTATTACTATGTTCTTGTGTCATATTACGGATTGCGCGTACGTTTAAACGAGATTTTACGTGGTTTGCATTTTTGAATTCGAAATCGCGTCTTCGCAGTATTTTCAATGAAATTAACGATGAACGGAATTGAAATTAAAACAGTATAAGTATGTGTCCGTGTTCGTTCTGTAAGCGAATTTAATTCTCTGCATTCTGGTTCTCATTTTTATTATTTTTTCATCCAGAAACGTTGAACAAATTTTAAATCGTGTATTTTAAACGCATTTCACAAAGTAGAATTTCGTTAGCGCGAATGTTCAATTTCCTAGTTCGTGCTTTTCTTAGTTTTCCTTTTCAGTCTGTTGAATAAAATTCAAATTCAAGTAGGCTACAATTTCCTTCTTACACAAGCGATCCTAATCGTGACCTTCGCTGTTTCAAAGCGCACTCCATCTTCGTTTATCGCCTATAAATCATTCAGAGAAACGTAGGTTGTTGCTTGTCCCATGGTCAAGTTACGTTCGTACTTCGATATATAATCGAGGCTCCTAGTATCGAAACACTTATCGCGACGGTGAATTTGAAAAAATAAGAAAAGTTTGTATCGCCTTCACGAGATGCGTTACAATTGTCAATGTAACTAAAAACATTCGCTCCATACATTCATTTATTTGCTACTGCTAATGCAAAAACACAGAGTCGTCCACAAAGTGAAGGTAACCACTTACAGTGATTTTTACCTTCCCTATTATTTACACAATAAATGGAAGCTATCGATCAGTTCCCCGCGAATTTTATTCCAAAACTAGCCCGCCTCCGAGTTTCCTTCTCCTCTCAAGTTCACTGCTCAGAGATGGGAGCTGTGTTCTCTTGCAATCGTCGCGCGAAACCTGGAGCCTCGATGAAGGATTTTTCTAACCCAGTTTCCTTGGCAAGCGTGACACGACCGTTCACAGAAACACTCGTACCGATAATACGAGCACCGCCAGCCCGGTTGAACACTTGTTGTTCGGGTTTCGCGCGAGCTGGCTCGCATGGGAAACCGCGTACACATATTCGCACGCCGCGACTGGGCGGCTGCTTTCGCGACAACGATGCACGAAATCGTGCCGTGCCCACCTATCTCTCGTTGCATACGCGTATCTGCATCTGTATATTGTGCCTGGGCCCTGCTTGATATTCCTGTTGCGCGGCCCGAACGAAGGAGAGACGGGACCCGCGAACGTACCGTGCCGCGCTGACCTAAATGCGACCAGACGAGAACGACCGTGACGAGAGCGACGTATACATAATTTGATTCGCCGCCACGGCGGGCGTAACGATGAAATTATTGAGATTTTCGTGCAATTAAGGGCAATTCGAGCGAGCCGGGGCAGCCGAGTAATACCGTTTCGCTGGGACGTAATGGGCAGACTAGTAGTCTAGTGATTGATGTAAGGTGGACAAAGTTCTGGATAGTTGGATCTGGGCGAGTGTTGTTTGGAATTGAAATTTATTGGCGATAGCTATGGTTGCTATGCAGATTGCTGCATACTGTGCGACGGGGGTTGAATAAAGTATGGGCGCGAAATTTCGGGGCTGGGGAATTCGTTACGGGATGGAGTCCGAAAGTTGCGGTGAGGAGATAGTAGCTTGAGAGATATTCGCTGTTTTAGACTTGTAAATCAATGGCTGTGCAGTGGAATACATGGTGCGGTAGTAGTATAATGTAGTATATGAGTAAATGCACAAGTTGTAAATTGTGAAACTGGTTTTACATAGGAACTACGCGAAGTGATGGTTGTTTATTTAAATCCGGTCTTACAGGTTTCTGGTTTCCTATCACTTTTCGATGACTACCTGAACTTTTTCAGATAGGAATCGTTTTACGAAGAAACTTTAACTTAACTAGCAGACTGAATGGTCTTTTATTTTGTTATTCAGAATTTGATGATTCAGGTTTTTTCATAGAGTAACGTTGGGATTCAGTATTATAAATTACGCACGTTAAGTTGCATTAGGGGATCCGAGTTCATAATTATTGCACGGTGTGGCAATCCAGTCAGTGATATCGCAATCCTTTATTTTTTCGTGACAAGGAACACTGGTATTCTAAAGTCACACGGTACCTACTGCAATTACGAAAGTAACAAATGTATTAGTTGGTGACATTACAAGAATCTTATAAATTCTTATTCCAAATACCTCATAAATTACATACGTTAACGGTGAACTTACGAAGTACATTACTCCTAGAGTAATCTTAGAAAGTAATTATGAACTAACGCTCCACGAAAACAAAGCAAAAAGATCGCCCAGCTCTGCTTCCAGTTCATAAAGACATAATTACGAAATTCTCTCGTTTGAAGCGTCGTTGATTGCACTAGTAATTCCGCGAAGTTGCGAGCAAAATTAAAGAATAGTTCGATGACCCATCCCGTTTCGACTTCCAAGCTAATTTAATCTTTCAATCGACTTTTCGCAATTTACAGTAATTGACGGGCAGGCGGCAAAGTTTAGTTACATTTCGAGCATCCTCGACAGAATACTGGAAACGAACAAAACGAAAATTTCGTGGCCCTTCAGTCACGTTTTGCACTTTGCTCGGGCGTCGATATTCGAGTAACTGCAACACTCGCGATCAGCTCGTTCAATGATCTCGTTTGATGATCGAAAAGCCGACGTGGCTAATTAAAGGGCGCAAGGAACCTTTGTATTGTTAGTATGATGATGCTCGCAGTTCATTAAAACGTAAAATTATTTCTGTCCTCGGGCGTTCGGAACGTCCGTTTATTCCGTCCTCTAATTGTCGATAATTAAACCGTGATGCGTTTCCCTCGCGCCAGTGAACTTAATTGCTCCAGGGGAGAAACTAGAGTGTGCTTTTACACCCTTGCTTTTATTACTCCGCGAAAAATGCCCCGTTCGTCTCTCTTTCTTCGATATTCGGATCACGCTGCGCCCGCTCAAGTCGCTACGGAAGCAGAATATCATTAGCCAGAGAATATCAAGCCTAAAAATTTCGCCTCCCCTTCTATGACATAACAGTAACATTTTATTACTGTACAGTTATATAATCGGCTGCATGTATAATTCGTGTTGGGAAAATTCATGGGAGTTTGGGTATTTAAATATTTATATTTTAATCATTCCTTTCTGTTAACGCTTGCCAAGGAGGACTGTGTTTGTAATGTAATAAAAATATGATAGTATTTAATACTGTGTAGTATCACGTATATTAGATTTAAGTAGAAAAACAGTGAAGCAGAGAATTTTCATTCTGCTTGGATTTTGGTTGATTTTTATGAACCTCTGTGCGAATATCGATAAATGGACGTATTATTATTGGAAACATTACAACGAGGGATTTATATTGTGGTTACTTTGGTAATATGGATGTATTAATTTTAGAAACTTATACAGGAAACGATAGATTAATTAAAAAGTTGAAATTGTGTTGGAGAATACACTAAAGTTTAATTAAAACCGTATTCCTTATAATAAAAGGATGCTAATGTAATTCTAATTTCAGTTTTATCGCAGCAATGAAAATATAATTGAATGCAATGAGGATTAATGTTGCACTGCGTTTAGGATATTCTATAACACGATGAATAATTTCATTACGTTTCGTGATTTTCTGTTAACAGCTTGCTAATTAAAATGCCGATTTCAATCAGGGCTAATTAAAAAATCTAATGATGTATTCATTAGGGAAGGTAATACTATAGCTTTGATAAGCTGTATACGTTAATTGAATAGCTGCAGTCCAATCTACGATAAGATTGGAACTATTACACAATAATGATGAAATGATAGAGACATGACACTCTGTAGTTAGTAAAGCCATTTTTCAATACAGGGACACTGTGTTCTGTTGAAGTAAGAATGTTTTTATTCTTATTTATGTTGACTTCAAAATACATTTCACATAAAATGTGCCATGATTTTCACATTACAGAAACACTGCAGAGAAATCATTTAGCAGAAGTAATATCCCACGAAATATTGCAGCTATTCATTTTCTAAGATATTAAAATACATCTCCCTTACGAAAACCATATATCAGCTCACGTGGAACCTGTTTTGAAATAAAACAGATGAATTAAGGGGTCTCCCTACTTTGACTGCCTGAAAAGGAGCGCGATATTTTGGATTTTTTTCAAGCGAAACCTTCAAATTATATTAATTGAAAACTGTATGCCTATATTTGTACATATTTAAGCAAAATTTTTTTTAAAAAAGTACCTAAAACTTTAAACGCGTTTTTCTCAAAACTATGTTTTTCGAATTGGTTAGCATATCTCAAACACCAATCATCCGATTTACTTCAAACTTGGCATACATCTTCAGTAGATGCCCCTCGTTGGTACTAAAACTAAGTCGGGTTTTACAAAATTACATTTTTTTGCAGAAATCGATGTATGTTTTAAATGCTGCCATTTTTTTTTAAATTTTCAGTATTTCTCATTTAATCTAAGAGTTCAGGCGATAGCCATACTCATACAGATTACACAAATTTTTAAATTTTCTATTTCAGACAACTACAACGGCTGATTTTATGCTAGCAATGCGCATATGATTTTTGTAATGCGCTCTATTTAAAGCACTATAACTCCGTATATAATCACTATTTCACATACCATTTTTTTTTTCATATTCTCTAAAGATTGGTAAATGAAACCACAAAGTTGAAAGTAAATAAATTTAATAGTTTTGTTTTAAAAAATTCCCAAGTTCGCATCATTTTTAGTCCATCAAGGTAAGTAGACCCCTTAAGAGAAAGTTGCGCTGGCCATTACAAACCAGACTAAATAACACAATATCCAAAAAAATATCCGCAGTAACTGTAAATAGTAAATAGCCCCACAGTATTCTCAAATAATTCCTAAACGAATCAGGCAAAAACCTCTTTGCGGAGGTGGTGCATTGGGAGGTTCATACCTCCCATCCGTATTAATCAGAGTTCTCTAATTCAATGTAACTCCAATTTCAAATCCCACATCGCGCAAAAATCTCATACCCCAACAAGTATAAAATACAGCCACCGTTCATTCGTTAGATTCTCTGTGTCGAGCTGCAAAAAAGGGTCAAAGTATAATATAACTGTATTCGACCGGAGTATAGGCGAACTTAGATCAAGCCAGATATCAGCGATCCGTGAAACAGATGTCTGACTGATACGTATATCGTGCTCACGCATTCTAAAGGCCGCGAGGCACGGACATCCGTGCCCGCCCGGATATCCGTGCATGGAAAGCGTAATTAATAATTTCGGCGAACCTCCTGCATAGTGGTTCGAGCCACCCTACATTTCAATTTCTCTTTCTATTTTTCTGCACCCCTCGCAGTCTGTTCCTCTGAACAATACCCCCGGTTCGGCGCCAAGGTGTCTTTCCATTCACCTGGGGACGGGTATTGTACGTAACTTACGTCCATTCACGTGGTACGTGGGGTTGAAAATTAGATAACCCACTCCGCGATGCACAGCTGCGCGGGCCTCTTTGGAAACTGCTTCCAAACACTGTGCACACGGCGTACACGAGATTAGAATTAAATTTGTAGGAACTTTTCGGCCAGGGGGAACGAAAGGAGGCTAGTTTCATTTTAATTTGGCCATAACGCGCGTCCAACTTGGCCATGCAAATTGCTGCTGAATTTTTGCGTAGTCCGCGCAGCGTAAGTGCATGGTTTTGAATTGAATCAGAGAGGTGGAGAGGACCTTCGGTTTTGTACCGAAGACTCCTTTTGTTTCTTTCATCCATGGTTGAAGAATACTTTGGCCACTTGTTCAAAATTCACCAGAGAAGACATTTTGGGCAGTGGTTCTAGTTTCTGCTCAGCACTTTTCTCTTTTTCTGAGTGAATTCAGTTTTCTCTGCTGACCTATAGAGGGTTAGCGAAGAATTTGGAAGGTAGCAGTCAGGTTTTAAGCAGTGAAATTATTTTGATGTGTTCAATATGTATATTGTTGAAACTTGAGTGGAGCATAGTTGTGAAGGCTGTATTCGTAAAATTTGAAAGAATCCTGTCAAACCCTGTTCACTTGATCTTCACCTAACACCAATTGCATCTGTCATAACGATTCATATTGTGTACAGTTAATAATTTTTCCCATTTTTATCTGTGAACACATGATTTGTTCCTTAACTATACCGAATGAGGTTCTAGTTTATTTTAAACATTTAGCCCAATGAAATTTCGTAACCCGCTGTAGTTCATTATGCATCCCACAATTGTTTACCATTATTTCCAACAATATCCCATTTAATTATTCGCTGTTAATCAGTGAAAAGTAAAGTTACGCTATTATTCCAGAAAAAAAGAGGCTTGCACAATCCATTGAAAGAGAGAATAGAATTCCTGAAGTTGACTGAAATATCGTTGGAAAGAGCGTATAAATTTCAATGCAGATTGGACAAACAGTGAGATGCAACAATAGCGGCTGGATATCGTTCTGTTATTGCCTTTATTCCACGCGTTGTTCTCGCACAACATGACAGACGTGCAGTCGAATTTACCTGGGCACAGCAAACGTCGATGGCGGCACCGGGCGCAGAGAACTGGTCAGTAAAAAGGGGGGCTAAAAATTAGTTAACCCGCCCTCCCGATGCCCCGCTCGAGTGCCCACCAGTCCAGTCTACCCGCTGATCGATAGTGAAAGCGAGCAACCGTGCGTGAATCTGTTCAAAAAATTTCCAAACATGCCAGTCACACGAGGAACACTTTCTTCTCCAATCACAGCATTTCATTCACAGAAAACCGTCACATCAGTGAACCGACTAATTGCAAATTCGTAGGACACGTATCCAATCTTTTATTCCAACAGAACGCAATAATTACTCACTTTAAGTTGCCCTAATTATTTCAAGAAGAACTAGGATTATTTATTATCGTATCGAAGCTGCCCAAAGTGATTTATAGAGTGACTCGAATTTTTAGCACTCCAATAGCGCTAGCCACTTACCCCCTGCTTAAAATAATTGAAGCCCCCTCACCAAACCGTCAACCTTGAATAGCTTCATAATCACCACACACTGACACAAACGCTTGGGCACGTGTCTCTTTACATTCTGCCCCAATAAAGAGGAAATCGCTTGAAACAGGAGACTTCACTACCCTGCTCCCTACAATGGGATTTAATGAGATGCCACGCAGAGTAATCGTGGGTACTCCTACAGCACACTTCGTTGCAGGAACGTTGCATAACCGTTGCAGTACATTGCAATGTTGCAGATTGGTTGCAGGTTGCATTGCAATATTACTGCAACATTGTGGAAACATTGCCGTGGAATATTGCAATGGACACGTTTGTGCAATGTTCCTGGAATATTGTGCACACATTGCCGTGCAATATTGTAATGGCTACGTTTGTGCAATGTTTCGGGAATATTGCGCACACATTGCCGTGCAATATTGCAATGGCCCCGTTTGTGCAATGTTTCGGGAATATTGCGCACACATTGCCGAAACGGTGAACGAATAATTCCTGCAATTTTCCCGAAACGTTCCATGAAAAATTCCTGTAAGATCTCCGAAACGTTCCGTGTTCATTGCTGTAAAATCTCCGAAACGTTCCGTGACCATTGGTGAAAGACCCCGGAAACGTTCCGTGGATCATTGCTGTAAAATTCCGAAACAATGTTTCAGAAATATCTCCTGCAATGTTGCACAAGGGTGGACATAGCAATTTACTTGTAACGTTTCGGAGACATTCCGTACAATGTTTCTGCAACGTTCCTGCAACAAAATGTGCTGTAGGGGTAGTTACTCGAAAGACGGCAGGAGGAATTATTTTTTCGATGAATTGGGAACGATAGTAAGGTTTCACGATCGTATTCTCTACCAGTGCGTTATAGTGTTACTTGGAGCAGCCAAAGTTCCCTTGTAACTGGCGCCGTGTCTCGTATCTACTGTTTGTTCGTGGCCATTTTTTTCTTGCGGTGGTGGTATCGCTCTTATGTTATGCGACACGTCTTACGTGTCACAAGAGTCTGCTGATTAGCCGACGCATCGAGATTAGACCGACCCTTGGGTGCACACCGGTTTTTACGATGGTAATTTGCCCTGAGCTTTGTGATAAGAGTCGAACGACGTCGAAATCTGGTCGTTGAATGCTTTCCTCTGCGCTTTCAAACGCTTTGCTTTCGTTTTAAAGCCTGAGAACGTATCGGGCAGGCTATTTGCCCTCGAATTCTTCGTTTATTTCTCTTCAGCAGAGCGAAATTTTTTGAATTTTCAGATCCAAACGTTCTGGAAGCCAATTTAGTATTTTACCTGTATTGCCAATAAGCAAGTGGGATAAATCTTTGGGAGTATTGCTTGTTTGCCTTAATTTTCCTTGCTTGATATTCTATTCCGCAGGTTCTAATTGAAATGGATAGTATTTTGCTTCTAATAGCCTTTGGTAAAAGCTTCTTTTATTTAATTTGAAGAAGACTTTGTTGTTACTACTTTTCTGCAAGATGAAACATCGATCAGATTATTTTTCTGCGAATTTTTTGTATACGATCTTGCATGGCTTCAAAGAGAAACTTACGTGGCTACTAGAATTTGCACGGAGGAATAAAATGTCTTAATAAGCATACGCTGGACATTGTCCTGCAGAATGACCAATGTCTTGGGAATTCAGACCACTAATACATGGCCTCGAAATGGAGACAGTCTTGTAGATGAATGTCGTTTGTTTTATCAGCGATATCATTTCATTAGTGGTCGTGATATTTTCGTGCTGCTTTGCATCATGATTCATGGATATTTCAACAACGTTTTTCTGTTTCCTCTGTACCATCAATTGCACCGGTGATTGTAAAATTCGTGTATCTTTGTTTCGAAATATTTAGACTGTTGCGTTTGGGCTTATTAAAAAATATTTTTCCGTTATTGAATAAAATGTTTATTCAATAATTTTATGAGCAACTTGTATTAAAATTGTGTATGTTAAACCTTTGAATCTCTCCCACATTCCAAAAATGCTCGAACGTAGTTTTCCGATCTTCATAACTTAATAAATTCCAACATTTTTTTCTGACAAAAGCAATTTTCATTTTCAAATACTTTGCCAGTAACAACTTTACCATTTTTGGTAACGTATTCTTTACCACTATTTTTTCATAATTTGTCTCATATTTTCAACATAATTAAGCATATTTCGCGGTTTCTTTCTTTTTTTTTGTCTCGCCCCACTCTAAGGTTAATAGATACATAATACAAAAATATGTAAGTAGGTAATTATTTCCTTTCTCAAAAATTACTTACAAGGAACAAATGACTTACTCCACTATCGAAACGAACGTGAAACTGTCGCGGCTCGTTATGAAAGTAACATTGTCATGTCACTGCTTACTGGATGGCTATTTTGCAACAATTCTTTCGTCATTTTGAAATATAAATCAATATAAAACAAAATAAGAGAAATCTTAATATTTTTGCTTTTTTTACTTACACAACTTTTATAATCACCTGCACAATTAGAACTTTTCCCTCGACACCACTTAAATTTAGTTTACTCGAGGTCTGCTGATGATCTAGAAACACCTGAACATACATTGAAAATGATTGCCAAGTAACGAAAGATATTCCAGGAATCTTTGAACGTATGTATGCGAAGCATGTAGAACAAAATACTCAGCAATTTTTACTTGGAAAGTTGACTACACGAGATATTAAACTCTTTTCAGGAAATTCTTTTACTTTATACTTCAGTGAAATGACTAAACAGGTCTTGAATATCCGATAATAAGAACTCTTTTATCCCGTTTCGCGAGCTCTGATATGTAGACAGACGAGTTTGTACTCCTAATTTTAAAACTTTCGGTAGAAATAAATTATAAATATATCCTGTTCAATTTAAATTCCAATGGAAAGCACATGGTTAAACCCTAAGTACTCATGATAGAATTAATTTTAACTACCAGTTAAACTCCATGCATTGCATTGCATTCCAGAAAGTGACTCCATTCATAATTACGTTCGACAAACAAGTGCTCACAAATGCACTATCCCGTGCAGTTCATAGAATACGACCTTAATAATCGAGGCTGTCTATGAATACCTCTCGCATACGTACGTGAGATCAAGGTCGATTTCATTTCTGATCGAACAGGGTGGTCATTAAGCTCGAGATCCTTTTTTAATGGGCATCGCAGCGTGGTTACGTTCATCTCTGATGCTTTGATTTACGCAATGCTCGTTTGCATTGATGCGTTGCACTTTTCCTCGACGCTTTGCCACGAGCATCAGCAACATGGATCACTATGACGACGATGCAGCTTCGATTTTCTCGGATAGTTGACAGTGTCGTTTCTTTTCTCCGACGTGCGTTTTCATTAAATTTAAAGTAATATTTTATGACACCGTTACTCCTCTCTTTTTATAGCAATTTATATTAAACGTAAAGCTCCAAGATTTTTAGGACTCCCCGGTGATATTTGCTTCGCGGACTTCGCGTGCGTGCGGAGGCGTTTACCACCATTTTTTTATCGCAACAGTTGTAAAACTCGTTCAGCAGCTTAAACTCGATTCCTTCAAACGCGTCTCGTTGCTGAAAATAACTGAGAAAATCGTTACCTCGTGGACTGTTTTTAGACAATTTTTTGGCGCTGATGGAACTCTCAGGGATGTCTGGATGGTTCCGATAAATCTGAAATTCTTTGTTACGAATTTGTGCATTAGTAATAAATTCTTTTATTAATAAATGTATATCTACTTGATATTATATAGAATCTCGTGTGTGACGATTTTAAAAATTTTAGATGTCCAAGGAAACTTTTAGCGTCGCAAAATGTAGCTTCTTTCCAATTATTGCACTTTAAAATATAATATCTAACATCGAACGAGGGTGCATTAATATTTTGTCAGAGTATTATTTGAACGCTCAACGCGGCACTAATTCGTCACTATCATCGATCTGGGTTTGCGAAGGTGTACCAATTGTTCAGTCCATGGACCAACCGATGTGACCAATGGCGCAATTCAGACAGAAAGTAAAACACTGTTACAGCTTGGTCGTAAATCTTCAAACGAACAATAAAATTATCTGTAGGATAGCAATATCTACTGTTCGTTTTCACTGTGCCAAGGATACGTATAAATCTTTCGTTTTGAAGAACTCCAAACGGAATGGAGTAATATCTAACAGATAGACAAAAATGAAATTACTGTTCCAGAATCGTAATTTACGAAATAGTTTACCAATGATAAAGACGGATTGTTTAACATTACAGTGTAACTTGACTTCCCTCAGTATTAGTTTCATTTCCATTTTCCATCTTCGGTAAATCTGTATTAAGATCATCATTGTATTCTTTGATTAGACTTTGAATATTAAATTACTATTTACTGCTAGACTCATTAGTGGAATAGTCTTCTCTAAAGTTTAATCTTCTTTTCAAGGCTTCAGCCTGAAGTTCCGTTGTAATTGCATTAATTCCATTATTATACACGCTCTGGGAATTCTGAGTTCGATTACATTTGTTTCCGAATGCCGTGTATTACCCTGGGATTATTGAATGGTTTAAATATGCACTCCAAGATTTGCCATATCGTGCTAGTCCCTCGAGTTTCAAGATAACGGGGGAATGAAACGAATCGGTTCATTCTCCGTTTCACTCAAGCACAAATGCCTTCCAAATTAATTTCATACCTTCTGTGATCTATAATTCTTAATATAACAAAGTGTTTCCGTTTCCTAAACGAGGTTCTCAATCTTTAGCGTAGAAATCACAGGAAAAGAGTATGAGATTTAATTATTCAGTTCATTCTAAGAGAAACCTAGAGACCCTAAAAAAATACACTTATACACAATCCTATCTATTCTATCACCGAGCAGTCCACACCGCTTCCAAAAACACTTAATATACACAACACAAATAAAACACCGTCTCAAGGTACACTCACTTTACACCTGTGCTAGACTTTTCAATTTTCATTCCTATTTTCATCCCCAATATCTCTGAATCCTGAAACAAACTTGCCAGGAGCGATGGTACATCGTTTCTCTATTGTAATAAATTTTTAATGCAACGTCACATCGTTCCTTCCAATGGTATACGAGTACGTAACCCGTAGTAAAGCAGAGCTGTAAAGATTTATCGTGGCAACAGAATCGGCGTCGTAAAATTCCCAAGGAAATTCCTCGGCATCATTTTTCTCGCTACAAACGAACTCCCCCGCACGTTGTTCCACTTTCAAAGAATTCACCTCGAGAGGCCCGTGCCCCTGGCAAATTTCAATCGAATTATTCAACTTCCGATTAGATTCCATTCGAACGAGAGGTATGCGTGTTTGTAGACGCGTTTAAAAGTCCCGTGTCGTTACGACTGCGACAGCATTAACTACGTCCCACATAACGTGCAACGGTTGCGTAACGCGCTAATACGTGTATTGTGCATGATGAAGCGAAAAATTGTTACAGAAATGCAGGTGTGAAGACTGTCTGTGTATGCACACGCTGTCTGTTAGCATAGATGCTGGTAGGTACACGTGAAAACGCAAAGAAACGTTTCGCCTTCCGGTGCAAGTGTGGCTGACAGGTCAGGATTAAGCTGCCCCGATGACATGGAAACGGGGCCTGACAAAAGCTCCTGGCGAACGATGAAAACAGTTTAAGCCACGTTCCCACGTGTGCAACGTAAGACAGAGAGTATCAGATTTTGTGCGATCACTTCTATATTTTTTAATCTTTATTAACGATATTTGTGTGGTTATCATAGTAATGGTACATACTTTCTGATGTTTTTAAAATTATTTGAGGTACATGAGAGCTGTAAAATTAACTCCCATAGCGAAGGTCTTAATAGACTATTTTGGAGCATCTTCTTTTTGAAAATTGATCATTTTAATGTCGGATTTTTAAAGTTCTAAGGATCACTGAAAAGTGACTACACCCACACGATAAAACGTTGTTGAAAGAAATTCCATTAAGGAAGGAAACAAGTCGAAAGCCAGCTGCAGCTGAAGAAATGGAATGAATTAGTGTTCACTCGTCTCCATTCTTCTACTTAACAGAATAAAAAGGTTGATAAACAGACGAGCTTGGAGGAGCAGCAGAGAAGGGATCCAATTGTTCTAAACGACTCTTAATGCAATGTTAGGTATCTGCGAGGGTGAAAAAGAAAATCTAAATGCATCACCGCTCTGCATTATTCTGCGCTTCGAGCACGTTCGTAGTCGACGAGCATGAAAAGCTACCTATAAACACCCGTTTACAATGAGGGTCCTCCTCTATGCAGTATAATGGTGGTTGATGCTGAACGGTGCGCAGTTTACCAAGGAGACGAAGGCGAAACAAGCTCTGTGAGAATTGTTCGTCGGCGTAGATCGGCGAAAGATCCTCTCGTTTGCGAGTCGTTAAGCGGTTGGTGAGTTTTTCCTTAAAAAGAAGCTGGAATGCATTCAGGGTAATCGTTCGAGATCAGTCGAACCTGCTCATGCTCAATTTTCCTTGATAGAAGTCCCTATTGAGCAATGGCGAGTTTCTTCTGGTCAGTGCTTAGATAACGGTTGATTTGTCCTAATGTATGCTTCAATTTGTAATTCGGTATTAGCATTAGTGGTTTAATATGAAGTAGGGATGAATTTAGGGTGTGAGCTTTTTTTGTAAATGATTATTATAGTGCACTGACAAGAAACAAGGTTTCTATGGAGAATAGTGTGTAGCTAAATTTTTTAAAATGCATCTACTTAATCTAAATATTTGTTAAATGAAGGCTAGTTTATATTTTCTTTTATTCAGCTGGTGTTGCTGATCCTCAAGTCAACGATTTTATGGAGCACGTTGACTTAATCGTGTAATTGCGAAGGCATTGGAGACATAATTTCGCGTAGGTTGGGCCTCAGTGTACGATGGTAATGGCGCAGTAGTTGATTGACAAGGACGCTGCAAATGGACCAAAGACGAAATACAAGAGAGAAAACCAAGAATCCAGGCAATTACTAAGCTAGTCAGGTCAGGCCAGCTCCTTTGTTCCACGACGTCAGTGCTTTCTTCTGTTCTACTCCTCCCATTTTCTCTCTGACCTACAAAATTCCAGCTCGTTTCCTCTCACGTTCACAGACTCGTTCTCGAATTTTGGACGTCTTAACCTGAGGTTCGTTAAGAGTCGGGATTTTCTCAGGTAGATCGTAGACGTTTTATCTGATCTCCTTCGTTAACTGAGCTGCCGCGAACACGTTTTCTTGGGAAAATTCGAATCCATTTCCAGCGAGTTTGCAAAACCTCGAAAACGTTTCGATCTTCAATCTAGGATATATTTATCCAACGACAGTCTGCAGGATAAATTCAGCTTCTACTTTTCATTATCCGCCTAGGGATTCCAGTGAAGTATTAATAGAATTTTTATACCGAAGACATGTGCTGCCTGGAAATTTATGGTCTAAAAGGAATAAATACCATAAATCCACCTTATCGCTACAAAGAAATATTCGAAACTTTAATCAAATCCTTTGAACCAAGTAAGAAATGGCACCGTAAATAAGTGAAAGAAAGTAGGTCAAGCCGGCGTAGTTCGCAAACGAGACTTCACAATAGAATTCTTTCTCATCTTCCGAGTAAATTTCTGTGTAGAATACAGTGGATTACCCGATGTAATCCTCATAAAAGCACGGTTCCATCGATATTTCCTGATTGGAGCGGAATCCTATCGAACACCTCGTTTATCTGGCTACGTTCTTTCCGGGAGATGGTAGGAAGCTCGGATTGCCAGTTAAATCGTAAAATTTAATTAATCGGCCGGTGGTTGGCGGAGTACCAGGTTCGCAGCAGCCTTTACCCAGCTCCTCTTGGCCTCTATCCAGAATTAATGCTCGTGCCAACACGATATTCCTCTCTCTTTATAGGAAGTACTGAACTGTCGCTATATACGCCCCTGAACACATAGTATCGAACCCTGCTCATATACACTGCGTACTATGCGGTGCGCCAGGATAATCCTAGCTAGTGTTCATCTAGGCAAGCATTGCTAAATCATGTCTTTGATCTGAGTCCCCCTCCTATCGATTAATAAAACGTTTGCAGAGATTCGACGACTCTTGATATATATTGATAGATGGTAGCTGTGGTCTTAAACTGCCTGGAACAGTGATGTTTCTTCCCTTCTACTCTTCTATTTGAGTTTCTACTCAAATCATAACGAAGCATCGAGTAACACACGTGGAATTTATCTAAAAATTTACCGAATTACCATTTTAGAGGAAGCATACCTTCTCATGTAAAATGTTTTTGCAATTACATTATTATGGAGAAGTTTTGACTTCTCTATAAGAACTTTGGGTTTCATTAATTGGGCATTTCGTATTTGAAGCTAGGGAGAAGTTTGTTAACTTTTGATGAACCATTTATGGATTAATTCTTTCCTGTATCGAATTCTCTGTAAATTGGCAATATAGATTAACATTTTTAAAAAAGGATATCGTACCGTGTGTCTCGTTCAAAGTAGATATCGGTGCATTACTTCTGTTTCCTTCCACTCTGTTAATAAAATCGACGGAACTTGTTCGTTGGACGTCGTCAGTATTGCGAGATACTTGTAAATCATCCCGAGTTACGCTAGTGAAATGCAAATAGCGGCGCAGAAACTCTTCGATTCACTTCTGAATATCAAGTATCGAAGATCAGCCGTGCATAATCGCGCGTCGAACGCCAAGATCATGTTTAGCAGTTTCCGCAAACGCGAAGCTGCATATAAATCAACCTCCTTCCTCCGATACTTTCTTCGATACCATAAATTTGCATGGAATTCTCGGCTGATATTACGCGTTGTATTTGTATACATGAAGCGAACCTTCCAGCGACGCTCGAAAATTCGATTACCTTGCTCACACAATACCGTGTCTGAAATTATGTTCAAGCGAAAGAAAATCTCAAACTACGCGCCACGAAAATGTATCATAAATGTGAAAGTTTCAAGCTAGCGATGAACAGGTCACCAAAATTCAACCCGAGAAACTTCAGGAAGCTAAAATTCTCTTCAATTCCACGAGAAAGTTTAACTTCACTGACCCTACACCGCTAATTTTGCTTAACCTGCAAGAAATACATTTTTCTTAATTAGGTATTTGCTTTATGGGATTTTATACTGAGATAGTTGGACTTTGTGGTAAAGGTTAGAGTCTTTAAATAATTTAGGGTGTTTTTTATATGGTTCTGTGACGTCAGACCCGTGTCCGGATTCAGTTTATACTTTCGCCTCCGCATACCTACAATGCAGATACTACAAAACTTCTTTCATTGACCATTAAACAAGTTTCTCACTGACAAATGGTAGGCCTTCATTGTTCTAACAAAGGTTCCCAAGAATCCTTGCAGCATCTCAGTCCTTTCCACAACTCACTCCTCTATGAAGCCCAACAATCTCCAAACTTACTTATTAGCAGTGACCACTTATCCATGAAATAGAATTATTTAAAAAACTATCTGTATACCTTCAATGCAGATACTACAAAACTTCTTTCATTGACCACTAAACAAGTTTCTCGCTGACAAATGGTACTTCGTTTTTCTAACAAAGGCTCCCCAAGAATCCTTGCAGCATCTCACTCCTTTCCAGGGCTCACTCCTCTATAAACCCCAACGATCTTCGAACTTACTTATTAGCAGTGACCACTTGTCCACGAAGTAGAATTATTTAACAACCTATCTTAACAAGCCTCTCCGGAAGAAAGTCTTCTCTCAAATTACACAAGAGTAGCAAAGTAAAGTTCAGCTGGTCTCAGCTGGGCTTCCTCGTACGTAACTCGGAACTTCCCGATTCTGTATACGTTATTGAGCATAACACAAAAGAGGGAGCTTTCCTCCACGACAGAGTGGTGCCGAGGAAAACCATAAACAAAGGGACCGATAGAAGGGCAAGGGGGTTTGGAGGGGGCGCGATAGTTGCGAGGGGCGAGGAGGGTGCAATGTAAGGATCTATTTTCGGTGCGCTTATTCTCCTGTGCGTACAAGTTGTACGTACAAGTAGTGGGACGTGCAACGTTTGCGCGTTTCCTCTCCAGACGATCTGGCTGAGTGAAGTCGGAGGGATCGGCAACCTCTGCCAAGCACACGAGGGAGATTAAATTATTTATACCGGCCACTTTGGCGCGCCGCCTCGTTTCAAGCCTCGCTCCGATATTCGATTATTATCGATTACGTGCTATTAGCCCCGGTACCCGTTTCGACGTCTTTGCGCCAGTAGGCTTGTAAAATTGGAGCCACTTTCTCCTCCGCCTTTCCCCGTACACCGACCCTGCCGTTTCTTCCTTTTCATTTCCTTTTTCACGATCCATAACACGATCCCCGCTTCGTTTTTCTCGCATCACTCGAATTCATTATGCATCCTGCGATATTCTTCACTTAAGGACATGCTGGTAGGATTGGATTTAATTTTAAACTTGGAGTGTGTACGAAATGAGACGTGGTTGAATTGAAGAAGAATTATTCGTTACAGGAAAATTAATTAATAGAGTCAGAGGAGATTTTCTATTCACTGCCAGTTTGTGCTGCAAAACTCGATTTTTTTGTAAACAATGTTTAAAAATATACCGTCTGATTTGCAGCCATTAGTAAATTATTTCCCCGGTCGAAATCTGTCAACGATAATATACGATTCCGGACCGTTGACGAATTTATTAAAATTCCTTTCTCCCAGAAGTATCGGGCCGGCGGCTTTTGCGGACGATCGCAAATAACGAAATTAATTCTGTCCCCTCCGGAATGAAATTATTGAACCGCATTACCGACAATTACTGGAAAACCAGAATCGTGTTCCCAGCGTAATACCGAATGGAATTCATCGACTGTGTCCGCGGAGAGTGAAAATTACTTTCCACGGAATTTATTACCATTACACGGTTTTGCACGGGGACCGGTTTCAATGATAAAATCTCCGGCTCGTGAAATGATCGAACGTACAGTGCCTAGTGCCTCGAAAACACTTTATGGCTTCGTTCAGCTTAAGTTCAGCTTAAGTTCAAGGACTTCGATGCTTGAGGGGGCCAAAATGCATTTCAAATTCGTTTGAAGATAACCGTGTGAAAGAAACGGGGTCGAATTTCGTAATCGTCTGGGAGTTTTGACACAGAATCGACCACACACGCGTCGGGCTCGCGGATATATCGAAGGTGCAGTCCCAGACAGATCCCACGCGTCTAAATGCACGAGCTCCTTTCATCTAGCGTCCGTCCGCTTGTCCCGGTGCGGTTTGCCAGCGTGTACTCGCGTGTAACGTGTCTCGTATGTATTACTGACGGTGCACGTTTAAAGCATTGCTCGTGCAAATGGCCCTTTAGTGCGTGTTCGAGCCAGACGAGTTTACCAGCAAGCGTAGGAAGACTAGTAGTAGGAAGGTTCGGATGGGAAACGTTGGGGGTGGATGATATATAGAGACAGCGGGGAGAATGGGGTGGATCAGGAAGTGGGAGAGCATGAAGATCGACAGATGGAATGAATTTTGTAGGTGACTAAAGAAAATGTAGATGCTTTTTCTCTGCTGTTATAGACATTTTAGTTATTGTGTTAATATTAACATGGGAAAGTGAAACTGAGGTAGATAAGCCAAGGAAGCTTTAGAATTGTCAGTATAAACTTGACAGATTGACAGGAAGTTAAAGATTTCATTAATATAAAGGATACATTGCGTAGGTGCAGTGCGAAATTAATTCATATTCCTGGGAATTGTTCTGATTTCTGCGCAAAATGAGAAACCAACGCGATCGATCAGCTAAAGGTCAGTCGGGAGAAGATGATGTCTCAATAGCTTTGAATGGTCACTTGACTTTTTTTGGTACTATATCTAGTGAAGTTAATATTTACTTATCATTCTGAAACAATTCGTTCCATTTAAGACATACACTCAGTTTTTGCAATAATGTAATAGAATTCATGAGATTCAGGTTACGTTAAAAGTGGTACTATACCTTCTGTGGTATGGAACAAAGCTTTAATGAAGTATATAGTAATCAGATCTGGAATTGAAGGTGAATTGGGGCGTATGGTTAATCGGTTTCATAGAGCTTAGCAGAGACATGAAATGAAAAATTAGAATTTCAATCGTCAGGCAACAGATTGGAACATCGTTCGTATAAAAGATGTTCATAGAGAACTAATTGAACGTCAATCTTCATCCTCTGCAACGAAGTGGAACGGAACCGTCGGTGAATTTCAAACGGAAAAAAGTCGTGTAATGAAATCCAGGGGTCAATCTAATTTCGCCTCTTGCAAAATCTCTCCTGCAGGAGTTCTATATTCTGCGTTGAAATTAAATTAATGAAAAAAGAAACGAGGCGATAGTGGGGGCAATTAAATCAGGCTTGCTTAAAATATCACACGTTATTCGAGATACATAGCTTTCACGTGAATTTTGATCATTTTTCAAGGACCAAGGATCCACTGGTGTCATTATTTCAAGTACATTAAAATTAAAATTGTCTTCAATATGTACTTCTTTCTATAGATTCGTAATTTCATAACAGTTTACCCTATAAATAAGTGTGCTTCAGGTGCTTTGAAAGTAAAAATATGCAGTGTAATAATTAGATAAAATAAGGTAGATGTTATGAAATTTCTCAATTCTATTTATTAAGTTTCTGTACAATAATATCTTCAATTTAAATTTTCATAATGACCATTTTCTATAACATTCAAACTATAAAGTAATGCCCAGTGTTTAAAGTAAACTTCTTCCTTTTCAGTGGAACATACTACAGATATAAAATACCACAGAATTCAAGCTTCAGAAAAACACGATTTAAAACTCTAATTACTTTATACAACACAAGTACAACGATAAAATAAGCAATTAAAAATAATATAGCACGTCCGCGAACAAGAGTGTAATTCTGACGATAAAAGATAAACAATTTACTTTACTGTCTCGTAATTCCTTTATCGCCAATGTGATATATCATCTGTCTAAAAATCTACAGTGCAGAAACTCATTTGCCCCGCGGAATAGTGTTCGTTTCGGAACAAAGTGTGGTGGAAGAGGCACCGTGCGAACGCGCCCTTAGCCTTGTCGCCTCGTGACTCTCATGCGAGTTCCTTGCGTGAATAAGCGAGCCTCGTGCTCGAGAACTATGCCAACTGCCAACTATTATGTAATGCGTCGCGTCTTCTTCGCCCCGTTTCTCCCACTTCATCCTCATAGTCTGCTTCTCGCCTCTGTGCTCGTGTTTCCACGACCGCGTGTACCTACATTCGCGACATTCCACAGAGAATTCCTCGACAGGTGTCTAAATACGCTACCCCCATTAAAACTTGCAGCCCCGCAGAACCGAGGGAAGCTCGCGCTTTTATTCGCAGGGGTATAGAAAAATCTGGGCGAGAGAAACGACACCGCGCACGCGATTTGATGTAACGAAACATGTGTCCATAGTTGTGCGCAGTAGCGATCATTAGCATGTGAACTAGATACCTACAGCGAAGTTCAGGTTCACTGTACTAAAGTGATTAATTTCTGAATCAGTAACTTATTTACCAATTGAGACCAAGATACTGATCGAGTACAATTTTTCAGTAAAAATAAGAACTGTAAATATTCGAATATTTCGAATAATTTCAAATACGAATATTTCGAATAATTTCAAATGCGAATATTTCGAATAATTTCAAATACGAATATATCGAATAAGTTCAAATACGAATAATTTCTTCGAATAATTCGAATATTCAAATATTTCTTCGAATTTCTTCGAATAATTCGAATATTCAAATATGTCTTCGAATAATTCGAATATTCAAATATTTCTTCGAATAATTCGAATATTCAAATATTTCGAATAATTTTTTGAATAAATCGAATATTCGGATAATTTTTGGAATAAATCGAATATTCGAATAATTAGGAGTATTCGAATAAATTCGAATCGCAAAATCGAATTCTCTGGTATTCGGATATTCGAAGTATTCGAATATTCATAGGGTAACAACTCTAGTAGAAATTGTTATCTTCTTCGTATCTTATTCTTCACATTAGCGAAATAATATTTTTCTACTTTATTAGCTTGCTATTGAGAAATGTATTATTATTTACAGCTCATAATGTCCAGTGAAGTTGAAATTAAACAGACGCATTTAATTCTTGGATATATGTACCACCTACGCTTCTCTTAATAATTAAAATAATTACATCTGTGATGGTATTCGTTGAGCAATTTGTAGGTTGTTTGGTTAAGTGTAAATTAAACAACGGTTATTGAGGTGGCCTGATTCTTCGCAGAAGTTTATTTTCGCGATACGTGGCGGTTTGCAAATTTGCACACCCACGGTCCTCGATAAATGGAAATCGTAGCATTGTCTCGAGGCCAGCACTCTTTGCTTGCGAGTCAACGATTGTAACGAGTATTCGCTCTCGTGTAATGACTCAACGTCGTTAATGGAATATAAATTTTTCTGTTGTTCGCTCTACATCCCGTATGTGGTAAAAAATTGTTTCCTGAAGAGAATGCCGCGACTGAAAGTACTAAAATATTGAAGCTCGCGAGCTACGAATTGGAGCAGCTTGAGTACTCCGAAACAGCAAACCAAACGTTACTCGAATTGTCGTATATGCGAACCGAGTACTTACAGTTGCAGTCGATCTGTTTCATCAATTCGAAATAAACATGTATTTTTATATTCTAGATACAGATAAAAATTTTACACACGAAACAGATAAAATTCTTTTAGACTATCCTTGCTCAACTATTTCAGTTAGTGTTCTTTACAGCAAACAGAATCTTAGTTTTCTGGTATTTCATTATTCTAGTTCTAACTTAAATCTTTCGATTTTATCAAATCCGACTTTACGTGGCAGTGTTGAGTTTTCTTGGAGAACAGTTGCGCGAAAAGAGGGACGAGATTGGTAAGAAGAGAATGATGATGATGCGCGAAACGTGATTTGTCGGCTCGTAAGATGAACTGTCGATGACTCACGGATACGATCTCGCGATTCCTCTAAATTGCAGGACGTAAATCCTGCGACCATTCGAGAGCCATCTGTCTGGATAGAGTACGATCTAATCTACGATATCCTGAAGATTTATCTCATAAGAAATTTCACAGTATATTTCAGAGAAAGTGGGAAAATGACTTTCCTCGAATATCACAGAATTTGAAACTATGAAACTGCATGGCGGCTTTATAATTTATTTAGAGGAATTTGTGTATTAATTGATGAACCACGATAGGATTAACTATTATTAATTTTTATGTATTGCTGTTTGACGAATTTATTAATATATTATTTTTTAAATATTTAAATGAAATAATAATTCAAGTCAAAATGTAGATTATTCTAGGTTATATGAATTACAATTGAATGAAAATTGGATTTAAAAGTAAATTTATTGAATTCAATTTATTGAAGATAATTTTATTTAGTGTACAAATTGCACGTCATCCACATATCCTAAAAAGATCCATGTACACCTAAAATCAGCAGACAGAATTCCCATTTGACTTAACATTTTCCAATCATACAATCCAAGTATTATAAATTATTACGTTTTCCTCGAATGTTTTTCGTCTCTTCCTAAAAAAGACTTCTTCTACAGGAAGCTTCATAAATGAAACACAGATATTCCTAGAAAATATTAATTTATTACAAATTTGACGAATCATTTCATCTGAATTTCTAATTGGTTTGCCGGGGTGCAGTTTCTCTTCACATTTTCGTCCAACGCTATCAAACGCGCGTAGAGACACTCGGTCAATACCTTCCGATGGGAGCTTCTTCTCTTTTTCTTTCTCGTCGTTCAACTGGTTCGACGCCAAGACCCGAAAACCAGTTCATTGTCAAGGACCACCAGTACCCGACATTCTCTTTTCTTCCCCGCGAGCGAGAGGATATCGTCACTCCTACGCATAAAGGAACAAACGGTAGTCGTGATTCGTTTCAGCATCCGCGGTTCGTACATACGCGTGGAGTATCGACCGTAACTGCACGCCCACCTTTGCCATCCATCTTTCTCGATATCTCGGAGATTGTTTACCGTTGGGCATTGTTCCCTGACTTTTACGGAAACCCCCCTCCGAAGCGATTAATCCTCCCCCGAAGGAGGCAGATGGAGAGGAAAATGACGATGAAGATAGCGTTCGAACGAGTGGTGACTAAAGAGGAATAGAAATTTCAATCACTTTGGTACATTGGTTTGCCCAAGCTGAATCTTCGTGCCGGAAGTTCCTTCTGGTGTCGTTTTTTTTTGCGGAAAGCTTCGGTGTCTTGTTACGTCTGTAAAAGGTCTCTTAAAAGTCAAAAGATATTGCACAGAAAACTTTCACCTATATGACAAACTATTATACACGATCCCATTAATACCAAAATATTGACAAGTACAATCCCTGGCAATAAGTTTTGAAAGAAACGTAAAGATAGGAAACTAACGAGAAATACCAATATTTTTTATATATAAAATGTAACTGTTTTATGCATCTATTTTAAAGTAAAAACTCCCCAAAATTATTAAGAGTTTCCTTTATTATGTAATAAAAATATAGGAGGAGCAAAATGTTGCTTGGAAATAAGTATGGAACATTATGAATTCGCAAAGAAATTAACAATAATTTATTTAATATTTATGTTACCAAGGATTTTGTGACGTTCCCACGTGCATGTATCACAGCTTGTATACGTTTTATCATCGATGTAATCAAGTTTTCACACTGTGATGGCAAAATTTGTTTCCATAACAAGTTAATGATTCGAATTTTATAGGAGAAGAGTATTGAAATGAGAATAATGAGATGAAAACGACGAAGCAACTAACTCATATGCAAATATCAGAAAATACTATGTAATATAAATATTGAATAAATTATTGTTAATTTATTTGCAAATAATGTTTCACACTTTTTTCCATAACTTCGATCTGTTCCATACTTATTTCTAAGCAACATTTTGTTACTTCTATATTTTCTATTACATAATGAGGGAAATTCTTAATTATTTTTGGGTGTTTTTACTTTAAAATAAACCAATTTAACATTACTACGCGTTTCATATGTGTATCATTACATTTTATATATAAAAAATATTGCTACTTCTCGTTAGTTTCGTATCTTTGCGTTCGGTTCCAAACTTATTGCCAGGGATATAATAGAAAACAAAATTACAGTACATCGAACTCTCAGCCCTACTACCAATCCCTCTGTATTCTACATAACTCGTAATACCACCAATTTCAATTTCAAACCCTTCTACTCTGTTCTTCAATCATTCCCCACGTTTACCAGAAAACTGAAAGGACTGCTTGGCACAGAGAACCTGCTCGCTAATGGGGACATTCACAATTGCTCACAGCCAGTACCGCCCAAAACGTTCGCGTCCAATATCTTCGACAAACAGGACTTCCTTTTCCGCTTAATCCATTTTTATGCTGCCAGCCGCCGAACGCGGTGAAAATAAATTCCGTGGCTGTTGCCGCGTGAACGAGTAACTTTAGAGTCTTTAGAGCCCGTGGACCGTGATGTTGCCTGTCTCGGGAAAATAGCAGGCGCTGCTCGACGGGAATAGCGAGCGCGCGCGATCGTCCCGTGATTTGCTCGGTGCGTTTACGCGCAATGTTTTCGTCTTGTCGACCGACTGTCTGGCGTCACGTTACTCGTCCGCGCGGAGCAAACGGCCCAGGGAACTACCGGTTTAAACCGCAGCCCGATCCCGTCTGGCCTCCGGCAGGCTCTTTCCACCCTATGGGCGAATAATCGGATCTTGGATCTGGGATATCGTGTGTACACGCACGTGCTAACGAGCGTGTCCCTACACGGCCAGCGGTGTCTGCGTGCAGGTGAACAAGACGGATCGTCCAGGCCCCATCGCGAAACTGGTTCTCCAATCGAACGATCGAACCAGTTCACTTGGCTAGACGATCTACGATTTTAGAACGCGGCGAGAAGTGGGACGATAGGTCACTCCACCGACATTTTCAGCGGTTTCCTTTTCTCCATCCTCGCCATTTCCTACCTTCTGTCGCCTCGCCAACCGTTTCCATTTAGCCCCTTCGGCGCGATGCGTGGGTGTTGCTATGTGAGAAACAGGCGCAAGCCACCGTTTGGTGATTTTAGGGGAAAGCAAATTGTAGGAAAAATTTTTTTTCATAGGAAATGCGGTACGAAATTGTAATTATTTTAAGTAGTACTTGAATTAGATGGAAAATGACAACTATTAACAAATTTTAATTGAAAAATTCATTTGTTTCTCCGAAGATCCGAGTGGAATGGGCCCCTTTTCCATTACGCATTTGTTTTTTCTCAGCGTGAAGAAAATTTAATATGATTCACAGCGAATTACACTACGTTGCAGGAAGGAATTAATGGTAGAAAGAAACGGAAATTTATGCACATGTAGCACGTGCCTGTTTCCCACTGGTTCCCTCAATTGAGGAATATACAGTTGATATTAATCGGACAAGGCGTAGGAAGATGATCAGGAAAATAAATCAAACCCTTACTCCAAAAAGAGTAGAATCTTCCACTTCAAAAATTCTAGAATCTACGAGCTTCCATACAAATCCAAAGCTCTACACACTTGAACCAGTGTACATAAAATCCAACAACAGATTCGAACTTCCTCATAGACTCTCGGAAACCCCCTCGAAGCGGAATAAGCTTTTCTATCCCAGTAGCCTGTATCCTCTTTCGAGGGCTTCTACAAAGTTCCTTCTTCACACACAACAAACTCCTGGCCCATTTAACTATTTCTAATCCCTGTTGAAAAGATACCACGCTTCTTCAGCCCAATGATTTCCCATCATCCATTCGTTAACTCTGCCATGCTAAAACCTATCCTCACCGCCAACTGCGTAGACACCGTGCATGTCGCCCAGCTACTCCGTCACGGAGCAAACTTCTCTGGCCGTCGAAGAGTAGAATGCGCGATTCGTATCGCTGGATCCTATCGCGCGGCTGTTTGTTCGTCGGCGATAAAGGCGCGATAAGTTCGCGTTTCCGACTTTACCGGGAATCATCGGCTCTCAGACTGTACTGGGCTCGGATAAAAACACTTCCTGGGTGCGCCAGGTCGAGGTGCATCGCGCAAGTGTACAGCTGTCCGTGGCTGTGCTTGAAGCTATCTTTACCTGCCGCTGGGACGCGCGCACGCTTCGTTCCTCTACATAATGGAAAGCAATTCTTTCGTTGTTCCCGGGGAGGGCGCCATACTTGGCCCTAGCAATGTATCTGGAGTGCAGCCGGGTACAAAAGGGGAAGAGAGGGGAGAAAAAAATGGAAGTGTACAGGCTGGCAGAATGGAGAGGCAGGAGCCATTCGACACGAGATCGGCAACAAAGGGAACGTGTTGCGGCCGGATTACTGTGCATATATCGTCCTTTTTGCACGAGAGGTCCTCCTTTTTCACGCTCGTCGCAGATACGTTCACCTGCGATCCAGTTTTTCTCGCGATCCATCTCGAATCGCCAGACACGCGTTACTCCGAAATCAGGCGAGGTTGATTATAGGGCTGCGATCTTGCATCATGATGGAGTTCTTATTGGGAATTGTCTGCACGATGCTGGTGGTTCAGTTGATGTGGTCACTTTTTATGAAATAGCCGCTCTGAAATGCTATTTTGTTGTAGGGGTAAAGAGTGGTTGGCCACTTGACACTGATTGGCCCTATTTTGAGAAATAAAAAATTATAAAGCCAATAAAAATACCAATGTTATGCTTTTTTTAATGAACATATTCATATTCCTTGTACTTTCTTGCTTCTGATGTAATCAATATTTCTCCACTCATTATACACTGTGATTATATTTAAAAGCAGATAGGATGCAGCTTGAAAATTACAGTTCAATTCTATAAAAAAATCATAAGAGTGCAGTTGAAAGTTTTCGAATATTTTAATATATTTCTGATATCTATATCTCTCATATTCTGTATATATTGATAAATAAAGGTTAAAACTTTATAAAAAAATTATTTATTTGTTAAAATTATACATATATTATGAAAATTACGAGGGGCCAACAACTGTCATATGAATAATGTTGAATGGCAATAATAGGCCGGGCGGCCGGCGACTATTTTATAATCATGATAACGGTAAAACAGTTATTGGCCCCCTATTCATTAGCGGTATTGAAACGGTAATTTTTAAAAAAGATTCAACATCGACATAATTATAGTACAATTAAATAAAAAGAAGAAGTACATACTATTAGGAAGGTTACATTGTATAGTTATATTTTAAGTTTCTTGTGATTTGAATTTGAATTGGTGTATTCAAATTCAATTTGATTATTAAATTTATTTAATTAAATTGGAATTAAAAGTGAAATTTGATCGAATTAATTCGATTATTCAAATTTAATTTGATTACTGAATTCATTTAATTAAATTGAAGTTAAAAACAAATTGTGATTACCTAGTAGATAAATTGTAGAAATTTTGAATTTTTTAGTAGAACTCAATTACCCTACAGTAAAAAATGTCAAAAGCAAAAAAAGGTGACAAATATGGGAAAAATATACAGATGAACAAATCATACAAGCATACACATAATATAACTATTTTTATTGAATAATTTTAATCCCATTTCTATCATCAAATCATATAACATTTTCTATTAGGTTGTATTATGTGTCAAATAGCGGCCAATCACTGTCGAACCGATCGGACAACTACTGTCACGACCATGCCAATAACTATATTTCTTCGTAGTCAACACATTTTTTGTATATTTTTATAAATTCTTGTTTTTTTTATAAACTCTATTTATTTTTAGATTATTAGGGTTTCTTCCTACTTATTTATATTGATTTTCATTTCAAATTTACTAGATTCACATTTATAATTCACTATTTATGTGACACTCTTACTTAAGTGGCCAACCATTGTACTCTTTACCCTAAACATAGTTTGCAGGATGAATTTAATGCTGTGCGTTTATCTGAGTCAATCCAGTTTAATGTATGAATTAAAAGTAGAGAATTAACGGAGGAACTGAAATCGTTGTTATCAGAGAAAGACTGACAGAGTCTGTATTGCAGGTTCTGGTAATGAAAGTTGCAAGCAGAAAGGAAATTAATTGAAAACATGAGATCACATCCCATGACTTCGTTCAAAAGATTTCCTGCACGCTGGTAGCTGTGATAGTTTCGTTGTAGGGCGTGTTAGAAAGCATGAAGTTAATTTAATCTCGTCCACGTCATAAAACGTTGCTTAATTCGAGTTGTATGGTCGAAAGGAATAACACTGAGTGACTAATAAAATTTATGAGTCAATTGGACTTATGTGGCACACGGTGGCACACGCTCTTCGCTTAAATCTTTTCCTTTCCACGTCTCCCTTCGAGGTGTCACATCATACAATAGCAAATCTACTATGTGTACAGAGGTTGGCCATATTATACTCAAAACATTTTCGTCAAAATCTGTTTTTTCATTTATTGATTAGCTACAGCATCTGGCAACATCGTGAGTAATTTTTCAACATATAAATCTCATTTGTTTTTAAAAGGGCGGGGATAAAATTATTACAAATAAGTCGAAAATAATAGAGAATATCATCAGAGTATGGCAGAATATTCCAAAACTGCAGGAAATAACCACAGAATGCATTGAAAGCCTGCCACGCCGAGTCCAAGCCGTCATAAAAGCTAAAATCGGAGTCACCAAGTATTGAGTAATTGTGTTTCTTCTACAATATAGTCTTAAACCTATATGCCTAAATGTATTTAATTTGCATTCTTAAATACATATACTAGTATTAAAAAATAATATTATATCATTAAAAACGAGACATCTATTTTATTCCATCGCTTAAACTTACAAAATCTCAAACCTTTTTGTTCGAGTATAATAATTTGGTCACCCACTGTATATGAGACATTGAGATCAAAAACGGACTAACCCACATTTCTTGCGAAATTGGGTTAGTAGCAATAATATATTCAGTAGGCTGTACTAATCATATAAAATAGGATTTTTTTTCAATGTGGGTTAGTCCGTTTTTGCTCTCAATGCCTCATATATTATCTCACCACAGTATCATCATCTCCACAATTTTAACTGCAAAATCAGTCAATAAATTTTTTTTCATTTTTCACGTATCTCATCCCCTTCTTCGGTATACTCCAAAAATATTACAAGGCTACCAAGTAAATTCCATTCAACTATTTCTTCCATCCAAAATTCAATCAACTTCCACAATAGCAAACAGATTCCATTTCACACATAAACACACATCAAAGAAACCATCTTTCAAAAATTACCGCCCGTTGAATTTTTCACGCGACCAGTCACTGAACACGCGACTCCTCCTCCAATAGGAAACCACATTTTCACCCCGGAATTCGTTTCGCCGACAAGAAAGGTTACGAGACCATTCAGCCGCGGTCTCAGTTTCAGGATGCATAAGCGAAATCGTTATCACGTAGCTCGCGACCAAGTTCATTCTCGATTCCGTTTGCCTCCCGCGTCCGCGTCGAAGACGCTATCTTCGCCTCTGGAGCACGTTTCTGTTGCCGTTCGCCCAAGTTATTGTTGCCGTGGCGCACATACGCGACAATAGCCAGCCAACCTAGATACTATAGAGTAATATCTATGCTCGTATGTAAACCGTCCGAAGGCGAGCACTATGGGGAAGCGACGTGCATTGTCGACGTCCCTACAAAAGCCGTTAGACGCGGCGAGAGACGCCGGTTGCGCTTCATGCAAAAGGACCAATCCCCGCTTGTCCTGCGCGAACGGTCAGGAGTTGAATGTCCACGGTGAATCGCCGGCGAGCTTTTCATTTCGCCGTGGAAATCTTTGGCCGAGGAATCGCGGTGAATGGGCGCACGGTGGCTCGGGAACGCCCTCGGTCACGATTTGAATCATTTCAGAAGCGTTCTCGTTGTGCCTCGAAGGAATTAACGAGCTTCCCGTGTTTTAATTAGAAATTTGAATGATGCGATTCCCCACGTTTCACTCATATGCAGTATTTTCTTGGATATTTATTTTCTGTTCCCAGTGGGCGAGTTTCTATATGCTCAGAGGTGTAGTAGGTTGATCGGTCCATGAAAGTAATGGGGAACAGCAAATGGAGGATCAAGTGAATCGAGTTTTCATATTCTGGAGTAAAGGGAAGATGCCTTTTTCTATGCCAGAATGTATATTAGATTCGCTCTTATTTTCAACCTGCGATTTCTTTTGCTCTCACTCCCTAATATGGTTTCATTTCATAAATAAAGTCTTTGAAAAAAATTATTGCAATCGGACAACAGGAAAGGGTGCCGAGCAGGCCTTAAAGTTCAGAATTCATCAATGGTTTGAATTTGACGAATTTCTCAAAAATGGTAAGCCCTATCGAAATTTTGTTAAAATAATATTAAAAGAGCATTCAATTTTCTACAATTACTGTATATATAAGTTTTTCGTGCTTCCAACCATTTTTTAAATAATAGCGTTTGAAGCACTACGCGCGTCCCACCTGTACGGTTGGAAGCACGAAAAACTTATATATACAGTAATTGTAGAAAATTGAATGCTCTTTTAATATTATTTGAACAAAATTTCGTTAGGGCCTACCATTTTTTAGGCATTCATTAAATCCAAACTATTGATAAATTCTAAAATTGAAAGGAATAGTCAGCACTCTTTTCTGTTGTTCGATTTGCAATAAACTTTTTCAGGGACTATTTTTTTATCAAAGGCCAAAAAGAAATTCGACATGTAGGTATAAATAAGGGCCACCCTAACGTATATACTGAATTCCTCTCTTCCCCTATTTCTGTTTTCAAGTAACGTTACATGAAACATTATTGTAAACAATCGGTCCAATTCCAATTCCATCTCCCTCAGCCATAGACACCTGAAATTTTGTAATCTTGAACTCCAATAGTGACGCCCTTTCCCCATCGAAGAATTAATCGAGATCCGATTAAAGTTCCACGCGATGGGTCCTACGGGTATCGACAAGGCACGAGTCGGGCGCCCCGCTGCTGCGATAAAATTCGCAAAACGATGGTTCAGGTTGCGCGCGCGGGTCACGTTTTAAGTATCATTGCCGCGATATGAATTACATTATACGAAGCGCAAGCACGGCGAGCGGGCTACGTGTTAAGTGCGTGTGCGCTTCTACGAGCGAGTGGCAAATCCAATAAAATTAAACGCCGTATGAGCGCGATTCAGCAAAGCTCGTTACATCGCCCGGACAGCTCAATTTACGGGCTGGAAATAAATTGTTAATTCCTCGGCGGAATGGTCGGCATAATCGCGGAATGCTGGAACCACCGTTAATGGACGCTGCGTAGGACGAGTGGCAGCGTTATCTGGTGCCTCGGTTACAGCTTCATTTGCGGATAATCGAGGAGGGACACTCGAATCTCGGCACCGGGCGGAAGTTACCATCGACGGGTATGGGAACGAGGAGGCGAAGGGAGTTATAATTGGGTCGAAAACGAATAGTAAGCGTCAGCTAATGCCGGAGGAACGAAAATGCCGCGGGGAAACGAGCTGAAGCACTCGGAGGAGCCTTCCGGTTGCAGCTTGTCTCGATCTATTTCCGGTAATAATCATTGCACAGGCATTCAACTTTTCGCTGCCTCCTCGTGTAGTCTCATTTTCCTTTCGCGATATCAATCGATGCGCCAGGGGGAGGAAGCTCTTATTTGTCACGCTGGAAATGTCGACGGTGGGAGGATTTCTTTTAAGAGGCGTAGAATTATGGGGAAGGGCATAGTGGGATAAAGAGATGGAAATAACGGAGGGGTTAATTGTTAACGAGGCGGGAAGATGTCCTTAGAATGTGCCGCTTCACTCGAGTTAACCTTGGGGTGTTTCGCGTCACTCGCTCTCATCCCTGTTCTTCGCTCGGTCTCCCCTTCCCGCCCCCTCTTAAACAACCCCCATCAACTGCATCCCTTGGAAAATTCCCGCAGGAGAGATGAGTCATCTTGGCGATCGATTATCCCCGTGCTCGGGAATCTGCTCGCGGCGGGCCAGTCTAGATTTTATCCACCCCTGTCGCCTTCGTCGCGGATTGAAATTCAAGATGGGGAAACTATTCAGGGAATCGGAAACATAAATTTTTGAACCATCTATTCCAGGTGCAATGATTTTAAAGCAATTAGTTTTTATTCGAGAGTTTTTATTCGTCTTGAAAGACGAAAGTTCAGATACGAATGATCCTGAAATTTCAACGAATTACGCGGGAGATTTTACGACGCATTGACTAAATGATGTCACGAATATTTTAGTGGGAATAATTAGGTATCAAAGTGTTTGGTCTGCTTCAGTCTGCTGGTGAATTATTATGTCTATCGACGCGACCGATTAGTGCAAAATTTATGATCGCTCAGGTCTATTTCAGTTTCGTAATATTCAGCCGTCACGTCGATGAAACTGGTTTGTCTCAATTTATACGCGCCGACCTAAAAGCAGTTAATCATTACCGCTAATTAAAAGCCCCGCGCGGGATCCGCGCTGCTAATTAATTTGTTATGATCGATTCAATCGCTGCTGCTACGCAGGCATAAAGAATCTCCCGGTGCAACATAGATATTTCGAACCTCTAAAACGAACGTGTCTGGAAAATTGATATCGCAAATTACACGGGAAAATGAACATAAAATGTTTTGCGGTAAATAACAGGAACATTAAAATTACGATGTAATTTTCGAAAATGATTTTCCCATTAAATTTCTGAAAATAAATTGAAAATAAGTTGAAAGAACCAATCTTTAAATTTCGTAAATTTAGTACTAAAAATTTCCCGTATTTTTTAAGTTATATGATTACTAGTTCTTGTGAATAATTGATTCTTGCTTAGCATATTCAAAATTAATAACAATTCAACTATTTCGACCAAATATTTTATTTTTTAAACACAATTCCATCAATACATCCCAAGTTTTATTTATCTATCATCCTACAGATATTAACTCTAAATGTATAAAATATCGAAAGCGAGCAGTCATCATTGTTTTCCTCGATTGTCCCTAAAATACCACCGCGGAGTAGCTTCGAAGGACTATAGCAGAGGTGGAATCACTCTTCCAGGCGCATTCATTTCGTTGTGGACCGAGCAATTTCAGTTTCTGGCAGCTCGTCTGTTACGCCTGATGCTTTTGAAAAACACGAGAGGCTAGCACGCGATGTTGTTTTCGGTGGGCGACGAACCGCCGGACGTGACGTCACACCGAGCGTGGAAAATCGTGGAAAGCGTTTCCTCGCTGCCAAGACTCCTCGAGGGTTTGCCGAGCGGAGAGAGCTTGCACAAAAGAGTAGGGAAGAGAAGAGAAGGGACGAAAGTTGAGATCGATACGAGAGCAGACGAGAGTTTAGCGATTCCCGCCATTTCGTTGAAATTTATACGATTTCCGCGCGTCATCTTTCCTTCTGCTCACTGCTGTTGGAATAGTAAATTACATTAAGCGACAGCGAAACACTTTATCATTTTACATTTTCCCATTGGAAGCTCGTTAGTTCTATGATTACGTTGCAAACAGATTTGTTACAAGAAGTTTGATAGTAAGTCGTTAGTCGATTACGAGTCATTAGTGAAGTAAATGTGGCACTTGTCGATCTGAAATCGAAGAAACCTTCTCTCCTACTCAGTCTTCTTGAAATAGATTTCAACGTCTAAATTTATTCCGATGCGATGTGCCAATCAATTCTAGTCATTTATTGGTAGAAATGCCTAGAAGACAACGGTGATATTAAATTATGCACTGGTTAACTTGATTATGGATAGGATACTGTGGGATTAATGATAGGAGCGAGGTCAGAAATAGGTATCCAAAATCAATCTTCTTGAAATATTTATGGGGAACCAAAAAAGGGTGACCATTAGAAATTCGTTTAAAGAACTCCAGGAGTAAAGTGGTAATTATTTTTAAAGGAGCACTTCACTGGATAAGAAATATAATAGTTTTAATTAAGTTCTGCACATTTCAACAATTCAACGCAATTCTTAATGTTAACTACTGCGTTCGAAATATTGTATTCCAATTCTACTAGGAATAGAGTTTTAACTACATCAATTCTAATTCTAAATATCTTACTCTCTTTTTTCCTTAAAACATGATAGATCTCTATACCTGTAAATATTAGGATCCAGTCTCCACCATATAAATGAAACATTTTGTTCCTCTGCCATACGTTGCCAAAATTCATTAGGATTTTATTATTTTCGGATATAAGTCTGACAATGACTGGCCTAAAAGAGCAACTTTTTCACGATTACGTTTCAAATCGGATTTTTCGACAGAAGTGTCCCAATTTCGTTGTTTATTATTTCTCCCACGTTACAGAAGCGCTTTCATCCTCCATCCAGTTTGTTTCCCACCTGCGTTTACATTCGTTTCGTTTCGTCAGAAGGTTTAATTAAATCGAAGCGGTTTACGTGGAACGAAACTTTGCCTCTTTGTGTTAGTGAACGTTTGCGGATCACCGTGTTACGATCAACACGTTCCCCTAGGCTCGAAATTGGAAAATCCAGTCCTTTGTTTGGTGTACAGAGGCCATTTCTCTGATTGTTGTTTAAACATTCGCTACGCGGCGAAATACTTGGTCTACTCGTTTGCTTCTTAGCCTGAATACGACGGTTATTTCCGTCTGCGCCCCAAAATCGTTGGCGATCGACGACAAGCAGGATATTGGATTTCCCTGGAGGCGAGATGGTCTCGTAACGCTTAGCATATTACTAAATCTATCCAAATCCAATATCCTATAGAGAATGACCTGGCAGGAATGCCGAAAAATACCCATCATTTCGAACCACTGTCCGAAAAACTTCGTTACATTGCATATTTTTGGGTGGAACACAGTTGCACATATAAAAATACATTTTAAAAATAATTTACGAAATCTAATAAAACGTCCTTTGAAATATTAAACTTCAAAATTGTTTAAATGATTGGGTCTCGCGTGTTCATAGCCCCCATTTTTCCTAAGAAAGTATGGCTACCTCGTACAAACGATATCACATAATAGAAGTACAGATTTCATCGGTGATTTGCATATTTTACAGTGAGGTGAGAGTGTTAATCATAATCAGGGCAATGTTTCATCGTGGGCCACTCTGAATCGCGACCGAACGAGTCATATATTAGTCACACGTGTGATAATTTATACACTTGCTTCCATTATCCGATCGCAAATTCGTCGTTTATCAAAACTGTACAATACCTGACTACTTTGAAAAATTTATCGACCCCATATATGTATCTTCAAACCGCAACTACAATTTTAGAAATGTGAAGTTTGTAAATATTCTCGAAACTGTCAAAACTCGTAATTAAAGCATCAATTATATTAGCTACATCCATTTCCACACTCGACTGAATTATGTACATAAAGAAAACGACATTATTCTGAAAATTCGAATATAAAAAGCTTACTTACCCCAACTAACAAGGCTATTTCCATCGAATCGATGATCCTCCTAATTCTGTCATATTCCTTCCAAAAATTCGAAGCACAAAATTAATCAAAGTGCATATATGCTTCTCCAATTCCACAATCATACGTCACACAGTCCAGAAAACACATTCACAAATTCCTTAATACGATGCTCGCTCAAGCACATCCAAGAAACCTCATTAGGGACAAGTATACGAGAATCGTGATCAAGTAAACACAAATTTCTTCGTCGCTCATCCATCCAGTTCGATTGTGTAGGCATCAATGTCCTCCTAATGGCCTTCCTCCGAGTGCTGGTGTGCAGATACTCGATCCAATCGCGAATAATACGAAAAGCCCGTTGAATGACGACGACACGACGACTATGCCCGTTTGATAAAGTGGATAGAGTGTCATCCCCCTTTTCGGCTGGCGTGGATTCATCCATCAAATCCATGGCCGGTAAACAACATTCTGCCAACAGTCCAGAAGCGTTGGCTGGGATGATCGTGCAACCAGCGTGTCGGGGCTCCTCCCACACGCTGATCTGTCTACATAATTCATGAATCTCTTCAGAACCACCCCGACAGATACTCGCTGGTGGGTCACGTAGCTTCGGGAGAGCGGAACTCGCACCAGGTATCTGATTATCGGGAAACGTCGTGGGAAAGGCACCTTTCAAATTGTGAACGAATTAGCTACGCCGATTTGGCTCGATTCTCATCGGGTCGCGCGTGCTTCCTCGCGTGATTTGTACCTCGTTGTCTTTTATTAAAAAAAAAGAGTCCTAACTGTGAGAAATAAATCTAGAGGATACACGTTTTACCCTGGATAGTTCGAAATGTTTGCTTCTGGCGTGAAGAGTAGGTACATAGTATGTAAATCATGAATGTGAGGGAAATGTTAGGTGTAAGGGAGTTTCTGGAATACTATCGAGTGAATTAGATTCGAATAACTTGAGAGTGTAGACTAGGGTGGCTCTTATTTACTCTTGGTGAAATTTTTTTTCAAAATTTCCGAATAATAAAAAAAAATCTGTGTAAAGTTTGAGCCCGATCGGATACCGGGAAAAGGTGCCCCTGGGCCCTTTAACATTTAAATAATTATTTAACAGCTCACAAAGTCGATTTTATATAATCTCCTCCAAGTTATTGATTATATAAAAAAATATGTCAAACAAAAGTTGTCGATCCAGACAAGGAGCATCTTTTATGTTGTATTACTTTTCCTCGCGCGACAAACGGTTTTCGAAAAAAGTCCAAAAAACTAAGATTTTTTTTTATTTTTCATATTTTGAAAGTTTAAATCCATCTCAAACACTTTATATTTATGAAGCCGAACAAAATTGTCATTCTTACTTTCGAGGACTATTTTTCAAATATTTAAGGGGGGAGATATATCGACATATCCCAAAAAGATAATTTGTTTTCTTCATATTTTGAGTGTTTGATATGTCATGAATGTTTTCTCAAAAATAGGGACCGGAATTCGCAAAAATATCGAAGATATAGACATTGCGTAGACTTGCATCGCAAAGGGAAAGGAAATTTATTTCTGTGTTACGTCTTCCATTTGATTCCTGTTGCGACTCGAGCATCGTTCACCAGATACTCCCAGACGCGACAAGTTGAAGATATTGGGAAATAAACGCTCGAAGCGAGCTTTAATATTCGCCGGGGAATATTTTTCACGAGGTCCGGCCGCCGCTAAGAATTCCCCCCCGAATCGTGTAGTAGGACACGATCTTAATCCCGAGGGAAACGACGCCATTCATTTCGACGCCTCGTCCCAGAGTATGCTTCCCTCTCGTATCACCCCGGCAAGGTCTCGAGGAGAGCCCTCTCTTTTTTCCAGCATTCTCTTTCAACCGAGGGATCCATACGCTCCGAGCGTTCCACGGCGCTTTAACGAACGCCTTCTTTTCACGTGGAAGAAAAGGGTGAAAAGCCGCGCAACGATGATGAGGGCTATCGAAAAGGCACAGTTATGAGCGCAATTAAGTTCGCGGTTCGATCGGATCGATTACTCGACGAAATTCTGCTAATTGCAGTGCCTTGAATGGCACATGATGATTCGATGAAACGTAATGGATTCACTGCCTTCGATAATGTGGAATATGATCGTTGATAAAGCGTAGTGCGCCCGCTTTATTATGGCTTCTCGGTGTGTCGGGTGTACAGCGTGTGTAGTGTACGGGAGTTTCACAGGGTATCAGTATCACAGATAATAGATTGGGTATATTGTCTATTAGAAACGAAGCTGATAATCGTATTTCTATTTTATTTATTTTTTATTTTATTTTCCGTTTTTGTTTCACCAATTGTAGCACATGAAACGGTGAAAAGGCGAGGCCCAACTATAGCTGCTACTATGCCTTACCTCTGTATAGGTATCTAAAGTGTCAGAGCATAACATTAGAAAACAATAGATAGAGAAAAAATTAAAACTAAGGTAAAAACTAAAAACTAAAAATTAAAACTATGTCGCAAATGAATTCGCGGAGGTGGATATATTTTCAACGTACAAACGAGATAGAAATATCTTCCTTTATTTTAAAGATTATTATTTGGAAGGGGTTGTAGTTTACACCTACTAAATAATAAATGGGTATTTGAAACAAATAGCTAGTTGTGTTGCCATGCTTATAGAGAGTAAAGTTAATGAATGGGCGTCTATCATCAGCACGAGTGGTTCACTCGACCGTGGCGACTGGAATTTTCATTCACTAAAACACCTATTCGTTGCACTCGACTGTGACTTGAAATTTTATCCACGAGCTGAGGTATGGAAAATTCCTCGCTTCGTAGAAGATGCACCATTGATTTTTATTTCGAGACAGATACTAGATTGTTGAGTAATATCTTCACTATTTTTCATTTTAAATTGAAATAATCTCAAGTCTGAACACACATGCCAACGTTAAATCAATTTTTCTTAGAACTAATTAGCGCATATTTTACTAGAAACTACCTTCATCAGAAAAAATAGCCATAGGTATACTTAAGTAAATTGTAATCGATTGTTCATAATCACAGGAATTTTAATTTTATTTCAAAGGAATCTTTTAATTCTTATTTCAAAGGAAAATTTCATAGCGATTATAATCAAATTTTTTTTGAAACAGACGCAGTGAGAAGTCAGGAGGCTGCATTTATCAAAATTGGAAAGAACGCGTTCGGGAATCTAATAGATGTCTTTCACGAAACGAAAGGAATACGTGTATCAGGACTTTTGTTTTCCCTCGGCGTTTGCTAATAGTTCAATTTAAACAAGATTCATCGCCGCGATAATGCAGATCGCGGTATCGTGCAACGGCGGAATTGGAGCGGGCGCTGGCGATCGATAGCTTGAACCAGGCGCGGGAACCGTTTTTCACGGCGGAAAAACGAGGAGGGACGATTCCCGATGAACGAGATGGACGATTCATTTCACGACGTACCGACGTCGACATTAATAACGTCCCAGAACGTTTGTCTAATGATCCCGAAACGTTCGTCCATTTGCTGGGCGTGCAATTTAATCGGTGTACAGCTCGTGGCCTGTCGATCGGGCCCGTTCTTTTCGATTCGTTAATGGCGTGTTGTTACTGGCGATTACTCTGCTGCCTCTGCGGCCTGCTAGCACGCCCAATCATGGTGTAGCGACAGGATCTTTATTGATAAATTAGTTGAAATTGGAGGAGCCTGGGGAAGAAGTCTGAATAATTGGGACCCCTGAACGTCGATTAATATCGTTATTATCATTGTTTCTACGGAAAATGTGTATTTCATTTGATGCAAAGTGCAATATATTATTTTGAAAAATGGCAAGTACTGCATGCAACGTTGGCTACAAGGCAGTTAAATTCTGTGGAAATTTTTCAAATGATGGCAGTATCGGTGCCTAAGGAATTCTTCGTACCACTCGTAACACGAGCAAAAAATTTGGGGAACCTGGCACGAGCTGAGGCTTAAAGCTTGTTCTTTTTATGGGTCCTTTAATTCGACATGGACGGAGCACGTGCGTTGCATGAGAAGTAAATGTTGACTTAATATCGCTGGGAGAGTTTGAGTTTGAATTGGTAACGGGTACAAATTAAATGGCACTTGCTACAAATCCTTTGCATTCTGACAGTAATTTTCTATCAATTTAAGGTTACTGTTCTTAAAACGGGAATAAATAAAAGACACATGTGTGATCATGTTTTGCAGTAGTGCAGGTCAAGTTTGAGGCAGACAGACAATTTAACAGAGCGTTTCACCGCTCTTTACTCCCATGAATATCATGGGGCATGCTTAATGTCATCGGTTACAATGAAAATACTCTACCAGCTTACGTGTGGGTAATTTTTAAAAATACCAGTTTACACGATCGGTGAATGAAAGCCAGTTCAGTTGAATGAAAGACGATATCGTCTGACGCGGGGCTGATCCAGGGACACAAAAAGCTGCAAGCTCGTGGCAGGAGCTTAGGACGCGTGAACGCGTCTTCGCTTATGACACTGCCCGCTGCGTGCACGCTTCACACGCGTAATGGCACACGCATGTTGGTCCGCGGTGATTCAAGCCGATGGGGCATAAAAAGGTTACACCACGGGAACACGTGGCGCCGCTGGCCATTTTTTACGCTTCCGCGTAGAAAGTGTCGTGGTTGCCACTGAAATATCCAGCGGCCCCCAAGAAACCTTCACGATTTTCTTATGTATTGAAGAATCGCACAGCTTACAATAGTGTGGTTGAAACTTGCAAGGCTAGCCTAATTAACGAAAGCTCGTCGATGAGTTGTGAAGGACGTTTGTTAACGTTAGAACTACTTCAGGAAAATGGGAGGGATAAATAAATTTGCAAAGTGTATAGGATCTACAGAAGAATAGAAAAATAGAATAATGTTTACCATGTTTTAGTTTCATGTAAACTTCTGTTTCTTGCATCAAAGAATGACTCAAGAAATCGCCTCTTTTTAATCCCACGATTTTGAAACTGAATTTTATGCCAAACGATACCTTCTGATGGGACATCAATTACACGAAATTTTCAAGTTGAGGTGACAATTAGTTTCTGAAATATGAGGGGTCAAAGAAGTGAAAATTCGTTAACGTGTCAGTGCAGATGCTTCGATGTACGGACTATAATTTAAACAATTATTTCTAGGGGGTTTTGCTGACTGCTAACAACGAATTTGAACTTAGATTTTCAAAATTAACGCGTTAACGAATTTTTGCTTCTTTGATCTCCCATATCTCAGAAACTAACTGTCACCGCAACTTGAAAATTTCGTGTGATTGATGTCTCATCATAAGGTATCGTTTGGCATAAAGGGTTTGGAAAAAGGGCCTCATTTTTTGGTCACTCTTTTTTAAATACAAGATGCCTACATTGCTCCATCGCCAGGATCACTGAATTTTGTAGAATCTAAGGAGGACGTCTATGCAACTAAATTTCGACCTCAATATGTAGCGGCAAATAGATCAATTCTTAGCTGACACTATGCAAATAGATAATACACTACCATGGTAGAACGTACCTACATACCTGTGCCGAACGATTTACATATTCACCAATCTCCCTTGACCCAGCCAATACACGTACGTACAACGTATACATCATTCAAAGAGGTTTACCATAATCTTCGGTTACAGACGTCCATTATGGCTTTCATCGATTACCTCGTGATACCTCACAGCCTCTATACATTTTCTACATACCAATATTACACCTGTCGATATCCGTTACGTACGTCCTTGACACAGGATCGATAGCTTGCAATTTTAACGTCCAGCTACTACGATCAATTTAGATTTCATCCACAAGTAGAATGTATTCTTCTTTGGTCAACCAGACTTTCGGCACAATTTCTCGGCGTACACGATTTTCTTCGAGATCGCAGATAGGACAGAGTGGAAGGACCATGCACCGGGAGAGTGCAATCTTAGAAGTAGCGCGGCTGACTCGTGTTCTGACTATTGAAGCTAGGGGGTTGTTCTGCTCTCTTCAACGCTCGTGTCGATCGCACTGCCTTTCCTTTGTCGCCCCCGCTTTCTTATGTCGTGGGACACCATGTCGTTGGAAATATTCGTTCCACCACGTTTGTATGTGAGATGCATAGGGGGTGGAAGCAGCACGATGTGGTACAAATAGAAACGAGCGAGAAGGTGGAAGTAGAAGCTGAGAAATTCAATTTCCATCCTCGAACAGGCTCGCTCGCTTCCTGCAGCCCTTTCTTCTGCGCCTTACAGCTGTCGAAGTTTCCTCGTAGGCCTCGCGCTCCAGTATTTTTCTTCGCCAAGAAAAACCATCCTTTAATTTCCAAGGAGGGTTGTTCTGAAAATGGAGATGGAATGATTCAATCGTGCGAGGAACCTCCATTCCCTTAATGCATGTTTATTTTCTTTTAAATTTCTCACGATCATATCTACTTTGCTGGTGCGATAGCAAAAGGAATGTCTTCTTCCATGCTTGAGGAGTTTATTTTGTAAGACACTTCGCTGAATTTCTTCACTATTGATTTAGTATACCTACCTACATTATTTACTCTGGACCTACACATCAGTCTCTAAAAAAACATTTATTACGACACTGCTTTAGTGTATCAGATGATGCGTTAGTCAGTGGAACCAGAGGTTTTACGATAAACTCGAGAAGCACGAAGGGGCGTCCATCCCCTCGATGTAAACGATCTCGTTTGAGTCTCCACACAGGCGAAAGTTGTTCTGGAACTGTAGTAACTCTGCCAAGTCTAGCAAGGCCTCGTGACCTGTTGCACGCATTTCTTTCGACGTGGAAATTGATAGAACAGAGATACCGCGCGGAGAATCGAGGATTACGGATTTTTACAGCCGTTGTTGAATATTTACGCGGGATCATTCCCCGAGATATGGAGCCTGATTATGGGTTAGGCTGCTCTACGACTTCATACAGAGAATAGTATTTCCGAAGGCCGTGTAAAAGTGAGTGTATCGATTTACGCGGGGCGGAGTACTGTACAGTGTGTCCGCGGGAAAGCTAAACAGCCGGCTTCCTCCTAAACTATTGGAGATAAAAATATAAAAAAAATAGGGAATTGCATGGTTCGAGGGGGCAAATTAATTAGCACGAACGAATTTTCTTATCGATTATTATTTTAAAAGATACGATGGTCAAGTTCGGTTTTTCAAATGGAACTATTTTTTTTGAACACCTGAGTTGATAGTGCGTTCCAAGACAAATTCAATAAGCTTTAATGTATACACTTTATTTTCACTGGTTTTTAAGATATTGCGCTTGCAAATTTACTGATTTTCACTGGAAGAAAACTGTCTGGTATAGCACGGACCGGGGACGGTCTTACTGGTTCCACGGGTGACACTGCCTTTTGAAATAGATACCTACCTGCCAAAGGTCTACGCCAGGCCCAAAGGCTGGACAATTTTTTTCCGTCAGAAATGCTACTTAGGTAGGTACATCTGCGGTATATTTATTTCGCACTTGCTTCTACGCTCGGATGGCCGGTTCTTTTGGGAGGGATGCAAGTTCGATTGGTTAGGTTAGGAGGAGTGAAAGTTGCTAGACTAAATTTCAATCATAGGGAGCAGATTGTATCAGAACCATTCGGATTTGCATTCCTCACAAACGGCTGCTCTCTAGAAGAGGCCCTCTTCACAGCAATGCCCACCTTCTCTCGCACGGAATACGTTAACGCCTGCTTTTCTTCTGATATTGAAGCTCGTGTTTATACTCGAGAGGACCACGCGTCGACAGCGGGCTACCCCTTTTCTTCCTGTGTCTCTCCACGAGCCGTGCTGACGGTGGATTGTAGGAGCGTAGATATCTGGATGCCAGTTATTGAATTCAGGAGACGTTAGAAACATTTTATTACAAAACACACATGTACTATAATTAAAGTAAATCGTATTCCTCTCGGGCAGGAGTACTGATAATGATCGAACTTGCGCCCCACTTCGCGCAGACCAATTACACGGAGAGTAGTCGGGTCACACACTGCCCAAATGATACAGGGTAATTCTGGAGCAACGCCCGTCAAGGAGATGCGCTGGCACCCCGTGGCGAGGACAGACCTTCGCTGTGCCTCACCCGATTTTTATGGCTTTTTCCGGAAAAAGGTACGAATCCTGGGCCGAACGTAGCGAATTGAGGTCGAGCCCCCGCAGTCGAGGGTGAATTATCCATTTGAGCGTATTAAGAAACCCCTTTCTTCATCATATCGAAAGGGAAGTGACGCCAATGGATTCCTTATGTTTTTCTGACGAAAATCATACCAAATGTCATGCAAATCGGACTACTTTGACACAAGCTATTTGTATTCCCTATGTAAAAGTTGTCCGATTTACACGACATTTGTAATGATTTTCATCGGAAAACCCCAAGGAATCCATCGGCGACACTTCCATATCCATACGATAAGGAATAACGAATTGTTTTATTTCATAAAAAGGTAGGTACAGGCCGATTCTGGTGCTGCGCCCGTCACCCCGTGGCGAGGACAACACCCCGCAGTGCCCATAGAATTTTATGGCTCTTTTCGGAAAAAGGTACGAATCCTGGGCCGAACGTAGCGAATTGAGGTCGAGCCCCCGCAGTCGAGGGTGAAATATCCATTTGAGCGTATTATGAAATTCTTTGCTTCGTCGTATCGAAAGGGAAGTGGTGCCAATGGATTCCTTATGTTTTTCTGACGAAAATCATACCAAATGTCATGCAAATCGGACTACTTTGACACAAGCTATTTGTATTCCTTATGTAAAAATAGTCCGATTTTCATGATGTTTGGCATGATTTTAATCGGGAGAACGCCCGGAATCCATTGGCGTCACTTCCCCTTCGATACGATGAAGAAAAGAGTTTCTTAATACGCTCAAATGGATATTTCACCCTCGACAGCGGAGGGTCGACTTCAATTCGTTACGTTCGGCCCAGGATTCGTACCTTTTTCCGGAAAAAGCCATAAAAATCGGGTGAGGCACAGCGAAGGACTGTCCTCGCCACGGGGTACCAGGCCGCCGCATCTCCTTGACGGGCGTTGCTCCATAATTACCCTGTATCTGGTTAGGAAATAAAATAATTCTTTATTTTTTATCGTATGGATATGGAAGTGTCGCAGATAGATTCCTTGGGGATTTCCGATGAAAATCATGCCAAGTGTCGTGGAAATCGGACAACTCTCACATAAGGAATACAAATTGCTTGTGTCAAAGTAGTCCGATTTGCATGACATTTGGTATGATTTCGTCAGAAAAACATAAGGAATCCATTGGCGTCACTTCCCTTTCGATACGATGAAGAAATGGGTTTCTTAATACGCTCAAATGGATAATTCACCCTCGACTGCGGAGGGTCGACTTCAATTCGTTACGTTCGGCCCAGGATTCGTACCTTTTTCCGAAAAGAGCCATAAAATTCTATGGGCACTGCGGGGTGTTGTCCTCGCCACGGGGTGACGGGCGCAGCACCAGAATCGGCCTGTACCTACCTTTTTATGAAATAAAACAATTCGTTATTCCTTATCGTATGGATATGGAAGTGTCGCCGATGGATTCCTTGGGGTTTTCCGATGAAAATCATTACAAATGTCGTGTAAATCGGACAACTTTTACATAGGGAATACAAATAGCTTGTGTCAAAGTAGTCCGATTTGCATGATATTTGGTATGATTTTCATCAGAAAAACATAAGGAATCCATTGGCGTCACTTCCCTTTCGATACGATGAAGAAAAGGGTTTCTTAATACGCTGTAATGGATAATTCACCCTCGACTGCGGAGGGTCGACTTCAATTCGCTACGTTCGACCCAGGATTCGTACCTTTTTCTGGAAAAAAGCCATAAAAATCGGGTGAGGCACAGCGAAGGTCTGTCCTCGCCACGGGGTGCCAGCGCATCTCCTTGACGGGCGTTGCTCCAGAATTACCCTGTATCATTTGGGCAGTGTGTGACCCGACTACCCTCCGTGTAATTGGTCTGCGCGAAGTGGAGCGCAAGTTCGATCATTATCAGTACTCCTGCCCGAGAGGAGTACGATTTACTTTAATTATAGTACATGTGTGTTTTGTAATAAAATGTTTCCATCGTCTCCTGAATTCAATAACTGGCATTCAGATATCTACGCTCCTACAATCCACCGTCAGCACGGCTCGTGGAGAGACACAGGAAGAAAAGGGGTAGCCCGCTGTCGACGCGTGGTCCTCTCGAGTATAAACACGAGCTTCAATATCAGAAGAAAAGCAAGCGTTAACGTATTCCGTGCGAGAGAAGGTGGGCATTGCTGTGAAGAGGGCCTCTTCAAGAGAGCAGCCGTTTGTGAGGAATGCAAATCCGAATGGTTCTGATACAATCTGCTCCCTATGATTGAAATTTAGTCTAGCAACTTTCACTCCTCCTAACCTAACCAATCGAACTTGCATCCCTCCCAAAAGAACCGGCCATCCGAGCGTAGAAGCAAGTGCGAAATAAATATACCGCAGATGTACCTACCTAAGTAGCATTTCTGACGGAAAAAAATTGTCCAGCCTTTGGGCCTGGCGTAGACCTTTGGCAGGTAGGTATCTATTTCAAAAGGCAGTGTCACCCGTGGAACCAGTAAGACCGTCCCCGGTCCGTGCTATACCAGACAGTTTTCTTCCAGTGAAAATCAGTAAATTTGCAAGCGCAATATCTTAAAAACCAGTGAAAATAAAGTGTATACATTAAAGCTTATTGAATTTGTCTTGGAACGCACTATCAACTCAGGTGTTCAAAAAAAATAGTTCCATTTGAAAAACCGAACTTGACCATCGTATCTTTTAAAATAATAATCGATAAGAAAATTCGTTCGTGCTAATTAATTTGCCCCCTCGAACCATGCAATTCCCTATTTTTTTTATATTTTTATCTCCAATAGTTTAGGAGGAAGCCGGCTGTTTAGCTTTCCCGCGGACACACTGTATGACAGGAAGGAAGCGCTTCTCGTGCCTTTCCCGTGTAAATTCGAGCCTTCCGATTGGGTATGGATTCTTCCAGCACGTGACAGATTACAATGGCACGGCCGACTTTATTGGAATTGCGACCACCGTTCCCCTCGTAAGAAATTTCAATATTTGCCGTTATAGTGCATGACGTGGCATTCGATGCACGTCAGACTATAAGAGAGAAGGTTGATCGGTTGTAAATAGTATCTCTATTCGAATGACAAAATCATTTTTTAAAGGGATGAAGGTTGTAGATTATATTCAATACTTTACTGGGGTAAAGCAACCAATGAATGACCGAATTGTTGAATTTATGGACTTTTGAGATTAATACTTGAATATATTTATGTATAACAGCAAAACAACTGTTGAAATTGCATTTAAATTGATTTTTCTTGAAATTTCTATAAAAGTAATTACTTATTCTTATCGTAATTTAGTAAAAAAAAAGGTTATAAAATGCAAAACGTGTAGAAATCCAGTTAATTAGCGCATACTTTTAATAATAATTGTACTTATTAATGTTTGCTTAATACGTGTAACTAAAAATATGGGATATAAAAAGTGCAACTACACTCCATTTATAAAAATATAATATTTTTAAATTTATAATTGACATTTCTTTACCTAATGGTCATTCAGTGATATGCGGTCAATTACTGGTTGGTTTACCCTACATTTCAATTTTTTGATGAACATCTTGAAGTGTTGATGCCATTCAGATTTTCAAGCTTTTGGTACTTAGAAATTGCTTAAATAGATTGCAGTATTCAATTACAGCATTTCCTTTCTCCCTTGCTTCATTTCAAGATGGAGCCAAAGGATATGGTTATCCACTTAATGAAATTATTCTATTATTCTATTTCTGTTAAATATCGTGGGCTTCCAGATGGCACAGAATGCTTTAAGAGGTCATTCTACTTTGATCGGTCGAAAAATTAAGCTATTTGTAAAGATTTTTTCTTAGTAAATACAACATATAATGAAATAAATCTTTTTGGTATTTATTAAGCTAATCTTACATAGTACAAAAAAATTTAGAAAGAATTTTTACAATTTGTTTTAATTGTGTTTTTACAGCGCCAATATGGCACTTATAAAAAGAGGTATGTTTACGGCGTAGGTGATTTCCCGGCTCAGGCTTAACCGAAACAAAAAATTTCAAAAAATTCTTAATCTGTATGAGTGTCGCTATAGACCCTAGCTCAATTAACAATTTTTGTCGAGAAATAACCGAGATTTTTCTCATGGAACACCCGGGAATACATCCTTTTGACTGTTTGGCAAACTTTTTTTCTCAAACCGGCGCAATTTTCTTACTTTTCAACAAAAATTGTTAATTGAGCTAGGAACTATAGCCACACTCATACAAATTAAGAATCTTTCGGAACTTTTTGCTTCGGATAAGCCTGAGCCAGGAAATGACCTATGCCGTGAACATACCTCTTTTTTTAGGTGCCATATTGACACGGTAAAAAAACAATTAAAATAAATTTCAAAAATTCTTTTTAATTTTTCTTTTGTATAATATAAGAGTATCTTAATAAATACCAAAAAGATTTATTTCATTATATACTGCATTTACTGAGAAAAATATCTTTAAAAATAGCTTAATTTTTCGGCGGTTCAAAGTAATAAATTCATTTTTCAACATTTCTGTCCATGAATTGATCCGCGAAACTCCGAAATTAACTCATAATCAAGTTAATTCTGTTCGATTCATTACCATACAGATTTTTCTACGTCCATATCTCTACGAAATGTGTTTCTAATATTATCGTACTTGAGAAGAACACAAGTGCTCGTCTTTCAAAGAATACTTCACCTTAAACGTTGCCTGCCCTGACACCAAAATTTCTTTCAAACGAGGCATAATTTAGTTCGAAGAGTTGCATTAACCAGAGGTCCAGAGATAGGGTTACGGAAACGAGCGGGAGGAAGTCAGGGGAGGGGGCACACAAGTGCCTTTATCATCCTCGTTTTAAAGCTCAATCGCAAAGTGGCTGCTGGCGTCGTCGTCGCTTTTTTTTGCCCCCGGTGACGCGATTTCTCTCGTGACATTTTTGAACAGAGGCAGCTTTTATGTAGCTTAAGCCCGATGGATAATATGCTGCGGCGAGAGGGGGCCCGCCTTCGCCCTTCTCCTTAAGTAGACAAGGGTTCACGACCCTGCGATGATATACACGCGAGAACGCGCACAGCTCCCTTCGCTCGGTCACGAAACGCCTTTCCACCCTTTTTCCACGGAGATGAGTCATCCCGTGGAAAAGCCCACGGAAATATTCTCGAGAGCAATCCATCGGCAACAAGACGGAAACCCGAGGGCGAGCTGTTTTCTTTGCGATCATGCGGCCCATTTGTCTGAAGGTTTCGAGCGGTGGCTGCGAATATTATTGATCGCGCTGCACCCTCGGACGATCCATCTGCGGGCAGTGCAAACAAGTAGAACCAGAAGCTTTTTTAAACCAGCAGAATGTGTTGGATGGTAGAGTTGAATGTTTACAATCGAGTTTACTTCTTTTTCGAGTATTCTTGGGAGTTAGAACGGTGATCGTAGGATTTCTTTTACGATATAAACTCACGTGGTACGTCCCACAAACTCAGGGTATGTTTAATCATTGGAAGTGTAGTTATCGATTTTCTGGTACCATTCCCATTAAGGATATTAATTGCACATCTCTGAAGTAATAATTAATCTGTAACTGCGGTCAGGGGGTCGTGGCGTTCGATAATTGAAATATAGGGGCTCGTGATGATCCAATTAGAACTGGCTAGATAAAGTTTCTTAATTAGGACCATCTGACATGGCGGTTTCGGAAGCTATCGCCGCGAAATAAGACTGACGGCAGGCTGCAGCTGCGAGAGGGGAAATCGATACCGGGTCTTCTGGAAGTGCTGCAAAGTAGTCATAAATCTGTACGGCATAAAAGATTCACGGACACTCTGCTAATTTAACCATCTAACTGCGACATGCTCGCAATGTAAACCGACCACTTGCTCCAAATGGATATTGACCACTTGCCGCTTCCTAATAGTTTCACACTGGTACGGTAGTTGCAATAAAAGGCAAGACACCAAAATTATGAAATAGAATTGACAATGAAGCCGAAATGTGCACACGATGCAAAGTGGTTTGAAATGCAATTCTAGCTCAGCAAAGTTATTTTTGTCATTATTCTTTCGTATATACTTTAAAAATATTTATTCACTCATTTATTATTTGTAATGTTATTTCTACTTATTTATGATTATTTTTTGCTTGTTTTTGTGTTTAAGTAAAAATACAGGTGTTCTCGATAAAAGTTAATATTTCCAGAAATTTAGATTCTGATTTTATAAAAAAAATATTCTTTATTCATTTTATTTTTGTAAAAATAGTCACATTCATGTGGATTAGCCAGGCATAATGAGCTGGCACACATTTCGTGACCCCAGAGTTTACCATTCGAAAGTTTTTAGGCGGCAGACAAACACTCAAACACTTTCTGCTTTATATATTAAGATTAGTTTATTGTAAATTTACAAACAAACGGGATATCTCCAAAAATTAAAAACCGCAATGCAGTGTATATAGAATAAAAGTATGAAAGGGAAGGTAAGAGTAGCCAAGAAGAAAATAATGACCAAAATAATTTCGCTTAGCTAGAATCGCTTTTTAAACCACTGTGCGATGTTCACAAGCGAGATGCTACTTTCTAGTGTCATATACGTACAGTGTTTAGTTAAAGGGTTAAAGAAATAATTTAGTCCTCAGCTGATTGGACCATTTCCCACGTTGGAATTTCGATGTGACCCAACTGCGATCAGCGTGGGCGTGCAGTCGCGTGTCCTCAAGCATGCCGGGGTCACAATTACGAATGCCAGTAGATCGTGACTCCGAATACGACTCCGTGCTATGGACTCCATACACGATGGATGAGTCGTTCGGTGAGTCATGGTTGCGTAGGGACCGCGAGAGACTTTCGGGCCTCCTACAACCCATGGCCTTTCGATGAATCGAACCGTTTCTGCCCCTCCCCCCCCCCCCCCTCGAAATCATCGTGCTCCGTCGATTTCTCTGTTTGATCGGTGGACCGCAGGGAAAACCGTGGTCGCCGATGTCGATGTTTCATTGAATCCAAAGGAAACGATGGATCGACTGGCACACGATTAATAACGGTGGCTGAATGTGCGTGGAAGCGTTGAACATCAATCTCGCTGCGTTTAATCTTGTCGCGTCGGAATTGACGGCCTCTTTTCAATTAGTGGTCGCTGAGTTATTAGAAAGTTCGAAGGCTGCGGTTTTATTTGCTTCCATTGCTTTTCGCGGTTTCATAATAGTACAAGTTCTGTTTATGTCTACAGATATTGATAATTCTTTTTTTTAAAAAAAAGTCAAGGCGGTGGTCAAATATAGGTATTCGATACTTGACGTAGATTTTCTGTAGGGTTAATTAAATATCGTTGAATATCCTGTGTGTTTAATAATGTGAAATACGTTTTAAGTAGAATAGGAAAGAAGAAGGCAGACATTTGATATTTTGGAAACGCACCTCGGTCTAACAGCGTGCTGTTTTAATGACTAAGTTAACATGTAAACGAGTTGTGTAATTAGAAGCGAAAGCTGATCGGTACAAGCACCTTCTGAAATAAGAGCAGCAAAGCGAATCATAAATGTTACCAGGAATATTTATTGTGCTAATGACTTGTTCGCTGTCATGTTACACCGAATAACGATTAGTCAACTTCGCGTGTTTCGATTCTCGATATGATAATAGGAGTATCATTAGAAACAGAATGGTAGATTGTGGGCAGTCGAGCAGTTCCTTCAACGCAATTGTGATTCGTTTCGGTATTTAACCGCGCCGATATAATTATTCTGATATGCGTTTTGCTTCGAAAGATTACGCACCAGTGGAAGTAATTATCCCCATTAGATACAAGTAATTCTTCATTCCAGTTTCATTTTCAGCTGCAAAAAAATGTTTTAATCGTCGAAATTAGATATGCCCATAAAGAATAATAAACAAGGAGTATATAGAATTTTTTATGAGACGGTAATCATATTCTTCCTAGATTTGAAGAATTATATACCTACATTATTTTCCATGAGTTACAAACCCCCTCTTTAATATAATTTCAGAATAATTTACAGGTTGATGAGGATCAATAAAATTTAATAATCACTTTCCTCGTTGGACCCTCAGGTCGATCACTTTCTTCACATGAAAAAAAAAAAAAAAAAAAACTTTATGCGTCTGATACTTTCGAAGTTAATAATTCGTTTATAGAATCTATCTTTATTTCTTTATAGAACCGCCTATATTTTTAACACACATTATAAACCAGCAAAACCATGACTTAATACCTCCCTAATTTCACTTACACAACCAAGTGTAAGGGTAACCAATTTGACTTTGAATGTACCATAATAATTTTCATAATGTGGCAATGGAACTACAGAATAAACACCTTATAGCAAACAATCAGTATCTTCTCTGAAACTTCCCCAATGGAAATTCAATAATTAAGCAGAGAATTATATTTTTCTTGCAACATTTCTTCAACAATAAAGGCATCGATGTAAGTAGCTTACAAAACGTCAGCGCAGAAACGTGCTGAATGACGAGTTACGGCGCGAATTCGTTTAATCGACGTGATTGCACTTATGTCACCAACGAATTTGGCTCTCCCCCGTTGTGAGGCAACGTGTCCTCTATCTTCCTTCCTATTCTCGTTGACGTCGACACGATTTACGAGCCGCGTAATAAAAGATGTTCATAGCGGAATGACGCCGCCGCCGGCGGAAGCTCATGGAAATGTGCTGTCGTAAAAGTCCATTTAATGCGCTCACGCGATGTCGGACCCAAGAAAACCCTTCGTCGAAGGATTGTCCGTCATCGCTTTTAGTGGTCCCGTTGCCCACGTGAAATTTCAGTCAAGTTTGATTGAGGAAGCGTGGCCGCGCGACCATGAGTTATACTTTTCGTGATTTCACGTTTGGTTGTTTCGCGGGGGTGATACTGTGATTCTCACTTGCAGTTGATGGCTTCATCGTGTTAGCTTTATAGCTGTCCTAAATAGCGGAATGAATATTATTGGCACTTCAGTGGGCTTTGTTATTTCGTTGCTGGGAAACTTGAGTTCTCTGTGTTTTGGAAATTTTTTAATGAATTTGTATTTATTCTGTTTTTGGTAAATACTTATAGTGATCTCACACTGGTAGGAGCATCATTCCTCGCTACAGTACTATTTATAGATGCAATACATTACAGATGCTCCAATAGTAAATTTATTGTTTAGTTCTTCGTGTTTCCATTGCAGTACTTAGATTCCCTTTTCAGAGTCTATGAATCTTCCTGAGCAGAAAAATCGCAGAAATCGAGGCTAAATGGATGAGGCAGACATCACCGAACCTAGGAATCATTGCAGATGATTGAATGCTCAGGGTGGAAGCCATAGCAACTGTACAGAGATACACTGTCCTGGATCAAATGTAAATGGCGATGGCGTTTCGCGCTGCATGTCGCAATCATATTGTCGATGTTTGAAAGCCAAACTCGAGTGGGTACACGCAGTGGCGCCCGTGTTTACACGCTCATAATAAATACGTGCGCGGGCGTGTGCGTGTTCGTGGCCCTCGAAAGTGTTTACGAGGGACGTTAAAACGATACAGTGGCCGAATATCGCTTTCAATCAAAGACTGTACAGAGAACGCAATTTCGAGGCGAACGCAAACATGCTCTCGCGTGCGCGGTTTAATTAGTATAATTGCTCGCGGAATTTCATTTCGCATCGCTGTTTTTACTTACAGAAAGGCTCTTCCACCTCGGGTAAATTTCAATTTACAATCCCGATCTAATCAATTCTTATAAATTAGCTGTTATATCTCTCGCCATTTATTTCTGCCTGACATCAATTTTTGGAAACTAAGTACAGAAATATTTATAGGTATGTTGTATAAATAAAGGAAATTTCCGTCACACTAACATTCATTCGTTAATTCAAAATTATCTGGAAAATGATCCATGATATGGGAATTCTGAAATAAATCTGATAAAATGAACATTTTCTCGTACCTTTTCCTATTATCAAAAACCTTCTTTCCCGCAACGGAAAAGGCTTAATATCCTTTTATATATATTCTACCCAAGATAGAAATTTTCCCTTGTTAATGATTCTTCATTCGATTTGGTCCATCTCCATCCACCGAACATTGACCCCGCAGAGTCGAATAGTAAAAGATCATTCCCCCGATTCATTGGAAATTAACCAATGCCCGCTGCAGAGAATTGTAACAGTGCCAAATTGTTCGCAAGCATCGAACTCTCCTGAAAGCGACACCGAGTGGTGCGGAAGTTCCGTATAAAACGTTAACGACGAGCAATTCTGCCTCCCGAATTCGCTTCGAATTCGAAGACGATCCGTTTCGACAGCTTCTGGCTGGCGTTTCCGCGACACCAGCCACGCCGAGAATTTCGAGGGTTTCTGGGGAGCCTGTGTTATCTGGAACTACGTGGGATCTCAGAGCTCTTTGAGGAACGGTAGCTGGAGGATCCTGACGATCTGTCCGTGGTCGCCTTTGTCGTGTCATCTCTTGAAACTTAGATCGACGTGGATTTTCAAAAGCACAATATCAAGAGGAGTTTGCTCCCTTGCATTGAATCAAATTGATTTTTTCCTGGCTACTGAACACCAGAGACGTAGAAGCTGCATTTGTTGACCCCCTGTTTCGTGGGACATTCACTGTCATTCGAGTTGTTCCTTATGATTGAGTATTATTGAAGAGATAATTATTGAAACGACTGAATGGAGTTGGGATGACAAAATTGGAAATTACAGGCTGATTAGAAGAATATATATATGTAATTTATTCACTTAATTGCGCAAGAACTTCAATTGCTATAAAAGTAAAAAATCAACGATGAGACAAAAATATCGTGTGTCACATGAGAACTTAATCTCATGAGACATTATTTTATTATTAATCTCATGAAATTAGTTTCATGATAGATTTTCAAAAATCTCATCTCTCACGACTATTTCCATTATTCATATTTTGTTGTTGCTGAGATTTTTGTCTCATGATAGAAAAGTCTCATCTAAACTCTCATCGTGGATTCGCAACTTAAGATTCTCTGGAATACACCTTCACAGGTTTTAAAATTCCAATGTGTAGCATTCGCCAGCCATATAGGGTACAATTGCTACTCGAATAACACTTCAAAGATATAAAAACTATCACTGAAAATTATCATCTAAATTTATATCAGTGAACTATTACATTCAAGAACCGTCCCTTTTAAATTTCTGTTGAGTTACATTCGTCATACCTTGTCAAATCATGATGAAAGGGTTGCTGCAGTATGTAGTTCGAATATGCGAAGGCAGCTTCCAGGGTTTCTCTTTCACAACCATTAATTAGCATTATGCTTACTGCACTCTATGGTGGTGTCGGTTGGAGAGCCATCCGTGGCAAGAGAAATTCCCTTTGTGACCGAAAGCTCTGATATTACTGAGCTTAATCACGCTTAAATACACCAGCTTGTCATGGCCATCGCGTCGAATCACTCATCTCTGGCGCGCAACAACGCAGTCTGATCAAGATGCACCCACAGAGAACGATGTCCGATCGATTTCCCTGCCACGTACCGACACCGATACCTCTCGTGTTATTATTATTAACCATCCAATTGTAGTTTACCATTAGCATCTGTCCAGGTACCTGAAATTTCCACGCGCTCCTCCACCATTCTGCCTGCTGATGGATTGGAAATCATTGCGATGCTGACTGTTGGTTGCATCGGGAAGCGTTCAATCGCAGATATGCATTGTGGTGGGCGTTGCTGAATTTTCCGCGCGCACGGCCATTTTTCATGGGTTACAAGACATTCTGTGGTTAGAGGGCGGCGAGTGAAAAGGTTCGAGGGAGAAATGACGCAGCGAAGAACCCTTCTTTGCGTAGGTGCTTGAGAAGTCGAGGGGAGGCTTGAGCATAGCGGGAGGGATGGGAATGAAGTAGCATGATGATCGAGATAATTAAAGGTATGGGGAGTTTGTACAGGTTTAAATATTTTCAAGGGGTTGCTGTGGGAGTGATTCACTCGCTGTGAATTGGAATTGTTTATTTGCGTTACGAAAGTATTGAAGAAAGCTTTTACTTGTGACTTTAAATGGAAATTAGTACTCTACAATATTATATATTTCGTAGGTTACTTATAAGTGCTGACTTAATAAATTAATCAACCTGTAAAGAGACTTCAACTTAATAAATGTTGACAACTGACTTTGGAGAGGAATAAAATGTTCCTCCTTTATAAATTCTATTTGTACTCATAATATGTACATAGTGCATCGATCACTTTCTCTATTTCCTTACAACATGTAGGTACATTAAAGGATGGACAATGTATATTTACATAACATTTAATTCTTATCTTCGAATCTAGATTTGTATAATAATTTGTGTAATAAAATACAGTTATTCGATTCATCACTCACACGTATTGTGCAACAACAAACGCGTCAACTGCACGGAGCTGCACCGCGGTTTTCGTTTCTCTTTTTGCTCAAATATTGGGCTATGTACAAATGTGCCTATATATACCTGGACAATCGCTGGTGGCCATAAATAGTCATCGACAGTGCGTACGCGTGGTCGTTTGCTAAATCGCTTTCTACCGCCACGACCGCAAAAGCGGTGGTACTATACCATCGTTTCTCAAATGCGTTAATCGTAGCCTGAGTGATCAATGCAATCCTGTGTGAGATTCTATTTTGATCGCGCCTAACGGTATCCCTTTGTCGTAAAATTGGTCAGAACATCTCGTAACATCCATTTTAATTTTCTTGTAATTGTATCCTGTAGGCTAGTGTGACTTTTATCTTTTTTCAGACTTCGATCCAACTTTCGTTTCAATCAATTTGATTTTTAATCTTCTACTATACCGAAGCTTTATAACACTTTATAAATATTATTACTACTGGCGTTATAAAATAAAAACGTGTCTCGGTGGTCTTTTTCTAAAATTTCTAACTTATTTTGAAAGTTATTTTAAAATATTATTCCTACCTCCTTGCATTTGTACGATTTAAAACTGAACATTTCTGCACAAGGGAATTCAAATGGAGTTTCTTGCAATGCGCGTTGCGTTGAATATTTTCTAGACCAAAAAGAAACAAAGTCCCGCATGAATTTCTTTTTATTCGCATTATATTCAAAGTATACTCACAATGTGTAGTTCCCCTCGGCGTAGTAATATTCCTCTTCCCTTTCTTTTTCTCGCTATTCAGCGGAAATGGTGTCCCATCGAATGCATCGACATCCTGTCAGGCCTCTGCGTATGTATTATGATATCTCGAAAACCCTTTTTCTTCCACCTACAATTATTTCTCCGACAATATAATAGAACGTTCGTATCATTGAATGTTGAAACCCCTATAGAATGGACTACCACAAACTTGCATTACTCGAAGCTGACTGGTCCCTTCTAATTACTTGGGCAGTGAACCCACCGGATTTATAATTATAATAGCCAACGTCTCTCGCACTTGCCCATAATAGTACATCAGAATGTAATCTTTCTGAAGCAGCAAACAAATCGAGCTCTGCCTCATAAAAGACTCTGCAGTGAGTTACGATGAGCAGAGGTGCCGAGTCACGATCAACGTTAACAGTACAAATTTTTCTCCTGCATTGGAGTTCTCTTTCATGCAGATCCGCTGCATGAACGTCAAGCCAAGGACATGCATATTTCATAACGCATCTCCATAAGCGATTAATCTTCCCTCGACCCTTTTCAAGGGCCTTTCGATGGCTGCAGCCCTATGGAAAACACTTTCGATCGCTCCTGGGCGAAGCTGTAAATCGTCAAGAGGGACTCCCTTTGACTCTATCTGGTTCAATCTGCTCCCTTCATCTCTCTGTATTTCTTCGTCCTCTATGTTCTCTCCCCCCCTTATCACCGGCGCTCTCGTTGCCTTCCACGTGGAAGAGCCATCCTTTTGTGCGTGCGGAATTAGTTTCCTCTTACCAGACTGGCTGGTAGCCATTTCGTCCTCTTCCTCTTCCTAGTTTATTCGTCGCCGTCGCCGTCGCCGTCGTCGTCGTCTGCGTTATTTGCTGGACCAAGGGGAAAAGTTGGGGTAGCTTTGAACGCAGCCATCCCACCCTCTCGCCTTGGTCAAACCGTAGAAGTACAAAGAAGTGTGTCCATCGGTCCGATGGGACCTTCTGTTTTCCTGATCGTTCTTTACCCTTCCACTATCCTGTCTGCGTCAATTCCGCGGTGTTTACAGTGGCTTATGGTTTGCTTAAAAAGTGGAACTTACAATTAGTCGAAGAATGTTTCGGATTCTTCACCACTGGAGAAATATTTTATCACGCTGTTTCTTTTACTTTTTCGTCTCACATGTCTTTTAGAACGTTAAGAACTTTGATAGGATTTAACTGAAGTTTTATGTTGAATTTATCTCGAGTTTTAAACGAATAGAATTTTGAAATATTGAACGAGCAAATTATATGGTTGCATAGCGTATTTGCTAGAAGTCTGAAGCAATGCACGAGGAATACATGTCTCAACCGAGGCAGCACTTTCGACTTTTTGTGGAAAATACGTGGTTAATGAGGCTTCTGGGAAAGATTTTTCATTCCAAACTCACCTGTGACAGATTCCTTCAACTTTCCTAAGTGGTTCGTCGAAAGCTACTTCTTAATTAAAAATATTCTTGGCTTCTATAATTATTAATACTTTGAACAGATTAATAGATTATAGTGTTTGTTGTTTAGAATTATTTGGTAGATAAATGCTTCAAAATTAAAGTACCTTTATTGTGAAATATATATGATAACTGTTCCCCGTAATTTATTAAAACATTTCTCTGTATCATTCATAAAAATTGAAGCAAAACTAGATGATAATCCTTGACTTATATTTCATTCTGTACTATTTACCAAACTAGTTAGAGCTCATTCGAGAAGCTTTGGCAGGATTCTTTTCCTCCTTGCTCGTTAAAAACTACCAACGAGTATGGAGACGTTTTCAAGCACTCCCTCGTTAGAGCTCTCTTTAGTTACCACTTATATTCTCTTCGAAAATTTACTTATACCACGCCGCTCTCGAAAGTCACTAGTTCTCCGTGGAACCTAATTAATTATATCATTAGATTCCCTCCTTTCATTACATGTCCACACCAAGTGGTTTTATAGTCCCATGGTCAAAATGTTTTCTCTGCTCCCTTCTACACTCATTTTCATACAATTGAAATAAATTTTACATAAAATAATTATATTGAAACAAAGTACTATTATTGTAGCTGAAATTTTTTTATCAGACTCGTCACTTGTCTATTACTTTTGTCATTGCATAGTCACAATTTTAATGTGCTTCATGCCAATAAATCTTACGATGGCTGGCTCACAGTTTCGTAAGATTTTGGCAGAACATCTGGAAGCTGTGAGCGAAATCTGCTATCCGTTGTTTATTTATTATATCGTATGTTTATCTGCCTCGGGAAGACCTGATGCGCGCATACGCGATTCCTGCAGGATCGATACTCCTGGCACTCCAGGCTCGTCACAACTGGAGGCGCGAGATTCCCGAGAAAATTGAAAAACGAGGAATCCCTCGGGAACCTGCATTCATTGCCAATGAAGAAAACTCGGGGCACGCCTTGTTAGCCAATCTCCATTTCAACTTGCCTTGGTCCATTGCGTTCCTTGTCTTCTTTACAAAAATTTTGATTCTTTCCCTGGATTGTAATGAGTTATTATACACGAAATATCCATTTTCTTTGTTAGATGAGAAAAAAAATATAGGTACCTCCTTATTCAGGTGTCTACATTAATTTCACTTGCAAAGCTGTGATTTTCATTTCTGCAGAATTTTGGAGTCGTTAATTTTAGAGATTTAAGAAGGATTCTGTAGATTTTCTCGCTGGAGAATGTTAATCCCTTTAAATATTGTTTAACCAGCAGGAGAAGTGTTACGATAAATCCGAGGAGTATAATAAATATGACTGAATTGCATGCTTGAATACATTCAGCTCTTATTCTGTCTTACCCTGTAGTTTCTATTAACTGTTGCATCTTTCCTTTTATAATTTTATTAATATAGTATGTTGCTATCATAGAACTAGAAGGCACTGATATATATGCAAAGTTATCACATGAATTTTAGTTGCACATAGCGTTTGAATAAAAAACCTACCTATATATTATAATATATCACTCGTATTATTATAATTGAAATGGTACCAAATGGTTGCTCATGGCTATTCAGAGGTTGTCTCCACGATAGGTATCCTTTGAACTTACCATGGTTTCTAATATCCCGTATTCTAACTTCATCATACAAAATCCTATATTACTATGATAGGTCAATCATAGTCTTGAACATCTTCAGTCCATTTTTACAAATACTTCGATCCCTCTTTTAAATCACCTTGTACACGATATTAAGTGCCCTATTGAGTACTTAATTCGTGCTACAATTTTTCCTGCGAGTTTCGTCCGGTGCGTTGCCAGGTGCAACGTAATCGCAGCTTCAAGCCGGACAATTGAAAGGCTCGCGAGCTGCTCTCACCTCGCGGGATGAATCTCCATGTTTGGGCTTTCAAAGTGGCCCAAGCCTCCTCTAATGACAGCCGTTAAGACGGCTATTAAGATGGTGGTTAAGTGGCTACAATGTGTAACAAGTCTCACTACTCACATTACGCCGTTCCTCGTGTACACCGTTCCCACGGCCAGCTAAGTAGTCAGTCGGTCCACCAAGTACCTTCGAACTGGATCAATTATCCCCTCATTAGCTTATATAATGCCGTATAATTAGGCCGTCGTGGCAACTTGTTTGCAAGTATCGATGGAAGATAATCCAGGTTTATCGTACGATTTTATTTCACACCCCTTACCCAACGCTAATTCGGAATGGCTGAATCCTGACGAAGTGCCTTGACGTCCGTAAAACGATCACAGCTGTTGTAGGTCGTTCTTGGTTCCTAACAATTTTTTTTTCCATTTTGTTCTGGGAGTTTTCGATGCATTTCACGGCGAGAGAGTTAATTTGCCAGTTGTGGTTAATAGTAGAGTTTAGAATGGTATGTATAAAAATGGTAGAATTTAAATATTTTTTATTTACCTAATATCGCCCTGCGAATTGCTGTTTTGAAGAATAAGAGGGAAGTATTTTTTGGATGCTTTAGGCAAATTTAAGGATATAAGGATGAGGGTGAATGGAAATGGACGAATTAATGAAGCATCTCTCTATTTTCTTTCGTTTTGAATTGCCTTTTATTCTTGTAATCTCTGACTATGTCACTCATCATTTCGTAGAATCGTGCTCCACTCGCGAGAAGTTTTGCAATCGGACGCTCGATATGCATAGATGTATGTACAGTCACGTACTTCGTGACTGCCGTGGTGTATAACGCCTAATAATGTGATAACGTTGTCGCCGATAACGCCAACTTTCGTTAAATGCCACTTTTATCGTGAGATCTTATCGAGGGCCATTTTCACCAAACACGCGCGCAACAGGGCGTGGGATAATAGGATATTAACATACCCGAAAATCGTTCGACTATTATTGTAATCATTACTTTCGTATTAGTGATATCGAATACTAAAACGTCCTTTTCTCTCCAAATACGAAATTCAAAATATTACCACGAGATATCTAAGATAAAAATACCTAAAAATACTTAAATGTCTAAACATTAATATTGAAAAAACTAAATACCAGACATTAGTTATCTTATTTTCTCATATCTTGATATAGAAAATGGCACTCTTATTGTAAGCATAATTAAATTCTATTTAAACGAAATGTAAGCAAATTTTCGACAGTCTTATCTCGAAATTAGATCACTGCAGAAGCTTGCTGTTGCAGGCATAATGCGCAGTTAGTTGAGACTACAGAACAGCCATGGAATCCTTGCATAAGTACAGCTTAGAGCTGCAGTAAGGAACCTATTTCCATTCTTGTTTTCGCACTTGGCATTCACTCATCTCATTCATTCAGCTATTTACTTATGCAGGCGCCATTCAATCGAGTAGTAGTGCGTGTGTTTTAAAATATCGATGCGTAAACCGATTGATGTGAACTATAGTTCGAGTAAAAATGGCTTAGAAGTCAGGATTCTCGATTTTCATTCATTAGCTCAATTATTTAGTAGGAAATCTGGGATATTTATTTCCATATCTTCTATTACTCCATTGCTCACAAGCTTGTACGTTGAAACCAAAGTATCGTCCAAGTATCATCGAGTGACCACTCTGAATATCTTTCCTACTGATATCAGGCTACTAGGGCTTCAGGATATTAGAAGTTACCGCGATGATAGCGATACAACTGCTTTCACTCTGTGAGCTTGATTGACCTTCATTGGCCTTGTACGACTGTGGTCATTGAACTCGTCCAAATGTAGACTGCAAATCTGCATACGCGAGGACGTACGATTCAGCTTAAAAATGAATTGGTAGCTCCAAAACCATCTGGATCTTTTCACGTATGTACAAAAAAATCAATTTCCCCGGAAAGTATGTTGTCTAAGACACTTCAACGCCACCTAATAACACTTCGTGGTATCACCAATAATTTCGGAGATATCCGTCTGTTTAGTTTCACGTAGCTTGAAACCTCGAAACACACCAACTCCCCAAAAGAATGTGTACAATTAATTTTCTGAGCACAGTAACAAAATGCTAATATTTCGAAACGTAGTAGATACATACTTTTTAATTCAGAATAGAATAGAAAACATTTTTTTTAATGTTTCGAACTAATTCCCGCCGTACAAGAAATTTAGTAGGCACTTACACGAAACTATTCTCACTCCAGGTAACTCGATCTGGCGAGGCAAACGTTTTCGTTCCTCATTGTGATAAAACTACATTCAAAGTTTGCTAGTACGAGGTGTTTGGATTGCCTCGGTGCCGTCTTCCGACACACAACTTAATCGCGGTGCGTGCTGGGAGAGGGTGTCGTGATTCGAATTCGAATTAGCGATCGGCGCTTGGGATGCAGCCTCGTTCATTCGAAACACTGAAGGGCCCTGCCGTTCCGTCGGCTTTACCGTTCCCGACGTATATACACGTTCGTTTGCATCGTGCCCGTAAGCGCAATCACTCGCGCAAATTGATCCGCGTACGAGATAAACGCCCAATCGACGAATGGGAGTCAATGGAAATGCAAATATTCAAGGACCCTCCCTTTAAACATGGTAATTGTGGCTACTCGAGGGTCTTAACTGTACAAACTATGTTAGAAGTAGATACGTAGATAGTGTATAGAGTTCAGGTGAGGTACATAATGCTTGCAGGATGATTAATTTTATTGCAGTCGATGGTGCAAATTGCAAAATAAGTTATGTACATGTTAGAATTTTTCTACGTCTGGCTCTTGAAAATAGAGCGAATATCGTTAAGAGTAATTTATATTAGTGCGTATGTGAAATGCTTTACAAGTTCATCAAACGATTGTATTATTGCATATGTATATAGTAATTACCTGAGTGTATAAAATGTTTGCAGACATGGATTTGAAGACCGATTGTTTCGGAGTATATTTATTTATTTATTTTTTAAATATATTGTCGACAACTGTTTCGATATATACCGTGTCGTTCAGGTTTATTTTAATTTACAAAGCAGTGAACCATTATTGGACACAGTGTTCGTTAAGTACGGTTTCGTCCATTTTTCCGAGCAAATTCGTTGATAATTCTCGATCTTTTTTATGTAATTTACGTGAAATAAGTTAAAGTTAGAAGCAGGGAAGTTTCCGCTGTGCATTTCGAAGCAACGCGTAACTTATTCGGTAATCGTAGGCGCAATCGCGCAAGTAAATTGAGTCACGTACAGGGTAAGACAGAACTAGTGGAACAATATTGAGTCGATGGCGTGACGCAGCAATGAACTGTCTCGTTTTCCTGATACGCTTGTCTGAGCCTTCGAAAATTTCCACCATCAAGGGCAACGTCTCAGTTTCCCCTTCGAGTTCACGATATTCGAATGTCAGTGCTAGTAACAATGCGTATCGTTTGACAAAATATAATCTCGATACCGCGGAAAGGAAAGTCTACCACCCGAGCGAGTACCTATACTTTGGAATTTTTGTACACACGCAAACTTGTTAAAATAATTCTCAAGTAAACGTGCCATTTGTGCTTCTGTTTTATTATATTAAACGTCAAATTAAAGGACGTCGTATTAAAGGAAGTGCAGCATATTTGCAATAATGTTGGTAATTTTGAATATCGAAGTATCTAATAAACTACTAACGTTATCTAATTTGTAACACCGCAGATAATAGGGGCTAATGACCTGTTAACTAATGACATTTGTGGATGAACCGCCATTTTTATATTTTCAACTTAATCTGCAGAATAAGAAATCGTCAATCTGCGAAACTTTTTCAGCAAGTATTCAAACGTTCCAATCATGGTTAAAATATGTCAAAACTGTAGAGTAAAACACTTTATCTACTAATTTGCATGTTCGTTCTATCGTTCCGTGTCAGTTTTGCGATAATTTCGAGAATACAAAGTGTGACATGAAATTTTAGGTTTCAATACCATGTTGCTAATTGGGAATACCGAAGGTGAAGGTAATTTGGAATATTCCAAAGCTTAGCGAGGCTTTTGTTTCACGCGTAACGGCTATCGCCACGTAGGTTTGGGTCAGAGCTGTCCATTTGTATTTACCTAAGATTATTCGTGTATTGTGATTTTTGAGCCTGATTACATCATAAAAGAAAATAATTTTATTATCTACATGTTTTTTTAAGTTTATAAAGTAAAGGTAAATTAGAATACCGATATTCCAAATTACCTACACCTTAACGAAATCGATACTTCGTGTCATTTTTCATTTAGACCAAAGTTTCAGCTACTTTTTGTTTTTTATTATTACTGAGATTTTGAAATATAAATGTGTATTAGTTTCCCTATGATATTATGCAGTTTTAGTTCTTCCCATCCTCTGCCGTAATTTTTTATTCGTCTCAAACTGGTATTCCAAATATATAGCACTTCCTCTAATATTTCTTTAATTTCATAAATGAAAGACAGTGTACCTTGTCATCTGTTCGTAGAACACTTATGAATTTTCATGATGGGGCATGTTTAAGTTATTCCCATTGTACTTTAAATATTAAGAAAGATGTTGTGTACAGAGGTGGGCACAGATGTAATTACAGAAAATAAACGTGGAGTATCTTATATACCTTTTAGTCAATAGTAATCTTATCAGTTCTACACACCAAGGCATATCGAAGATATTTTTAAGGGACGACGGAGTAATAACAAGAACACGGTACACTGATTCCTATTTTAATTTATTCTGTTTATTAACTTAACCTTGTCCCTATACTAGCTTACAGTAATTAATTTTACCACATAGTAATTAATTATAGCTTATACTACGTTGCTTTAACATAACGTGCAATTAGAGGCGGAACCACACATTCGGCATTCGATGAACAGGGACGAAACTTTGGGCAGGGATGCATGTGCCTCGGGCGCTCGTAGAGAAAAGACATCATTTTGGAAACTCTACATCAATGGCTTTATTCAAATATATATATATTACGTTATTTCATTAGGAATAAAGGAGATACACATTTCATATAAAAGTAATTAAATTTATCTATTTAAAGTTTATTTATCTGTTATCAAACAGCAAACAATTTAGGGTACCTGCAATATGTTTGAAACCAGTCTTTTCTAAGTAAAGTGTGAACCCAACCTCTTAAGATGGGCAATACAAGGGGGTACAACGTTTGAGGGAGGCGTCAAAGAGAATCCTTACCCCGAGTGCTATACAACCTAGTTTCGTTCCTGTCGGGGAATGCCGAATAATGAATGTTCGTCATTTGGCGAGCAACTACATGTGTGGATCTCGGAATGTAGGCATTGTAGGCAAGTGTTCACTATTCGCCAATTATCAAATGTTTGCGCGTGTTTCTGTATCTACGAATGTTAGCAGTTGCCAATCTTAGAGCATATAAACATGGAGGAAGCATGCAATAGGCAAAAATGTAGACGGCGATAGAAAGAGAAAGATATACATGAGGGACACCCCCTCTCTTTCTAGCGCCAGGGGTGGCAGTGTTTTTTTTATGTTAGAAAGAGAGGGGGTGTCCCTCACGTATATCTTTCTCTTTCTATCGCCGTCTACATTTTCGTCTATTACATGCTTCCTCCGTGTTTATATGCTTTAAGTTGCCGATTCCGAAATGAAACGATCGTCATTTGCCGAATAAGTGCAAAGTGTGAAGATATATGCGAATACTTAGTCGAATGCCGAATGTGTGGCTGCGCCTTAAGGACTATGAACGTGCCCAAATGTTCACTGTTCGCGCGGCGACAATTACTGCGGGAGGTGACACGTGTGCTGGGTGGTTTGGTTCTAGCGAATGATTATATAACTATCCTTTTGGGCGATCGATATTTATTTTGATCGATATGTACTCCCGAAGGATCGATTCGAGAGTGTTCGCATGCCTTCCCAGATTGTTTACATTGTGCACAACACCTATCCTCCATTCCATGTAAAAGCAGACCTACGCCCCTACCGATTAGCGACCGATCTGCGCAGCACCCATGGATTTGACACACGTGATTGGTCGTAGCAATTTCGCGATTAGTCGTAGCACTTTCCCTGCCGGTTTCCTACCAATCAACAGTATATCCCTGCGCGGAACGAGTCTACTCTAAAGTGGCATGCAATATAAGTAGAATTATTTTCGATCGGCCACTTTGGGGTTACAGCCTACCGTTCGAAAATCGCCGGTGCACTGCATATAAAAGTTATGCAAATGAAATCAGATCACTCATAGTGGGAAGGTTAAGTATGATAGTCAGCATATCCAAAGATCAAGGTTCATATTTATAAATGTAATTTACAAATTTTCAATGTATCATCTTACTTCACGCAAGGAAACCACATCACTTCCACTAGTCACCATAACATAACCTCCATCGAATACTACGATGTAAACTTTGAGTTGCATAATAATACTTAATATACATCACGTAAATAGTGATGCAACAAAACAGCAATCACATTGCATAGGGGCGCACGTTTAATAATAACTGAACACATAAATCGGCCACAGAACCGTAATCTCGGCTACTATCTGAACCGCGTTAATACTCGCTAAACCTCCTTTATACTGTAATGGCGGAAAATGACGAAGAGTTTCGTCGCAGTGCTGAGAACCTAACGGACAAAACGTCCGCGCCGCTGCGCGCGCCTCAAAGTCCCTACATTTCCACGTACAGCAATGCCCTCTCGCTCTCGAACACGTTACACGGGAGGTCTCATTTATATGCTCCGAACACAGAGGGGGCCAGTGCGGGCACGCGAGGCGCAAGGCGAACCTTCACGGCCGACGTTCGTTGCACGCCTCCGCGTGCCCCGTCCCATTAAAACCGACCCTTTTCAAGGGTTTCAAGTGTGTGTCACAAAAAGAGGCTGCGCCTGTACGAAGGTACCCTTCCGTTTTGCTGTATTGGTGGCCTGGACAAGCACCGCCTGGCGTCAACGTTCCAGCGAACCATCAAAAGCGTTACGCGCACACGTTGCGGCCAAAGCGGCCTAAAGTCCGAGCGGGGCGCGCCGACCAGGCAGTACACGGTTGCCTCTGTTGGAGGAAGGAACGAACCTGCGAACGTTACGGCGTGCCGTTCACCTCGTGTCTTTTCATCCTCGTTCCTCTACGACTTCGGCTCGCTCCGGTTGAAGCACCGTCACCAGACGTTATGGAGTGGACGAAGGAAATGTGTCTGACGCTCGTCAGGCTGTATAAAAGCAAGGACTCCCTCTGGAATCCACAGAATCCCGAGCATTATATAAAATCGAAGCGCAGCAACGCTTGGAACTACGTGGCGGAACAACTGTCGGCCAGCGCTAACAAGCCTCTGGCGGTGATCGATTGTAAGAAAAAGATGGAGTGCATTCTGTCCTCGTTCCGGCGGGAAAAGTTAAAGATCAAAAGGATTAGCATAGAGAGAGGTACGTTTGAGTGGAATTGAACCTCGAACGAGGGACGCGCTTGTCGCGTGCATCACGGAAATTGGGTCGTTTGCGGTCCATGGCGATAGGTTCTCTGCGAGCTTCGAGCGAGGTCTTCTCTTACATGTCGCGGACGATGGTTCTTGGGAATCCTTAAGTTAATTAATTTTGAACGAAGATTATGAAGAGATTTTCGGAGCATCGAAGCAGTATAGAAATGGATAAATAGATATTTTTCACTGATAATGTATTTTCATATTCGTTTAACTGGTATTACTCTACGAGGTTAGTTGACGCTTGAGCTCAAACACTAAAGCCACGTTCCCACTTGTGCAACGCGCACTCGTAACGCCTCGCTACTGATTCCTGTCAGTAGAAACGGAGTGCGGTGTCCTATAGAACAAATATCGTGCACGGGGAAGTATTCAGACTGGTTTTGGTTGTAACGCGATACTGTGGAAGGGATCTTCGAACACTCAACAAAATGCTTGTTTGCGGGAGCTCTCGTGCTGGTTCGATGCCATGTTGGAATTCAGTCGGTACATTAAAGGAATGGCGCATCTCTTAAGCAAATGTGGTCGTCACTTATATCACCGTATGCTCCAATCCCTCCTTGTCATTTAAAGCTGTCAAGTATGCATTCAAAGAAGCGAGTCAAATAGCGTGAGGGAATCGAGCAGCTCGAGTAAATTCGACCTGCAGGAATTCGATTCGTTCGAATGCCTTGATTACTCCGAAAAAATTTGGCTCCATTGAATGATTGACAAAGCGCCAGAATGCGCGTACGACTGAAATTAGAATGAGATAAAATATTTTATTTTTCCACCAGTAGCAAGATTTAAAAGTATTGAGTATGTGTAATCCCCATTTTTTCTGACACTAACTTGTACGAAGAGAAGGGGGATTGTACTTCCTTTCTTCCTGCTCACTTATTTCTACACTCTTCTCCCACTAGTCATTGTAACACATACATATTCTGCATAGAATTTTTTCCTGAGTATCTACATTAACTAAATGTAGGATGAAATATGTCCACGTTTTGTTTCGGAGTTTTCTTACATCGTCCTGCTTAAGACTCCGTAATAAAAATGGCTTATTGTTAGCGTAACAGTTCACGTGCACGTTACTGGAATTCTTCGCTTTTCGCATCAATTAAACAATTACAAAGTAATAGAAAAAAAAAACACTTCGATCTTCTCACATAAACCGAAGTCATGGATTTGGAAGTAACCCAGTTTTCGTTGGGCAAGGGATGCTTGCATGTGAATTTACAAAAAAGAAAAAATGAGAGTCAATGAGTATAAATAATTGGAGTATATTAACGATATTGATTTAGATACCAAGATACTACAATACGCTTAAATTGCCCAATATATTTATGTCCATTAATTTCTACAATGTGAGCAGACTTCTCTTTAGAAAGTAATAATTCCCTAGAGCGTTTCTTTTTGTTCTCATTGTTAATAGGGTCGCATTTCCATTCGTATGTCTTATAATTTTGTATCTAGATGGTGAGGAATACAGGTCCGCGTGGTTTCTTTTTGAAGCATTAGCCTTTCTCATGGATAGAAATGCTTATCAACCGACACCAATCACATTAAGTACACCAGTAAGTACTGTAAGTATTTGCTTGCATAATGTCCATCATGAAGTTAATTAGGTACATGTCCCAATTAATGATCCAGTCTTAATTATTGACACTTTATCCTTTATATTTAAACTAACTTTACTACTCGGCTTCGCCCGAAATTTATATTCTGATCTTATAGAAAGAATTGGTTTTTATTCATTTATTTTTTTGTGTGGAAATAGTCACCTGGATTAGCTAGGCATAATGAGCTGGGACACATTTCGTGACCCCAGAGTTTACCGTTCGAAAGTTTTTAGGTGACAGACAAACGCACAAACACTTTCTGCTTCATATATTAAGATATAACATTTTTTATGTTAGGAACGCGCATTAAAAGTAGGTATTGAATTCGATTCGTGAATATTCAAAGTATCATGCTGATGGTTTCGCTAATGCATACCCTAACATATAATTAAGTAATTAATAAATGTTTTCACGTGTGTCAGCTACAAAGCCGTGAAAAAGTAGTTTATTGTTACCGAACTTAAGAACGTCCACACTTTAGGTATTAAGCATTTCTTGCATGAGTATATTAATATAAGAAAATTATATTTTCAAATTAGTTAAAAAATAATTCCAAATTTATTTTATTTGAAAAAATTGCATCGAATTTTTTTATTAAGTTCATAATAATTATGGGTGTCAATAATCAATACCCACTCGAAAAAAGTATGAGTTCCTTTAATTGACACGAGATGTCATGTCATAATTCCATCTTGCGTGTTTTGTCAGTTTGCACGGTAACCTCAATAATGAATAATAATGCAATAATAATTTAATAAAAAAAAAATTTAATAACAAAAGCTATTGTAATAAAGACTGATGCAAATTATTTAGTTTTGTACTTATTATTTTATATACGTTCTTTTTCGATGCAGTCATTAATTGGGACATTAGATTGCATGACCCGATCAATGCCCCGATATTCCACGCATTATGTACGAGCCAATGATCCAGCCCGAAATAGGTCACTATTTGGGATGAAGAGAGAATTGAAGGTCAAAAATTGATACCTGTGCACCCTATAACATATTTATTATTAATAATTATATCCGAACAATTTCATCATAAACAATGGGCCTTTTTAATAATGAAAAAAAACAGCAATATGATAGACTATTGAAGAGTAGCTGCGGTAAATACTTTTAATATGTAAATATGTTAGACCAGCATTGCTCCGATGGGCGGTCCGAGAGCACGGGCATCCATCGCGTTTTCCAAAGCTCGCGTGGAAGGGGGCGCTCGAAACCAATGAAGTTACGGGCATGTAACAGATGAGAAAAACTCTAGTAGTGTGCGTGTAGGCTCGAACCCTGAAATCAGCATGTAACCGTTACATGCTGATTTCATTGCGATTAAATTGATTTGATTTGTGGTTATAGGCTGATTTCAAGTCGTTTTTCCACGCGAGCATTGAAAAACGCGATGGATGCTCGTGCTCTCGGACCACCCATCGGGGCACCGCTAGTTACACCGTGCACGTAGATCTTACAAGGTCGCTAATTGGAACATTTAAAAGTTGCATTTCATTCGAAGTTTATTCTGTGACACGATTTGTGTTTTTTGCTGCTTTAATTACTACTCTTCTTCGCGTAGTTTTACGCATTCATTGCTACCCTCTCCCACTTCGTTTTACACTTCGTTGCTACTCCTTCGCAATTTGTTCCACATTGTTGTTACTACTTCCATTTCATCACACACTTGCGTTTCTGCCCGTTTCGCACTATTCCACAACAGATATTCGAACCGATTAACTGGAGAACATATTTGTAGGTCCCACATCCGCCCTATGAAGTACAGAGGAATGACATATATAGAGATGAGATACAGGTAGACGTGAGTCCTCCTCCACCGAAAACAAGCAGGATACAAACCGAAAACGAACGACTTGAAGAAATTCTTAAACCTGTAGAACAGATTACCGAGGACGAGTGCCACAGCTACGGCATGTTCGTGGCAAATAAGATGAAACGTTACTCGACTTTCTCTCGGAGCGCTGTCCAGCACGCAATCAGCGATATACTTTTTAACGCTGACATGGGCTACTATGAACGTGCCAGGTCCCTTTCTGTCAATACACAGTCGGAAACTGCTCAGTGCATTTTATTTCGGCACGGCGAGACGAACTCGCGGCCTCAAGAACTGAAGAACGAGGACCTCAGTGATCTGGAAGGCGAATGCGTGTTACCTTAACAACACTGAGCTTCAATTTTTCGCGGATATGTAATACTCGATCTTGGTTGCACTGAATGTGATGATTGGAAGAATCGCGTCTTTGGTACTTCGTCGTTTGGTTGTATTTTTCACGGATGAGGGTAAAGCTGGGATTCCACGTAGGCAACTTTTTGGCAACCGGCAACATCGCCGCATCTTTTTTCCGCATGCAATCACTATCGCACTCATCGCATGCGACATGTTGCCTTGCGTTGCCTCAGTGGAATCCCAGCTTTAGATTAATGGAATGTGTGAGCTTGCAAGGAAACGGCACGAATACCTTAAGTGATATTTGTTTATAAATACTGGCATTAGAGTACACAGATCCATTACACTTAATTCATAGGATTAGTTTCCACAGTTCTCTATAAATGTTAAGACCACCTTGATAATATAAGTTAGAACTATTCGTTACGTTAAGGGATCAATTTGTTAAACGAATTTAGCGTCTTACTCGCTTGTAAATATCGAATAAACTTTTTTATCATTTCTACGCACAACATCTAATTTATTCTCACCCATATATTCAAAGAAGAAAGTGGAGTGTAAAACAGCTTTTATGTTAAGTTCAATGCCTGTCTTTCTGGATGGCAACACTCCGTCGCGTGCAAATCGATTTTAATACGGATTTATGCTCGAATAGTCGCTATCAAGGACAGAGCAGGAGTGCCACAGGAAACTGTCACCATTGTATCTTCGTCAATCCGGACAATGCGGAGTCTACCGTTTATTCAATTGCAAGAAATCACAGTTCAATCAGAACTTAATAAGAAGAACGCTTCAGTAGAAGAGATTCAAGTTCCATTACCATAAGCGCAACTTCATTTCATTATACCGAATCCTGCGCAAGGATACGAACACAGAGCAGCCATCAAATATTTGACAATGGCAGTTTCCACGAGGTGGAACAACGCACAAAAAATACAAATATTCCCTCCATACATCTACGTGAATTAATAGTAAGCAGAAAACTTCCAAGGGTTGCTCCCGTCAAAGAGGCACATTAGATATCGAAAAGCACTCCCAGAGGAATGAGATCGAATCGAATGATCCGAAATACGTCAGAGCACGGAGTCCCAAAAAAATGCACACCAGGGAAAGCTTCGACGGAGCTATCACCACCGCTTTTGAAACTTTTATCCTCGGGAAGTGCAATCGAGCGTCGCTTGATTTAATTGGAACTCACGAGGTATATCCCCATAGTCGATTGGTTTCCGTCCAAAACGACATTCAGGCCCCCCCCCGGCCCCTCCGCCACCACCTGTCCCCCAATAACCCTTTGCGCTACCATTTACATGATATTGAATCCAACGGGCGGATAAAGTCGACGTTAGTCGCGACGAGATTGGCCGTTGTACGTTATGCGCGGGCAATTTTTCTCGACGAAACGTTTTCATGACGGCCAGCCAATATCGAACCTGCGAGACCCGAGATGCCGGTATTAAAGGAATACAGGTCGCTGAGAAATTTTAAAACGACCACGAGGAAGCACGGCTTGCAATTAGACGTGCTTCGAAAGTGTCACGCTCTGCTTGGCATTCTTTTTAGGATGTCGATAAATCGAGTATAAATAGAGCTATGTACTTTATCAGCGACCAAGCTTTCCTCCCCTATGTTGTCGTTTCTGAGGTTGATAACATCCTAATTGCAACGACGCACTTGAAACGTGAGAAGGGGTTTATAATAAAGAAAAATGGTATCAGAGTGCATTCACAGATTTTCTACGCTTTACTGTCTTTGTCAAAGCTGCGTCGCTTCGATTAGTGAAATGGTCTTAAAGACCAGTTTAAATTTTTATTTCTCTGTTGCACTTGCGCAATACTCGTGACAACTATCTCCAACAAGAATAAAGAAAATTGGCTTTCCACCGCTACTCGGTAACGTTAAACATGAACGCTACCGATTGCTATCGCGTCGTATAAAATGTAATTACTACTGGCGCAATGTAGTTTACGGTCACAGTTTACCAGTGCCCCGGGTGTAACTCCCTTGTGTATTACCAGTATCAATTGCGATATGCGAAATGGGGGTAGGATGGACGACAATCGAACGTGTTTCGATTCCCCTTCGAGTCACCGTCGGTGTACGCGCAGCATGTCGTTGTTCTCTCGCGAAATTGGAACGTTTCACCGCGGCGAGGCCATTGCAATTTTCATCGATACGATCTGACCATCGAGCGTGAAGCCGGGCCCGTTTCCTGTCCGGAATCGTCGAACCGATTTCGAACGGTCGCCAGGGCACGTGCTACCACCGTTTTCTCTCTCTCTCTCTCTCTCTCTCTCTCTCTCTCTCTCTCTCTCTCTCTCTCTCTCTCTCTCTCTCTCTCTCTCTCTCTCTCTCTCTCTCTCTCTCTCTCTCTTCCTTTCCCTGTCCCCTTTCCTGCGTCCCTTTCACTCCACTAGATCGTCTGTGTGTACGCCTGCTCGTGGAGTGCTCCAATCTTCTTCCTTCTTTGTCTGTGCCATTGGCTCGTCTGGCCCTTCTTTCCCTTTCGACCTCTTTCCCTGGATCCACTGTTTATTACTGCCGTTTCCATCTCCGAAGTCTGTATCCCATCCAGCGAGCCACTCCTTCCGTAAACTTCCCCATTCTTCCATGATCAGCGACCTGGCCCTTCATTTAGAAGCATTGTTTGTCCAGATAAGGCTGGAATAGAGGAGGCTGGTTTTGTATTGGTGCCTGTTTCCTCTGGTTAGTAGTTATCAAGAGATTTGGTGAAATAGTAGTTGCAGGTTTTGAAATTCTTTTTGGATCTTTGGATACTGTTGAATGATTGCCAACGTTTATCATGGTACCAGGTGTCTCTCTTCTTCGTCGAATTTTGTGACTAGAACGTATGGGGAGTTCCCCTAGTGCCTGACGCTTAAGGGGTTACATACGTCAGAGTTGGGCATTAGTCGAATAAATTTTTATTCGACCACATTTTTATTCGACTAAGTTTTTATTCGATGAACTCGAATAAAAATTTCGAATAAAGTGAAATTATTCGAGAATAACGAATAAATTTTTAGTCGACTAAATTTTTAGTCGACGAAATTCTTAGTCGACGAAATTCTTAGTCGACTAAATTTTTAGTCGTTATTCGTTCCTTATTCGTTTAGTCGAAGGCCCGCTGTGGCGACTAAACGACACGAATAAGTGGGGGTCAGAACCCGAGCCGCCCCGGCTCGCTCCCGAGGCCCGACTCGGGCCGGGCCGAGGGGGGTACGGGACTCTAGCCGAAGCGGCCTATTCGTGACGCTTAGTCGCCACGGAGATCCTCCGACTAACGAATAAGGAGGAACGAATAACGACTAAAAATTTAGTCGAATACAAATTTAGTCAACTAAAAATTTATTCGTTATTCTTGAATAACTTCACTTTAGTCGAAATTTTTAGTCGAGTTCGTCGAATAAAAACTTAGTCGACTAAAAATTTATTCGTTAGTCACGAATAACTTCATTTATTCGAAATTCGTATTCGAAGGTTAGTCGAATAACAATTTAGTCGAATAATGCCCAACTCTGACATACGTTCTCAACTTTCGAAAAATCGATTTTTGTTTTTTCATTGAAATTAAATATTGATAGTGTGTTGAATATTGGGCAAAAGGAATTAAAGCGATATCTTAAAATTTAACGAAGATATTTGTCATAATGTGAGAGCGTGCACATTCGAAAAATTCGGCCCCGCCGAACAGTAGGAAGGCAAGTGCATTCAGGTAGAAACTCACAAATACATGTTATCCTTGCTGCTAATTGAATTAGTAAAAGTATAGCTATATATTTGATTAATTTCTACGTCATATAGGTAGCCTTAATGGAGCTGCAAATGGTGCTGCGAGAGATATACTGCCCGACACTACTTTTTTCCGTATATGTATATGGTTATGCATACATTAATTGAAAAATAAATGCATATGTGCAAATATTACAACAATTGTAAAAAGCGGACGTTAACAGACTAAAACACGCGACGATCGCAGCGGCGCAAACTACAAAAGAGGTTCGTACTGCACGCAGATTGAGCAGAAAATCCAAAAATGTACAAACTGAGAAAAAGGGGGTTCATAGTATGCTGCTGGAATTGCAGATTAAGTGTAAGTTGCAAAAAAATGTTGTTTCTTAACTTTAAACGCGTTTTTCTCGAAACCACATATTTCTAACGTATCAGCATGATATCTTCGATAAATTACAACATTTTTTCATGAATTTTGCTTTAATCGATGCAAAATGACTTTCTCTAAGGGCCATCGGGCCAGTTTTTTAAACTTTTACTTTATAATATTTTTTACCATTTAAAGATTGAAATTGTAGACGAAAAATTGGCTTCTTTTTTCAAATTGGCATAATTTTCTTATTTTTTGAAAATTCCAAAATTCGGCCCGATGGCCCATTGCAACAACACCATTTTGCAAGACCGGCTTTGAAGTTTTATTGGTGTGTGTTTTTTCCGGGAAATATCATGCTGATAAGGGGTCCCTGTTCGATGCAGGGGTTGCTGCAGCTGCAGAAAACGAAGGGCAATATTTGACAAACGTGTGTCAGACAAATTTTTTTTACATGAATAAAGGTCCCTAGAACAAGATACAATTATAACATTTTCAATTTATTTTACACCTCTCGAAAAAAAAATCCCAAAAGTGATCGAATTATTTCGCGCCGAGAACGTATGTAACCTCTTAAGATTCTTCTGAAGTAAGAGGAAAGAAATAATATTAAATCAATCATCGAACGTGTCGAAATCTAATTGTTGTTTTTTCTATTCCATCTCGGTAGTGTTTCAAATATTATAAATGTTGCTAATGTCCGGTAGTAGGTGCCTTCCGGCGTTAAGGGAAGCCCCCTATCACATTACTCCTGCTTCTGTTTTGCGTTTGTAGCGTTACACAGTTTAGGACTTCTCGTGATTTCACTTAAATATTTTGACTTCGCGAGCAAGGTTTTATGCGTGCTTGAACTAGCAGTCATAAACAGTGGGCCACTAGCAACCGTTAAGTTCCCGCCAGCGTGAGGTCGCCGGAACTGAACGGCTTCCAAAAAACCAAGAGCCGCGTATTTACACCTCCCTTCTAGAAAATGACGTCGAAGTAGAAATTCCTCCGGGCCAATAACATTCAAGTTTGGCATAGGATCTGTACCTAGATGCGTTTATGTATGTATAAGAATGCGAGAAGTTAGTACGAACAGTCAGTACATCTCGGACCTACCGCTGTACACACTGGACGCGCTCGCAAATAAACTAAAGATAAATCAACTCTCCTTGGTTCAATTATTGGTAACGACCCCGTTACGCATTCGTTCACCATCAGAGACAAACGTTTTGTCACGTGATTTATTAACTTTGCCCCGAGAATTACCATTAATTAATTGTACCTACATCAGGATATTTACATTCTTCCCCATTTTCCTTTTACAAATTAGAAGCTACCCTCTTCCGAGCATTTCAACGTTTCCCCATTAGTCACATATTGTAAAATTAATAACCAAGCGTCTCATCGCCCCCAAAACGAGGTCTCTTAATATTGACTCCGTGATGTGTCGACAGGATTATTCCGACACTGTCCTAGAAAAGTAAAGTATTCTACCGGAAGTATCCCGACATCCGTTCCCAAAGTGTTAATTGCGGATGAATATTGATTGTTCAGACCAATTAGCGACCGTCCAACCGAAACAATCGAACTGCCTCGTTCAACGTGCTTAAAGCTCGCTTGCGCGCCTCTTGATACCCAGCTGGCTATCTCTTCCACTTCGTTATTGTCGGAACAATGACCAGATTAACGGAACGAGCTGCATATAATCTTAAACAAGCATCGCTCTATCCCCCGTCACGCTAGCGGCCGGGAACAGCGTCGACGACGAATCTAATCTTAATTCCATTAAGTCAGCGAGCGTAGGTGGTTGCAATCTTTACGCGACACGCGAGTAATAATCCCGATAACGATCGCACGTGAGAGCAAGCTTAACGAGACTGCCTGGTTCGTAAGGGAGAAAAATACTCCAAGTCTCTGACCCGTCGCCACTTTCTAAACCTTGGACTCGTTCCAGGACTTATTCGCGAAGATGGCGATGGCTAGTATATCTCGGAAGCGAAGATCTCGGCTGGTCAAGCACCGCGAGAGAAAGCTCTGATGGGAGCTTTCGATGCAGCCTATCCTGTCTGGCCATCTCGCTCACGTACAATGCCCCACACTGACAAACCGTCCACGACTCTTGCCTGCACAGTCGTCCTCGTGAAATGCAGCATGCGCGAAGGAAACACGTTTATAATCTATGCAGACGAATTCTATTCGCTTTATTCCACAGCGCAATGCAGAAATGTGGAATTTCTTGGAATAGTGATAATGTTGTCACAGATGTCTTGCAGCAGAAGTTGTGAGGAGTTTGAACCCAATATACCGCATGATTTCCTTCGCTATTTTCTATTCTTCCAAGTTTATCGCCAAGTGCGTAAAACTACATTTTTCGTAGTGGTTCAAAATTACCTTTTTGCATTTTTTATTTTGTTCGAATCGTGATTTTCATTCTTGTGCCTCTTAAGGATGCATTCTATTATTCTTTTATATGTATTCGTTGATTCTTATAATTTCACATGAAGTTTTGTCTTCAATATGAAGGAAGAGTATTAGTTTTCGTTCTTCCACTGTAGTTTGCAGGTTCCAACTTTTTCTCTACTAAAAACAGAATAATGGCAAGTTTACTTTTTTGCCATATCTTGTTCCCTACGTCGATCCTACAGTAATGTCACTTAAATTTTATGTTACTTCTGCCCTTCAAGCAATTAACGACGCACAAAAGATATTATTCCATTGGCTACAGTGGTATCACGTCTATGCTGGATGATTTTAAGTGTCAGCCATTGTGCACGAGTGAATTTCTGCACGCGCCGCAGGCCACGGGCTTTCTCCAGTCTGGAACAGTGGACAGTTATTCTTTTTAATTATTCGCTGACCACTTGCGGACGTGAAAGGATTCTCGAGGATCCGAGATGCAATTAGGAAGACTCTCGTCAGTGGGCGGTAATTAAAATTGTTTGCTCCTTACCCAGTTGAATCTAAAGCTGAAACCGAGCTGGAATTCTACCCTTGGCTTTGTTCTCTTCGTCTCCCCCTTTTTTAATTTAATTTTTTTTTGTTTACCCCTTTTCCGCCAAGCGTTAGGGAGGATAAATAATGATCTGTCTCGAATCGATAAGGAAGAAATCCAAGTTCTATTTGGATGTTATGTTCAATTTGGCGGACGGTAATTGCGCTCGATTTATCCACCCGGTTGGTTATGCGTGGACAGTTCAATTGTGCTGCAAGTTCGCGAGCGGTGCAACGATCACTGCGTGCCCCACACGCGTTCGTGTAAATGGAATTATGTGTCGTTTTCAGTCGGTGTTAAAGGATCCTCCGGTGTTTTAATTCTCTGCATTTTTCTCCACGTCGAGTGCAAATATTCCTTTCGAACAAATTGAGCACAATTTTCCTGGAAGGTACTTTTTACTTTATCAAATATTTTTAGCCGGTAAGATTGTAAAAGGCGAAATGGATTTCGAGTGAAATGAAACAAGACTCATTTTAAACAACTCAAGTTGACTATTCCTTCGCAATTGAACATTATCATATAATTCCAAACTCACCAAATGCAATCAACGTAGTGTGAGATTTAGGTGTCTTTTATATAAAAAACAATGAAAGATACTCCTGGCCTCATTTCTCCGTTGACAGTTCGTTTTAGTGCAGTAATAAAGAAGCTCAAATTTTATTAGCCTCCCATACATACACGTATTACATTAAAATCCGTTAATAAATCTGAATGTCGGTTAGCCAGTGTGTCCGCCGCGTCATTCAGGAAGCTGCAATTTAAACCGTAATTAATATTACTGCTTTTCACTGCCGGCGCCATTCATCGAGGGAGATGCATGTTCCATAAACTTCCTGCGGTTGTGTGCGTTTACTTAATAAATGAGATTAATGACCGGGCCACGTGAAAAGAAAGGTAGCTGCAGAAGTTCACCAGAACACGGTATGTAATTAAATCCTCGTGTTTTCTGTTCATACTTTAGTAGCATGTATTGTTGGTATTTCGATGTCCAACTAATTCCCAACTTAGGGATACTGTGGGCCAGCCAAAAATGCTACTATGGTAGGTACGCTTTCGCGATTGTAATATTTATAGAAATAGTCCAGTGAAATTATGGAATAATTCCCAGCAAGCTACATTTTGGCATGGGCTTTTATTTCGTCGTATTAAACAATATGTCAAAAGTCCCCATCGATCCGACATCCGCTAAAAGTAACAGAGGGTTGCAGATAAAAAAAAACAGTTTTTCACAAATATCGCGTTAGCTATCAGTTTTACGACGAAAATAGTTATTATGAAATTTGTAGCTTAGGAAATTCTGTACAAAAAGGTTTGGGCAGCAAACAAAATTGTGTTGTATTCAGGAGGACGTCTCCTACATATTGAAAAAGTTTCATAATTTTTTGAATTTCCGGGTTCGGGATCTTCCCTTCTCAAAAGTATGAGGGTTGGAACTTGGTAACCCGTCATACATGAAAACATTCACTCTTACGGATAAAGCTTATACAACCTTTTTTGTAGAGAAAATTCCTAAGTTATAAATTTCAAAATAAGTATTTTTGTCATACAACTGTTAAATAACGAGATATTCGCGAAAAAACTTTTGTTTTACCTTCAACCCACTGCAAAATTTTAGTGGATGTCGGGTCGATGGGGACTTTTGACATATTGTTTGAAACGACGGAATAAAGTCCCATGCCAAAATTTAGTTTGCTGGGAATGATTCAGTTGATTGGCCATATTTCCGTCTAACTTCACTGAACTAAAAACGTTTCCCTTGCCGAGTCGAATAGCTGCCGACCAGATTGTTCATCGCGAAGAATGAATAGTGACTACCACACGAAGGATTCGGGAATCAGGATTCGCGGTTCGTTTCCGCGCAAGTTAGCTCGATTTATGTAGCCAGGCATACCTGGACAATTAAGCTCCATGCGCGAATTTCAACGCATCCCGTTCATTTCCTCCGCGAACGACTCAGTTCCACCTCGAATAAAGGTCTGCGCTCGAGATATGGTAATTTCGTTGCCCCAGTTACCTATTCGATAATATCGGCCGCGTCGCGATCCTTCTTGAATTTTTATGCAATTTCAGCGGTTAGACTTGCATAAAATTAATTCCGCGAGGGGATATCGATTTGGTGACTCGTTTTCAGGGGGAAGTAAAAACGTAGAATTAGCAACGACTTTATGAAATTTTCTCTGCCATCTACATTTCACTGAACCACGCCCAGTTTATTTAATGATCCACTGATATTTTGCTTTGATATATCGTGTAACGTCTTGATCGAGAAATACAGTAGGTATCTCTTAAGTTTGATCTTTTCCATTTTGCGGTACTCTTTTTAAATGAGAACGTCGTGGTATTAAATGAATTTCATATCCAGGAATATGTCCTCTGCTATAATCGAGAAAAATGTAACGCATAACTGTAGAATTCGGAAATTTCGAATCACGGAACTTAGTAACTGAAATGTAAATTTTGAAATTTCTGTTTTCATAGTCTTTATGTTATCTATTCTAAATGGAGGAGAAATTATCGTAGGATTACTCCATCGCACTTCCTTCAAAAGCCACAAGTTAAACACATATCAATACAAAACTTTAGAATCTCCAAGTTAAAATTGTTTGTCCAGTGCTGCGCACACTCAATGCAGGTAATTCGAATAGGAAACAATACAAGAAGAATTATACAGTACCATAAGTTCGAAACCAATTTCATTACGAAACACGAACTTTTTCGTTTCGTCTCAAGTTATACAGAGTCATTATCCAATTTAAACTTCGGTGTGCTTGAGATGTTCATTTGCAGCGTAAAGGGTTACAGGTTCGTTTCACTATGAAACGCTGTGACGTAATGAACTCGAAGGAACTTTTAAATTAGAAAAGCACGACGAATGGGCAAAATGAAATCGTATTCCCAACCGATCCAGCATCCAAAAGTTGATCGAGCGTAGCTTCAACTTCGTGCGTGCTGCCACGGGCGAGCGATGGAGGAAGGGAGAAAGTGAATTCATTAATTTCGTTGCGTACAAGCGAATAACCGAGTTCCGGCAACAAGTACGTAATAGACGTTACACAGACCATTTTGACGCCGGTGCAGTCGAAGGTCGGCCTCGTTTCCTTTATAAAGAGACCAGTTCGCTGGACGGATGGGTTGGCTGACTGGTCATTTCGCAGTCGGTCGCATAAGAGCGTGTGCATGATACGAAAGACGACACGTAGAGTGGCGGGGATGCTGATTATCTACAAATGTATAGTGTTTAATAATGTGCTCTGTACGGAGGTTTTTAGCAGCTCTCATGTCGTTAAGAAATTCGAGCTTTTTAGATAGATATACGTAAGTATGAATTTTTCTGAGTGGTGGGAAATTTTCTTCGTTTATTCACATTAGAAAGGACCTGAAAAGGTTTATTAAAAAATGTGTGGGATAGTATATGAAACCAAAGATCTTCTACTCGCAAATGGATGTTCAAAATGGGCCCCTACAGGTAAAGTAATTTTCTGGCATAAAATGTGAAATGTCTCTTCAAGTAGGGACCTAATTACTGCCACCTACCCAATTACTGTCACCCTAAACTGTTTTACATAAAATAACGAATAAATCTTATAAAATGATGCATACAAAAATTAGCATACAATTCAAACTGTTATTTATACGATACAAAATACAGTACTTAATTTTTTCTTCGTTAATTTGAATAAAACCATAAAAAAATTTAAGCGAATTTTAGGAGACTAGAAACGATGACTTCCTTACTAGCGAAAGAGAAAACAAGGCGTTAAAGAAAATGCTGTAATTGTAATGTTTAAGCTGTTAACATAACAAAATGTAATGTTTTAAATAATATAAGCATCATAGAAAGTACTAAAGATCCGAATTCAACGATTCTTTAAGTCTTTTTACTTATTAATTTGGTGACAGTGATTGGTACAAGCGTTTCAAGCATTTTGGTATTACTGTCATAGCAGTAGTTGCTCATGTACATGGCACGACGTAACCTTAAAATGACATAAACAGTATTAGGTTAGCTGGCAGTAATTGGGGTGTCAGTAATTCAACCAAATACATTTGAAGGGTGTCAGTAATACATCCCCAAATATATTTTTGAAATTGATGAATTTATACATAAAAATCGAAGTTTTAAGATCCACCAAATTTTTTTCATCATGTAAACATATTAAGCAATAATAAATACCAAGAACAACATATAATTGTAGTCTATAAGTGTCTATAAGACATAACTTTAAGATAATGTCAGCGTCAACATGTCAGTAATTGGGTCCTTTACCCTACCTATTCATTTTCTGATACCTGTACCTTTTACCCACAAAAGAACGAGAGCCATCAATTTACCCATGAAAACAAGTGGGATACATTTTCATTTACAGAATATGGTCACACAGGGAACTTACTAAAGAATGCAACATTTTGCAGTTTTGCGCAATTTCTCAAAGCACCCCGTATATTCGTGACCAGCTGGCTCGTCCTCCGTTTCAGGCACACACGCGCGGATCCGTTGGCGCGAAGGGGTGAGCTGCCCCCTTATCCGGTGGCCAGGCAGGGGGATTAAAATGGAGCAGCGCGGTTGATACGCATGCATTATGCAGTTAAACGGAACGTAAATACAACCCCCCTGGCTTTCGACCACCCGACGAGATTCGTTCGCGCGCTCGTAACTATAAATATGGCAGGCTGTGCGCAGAATTTCCGACGGCAAAAACGAGGAAGGGATACCAAGGACCGTGCGCGGAAAGTAGCATCATCAAAGCTGCACACGCCATATTTGTACCTGGCTGTGTCTCCTCTGGACCCGTCCAGCTTCTTCTAGATCGTACTGCTTCGACCAGCTCTCAAACCTCCGTGTTCTGTGATTTTTCTTATTGGTTTATGGGTAATCATTGTGTTCTTAAAAGTGGTCCTTGTAGCTTCGAGGGAGTCATCTCGACGAGTTTATTTTCTCGTGTGATGCTAATTTGAGGAATAAAAGGACGACAGTGGAACAGAGAGGTGCCCTTTACTTTTGTGCTTTGGAGAGGTGTAGTGAGTAATCTGAAGCCAACTTATGAGTTTGGGAAGTGATATTCTTGAAGGTACGAGCCACTAAATTTAACCTTCGCCATTCATCACTGAACCTTAAAGTACTATACCGAAAATGGATACTAAATAGGTTCTGAAATTTAGGAAAATATGGGTTTCTACTTGTCAATAAGATACTCGAGGTTTCCACTGCCTCATCTCTAAATCTTTGGAGATTTGGCGCCCCCAGGCTAACAAGTATCTGCCGCCCTTTCCGCAAAATATCATCAAATATTTTAATTTAAACGAATCGAGATAATTTCAAACCCCTCCATAAACATGGCTCATGTATGAAAGAAGCTAATTCCTTTTAATTCACGACATGAGCCATGTTTATGGGGGGGGGGGGGGGGATTTCATACATTTTTCCATATTTATAATAAAATTCGATTTTGTACATACATATTTCTTAAAACTCTGTAGCGGCCATCGGCACGACCAAATACGAACATTTGGGGTGCAGATGGTCGGCATGGTTTATGACACGCGCGCCAGAAAAACTATTTTTAAGTAAGCCGCTTTCCGTTCCTTTCGTGATTGAATTTTGAACAAAGCATGTTTTCCTTCGAGACTTTCGTTTACGGCCTCAATAGGTATTGCGGGTATCATAAACCTCGAGTTTCCGAAGGGCCCAGGATGCGAGGCCGGGCGGCCCGCGACCGGCCACGTCACGCGCCTCTGGGCCTGGGGGAAACCCCGCTGCATTGCCAGGAGTATTTCTCCCGCCAAATCTCTCCTCCGTTACGGTAAAGCGCGCCGAAGACGCGCGAAATAGGTGGCGCGATTTTGGACCTGAAAAGTACCGATTGGTTGACACCGGCACCGGGTCAACCAATTAGGAGGTTTTCTAGTCGCGTGCGTCTTGCCGGAAAATTGTGCGTCCGGCAGACGCCAGTCTTCGTACACACCTCGACAAGAGCCAACGTCTTGTCCATCATAAGACACAGAAATAAAGACTTACTTCTGAAGTATTGTGTGTTTCAATAAGGAAACAGAGCTCAACCTCCTATTCCTTCAACTTTAAAATAAAATTATACATGAAAATGTGCTTCTTGCATTTGTTCGTGCAACAGGGTTATTTTCTCTTTCTCTTCTGCTTTGATTATCTGTAAATATATAAAAGCCACATTTTAGTGACAACTTAACCTAGAACTTCTAGGAAAAGAGTGGCTTTTTGCTAAGTGTAGAGACTACATGTGTCCAAAGGAGATGACGGCGTATGGCAGACGGTCTTGTTGCAGGAAATTTAAATGCTAATGTAATTCAGCAAAAATGAACGAAGAGATCCAATATACTTTTAACGCACAATGGCTATAATAAAATTAATAATATTAATAAAATTAATTTAGTATGTTTATTAGTGTATTAAAATAAATATATTGTTAATGGGAAACTAATAAAATTAATGAGTAGCGTGGGAACTACTGTGGATTTTAAAGTATTACGAATGTCTTTCACAAAGGATTGAAAAGTATCAAGGGAGATGTGTTTTCAGCGTACTTTCTTCACTAATGTGACTTGTTCTACATTGCAAGCAATCCGCCATAATTTTCTTAATTCTTAATGCTATGTCTTTTGACAAATGTTGTCGATTTACCTTAGTTGACAAATTTCAAGAAACCTGCGGGTAAGAAAATGCTTCTCTGTCGAACCTTCTTCGGATAAATTCCAAGTCTGTGCGTCTCTTTCGTTTCTATCAGCTCTACATAAAATGTCCATTAAAAAATTTTAGCGACTTACCTTGTTAATTGGGACTATAATTCAGTGTCCTATATGGTGGAAAAACTCGTGACATTTAAAAAAATTTGATAACTGACACTTGGCAGGTTATGATTGATTGACAGCTAGGTGACATTTACCAGCGACCTGAACGCCGCGGCTTTTTGCTTTTTTCGTCAACTGCGTAACCGCATTTTCAGCAAAACCGTTCCTGATTGGATAAATTCTGCTTTCGACTGGCGTCAAGTGTAGAAGTAAAACGAGAATGGCGACATCTACTGGCATTAAGTGTAGAAGTAAAACGTGACGTCACGAAAAGTCTGACTGAAAAAAGTATCATTTTGATAAATATTAATTCAGAATAATTATTTTATCTTTGAGAAAAACAGCTTGATACATTAAGTAAAGCGACAAATGGGTTAAAAAAAATATAATTATTCGCTTGATCATGTTGAAACGCCGGAACTATGTGTAGGATAAGATAATAAGGCCAAAATAGCTGCGGGGTCGTACCCATTTCGCTAGCATTCGTGTATAGAGACATGGTCGCACAGTGTGCCTATGAGTTACACATATGAGTTATTGCTAATTCGCTATATGTGTGAAAAAAAGTGAAGTGTGTTTTTAAAGTGGTCTCAAGCCTTTGTGTTTAAGCCTTTCCCAATTTCTTTCGCTCAAAATTTGTCGCTCCCCAATATTTGCAAAATTTACCACTCCCCAAAATTTGCCGCCCTAGGCTGCAGCTTACTTAGCACATACACAAATCCGCCCCTGAGTACGAGGTGCGATGACACGGAGAAATTGCATTCCCATACGTTTCATTAGACAGATACCAAAAAATTACACATTCCATGCATCGTAAGTACAGTAAATTTCAAGCAAATTGGCGTTCAATTTCCAAGTATCGCGGATTAATCGCTGCTCATGTTTCTTCATCGAACGGCTGTCTACAAGTCACCGTCGATCGCCGCGCTCACGAATGATTGATCGATTCGAGGAGAGGGCCACTCGCCTCGCTTTCCACGAGCGTCAGACATTTTCCTTCCATTCGATCGCGTCGCGGGGGACACGGTAAACCAATTGTCGGGCGAATCGTCGCAATTGCCAGGGCTGAAGCGTCTCCCTTACGTCCGTGAATGTTTCTTGTGTAATCCCCTTGCGCGGTAAAGGGGATTTCGTTCTACTTGTGCGTTTTGTATTCCGCGATCCTCGACGTGGAGGGTTGCGCGCGGCTCAACCCTCTCGCGCCCGAGCGTGCACGTTGATCAGTGCCAACGTATGATTTCGCGAGGGTGAATATTTTGGGGTCCCCGGCCACTGTTTGTGCAAAAGCTTCCCGGGGGATCGGTTCGATGAACCCGCGTTTTCGGCGTATCGATTTGAAATTTCACGGTCTCAAAGGGTTGCAACTGAACGAAACATGGTTGGGCTTGGATTTGTCCACTGAATTCTGCTGGTAACCATTCTCGATTATACAATCGAACCTTTCATGGTACCAATACGACTCTTTTAATTAGCAAAAGTGGCTTCAGTCAACGAACCATAAATTAAATACCTGAAAGAAGTTAATTAAGGGGTTATGCCTAGTTAGCTGGCGAAAAGGAACGCGATTTTCGGGATTTTTTGTGGAATATCTGCTATATATTTTTTACAACTATTCGCTTTTTTTAAAAGTACATATATGTAGCAACTCAAAGTAATTTTGTTATAGAAAAATATTAAAAAATGAACGAGTAACAGCCATTCACGCGGAAACTGTTTTGATAAACGCACTGCGTGGTGAGCACGATTTTTCTGATCCGGATCATCTAAAATTAAAAATTCAAAATGATTCTGTTAATTCATGGCTGAATTCAGTAGATGAAGGATTTTTCAAAAAGTTATTTTTTGACAAAATGACGGCCGTTTAACGGAAAGCCACGATTTTTCGATGTGTGAATTGTTCGTTTTTCGTTAGTTAAAAATAGAGCTTGGGTGAAAATAAAAAATCCTTCGTTTATATACTAGTCTTTGATATATAAAAGAAGTCTGCAAAAGTTTAGGCCAATCGATACAGCGGTTTCCAAAATACCTTGCTCACCGATATCCAAACAACTTCCGCGCGAATGGCTGTTATTCATTCATTTTTTAATGTTTTTCTATAAAAAAAATTACTGAGAGTTGCTGCATATATGTACTTTTAAAATAAGCCAATAGTTGTGAAAATATATGCAGGAGATATTCCACAAAAAATTCCCGAAAATCGCGACCTTTTTCTCCAGCTGACTAAACAAAACCCCTCAACAAAAGAAATTTTTTTAAAAAACCTCTTTAATGATCCATCTTTAGCGTCATATATAATGCATACTTTTATCGAACCAAACATGTTTTTTTAATGTTAATAATATCACTAAACGTTGTGCCGAAGAACAAATCTCAGTGTCAATTTACTTCTTTGTAATTAATTAAAAAATGCTTCATTTCCGACAAAAACGACTGTCTAGCATCCTTAATAACGAATTCTCGAGTGCTGATCGATATCTGGCGAGCGCGGGTGCTCTGTATGGTGTAATTGTAATCGACTAATCGTCACTTGGAGATAACGCGTTATCCTCCTGCTCGCCACGGAATTCCATGGGGGTTAATTTGCAAACTATTTGCAACAAAGGAACGCTTGTATCCCAGGAACGACCGTGGTTACATAAATATGGAAGGAGGCGAGCGCAATTACGCAATTACTTACCGCTCCCAGCGTGCATTGCAGCCAGGAATTTTTCCCTGCGAACATCAATGTCATTTCGCTGCGTTTCACTTGGAGAAATGTCACCATTCGCACCGCGGCTCTCCCGTTACGCCAGATCCCTTTCTCACTGTTACTCGCGATTATCTTAACTGCTTCAAATGCATTACATCCCGTAAGACGATTGCTTAAACGCGTTTCTCCGGCGATTCCTCGCCTCTCGTTCTTGACACCAATTACTTGACACGTTTTGTAGTTGTCACACGGACACGGCTCATTTTTCACTCTTCACGCGCCTCTGCGATTGCTCGAGTGTGACATGCTCGTTTGATTATCGTGGCGCGATATCAATTCGCGACGTGGATCATGTCTGCGTGCTCCTTCGAGCGTCTCTTATTTTTAAAATGACACTTAATTTAATGGAACATGGTGGAGTATTAAAAGGTGTACAAATTCTGTTTCCTATAAATATTAAAAATTAAGTGCACCCAAGTTGTCTTATTCATTACACTGAATCGCTGATGAAAATTGCGATAACGCGCTAGATGTATTCTTCTGTATCGCGCAGGGAGTTCCCAACTTTTTCTCCCGCATATTTTAAACTAAACGACTTCAAAGGAACATCTGGGCGCGCCGAAAGTTATAGAGGAAATTTTTTTTCGCGAGCCCCACTAACCTAAATAAAGTTCTTTCGGCGCTCCTTACGGCGTGCTCGTTGGTTTAATGAGTCGACGCTGAAATGGTTTAACATCGAACCGTCTAATGTATTCGCGAGGGGAAAATTCATTTCCCCTTCACCTGACGAAAATAAGCTTGAGCGTTTAAGATTTCCTCGGCTCGTCGCCTCACCGCTATTTCAAGAAAGTAGGCGAACGCGCGGAATTCGTAGTATGCGTCTCGCCGCGGATTCCGCAAATTGGCGATATTTCTTCCCTTAATGCCCTCCTTAACAATCTTGTACCCGTAGCCCTCGCAAACACTCAAATTACGGCGAGGGAAACGAGAACAGTTACACCAGCTTGTACCTAGCTTTTCGTCTTCCAAGTGTTTCATTTGTGAAACCAGCATGTGGGAAAGGAGGGTGGATTACATTTCATTAACATAGAGAAATAAGGAGACCGGCATGGTTTCTAATCAGAGTAAATTTTATTGCTTCGGGAATTACAATATACAAGAATATAGAATGAGAATATTTTACTTAATTCTGAGTCCACAGGTTTCAACAAGCGTGAGTTTCGCAAAATAAAATTGGCGGGGTTTAATCTTATATCTCAATTACTCAGGAGACGAGATTATTGCTCGACACTAATCCCTGCTTTCAATTATCGTTTCTTGTTCACTGACAAAGGTGGAGGGTTGAAATCGTGAATGAGCTTCGTGACAACCCCCAATCTAACCACTCTCGAGTTGTCAGACATTCAAGTGGAATCCTGAAGCGGATCATGCTAATTAGAATCCACTAGGTAGTTCTAGATCCATCCTTACATACCTTACATGCTTCCATAGTACATTCTGCAGAATCTTTCTTACATTTAGACTCCGCCAGTCTCCCTGACACTTTTCAAATTTGAAAGACTCAACGAAAGGTTCAAAATAGCCCCACCCCCATTCACCATTATTATCCTGGAATTGTTTCGATCCAATGCTCGTTAACGTCGTCCAGTTCGAAGACGACTCCATTGTGCGCGGCGGTGTAACACGCCGCGGGCTGGCAAGAAGGTTCGAGAGAAAAGGAAGTTCGGGGAGTAGACTTAAGCTGGAGCGAATTAACGTGCAAACGAGGGTACGTGCCCTGTTCCCCGCGCATTGGAAACCCGGCGATCGGCCTCGTTAACATTGCAAATTCCTTACTTTTTACGAAGCTAATTTCACTCTGCAATGCAAATTTCGGCCCAGACCCGCCCTCCAGATATACACACAACCCCCTGCCTCCTCATTGGCCCTGGGCTCGCGGTTCATTCGCAAGGAAAACGTCGGCGCGAATCCGTCGGATAACTCGCCAGCCGTCTGGGAACACATTCGCGCACGCTTTTTGCTCGTCCCTCCGACAATTTCACAGTATCACGCTTTCTGGCCTGGCTCCAACACGCCTGGGACCCGTGGAAAAATCGAGCAAACAGAATTTTCGTCGGCACTGGTGGCCGGTGCTTAAGAAACGGACGATTAAAGGCGCCTCGAATCCACGGCCAATTGAAGGACGCAGGGGAAAAACTGTTGGATACCAAAAAATGTGAAAACGAGTGGGTAATTTAAACTTGGCGAGTTGTGAAGGGGGACAACTAACCGAGTGACAAGTTGTTGAAGATTTATGAACCCGAGTACACAGACCAGTGATTGTGTAATTAAATAATTATTTGCGCGAGTAAATTAATACCTGTTGTTTTTGTAGTTTAAGGGGAAAATAAGAATGATTTAACCAACCTTTAAAAAAATATTTGTACTGGGAAAGGCACGAAAGTATTTGATTTATTTACTTTCTTCTGCAAAATTTCAAATTTTTAAATTTGGGTTTTTCTCCTGCATCCTGGTTTCTTAATTGAAATGTCCTTTATATTAGTTGCCTTTTTAATTGTGTTTGATTTCTGGTAGTTTGGTATGCACATAGTGGGCTTCTGCTAAACATTGTTGCTTCTTTTTAGAGGAATTGAATTCGGAAGAATAAAATTATTACATATAGGTGTGTTTGTAAAGGTAAATTGTTTGGAAAGGTAGACGATTGTTCCTTAGGTCTATTCTGAACAGAATCTTCAGTTTATCAATGACATAGTGATAACCAAATTATTGGTATATCGAGGGAGAAAATCGTTCGAGTATATTTTGTAGATACCTATATATAATGTTTGGAGGAATACTTCCATTTTGGAACTTTTATCATTGGCAAGATCTCGTTTAAGTCGAAATGAACGATAGGATGATCATGAGAATGTGGCAATTCTGATGAGAGTACTGAATTAAATGATTTTGAGGCAAAAACCTGTTTTCTTTTTATTTTCATTTCCATTGTAGGTACATTTTTCATTTCTCATTTTTTCATTTTTCATTTTTCATTTCTCATTTTTTCATTTTTCATTTTTCATTTTTCATTTCTTATTTCTCATTTCTCATTTCTCATTTTTTCATTTTTTATTTTTCATTTTTCATTTTTCATTTTTCATTTTCCTTTCATAGGTATATTTTTTTACATATTATGTATTTAGGTAGTGTTACTTTTCTTTTCTTTTTCAATCTATGCATGCACAAGTGTATTGGATTTAAACCCGTTTATATTAATACCCGTATAATAAAAAACGGTAAATTGTTTTGAAATACTCGTATGAGTGTACTTAAACTTCGAAGCAAATATACTCCAAATCATAATTTAGATTTATTGTTCCTATAACTGTCATAGGACCATGTTTTTCTTTGTGCATGCGCAGCATTCACCAATTTACATACATTTGATGAAAAACGATACTACTCGTGCGATGACTTAATAGATTCTTGAATGATACTGTTAATTACTGTTATTAAATAATTGAAGCAGGTCCGAATGACTTTCTGCAAGGAGCAATTCCCCGCGTTTGCATTCCTTGAGTGACGGTGCTACAATGAAAGTGGATACAATTTCAATTTTAAATGGGCTAACAGAATATCCCTGGCCCTCTTCCAACGCAATAAACAGCTAGTGCATCGAGCACAACTCCGAGGGTATTTAGAGCACACTTCGAACAATTTCGCGTCTCCTCGCTAAATAAAACAGACTATGCAATTAGGGTGTATTGTATTATGTAAATCGTTCTGCAAGTGTGATTACTGAACTCGCAGCGTATTGTTTCGCTACCAAGGACCGATTATCATGGAAAACAGTTCTCTTCAAACCACCCATAATTTATCGTACGTTTTATCACGCGGTTCTGTGTATAATTAACACGCATATGTATCGTGATGAACTCCACAATTCCACGTCATTCTAGCGAAAATATAAAATCACCGAATGTGTCTGAATATAACGTGGAAACTATCTCTTTCCTCGAACATTTAATTACTCCTTTTTCGTCCTTAGTTACTCCGATTAAATACCACATCACCATAAAACGGGCACTTAATTCTTTTCTTCATACAACGAGTTCTTCATACCCTTTTCCCTGTAAAACCTCAAGTCTCAATTCTCGTCACATAAGCAGGGCCTTCTACCAAAATTGAAAATACCGATATGATACCGGTATTTTTCGGTTCCATCTTCAAAACCTTTATAGACACCGAAATACGCAAATAACGCTATGACGTCGTACCGATATATACAAATACCCGTATATTTACCTATATTTACCTATATTTACCGGTAATTTTTTCGGTTTGCGAATTTCATTACAGTTTTCAAAATATTATTAGACAAGGTCCTATACGGTAAACGTATACTAATATATTGGTATTTTTATGAAAAGATATTACGTTATGTCCGTGTTTTCACAGCTCGAATTAATAAGGGTTATGAAAATATCAGTTTAATCTTCCATGTCACCTAGAGAAGAACCAGAAAAGTACCGGTATTTATTTCGGTTTCGGTACTTTCACGATTTCGGTATTCACCTATTTCGGTTCTACATATAACGGTTTCGGTACTCATCTGTTTTGGTACGATATCGGTATCGGTATAGCTTTGTTGACGTAATACCGGTATGAAAATCATACCGCTTTGGAGTCCTTGCAAATAAGTCAAGTTAACGATCTCCAATTCAAACTGCATTTACCATAAAATTATATATATTATAAATTATAAGCGAAAAAATATACCAAAAGCTCAAACTTCGAATAGTAAGAACTAGTAGGGTAAACCAACCAGTAATTGACCGCATACCAGTGAATGACCATTTGGCAAAAAAATATCAATTATAAATTTAAAAATATTATATGTTTATAAATGGAGTGTAGTCGCAATTTTAATATCCCATATTTTTAGTTACGCGTATTAAGCAAACATTAATAAGTACAATTCTTATTAAAGTATGCGGTCAGTTACTGGGCTTCTACACGTTTTGCATTTTATAATCGTTTTTTTTAAACTTACGATAAGAATAAGTAATTATTTTTATAGAAATTTCAAGAAAAATAAATTGAAATGCAATTTCAACTGCTGTTTTGTTGTTATACAAAAATATATTCAAGTATTAATCTCAAAGGTCCATAAATTCAACAATTCGGTCATTCATTGGTTGGTTTACCCTACATGTGCCTACACTTCCAACAGAAAGTGTGGAAAAATGAGTATTCGATGTGCAACCGCTCCACACGTGCAATTACTTGTAATACTCAACCTGCTCGTTCCACTCAACCGTAATCAACCGCAATCTAGATTACATTTGTGATTCGAAAAAAATCAAATCAAACTAAACGTAGCATTACTACCGTTCACGGGAGACCACCGTCCTATCGTCCTATCGCAGATCGGTCAGAATGCCTCGAGGACGGCCGTAATTAGCGGCTGCGTACTCTAATTAAATGCCCAACGCGGGGCAGACGCACCTTGGTTCCTTCGCGGACTGTTAACTTTTCCCCTTTCCAGATGTCAGAGTCACGGTCTCGGTTCTCACGGGCCCGCGATTCAGAAACACGCGATCCAACGTCTCCATGGGCGGGGATAATAATAAGTAAAATAAAAACTGGCGGGGTTCCTTGGTGTATTCCATTATCGCGTGTCCGGTACGGCGCAGGGAAACGAGACTGCGTACAGACAGGAAGACAATGAAGCGAAAACCAGGTCCCCCACTTGTTGATGCGTACACTTCAATTAGTAACCCAGATAATAAATATTGCGGCTGAACGACGAGGAAGTGCGCGACGCACGAACGAAAGATTCGTGCACTATGTATGCATATTCATGTACTTTCCGTGTAGGATGTATAATTTCCTCGATTTGGGTATGAGATTATAGGCCAAGGGAATTGAAAGCAAATGCTCTATCACTCACGTGTGTTTATTGTCAGCGCACAATAGCCACACGTGTTTATTTGAAATCAATAAACATTAGCTGCTGTTTAAACAAAGGTAATTCCACGCTAGGAAAATACTGAAAACGTACTTACGTATGTATACGTTTCAGAATTTATTCGTTTGTTTGATCATCCGTACTGTTTACGTCACGGAAAATTTCGATTAACGCTGGTTTATATTTAATTACTGTCGACAATTTTCATAAATATTAACCTTATTCCCTACTATTGTGGAATTGTGTGGAAAGTTTAGCACGAAATGCTAATAAACTTAAAGTTTTTTTAATACTTCCCTCTATCAATTTTTGAAACCAAATATGCTTAATCCTGGTGGTTTGTAATCCACGTAAAACTGAGTTCACAGTCACACGTCACTTAATATGCAGAAAGAAATGAGGAAGGAACTTAATTGCATTCTTCGAGCATCCCTCGGGTTTGAATTCCTCATCAGAATTGCAATTCCAGTGGCAAAGCATCCAATCATTTCAGACAAATAAATTTGTCAAATGGAGTGACAAATTTGATTGGGACAGAAATTATTGTCAGCACGGTAATGAGTCGAGGTGCATCATTACGAAGAGCGTAACGGTGCTGCACGAGTCGCGTGGAGTAGCATTAATCCCTGCGTAAATAAAGTGGACGATAATTCGCGAGTTTCGATAAATGACTCAATTAAAACTGTAAATAGGAGTGTTGGCGCTTTTTCAACACGCGAAACACCTCGAGCTCGATGCACTTTCGTGTGTCGAGAAACCAGTGCTTCTTGGGAATTAATTGGATTCCCGCAAACTAATTAAGGCCGGGGGTAGAAGGGAACGTAGCCGCGTGAAGTTCGTCCTGCGATTTTCCGTACACTTCTTACTACCAAGAACGAAAGTCGCCCATTGGAACCCCGTTGCGTCGTCATGCCATAAAAGTGAAAATTAAACTCGTGTGGATGAAAATCTCGCGCCAGATTCGACCAGATAAAGAAAACACGAGTCGTGATTGTGTGGAAATTAGACGCCACGAGTTGCCACGCTGAATAACACGTGTTTCGTGAAATGCATTGCGTTGCAAGCAGGAAAGATTTCACTCTCTCTCTCTCTTTTGAACATTCAAATTATTTTGTGGAGCTATGAATTTTTTAAATATTGAAATTGAACTATGCAGCCCACGCGAAATTAGGAAGGGTTTAAGTCATCAGTTTCCTAATTTCGAATTCGTTTATGTTTAGTAAATGCCTCAAATTTTGCAATTTTTGCTGTAAATTAATTTTTATCTCGATAACTATCAATCACGCAAAGGTGGTTCCTTTTTCATTTTAACGAAGATAGATTAGTCCTTGTGGATAAAATCTTTTCGAGCGAAAAATAGCAATACAGTTGAATTTCACGTGATACTCGGTGCAAACATGTTCAAACATTCGAGTTCCATTTCGTAAGTGTAAAAGCGATGAGATTAGGGATTAATGGGACTCAATGGAAGTCGCTTGAACTTGGAAGGTCGCAAACAGTTTGAAACAGCTTGGCCTCCAGGCTTCTGCTCCCTCCGCCAGCCACGCAAATAGAGCGCCACGACACTTGCTTTCGCGCCCTTAATTAGCACGCTGGCAATTAATTAGCCCTCCTGCCTCGGCGCTGCCAGACGCACTTTGCCTTCCCAGCGACTTCCACGCCACTTCTTCGTATCTTCTTCCTCATCCGAGTTTCTGCCATGGTCGTCTTGTTAGGGCTAAAAATAGAGCAGCTATACATCAGGATCGAAATGATTGTGAAGAATTCGTGCAGCTATTTGTCATTTCCAGTAATACGAACAAATTTGCAGGCTGCGAAGTCAGTAAGAGTTTGCAATCGAAATGAATAAACTTGTAGATGTTTATCTTGAAAACTTTCTGTCAGGTGAACTTAAACTCTTTATTTGAGTGAAGATAGTTGAGGGAGAGTGAATTCTGATATCCTTTGCTGCAAGAATAGGCAGTTAAATTACAGATGTTGGTCTGGAAACTGAACTGAACGGCTGTGTGAGTGGCATTTGCAAAATAAGTCACCAGATAATTAAGATTTCTCACTGCAACGATGTACCAGTTTTCTAGTTACCATTGTGCAGCGTTTGTCAAACGATTTGTAGTACATGCATCGTCAAATTTCCTTTCGAAGATGAAACGAAAGCACAGTTGTCCTCCACACCGTGTTGCATTATTCATGCCTGAGCGTAGCAATAGACACGGCGCATTTCCATCACAACCGTCAAGACTCCTGCGAGATAAATCGAGAACTTTGCCTCTGACCTTCGTCACGAATGAAGTTGGGGGCGAAGAATGCATTCTGCTTGAATGTACAATACTTAGCTGGGTGCACGCACACGAGCTGATGCACCCAATCCAGCGTCGTTGGAGAACGGCGACGAGTCGCATTATTTATGCTGAAGGAAATATGCGACTACGCTCTGACTTTTTCTCCATGGGATTCTTCGTGTACGGGGATTAAAAGGAGGAATATTCCAGGAAAGGAAGAGAATTTATATCGGGATAACATAAATTGTGGGAATGCCCTGAATGCATCAAGGAAATATGTTTCTTTGGGGAGTCCTTCTGCAATGATCAATTTACTTGTATTTTTGCACGGAAAATGTTAAGGTTCTGATGTAGCTTTTCGATAATTTCGTGATTTTGCTGTTGTTGTAGGGTCACCTAAATTAGTACTGATTGACAGAAATAGTGGCAGAAGATAGTAGTTTGGATTCGAGGAGTCATACTGTTGTTCATTTTAAATTAATATCTAGAATAAATAATATATTTGAAGAAAATTAAGATTCCATCCATACGATTTGACTGTCAAGGTAAAAAGTGTTAAGAAATGCCATGCAAAGGCACATAATACTCGCATAAGAAATACCTACATTTAATTCGCGTAGATTCCACGATTTCAATAATTATGAAAAATGTAATCTACAATAGTGTGTCGAGAAAGGTCAAAGTTTAAGTAATTGTGCCTGAAAATCAAATTAAGAAAAATAGTACCACATTTTAAAAAACTTCATACCTACATTTTAATTTTCCATATTTCAATTTCCCAACGATGGTAAAAAAAATTGAGCTCGCAGTAGCAACACTTTTATCATCCAACATCCTGGCACATTAATCCCATAATGAAGGTTATTAAACGAATTACCACGGCATATTCGCCTCGTTAATTCGCGTAAATCGCGTTTCTTTTTAAATGTTTCAATTACCGATGTGATTAGATTTAATAGTCGAGGAAAAATTCTCACGTAACTAATGAAAATCTTGATAGCATTCACCCTTCAATTTCCCATGCATAGGAGAAGGAAGAATTATTGCATGACGCGCGACAATGTACCATAATGCAGTCCCATTGCGATTTAACTATATGACCACTGAATTACGTTTATACTGAATCCTCTATTATGCCTCGCTTCCTTGAACTGGTCATTAAGGGATTTCCATATCTTCAAATACCCACTTCCTGGATCTGATACGAGGGCTACCAATTAAATCGATATCTATCTGCATTTCTAGATCAGAATAGCAATACAAATACAATCACATCTATGCTGATCAAATTAAAATACAATCAGGGATCACTGCTTTTAATGATACGTTTTGAGAAACAAAATTCAGTCTTCTTGGGCTCGTACTTAAATCACAAAATTGATAGGTCAGAGCCTTGGACATAATAATAATAAACTTTAAAAAAAAAAGTAAAAAACCAACTTCAAAGGTGCGCTAAAAAGAATAAAATAATTTTCTTCTTATGTCAGAAGTTTTCCAGTTTTCCAGCGAGTTTTTTTCGACTTTTCTGAAAAAAAAAATTTTTTCGAAACTTTTCCATCTTCCGCGGTCTGGGCCCTGCGCGCACGTCTCCCCGGCGCAGAAAGAAAATTAAATCGTGTGGCCGCGTGACGTCCCACTAAATTTTTTCGCGCTCTAATTCCCGGGCGTTAGTGTGCTAATGGACTTTAATTGATAAAGTTTTAGAAAATTTCTAAAACAAATTATTTAATTTTGTTTCCATTTTGGCTGTTGATTATTTTTTAATTTTTAGTTACCTTCGTTTGAAGTTGGTTAAAAAACATTTATTATGGTACCAAATCGAGAACATACTCCATATCGACGTGCGTTACGAAAACTAGCACGTTTCAATTTTCTTACGAAAACTAGCACGTTTCGGTGTGCCACGAAAAGAAGCACGTTTCATCGTTTCTAACGAATATTAGCACGTTTCGTCTTCCGCCGTGAAGAATAGCACATTTCGTACTGTTGCGGCGAAAACTAGCACGTTATCTGGTTTGGCACACGAAGAATAGCACGTTTTGGATTATACTGCAGACTGCAAAACTATTACGTTTCAGCGCGTGGTCAGTTTAAAAGAATTCAACTGTTGAAAATATTGTTTAATAAATAATAATTCCATCTATAATCTCTATACTACCCAGTACCCAACAAAGCATAATTTTCTCATAGTTCGGTTACTTAATTCTAAATAAAATCACGGCATCTGCTTAAAGTTAAATAAAGGCATCTTATAGTTGTATCAATGTACATGTTTACATATTTACTTACAATTATTACCGTTGTCACTCATACTACTTTTCGTGAAAAATCACTCAAACGTGTTAGTTTTCGCAGCGACAGACGAAACATGGTATTTTTCATGGCAAACCGCCCAAACGTGCTTGTTTTCGCTGCGAAAACCGAAACGTGATAGTTTTCGTGGCAAACCGCTCAAACGTGCTAGTTTTCGCAGCGAAAACCGAAACGTGCTAGTTTTCGCAGCGAAAACCGAAACGTACTAGTTTTCGCAGCGAAAACCGAAACGTGCTAGTTTTCGTAAGAAAATTGAAACGTGCTACTTTTCGTAACGCACGTCGATATAACAACGAAAGAATCATTCAAACCTGTCTACGCATTACAAAGTTATGCGCGAACATACCTACATAATGAAATATACGTGACGAATTGAGAACCTCCTCCTTTTGAAGTCGGTTAAAAACTGAATTGCATTTGATTTAGAAAGTCCGCTATGAGCTCAGTCAGAACATAGTGTGATTCGACTACTTTCTCACAGCTCTATCATCGAAGTTTCCTGCAGGGCACACAGAAGTTCGGGAAGAACGATGTCGTAGATTCATATGATGCATCTGTAACTTCCCTGTACACGCTTAAAACAACACGCATCATGATCACACGAAGCCACTTCATGCATTATTGAACACTTTCACTTTGTGTTTTCAAATAAACACCTTAATGCAAATATTGGCTGTGACTTCCTCCTGGCGATGCAGTAAATCATTCAGGCTGCTATTCGGGGTCCTGATAAAAGTCGACATCGTCGAAAATCATTACAGAACAATCTCCATCGTGTATTTGGACGTGGACTCTGAACGCAGGTGCGTAGCTTACCTGGTCTCGTGCAGGTAGCGTTAGGTCAGGTTAGTTCAGGTGGCTCAGGTGGTGGGATGCACGATTGCAGGTGTTCGTCCGACATTACCTGAGTATTCACGAATCGCCTGCAGCTCTTGGCTCGCCTCGTGATTCTCGTGACTTCGTTGCGAATTGTTTCAATTGCATCGTCTGCATTACGTGTACACAATAAACACTGTGCACATAATCCAATCACATCGATAATTCATATTTTCCGCCACTATAAAGAATAATAAAATCCACTTACATTTGCCCCGCTGATTGCTCCAAAATTTTGTCTAGTACTTCAATTTCATAGCTTCTTCTTTTTTAAGGATCCTTTCTATAGCTCACAAGGGAATATCCCGAACTCGAAATCAAAAAATTCTGAAACATTGTGAATATGTAGGGGATTTCCTCCTGATTGCAACGCCATTTTTGTTTGCTGCCCAAATTCACTCCAGGGGGCTGATATTAACCCCTAAAAATTCGGCTATTTTCCGATTTTATGTTGTTACGAACTGTAAGAGATAGAAAAAAAGTTTCGAGACAGAAGTTACTTCTTTTAATTAGATCTATCGTTTGGTAGAAAAAATATTTTACAGTTCACGAGTTATAACACAAAATCGGAAAATAACCGAATTTGCAACGATCAATTACACACCCTTAGAGTGAATTTGGGCAGCAAACAAAAATTGCGTTGTAATCAGGAGGAAATTTCCTACATATTCCCACAGTTTCAGAGTACTTTGAATTTTCGGCGTTCGGGATCTTTCCTTGTCAGTAAGGTATTATATAACAGTGTATCGTGTAAAAAAAAAGAATAATTTCCTATGAGAAATATTATAGAAAATATTTTTTGGGGGGTGCAGATGATACAATATGTAATTCATAAAACATATTAGCTACCTACTGTACTATATTTTGTGGAATCTTACGTGGGTTATTAATTTAATCGAATGAGATCAAAACCTACAGATATGAGCTGTAGGTACGATCCGTCCACGAGATCGGATCATTATCCTTATTGCATCTTACTTTTCAATCCCGCCCGCAGCTGATTTCCCCTTTCGGTCTCCTTCGACCGTTTTTTAACGTGACTTATCTTGTCCAGGTGGGGCAGGTGCAAATTATTGCATTACTATTTCTACGAACTCGTTTCGTCGCCCTGACGTCGCTAACGGTGTCTCAGGTGTCGAGTTCACGGTTTTTGTATATCTTATTACGTGAATAGGTTCATTGAACCACGTTAACGATGCTGTCTAGCATTGCGTTTCATTATTTATCGTTCGTCAAACAATCACAAAGCAGTTATGCAATTATTAATGCTACGATGGGGTACGTCAGAGCCAAGATGCCTATGCCAGATCGTGACCCCGCAGTCGTTGAAAAACTATTATATAAAGGTTCATCAAAAGGAACCGCAAGCACGTCCATATCGATTTCGCACGAGGTTCCAATAAATCAGCCGCGATAGTTTCGCGTACCAACATGCTGTACGTTCCCAGGAATGGACGATCACGAGATCCAGTCGACGGTGGAGTCGATCCTCGGGCCGGGGGTGAAGGTGGTGGACTGCGAGAAGAAGTCCAGCGTCAGGGAGGAGGAAGTGCTGCTGATAAACGGTGTACCGATCCCTCTCGAGGGCCCCGATGGCGTTGCCATACGGGAAGCCATGATAACTGGCCAGGTCCCACCGTGCGATCTGCTCAATCAGATCCTCGTTAAAGCTGGAATACTAAGGTACCATCGTGGATCCTCCTTAGATAGCCCCAAAGAATAGTTTATTCTGCCCTCCCAGATTTGTCGAAATTTCTTTAACTTTATCGCCAGCTTCATTACTCATTTGAAATTTGTAAAACTGCAATAGCCTCTGTCGGTGTAAGAATTTAATGGAAAATGGAGGAAAAGTGAACAGTCAATGTAGGCTTGCAAAGAAATATGTCTGAAGGCAAATATTTATTTCTATTTTTTATAATACATATATTAATTCATCGAATCAGGGAATTACAAATATTTTAACGGGGTACTCTAGTGTAACTGCCCATTTTTCAACGCTATCTTCGGGAATTTATTTAACAAAAACTATAAGTTTATACTATCTGGCGTTTTGCCTGCACATTAAGGTATGTTTGAAGTAATACCCAGAATTTTTTTGAACTTTTTTATTGCACATATAATCGGTGGCGCAAGTTTCTTGAAAAAAATTCTTTTCTGGCGGGTGTTGGTGTGGGAACTGTTCTAGTTATCCAAAATGAAAAAAATTAAGGTTCATTTTCTTTATTAAGTTTGTCGCCATGGTTGGAACCTCGGACAAGTATCTATCTTGTATAAAATTAATTCTACAGAATGAAAACTGCTGAAATTATGGGTGAAAATCCAACATTTTTTTCAAACAGCTATCATTCTGCAAATTTTTATTATTATGGGGCCTCTGTGGTTCCAACCATATCCACAAACATAAGAAAGAAAATAAACCTTAGTTTTTCCATTTTGGATGACTAGAACAGGTCCCACACCAACGCCCGACAGAGAAGAATTTTTTTTAAGAAGTTTACGTTACCGATTATATCTATGTATATGTGCGATAAAAAAGTTCAAAAAAATTCTGAGTATTTCTTCAAACATACCACAATATGCAGGTAAAACGCTAGATAGTATAAACTTATAGTTTTTGTTAAATAAATTCCCAAAGATGGCGTTGAAAAACGGGCAGTTACACTAGAGTACCACCTTAAAGAATTTTTTTTGAGACGTATTCCTAGAAGGAACATTCTAAAAACTTGATAGCTGCAGCGTTGACTGAATACTCTCCCACTATTTCTGTGAGTGGGTACTTTGCGAGTGCCGAAGCTCACTATCTCCATCTAAAGTCCCCGAAAGGCGTTTCCTAAAATCTGAAATTAATCGTAAAATCTAAAACGCGACCCTGTCGAGTCGATCGAGATTGCCGAGGAGAGATCCACCGCGATACCTGGTAACACGGAATGCTTGCAAAGGGCCCCGGTACGTCTCGAGACATCCTTGAGCGTAAAGTCGTCCATCGTGACGAAGGAGGAGGTGACCGTAGCACGAGGCGGAAAGGTCGTCGACGAGAGGAGCCGCGAGACCAAGGAAAACAATTACTACGCCTCGTCGACCAGCGAGATATGGGAACCGGTGGGAATCGTCCATCGGCCACGAAACATCAAGCCCTTCGACAGCTCGGACGAGTCCAGGCCCAACTCGAACGCCAGCTCCGACCAAGGTTACACCACCAACACCAGCAGCAACCACGTGCTCAGGGAAGCAGGGGGCTCCTCCACGGTAGGCTGCCCGATTTGCGAGGATAACGATCCCGATTGCGCGCGTAGGTGTCTCGGACGACTCTCTGGACTGGGGACAAAGGTGCCGGTGCAGACGACGAACTCGGCGGTAAGCGATATTCCATTCCATTTCACGATCGAAGATGTTGGGGGATCGCATGATACTGTCAACTATGAATGACCGATTGTATTCAATTAGTAGGTGCAACCACGTTTCCACACGTGTAACGGTGAAGGTTGTTAATATTTTATCTGCTCCACGTTTTGGGACGTACGCGCAGGTTGTTTATATTTTTTAAATTTTGTGTATTCAACTATTAGTTGATTTTTTAAAGTCTTTTAACCGGGCCTTGGAAAAGGAATACGCTTTATCGGTGACGAATAGTGGAATTACAATTGAATTCTTATGCGGATGCAAGGATGGAAGATGAAGGGTTAAAAGGGATTGTTTTCAATGTCAGTGGACAGGAGAGTGTCTTAATGCATTTATAAAAAAATTTAGAACAAACTCAGACCTATCATCTAGGTACCTGTTTTACTGAAATATTTATTGATTATTGAAACCCTTCACAACTGTACCTACTAAATAAAATAGGGATCTTCCAGTGGCGTAGTTTCTTCAGTTTCGAATGTGAAGTAATACAGAATTCTTAGGTGCATGTCTTCTAAAAGATCCAAATCGAAAACTCACGTATATTCAAGGATGACAGAAGTTTCTTTTCAAAGTCAATTGGCCCAGAAGAGATGTGTCAGCGCTTTATTAATAGAAAGTTTCAGAGCCACCTTAATGTCAATCCCTTGCCATCAAGCTATTCATTGATTCTCGAAGAAAGTGCATTTAGAATCCATAATGGAATCGATTTTCCGTCCATTTGATTAGAAGTTTGATAGGTTCTCGTTCAATGCACCCTGTGTCAGTGCTGGTTTTCTCTCGCTTCGTGCTCTCCCGTCTTTCGCCGTCTCCTTCACTCGTTCACTTCCAACTTCAGCCTGTTTGTACAAGCGGTACACTAATATAGCCGACAGGCTTCGGCTGTCCTTCTGCATTCTATGGGAGCGAATAGCGCGGGATAGAAAACCGCTTTGGCGAAACGAGTTGCCGCTGTAAGTTGCCATATAAGCTGCTTTGTCGGCTCCTTCGCACGAAAGTTATCACCCTTGCTCTCTGGCTTTAGGTCACTCTGAATCTCCCAGCCGATCTCGCGACGTGCTTCCTTCGCGTCACGATCGGCTCGGCGGCTAAAAAAATCGTCCACTCGCGAACGAACGCCATCCACAGGCTCCGTTTCCAACGAAGTTGAGAGAAATGGCTGAAAGATTGAATGGAATTCGGTTCTTGTGAAAGGGAGCATGTTGTAACGGATAGTTCTTGAGAACGAACCGAATATGGAAGATGAAAGAGTGTATGTAGTATATCAGAAGTAGCATGGTATATAATCTATAATATTATCAGATTGGAAGAACCTCTAGTTAATTTGAAAACACGCATTGAGATTTCATCTTCCTTCCAACATCTGAGCTCATCGTAAAAAAAATTTCCTTTGCATCACAATCAACATATTGATTAAAAGTTTCCCTCAACTCTATACACATACTACAATCGACTGAATATCCCAGAAAAGTAGCCCTTTTTAACACTAGGTTTACAGATATTTCTTATATACCTGTTTATATATCAGCAGCTGTCATATTGATGGGTAAACAAAAATACGTATTGTCTTTCAATAATCGATTTATTCAATTTAAATATAATTTAAGGGGATATTCTGGTCCAGCGCGCGATCTCCATGACCATTTTTCAGAATTTTTTATGGGTAATCAAAGAAAATGTAATATATAAAGTTTTTCCTAAAATCTTATTCGTCCTTTTCACAATATTTACAAATTTTTTTGTCGTGAAAATATTAGTACGGCATGTCTGTATGAAGACGTGAATCGAATGATATTTGTCTGAATCGAAATTATAAAAATATCTGGAAAATTATCTTCCTAATTAACAAATTAGTATCACAATTGAAGCGGGAAACGGACTTTTCTGTTCAACATGGCGCCATTTTGTGAAAAATTAATTTCAATGAATTATGTCGAAACAGGCGATAGCCACATTCTTACTGAATAAAATTTTTCATCAATCATTTGCTTCAGATGCCTACGAAAAACAGAATCATGGCAACATCATGGCAAAAACGCACAATCTTCATGTCGTCATACAAACATGTCATACTAATTTTTTCACTATAAAAAAATTTGTAAATATAGTGGAAAGGGCGAAAATCAGATTTTAGGAACAACTTATGTACTAAACTTACTTTGATTGCCCATAAAAAAATTCTGAAAAATGTTCATGGTCATGTAAAAAGTATTTTCAAAAGAAATTATCACAGAAGTGGTAAGAATAATATGAACGTTATATCATATTTATTCGGTGCATTTTTCTGCAAGCATAGCGTACTCATTTTCTTCAGAGCTAGCCCCAGAACAATCTTCACTGACGTGGAGATTTCTTTTTTCAATAGATTGATATTTCTTCTTGACTGAGTCGTGATTGCTAAAAAAGGATAATTGGTCAAAATAAAACAAATACCGTGCCCAAATTCCGTTACGTTATTGCAGAAACTTACAATAACTGAAACTTTTTTACACTGTATTTTTACAAAACGTGCTTATACTGCGACTGCAACTTAGCTACTGAAGATCGTTCTTTATTCGCGAGCTTATCGACAAAGCAGCAATAAATACTGAGGTCATACGATATATCATTTGAGAGATCGGATCCGGAGCAGCAAATATATCTCCGACATATTATGATTTCTTCTTAGTAGGGACTTTTCTATTACTGTTATATTTATTATTGGAGTAATAGTTTCACAAATGAAGCAAATATATTAGGACTAGCTTTACTACTCGGCTTCGCACGAAATTTAGATTCTGATTTCATAAAAAAATTTTTTTTAGTGTTTTTTGTGAAAATGAATTAGTTAATTCATGGGAATTAGTCAGGCATAATGAGCTGAGGCACATTTCGTGGTCCCAGAGTTTATCGTTCGAAAGTTTTTAGGCGACAGACAAACACCCAAAAATATAGAAGCTTTCTGCTTTATACACTAAGATTACTTATGCAATTAGCCGATCCATCAATTTGACGGGTTACGTACAAATAGGTACCTATACTACATATAGATCTTAAAAGTTAGAAGGCCTAGGAGCAACTAAATGTATGTATTTATTCTTTGAATATAATTATTAATTTGCCGCACAAATTGGTTATAATTAATGCTATATTCTTTCCGTTATTCCTTTTCGAAATTTGAAATCCGTCAAATTGACGGGTGCCGCAAACCTAGTGGTAAACCACAGCACTGCATAATTGATCCCCTATAAAGCAACAGCATCCAGACCACTACTTTGTCGAACTATTAAATCAGAAAGTCACGTTGGATCGATCAACCCCAATAGCACGTGCATTTGCATCATCGTAAGCGTATCACCCAACTATTAATCAACTAACAACCGAGCATCCTGCTACCCTGCCTTGGAGGCTGCCAGTTATAGAGCATCGTAGCTAGATGCTGCGTCAGATCCTGCGAAGTTCTTGCGTCCGTTGCAGGGCTCCCATTTTAAAAGCGATGAAGTTAATCCAATCTAGAGGGTAGTGGTGCACGCTCGTTCCCCGAGATACGTGCGGGGGGGCCTTAACGACCCGTGTTTTTCCTTGTTCCATCAGAGAGTGCAGAGGTGAGTCAGTGGCGGGTACGTGAGCTGGTAGGCAGGCAGCTTTGAAAAAGGAGCTGGCTGGTGGCGTCGTAAGGAAACGTCGCGATCGTCATGGACGTGCGTGCTTGACAGACTGAGTAATGGCCTCCTCCTCGTTCTCCACATACGGAAATCTGGAATACCTACCAGCGGCGATGTTTCCTTTTCCTTTCTTTTCTGTCGCGTTGATTGGGGAGCAGGGACGGACCGTCGAACTCGACTGGCAATTAATCGATCGCGGCGGGGTATTCTACTCGCTAGATTTCCTCGGCCTGGCACGGGGCGACTAATTGTGATTTAATCTTCAGATTGGACGGCCGCTCGGTTTGTTTGCGCCTGGGCTTTATGAAAATATTAAATTTCAAAGGGGAATCCTTGGATTCGAGAAATCGATGGATCGAGGAGTTGTGAGAATTGGTCGTAATTTTTGTTGTTTAAATGTGTGGTGTTTCATCGAAGTGGTACATTATTAGTTATTTTTTAACTGGTTCTGTATTATAATGTCGTGTTGCTGTTAGAGAATGTTTGTGATAAGAAGCATGACATTAGAAATAAATTTTTACGTCTTTTTTTGTGGTAGGGGACAGTAGAGTAAAGCGGAACATCAATGTTTCTTTTAGATGAGAGCTGCGAGTGACTTCGCATGATCGAATGGTCCTCACAGCATTTCGTGATAGACCATAGACCCGTGCATACGTTATTTTTCGATGAACAGTGTTGTAAACATTTTCGGTATCGAAGTTTCGATATTGCGTTGCAGGTTCGACCACTTTTCTTCGCTTGGATTTAGAAAATTTATAGCGGCCAAAACACCGTTGGATTCTATAGTCTTTTCGCTACATTTTGACGGGTTAACCAGTTCTTTACCTCACGCTGAAGTGTAAATATTAAATGTTTACTAAATTACCGCATGTGGGGCAAAGCGGAACACATTTCGTGGAGTAAAACGGAACACCTATTTAACCCACTTTCACCAATCCAATTGTCTTGAAACATTGCAGGCGTGCGTAGATATGACGACAATAAAAAATTATTAAAAAAAACGGGATAGGTGAAAAAATTACCCAGTCATCAATAAATATAACCCATAATCAGAAATCCAAATCACTTGAAATCAGCCTGTAGCCACAAATCAACTCAATTCAATCTACATAAAATCAGCATAATATAACCACAAATCAAAACTTAGACACTAAAAAGTAAATAATAAAAAAATATACAAAAAAAAATTTTTAAGTTAAACAATTTTATTTTAAATGCACTAAAAACTTAAAAATTCTCCATGCACTTGTTGATATTCATTTATCATGTAAAAATCCATATGTATTTGATTATTTTCAGCAATTTTTTTATCTCATAAAATATTTTTTCTTATGTGCATAGGTAATATATATTTTTGTTATATTTTATTTGTAATAGTTATACCTAAAACATATATTTATAGTTTTTTACATAAATGAATACCTTTTAAATCATAAAAATAAAGATTTTGTACGTTTACATGGTCTTCAAGTGGGTGTTCCGTTTTACCCTACCACTTGAGCGAGGCGAAGATTTCAATACCTCCGGTAAATCTCATTTTCCTTTGTCGCCAAATATTTTTCTTAACAAAGGCTTTGATTTTCTTATAGTCTAAGGTCCACTGAAGACTCCTGTTGAGGTGTCGTGCCTTTTTCTCCTTTCGATTTTATGTTATCACCCTGCAAAGTTAAACGTTCCATTTTACCCTACTCTCCCCGACATATCGTTAGATTGAGGTAGGACATTTTTTAGAAATACTTTTATGTATTAGAATTAGGGGGAAATTACTTTTCTTTTAATGTTCAGAAAGTTTCCTTTCCTTCTCTTATTCTTCAGATATATTCGTGTTTCACTTATTTCAGACTCTGAAATCGAACAACTTACATTTTAGGGAATCTAAGTGCCAAAGTGTAGGTATAGCACTTTGTATAAATAATATTGAACGCACATTGGAAGCCTCACATATTTATGATTGCGCAGTGCTTTCATACCTAAACGCTACGTTACGATAATGGCAGCAGTAGCGTGGTTCTCGTAATCTTAGATTTTAAAGTTGCAAGCAACTTTAAGCGACCAACATTAACAGGAGACACAAATTTATAGCTGTTTCCTCAGGGGGGAAATTCACGATAAGAAAGTTAAGAAAATTATGTTATTTGCGTTCCCCTGTACACGCAGTGCATGAAACTTTTACAGCATAAACTTCCCTTTTCGCGGTTTCCTCGGAAGAGTACACTCGACAGAAACTCTTGCAGATGTATTGCTGCAGGAAACTTTCATGGTCCAGAATTTCTTTTCACCCCTGGCGCAAATTGAAAAATCACACCTCTATGTTCTACAATCACGCGAAGGTATTGTAATTCTCCGCCACGATTTCACAAAATTAATAAGCCTTCACCTAGATGTCAGAATGTGAGAAACTACACCAGGAGGCGAGATTTTAATTCCTTAGTGGCGAACGTCGAGATATTTCTCGTATCGATTTCCTGTTCTGTGCAGTGTCTGAATAATTATGCCAACATTAATTGAGAAAACTCATTCTGCATGCAGCAATATACTTGCTTGGCGATCTGGAAATAATAGTCTCGGAAATTATAGTTGATATAAATTATTTTTCCTACAAATGTTGTTTATTGAGCAAAAGGAAAAAAGTCGCCGTATTCATTCTGAAAAATTCAATTTGAGTGAAACATTCTTTCTTACTTATATTTCTTCGAGCAGGATAAAATAATCCTTCCATGCTTCACCCATCTAGAGCTATCTTGAAATCTAGAAGGTTCAGAAAAATTGATGGGACAAATATTTTAAAACGTTTCGTAGAAAATAACCTGCACACCTGCAGAGTGATTTCCCATCTCTTACCCTTGATCTGCACAGATGAAAGAAGACATATGCGTTACTTCCAGCTGCCTTACATCCTCGCAAATGTTCATCAAAGTCCTATATCAAACACTTTGAGGGTGTTACTCTAGTTCCGTCCGTAAAAGAAGCTTTTGGACAAGCGTGACATTCCTAAATTCCTTAAGCTCTCTAAGCTCTACTTAGGTCCCACTTCCTATGTGCATCGCATTGTTCCCTCGCAATTACCCACATCAGCGGAAAACCATCGTCGATACATATTCTCCGATACGCTCGAGGACACGTTTGTATGTACCTGCAAATCGTATGGCTGCACGTAGGATGTAATAAATCTGGTCGATGATAATGATACATCCAGGAATTCACCGCCACGCCCCTCTCATTTCCATAGAATTCGTTTGTTTCTTCCTCGTTTGCTTCGTTGCCGTGTCCCTGGCGATGTCAAGCACCTCGTTGCATACAATCGCGAGCATTGTATTTGAATTTTTGCGATTCCCTGCGCAAAGTATCGACCAGTCTATAAGTTACAACGACCTGCGTGGGAATTTTAAACGTTACACTCCGAGGCTGCTAAGGCATCGTTCCATATATACGTTTTTTTTTATGAGTCACGTGAGCTTTCACCATGTGGATCACTTTACAAAGTATTTTATTATTGTTGTTCTTCTGTGTTCAATCTACTTTATCGACTAATCTCCTCGTTTCATGGTAAGTTGCCTGTAGTTGGTAGCATGGTATCTGCAGCTGGTAAATGCAGTCTATGATCGATAAGAGATTTCCAACCCTTTCAGCTGTCGGTAAAACAGGAGCATTCGTGGATGTCGATACGAGCGAAATCCTCTTACCACTGTTGGTAAACTAGTACAATTCTAAGGCAAAGATCTTAAGATATTTTCAATACTTTGCATTAAACTTTCTATGATTATAAATCAATTCGTCCAATGTAGCTTAATACCTAATGTAAGAATCATTTGTATCAGAATATTACTTTTTTTTTTTAGAAGAGAACTATGTTCCAGTCACTGATAACTCACAAGGAGAGTACACGAGGTTCGGGCAGTCGATTTAGCCTAGATTTCGCACATAGATAGTGCAGAACGTTCGTGACGATGCATCAAGTCCATAGATCGTACTACTAAAAACTTTGTTAGAAAATGGGGTTCAAAATTTTGAGGTTTGAAAGGGAAAGGTTCGAATCATTGACATTGCAACACTTACTTAACTTTGTTTTACAATCCGAATTTACTAATTTCACTTAATTCTACTTTGGCTATTTCTTCCCTTTCTTTCTTCACTATCTGACAGTGTGAAAGGCTTCTCTCTTCTCTCGTTTCATTGATTTTACTTTTTCCTTTGTCTGCTCCACGCGTATCCTCCAGTCGGTCATTTTGTAAGGACCACGTATCCTTCACTAAAGAGCTGCGTCGCGCAAACTACGTGACAGTTCTCGAATTTCAAAGTGACAGAAACATGACATCGGCTAAAACGTGATCAGCCTACGTGACTACCTTAAATGGGATTACCTCCTCTTGTTGGGGACCGTACATTCACCCCCTACTGACGATTTGACACTCCTTCCATCTCCTTTCGCGATTTGCAGATTTTGTTGACCTCCCTGCATACATAAGTACCCAAGAATCATCGAGCCTCCATGCTATTTCATTAGCCAACTTGTTAGTTTATACTGCATGAGATGAACGTGCGCACATTTGACACATAGTACTTTTGGTGTGATATCCCAGAAATAAACTGAATTTCTAATCAGATATCTTCTTACCTGTTGAAGTTGACCAAACAGGAAACCAAATTGGAAGAATCTCGTGAATCGATGGCAAATGTATTCACTTTTTATGTGAAACACTGTACATGTCAGTAGAAATTTGGATTTCAAGATTTTCTAGTGCAAGCAATCAACTGTTTTACCTCACAGGTGTTCTGTAAGGAAATTGGACACTTGTTTTAAGAACCCAGAAGGAAACACTTGTGTGTTTGACCTGAAGTGGAGAGGGCCTCCTTATCCAGCGGCCTAAATGGCCTATAGCCCAGGGGCGCCAGTGATATCCAAGGGGGTTAAGAATAAAGTAGGGGAAGTAGGGACATGACGGGGTAGCGAGGTAAGATGGGGTATCTCCGTAAACCCTAATTAAAAGATGCTAGGCACGTGACAAATACATCATTAGGAAGCCACTGTGTTATAATAGTGTGGTCGCTGGCAAAGGCGAGTGGGGGAGCACGCGTTTTTTATTTATAGCTGTGAACCGTTTGCGTGCTGCGTCGATGTTATTTCGTGTGATAAAAAGATTTGAATTAAATATATATTTAAGAATGGTAAGTCTATTATTTTTCTTCTATGATAATCTCCATTTCATCTATTTTAATGTGACATATTCTAAATTTCAATATTTCTTTATTTGTTGTATTTAGGGGTTAGGTCGGGGTACCCCATCATTCCCCGTATCATGGTTGTTCATGTAAGATTAAGCAACGCCATCGTTCTCTATTATAATTTAATTCAAATAAATCTCGTTTTTTTTAGTTCGAATTTATAAAATACTTAGGCAAATCATTTCGGAAATGCTTTTTTCATTTCAATTTTTTACATATGAGTAAAGAGACACGACAACCGTTAAATCTATACGATGTACCGCCTCACACCGATTTGGAATAAACTGCAGTCTATACGGTGTAATAGAGTTGGTATTTACGTGAGGTGATGGGACGCCAAATTTTTTTAGCCCAGGAAGCTCAAATTTTTAATACGGTCCTGGGAGTGGATATACATTACACTTTACACAATAAAATGTGAGGAAAACGTATAGTTTAACATCCTTAAAAACCATAAATTTAGAAATGAAGAACGTAAACATTTTCTCACTCTCTTCAAAACTCTTTCAAAGTTCTTTTAAAGCCCGCATTTTTAACACTCCCCAACCTGCATCGACCATAAATACAACTTCATCCCCTACAACATAAACCAACCCCAATCTCTACAACTCAACTGAACTGCTTAATCAATCTCCGCAAGTCACTCAATCCCTATCTCGACTACACCACCGCCCTTTCTTAAACACTCTATTACCCACATCCATACCTACTACCACCAACTCGCACATAAAATATACTACCATCACTGGACAACCAGAATTATCTATTCCACCTTCCATCCCCTCTCAACACTCTTCATCCCCATTAATCTCCTTTGATTAAACCCCTACCTCGTACGTGCACAGAAACGCAAATTGCACGCGTGCGTTGCGAAAAGTCGCGGGTCATATTGACGAAACACAAAGAACTCGTCAGGAAGTGGCAGCCCTCCGAAAACGCCAGAAAATCTCCGACAGCGAGAAGAAAATCACCGATCGCGCCACGGTTTACGATGTCGATTACACTCTGGCGGCGCAGGCCGAATTTTCACGTGGCACCGCCGATAGCGGGGGTTGGGAAATGGGAATCAGAAAACCGATCGATAAATCCAATTAAATTTCGTAACGCGTCCGCCTGTGGAAGCGTATCAGGCAACGGTAACGGCCGTCTGACACCCACCAAATTGCATTTTATGCGCTACCGAAGGACGCCCCTCTGATGCGTTCACTAGGCCATCTTCGTGTCGCTGGGACGCTGGCTTGTTTGCTTCTGTAATTTGCTGGTCAGGTTTACTTCGATTAATCGGTAACGCACTTTTCCTCGGCCCCCGTCCGACGACTCGTGGGCCACGCGCGAGCCTCGCTTTAATTGCCAATTTGTGTGGCGTCGAATGTTTCGTTCCCTGCGGAAGTCCATGCAGACGGTTGACACTGCGAAACACTTTTGGTGTTTCTTTTTGCGATGGCAGGGGAAGTTTAATGGGAGGTTGTCGAGGAGTACAACGGTGGGTTTATTGAAGGGTGGGGTGTTGAGGGGGCGAAGGAATGGGTAGACGTGTAATTTGGGAATGAAATCTGTGTGCGAAGATGGAATTTTGGGAATTCTTGAGGGATTCTTGGGATCGGTAAATTTTCAAGCTAGAATTATAAAGAATTTGGTTTAGGTAAAGGTTTCGATTTAGGAGTTTAGGTGTGTTTCTATTCGGTTTCATTTGCACGAGGTGATTGCATGAATGACGATAGACTTACGGTAAAATATCGTTAAACTGTTGGATTTCGATGTAACAGTCAGAGTTTAGGGAAATATACATTTCTGTGTTAAAATATCGCGAATAAAGAATGAAGTTCTCCATGGATGTATTTAAATTAATTAAATACTTTATTGGTGCGTTTATTTAAATGTAAAAACCACCATGTCCTTTAGTGGGTTGTTTTTAGCAAACAACATAGTTTCGGTAATGATCCAGTTTGCAGAAGGATGTTATGATATACTGTACAAGTTTATTTCCGAATTTATTTCCGAATTTATTTACCGTTCCACAGATTCAGCTGGCAGTGACAGTGCAGCTGTTTTCTGCGTGTCGATATTAATCTGCCTAGTATATTTATACTTTATCGTAGAATAAATTTATTTTTTCTGTGAACACGAATATGGTGACTTTGATCAAATAAATGCTAGCAAGACAAAATTTGTACCTACATACATTTATCTAAAAAAACTATTCTCCAAGAAAATTTCAAGAGCTTGAAAAGAAACTAGTGAATTCTAAGATGTAAATAAAAATAAAATAATCAAATTCAGTTCGTTGAGTATATTGTACATATAATCGAACTTTTGAGCACATTTTTAAAGTAGACTGTCACTTTTCGCTCTTTATTTTGAAACTACTTAATTTGAAAATCTACTAATGCATCGGTTAAAAGCAACTAAAGATAACTTTAAAAGCAGCCCGTGTCTATGATTGCAACGATAATTAATGGTAACTTTCATTGCAAGAAATGGCACGTTTTTTGATGTTTAAATCATGATCGGGGCTGCCCATGGAACTTCATGTACTGTACGAAAGAGAAAAAAAGGGGCATGAATGCAAATAGAGAACGCACAAGCTGCGAGCAGAACGTCGATCGTAATTGGATTCGTGATTGCTTCCGACACGTTGATAACTTTTTCACCAGCAGCCAACCGATTATTTCGGATATCGCCGGTATTGCGTTCAAATTCGGCTGGATGAAGGTACAACAGTAGTGATCTGATTGTTGGCGCCGTTTACGTTAATCGAATAATACACAATCATTCAAGAATTCGTTGGAATGTTCACAAATTTATCGAGATTGGGCCAGAACATTCTATTCCATCAAATAGGCAACCCTACTCTTCCTATTACTTGTTACCTGGGGAGGACGAATTAACTCGTCATTCGAAAATGTCTTAGCATTCGGCCAGGTGCGTTAATTAGTCGCGCACTTTACCAATCACACTTGTTCAAACGGAGCAAATATAACATTAGCAAAAAAGAAAGGAGTTCATTGTTAAATACACAAAACTTTAAGTACACTAAAGTTAACTTAAATTTTAAGCATACCGGAGGTGTTTCTTAAAATTAAGAAACATGGGTGACAGTAACAGACAACAATGAAGCTTTATTGGTTTTTAAAAAAAATATCTTGAGGGCTTATTAATGTTTCGATCTTGGTATTTAGTGTACCTGTCTCTTAGATTTCTTAGTGCATTAACTCCCCTTGCTGTATTGGCTATAAATTACGAATTTATTGTTATTTCTTAAAGCGACACTTGTATGAAGCTGTCACGATTACTTTAATCATCGTTTATTCAACTTCAGGCTTACCCCATGGGATTTACGTCTAGAGATAGTAACGTCCAGGTCAAACCCACATGGGGTCCCAATTCGATGATCACGATGGCAAGTTGAATTAAGAAAAATGGCATTTCGTGTGTATTAACCCAATGAAGTGGCAATTGTCGTTTGAATGCGAATGCTGCCTCCACCCGTATCCTAATGCAGCGGGCTAATTGTCGATGATTAACATTGCGAGTGCCTTGGTCCACCACCATCATCGTAGATAATTTGCAGCATTAATAAATGAAGCTTGCTCAACAACATTCGATAATGTTCCTTAAATGGAATTAATTCAAACAACTGCAGGTACTAGTAAATCAGTTAATAAAGACACTACTGTAATATGGGTTGAAAGTTTTCTTTCAACATTCTGCCTTCTCCGATTTTATTTATTATTTTTTATGTAAAGGTATAAGAAAAGGTTAATTAAATGTGTATGGTTATTCTATGTTCTGTGGTCAGAATTGCGCTTGTTTATAACTGTGGGAAAATGCGAATAATTTTCTGGTTACCTTGACGAAACCCATTGAAATTGAGCTTGGCTCTCTGGTAGCTTCCTCGTTCGTAGAGATTTTCAGCGGATTTCAATTTGCATCTGAATACTTATAGAAGACGTAAATGACACAACTTCGCTGGGGGGAGATAGTACTTTGTTCGCAACTGCACGGAGTTTCTCAGTTTCAAAATTAACATATTCATGGTTGCGTCGAGAAATATTTGACGCGCCAACTACAAGCGTTTTATTAAATTCAGGTCCTCGACACGTTTATCGCGTTATCAAAGGCTACATCGCCGAGTTTCGTGCAGTTTCGCTTTTGTCTATCGTCGAAACTCGCTAAGAGTTCCCGTTCATTCCCGTCGGTATCGAGTGGAGAAAAATATCATCCCAGCGATTCAGAAATAATACCCGTAAAACTGTAAAGCGATGCTGACCGCGTCAAATAAAGTTGGATACATGTACTACGTTCGTTAAAAATTGCTGAAAAATGCTCAAACATTTAAACGCGTGTTTGCTGGGTTTACTCTGTTTTTCGGCGATTTTATGGATTCGATTTGTTCCTACCAGCGCCATTCAACTGATCTATTAAATTCCCAGTGGAACCTTCCACAAATGGAGGTCAGATTTATAGTGAGTACAGCTCCGAAACTTGTGCGGACGAAAATGCACTATACCCTCACCTTGTTTTCGTGATTTTCACGTTTGGTTGAGGATTCTGCGATTTTTGTGAATTATTGCAGCAATCTGGAATAATTGCAATTGTTGCCATTATGAATGAAATTGGACAAATAACAAGATATTATCGAAAAAGCATCAAAGAAAGTCTATCTTTTGTCATTTTTTTTTTCATTTCGATATTGTAGATTGAAGTATATCGGATTCGAATATTAATGATATTGAGAAATTTGTAAATGATCATCAAATGTGTTCAAAATTACATCCCAAGTTAAATGTTACAAGTAAGAAAACTAAAATTGATTAAGGGAGAACACCACTGTGACGGCCGGTACGTGCAATGGAAACTACATTTCCATCATATAGTTTATAAAAAAAAATGAAAATTGATTTCGGACCTGCTGTTCCATAGTTACACATTCCACCAGCGCGCGTGAGTGGTCTTAGAAGATTAATTAATATATTAAAATTTATGCATGTTTTTCTACTCATTTTTTTATAGTCTCTTAAAACATTGTACTAAAGGTAGGCAATAGCAATTTTATATGAAAACTGTAAATTATTCCAGAAAAATAATCTTAAAAATGGCTTACTTTTCCGGCTGTCACAGTGGTGTTCCCCATTAAAAATTACAACTCACTCTTTAAAATATTTCGAACCCACATCACAAACATACTTACAAAGAAAAGTCACAATCACAACGAGATCTAAGAAACTATAAAACACCATTAGAAAATGTTCAACTTTCAATTCTTATATTATCACCCACACTAGGTCACCCTACATAAAACCAACGCAAGTAAAATCTAGAAGATCGCTTAAATCCGTGAAGAAACAAACACTCTCCACAGTTTCAAGATACCCAATTAAACTTTTCGAAGAATGCCTATAGGTTTCCCGCCAAAAAAGTGAATGCCGTACAATGGACACCAGCAGGGTCGTCGAGCGAGTGAAGAAACCCGAGTAGAAGATCCTCGAATTCTCCTCGAAACCGCGGCAAGAGTGTCAGTTCACGATCCGATCGATCTTGTGCCTAGACATCCTAAATCGCCAGGACATCCAGTCGAATCCAGCGCGAATTCGTCTCACCCCCGAACGAGAGCTCGTACGTAACAGCTTGTTCGCCGTGTTTCCCCGTAGCTCACCTAGATTCCATTTCCACCGAACTATTAATACGCGTTTCCGCGTCCAGCGGTCTGCTAGGAGCCAGAAGCACACGTCTGCCGAAAACCAGAAACCAGTGGCCTCTCGAGCCTCATTGGGCGAGGAATTTTTCTCACGAGTTCCCCTTTCTACACTCCCCTGCCACACTTTCGTTCACTGGCAATCAGGTAGAGTCGACGTTGACCCTGGCGTTAAATATAGGCAGCTCTTCTCGTCAGTCAGTGTCCACTGGTCATCGAAACTCGATGTCAGGTGCTTTCAGCACGAATTTCCTTCGACGAGGAAGGTGGTACCCCTATCGGCGGGTGTCCCTTGTGAATCGTTTCTTTTGCGATTGCTTCGGGTTGGATACAGTGGTGTTGCGCGGAAGTGAGAAGTATTGGTGCTCTGCTTGTAAATAGTTTCCAGCGAAACCACTGGAAATGGTCCCGAATGTATCATATTTCGGGATTAGCGGTTTCGGTGCAGAGAAAAATTCCTTACGGTGTTTAGCAAAAGGGTCAAGTGTGGTCTTCACATTTCCTTAACTGTTTCCGGCCGCCCTATGGCCTGCACGGTGGTTCGCTAGGAAGGTATTAAAGCTCATTCCATCTTGCAAAGCTTAAATTGCTGCTGTAGAGGAAACTCTGAGGCGCAGCGCGTCTGTTGGACCTTCAAAAGCTGACACTATCTGCTTGTAAATAGTGCGCGGAGTTTTGTGAACTTAAGGTGACCCGATTGAAATACGTTGCTCCCTTAGTCGGCGGTTAGAAGTTCTTTTCATCCACATTGTGCGTCTTCTCAGTGATCGTAGTAGGACTATGTAATCCTTTGGTTGAGTAAATAATTCCTACACGTGACGTAAGGCTTTTAAGATTAAATTTAATTGAACGAATGTTTTAGAGATGAAGTTTTGCTTAATTCAAAAAACATATACATGTTTCCAAAACGTCTTCCTTATCAAATGGAATTCCCCATGCGTTATACTATGTATATAACACCTCATACGGTCTCTCGACTCCCTCCGTCCCCTATCGACGCATGTTCGTCGAAGCACAACCGTATCAAGGTCACGTTTACGCTAGGTCACTTTCCCGGCCGTGAAAAATAAAGGAAAACACTTGTAAGGAGCAGGGTTGCCTTCCTAAAAAAATGCCCGTTTCTGGAGCTCTTAAATGATGGAGTGCAGGGGGGATTGGTCTCGATAAGTGACCACCATAAATCTTGCTTCCTCCTCGATGGCCAACGGGAATCGTCTGCTTCCTCCTTCCCTCTGCAGCTCTTCACGGTGCTCTCGTGTTTCCTGGTCGAACGCTTTACCGGGCAAATAGCTGCACGGAACCAGATTTATCGATTTACCGTTGCCGGACAACAGGGATTCGTGTCGCTATTTGTTGGGGAACGAAAGTTTCCTTTCGATAAGGAGGATTTGCGTTGAGCACTTGGGGATTTTTACGGCGACCCGCTCCCTGAGAAGTCCGGCTCGTCTTCCCGATTGGCTTAAAATTGATTCGCCAGGGTTTATATCGTTCATCGGTGGTAGTAGCAGTAGCCCTGTGCCGTGCACAATAGCCTACCAACGAGAGACTCCAACTCATCTTTCGTCGTAGTTACTTCAATCTAAGTCGCTTTTTATCTTGTTTCCTTCTTCGAGAGAAAATGATGCCATTTTCTTGACGTTCTGTTAAAATTGAACAGAAAGTTTTCTACGATCTGAAATATTTGGATCAGTGGACGTAGAGGCATACAATTCTTAGCAAATTCTTCGTGGAATCGTTAAGGTCCAAATTTTTTCTGGCATTTCACGAAAGCGTTTTTTTTAAAATAAATTTTTTTAAATAAATTTTATCAGATTTTTTAAATAAACGTTACATATTAATGGAAATATGAATTATTAATGTTCTTCTCATCATTTGACTAAAGGTATCAGAAAGTTTGTTAGCATCCTTTTAAGTAATTCTTGCAAAATCTCTCCTTGATTAGCATTCGTTTCTTTACTTTATAAATTTCTTTGCTGTGTGTAAAATAGAAAATGCTTGATCGATTAGATAAACGTGTCCCATTTGTGATCAATAGATTTTGCGTATACCTACTTGATGTCGACGAAGGACGACGACACAGTTACTTGTGTCGTTCGAGCGGAAGTTGATCGGATGTGACCGTAATTGTGCTGTGGATGAACTGTTTGTGATTTGGAAGTTCGTGGCGGGACAATAATATGGAGGAGGACGAGTCCAGCAAGGAAACTTTGCCAACAGTTTATGGAATTATGATTGCGTTTCTCACTTGCGTGGTTGGCTACGTTTTGTGGGTAAGTGTTATTAGAACGAAACGCTAGGAATGTTAAAGACTCGGAACGGGCAAAATAGTTTCTGCATGCCAATCCAAATTAGATAGGAATCCATGGTATTTGCCCTTCAATGAAGGTAATTACCATGTCGAGCAAGCGTTCGTTGTTTTCCACGTTCTCCTTCTGTTGACGTGTAAAAGCAACTAAAAATTTAGAAGGGGCGCACTGTAAAGTAGAAATTAACTTAATTAGTGAAGTAAGAAACTAAATCCAGAAATTGTCATCATAATATTTGAAGGTTTAGTGATCCAGAGCAGAAATTAATGGCAGCTTGTACGAAAAATTTATGTTTCCAATGTTTCATAACACTTAATTAAGTATTACGGGTGATTACTTGCAATTACGACGTTATTGATTATATAAATGGAGTCTGGAACAAATTTGAATCATATGTAGGTTAATTATAAGTTATTCTGGAGAAAGCCAAGCGTTATTCACAGTGCGCAGGTACCAGCGATTATATTTACAGAGGAATTTGAGGATAATTGATCTCTGGTACAGTGAATGCTCTGTATCACACGTTTACTGTTAATTGGAGTAATTTTTCAAGTGATACATTGGGGGAATTTGTGACATTCGTGCCTGATAAATAGTCGCTAATTACTTTGAAACGAGAGAAACAGAAATCTGTGAACAAAATTCCGGATAATTATTTAATATAAGTTACATACTATATTCAGTATATTTTACGTGAAGCAGTATGTAAAACTTGGTTAGAAAGCGCATAGTGCGCCTGGCCATTAATAGCTTGCAAAGTGCGTCTGACCATACACGATCCTAATTCCCTTGCCCTATTTGCTTCTCTTTCACACAATGTTCGCGTTGCATCAGTTATAGTATCTTACACCTTGCCGCTTTATTCGGCATATGTATTATTTAGAAAAGAATGCAAGGTTTCTCAAATTATACCACAGTTCACCCATTCAAGAAATATTTAAAACTTTCTCATCCGCGAGAAACGAAAGAACCCCTCGCGTAAAGTTAAGAAGTTTAAAATTGAAAAACACAAATTTAATTATAATAAAGAAAACAATATTTGTTTAGGAACAATCAACTTAGTGAATCACTCTATTTCGCTTTTACTTTCTCATAAATAATAAGTTTATTAATATCCCAACGAAGACACTCTAATGTCACATGTATCCCGTATATCCTCCACATATTTTCTTCAATTGCAAGCTTTCCAAACTCGAATTCTCGACGAAACAATCCCCAAAATCATTCTCATTCGTGTCCGACCGTTTCTACGGACTCTTCACAGAACCGCCTGCCTCTCACAGAAGCAAAACAACGGGTATCGGCAATTATTTCCGCGTTTGAAGTCAAAGCGCCGTTCAGTGCGTCCACTTAAGAGCCTGGACTGTCTCTTGTTTGCCCGTGCCCACTCAATATCCGCGGCATTGTTTGCGGTAATCGTCGCTCGCATTCGTGGCATCAACTATAATCTGCTGGCTCGCATACATTTGGCGAATGCCGGCTGGGGGAAACGCGGTGCCCGTTAAATTATGGCCGCGTAATTAAGATGCGAGCCGATTGTTTCATCTGGCCCCAGCAGTCGGGGACCAGGGTTAACTTACATTCCATGAACCCTGAACGATATTAGTTGGTCGTTCTACTACGTGGCGATTCATGCACCCCATCGTCTTTTGCTTGGTATAATTTATAGTTCGTTCATTGTTTCCCTATGTGTAAAGGGACAAATCCACGACGAGATAGAAATACCGTGCCTCGCCTGAGACTTTAATCTCATCAGACAATTATTTAATTATTTTATTAGCTTTTAATTATTTTGTCATTCGTTTCATGAAATTAGAAATTAATCTCGCGATACAAGTTTTGTGATATAATTTAAAAATTCTCAAATCTCGCGACTATTTCCATTATTTACATTTAGTTGTTGCTGAGATTTTTTTCTCTTGATAGAAAAGTCTTGTGTAAAATATCATAGTGGATTCACACCCTAATGATTTGAACTTTCGCCCAATGTATTAACCGTGAACGCTTAGTGAACATGAATTATACAGTGAAATATGGAAGCTGTTATTAGGGGATGCCATATTGGTTTCAGCGATGTTCACGTCACTTGATCGAGATATAGAGAATTTATACGCAGTAGCTGTTTTAAAATAATATCATGAGTAAAATAATATTAGAGATATGTCATGCGTGTTTTATATTGCAGGTGCTTATTCACAAAATTCTATATTCATGCTTATGAAATGCAATTACAATGTACCTGATAATTTATATACATATCGATCAATGTCCTAAAAATTTTGATTATAGAGGATGAAGGAAGAGGAATCTTATGTTTACTTTTTTTTTATTTAGTTATTTTACGTCCCATCAACCTCTAAGTTGAGTTATAATCGACTCGGTCCATAGAAACGATATTCACAACTCTTGAAGAAGATTGGTAACTTTAAGGAATCTCAGCAGCTGTTTTATCTTCTTATTGTCTGTGAGGTTTTTCCGTATACAAGTGTCAATCTCGCAGTTTTCCTTTCGGTTGAGAATTTGTTGCACGAGGGAATAAGGTGATCGATGGTTAATATGGTGTTGCACGTGTCACAAATGTTTACTTTTCATCACGATAATACAGTGACTCACAGCTTTGGTCACATAAATTACCTACAAAGACTAACTAATCGCGAAAGCCACCAACTTGCTTTTGCTTATTGTCGCCTACATGGCTATCACTTGAGCCCCAATTTTAACACAACAAATAATATCACGGGCACAACGTCTTCGAATGAACGTGGCAGTCTTTCGTGACCAAGTTCCTAAGTAACTGTAAATACCAGCAACAAAAAACGACCATAAATCAGCGTTAGCAATTGGGAACCTTGCAGCAAGAGGGGTGCAGCTCCACTTTTGACAGTTTTTGAGTTATAACGTGTAATATATGTACATAAAAAAATTCTACACCGTTTGGTGCACGTTTGATGCAAATCCGATAACAAATGAGCGATTTATTGCAAATTTTGAATCTGCACCCATTACTGTTTTCGGCAATACAAATGCTTCAGATTTGAAAAATTCACCAAAAATTAAACTGAAAGCTTGTCGACTCAACTACTACTTATTATGTGAAAATATAAATGTTTCAATTAGTCTTCTCTTTTTAATCTTAAGTCAAGGCAATAATTTTATATAAAGTTTTTTTAATTTATTCGAAATTGATAAAGATGGAGGTGCCACCCCTCTTGCTGCAAGTTCCTCAATTAAAGAACCACAGTAAACGCCAAGGACTGCGACCGAAGTGCCCAGTCCCTCGATCTGGCTGTAATCAAGCCCGCGAAAAGTGGATCGAAGAATGGAATCGGTGGGTCAACGATCTCGGTGGCTGGATCCCCGCAGGGACAAGGAAACCCCATTCGATCCGAGCCACGAGAGTGCGTTCAACACTCGATGCGGACCGCGGCTGCGTTTACGCGTAGCTGGGACGGTTGCTCGCTCGTTACACCCTGCCAGCAATCAGGCCGTGTGCTGCGGTCGGGTCAGGTGAGCAGAGAGCGGAAAAAAAAGCGCGAGGGGGAGAGGGAGAGATAAAGTGCAGATTGCACGCCGGGGAAAAGCAGTGGCGCATCAAAGAGCGATTAACCCCCTCGCGGCGGGAAAAAGGAAATCCGTCGTTCCGGCGAGCCTCGAAAGGGGATCGTTATGTTTTTCGATACGAGGCGGACGCTGGCGGATCGCTTCGTTCGCGATTGAAAACTGACGAAGTATTCTCATGTCATTACATCGTCGATATCGTGGAAATTGTCACGGGGGTGTCGATTATGTGCGGAGGGCTGAGTATTCTTTCTTGTTTAGGCGCTGCTTCGGCTGTAGGGTGCAATTTTCTGGGGACTCGATTCACATCAATGTATGGGGATGTAATTCAAGGGTTTAGCAGAAAGTGGGTGAGAGGAATGTGAAAGTTAATCGTTTGGTCGAATGATTAAAAGTGAGAGGGTGGGAATATTTATTTAAAGGAAGTGAGTTATAAGGGAAGTTAAGCAACTCGGAAATTCACGAAATTATGCAACTTTCTGTGCAAGTAGAGTAGTTCATGTGTAAGACAAACCTATTTTTTGTTGGTGCCAAAGTGCAGTTTTAGGGGGTGAAATCATCCCTTGATAAAATGCAGAATTTTCATTTTCGTGGAATATCTCGAGAATGGTGAGAGATATTGGATAGAAGTTTAATCAAAAGTTGCACCTTTTTTATTTACAAAACTGCGTAATAATAATTACGGAATTAAGGGTTGGTGGTGGGGGTAACTTGAAAAGTATGGATTTTTCGATAATTATATTTATGCAGTTTTGTAGATATAAAAAGAAGATGCAATTTTTGTTTATACTTATTTTCGATATCTCTCACCATTCTCGAGATATTCCACGAAAAAGAAAATTCTACATTTTTTTCAACGGGTATGTACCAACAAAACTAGGTTTGTCTTACGCATGAACTACTCTACTTGCGCACAAAGTTACATAATTTTCTGAATTTCCAAGTTGTCTAACTTCCCTTGTTCACTTTTCTTCGAATTACATATTTTCAATAATGACAATTACTGGGGCTGTACGAATATAAATGATTGCATGTAGGTATTTTTTTATGAATTTTGAATTATACAGAGGATTGATCTTCGTGAATTTACGTTTTTGAACGTAACGTGAAATATTTATGACAAGTTTGTGGTGAGAAATATATACAGGGTTTTAATAATTGCACATTTGTTGCACCCTACACGTCCTCGTTGACTGCAAAATGTTAAATACTTGCATGTTTTTCGGTGCAAATTGGGGAGGCACACATTAATTAATCTGGTTCCACGTGTTGTTTAAGTCATTAGATTCCAACGATATAACGACGCTAACAGATTATGATATTATGCGTGTTGGCGCACTCGTTACCATAATAACGTTGTAACGTGTTTGGGGATGGAGGGATACAATATGAAGACCAGTTGCTAGCAGGAAGCTACAAATGTTTGCAGATAATTAGGGGAAATCATATCGTGATCCGTAATGAAGCATAGCATGAATGCATGCATTAATTAATGCGTAATGTACTTACGTTTAAATGTTATTTAGCATGTATGACGTCATACGTTAACATTAATTATAGAATAATATAATGTTTGGCAGTGGTGGGTACAGAACTCTGTATTGGAAAAGTAATTTCTAGTAAAGCTACAAATGTTTTCTTAAATTATACACAATACATTGACATCTCTCAAATAATTACTTCTGCAAAGAAGCATCAAACACAATTTTAAACAAAATTTTATACTAAGGAATTAAGAACAATTTCGATAAACCTATTTGTTTGTATAAAAAAAGGTGTGTTTATAATTTGAGAAAAAACAAAATTGGTCTATCTTCATTATCAATTAGGGTACTTGTGATGCTTCTAAACAATTCCATAAAACGAACAGCAGAAAATATAATTTATTTAACACAATAAACTGATCCTATCAGATACATATATCCATCACACAGCAAAATTGAGAAACTATTCACTCCTGTTCAATTATATATCTCATCTACCGATTCCACAAAGCAAGACTTGCACCACGGCAGTTTCATCTCGTCCTTAACTTTTGCAAACGTAGCCAGTCGCAATTAACCCCCAGCTGTTAAACAACGCAGCCGAGCGTGGTTAATTTCACGAGTCTCACGAACGGATCTCGAGACACCTGTAAGTGTCTGACGGTGCCTCGAGAAGTTGTTAACCATTTCTCAAGACGCTGGAATCCTGTGGCGTGAGCACAAGGACGAACGCATTAGGAGGTTATACGTGATGTCTCGGCCATTATCGTAATGACATAATGACGTGATATTGTGGGCTACATTATGGTCATCGATCGTTTGCCGTAATTACAGACCCAAGCGTTGCTACGTGTACAGTTAGAATATGATCATTAACCAGTCCTCACTTATAATGTAACCGACTACGTGCAGGATAATGAATCGCTCGTGTATGCAATAACGCTACGATATTTATAGACAGTTTGAACTTCAACTTCGTTACATGAGCTATGCGTGCTTGGGAAGAGGCTGCATTTTAGAATTTCGTTGGGCCTTAAGGGGTTACATACGTTCTCGGCGCTTAATAATTTATCACTTTTGGGATTTTTTCCCCCGAGAGGTAGAAACTTTTATAATTGTATCTTGTTTTTGGGACTTTTATTCATATAAAAAAATTTATTTGACACACTTTTGTCATATATTGCCGGTCGTTTTCTGCGGTTACAGAAAGCTTTGCACCAAGCAGGGGGTCTCCTTGTCAGCATGATAACTTCGACAATTTACAACCTTTTTTTAATGAACTTTGCGTTCATCTATGCAGAATGACATTCTCTAAGGGCCATCGGGCCAAATTTTTGAATTTTTAGAAAATAAGTAAATTATGCCACTTTGAAGAGAGCCGGGCCTGATGACACTTAGAGAATGCCATTCTGCATGGATTAACGCAAAGTTCGTGGAAAATGGTTGTAAATTGATTTTGAGTTGGTAGGAGAGGATTTATAAAAATATGTATGCGAAATAATAAAATTGACTCTGCTTTGGTCAATTTTATTTCGTTTATTTCGAAATTATATAGCGTATGTATAATTAATAATAATAATTCTTGTTGCTATGTAAGCATAGTAATGGCACGTAATTCGAATTGTTTCACAGTAGACTTTGCACAACAGGTTTTCATGGTATTTTCGTGTTGGCCAGTCTTGGTTCAGATGTTCAGGGTCGTGTGTTCTATTTCTTACTCGGATCTGCCTGAACCTCTGCTTCTCGATTCTAAATAGAATACTCGCAGAAATCGTTGAAGCTCGTTACATTGCTAGTACCGAACTCTAGTTACGTATTTTTAGAGTGGCTAAGAATACTACATAGCATCGTTTCAATGCATAACGCCATTCCACTCAAAGAAATTGTACGTTCGTGATCCAGTTCGCTGAGCTGAAAACTGTAAATTGCTGACTTATTCGGCAACTGTGTGTTCAAATACACACGTCCCGTGATATTTCTTCGGAATACTAACAACCAGCGATGTGCTATCATGCTTGCACTGCATCCTTCTCCTTTATCGGTACTAATTGGGTGTTTTAGCTCTTGCAATTAGATCCTGGTATGTGGTTAATTACATCTACAAATCAACCCAATTATTGGCTACGAAATCACTATTTATGTCTAAGTATTGCATAGAAATTTTACTATACATACATGGTATAAGTATAAGTGATGCTTTTGCACTAAGCAACTGTTCCTAGTTCGTTTAACCCTCAACTGCAAATCAACCGTTAATGCCACGTATTTTTCACATAATATAATCTGTAAGCACAATATTGAAATCCCACAACGATTTCAATAAAAAAATCAAATTAATACATATGCACCGCGCTTGGTTGCAAATAACATCAGCAAACAAAGGTATTCCAACCTGCATAATTAAATACTCAAATGAATAAATTGAAATAATCGTCCTGCCCGACCGATTGCACACAAAGTCCTCCAATTCAACCAGAATATTATATTAACTGCACTAAGCATTAAACTGATTAAGCATTGGATAGGATTGATATTTAAGGGTAAAATTGAAACTATAAAATGGAAACTACGTTTTCATAGCCAGGAAACAGATTTCCTTCTTAGTAGTAACTAACTATTATATTTTTATGACTTAAATTATCCATTCTGAAATCGACGATTCCACTGCAGAAGCTACAAAAGCAGCACGAGGAATAGTTGCTTCCAAATTTTAATCATCGATCGCCCGATTCCCTCGTTATCCTCAATTTCCCTTCTCTTCTAAGCAAATCGGGTTTATCGGAATTTTTATTACACGAGCGCGGGCGGGCGTAAGCGATTTTGTCGAAATCACGGGCACGTCGACGCAATCTCCGATCTTGACGCGTGGAAAATAAAAGGGAAAAGGCAGAACGCGGATACGGCCGTATCCAGGAAAATATATCCGGCGGGGCGAGAGAGGAGAGGCGCGCGATATCTTTTACGATGGAACTTCGCCCGCGATCGCGAAGCAGTTTTATTTATATCGGTGAGCGGCATAAAGCGGCGATTTGTTCGATGCCTTCCGCCATCGCTGACGTATCCGTTTCCGTTCCTCCTCGCTCTGTCCCTCTCATTTCCCGCGAATAATGCAGCTGCTACTTCGGAACTTCTGTTTGCCTGACGATCCTCAAAGTTTCCTCTCCGGGGTCGCGAGCTAACGATTTTTCCTCCCTGCCTGGTTCCCTCAAGGAGCTTGCTCCATTGCGCTAGATCCCTCGTCGTCGTACCCTTACACCGCGAATATTCAAAAATCACGGATTTCGCAACTGTCGATGATGGAAATGTAGTAAATTCTGAAGTCTGAAGACGAGGGTGGCGTTGAAGGAAGACACGTTCACTTCAAAACACCAAGTTTAAAGTTTCATCCAATGAGATGAAATTAATTGAAGAAACTCTGTATAATTCGATAGAGTGTTCTTACTTCGTTTCTTTTATTAGATCACTTTGTTTCTCGTTCTAAAAATGATGATTAAAATTTGAATTTTGTGGTGTAAATCTTAATATAAAAAGCAGAAAGTGTTTGTGTCCTTGTCTGTCGCCTAAAAACTTTTGAACGGTATACTCTGGGGTCCCTAAATCTAGATAAATGTGAATATTTTACCAAAAAATAAAATAAATAAATAAATATTTTTTTTATAAAGTCAGAATCTATATTCCGGGCGAAGCCGAGTAGTAAAGCTAGTAATATATATGCATACAAATCACACTTTGTATAGTATTTCGGTTTATTCCAAACAAGTAGTCGTCATTTCATGAACTTCATGAACTTCAATAGAAAGTATCCACCAGTAATTTCTCTCGAAATTACGAACCGATACGCAAGTCCAAATTTATTTCAGGTGTCTAAATATTCCAATAAATGCATCACCCCCACACCTCCCACACTCCAAATGACCAATAAATGAATTATTCTTCTGTTGCACATTTTGCTGCGTTCACCGTCGACCAGCGCGCAGCCAATTATCTCTCACCGTTAACGATACATCTCCAGTTTATACTCCGTTACGAATGGACGAGCATTTCGTAATCGTTAATTGTGCCACGTGATCAGTTAAGCTTTCACACGCGCCCGCACACTTGCTCCCGTCCCTGTAATCGGCAAATTAGTTGCGCGTCGTGTACGATTTGTTTTGTCGCCAGTTCCGCCGGGCAAATAAGGTTTACACTTGCACGGGACGCGCCAATTTAGAATTCATTCCGTGCGCCGATGATGTCGACCACGGTCAACTAAATTCAGCTGCGAAGTCGACGGCCCGATCGATTCGTCGTTTCGCTCGCGCGCTTCCAAATAGGACAGTTTTAATCGTCTTCGGTGAACCGTGACTGGTTTTCATAATTTTCTTTTTGTCGATATAACGGGAAAAATCTTCGAGCAAACAGCGACGCGCCATACAAAACGATAACTGGCGATAAGCCGATGCTGCTCGCGATGGACTTCGGATTAATTATTGGAGGAAGAATAAAATATGTGTACGTAATACTCGCTCGTATTTTTCCATTTCTCTTTGGACAATTGGTGATGGTGAACATCAGGGAGGGATCTATATTTTTACTTTTTGGTTGGGATGTATAAATCGGGATGAAGTTGAATATTTTGTATAAAGTATTGTATGTTTATGCGACGTGGTATGTAATTCGTTAATCAATGCATTGAGGAATTAATGCACTCGAAATTGGGTATCACTTAGATCCATTTTTATCTGGATTATTGTTGAAATTAAATTTGGTTTGTGTGTTCTTGACTATTCGTATTGTTTTGTCAATAATGTAAAAAGTTAAGTGTGCATGGCATAAAATTACCCATCAATTTCGAAACGATTACAGCAGATAATGGATGCTTTAGAAAAGAATTTTAATTCAGAAGTTCCTATAATTTAAAGTCCGAATAGAATTATATACAATCAAGTTCCATCGATCTTCGAAATAAATTTCGCAAGCATGAGCTTACGCCACAGAAAAACGAGTGACGTCAAGTTTCATTAATCTCTTTTCCCACGGGTCCCCTAACGAAAACCAAAGTATTAGCTTAAGGAAATGGATAGAATCACGTTCCGTCGATCTCTCTTCTCTACCCTCCCGTCACTTGAGTGATGCGTCGAGAAAATTCACATCTTACTGTGCCATGTTTCTACCAGCCTTTCCATACGTATTCATCTGGTCATTCATCAATAAAGTTTGATTGAAAAAATTACGATTATAAACTAGTAAGCTCTCTACTTAGGAACTGGACAAGAATTCCCTGTACAAATCGATGCCTATAAAGGTTTTTCTAATCAGAAGGAAAAGTGTTTTTTCACAAGCTTTGAAGGAACCACCAGTTTCCCCATAGGCTTCGTTCATTCCCGAGGGCACATTGTTGTTCTCTTTTACTTGCCAGTCCTTTCTCGCCCGAGGTGCCACGTAGCCTCGCAGTAAAATGTCGTTCCCTGTACCGAGCATGAGCAATTAACCAATTTACATGTCGAAGTAGCTAATGACTCCGTGCTGCGGACTCTCTAATACGGGCCATTTCGACCCTTTGTTATTTTGTCTGTGGGTCTTAGGTGACGTCCCATGCTTTGCGTTAACTTTAAACGAGAGAACAACGCGTTCACGAAATTAGACAGACACTTTTGTATGGCAGAGTATTAACGACGTACTATTTAGCACAGTAATCGAAATTGAAGCAGCTTTTTGTTCTTAAATGTGAGTTTGTTCTAAGCAGAACATTCGCTAAATGTTACCAGTTAGTTGTGTGGGAAATTCAGATTAAACTGGGAGTAGAAAGTTCGCTGTCTTATGAGAAATGATTATTCTGCCAATAATCTTGAGATAAGAATTAAATTTTTTAAAATTCTATGCTTTATAAAAATATTTAGATTTGCGTCGGAAACCATGTTTTAATTCTTGCTTCTTTCGAGGGAAGAAGAGCCTCAAATGATGCGTAGTTTCTGTCGCTATAAATACTCGATTTTTTCACTACCTATTCTCCTGTGTCTGATGAACGCTTTTATGTAGATCAGTCAGTGACGCCATACTCGTTGTTTAGAAACCTTTTGTCGAGCCCTTGCTCGATATACAGACTTAACTACTCTCTTGTAGGTACTCCAAGTTTCCATTAAGAAAGGGGAAGCACTTCAACGTCAATTTATCAACACAAAGCGGCAGTGCGAAATTAATTAATACAAATTCTCAGTTACCTGTACATTAATGGTACCAAGAACTTTGTGTAATTAGACAACTTGTGATATTTAAATTAGAAATGATAGTAAATACTTTTTCTGGGTAATACTTTTTGTATATAAATAATAGTTTCTTAGAATGATTTTTACTGAACTAATATACTTATTCGAAACTATGTTATTTAAAATTTTGTTCTTAAAGCACCGTCGATTTTATTTCATAAATGTAAGTGGAACATAGAGAACGTTGGGTGTAGAATCGTGTTCAAATAGTGGCAGTGCTTTGCCGTGCATGTTTGTCTAATATACTGCACGTATTGACTCGAATCTTGCAATACGATCTATTTTCGGTGAAATATCGCTGCTCGTAAACCGAAAATGGCGAAGGAAGCTGTAGGAACCTTGCCGGATCCTTGTGCAAAGCTACGCACGGTATTATGTGTACATTTACGATGACTATGGAAGGAAATGGAATTTGGAACGGAGGCTCCTGTTGCGCCAGGAAATAAATCTCTGTGCACGAGGAAATATTCGTTGCATGGAAGATTGATTCCACTGACACATGCACAATACATGATCGCAGGGCAAGTAAAAAGTAGCAATACTGGCAGATACTATCGTTTAAATATGCCAAGGGATGAGATTCTGATGTCCAATAATGCTGATATTATACGTTCAGATTTTCAGATTCGAAAGACCGGTTAAACAATAACTACAGAACTGTTATAAGTTCAGGATATCTGAAATTTCATTTTAAGAGGCAACCTTTGCAATTTTTCACGTAGCTAATTATTGCCTGTCTCTAAGCTCTAGTACCTAATTATTTATTGCCTAGCTCTACAACTGATTCATTTCTCTCCATCACCCATCGAAACTACACACTTAATCTCAACAGCATTCAGTTACACAGACAAATCAACTTCTCCTATTCCCAGCTAAACATTTCTATAAAAATTACCCCTCAAAGTCTCTCCCCCTTAATTTGTTTTCCCACCACTAACTAAGGAATGCTTAAAAATTACATTATTCTACCCCGCATTAATATACCGAATACCAAATAGATTTGAACAAGTGATTTATCCAAGGCTGCGCTATCAACCCATTCCACTTGGCAGTCGGCGTGCCCGAATTTTCTCTGCTGGAAATGAAACGAGGTCACGCAGAGCGGCGAACAACGGGCACACTGGCGCAGCGTTATCACTTTAATAATTAATAGATGGGGTGGTAAACAATGTAGGAACCGCGCCCGTCCGAAATATCGGCGTCGACGCCAAAACCTCGTCACGATCGCCGCGACAATGGACATCCGTCCGGCTCATGGAGATTTATCGCGCCGTTCCGCGACGAGCACGGGGATGGCGAATCAAACGAGCCACGAAATATGGGCTCAGCACTCGAGAAGCTCGACGTATATTGAGATAGGGTGGAAATCTACGACGCCAGGATCGCAAATAGGGTTGCTTTTCTACAGGGAATAAGTCAAATTATGCGCACAGTTCGCTGAGATTCGTTTAAGGGGGTTGGAAGATCTTTGGTCGACAAAAAGGCTGATCTTTTTTTTTAGATATCTGTTCATTCATTTTTTACTTGTGGAAGGTTTGAAATGGTGACTAAGATCGATATTAGTGTATTTTGTGTGGTTGATTTGTTCGTGGTAATTTGAGTAACTGATGAGTAGTTTCTTTATTTGGTCTTTCTAAGGGTTAAATGAGGGGGGGGGAGTAGTTATATGTTTTGATTTTGTTTTGTGAATGCTTTTTAAAAATATTTTCTGATCTTTTGTTTAAAATATTGATGATTAACAGGCAGATATCAAGAGTTTTTCTTTAAAGTGTATTTGTATTCTAAGTACACATGTATGTTCAAATTTTTCTAAATTAGCAAGTTCTTTGCAGACGAGACATTTCTCTAGTTCACAATTGATATTTCAGACATATTCCTACATTTCCTATTTTCCAATCTTCTTTAAGGGGAGAAGTCCGTATAAACGGCTTATTTTTGTATAAATTTTTAAGAATTTTTTGCAAAGATACCAATGCGCTAATCCTTTCGTAACTTTAAGGGTACTTTATTTAACATTATAACAAATAAAATAAAATTTTATAACAGTGAAATTATAATAAATACAAAAGATATAGAGCAGTGTCTGAAATAGGCTTTTTTTTCGAGATACAAAACGGCGCCGGTTGTAGCGTCTCTGGTAGTTATGCGAAACAGACCAATCATTATTTTTTCAATTTATGTGCCAATTGTAAAAATATGAACCACAAGTGGTGTAATAAATTGCTTCTTTTAAAGATGGCGGAACTTCAAACATTTTCGCCAAATTTGGTTAAATATTGTGGTTCATATTCTGAGCATAATTATAAACAAACGTGTACAGAATTTGAAGTTGATTGGTCAAATAGATTTTGAGTTATCCCCGGCGCCCATTTTGAAAACGTGGTTTCGAGAAAAACGCTTTTACAATGCGTTTTAGGTATGCTCGGTGCTCGGAGGTGCGCTGATTCACCAGACTATATTATCAATATGAAGTTGAATTTCGGCCTATAACTTTGAGAATATATTTTTTAAATATTTTAGAAGTGACTTATGGAAATTTTTTTTTCTACTTTTCGTTCAATTTATACGGCCTTCTCCCCTTAAATTAATGCTGTCTCCATCGAATAAATATATCTGAAATAGAGCTTGCATGATTTGCCACAAAAGTGTCTTGTCTAAAATAGCTCTTAAAGTTCAATATCCATGTATTATATAGCCAGAAGAGATATTCTGACGTAGAACCATGTATTAACGTGTTTAATTCTACATCACCAGTAACGCGAACTTTATTCTTCCATTTTTAACCGACTTCAAAAAGGAGGAGGTTATAGATTCGACCAGTTTGTATTTTTTTTTAATGTTTGTCCCCGCATATCTCCTCAGCATATGGATCGATTTTGATTTTTTTTATTCGAAAGTGATTCTACACCAAATCAATATTGACCCAATATTTTGCCAGTTATAGTTAATAATAATTTATATGTTTGTCCCCGCATAACTCCTCAGCATATAGGCTTACTTTGATGATCTTTTGTTTATTCGAAAGAGGACGATGCCCCGGTGGTCCCATTCTACACTGCATCAATATTGGACCAATATTTTGCCACTTCTGGTTAATAATAAAGACCTCAAATAAAGACCTTAAGTATTGTCACCTAATTATTATTATTTTATGTAGATACGTACGCGCATGTCTCCTCAGCATGTGATGTCAATATATATAAAACTAAAAAGTTAAAAATAAAACATTTTAAAAAGTAGTAAAACCTACTTCAAAAAAATAAATTGTCCCAAAAAGTAAAAAATAATTTTTTCCTTTCTTTAATCTACGACTCCCATATTTTTTAAGTCGGTGCCTCATCATTTGGACTGTGTAAATCTGGCGCCGACTTAAAAAATATGGGAGTCGTAGATTAAATAAGGGAAAAAATTATTTTCTACTTTTTAGTGTAATTTTATCTTTTTGAAGTCGGTTTTAATTTCTTTTCAATTTTTTTTTATATCTATCCTGCAGGGTCGAAGCTTCTCACTTTTCAAGTGTGGATTACACATAACTTCCTTCAATCGACTTCCACTATCCACTACTAACCCCTTAGTCTCTCGTACAAAAGAAATTTCCTCTTAGCTTTCAACTTGCTTCCTGAAGAACAGTCACTCGCTTTCCAGCTGAACCGTGACTTTTATCACGTCCGTATAATCGTAATGCTATCGAATCGAACGCGATATGGGTTACGAGCTGCGCTTGGAGGACATGGACCTTTAATAGAGAGAAAGATAGAACGGCACGACACTTTACGACTTCCCCGCGAGCACGGGGGGTGAAATCTCGCGGCGCGAATCAGGGGGTGCGATGTAAATTCCGCCATGGGATTTGAAATACCGCGTGACGTTCGCGAGTAAATACCGTCGACCAGAGTTTCTCCATTATGTGGCTCTAAAACGATTTCCCACCCGCTTTTTTCTCATCCTTCCTCGTTGCTTTTGGTAAATCGACCGCTTCGAATGGGGGATCTGTTCATCGAACGTCGAGTTTTTCGCTCCCCTCTCTGAAACGGGTCTTTGTCGGTTGGGTATACGGGTCTTTTGACGGAATTTTCGGCGAAATTAAATTCTGCTGCGAATTGGACGTGCGAAAATGCGCAGGTGCCGCGACAGACGCTTTTTAAAAAATTCACGTGCAAACGAAACTGTAGTTTTGGTAAATAGCATTAGGTTGGAAAAACTAAGTACATTCGGTGCGTATAATGATTTTGTATATGATAAATGAATTTGATCAAAATCCCTCGCATCGATCTGACGCAAAATAGTCATTATGATAGATACAAAAACAAGTATTAAGTACCCCATCGAACATTTTTCGCTTATCAGACTATCGTTTTACCCAATTAATTTATCAATTCAGTGGCCTAGTCTGTCTTCCTGTGTTATACTTTTTAAAAAATCAACCAGCAGTTCAGGAATTTGGAAGAGGCTGGCTGGCAGCAGGAATAATTTTCAACGATACGTTTATAAGATAAGTATGTTTCCTGTGAAAGTCAAAGCACCAATAGTATTATTGAGATGAACGATATAAAATTCGAGTATTTTCTAATGAAAATATAAAGTACTCAAGCCATTAAATATTTTAATGCACAAATTCGACGCGGGTACGCGAAATTCACGCGGTTACCCTAGCGCGGAAAGAGAGAAAAAAAGGGGCGCACACTCGGGACAAATTTTGAACGTTTCAGTCGGATTTATCGCCGTGTCCAGGGATTTCCACTTTAGAGACGATTCTTCTCGCGGCTTATCCTGACAGGACAACGTTTTATTTTCGGCGTGGCTTTTCCTTCACGGCCGTCTACTTTTATGTCTCCTTGTTGGAGCGGTTCGCGCCGTTCAGAACGAGGAACAAGGCTATCGTAAAACAAAGAGTAGGAAGAAGTGAAGACAGAGAATAGAGAAGAGGAATCGCGAGTCCCTAGTACTAGTTAGGCTTAAAAAGGCGATAACTAAGCTCGTAAACGAGGAACAAGCTATGCAGAAACGCGCACAGAGGAGGCTTTCTACCGTTCAAAATCGAGAAAAATAAAGCGAGCTCTATTTTCACCAGCTGCGTTCAATACGAATTTTTCGAGAATTATTCAGGGATAGGTACAGAACGAATTTAAAGATTTTTTTATATCCTGTCGTTCACTCTTCGTTAGGGAGCGTTTCGTCGAATTTTATGATTTACCGTTGTACATCTTGTCAGTTTTGTAACATTCACCTTCCTCCCGTTTTATTGTCAACTCTCTGTTGTACCTTTTGTTCCCCTTTTTAAATAAATGAGTTTATTGAAATAATCTTCCAATTTAATCCCAACTAATTTACCTCGCTACTTACCTACAATCATTCATCTCTTTAGCCATCACAATAACAACTTTATCCTCCCGATTACGTTATCGTTAAGTGTAGCTTACTTTTATAAGTTTAACTTACAATTCAACCCTAACAAACTGAAGGAGCAGCACGTCTCATCTTTGAACTTTCAATCCTTCCTCCTTGTTCTTCGATTCTTCACCCTTTCGTATTTCCACGGAATTAAATAATTTCCCACGCATAACTTCCTGTTATTTTCCTTACAAGCACGTCTGGATCCTTTCAGAATCGATCTACAACGGGTCTCTAGCGAGTCGTAATGAGTCCCGGTTGGAGAATGCCTGCGAAGTCAGTCGCTAACTGTGTTGGGATCATCGTTATTCTCGAGGCTCCCGAGTGTCCTGACGGTTCCTCCAGAATTTCTTGGTGGCGGACCACTCAGGACAATGGACCAACGTTTGTCTCCGGATCCTTCCGGGTCCTCCCTTTTTTTTTTCACTTATTCCCCCCGTCATTTGCCTCCCCCTTTCCCTCTCTAACCCTTCGTTCTTCGTTGGCCTCGCCACGAAAACCTCATTCTCCTCGCGACGCCGCTGGAACGACGCTCTGTGCATGTTTCCTCAAGGAATTTTCGAGGTGGATTCTTCGCGCCCGTGTCCCATCGATCGTCTCCAAACTTTTTTCCCTCCCTTCGACCCCGTTTCCGCGCGGCATCTCGGGGCTTTCCACCGGGGAACTTTACAGACGGATTTTTCACGCTTATACCTTATCGATCGCCGTGGAAATTCCTTGGCGCTTCTGCCCCTTTAATCGAACCGTTTCTTCTAATTTTTGGTGCATCCAAGTGGCTTGGTAAAGTATCTTGTGTTTTATAAGTTGTAGGCTTTTTGCGATCAGAGCCGTGCTGTTCCAATGTTTCCTTGGACTTTGGAGATTAGTTTTTTTTCAGGGAAAAGGAATACTGTATGTTTGGTATTGGGTATTCAAAATCTCTAAAATATCGCACTATTTATGTACATACGAAAGAATTACAAGTTTTTCTCTTTGGACTAAATTATAGAGATTCTGTGAATACAATAAGTTGGAAATTTCTTTATGTGTGCAGAAAATATTAGTTGATGAAAGTATGCAAAATTATTGAGGGAATAGAGTGTGTAATTATTTCAGGCGATCGTTTCACAAGATCGTTCAATTTTTATAGTCGAACTAATTGCAATTCAATTAGCAATGAAATGTACTTCAATTAAAAGCAACGAAAATTATGTTGTTTTTCGCGATTCTAGACAAACATTTATTCCTTGATATTGTAAAACCTTCTACTGTAATTAAAACCTTATACAGGCAGTTAGCTCTGGATTTTGCAAATATTTCCCATGCAAATTAATGATTGATTTGCTTAAGCAACTGGTACACAAACTCAAAATTAATTGCAGGATTAAATGAGAAAATACCTACTGCCCATATTTAGGAATCGAAGGCAATTTTTCTAAAATTCATGGAACTGATTATTTATCGATATTATTGAATACATCTTAGGAAGTGTTGGTCATTGGTAATTGTATATTCTTTCCATTGTTTAAGATTCAGAATTGCCCGTTTCTGTACGTATTACATTTCAACTACAATTCTTTTTCCCTTCGCTTTATTTTCTGCCACGGTTGGTTTTATTCCGCTTTGCCCCGTCCTCAAGATCTACAAGTACTCACAGATATTGGATTTTCATTTTCTTCTCGTCTTTGCTGTTCTCTTTTTATTATGCTTACCTCGTTACCTCTTATATCCTCTTCCCCTCAATTATAGTCTCTCCTTGATACTGTAACCCCTTGGATCTGCCTTGCAGTTTACCTTTTTACCTCGCACTTTACCAACTACGTGTTAAATCGATTCGTGTCTGTGTATTACGTTATTAAACATACCAGCCTGAAGAATATTACGAGGGGAAGATCACGAGTTCTTATAGGGAGTAATAAAGAAATTAATCTGCGATGAATGTTTTAAATTTGAATTTTTCGTTCATCTTTTTTGTATTTAACTATTTCCTATAGGTATATTTATTTTTCGAAAGACAATTACTTCATATAGTAATTCTATAATAATTCATATAGTATCTAAGTTCAATTGTTGTAGAATTGTCACTAATTTTATGCGAAAATGTATTGAATTTCGCGGATATACACGACAAATTACATTTCGATATATTTGATCGAAACCATGTGATTATATATTTCCATGAAATTCACACGCAAATGCAATAAACAAAGTAAGGCTTACGCTTGATACCAGTATCGTGCCGATCTCGCAGATTTCTCTTTGTTCCACGCTGAAATCGTGTACAATGGGGAATTGCACCGCAGTAAAGCGCAGGGAACAAACAAAAATGAATAATCGAAAATCCGCGCTGAAATTTTATTCCCGGAAAGCTTGGTAGTTTTATGAGTAGAAAGGACTCTTTGTAAAAAGGACAATGGTAAACGATTTTTCGTTGAAGCAAAGCTCGTTTATCTCAAAGAGCTGCGTGCACTGTCATAAATTTTCGAAATAAAATGGAAAAATGTGTGATCCAAGTATTCACAGTAGCGTATCGAAGTTTATTAACACGACTGGAATATATTAAATAATATCACGTTCTGCAAAATTTAGCACTACCAGTTCGAATAAACAAAGCTGTCGAAGGTTAAGCAATTTTGCTGTAGGTACTTATAGATGTCCTCGTTCCCAAATATTAATTGAAAATGAGTATCTGCTCTTTGTATTGCAACCTTTGAATATTCCACATGTTAACTCATATGTCATGCAATATTGGTATTGGGAAAATATATTCAGTGCTCAATATCCTGAGCAAGACATATCGAACATCTATTTTAACATCCATGTAGCTAAGAAAATGGTGTACTACGTACATTTACTAATAATGCAATAAATATATCCATTGTTATAGACACTCGTCTTTAATTAAATACAAGCTGTTTCACCTTCAGCAGTTCTGTTCTCTCAAACTGGTAGCGTTAATTTTAATAAAACGTTGTTATTTAGTATATTACCATATAGTGACATTAACACTTCGTTGCATTCTGTTGCAAATATGCAACATATTTTTTCTTTCGAATTTTTTTGTTGTAACTAGCATGTAGTGTGATGTAACTACCTTATTACGAAGGATACATATCCTAGCTTCTAAACATTTACATAGATCGCGCTGAACGTTGTAATTCCGGTGTTTTTAAGTAATCATAATCGTAACGGCGGAAAAAGTGGAAAAATCATTTAAAAGGGATGACTGACAAAAAACAGTCTTCGCGTTTTTTTTCATTCAAAAGCTATTTAAATTTTTTATTAAAATACGTACATAAAGGTGCGTATTAATGTTATATGTGCTTAAAATATATTTATTTCTAAAATAAAAAATAAAAAATTGCTTTAAATTACAATATATCACCTTCTTTTTTAAAAATAATTTCTTAAAATACAAAAGTGTTATTATTTTTCTTTTATTATTATCACCTGTACAGTTCTAAAAACGTATTTTTTTTTAAAATCGAAGGAGTTATGCAATGAAGGTTTAAGAATGATTATTAAGTTGCAATGTCGATACTTGTTATTTCACCTTTTTCTGTTGTTTTCTTTACTATTAGTGCACTTATGACGTTGCATATCATTACAATGTATCAAAGGATTATTACCCGTAATAAATAAATAAATAAAAAATATTAATGAATTTTGTGTAGTATGAATCCTATTGCTCAAACGCAGAGGAACCGGTGATAACTCAACCACGTACCTACACATATCGATTTTTCGTATGCACCTGAAAAACCACCGAATCGAATGGGAAACGTCAGACTCGAGAAGAAAGTCCTGGAAGAAATTCCTGCGAGGAAGCAGGTCGAACACACTTTCCCCCCTTTTTCTCATCGTCTTTTCGAACCAGGGACACGATTGTTGACCGATCCGTCGAAGCGGATAAAGATAAGGAGGAAACGATTCAGCGCGGATTCCGTGTTGCGGGTGTTCCACAGTGCGAATCGATTCGACTTGTTTTTCTCACCCGACGCGTCCCACCTGACTGTTATATACGTCATAAATTACAAGCTGCCTGTTATCAGGATCTTCGACTGATATCGCGAGCAAGTCGCAGGTTGCACGATTTTCTCGGTCACTGGAAGGAAAGAAGTTCCTGCGACTTCTCGCGGAAAAGCAGATCGAATTCGATGGATAACGGAAAGAAGTTAGTGTATGGTTTTGTTAAGTTTGATTTGGGAACAGCTGTGAAGGACAAATTGTCTCGGTATTTGTTAAATGCTATGGAGATGGGTTTTGACACTCAATTCACCTGGGACTTCTGTGGGAAAGTAGGCTAGTCGAGCAGGAAAAGAAATTATTATAGGGGGACGGGGGGGGTGTGCTAGTTGATAAGTTTTTCAGTTTCCAATTTCTTCATTTTTGTTTGAATTAATTACTCAATAACAAATATGCTAAAATATACTTTGGTCCTTCTTCTTTAATATATAGTAAGTGAAAACTTGAGAAAATACAAAGTGAACGAAAAAATGTTATTTGGATTAAAGCAAAATGTAGTAATTTATCCAACTGCGGAGCAAGTTGGTACATCTCTAAAATATCCGTTTAATGAATAACCAGTAAATCTGAGAAATCAAATTTTAATCTAGATAATTTCCAAACAATATAAACTAAAAATTAATAAAGATGTAGCCTAAATACTAAACAAATTTTTTAACTAACACAGATGGAACATTTTTATTTGAATTAAACCGAGAATTAAAAATTGGCGATGTTTTGAATAGCCTAATATTACATCAAGAGCCTCATTTTTGTATTAATGTATCTCTATAAAATCATTTTGTCAATGTTGTACAAATTCAGACTTTGCCTTACAATTAGTAACAATGAGTATTTTTTTATTGCAATACAAGCATATAGAGTACATAAATAAAGTAACAAAATGTAATTACCTTACCTTCAAAAGACCCAATGTAAAGTCAAACTAATTGAGGTAATACATGTTTCTATAGCCCCTCCAGACATATTGAAAAGTGAACACGAATATTTACCCGTTCTCTATGAAAACGAAACCAATTAAAAAACAACTGCTAATGTAACGTATGCTCTATCATAGTAAAGAATTGAAAAATAAACTACACATACCTCACTCAAATGGAGCTGCACACACAGTTTCGTGATAAATCGTCTGTATCAACCTACCCCTGTATCAATACTATCAACTAGCCCTGGTCTCCCCTACAGTACGACAATCTTAGCGCAATGATTCAGAATTTTCCATGTTTTCTCACTTGAAATATTTTTAAAATTCATATTCCTATGTAACCTGCAACTGAATTAGTTAAGGAGAAATATCTTGAAAATCGATAGGAATTTATATTGGCTACAAAAGTCATATCCCATTTCTTTTTTCTTCGCTTTCCTTCTGTCGCGTCATTTTCTTAAGCCCAGCTACATTATCCATATTGATAGCAATTACTTTGAGTGAGTTTTTATGCTCTCAAGACGCTCGTATCGATTCCTCCCGAGGCCTGTAGCTAGCAATTACCTTCGAAGCTTTCATAAGCAACAATAGAAGATTCCCTCTTCGAGAGAAATTGCTCGAGTCCTTCATTTCTCAAGTCACAGATAATATTAATGCTTCCACCTACATTCCCTCAACTTACCATTACATTTAATACGAAAATCATGGAAAAAAACAATTACCTATATTCTATCTTATCACGAAAGTTTAGAAAATCGAAGAGTTACACGGCTGGGCGTTCGTCCAAACGGCGTATAAACAATTCTAAAACGTGCCCCGTGGATTTAATTAATTTCCATGGTTGCCGTAGCATACAAGCAATAAATGTAAACTCGATTCTCCGCGCAGTATGCAGGACATTCGCCGTGGACACATTTATCTATCTGAAATTCAATATTGATTCAGCAGAACGAACTACAGATGCTTCGTATCCTGTTTTCCATATAGATTTCTTTTTCGACGGACGTTGCCGCAACGCAAGAAATGTTGAAGTCTCTGGTACCAACGATAAGCTCGGAGCCATCACAGAAACTAAACATTGTAACTTGTTTCAAAAGGAATAGGTACGTCGACCTTATTCAAATGACTCATGGGTTCTCGTTTCTTAAATATTATCGATACAGAAAATTCTGTACACGGTGCTGCAAAGGGTTGTAACCAAAATGGCGTAACACGCATTATTCCTTGGAATGAAAAGTGTGTCCACACTTATTTCGATCACGTACATTTGAAGCCCCAGCCTGCATCGCGAGAATCGTTCTCGTGAAAACGCGAAGCGCGCGCCTGGGTTTATTGCTCTCATCGCTGTTTATAGTTGTCTAACGCTGTATAAACTTCTCGTAAAACGTATGAGGATCCCTTTCTTTTTTTTTTATCGTCGCATAAACTGCAAATCCTCGGGATGCATACGTTGCACGCTGAGTGGAGACTCCGGGCGATTTGTTGTGCGCTATTTAATTCTATCGTACTGTCCTCGCAGTTCGCGGAGAACTGCCGCCCTGGAACAGTTATTCCAGGAATAAAAGAACGCTTAATGGAGCGGGGACCGCCTTCGGTTTGATCAGAACGCCTCTAACGCCAGCATTGCCTGCGAGGGGGATCATTCTGCATTAAACTCGCGGAATTATCGACTGATCTGAAGAGGTACTTTCGTTTTATCGCGTCCATTCTCGCGTGGACTAGATTGATTCGTCTCTGAGATTGGCTGACATTAACTGGAGGTGATGAAGTTATAGTGGAATCATTGGTTCCGAGGTTTATGTAACTGTGAACGTCGCGAACGTGATGATTTGAATATTTTATTAGATACTTGAGGGTTTCATTTTTACGTTGTCTTATATAATATAATGTAGGGTAAATCAACCGGTAATTGACCGCATACCAGTGAATAACCATTAGGCAAAGAAATGTCAAATATAAATTTAAAAATATTATATGTTTATAAATGGAGTGTAGTTGCACTTTTAATATCCCATATTTTTAGTTACGCGTATTAAACAATTAGTAATAAGTACAATTCTTATTAAAATAATACGGTTATTTAGTGGGCTTCTACACGTTTTGCATTTTATAATCGTTCTTTTTTTTTAAATTACGATAAGAATAAGTAATTATTTTTATAGAAATTTCAAGAATAATAAATTTAAATGTAATTTCAACAGTTGTTTTGTTGTTATACACAAATATATTCAAGTATTAATCTCAAAGGTCCATGAATTCAACAATTCGGTCATTCATTGGTTGGTTTACCGTATTGATCCTTTTAGCGCAAACCCAATTGGTTAAATATATATCTCAGAAAGAAAAAGAACTTACAGGGAAGATCCTCAAGCCGGAAATTCAAAAAATTATGAAACTTTGGGGATATGTAGAGGTTATAGTCGCATTGGAAAATAAGTTGACACTCTTTAAAATCACACAACTTTTTTAAAATTGGTCCAAACGATTTGAGTTTTAGTTATGCTAGCGGAATTACTTTTCTAGGTGGCGTGTTTCATCGGTTTGAGAAAAATGCACTTGGTCGGAATAGCAAAAAAAATAGTAAAGGTCGTTTTTTAAACTTTTTTTGTGAGCCTGTAATGAAAATTCAACAAACCCGTTTGTAGATTGAAGTACGTTATATACGTGCTGAAAATTTCATTTAAATCGGTTAACGTTGCTCTGAGTTTCATACGTTTAAAGATCGCAGAATAAGGTCGAAAATCGCTGATTCCGGGAAGACCGCTAGCATCTAAAAAAAAAACTCAAGTCGTTTGGCCCAATTTTAAAAAATTGATGCGATTTTAAAGAGTGTCAACTAACTTTCCGATGCGACTGTATACACTAGCGGACAAAAATGTTACCACTTTTTCGATTTGTTCTATTTTTGTTATTTTTTAGTGTTGCGACTCCCGTCTAGCGGCGCGTAGTATAAACTCCAGAATACGAATGTAATAGGAAAGGGAGACAAAGTGAAGTTCGCACAAGCCCGAGGGGTTTGAAAATAGTTAGAGATCTTCTAATCAGAGGATTTCAGGATTATAAACTAATCGATACCCACTTGGCAACGGGTGTTTGAATAAATGAACTTCTCCTTCCTTCCTTCTCCTAGGTGTGTAATTCCAGCGCCATGTAGTTAAACGCTTGTTGTTGCGAAAATCGACGAATAGGAATTTAGCTAGTTAATTAAGAAATTTGCGATTGGCCCTTAGAATCCCAGACATTTTGTAATTAGCAAAAGGTGTAAAAAAACCGAGGGACCTTTGGAAGCGTCACTCAAGCTAGGAGAGCCTACCTGATTAGTCGCATAATTAAAAAGTCCTTCTGAATTGATATTGTGTTCGAATCGTTTATTTCATTCATTAAAGTTACAAGTTTACTGTGTTCAAATTGTTTTATTCTGTTCATATTATTATTTTCATTATATTTATCACTCAAATAATCCGCGTCAAAGGAGCAGAGTGCCTTAGCACTCCACGGGCATCGTCCCGCGCCTGAATTCCCTGGAGAAGACCTCTTTCCCTAGACGGCCACGCAACATTAGCATACATTTGGAACTGTGCTATGTTTGATATGCATATTCTGATGGAGAATTTAAAGCTGTATAAAACCCAGTTAAAGTTGAATTTATTTAACTGACAAACGAAAGTGTTATATGACAAGTTACCACGTTTAGTAACTTTTTAGGTTGTCCTAAAAGCAAAAGGTGCCCCCACAAAATATTAGATTTTTTTATTAATGTTCAAAAGTACTAACTTTTTATTAGCTTTAAAAGTGTGTCGTCTTGTTTAGGGTTATATTAGGGACATACTGCAGTTTTTAGTTGATATTGAAAAGTAATAGAAGTAGGGTGGTTCGAAAAAGTGATAACTTTTTTGTCCGCTACTGTAGGTATGTATTACGCAATTCTTTTTGCTGACCAAATTCACTCTAGTCCTAATTAAAAGAAGTAACTTTTGTCTGAAAACTTTTTCCCAACTCGTACTGTTCGCGATTTATATCACAAAATCGAGAAATATCCGGGTTTTCAGAGGTCAATTAGAGTGAATTTGGGCACCAAAGAAAAATTACCTAATACATATCGATATTCTAGAACCAACATAATTAATCTCCAACTGCATTCCATCAGAAAACCTACAAATTTTCACACATAGAAACAATCCCAGTATTTCAGGCTTCCTTTAAAAAGAGCCATCCTTTCATCCCACCCATTTAAAAAACACGATACACAGTTTATCGTAGTGACAAGAGTAGGTACAGGTGTTAAAAATTGAAACGATGCAGAGATTAGCATGGCTCGCGGGCGAGGGTCGTATACAATACGCGAAGTTCCTCATGCCTTATCGTAATCACCATAAAACCATGGGACATCCAGGCTGCTGCTTCGTATCCATGCATCGTCGACGGGGCAGGGTTGAATTAAGCGTGGTCGCGTCATTAAATCACACCTTTCCTCCTCTCTTTTTAATGCAGACCATGCCACCGCTATAATTCCCAGACACCGTTGTAATTCTTTTTTCTCCGCCTCCCCCCCCCCCCCGGTCCTCCCCCCGCATTTCACATTGACGCCCCCTCCTTGTCCGATGCAACGGCGAATGCATTTTCTCGGTCAGGGGCAGTTAATAGCCTGGCTGCAGCCACCGAACTGCATAGATGGCAGCCCCGTGGATTTACGAGGCGACAGCTTTTACTGCCGCGTTTCGGGACTCGCAGTTTTACGCGTAACATCCGGACGATTTCACGCGTGGAAATCATCCCTCTATTTTGAATTGACAACCCTTCGATCGACGTCAAACGGAGCGACATCTCGCCGGCTGAAAGCTTGGCAAATGTAATTGCTACTTTCTAATGGCGGGTGGATACGGTTTCTCGGCCCTCTGATTGATCCGGTTCCCCACGGATTTATTATTTTAATTCGATGACAGCGTGGCTAATAACAGATTTACTCTAATTTCTACGAACGTGGTAGTTCGAAATGCATAAATAAAGATGTCCATTAACGTCACTTGTCACTTATCGCTAGCTGAAAGCTTGGGAAATGTAATTCCTACATTTTAATGCCGAGTGGAGACGGTTTTTGGCATTTTCATCGATCCACCTCCACTGTGATTTCTGCTTTCTTCTTTCGTTCAAAACTTTGTTCAAGATTTATGTAGGGGTTCATTTTGTTCTGGGAATATTTGAAGAATTTGCGGAGGTAATCCTCTTTTTTGCGGTAAAAACATAGCAAAACTTGGTATTCTTTTTGAGAAACTAACGATTCGATTCATCTGAAATTTGGACCATGTTTTTATGCGTCTTTAAAGAAATTGCAGTTTTTTTTTATTAATTTTTAATATTTAATATAGGAGTTATGCATGATCGCTGCGCAAAATTCTTCGCCCAAAATTTCCAGAAAATAGGATTCCCCCTTAATAATTCTGTTTTTGATTTTTTTATTGAATTGCGGCTTGAAGATTTTAGAAATTGAACATGAAGGAATGTAATACAACTTGTTAGTCGATGTTTGCAGAAATTCGACGATATAAATATATGTTTTCATGCATAAAATAATTCGACAGATGTGTGTCCATGGTATAATTGAAGAGGTATATTTAACAGCCATTTTTTTTTCTGTTATAGCCAACCATTTTCGGCACTGTGGCCTCGGACCTGACCCCGAAGGATGGCAACAGTCGAAGGGTGAGTGCTGAACAATTATCCCATTCCATGACGATGATAATTAATTTTTTAACTTTAATTAACGAGTTTACAGTTTACAGTAGTTTACAGTTCATCTAAATATTAAAAGGGGCAAATTTCCACAGTCTTCCTCGAGATTAAAACTTACGCAAAGAGTGAAGTAAGTCTGTATTTTATAATAGATTATTTAATTATGAAATACCACAGACAGACTTGAAGTTAATTAATTATAATGCTACTGAGATAATAGACAGCTTGACTTCAACATTGTACACGAAAGAGAGCAGAAATTGGTATGAATATTTCATGACTATAAAGACCAACATGACATCCACTGCTCCAAATGGAGTATCCAGGTTCTGGTTTATTCAAAACTCCCATTTATAATTCATCAATTGATGCGAAATCCAGAGATTTCACTTTCCACTGCTGTAAATTCGACGAATTTAGAGAAACGATTAAACTACTCCACAAAATGCAGTCATTAAAAAAGCATACACCTCAACACTTTCAAATGGACCTCAAACAGTGCTTATTAAAACAGTCACTATTCCAGAAGAATATTCTGCTGTGTTTTTCAAGGGCTAGCCCAGCGCGTCTAGATTAACAAAAGACAAGATACGACCCTATAATTTCGCGGAAGGTACGGCAGAAAAGTCCACGATACAAGGGGGCCCTGGTCTCCTTCGTGGAACGCGTCTCACGAGACTCTTTCTCGGCTCTTAATGGGTAAAAATTGCTGCTAAGTCGGTGTTCTTCTCTCCACCCTTAAACGCTCGAAGATAGAGCGTTCAGGCGGTCTAATTAAAAGTAACTGCCCTACCAAGCGAGTCATTCAGCCCCGAAACCCCTTTCCGCGCGGGGACCTTAACGCGCAAAGTCGCGAACAACCGCGGCCGCTTTACGCCTTGCATAAATTTTTCGTAATTGCGGAATATTGCGGCTATCCTCGGAGCGGAGTATTTAAAAAGTCCCCACTGTCGTGAAGTTTTGATCGTCGAGATACACGGCCCTTCTCCCTTCGAATTTAACCAGGGGTAGAGTCCATTTGAAAATCCACTATTAAATAACAAGTCGAAATAATATTTAGACATTTCATGTGTTATATTGAAAGTCGAAGTCGAGAAAAATATTGACTTATTGGAAGGAAATACTGAAATCATGCATAGAAGGATATCCAATATTTTTCAGTTTCTTTCATCGTTGTAAACGTTGACGGTATTTTCCAGAGTCTTTCAGTTTATCATCCCCGGGCAAATATTTTCACCCGACGATATTTAATCGACTGCTTTTTAATCCTCTAGAAGCTTTGGTTTGTTGGTGTGGAGGTTGGTATTCATCTAAAATATACGTCGATTCATCCAACTTGCGCTGGCTCGGAGGCCCGAAATTATTTGAATCCATTCGCCAACAAAGAAATTGCTGCAACGAGAGTTCCATTATAACACTGAAGCACTGTATTAAACAGAATAAAATGTCTGCATATGAAGCCTTGGTTCGACAAGAAAATTAGTCGTAAAAACCCCTCGAATACTCGTATACTCGACTAACAAAGAGACAATTCCAACCTGGAATCCAATTTTCTCCAGAACAACTGCTTCACTCCCACGTCAACTCAAAGAAGAATGGCCCTGAATCTACCAAAACTACTCGCTGGTGTGGTATCTCGAGCCACCCCCAGGAATCGTTCAACGTGCTAATAAGAGAATAGCTTCCCCCTTCGTTCAAACTCGACTTTCACGCCACCCCCGCCGGTATCCTTAAATAAGTGAGCAGGGGTGAGAATTTCTCTTAAGCGTCCCCCATCCTTCTGCGATAAAGGTTCAGCCAGGTCGGCTAAATCCATGAATCTTAGATGGCGGCTGGGGGAACGAGCGGTGGTTCTCGAAATGTGTCACAATTCCCGTGCACCGACACGCTACCGTTCGATTCGATTCCGTTGGATATTTAATTCCCGACCTCCCCTCGATAAACGTCGCGGCCCTTCCTGTATCGCGACACGTTCGTCCCGGCGATATCGCGGCGGATCGAGCTTTTTTCCGGGTTGGATAGACGGGCTGCGGAGCGGCCGGAGAGGGGGCTCGGCCGATCGAACGACTCCTGAAAGGGATGAAACGTAAATACGCGTGACGCGATCGGCCACGCGATCGGTGTTAGCGTTTCGGAATGAGCGGTGGATCGTTTTGAATTTACATGTTCACACAGCGTGATTACGTACGCGGCGGGGTAACACGCCGCGTAGCAGATTTTGCCGCGATGTGTTTACCAGAATGGAAGAGCAAGCATCGTGCCGCTTGTACAGTCATTCCCGTGCTACGGGATTAATACCGCGGGGCTGGTCGAGTAATTTTCGTTGGATTTGCCGATCGTATCCGCGATTGAATAGAGAGGCCCTGGTCGAACGAGAAAACAGCCTGGCAGCTCTGTGCGGGCCACTTGCGCTACGAGCTTCCGTTCTAACTCGGTGCCTGGCTAGGTCTGCGACTGTTCTCAATGAATGTCAGCGTGGAGACTTTGTTCGTGGCTGGCATTTGGAGAGGTGTTTCGATGTTATTTGGCATTGGATTCTGGTTAATAACATTGCAAGCCTTATGCATGTAAGTTATTTGGGGGGACTTGGTGGAATGTATTGAATAATTGGAATCGGGATAATGGAACAGGACGGTAAAGTCAACAGAGATCTTTGGCTGATGACTAATGGTCTGTGGTGAACCTAGTAAATGGTGATTTAAGCGATAGTCTGGGTTACCTCACTGTCGGTATGCATGGAGTTACGTAGATAATCACAAGATGAAACAGAATTCTGATAAAGTTCAAGAGACATTGGAACGATTTTCCAGAAATAGATGGTTCGCCCTGAAAATTTACAAGCAACATCCTCAAGTTTCTTCGGCAGCTCGATGCGAAAATCAACAACTGCTGGGACTCCTCGACTGCCCGGGGACACCGGTATAGAGTCGAGGATGGTTTGGAGGAATAAGAATAAGTTGCAAAGGAAGCATGTAGAGCGAGTAAGAAATTTGGTGAATGATTTCCACGTTATATTTGTCGGGGGTAAATATTGCTGGCGGCACGGAACGGGGACGGAGCCCGTTTCGTTATGAATATAAATGTCGTTCCGCCTCGGCGTTGTGCTTCCGTCTAATAAATAGCGAGCAGGGCGGCAGCTTAAGCGCCATTGTGTCGTCGATAATAGCTGAAATTCGTTCCGTGTCCTGCAGATAGCAGAAAATCTATCGATTACGGGAGGGGGAAATTGTCTTTTACTCGACATCTTTCTCGGGGATTTATCAATTTCGTTTACCGATGATGTCCATTTTCTCGGTGACAGGCAGCTCCATTCGAAAGTCATCGTTGCTTAACACGCCGCGTGAAAACGTTTCAGCGAACGCCTTTTGATGTGAAAAGATTAGGTATCAGTGATAGAGCTCGGCGCATGGCGCGGCTACAGTTGTCAACACAGTTCTGAATGGAAATTCTGTGAAATTTAAAATATTTTTAGGTGGAATCCTTTTGTAAGAGGTGGATGATAAGGGGATGGTAGAAAATTCTTTTATTCAAAGTCCAGGGGTATTTAAGTTAATCTTAGCCTTGATATCACTGTGTCTTTTTGCTTGCTGCAGTTCTTCCTTTGCTTTCTTCGCGCCACACTTTTTGTGTTCTTTTCAGTACGGTGCCCTCGCATATTTTTTGAGAGAGAATCTATGTAATCTCACACGAAAAGAAAGTACTTGAAACAGATTTACCTTTGAAATGTAATCACGTGTACTCAGAGCCTGGGAAATATTTTATAATTACGATTGTTGTGAACGTTTAAACATTTCTAATATATTATTATCGAATTGCTTCTTCTCTACCTCACACAGACATGAAACGAGAGTAGCCTATAATGGCAAAGCACTGATTCAATTTCAAGCAAACAATATCCATCCATCCGTCAGCGAATTAATCACCCTTGCGAAATTAATCGTCTCTGGCTACAATTTTGAAATTTTCCCTCGTAAAACTTGTATACTTTAACGAACCCACAGGGAGGCGTCGAAGACTGCTCCGTTATTCAGTGTTAATTAATCTACATCAAGAAGTGATAAAACGAGAAATTAATCGTCGATGTTTGAACGGTGGCTGCAGTGTGACCGATTAATTTCGTGGTGTCGAGATCGTAAAACGATGCAGCAGCCATTTGATGAGCAACTTTGCGCATCGATGGGCACGTAATTTCGACGGTTTACTTTCTTGCAAAGCAAATGTGGCCACAATGATTTATGAATTAACCGTTGCAGCAATGCAACATTCATTAATAGACGCGAATAATTATATTACAGTAGTAGACTCATGGCCAATCGAATTCAAGAATCGCAAATCAGGTATTTGGAACGTGACTACAAAGATTTTCCGCTTTGGAAGTTTTCCAATCTTTTCTGATTTCCCAATGCAATTAGATTTGCAAAATCTAATTCTTCTCTTACTACCTACATTATAACTGAAAATTAAAATTCGCGATATTCCCTTAAAAGGAATAGTATTTATACTATATCGTAAATCATTTCGCTACTATTCTCTATAAGAGTGGGAATAAAATGTTTCACGTTAGAAAGCTGAAAGAATCGAAGAGGTTCTCGGCGAATTGACTTGATCAAAACGTTGAAGAGAAATGATCGTCAGTTTTACTACCCTCGACCACTCGTCGTCTTAAAAATCCCCAGGGAGCACGTTTCAGAAGCTCTTTCCTCTTTTAAGACCTATAAATTGATTAAATAAAACGGCTCGATCGACATCGTCTCGATGTATAACCCCGGATAAAAGCACCAAGATAGAAATGTACAAAAGGCCACCAGAGAGGGTGGAAAGCGCAGGTTACCTGGCAATTTCTACGAGTTTCGTGGAACAGAGTGGGGAAGGACGTGATTGTCTTTCGAGTGCCGTCGTTTTTATTGCAGTACGTGCAGAAAATTAACGTTATTGCGTCTGTCTAATGACAGGGCGCGATACCGGCAAGGAAAATTGCGCGAAATATGTGGACGATTTCCATGGACGATTCGTCGTGACGTTCATACTGATGCTCGTCACGGCGGCAATAGAAGTTAACTGCTCTTTTTATGATTCATTAGAAGATGGATACATCTCGGTAGGTATAATGAAACTCTTGAAATTGCATTGCCATCCAATATTTGTTGCTTTTAAGCCGTGAAAAATTACTAGATTTGGGAGGCAATAGATGAAACGTGTCTTCTGTTTCTTTATTGATTATTCTGCTTTTCTTACTGAAATTAACAAACAGGCATTTTTAAAACAAAATTATTGGTTAGGTTTAAACGTAAAATGATTTACGCTCAAATTCAGTGTCGTTGGAATTATTGCCCATAACTTTAGAGAAATTTATATAAAAGTAGAGACAATATAGATGAATGAATGAAAATAGTTTAAAACAGTTGTAGAGATATAGGTGGGACGAGGTGTAGAAGTAGCGTGCAGTAGAATGCTACGGGAATAGTCAACCACATGCTTCACTGCAGTTTCTCTTATTGTTAGATATTGATACTCTTCTAATAATACTATACTTGTATAATACTTTAATTGCATTGCTTCGTACAAATTTGAGCTGTTTCTGAATGATAACAACGATATTTAAAGAGAAACCTTGTCGGAACTCTCAAATTTGTTGCACGCAGTAGTGTAATCCGTTATAAGTCAGACGGCGAGTATCTTGGCGTATCATGAACGCATACCACAATCTTCTGTAGTCCCATCACAAATACAGTTCTATTTTGAGATAGTTGAGTTTAAATTACAATACCTTTAAAACTTTTTTCTCCTATTTTTTATGCTTTCATTGGATAGTGTTGTATAAATCTAAATATACGCTACTGTCAAAAAGTACATGATATGTACTTTTGTTTTCCACATTTCTACAGTAAAATGGTGGTTGAAAATTCAGATAAAATGGAATATTGATAAAATACATACATACAAAAGTAAAATCGATACTCTAATTCCATTATGATACACGCCTTCGCATTAGCCTCACTACTTCAACCACCGTACATGCTACAAAGGAAAAAAAATCGCATTTCTATTGTGCTACCAACCGCGCACCATCGAAAGCATAACACGTTACCAATTCCATCGAGGCAACATCAATTGTACGAGAAACAAAGGAGAAATCAATAACTACACAAAATCTATGAATAGGGAAACGAACAGGATACTATGTCGAGACGGATTCTGTTTCAATTGGCGATCGACTCACAATTCCGCCGAAAATTCTCCACCTATAAAAACACACTCGGGGCTGAAAGCTCGTGCACAGCCTCGAGATCATCCCCAGAAACCGTCATCGACGGGAACGCCCGTCAATCCAATTCACCGCGGGCCCTTACGATCGGAAAAACTCGATCCCGTCCTCATTCACGATCCATGAGCAGATCAGCGAGGGCCAATAGGGCGGCCTGAATCCTTAATAACGACTCCTGCCGCTAATAACCGCAAAAGCACGAAATTCTCGTTCGGCCAGGTTGACCCAGAATCAGGAACAGGTTGGTAAACAGCAGGAATATGGGCAAACAGTATGAATCAGTTTTTGGCCGACTGTCGATGGGATCGATGCTTTGCACGATCCCTCTGCCCTCGTGTCTAGCCTCCCATATATCCGTACGCGTGCCTGTGTGTGCTCTGGAAAATTAGAGAGGGTGTGCCATTCATTTTAACGACGCAATCTGCAGATAATCTTGCTGGCACGTCGTTGGTCGGCGAGTGTCAGGCGCAGCGATGAGGACGATCATACCGTGTGTGATATTATTGATAGATTCGGCATGTTTGAAGTGATGTGACCCCGATGATGTTACTTTTTCTTTTGAATGATGTGAGAAGATATCAATGAAGACGTGGTATCATAGGTAGTGCGAAGTAATATCATTTTATATGCATAGTTCTTCGTGAGAAAGGCATACGAGGGGGAAGAGGAGGAATGTGTGTTGTAAGGAATGAGTTGCTTATTATAATTAGACGTCAATCCTATCAAATTGTCATGGGATTTAGTAATTAAATAATGCTACATGAAACCAATATCTAAACTCAAAGAAATATTTCGTGGGAACCATAGCAGCAAAAATTATACAGATTAATAACGAAAATGCTGAACTATGTAAAGCAGTAACAAAAAGGAAAATAGGCCACTCCGATCAATACACCAATTCATAATGAATTTACATTTACATACAGTACCTATATCTGTATACACCAGTCGAATGCTGTGTATAAAACGAAAGTGATACTATCGCAAAGGGTTAACATCAAACGTTGACGCTGATCAGTGAACGAGCCCTTTCAAAAGCCTCCCGCAAGTTTTGCGACCCACATTCGTCTCAACCAACCGTTCCACATTTAAATGGTTAATCGCGCGCGACTCGCGCACAATCCTGCTTGCCCATTTCGCATAGATCTGTGTGCAATGCAGGATGATGTTACCGTAGTGCGAAACGGGATTGGGATTGTGGCACAGCCAGCGCGTCAATCACATTTGATATCATCATTGCCAGCGGCCGCCTAGGCGGTGGCCAGCTCATAGATTACAATGTGCCACGCATATTGTAGCGTCGATGGAGTGCTGAGGAGAGCTAGGCGAATGAGGGCTGGGGGTGGTAGAGATGGATGGAGGACCTACCCCTTGGCTCGAGTTACTTGTAACGCGTGTAATACGATCTCTTCGCGTCCATTTCGCAGCTGGGCCCATTGATTACTTCGTGGGATGTGTTTCCCCTTTGATGCCTGCCGCTCCTCTGAGGGAGCTTTTAGATTTCGTCGCCTTTGGAAAAGGGATGCGTTGAGACTCCCCGAAATCCTGGAGTCCACGGGGCTTCTGAAGTAAGTTCATTCTGGGGCGAAAGTTGTAGACAAATCTCAGTTGTTACGAGTGGTGCAGTTTTTTTGCAACGCTTGCCATGCAGTTAGATTCTCCTGTAGGAAGTGAATATGTCTGAAGTGTTTGGATATATCTTTACCTACTCTACGTTATCTGTGGAGGGTGCCATTTCCAGGTCTCTTCAGTGTAATTATAAGTAAATGTTCGTAGATAATAAGATTGATTATTTACCACGTGGATTGTATTCTGACTACAGAATCAGAGAGTAAGTGGGTGGAAGGGACTCGATGGGAATAAAAGGTGGAATGAGATTGATGAAAACGCACATTGCTCTTGCAGTCCACTAGGTCAGCCATATGCAATATTCGTATTACAGTCCGTTTATATATTGCACCGTTGATTGCGATCGTTTAACGGATGGCCAGCTGGTCGTTCATCTTCATTCCTGTTCTCGGAAGGTTTGCTTTAAGGATTAATTGGAATTCGCCCTCCTAATTACCACCTCCACTCGAGTTCCTCCCAATTTTACTTTGATAAATTATAGGGACTGTATTAAATTTTCATCGACTCAGGGGGCTGTTACAATCGTAATTACTGCACAGACATTTCGCCACTCTTACGTGATTAAAATTGGGGGAAATTGAGTGGAAGCAAGGGGTTGATAATTTTATTCAATTGACTTGTGATATCAGATAATTCCATTTAAACGCGCCTTTAAATACCCTACGAGGCGTAAAACTACTTAAGTGTTTCCAATCAAGTATTTAAACGTTTAAAATTATTATTCGAGCTCTCGCAGTACTATGGAAGTAGTACCCATAGTAGTACTTTTCCCATCGAGGAAAAAGATGACAAGCTCTGTTATTCAGGTGCTTCTAACACCCTTGCAGCTATTCAAGAAAATTCCATCCACAAAAAGGACTCCTTATCTTCTTATCGGAAAGGTACATTATAACTCGTCCTTCACAAGCGCGTCGATTGAGACCCGAAGTCTCGCTATACATGAAGTTTAAAGCCACTTACAGTGGAATCACTACAGTGACGAGGTAAAACGTCTCCTCTCCTCGGAGCGATCGTTAAAAGTAATATTCATCGTGCACCGTCGTACCAGAATCTGAGTGTCATTCGAATAAACTTCGCTTCATCCGACTATTCGTCTGTCTGCTTTGAGAAACGGCCTTTCTCCCCATGACGCCAGTAATTACGAATAACCAGTCTGCTCGAAACAGCAGCGAGAACTCGATGGCATGGCCGAGTGATAAATCGAGTCACCGGTCGACGTCCCGAGGTGTTTGCTGTTCATGCGCGGCGTTTCTACGTTCGTCACCGGTTGTGCGTATGATTGTACTCTTCGTGCACCGTTTGCACGAAACGGTGAAGCCCGCGGACGGATATTTTTTCAAAAATGCTGCCTGCTCAGCGACGCAACGATCGATCGGTGCAGTTACGCGAAAATTCGCGCAGCGTGCCATACGTTGCTGCACTTTACTCGGGGGCCAAAATGTTCCAGTAAGATATTAACAAGTTTTTCCGACGGTCAAGAGCTTATTTTATTCAGCTTACCATGCAGAAAGTTGCTGTAGTAGTATTTGCTAGGTCCATGCTTGTGATAAGGTTGAGACTTCACGTAAGGAAGATATGTATTACATAGTATGTACTTCCCTTCTTCTTGAATACAGGGATTTGGAGCAGTGACAATACCCACAAGTCCCGTAACATGCTTCAAAAGATTCTCCTCAGGTTTTCCTCGCAGGATCAACTAATGCCCACCCCCTTCTCATAAATCAACAGAATATTCTACGTAGTCGTAGCTTATTTTCACACACCATCTCAACGAGTCCATACTTCACCACAGGGAATTAATCCTCCACATCCTCTTCCCATTTACTCCCTCAGTTCCCCCCTGTTGCCTTCAATGAAGTTTCAAACACGTCCAATCCAACTCTGACGCCATCGCCAGGCTCGTATCCCCTTCGACTCGCCATCTAGTTCGTCGACGAGCAGATTTGAAAAATCTCATCGAGTCGCCTGGTCCAGGTTAGTCTTCGTCCAGTTGAACGCGACCCCCCCCCCCCTCCCCCACCTAGTCGATGTAATTTCCTGAAACGACGCCGATCTGTTGGCTAAGAAGAAGCGGACGTACGATCTTATCAGCGGCAGAGTACAAAGCTATCTTCGTTCGAAGCAGCTCCTTCTGTCGTCTGCCGCTCGAGCCGCCCGCTCTTCAACCGGATTTCCGCGAGATTTGCATAATCTGTGCACGAAACGGGTGAAGCTGGAACAGGGAAGGGCTGAATGGTCGTAGGAACGTCGCACTCCGCCGGTATCGCTGTCGTTTCGCCGCCCGATTCTTTGTATCGTTGCAATTGCACTCGTACGGTTTACTTTAAGGGGGGGGGGGGCGGGCGGTGTTTGCTCGGTACGTGGAGCGCGTTCGCGCGGTGAAAAAAGTTTATCGGGGCCCCCCGATTGCGCGATCCTTTATTAACGGCGGGAACGTGGATCCAGTGGGGAACGAGGCACTCGATCGCCCGCGCGCACCAGACGTCCTGGTGATTTCTCTGGGCGGTTTTGCTGGTTCGAGATCGGGGGGAAGGAAACGTTGGAGCTTATTTGGAGTGGAACTAGGGTAGTTTGCATCGGAAGGGTCTTGTTTATTTTGTGGATCCGTAGTTTTTGCGTTGCAATGCGATGTTCTGGGTTTTATGAACCGTCCATGCTTGGTTGCACCGGAACGAGACGGTACCTGAGATGGAGCGTTAAAGTGATACCGATTTATGGGGTGTTTAAATTTGGTATGTGATCGGGGTTGGATTAGAATTCTTTATTTTAATTGGCTATTTATTTTTCCATGGAGACTTTGAGTGCTTGAACACGATTTGTTTTAACAGAATATTTAAAAGAGTTGTCGAGTAAAATTGCTTGAGCTGCTGAGAGAAAATGTGCAACGTTATTTTCCCAACTGTTTTATTTCTCAAGCAACAGCCTAGTTGAATGGTAAGGGGAAAAATAGGGAATGTCACAAAACAACTTTATCGAGAAAATAAAGTTTTAATTCTTTAGTCCACCTGTAAAGAAGCAAGGTTCAATGAATTTAATTTTCTTATATAATTTTCTTCTTAATTAATTTCTTGTTTTACCTTGACGACAGAAGCTTGAAGCTTGAAGCTTATGCTTAGGCAAAGAGGGTATTTGAACCTTATAACACAAAATATGCTATAAATTGCAAAATCGCGAGAAATGGACATTCCTCGTTTTTTCCCCTTACCCTTCAGTTGATAATTACACTGTAACCCATTGTGTCACTCCGTACATAATTTCCTCTCAAACATTTACCTTTATCCATATAAAATAATTCAAGATTGATCAGGAAATTGCTCCGAAGAGGAAAAATTCCACGAACCATATAGAAACGTTGCACGAAGTGCGATCGATGAGTAGCCTTTGGCGCGACAAAACATTTTGATAGAGGAGCTACTTCGCAAACAGAACTTCCAAACTGATTCCTGGATCCGCGTGTGCTCCAAGCCCGCCCGTTCAAAATAAATCTCTCGAATTCCTTGACGTAGTGGAGCACCACGCCGCGGTACCTTTCTATCTGTCCGACTGAAGTTTTTACAACCACGCTGGTTTTACGATCATGGTTGTTCTCGATCACCTGCTCGAACGTGCTGCTGGATCGAGCACGGATAGTCGAACGATCGTGTTCGACGATATCGGTGAATCAAGATCACTGTACGATCATAATAAAGCGAAAGGAGGGAACGTTAGAGTAATGACTCGATTACAAAGCCCGCGACTACCCTAGACTCTGGCTTGGATTTCTTCCGAAATTCCACCGAAGAACCCCTTGCAGACTTTATGCGGGAACGTGGTGGGTTTCTTTGAGACGTTAGTGTTATTTAAATGTATTATGAGAAATAGGTAAAGCAATTTCTACGCTACACTCGTGAAATTAAGTTCTTCACGTCAACCCACAATTTACCCTCGAGAATCTTATAAAATCTTCTCATTGAAAAAGTATGTATACGTTCAAAGCTCATCTGTTCCTCGCGTTTGAATGACGCGGATTACCCACGAACTCAGGCTCCTCGAATTCACCCACCTCCCCAGCGTTCAAATTTCGTCACCACCCCTACAGCACACTTAGTTGCAGGAACGTTGCAGAAACGTTGCTAGACATTGCAATGTTACCGTTTGGTTGCAGGTTGCATTGACATATTACTGCAACATTGTAGAAGTATTGCCGTGGAATATTGCAATGGACACGTTTGTGCAATGTTTCTGGAATATTACGCACACATTGCCGTGGAATATTGCGCACATACTGCGGTACAATAATCCAGGAATATTGCGCACACATTACCGTGGAATATTGCAATGGCCACGTTTGTGCAATGTTTCTGGAATATTGCGCACACATTGCCGTGGAATATTGCGCACATACTGCCGTACAATACTTCCGGAATATTGCGCACACATTGCCGTGGAATATTGCGCACATACTGTGGTACAATACTCCCGGAATATTGCGCACACATTGCCGTGGAATATGGACTTACATATTTTCACTCCTCACCTACGCGGAGCGTTCCTGAAATGCAAACACACGGAATACAGTCTTAAATGGCAATAGTAGAGACACTGGCAGTACTTGGGACATCTAATATTTCTTTTTCACAAATATCTTTTGTTGCTGTTTACAGTTCAACACTTTCCTTGAACGGTATAGTTATATAATTAAGTAATGTTATTAATTATTTATATCACATACTTTCCGTGTTCGCCTATGTTCCCCCGGAGGTTTCCTATGGTATTTAAGACTGTATTCCGTGTGTTTGCATTTCAGGAACGCTCCGCGTGAATCCGTATTATATACGAATATTGCCTGAACGGCACACGGTGCCGTTCCTGCAGCGTCCGCCAATAATACGGACTTCTAAATTTACACTCGACATCGCGGGACGTTTTTGTTATGTACAATAAATTAAATGGGAATAATAGGGACTCTGGCAGTAATTGGGACATTAATATGTGATATAAAAAATATGTGATATAAATAATTAATACAATTACTTAATTATCACGATAAGGTTTAAGCAAACTGTTAAACTATACGGCAATGAAAGATATTTGTAAAGTTGTCTGAGCTGTGCAATGTAAATCCACAAACACTAAAAACTAGAAAATGAAAAACATATAAAAAAAATTTGTTAAACAATTGTATTAAAAATGTAGTACAAACTAAAAAAAAATCGTTTCTTGTACTACGCTGGATATTTCATAACAAAATATTAATCAATTTAATATAGCATCAAGCGTCGAAATGAATTTGTTGTGAGATATCCAGCTCCACCATTACGGAGATATAATGGGGTTGTCAAAACGAGCCTTCATTTTTTAATAATTTGAGTTTAATGTTATGCACGGTAGGAGTTCAACTTCGAATTCGTAAGCAATCTTTTCAATGAACGGTTGTAGCTGCAGCGGTAAAGTGTTCGTCTACGGTGCTCGAGGTCATGGGTTCGAATCTTACTGAGGTAAAAGAATTTTCTATTTATTAAAGACACATGGACGTTATACTACTACGAGTCTGCACACATTCATGTCTACGTCGTTGTCCCTCGCAGCACGGAATAATTACTATAATACTACCGATATTTTTATTTTTGGCCTATTGTCCGGAACGTTGCGTGACCATTGCTGTAAAATCTCCGGAACGTTCCGTGACCATTTGAAATATCCCCGAAACGTTCCGTGACCATTGCTGAAAAATCCCCGAAACAACGTTGCAGAAATAACTCCCGCAATGTTGCATAGGGGCGGACATAGCAATGTACTTGTAACGTTTCGGGGACATTCCGTGCAATGTTTCAAATGTTGCAGCGCAACGTAACTGGGACATTCATGCAATAAAGTGTGCTGTAGGGGCAGCTACCAGAGTAATCGAGTTGCGCGCGACTCGTAGTCGAATTAACGGTAACGAAACCGCGGACATATCAGTAACAAAGGTTGTCAGCCGGTCGTTTCGCGGACTTGCTGGTTTCGTTTCGCGAATCGACGTTCCGCGGACGGAAGTTCCGGATTGGCCGTGGCCCTTACACGCCGCAGCAACCCTCTGCCAGCTGCACCCCCCGGCCGACTGTGCCAACCGTGGCGAGTGCACCGCTGGCGAAGGGCTGCTGCTGCTCGTCCAGGCAATTTGTCACGTCCGCCGACGGCCAGCTACCCCGTTCGTTTGATGCCCTTTAGATTAATTACCTTTACCTCCGATGCGCACATGGCCGTGGTGTCAGGCTCGCTACTCTCGCGCTTCATCATCGGCCGTGCAGTTGCAGAAAAGCCAGCGCTGCTGGGACTCGTTGGGTCGTTACCTTGTGCGACAGTCTTTTAGGCACTCCTCTCCCATTGCATGGTAATACTGTCGCTGGGAATTTGATGTGGGTAATATGGAGTTAGTTTTGTCTGGGAATAGCGGTGGAATAGGGAGGACTTTGGGATGGGGGAGAGGGTTGGTTTCATTGAAAGCGTATTTGGTAGGTGGTTTGCGATTAATAATTGTCAAGCTCTGTGGTATACGCGGGGATAGGAGTCTTTGATGTTCGGAGATGATGTATTTTGTGATGCTGTGTATTTTGAGTTTTACTGGACACATGGTTCTAACTTTGAAGTGTCCAATGAGTTTTTTTTCCAAATTCTTCAAATCGTATGCATTCCATTGGGGTTTGGACTCCGCAAGTAGAAGCTCCACCTGTAGTTTAGGAATTAATTCAAACCTGCTGACAGTCAATTTGTAGTTTATACAATCACAGGATCTCTTTCTTTAGATTCTCGATATTCGCGAGTGGTGCACGTCAAGTTTATTACATATAAACATTTTTATACGTAATATTTGTTGGCAATAACTATGTATTTGGAATCGTGGATCCAAGTAGAAAGGCTCAATTTTGTACCAACAAAATAACACTTTTATCTCTTGGGAACAAGTCTGAGTTTTCCAGCTGCACCCACTGTTGGGCAGAGTACAGTTTTTTTTTTCAAAAAGAATGTGTGATTGTTTATTTGAATTCCATATCATACTGAACGGAGAATATGCATGCATTCAAAGGTTTTGGAGCGTTCAAAGACACCGATTCGAACAGTCGGTTATCAGCTTTGGTATTTTCTAACTGGCTGGCTCGCGATTATAGGAAGCCTTTGTCCTCCCGCTGGGGCAGTACGCGCGACTATTGCGACAGGCGCGATATTTGCGATATAGGGAGTACTAAAATGAGCAGCATCTTGCTCGTTTATCACCTTTTGATTGATACACTCTGAATTCAGCGTGCACCGTGCGCGAGAATTATTGCCGTTGTGAAAGGGAAGACAAATTATGATCAGCACTAACTGCTTCGTGTCCTAATTCGAGGCACATTTGGGAGCTATTTCAATCATGATACTGTGAGAAATGGTGCACTGCCTTTAATTTATATTTTACCTCGAATCTTACGTTCTATCCTAGTTTCCTACGTACGTAAGTATGACAAATTGCTGAAGGAAATGATAATGAATTTAACAACTTTTATTTTCCAGAACTGCACCAAAGTTTTCAAGAAAGTTGTAATTACTGTTAAAGCAAGCTTCCAGGATAGACTGAAATAAATTAATTTTCTTGTCTATTTGGGGTGAGGCTGTGCAGCTTAAAGCATTGATACGTTGATATAACGGATCACGAAACTGTAATATTATCTTAACACAGGGATTTATATAGGCAAAGATACATACGGACATATTATTAATCGTAGCAGTAGGGATATTCGTAATAATAGCGACTACTGCTTCCTGGAATTGAAGTTTCATGACAAACTTCGCCATAGTTCAGCGGTCACAGCCCCAAGGCTGTACGTAGTGGCAATAATCATGGTAACTGTCCTGACATCCATAATAATAGACGATAGCGGTGTTTGTCAAGGGAAGCTAAACAGAGATGATATATGATAGTTGTTCCACGTTTTCCACTTGTGATTCTAAAATGGATACTAACCTGACGCGTGCCAAATTATTTCCTGGAATCCGCCCAAAAAGAAGCCGATCAAAAGAGATCTAAAATTATACCTACAACTGAAACGAACACGTTTAGTCTGACGAGCTCTCTGTGCCGAAATAAGAAAAATAGTTCCAATAAACGTGTGCCCAGAAATGTTCGTTTCCCACGTCCTGGGTGTACAATAATCGTTTGAAATCTCCCGCATCAAATTTCATGCATGCATGGACATTTCATGGATTCCCCATTCCTTCGCAATGTTTCCTACAAATTGGCGCGAAAAACATCTATAGGTACATCAACGCCAGTCAATAGACAGAGGAATGCTCATTGCCTACCCTCCACATTCCCCAGGCTCGAATCCCTTCGATTTTCAACCCTACAGGACACCTACCCTCGTACAAGCGTTCATTCAATTCGGACTCACAAACGAAACACCTGCGCAGGCTCGTTTCCATTAACACACACCTAAATTCTTCATCAGCCAGATAAATCCACCCAATGTATAATCCACCTGCAGCCATCCGCAAATTCGCCCTAAAGAATGACCTTTTGCAACCCCACAGATGACCATAATTCGCGGGCTTAATTTCGGTGTAAACCAACTGCGAGCGACGTTGCCACGTGCAAATGTTGGTTGTTTGAGGAACGATCAAAGTGCCCGGGGCGACGCATCCGGTCAAAAGGATCCGCGTTGGAGATTCGAGTAATCGCGGAAGTGACAAGGCCTCGGTTGCCCGTTTAAAAACGTTTCACGGCCGTTTCGGCGGCCGCGGCAGTTAAGCAAACACACGTCGTATTGCGCGTTTCATTCTGGCCGAGTGGAAAATCCATTCGCGCCGAGGCTGGTTGAGGAGCTTTCCGGTCGGTCCCCGGTTCCAGAGGAAATTAGATCGGGGGATTTTCGCGTCCTTCGGTCGAGTGAAATCCCGGGCGGGGCGAGTGCTGCGCGCGCACCGCCGGACGGAACATACGTCAGCGGCGCGGGAAAGGTGGATTAAGTCACGTATACAGCGGTTTTCCAAAACTCCGCCGCGACTGACGGCACGTGAAAAACGGCGAAACTTTCGGGGAACTCGAACGAGGGCTCGCTAACGAGACGCTGCGGTCTTTGTCCGGGCTTGCTGAGCTCGCTAACCGGGCCAGAAAAATTGCAAACGTTTTTCTTTCCCGCCTTTGTGTGCTCTGGAGTTTGGGAGAAGTGGGTGGATGGGGGAGGGGAGCAGACGTGGAAGACGAGGCGAGCATTGCAGGCGTTTTGTTATGTTGATGGTGTTTGGAGGTTTAAGGTCGACACTTTGGGTTCTGGATTTAGTTAAGATTGTAGGGATGTGAGGAAAGTGGGGGTAGGAGAGTTACATAGGCGGAGATTGGTGTTTTTATGGAGGTAGATTGATAGGTGGTGGACAAATGAAAAGGAAGTAGAGAGCTTGTGGTAGGGTTCTTAAAAAGTTTGAGACGTTGGACTTGGGTTAAATTTTGTGAGAAGATGGGAACAATTGAAAAATTGTATGCAGGAATTTAGTTTAAGGGCTCATGCCTACCTGTGAGGCCTGAGCACATTTATTTTGGGGATTTTTTTTTTAAAAACTTGAAGACTGAAATTAACGGTTGTGTATTCGAAAGAAAATATTTTAAAGTTCTTCTAGTATTTTTTACAATGCGGTATATAAATAATTAAAGGAATTATGGGTGATCTCCCAGCCGCATTTTTTTTATGCACCTTGCTGTGACCACTTGGCTGCGACATGGTTCATCTGAAATAAAAAAATCGATCAAATTTAGTTAGTATATTGGATTATCTAGTGCCCGATAGTTTATTATCTCGAAAATTAATTTGCTACAAAATGACGGCTGATTTATCAAAAGTATCGATTTTCACCACGGAATCGCTTTAATTTTTCATAATTTTTCATAATTTTTCATCTCTACAATAAAAACTACGCAACGAAATTAAAAAATTTAATATTAAACACAGGACCTGGTGTACGAATTCCTCCTAAGCAAAAAATACAATTTTACCTAAAATATTAAAAAGCGGTAGCAACCTCCAAAATTATATGAAATGTAATACAATTTTAATCCGGCCCGTTTTTCAGTAGAGAACAAAATGTTAGGGTGCTCCCGCAATATTTTAAAAGTTGGATTTTAAGCACCACCCTATTAAATGTGGTCGAATTTTTTATTTCTGGTGAACCAGGTCAGAAGTACAGTGGTCACCGTAAAATGTTTGAATAAAAAGACGCTGCCGGGAGATCACCCATAATTCCTTTATTTATTTATATATTGCATTGCGAAAAAGGCTAAAAGAACTTTGAATTATATACCTCCAAATACACAACCGTTTATTTAAAACAGTCATCCAGTTTTTAAAAAAAAAAAAATGGTAGCCATGCCCCTTTAAGGGTAATACCTGTGAGCTTCTTATAATGATCATGAATCTTTGTCTGTACCTATCACTGTTGATTACTACACATGATGAATGGAGAAATTTTATCTATTTATTGTACTCAAGAACGCAGATTTTGTATGCAGTTTTGCAGGAACAATGGGAAGAAGCAATCATTGGTAGATAGATGGGGTTCGACGCTTCGAGAAGAAAATAGGAGTACGAGTATAGAAGGGTCAATAACATGACGGACAGATCTGGAACGAAGTAGATAAACGGATGTAGGTATAGACAAACACAATGCCAGTATATACAATAGAGCATCGATTACTCGAAATAAATTGGATCAGTCCAATTTCAAACATCGAAAAACGGATCGCGTCGAGCGACAATTCGCGTCTCATAAATTGTATAACGTTAAAATTATATCTCCACGGTGGAGAATTTTTCGCTTGTTCTGTGATATTTTTATAGTTTGCCACTTTGTTTAAACGTTGGGCCGAATTCTCTATCACACACGATATCTCTCGCAGTTACTTTGCTCTATATGCCTCAATTTGTTTCATTACTCTGCATAACATCACAATTTACCCATTTTAACTTAAATAAAATTGCTCAAAATGATTCTGCAACTCTAATCCGGTATCTTTGTATATAAAATGAGTATTCTAAACCTGCAGCTAATAACAAATTGCTAGCAATTAGGTAAATACACCAGAAAAGTCATTAGAAGGTAAGAAATGGAGAAATGCAAAGGACTCGATGAATAAACATAGGATCAGCCTGAAAGCAGAATTTATTCGTTGCAGGAAAGCTCGATAGTGTGCTTGGGCATAAAGATATAAGCTGGACGAAGACAAAAGGGATGAAATCAGGCGTAATCGTACACGTGAATCCAGTAGGGAAAAGGGAGGATACATTGCTGGCGGTCGGCAGAGGGAAAATGGCGGGCAAAAAGGAAGATGAGGGAAAGGAGTGACGCACAAAGCGAAACGCAGCGTGTAACGCGAGCAATTGTGTATTTATTTGAACGGTTTCCCGGGGATTAGACGGTTTAAAAGGATTAAATTAGATTGTGTTTAACCAGTGGCCGAGAGGGGCTGGTAGCACGCCGCTGGAAACGGTCCAGTGAATTTCCGCTTGCCGAGCTGAAATTTACTCGCGAATCCCACGTTGCTCGCGGTTCGGGGCGAAAGCATTTGCGATATTCGACCATTGATCTATCGCCAAAGATTTTACATCACTAGCGACGGTGTCATTCGTTTTGGGGTGGCACTGGGATCAATAGTTACATGGCAATCCTGTTGCAGATACATGGAAGTTCGAGAAGCTCGAATTGTTCTTCATATCTTTCTCCTTTCTATTGTGGATTTTTATTAAAAATCATAGGGGGAGTGGGAAGGGTGGTGAGAGAAAACATTGGTTTGCAAAGGAAACTACCACCGCGGGAATGATGGCGCTTGTGTTGCGGAACAAATATGGGAGACGCAGGTACCTATACGTTTGACTACATGTCTAAAGTTTATTTAAAAATTATTTCTTACAGTAAAAATATTAACAATACGGTTAGACACAATATCGGAATATGTAAAAGCAACGCCGTCATTCCGAAATATGATCGAAGGCCAAATTATTGCAAATTCTATCATTTTTATTGCTTTTTGTTAACTGCCTTTGAGAAATTCTTTCTTCTCTTTTTAATTTTGATGTTTCTCTCTGTTTAGTAAGTGTTACAGATACTGGAGCTGCATTTTTTCTTAAAACTCGTTTGCTAGTATCTACATCACGAAAATGTCTAGAGTAAACTATTACATCTTTCTTATTATTGGGAATGTCAATTTTTCTCAACCATTCTGTTCGCTTATCCATCATTCTTAAATTTTCAAATACTTTTTTTACTAGCAATTTTACTTGTTCCACGTTTTGGCAGTTCACGAAAGCTTCAATTGAAGGCATTGTTCATTGTAACGTTATAATTTGCGACACAATATTTTTTATAATATTTTTTTTCTACCAAAGATACGTATCTTTGTGTCCGAGTTATATATTTGTATAGTATTAACTTTCTAAATATTTTATGTGTCGATGAAAAGATAAGTATTATTAGCAATAAATGTTTCATTATCAGTAAAATCGAACCGTCGAGTCATACCAAATGCCAGCAGTAGCAAATATTTTGGAAATTTCATGACCCTGGAATTTTATTACGGGACCTGTTCTGCATTGGGGCTCCACAAGCAACTCAGCCATCAAGAGACACGGTAGTGTCTCGCGCCAAGTATATATCATAAAAAATAGTCCCATTTAAAAATATTGTTGTAAATTAATATCCCATCAAAATGAATCCCATTTAAAAACATTGTCGTAAATTAATAGCTTTACAAAACTAATGATATACACAAATTGCGCCAATTGTCACAATGGCTATTTATACAAAGAAAAAAATGTATTAAATAATATTAACCAGATATATTTTTATACAAATAAATATTTTAATACGAATAAATATTTTATTCAAAATACTTGGCACTGCGAAACCGAATTCTTGTTGCTAAACTGAATAAATATATATAAATCGCATTCAAATCTTTTTCTTTCTTTCATGTCTCAGTGGTGTCTTGTCTTGTTTTATTTTATTTATTAACGAAGACAATTAACATTTTTTCGGTTTCGCAGCGCCAAGTATTTTGAATAAAATATTTATTCGTATTAAAATATTTATTTGTATAAAAATATATCTGGTCCATATTATTTAATACATTTTTTTCATTGTATAAATAGCCATTGTGACAATTGGCGCAATTTGTGTATATCATTAGTTTTGTAAAGTTATTAATTTACGACAATGTTTTTAAATGGGATTCATTTTGATGGGATATTAATTTACAACAATGTTTTTAAATGGGATTCTTTTTGATGGGGTATTAATTTACGACAATGTTTTTAAATGGGATATATATTTACGCTACGAGCCTACGAGCACGCACGTTCACTACTGCAGTTCTCCTCACCGATTCTAACCTTAGCAACGGGACAGGCGGGTTGCTCGCAGCTAGGCGCTAAAAACGGCTCCCTGTGCACCCCTGCTGTAGAACCTACATTTCTGACAATGAGCCTTCTGCATTCGAATGTTTCACTATTCAAAAGCAGATTGCTGTGAAACATTTATTAAAGCCAGAAATAAAAGGGTGCACTATTATTTTAATGTTTTCATCTGCATTTGGATATTCTACTTTCGAATAATGAAGGCTGCAACGTAACACGTAGCTTATGCATTAAGGGTACCCTTCCATCAAATCACTCTGGAAATAGGTACGTCATTTGTAAGATTTTATTTAAACAAAAGTAATCGTCATGGGGTCAAAAATCTTTTTGGGTTGTATTTGTACATCTTTGAAGATAATAAAAAAAAATTAGAGATGTTATCTAATACTGCTGACTGCTGGTGGCTGTGACTGTCCGGGTGACACAAAAAAAGGTCCTCATCTGCGGAATTTTTGACGCCTCGTATAATTATGTGAAACCAACAAACCATGAAAATTCTTAAAGTTTATAAGATTGTTCGTGAAATCATCTACGGTGATAGAAAAATATTGTAATCTCAGGTGTTTGTAGACGCTTGAACCACAAACATCGAAAAAATGGGTAATTTTACACACGAAAATGTTTATAAAAAGAGAACGATTGGTCGCACAGTTACCATCATAGATGATTCCACGAATAATTTAGTAATGAACGAAATCCCTCAAGAATTTTTTAAATCAGTCGATTATTTTTGTTACGACTTCCGCAATTTTAAGAAAATGTGTTTTGAGAAAAACGCGTTTAAAGTTAAACTGCTGCAGATACGAACGGGTCACTTTCATATCTGTAGACTCTACATCGCTACGAATTTTGACGCCAAATTTTAACTGGGCATTCTTCAGATGATATACTACCAAAATATGTATAAACAAATCTATATTTTGTTTTAATTTTAATGAGAGTGTATCCTTAATAAAAAAAATTGTTACTAAAATATGTGCATCATATCTGTTTCATAAAATCCTCAAATCGTGTTTTCCACTCACTGTACACATTTGCAATGTTTATCTGGTACGTGGTAAGTTACTCCAGTGCTTGGAACTTCGCATAACAATATATCAGCCTTATGGTAAAAAATTCGTTGGATATGCATAAACCGAACAGCGAGGTAAATCTACGAGTTGAATGTACATGGTGTAATTTATTATATCGCGGCAGTTATTTCGTTCTACTTCTTTTCACCCGAATATGCACTGCGAAATGTGAGTTTCAAAAAACGACCAAACATTATGCTTACATATAGAACAAATATTGAATCGAACGCAATCGTAGGTTTCAGCTTTGCTGCATTTCCTTTTACAGAAATGTAGCCCGTGATAATTAAAACGCTGTATGAAGAATTAAATGAAAGCCGGTGGTTGAAGCACGAAATGGCATCCCGCGGAACTTTTCGATATTATATCTTTTGTTACACCGCCTCGCTCCAGAAAAACCAGTAACGCCGGTCATTATTACGGGCAAATATCAGGATTACCATTTGTAATCCTTGCAAGCATCACAAAAACATCAGAATTTTCCACAAAGCTAATAAACGTACTACCAACGTTAACAAATGGCGTATCTCGTGTTCATTAATTTAGGATCACTGCGCAAATGCTTCTACATTATTCTCATTTTCTACAAAATCCACATTGAACTTAAAAATGAATTTAGCGTGAGCATTAAAAGACTAATACACTCGACGACAAGTAACTCATCCTTGATGTTCAATTTTCATCTCCACCCAAGGAAGACCGCCGTTTTTAAATTATATTCTTCCAAATCCGATAATGGGCGCCTCTCAATGGTGTTTACCTCAAACACACAAATTGCATCGATTATTCTAGCCCTCCACCAAGGGCGATTCCTTCAACATTCATCAGGATCCTCTGTCTGCTTCCCCATTCCTTCGCATTTCCAAGTCTTCCTGCGTTCGTTCACAGGCGAGCCCCCGTTTCCACTCATCCCCTTATTTATTCATCGCCCTACACTCTCGTAGCGCTGGGTTAAAAACAGAATGGCCCGTAAAAGACGATCGGGCCGAAAACACACCGAGATCAGCAAGAATGGCTGACACAGCCATCGAAGGGATTAACCCGCTTTCAGACGCTATCAAACATTTATTGATCCAGTGTCATCGGTGGCTCGTTCCTCCTGTTTTAGACTTTGCTTTCGCCGTCCTTTTGCTTTTTTCCCCCTCCCCTCTTCCATCGTGCTAACGCGTCCCGGGAACTCGATGGGAGTGGCTGGGTGGTAGCAAGTTGCTTGGTTTGTAACTTGGAATGATGCATGGATGGCTATTGGGAGAATGCAAATTGAAAACCAATATCCACCCCCGAACCCTTGCGGGATACCAGCGGTCCCGTGGATCCTGCTTTGGTCTCGAACCAAAGGCAGAAGTTTCGAGACAGTGGAGGAAGTCGATATCCATTCTTTCGCAAGGGGCACGGAGGGAATCTTTCAGCCCCTCTGTCGGCCGCCGGCTGATCTTGTCCTCGGCTGCAGGCGTTCCTTGCGTTTCTATAAATAAGTTTCCCTTGGCCGAGGCCACTTTCCCTCCTCCAGGGATGCTCTGTGCTTGTCGTTACTTTATTAAAGTTGAGACGAGGGCGGAGAATGATCGATCGGGTCCGCCGCTGAATTTTTAATGCCCGTTACTTTGGATCTCCCACTTTCAGGCAACCCCCGTTCGAGGCCAGTAGTTTCTCATCGCTGCGTGCTTGACGGTCCCTTTCCATTCTGATCTTTTGCTTCGGGTAAGTGTAGGATTTCCAGAAGCTTTTAGGGAGGATCGTACGAATTCCTGCTGTGTGTGGTAAAATTGGAAGAAGGGTGGTTCTGTGTTTGGGGCAATTATCTTCTGAAACGACTGCGGAGTCGTTTTTCAGGTTATCAGGGACTTTTTCTTGGATTGTAAAGTCAATTGTGTGCAGTGTTAGATTGTCTGCAATGGGGAAGCTGACGCAAAGCTCAGCGCAGAGGACGCCACTAGCGCATGCCCCTTTGTTGACTGTTGATTTCAAACTTAAAATGACGACAAAATGAGAATATTATAAAATATTATAAACAATTTTATGCTAAAGTTGACTCTGTAATTGCTTTTCTTGACCAGGTTTGACATCTTTATAACGTAATCTACATAATTAATAGTAACAATAATAATTATAAGGCATTAATAGGAATTATTATTTAGGAATTAATTAAAGGAAAACTACTATATATAATTTAATGGGACTTTTTGCATTGTATTACGGATGTCTTAAATTATAGAAATATATTTTTTGTTTTATAATTAATCATTGCAGACGGCACTGGGGGAGTCGTTAAAGTCGAGGCGTCAAAAAATTGATCCAAATCGGTGGCTCCTGTATCTCCACAATTTATTATCCGATTCGACTGAAACCTTTTTTATTTTGAAGATTATTCTTCTGGCTAGAGGGGAACTAGAAAAAATTACAATGGATAGTACGCGACGCGTCCGCCTGGCGGCAACCGAACCAAGCACTTCTCGCGCTTCTTCTGTGCTTTGTTAAATTTCACAATGCACAATAATGAATAATTCTCTATTATATCATAAATTTATATATTTTTGAACATTTTTTCATAGTTTTTCATTAAAAATAAAGAATTTATTTTATAAAAAAAAACACTACATTTTTTGTACTTGCTACATGATCCCTCCTTAAGGCGGTGACCTTGAAGGCTGCCCTGGGGAGCTCAGACATCCTCCAAATTGAAAACAGACATCGGATTCGGTATTTTCATCCCCAAATTAGACTAGTCTAATTTTTTCAACTCAATTAAAAATCTATGCACTAGAGGGTTAAGAAGTATAACAAGATAGTTTAAATACACCTAATATACCGTTGACAAGTGGCATATGTGCTGGTAGCGTCACGGGTGGGAAAAAGTTGCAATCATCTTCCCTATTCTATAATTTTATTATTTTAGATAAATGGCTGGGCTTTAAAGATTGAGCCTTGGGAATAAGAGGAAGTTTCTTAATTTCCTCTACTAAATTTAGGCGTCCTTCAATACGAAGAGTTTTTCACCACATCTTGCCAGCACGATTTGGATTTTTTTATCCTTGTACGCTAAAAACATTGTTTTATATTACTGGTCTCGGAGTTCGCTAAGTTTTAAAAGAAAACTTTCAGGTTTAAATTTGAACTCAATCCACTTTTCACGGAGAAAAGATCTGTTCCACGTTTTCTTTATTCCCCCGACTGGGCTCGTGCTTTACTCTGGACGTCGAGCTTCTTTCTTTTTGCCATTCAGCAGATTGCGCTAGGAAAGAATGCAGGATGAATTGTTCGATCGGTCGAGTGACGAGGGACACGTCGAATCAACGGAAGTACCTCGTAAAACTTGAATTTCCCGCTTTGTAGCAGCTTTTTTAGCGAATGGCTGTTCTGCTTGAATTCCAGCTACTCGACCATCGAGCAGTCCATATTCTTCTTATTAACACATAGTATTTTGTAGTAATTAAATGTCTATTCAATTTTGATAAAGGATTATGAAATTTTTATATTTTAAGTTACTCAATTCCCTGATACACGAATTCCAAGTTAAAAATTCCAAATTAAGTTTCAAAAGGAACTTTAGAAAATATCATTGATTGGGATGAATTCGCGATATCTGCTCCAGAGTAGCTCCTGCATGCTTGATAGTTGATCACTGATTGCCAATTAATTTTTTCTTGCAGAAGCTTTGCAACTTACAAGATCCCACTGCGTGAACCATGGTGACAGTTTCACGCTTCGAATGGTTCCCATTTTCCAGGGGCTCGCGGAAAGTGCGATCAACGATTAGCCAACGGAATTTCATTGATCGATCTCGCGTATCGAGTTACAGGGTCGAGATAGGCGCCAGGCCGCAGCTAATTACAACGAAAATTGAGAACATCGTCGTCGCCTCCGTACGCGTCGGGGCTGGCGTAAAATTTGGCGATGGACGCGTCACGATCCTCCGCCTCGTTATTCCAGCTTTTAGTGAAATTACGTTCTCAGCTTGGTAATCGTGTCAGACGTTCCAAAAGTTACTCTGCAATGAACATTCGTCGCGACGCCATTTTTTGCGGCGCCTAGCGTGAATTTCCCGACGTCGTTTAATTTGTTAATCTAGCTTATGTGTGTCCTACATTAATTTTACACAATTGTTTAGGTCAACCACGGTATTTTGATTCTACTAACAAACGCGGCAGTAGGTACTATTCATCTTTCAATGGATTCATGCTTAAATTATTTCAGTGAATCATTTCTAATTATTCAGTTTTCACGAAGGTAGTACCGAAAGTAGATTGAACCAACAGCGGATTTGGAGACTTAGCGCTCCTGGCTGTCGCCCTTTCCGCGAAATATAATAAAATATTTTAATTTAAAAGAGCCCAGACAATTTCAAAATTAATTAAATGTGGCAACACACGTATGAGTTATAGCTAAGTAATTCGTTATATGAGAAAGAAGTGAATTGCTTTTTAAAGTTGTCTCGAGCCTCTGTGTTTAAACCTTCCCCAATTTTTACGCCTCAAAATTTGTCCCTCCCCAAAATTTTCCGCCCCTAAATTTTGCCACCCTAGGCTACAGAATTGAACATTGGAGTATGTACATAGTGTTATCAATTTTAGTAAAGATAGATTGAAATGTCAGACAACCCTTTCTCATATTCCATAAACCAGAAAATTTTTGAATTTTCACTGAATATGATTCTTTGCTTGTTCCCAGCTGAGTATTTTCTTCGAATTCCTCGCGTATACCACAAAGCTATGCAAGCAGATAGAAACTGATTCCCTGCACGACAAGCGGCAGCAGGTTAAACTGACAAGCGTAAAATCTTCGACGCTCCGACACAGTCGTTTACGATGCAACGCTCGACTAAGAAATCCCGAAATTTGGGGGATGGTGGAGGTATCGTAAACAGGATACCGTATTTGTTTATCTTTCAGTTGGTCGGGCTTAGCCGTAGAAGTTGCGCTACCGCAGAACGTATTAAAATAAGTGGCTGAAACTTTACTGGAGAAGTTAGCAATGCTGCCTTCGCTGCAATTTCTTTGGCCCGCTTCAAGTTTCGTGGATTTCTCCCCCGTTCTCCCCTCCTCTGTCTTTCGAATTCTCTCTATCGCTCCTCGCGCGTCTCCTCTGCCCTTTGAGCCAGCAGAAATGTCGTTAGTGTATCTGGCAGAGCAGCAGAAGCAGATTGAAAAGTCGCGAGTAGCAGCTGTTGTCTAATAAACGAACCTGAATGCTTCGTCTTATGGCTGGTTTTCCCTAATAATTAGACAAAATTGGAGTTCGGAAAGATTATCGTGTATTCGCGGTGATTCACAATACATGTCCGCGTGTTTGCTCTGTAGCTTCCTTCCTGAAGCATTTGTGGAATAACTGATCCTTTAATATAGGACGTAGGAAGTAATTTGTGTTGGAAACGTTTCCAGAAATGTTTGATTGTTTGAGGTTTCGGATAAATTATGTATGTTTTATCGGAAAATGTGTTATTAGCTATTAATGAATTAATTAGAGTGATTAATGTTTTCTTTTCAATGTACACATTTGGCTCCAACTTTATCAACAATTAAAAATTGTTTGCTTAGTGTTAGTAACAGGGGTTGAAACTGTTGTGATATCGGTTTCGGTTCTCGAAATAGTTATAAGCAGAGCGTTGGAGCGGAGCTCGAAGCTGGAGCGCGGAGCATGGAGCAATGGGGTTTTGCCCGGAGCAGGAGCGGAGCCGGAGCACGGACAATTTTTGCTGCTCCACTAATTCAATTTTTTTTTAGTATTTGAATTTTCTTTTATTTTATAAGAGCAGCTGAATGAAATGTTTTTAATAAATACCAATTCTCAATTTTTCATCATTGAAAAAATATTATATCGTAGGGCCGCGGAGTCCGGTGTTAAGGAGGCATAGTATGTACTTTCTTTACCCGAAAATTAATTATTTAATTAATTCTTTATGAGTTATCTTCTATATTAAAATGAAAAGCTAAAAAGATCGGGGTTGTTGCAAATGAAAGATCACTACTTGAAAGTATTAAAAGAATTTTTATTTTAAAAAAAGAGCAGCTCGAGCGGGGCGGGAGCGGAGCTAGAGCAAGTATTTTGATTGCGGAGCGGAGCAAATAAAAAATTGGTCTGCTCCAATCCCCTCGTTATAAGCACCGAAATAATCTTGAAACACTTACGAGTGAAGAAGGTTCTGGCCTATATCGGTTTCGGTTCCGGTTCTACACAACAGATATTTATATCAGTTCCATAACGGTTATATATATCGGTTATACAGTACTCTCTCGGAACCGACATATACATTACTGTCATAAAACCGATACATAACTGTTATGGAACCGATATAATCAATTCTGTAAAACCGGAATTGAAATTGATATAGTCAGAAATTTCGCTTCGTTGTAACAGTTATTTAGAATATCGATTCTTCACAACTGTTTTAATCAGAACCGATATATTTATTTATTTATTAGCCGATATATAACAGGTTGAAACTGTTACATTCGGAACCCTTTCAACTCCTGCTTAGTAACAGTAAAAAATAAGGACAAATCATTCATTTTGAGTTTACTAGTGGAATACTGAACTCATTTCTAAACCTACATTTTTCAGAAACCATTTCCCTATTCTTTGCTGTCTCACTGTGACGCATTTCTAACGATACACACTCGATATAAAGCTTAATTATAACACTCATTAAAACTCTCTTCCTACAGTTGCTTGCGACCCAACAATATCACTACCATCGTTACCATCTTTTGTACCTATCCCTCGTGATCTGTTGCAACGTTCCCTGCAAATACTTAGCGATGCATTCTGCTAATCACAAGTTCGAGGTACTACAACATCCTGATCTGCCTAGCAGTTTCACGTGCAACTCGACGGAAAGTCTAGCAGGGTGAAACACTTGCCTCTGGATCGAGGCTTTCAGCGTTGAAGACGGGAAAGCTCTCTGACCGTGGACCACAGTGCCTCGCAGGGTATCTTCTTTCGCGATAAGAGCTTCCCTTCGCGCCTCCTCCGTCGTATCTACCCGGTTATCACGTGATGCATCGTGATAGAGGCGAATGGGTGGGAAGCGCGAATGGAGTATACCCTTGACGGGGAGCAGCCTAATTACCCCTAATGAATGTGCCGCTTTAATTGAAAATGCTCTCCTACGTAAGCACGACTTTTAGTTTCGGATCGAAGGTCCTCCTGACTTGCAAAAAACCCGCACGGGAGCGCGGAAATGGGGCAAAAAGGGAATGAAGGATTACGTGCTACTCATGGAGGATCTAATCGTGACCAGGCTTCTTTCGCGTGTTTTTCTCCTTTGCTGTTTCTTTTTTGCCAACGTACAGCTCGGTATGGGTACCTCTGTCCTTAAAGGGTAACCGAAAGGGTACACCGTCTTTCGCAACTTTAGATTTGAAATGTTCAACCGGAAGTGATTTTCAACCACAGCTGCGTTAGTACTTACTTATGGTCTCAGCTCTATTTTGCTACAGCGCTAGAAACTGAAATAAATTATTCTAGCACTTATTACAGCGTCTACCACCGTAGTCAGCATGGAATTTATATCCTTCCCCCTAAAACAATAATTTCTCAGTTTCTTGGCACTTACAGCGTTTGTGAGAATTATGAAATATAGGATGTTAATAGAGAAGTATTCGAACGTGTAAGCAGGTGCCAGCAAATGCTCATTTACCACAGGTATTACGAATGAAGTAAATAATGGGATTGTGGATATAATCGTCCCCTAACGATCAGCCGGAATATAAAGGAGCATCACGTCCGACCTCCCACGGTCTCGAGGAACTAAGGAGAAGCAAAACTAGATCCAGACACGGTTCTAGGTCGATCGATCGAATCAGCCACGAGCCTGCGAGCATGTGACCGAAACTCGCGTTCTCCTAACCACGGACGATTCAGCCAACCGATTGTCTTTCGGTTGAATGCTGTGGCGATCCCTCCTTCCGGTTGGCCGGATGTATGAACCAAGGATCGTTTCGCTATTCGATCTCGGCTCTTTGTTCGATTCTACGACGATGACGTCGTCGTCGTCGAGCGGCTTGACGACGTCTACGATCGAGAATCGTTGGACAATAGCGTGGCTGACGCGAGCGACCCCGTCCATTGTTGCGTTAACGTTGCCAGTATCATTATCGGTCAACTTTCGATCTCTGGGAGACGATACTGCTGGGGAGATAATCATTACCCGGGGGGGAAGTTTGGATAAGTGGTCACTGGTGGGTGAAATGTCTACTGGAGATTCTCGGTACTTCGTTGGCGTGCTATGAGTGAGTGAGCTGGTACGTTCGATGCAGCGTGAAATGTGGTTTGATGGTTCGATGGTATCAGGATTCTTCGTAGATTGGGGCTGTTGAATAGGATGCGTGTAGTATTGTTGGGGTTTAGGGTTTAGAAGGTGCAGGTTTAATAGAAATCGGATTTGTAATTAATTCTTAGTATCATGATTTTTTTATTTTGCCCAGAAAAAAATCTTATCGTTGCATTTTTGCCCACACGTTATCGTAAAAATAAGCAAAAAATTCCTAGTGTAACAGCTTGTTATATAAACGCAAAAATGTGGATATAACACCATGCATAAAGGTTCCTATGTATTATAATGTTAAGCCGATGCTCGTTTCTGCATTATAATGTTCGACATCAAATTTATTCAAAAAGGAAAACCGAAATAATTGAGAGAAAAAGTTAGCATTTACTTGGTACTTTCAGTGGCCCTGGCGAAATTAAGAGGTGTAATCAACAATAGGAGACAGTGTATCACAGTATTTCTGTCCTAAGGACACTTGTTACATATGGTAATAGTAAAGTAACGCTTTAAAGTTTATGAAAAAGCTCTCAAATGCCGAGCACAATTTTTTTAATTCGTGTAACGCGGGTGTGTATGATACCAAGGGTTAAATAAGAAGTCAGGGTTTTAGAAATTTATTAGTAGAATTGACGTTTTCGTGGGGCTTATGCACTTGTGCTTTGGGTTTTTATTTATAAGGGGTCTCCCTACCTTGACGGACGAAATATGAAGCGAATTTTGGGAATTTTTTAAAACAAAACCAGTAAATATATTTACTTCCAACTTTGTGGATTCATTTGGCAATCTATAGAGTATATGAAAAAAAAATTGTATACAATAATAGTGGTTATATCCGGAGTTATAGTGCTTCAAATAGAGCGCCTTACAAAAATCATATGCGAATTTTTAGCATACAATCAGCCGTTCTAGTTGTCTGAAATAAAAAATTTATTAATTTGTGTAATCTGTATGAGTGTAGCTATCGCTCGAACTAGATTAAATGAAAAGTACTGAATAGTAAAAAAAATGGCTGCGTCTAAAACAGATATCGAAGTCTGCAAAAAAAATTCACTGGTTTTTTAAGTCGCAAAAGTCTAATTTTGCAAAAAGCGACTTAGTTTTAGTACCCCCGAGAATGGGACATCTATATATGCATCTACAGTGGCGGACGAAAGAAAGTTTACAACTTTTAAAATCGCATAACTTTTTTAAAATTGGTCCAAACAACATGAGTTTTTTTGAGACGCTATTTAAAACACGATCCTTACTATTTTTTTGCTAATCCGACCAATTGAATTTTTTTCAAAACAATGCAACACGTCACTTTGCAAACTTCTACCTAACTTCTAAAAAAACCCATGTCGTTTGGACCAATTTTGAAAAAGTTATGCGATTTTAAAAGTCGTAAACTTTCTTTCGTCCGCCACTGTATGTATGAGAAGATGTATGCCAACTTTGAAGTAAATTGGGTAGTTGAAGTAAATTCGAAAAACATCGTTTTGAGAAAACCGCGTTTAAAGTTTCAGGTACCGTTATTTAAATATTTTTTTAAATGTTCCCTAAATGTATACAAATATAGGCATAAAGTTTACAAGTAATATAATTTGAGGGTCTCTGTTAAAAAAAATCCCAAATATCGCGCTCCTTTACAAGCCGTCAAAGTAGGAAGACCCCTTAATCGTGATTTAGGTACATACATCGTGAATCTAAACGCAAGGTGGACCATGTGTTGGTATTTTTCATGCAAAAATTTAACATCAAAGTAAGAAAGAATCTTGTAAAACGTGAAGGATCAAAGAATCTTGGAAAGAATCTTGGTTTACAGGAACGATCTTTGTGATGAAAAAACCCTGGCCATATTTTAGATTTAGACGAAGACCTGTGCAGATTTTCTTCATAAAACGCGATCCTATTTTCCTGCATCTCATATCTGGTTACTGTAATTTAAATAACATAATACGCTTCTGATCTTTATGCCAAAGAAGGTGGACACAAACGAGTAGCCAAAACTTTATTGACATTTACATAAACCGAGATTTATACATCTTCCTATCCACAGGGAAGATATAAAAAAGTTACTCTTTCTCCCACACAAAAACGTCACTATCCCTGCATAACCAGTGATCATCTAGATCCTCATACCCAAAAGAGTGCAATCTTACCTAAATCTAAATTGCTCGTCAGGTAACTGGTCCAAGGATCTGCCTGTTCCACGTGGAAGAGCACCATGCCCATCAAGATATTAATGCTCCTATTACTGACAGCAGTCGGTCCCGCGAAGTCCGTCGTTGAAATTTTAATTGAGACCGACTGACGGCAGGATCCTGTTCTCGAGAGTCGACTCCCTGCTACATCAGTTGCGCCGAGATGAAGTTTCCATTAACTCGGCTGCTGGAAGGATCGGGCTTATAGTCTGGTAGGATATCTCCTCCGACGCGGGCGGGCAAGAGCAGTTTAAGCAAAGAAGAATATGTACTTAATGTCGGGCGATAAGGGGTCAGATGTGTAAGAGTGGATTGCGCGGGTGGGTGTATTGGAGGCTTCCAACGGTACAAGACGTAATTAAAAGGGGTAATAGATCCTGAAAGGACATACATTCCCGTCCATCCCTGTTTCGCTGTGTGTGCCGGCCCCGTCTTCCCATTTTAGTCGGGTGCTTCGAGCATGACCGCAAACCCCCGGCAACGAATTGTACGCCGGCAATTCCAGGCGCCCAACTGATCTCGAGAAATAATCTCGTCCCAGAGAGGATGAATAACTTCGTCCACTTTACCAACAGCCACGGCAAGTTTTGCGCCGGTTCATGACAGTTTGTAATATTCCCTCCCCTTTCTCACCCTCGCCCCCCCCCCCACCCCTCCGTTTCGCTGTTGGCCTGCATCGCGGTTACCTGGATTTTTATAACGTAAATACGTTTGCTGCGGTTGAAGTGCAATTACGAATTTCGCTACTTCACCGCCGAGCCTGGTAGCCCCGTTGATTGTGCAGCATTCGCAGTGCGGCCTTTGCCCTTTGTCTTTTTAACGTTTCGACGGCTCCGTTGCTGTTGTTTAGGTTGATTAATTGCCGTGAATTTCTCGCTGGCTGGTTTTTTCGGGTCCCGTGTATTCGTTTCTGGATGTCCTTTGGTTGAAGAATGCCTGTCTCTTTTGTTTCGATGCTTTTGATATTTGCTTACGATTCAGTGGTATGCTCCTAGATTCATTTCAATTATTCAGTAGCTGCGCCTGCTGAAATCAATTTCAAATATGAATGAACCACTCCATATAGTATTAATTTGTACAAATTCTGCTTACTAGAAGGGTTTCTTCAGCACCGAAACATCCTTCAGTAAAATGCATAGCATTTTTTTTCAAATTAATAACAATAACGACTTTATCACATCACGAATTAAAATTAATTAATAGGCTTAAAACTAAAGGGTGGACTTGCGAATGTAGGGCAAGGAGACAAGAAGTACAAGAAATTTAAGGAAAGTGGATAAAAATAAAAGAGCGGGCAGCGCGTTTTAAAGAGAAGAGGGATGACAATGAACGAATTTCTATGGAAATAGAATTATAATAGTAAAAAAAATACATAGGAAAGGGATGCTGTAAATTTAACCGTACGATGGGCTGGCACGGACAAAATCAAGACATCGCCTAATGGATGCTGCATTACTCGCAATTTCGTTTTTTCACGATTTCGCCTCTGTTAGATCGAAAGACAGTCGAGTATCAGGAGGTCAGGATCGCCATACCAGAAATGTGTCTTAACACGGAAAGTTGATGTACCAATTTAAAAAATCGTCTCCACTCGAACGAAGCCGACTCACCGCGACCATAAGTCGTGGCGCGGTATTACCTAATCCAGGCTGATCTTGGGAAGTAAACTCGTTTCAGGGTCTTGAAACTTAGTTCATTCTAGTAAGAGTTCGCGGAACTTTCGCAATACTTCCTGCATACTCAGTTTTTGTGTTTTCCAGTGCCGGCTGCAGCCGCCCTGCAGGTTTTCGAACCTCGAATTGCCTACGAAGATTATAATTCTACATCGACATGTACTCTCTCGAAATGGTGCTAAAACACGAATATCGAGATCAAAATGAAATTTTCAACAGTAGTTGACGATTTTATGGAAAAATTATTATTGCTATTGCATCGTGTCTTCAATGGGACAAGGCTGAACACTCGGTTTGGTCAGAAAAGTAATTTCATTCTGAATATACTGGGAGACAGTTCAGCCACTTTCGAAAACGTTTCACAATGCGTTCCGCTATTTGCTCGAGGCGATTTGGGAAATTGACAATAACCCCGCGTTGTCCCCGTACATGTTTCACACTTGTAGATGGAAGATATTTTTACTGAATGAAATAGCTTTTTAGAGAGATACTGCTCTGTGTTTCGTGATAGTGCTGTGGAACAGAAAACACTCGAGGGGCATGAAATTTCACTACTCTGCGGGGATGTCTGATTACCAGTTGTAATTAACGCTAGAATCTGGGAGTTCATTACATTTTTGTAAGGTGATATGATTGACTCTACAACACAGCCTCTCTATATTTCAATTTTACGATTTTCCATTCCATTTCTTTTTCCAAAAAATACGAAGTCCGTTTCATTTTACACGTATAAAATATCCTTCTGCAAATTAACGTGTCTAAACTTTGACTTGACACTTCCATTGTATGTATCAAATCACAGTCGAATTTAATTTTTTACGGCGATTCTTTATAAGCTAGAAAAATCATCTCCCAAAATGTAGCATGAAAAACAACAAATCAATCGTTTATTTCGATAAATATTTTTGTAACATCCACACCGTTGATGTTCGAAAGTTAAGGAATGCCGAGAAATGCGGAGAAAGTTGAACGAAAGCACTTGGCAAGCTTCTCCTTTCTCAGCACCTTCGAATCGCGCCACGAACCCTTCGCCCGTCCCGCAGTTTGTTGCTCAAAGAAATATTTCGATGTTGATTCGGACGCGAGCACTTATCCTAGTAATTTCGAGAGCCCGGCAGGATCTCCAGGAACTCGAGGCGCACCATTTTCCTCCCCAGCAATCCCCCCGAGTCGCCTTGGCGAAGTCATTTCACGAGGTGGCTCTCGCTGGTATGAAAACACCTCTGATATACTCGACGCCCGTCGCGTTTCGAGCTGGATAAAACGCTGACGTTGTTTCGACGGAGACGTACTCGCGCGAACAGCGCGCCGGCACGCATGCAGAATTTCCAGGAATTCTGTTTCGCACCACGAACACGCGGTGCGGTGGACGGTACACGAATATAGGAGAAAGAGTGATTCCTAGCGCCACTCTCTTGGTGCTGGAAAGTGATTGGGAATGCTTGGGGAATAAATTACAGAAGCATTTTTTTGTTTCTGTGTCGTCAGGCGAAGTGATTCATGAAAAAGTGAAAAATGATTCGGAATTAGATAGCTGATTTTTAAGGAAACGAAAAGACTCTTCATCGTTTTATTTATTATTGTTTATTATTATTATTACTTTCATTTAGGTTCCATTATATTATTTCATTACCTATTTCATGCATTTACTGTTTTGTTGAGGATTGGAAGAATACGATACGGGTACTTTTTTAAGCTTTTAGGGCTTTTAGGGCTTTTAGTGTCTTTTAGGGCTATTGAAGACCTCCATAGGACTCTAATTTTAGCAGACTTGAATTCTGCAGATTCGTGGTATTTACAGGAGATGAATAATGATATTCCTTGATAAAAGAAAATATTCACACTTTTCCGTTCCCGGCGCAGATTTTTTAAACAGAATAAAAATCGACGTCAATTTTATTCAAGGAAAAAGGGAAGATATGAGAAGCAAGAAGGAAGAGATAACGTGGAAAAGAAGGGGCCTCGAACGGTTTTGAGCGAAAGATAGCTTTCGACACATGTCGCGAAGGGAGGGATTTCCTCGTGGAACGTAATACCACGCTGGTGTTATATCACGAATTCTCATCCGGAGCCTCCTACGGAGAGACGATATTTAACTTATGAATATTTGCCGACGTAGGATATGAGGTTGTGCTTTTCAAGCGCCTAAGTATAACGTTGGATATGCTCCCAGCTAGGGGTGTAGCACAGTTGCATCTTTCGCGAGGTAGGAGCATCGCATCTCCTGTGCCATGGGAGCTGCGTTCAACGAGGAAATTGTAAAACGTGCACCTTGTCTAATATCATTGCTTTACGTCTGTAGTCGTGTTACGTTTAACGGTGGTTACGCGTTATGCCATCGCGAGCACAGAAGATGGGTAAAAATAGGAGATCCAAAACGACAGTTATTTTAAAAATTTGGGGGAAAAAGTCTTTAAGTAAAAATTTATTATTATTTAAACGGAAATTCGTTGTCATTATATCTCAAAGAAATTTCTGAAAGAAATGAAATGATTAAGAAACAATAATTTCCAATTGTTTTGCTCACAACTAACAAAAAACGGTAAATTGTAGTCAATATATTTTATCCCATTCTTTGTTTATATATTTTCATACCGCTTTCTTGCTTAGTAAAATATATATGTTTCCGAATTACCTGATTTTTTCTCATGTTGTCAATGAATGATACTAAGTATCAGTAACATTAATAAGAATAATTGACAATGATCGAATGTAACCAAAAAAATCAGATCATTGATAATGGTTACGGCTAGCCAAAAAAATGTTAATCATTCATAATGATTATTCGTAACCAAAATCATTTAACTCTTATACCATAACTTCTAAGATTTGTATTATACAACAATTATGATGTCCAATAAAAGCACAGAGAGTGTATCACTGTACATAGAGCTGCTCCACTTTCCACAGAATCATTACTAACTCATCTCTTTTTAATCAAATACCAAAATACCACCTGGAAAATCCTACGTTAGGGTAGATGTACAGTTTGTGGCCATTGCCCTGTTTTTGGACATGTGCATAATTTTCTTAATTTTAAACTGCTTGCACATTATTATTATGTGAAGAATTTCACATCATAAATATTTTGTTTAGTTTTTAGTATACCGCTAGAAATATAATGTTACATTTATTGCTTACACGGAAAAATATTATACTTTTTTAAGAAGTGGCCAAAACTGGTACAATACCTTAAAGTAGCCACAAATGGTGCATCTACCCTACACGTATATTTTTCATTCAAATCTTAAGGCTCGTCTTCAATAGCGCGATCGAGCATCGTCTATATTTATGAAGCTCCAAGTTATATTCCCGAAGCGTTCACTGGCCAGAAAATTCAGATGTACCCATGGGAGCGGATCGAACAGCGGTTAATTAAAACTTTTCTCAGGAATTTCTTTGGATTACTTGCACCCGATCCTCGCCGTTTCACCCCCCCCCCCCCCTCGCCCTCCAACCCCGATAGTAACGATTCGACGCTATTAAACCGCGACGATCCTCCGATTGTAACTTCGACAATCAAACTTCGATTGTTTACCCTCGCGTGATAAGCTCCGCGCTGCGCGATCTTGAAATATGAAAATTGCCGGTCATGAAGACGCGGCGAACTGCAGTCGGAGCGGCGGGGGTGGTTATTTCTTGGGCAAAATGGTGGCGCGACCCCTGGAGAAGGAACGAGCGCGAAAGTACATACGTGGCGGCGTTGCGCGTCCAAATGGGCGTAATTTTTTCCCCGCTTTCCTCGTAACGTTGCCTCGCCAGCGATCGCGTTACTGTGGCAACAAGCAACGGAGACGAAACAGACGGTCTGTTTACGCGCAAGCTTCTTCTATTTATGCAAAATCGATTTAAAGCGTGGCTCGTTATAATTTTCCTCGTTAGAGGAGGTGCGAATTGGTGGTAGATATATGCTCTGCCCTTCGCGGACGCGATATAATAACACGCGCGGTGCGCGTTGTTAACCGTTCCATTTTTTTCTATTTCTCGTAATGTTTACCGCTTTTAATTATTACGACCCTTCCTTCCGCGACCGCGGAAGCTTTGTGAGCTCCGCTCGCTGCAATGCCTACGGCGCTGTAGTTTGCAGGTAATTAGATCGTAATTATTATTACGTTCGGGTGATTATGCGGGTTAATGTATTTACTATCGTCATTGCGAGAGGTTTTTTTTAGAAATCGTGAGGGGAGGAAGGGGTTGGAGGAAGAAAGGAAGTGATACAAAGGGAGTATCGAGAGAAAGGGAAAGAATATTCAGAAAATTACTTTGGCGATTATTTCTGACGATTCTTTGGGCTTAATTATTTGCTACGTCTCGTCATAATCCTTTCAACCCTGCAACCCTCTCCATTTCTTGGTCCTCCGGCTTCTTCCCTTATCCTCGGTGAAACAACGCGGCGCGACGCCACGGACGAAAAAGGAGCTTTTTAAATGGAGCTTTTCTCCCTTACCTTTGCATCCCTCCTCGGCTTCTATTCACCATTAAACTCCTCGTAGCTTAACTGTTCGTTCTCCATTTCATCCGTCCGCCTCGCGCGTCATGGAATTTATAAAATTCTGGAAGTAAAAATACTGTGACATAGTCACAATACAATTGACATCGACAGGAAAATTCGTTGACAAACTTGCAAGATTTGAAATTCAAATCGTTGAATAACGTTTTTTCTAAATTGGTGCAACAACGTGTATCGATTTTTTTTGTTAAATCAGCGTGCGTTCACACTTCAAACAAATTATCCAGCACTCTCGAAATCAAAGAATAATTACGCAAATTACTCAGCCTCGGAGACGCAGTGGAAGTTCATGAAAGTTAGTTGGTTCGTTGGTTCCTAAAGTAAATCGTGTCTACACTTTTACAGACGACTGATTGCATCTAGATTAAACGTCACGGGATTCTGTTCAGAAGTTTCGTTTACTCGAGCAAACGGCAGAAAGTAGCCCTGGATTAGTAGGCTCGAAGTATTAAAGTTTATTCTTCTAGACAGATTCAAGTCGGTAATAATGTAGCAAAAGATGCATCTGTCATTGTGTGCATGTGTCACATTAAAAGCTTCAACTCGCCCTTAGTCATAATGTATATTTACTAGTAAATTATGCACCCAACAATTTCATTACTAATTGTAAAAAATTCGGCTCATGATACTTTTACTAAGGGAGTTAAAGGAAGTAAAAAAATATACAAGTGTCTTAATGTAGGTATACAGTGGGGGACAAAAGTATGTGGACACCCTAAAAATCGTATAACTTGTTTAAAATCGGTCCAAATGACTTGAGTTTTTTCTGAGAAGCTAGAAGGATTAGTTTGCAATTGGTCGGAATAGCGAAAAAAATAGTAAAGGTCGTTTCTTCAACTTTCTTTTTTGAGCCTGTAATGAAAATTCCAGAATCCCGTTTGTAGATTTAAGAAAGTTGTATACATGTTCAAAATTTCATCGAAATCGGTTAACGTTGCTCTGAGTTATAAACGCTTAAAGATCGCAGAACAAGTCATGTCGTTTGGACCAATTTTGAACATGCCATACGATTTTAAAGGGTGTCCACATACTTTTGTCCCCCACTGTACATTTACCATTTGTGTTTCGTAACCGTGTACATTAAAAATGAAGTTTCAGTTGAACCCAGAACGCTTGAATGTGGCGGCATTATAGCATGCAACATAATAACGAAAGTAAAGATTTTTTACTTTGATTAAGGTTTGTGTGTTTTCATATAAATCACGTACAACTCATAAAACGTAATAAAATGTTCATTTCAAATAAGTGCTTACTTTGCTGCTGTTGATGTTTCCGCTATAATATATATGGTAATTCGGTATCTTCTGATTAATAGGAATTATTTTATATCATTCTTTAAATGTATTCATTCTTTAAACTGTGCACATTATAATGATGTTTTCTTTCAAAGGAATTGTTCTGAAGAAAGTGTTGACAATGGCTGACCTCATGCTTTAAGTCCAGGTTGTGACAAAAGTTTACAGTGAATTATTGACGTTTATTTTCATTTCCCTGAAAAAGATTATTCTATGCCGCGGAAATTTAATTAATTGCGGAGCCGCGTTTATTTTGCACTGGTTTCTTCGCGTTCCTCTGTGTTATTCATTCAACATTAATGCTGTTTGCGCAACTGCTGTGCAGTTTATCCAGTTTTCATTCTGTTGGATCAGCTTGTAAGCCTAAGACGTCAAAGAAATTTAATGCTGCCATGTAGGTACTCTCCGCCTCAAAAAAGAAAAACACTTCGAACGAGAGCGAGACCGTTTTTCTCTGGTTCCCTTTAAAAAAATTCTTTCCCATTGCTTTGCACGGCACTTTCTCAGCAGAAATGAGGTACAGAAAATTGAAGCATTAACTTTGGAATATAATATCCACATAATCAACCAAACTTCTTACTATTCACATGACCAATATAAAATAAATTAATTCCATTTTATACTTGTCCAAACAAGCGCAAAGCAAAAAAGCAAAAATGTTCTACATTATAATTCCACATCCCAAAGTAAATAAAACTCACTTCGCCTGACTACGATTTATCAAAACTCTAATCAATATTACTACTATTAATCAGCCTCACAAGACCTCCCCAAAATACATAAAAAAAAACATGTAGCATCAGTCACTGCAAAGATTCAACCCCTTAGACTTCGCCAAACAGAACCCGACCCTCCAAAACAAATTCCTTCAAGCAGCAGTGATGCCTCGCAGTAATAGCAAGCCTGCAAATACTTCAAAGGGGCAGAATTTTCTCCCATTTTGCCTGCGCGTTTCCAGCGTTTATCATGGGCTTGAGTGAAACAGAGGCTTTATGAAGCCGACAGAAAGGGGACAGATATGCTTCCAGGCCTGATGGGGAACGTTCGATTCCAAAATGCTGTCCTGAATAAAAGACGGTGATCTCGCGAAACGTGGAATTTTCCAGGGATATTCGTTTGACATAGCGGTTCCCTCCGACGGTCCATTAGGTGGGCAAATATATCCCTAGTATCTAGCGACAAGAACGATGGCGTTCCTCCTCTTGTCAATCCTTTTTTCACGACCAGCTGGAAAGCATTTGACCGCTCGTCGCCCGCCAGTATGGTTGTGGCTTCATTGGTTGGGTGGTCGATAGTTACCCGGGCCGGCTAACAAGATGTCAGACAACAAATGCTAAAATATTTATACCGAGCGTGTTGGAATAAAAATACGGCTCTTTGTGGACCTATTGGCCGGCTCCCTTCGAATCTTTATTTCCCTCAATTGCCTCGTCAAGCTGGAAGGGGACTTCATCCTGCGAGGCATCGATTTTAAGCTCTTCCGTCTGTTTGTTCCGCCGGGACGTATTCTCTCCTCATAGCTCGAAGCTTTGCCCTCAAAAGGCTTCCACGGGCCTCCACTTTCGATCACCTTCGAAATCCTGCTGGATCCTTCGACGTCGACCAAAGGTTTGCTTAATTGAGTACGGTTTGTGACAGAGAATTAAAGGGTCGAGTAATTGGTAGATAAAGGTGGGAAATTGTGTATTGCGTTCTTTGTAACCATTCTTTACAGTGCTCTACTTGTTCAAGATCTGCTGTAGTCCTTATTCTTATTTTCATAGCTCGTCTTCTCGCGACCTCGATTTTATTGAAAATTCTGAAATCGTAGGAATTCGTAAATTCTGGAGCCATCTCGAGTGCCCGGAGTGCTTCTAGTGCCTGGAATATTTTGAATAAGTAGAAGACAAGTAATTTTGCTTCAGTGACATTTATGTAACTTGCATTGCTATGAAATTTGTCCTTCTGTCGATATACTCATTTGTCCTAAGGTTTCTACAAACTAAACACATTTCAAACTTCCATGATCTACTTATACAGTAAACATATCGTCAGGTACAGAATCTATACAGATTTGCAACATGCCTTAACTATTCCAAGAAGACCCAAGAAAGATAAATTAAAATATACGTAATTTCCACCCAGGTGTCTTCGAACTCCAACACCTGAACTTCAGAGCTTCAGAACTCCCACTATTTCAATCTTCCCATTCCTAATGCACTAAAGCCCCCTTCACCTTGACAAAACTTTCAGCGTAAAAATCGTGCCCTCAAGCGATCCACTCCCAAAATTTACCCAAACACCGTTCACAACCACAACGCATCGTGGGATCAGATAAAGGTGTTCCCGAATTAAAAAGCGATTGGTCCAGGCTGGCGTTCTAGCCGTAACGAAAACGGGTCTCGTCGGACGAGTCGTCGAAAGCTGTTCTTTACGCGCCAGGACCTCGTGTTTCACGAGAGAGGGGGTGGGAGAGCCAGCTGGAGCGCGGTAATTTCTTTCCCCTTTTGTCGCTGGGACCGCCGCCAGCCGAACGGGTAGAAATTAACAGCGGCAATTCGTACGGCTTCCTCGGAAATAATCTGGCCGGCATAAAGTAGATTCCGTTACGAAGCGAGTAAATTCACCGCAACGACAGCACACAGGGGGGTTGGGGAGGACGCGCGGGTGGGTCCTTGGGTCCCCTGGCCGGTCGCAACGTCCGCGGGCTTCCTTCGAGCACCTACGGTAATCTTGCGTGTCCCCCGTTAAGCGGCACATGGAATTAAAACGGAGCGGTACGTGGTGGACGTACAAATGGAAACGTCCACCGTTGCTTAACCCGCTTTTTTCCCCCTGCTGCCCGGCGGCCATGTACCTACCGCGGAATGGATTCATAAGGGAAAACCCGCGGAAATTGTCCACAATACTCGGCGCTAAACGGAAGGCAAACGCGCTTAAAATCTTTGGGGAATGAGTTCGAGTTTCGGGGAACTTGGGGGTGGTTCTTCTTGTACCTGAAACGCGGAGGAACTCATTGATGGTGGTTAGGAATTAGGAATGAGTGGTAGGTAATAGGGGAAATGCAAATGTGAGATTTCTTGGGGTTGTAGGGGAAAGTATGTTTGGAATGATTTTTCGTAAATTTCGAAAATATCGTAAATAACTTTTATTTCTCATTTAAGGGGGTAGCGGACTATTTCAGCTTCTAAAAATCGATTATTTTTTTATTGATTCTGAAAGTCTTACCTTTATGAATATTTTTACCAAAATTTCGTGAAGAAATTCAAGTAATTGTAGAAATTATAGCAGCGAACGTAATTGAGTTTAACGTCGAGTAACCGTCTCGCAGAGTGGTATTGGCATAGGGGATTTAACTTTGATGCCGTTTTTCTCGAAACACCATTTTCAGACACGGTGTACATCATAACTCTTGCACCAATATATATTTTCACTTGACATTTTTACTGGACGTGTAGAATTCCTTCCTCCACAGAGCGGAATTCCCGCATCAACACTGGATGTTTGTAAAAAAAATTATAACTGATTAAAGACGATTTTTTTCCGTAAAAATATGGGGAAAATATTGATTCGTGTGTAACTTCCACAATTTTTGTTCAAAATCATCGGCAAAGTTCCACTCTGTAGATTTTGGTGTCTAAAGTGATCCCCCCAAAGCATTTTGCTTTCAGATGATTGGCGCGCCGTACAGGACTATCTTCAGCGATTAATAACTTTGACAATTTTATACATTCCGACGATATTTTTTAGGTAATTACTCGCAAATGTGCCACAATGTTACCAAAAGCTCGTGCAAATATCGCTCCAGTCAATCCAATCAGCAAGAACAGAACTGTCTGAAGAGACACGAACCGTGTAACGTAATAATTTTCAGGAAGGATCGCAATGAATCGCTCGATCGTCGTTAGAAGCACCCACTAGAATTTTCACGAAGGGAAGCGGACCCTCCACAGCGATAAGGAGAAGGACGCCGCGTGTTATTCTCTCTCGTCCATCGTGTTCACCCTCGCAGTTCGAATCCTTCTAATTAGAGTCCAATTCGGCGAGAGCAACGAGGTCGTTTTGCGGCTACATTTTCCACGGTTGCGGCCGAGTTTCCTTTTAATTCACGTCCCCCGAATCATCTGGCTTTCCCGCGCGACGCCCCGTGCCAGGAACTACGGTTTCCATCCGCCACAATTTGTCTTCCCTGTTCAACCCCCTCCTTTTTTTCCCCCTCCCGCCGCGCGTGCTAGCCAGTCCTCCGCTCGGAATCCTCTCGTTAAGTGACTTACGGTTTAGCCTTCATTTGGCTCTAAACGCGCTCTCCTCGACGTGGAAACGGGAACGAGGCGATTCGTTTGTCTCTCTAAGAACGTAATCGACTATTAACGACATTCGACAATTGGGTAATTCGGGTAATTGTGTAATTCGAGGGCTCTAGCCTCGACATCAGCCAACCCCTTGAGCAGGCGATCGTTCGCTACAACCTAGGTACCTACGTAATATTCGTAGCGATGTGCTTCGACCCTTGAGATGTTAATTTGCTGGCTGCATAGATATTAGCTAGCTAATAGAAGATGAAATCCAGAGATTACCGTGTCGAGATAGATCAACCACTCTCCCAAGGTATGATTCTCCGTGGAGTGTCTGAGGAATTGGAGCAGAAGAACCGCGACACACTAGAAGGAGATTCTACTGAACCGTTGTAACTTCTTCTTACTGGATGAAACCGATCACTCTCCACGTAGAAACAAGTTCGAACACGCGGTGCCAGCAAAACGCTTTGTCCGCGTCCATTCTATTCACTGTCCCCCTCAGATTTATCAATTTTCGGTGGCGGGCATCGTTCTTACGGCCAGACGGGTCTTCCTTTATCGCCGGGGAACGGCCGGCCGAGCGGATGGTTTTCAGGTCGCTCGTCAGGGCCGATTGAAAAGTGGCCGCTGACCCCCGGGGGCCGTGTCAAGTGCCATTACGCCGGACCTGGATAGGTTACATTTTTAATTTCCTCGTTCGCCCGTTTTGACGGGACATCGATAATGGTTATCGCCCCGCGCCGATACACCCACCTCTGGGTCCAGGTGAATTCACTTACACGCTCGATGGGTGTGTATATATAAGCGGAACGTGACGCGCGATCGAGATTAATGAACAAACACGTGAGAGTGTCTTGAGGGGATTCCGTCGCCCCGCGTGGCTATCGCGAATTTATCGGGGAAATAAAGCTACGCGGGAAATTAAATCGATATCGCGGCTGACACCTTCCGAACACCGCTGGTCGGCTGGGGAGAATGCTGATGCGTTCATTTCAAAGGGGGACCCAGGGAATGTGGGACAAGCGTGATACGCAAATACACGGGCTGAGAGTTATGTAACCAATCGGAAAACTCTATTCTATGATTTTCGCGCGGTCTTCGGCTAGAAATCGGCACCTATCTGTCGTAGTAATTTGCATGATTACTCGACACCTGGTACCAATGGAAACTCTGCGATAATGATACTGTGGCCATTCGGCGTTTGGAAACGGCCAATGGTAAGATTGGCACACAGATGGCGTCCGTTAGAGTTCGAAAAGGAGTAACATCGGAGAGTCGGCGTTGGGGGAATTGGTAACGCGGCTGGCCAGCACGCAGAGGACTCATCGCTCGGGCTCCCCTTTTCGTCTCCAAAAAAGTGTTCGGATTAAAATTGATTTATAGTTTCTAGGGATCGATGGACTCCTAAAATCATCCGTAATTCGTTTCCTGTAGTGGAATTCTGGATTATATTAAAAGAAATGGTGACTCCCTTACCCCACGGATATCCAAGGAATCCATTCGTCACCAGACAAAAATATTTCTCTTAAGGGGGCATTCCTATCAAGTCCCTGAAAAATAGGTGATGAAAACTTTATGGTCTTTCTTTATTTGTTCTTCAAGGATATAAAAACTTTTTTCTTCATTTTCCTGTAATGGTTCGAATTTTACATGGCGCTCAGTGCACTGCTGCAACAAAAGATGCGTAAACGGTAGACAATAGAACTCTACGTAGGATTGTCAGAAATCAATTCTTATAGGTTATATCATCACCCTTTAAGAAGGCAAATAAAGCAAAATGGCGATGTTTGGTACACGTTTGAACACAAACATGCGAAAAGGAGAGTAATTCTACGCCTAAAAATGCGAAGAACTAAGTCTCTAAAATTGATGGTCGAAGGCTGATGCGATAGTGAAGTGAATTACAATGAAAATGTCACCAAGACTTTTCCTATCGGTTCATAATTTCTTTTTTTCTGCAGTCTACCGTTCGGAAAAATCATGTTTCGAGATGAAGGCGTTTAAAGTTTTGCTTGTACGTTGCCGGCGTTCGGAGGTCGAGATGCTTCTATCGTTGTAGAATCTATATCGTTACAAATTTCGTCTTACAACATTTACTGAGTATTCTCCAAATACTATACTATAGATGTATGTAAAAAAAATCGATTTTCTGAAAAAATTTGATAGGAATGTCCCCTGAAGTGTGTTCCAAACCGGCATCCAGCTCATCGTACCCAGAAATCTCACTAAAACAAACCCATAAAGAAAAACAAACCGACCAAATCCACCAATCGAACCTAGGCTTGTAAAACAAGCCTCCGAAAAAGCATCCAATGGAGCTAATCGAAAAGGAGGTGCAATCGAACTAGCCATAGAGTCCCAGATATCAAGCCAGCCCAGTGTCGCAAATTATCCGCTCCCTCTCCCTGGAACGAGCTATCGCCGCGAAAAGATAAAAGGGACTCCCGATACAACAGCGCCATACCGCTTGATACTGTCCCCCTGTGCTCGCGTCCGTTTCAAAAAGCCACGACCGATCACAATGGGCCGTAGTGTTGTCGCAGTTGCCCCGCCAGCAATAAACGGTACATCAGCCGTGCCTGTACACCAGATAACAAGCTCCATTGCAGCGAAAGGGGAGACTGAATACCGGCTGAAATGCGCATGTACGCGCGGAGGCACGCGCACACACGTACGCTGGTTCAAGCCCGTGCAAACAGACCTCCTACAGGTGTACATTCTTGCGTCCCTGCGCATGCAAGTACGCTGTAGACGGATAAACGCTTACGGAAGTGACCGTGCCGCTAGACATCGAATCTGGAATGTCCATGGGCGTATTGTTGATTGTGGGCAACGATCGGAAATGAACCGATCATCCGCAGAGGGGGCAGGGGTCACGGAGAATCCGTCGTATGGCAGTGACGCGCCAGTACTCTCCGATAGAAATCCAGCTGCGCTTCGCTCTCACCTGCCTTGCGCCTTTGTTCAAGTGGTCCCAGTCACTCATTTCTCGGCCGCGGCTGGCCCCCGACCGACTTTATTCACTTGCCGCGACCCATTCGTCCGCGGGAGTCGACTGTCCCGCTGCGAGCTGTCGCGCGGAAATAGCTTCGTCAATGGGGCAGTCTTTTGGAATTGAAGGGAAGGAAGTTTCTATGGTGCTGGCGTGTTTCCTTTACTTGTTAGGAAGCGATCTTTGGGGAGGGTTTTGCGGCCAGTGATGGAGACAATGGTGAATGGTTCTGGAAGAGTAAGTAGTTTAAAGGGTGTTTAAACGAGTGCAGAAATTAATTAGTTTAATGAGTACTGGGGGTGGAATATGTTGGGGGTAGGGGTGAATAAATAGCAGGTTCTCAAAAGTGAAAATTGTTTAAAGAATTCTTCCGAAATTTGTGTAGGCACCTGTTCTCTGAATTCTGTAGAAATAGAATAGAAAGGGGAGATATTATACGTATACTGTTCTACAGTGCTTCTATTATTTAACACTAGAAATACCATGCCATTATTTTTCTTTAAAATTATTAACACCATGCTGGCATAAGTGTAGGAATTTATGATGACTTTTAATACGATGCAACAACGGTTGTATTTCTGTATTTGTTTCCTTTCAAATGTTTTAATTATTAATTATCTGTCTAATGTATACCGAAATATACCGTCATTCGGACAGGTCATTGAAAATGACCTGTTCACTAATGACATTTGTGGATGAACCGCAATTTTTACATTTTCGACTTAATCTGCAGAGGAAGCAAACGTCAATCTGCAAAACTTTTTCAGCGCGTATTCAATCGTTTCAATCATGGTTAAAATATGTCAAAACTTTAGTGTTAAACACTTAATCGACTCATTTGCATGTTCCTTCTATGGTTCCGTGCCAGTTTTGCGATAATTTCGAGAATACAAAGTGTGACATGAAATTTTAGGTTTCAATGCCATGTTGCTAATTCGGAATACCGAAGGTGAAGGTAATTTGGAATATTCCAAAGCCTACCGATGCTTTTGTTTCACGCATAATGGCTACCACAGCGTCAGTTTCGTCTGTCACCTATATAACCTTTTTTAGCATTTGTGGAAATATTGTCTTATAGATATCTACATAAAATTGTTCCTTAATTGTGATTTCTTAGCCTGATTACGTCATAAAATAAACTAATTTTATTATCTACATGTTTTGTTTAAGTTTATAAAGTGAAGGTAAATTGGAATATCGGTATTCCAAATTACCTGCACCTTAACGAAATCGATACTTCTTGTCATTTTTCATTCAAACCAAAATTTCAGTTACTTTTTGTTTTTTATCTTTACTGACACTAAGAAATATGAAAGTTTATTAGTTTCCCTATGATATTATGTAGTTTAATTTGTTCCCATCCTCTGTCGTAATTTTTTATTCGTCTTAAACAAACTGGTTTTCCAAATATACTGCACTTCCTCTACCTTATAAAAAAATAATTTAATACATTAAATGCTGTTTTATTCATTTATAATTTTTATCAAACAAAACTACATGTCAAAGCACATTTTTCGAATACCCGTCAAATTGACGGCTATGGTAGAACTACATAGGTATATATCCAATGCTGAGGGTTGCTCCAACTCTCTTAATTCTTAACTTTCTCAACAAACATTTCCTTCACCACTCCACTCCGTGTATTTATTTCACCCTCCAAGCTTGCCCCATTCAATAAAGCCAAGACACCTGTACTCGTACGTGATGACAGGGAGGGACGTCCCATCATCAAGCAATTTTCCATCGCCTGTAACGTTACCCTCTTCGCTATTTCCGATCTCCATTTTCGATATTTTCTCGATAACTCCCAACTAGTAACGAGAGAGCAACGCTGGATAAAAGAAGTTCGATTGAAGATTTCCTGAACATCTCTACCTTCCCTGCAGCACCCCACAGCTAGGGAGGGAAATAATAAACAAAAGTTTGCGCGAAAACTTCGGTTTTAAAATGATATTAGTCGGTGAATATCGGGCCCGAAGGCGCAGAACTCGATGCACGGGTGCAAAGTAATGATAAACTTCTGAACAAGTCTCTACACCTACTTTCTGCAGAGCCCCTCTTCTCTCTTTTTTACACCATCCTTCTTTCTCGTACACAGCATCGTTCCAGCAACTTTGTCGCGTCTTTTCGGATCACACTTGGTCCCTGAGAATCCGACCACTTTAGTGTTCTTCCCGAGAATCTTCGATTTTCCGACGCCTGAAAACCTGGTGCTGCTTTCATGTCGCTTTAAACATGGGATGTGTCCCTGCTTGGCTTGATTCTTTAAGTGTTAGTAGTTGTAAATTGATCGAATTCTTGATATAAAATATCGGAGAAATTCTACATGATTTTCCTTGTTCGAAAAAATTTCTTTTACTTTAGTTTAGTACAATGTGAATGTTATAATTTTAACAGGATATAGAGATGGAATTAATTGCAAGAGTTCGCGAAGTATGTAAACTTAATAGTTACTTTTCAGTATATTTTACGTTGAATTCTAGTTTCAGTTTTTCGTCTATTCTATAGTTTTCATTTCCAACCATTTTTCGGTTTCATCTCGTTTCCCGGAAACCCAGATACCCCTTCTCCTCCCCTGTCACCTCCTGACCTTCAAGACTTCTCTGAAATCCATAGCAATTTCGGCCCTGCAAAATATTGCCGCTACTTTGGAACTTCTCACGCGCAGATGCAGTGCTATAAATTCCTTTTATTTCCGCCTGGTTATGGCTCTCATTTTTCCTCTTATTAAATCCTTTTTCCATTCCCGCCATCTCCTTAAAAATCGTTTTCCCGCCGAGTTCGTGCAACACCTGGGAAACAATTCCTCCTTTTGGTGGTTCTTAGATTCTCCTTGGCGTACGACTTAAATTACGTTTCTTCTACAACCGCGCGTGTCATTTCGACCCATTTTAAGGTGCTATATTTTCCATTTTCTTCATTGACTTTCGCTTTATCCATCGTCTTCCCCCCTCGATCAGGATTATCCGTGGATACTCCAGCTTTAATCCAATTTGTATTACGTTAGCGAAGACGTACGTATTTACTTGCACGTTGTACCGCGCCATCCTCTCGAAATCCCACGAGATTGACCGCATTTATGGGAATCCCTACAATTCGGTGTCCGTTCCTGGACGTCCGAGAACTTGTTGCCTCTACGATACCCTGTTTCTACAACATGTTGCGGCTGAAAGACCCAAGGTAAATTTGCTGGGTTGCTCGTTATTCCGAGTACACAGAATTTTTCCAAACGAAACTCCTCGTTTCTCTCTTCGTACACTGTCGTCGTTGCGCGAACAAGAATACTTGAACATCGCAGAATATAGTCTCAGTTATCTATGCAATACGAATTTTCTGATACCTGCTGACATTATCTTTCCATTTTTATTTTCAAAAATCTCTCTCAATATTTCCCATGTAAAGCAATTTAAATTTTGGTAAAATACAGTCGAAAAACAGTTTTCACGTTGATCCTCCAATTCGACACTTCGGGGTTCAACCAAGATTCTTAATTTTAACCTTTAAAAAAATTTCGATATCTAATTAAGTACATAACTGATCGAAATGAGGGCCAAGATGAAATCACTTCCAATTAAATTTGCAATATAATTAGTGTGTGCTTGAGGCTCGGATGTCGGTTACGCACACGCAATGTATAATTGGTAACATTCGCAGCACTTTGCTAATTGCATCGTGCAGTAGACACTGGCACTGGTCCCCGTCTCATTGTCGCGGAATATCGCTTTATGGAGGAACGACACCACGTCTCGACCGTTTGTGCTCCCTGCTTTTCAGTTGACCTCGTTGAACGCCATTCGGCGTCAGATTTCCGTGTGTCTTCTGTCGAATTTCTATGGAAATGCAGAGGATCGTTTCGTAGATCATGTGTTAGAACTGCTCTTTTAGAGGAGACTCATCGTCGCCTTATGGTGGTCAAAGTTCGTGAAGCTTTAACGAATTTATTTCGTTTTCCGCGTACCTCTTTTGATAGAAGAAGGATAGTTGCACATAAGACATTATAAAGAAATGATTATTATAAATATGAAGGTGTAAATGGTAGATTCTCATTCAAGTCTGCAGATAAAGAAAAATTTATAACACAGGCTGGTAGAAAATTGAAATCTGTTGTAAAAATAATGGGATGCACTCAAGATTGGATTTTCTAACGTCTATTATTTTCATGTGCCTGTACATTTTACTTCTGTTAGAGGATGGGAAAAGGTGAAAGGACAAATTATAATATTGGTGTGGAAAAATTGAACGAAACCATACTTTATATATTATTATACAATAAAAGGAAGACAGAAAAGAATTTACCAGCGAAACATTATAGGGCACAGAATAAAATTGTCGTTAATGAATGAACTAAAATCACGCACGTATGTTATAGATGACTTATTCATTCTTGGAAATTTCCTATCAGTTCTATTTCACGCGAAAGTGTTTGTGCCCCGATAAATCATTAAAATTTAATCCACTCTGGGTATTTTAGTTTGCTCGTCAGGATCGAACAAGCATGAAACTTGTCTACGACCAAGACGAAACTTTTAACGAAATAAAGCTAAGCTTGTATTCTAAGTGGCGCGTAGTCGGGGGGAAAAAGATTGAAGAATTCATTATTTCAAGCGAGAAAACTCTTCAGGATTGTCTGGCAGTGTCGTCCTCGGTACGCCTCGCCGTGTAATCTCCGGGGCCTGGAATTTAATATTATATTTATTAGCCCGCCATCATTATTCACTTTGACATCTATCGCCAGCCGCCTCGAACCTGACATTCTTTCACCATGCTCTCCAGCTTTCTTCTTTTTTTTCGACCGTCGTCGTCTCGACTCTTTTCACGTATTGAACATTCCAGTGAGAATCGACTGACGTCTGTGTTCTCGAGGCGACGTGTGATCAAGCTTGAAGACTGAAATAATGTCCATTTTTGGAGAAATACATGTCTCTTATTGGATATCTCTGAGGATACATGTATAGTGTTCATGGGTAGTGAAAACTGGTTAATATTTCTAGGCTTATATTCCTTGGTATGACAGTCAAAATGTTGGTTGGATAGATGGAGGGAACTTCACACGATTAATTCGTTGAAATTAATTAGCTAATGTATTCAAACCTTTTTATAAGTCTATTGGCTAATTCATATAAGTTTGTGATAGGAAATACCATAGTAGGTATTTCTTGAACTATCTTCTTGAAAATGTGTTATTCACCTTGTCCCAATAAATACACCATAAATTTTAATAAATTTTATAGTAATAATTTAATCAATTAAAAATATTATTCGACCATGAACACTCTCAATTCGATTGATAGCTGGTCATGTATTATTATCACTTTTAGGAAGGTCAATAAATAATTCCTTGCTAATTATTCCAGTAATAATCATAATTAAAAATTTATTAGTTATCCTAGAAATTTCAGTAACATTAATTCAATCATGCATTTTCCATCCTAAGAACTTCGTATTATAATGAATCAAACAACATGTAACCATCCATTTCATATAGTTACATTAAGATTATGACCAATACTAACATCAATAAATATTTTAAATTCTTTTTTAAGAGTAAATTTATTCTTTTATTTAAAAATAAAAATATTAATAATTAGAATAATTACATTAATTTTATGTAGGTATAATTCAATGATGACAAGATGTTATTCGAGAAAGAATATTCCAAGGTTTTCATTCATTTACAATAACAAAATTAACAAAAATAAGAATAATTTTATTTACTATTTCAGAAATATTTTTTATCGCATTCTTTTGAACATACTTTCACACCTCCACCTGTGACAACACCAGGGACAACATGCACTTTTGAAATGTAGGATCATTAGTGAGAGCATTGAATAAAATTGAATCTTTAGTCTACACCTTTGAAATAGCAATTTTAGTGCTACGATTCTCCACTCTTACTTTGACCTTTCTTTTAATACAATTTTCAGGCTTGCGCCATTTAAAAGGATGCACATTTGGTACACAAAAGTTCAAGGAATACGATTATATTTTCCATACAATACAATTTTGCAAATCCAGCTATTGACTCGTGATCTTCGAAATTCATCCCCTCACATGGCCAACTTGTCACGTCGCAATAGAATAGGAACGGACGATGGAAAAATTTCTCTGAATTCCCCGGGCATGCGTTCGATTAATCAACGTTAACTCGCAATTTGCCAGAGGACACGGAATTGGAGGTTGGAGGGTACAGTGTATCGCGGAAAAACGAAAGGTGCGCATCGAATAACGGGGTGTTACTAATTAGGAAACTTGGGTGATTAAACGCGAGCACGTCGAAAGGGATCCCTGGAGAGTGTCTCGTGATCTGGTATTCGGTCGATCGGAGGTATCGCGACGACGCCTGCGAATCTCGCCCCAGATTCTCGGCTCTCGTATAATTTTGAATTACGGCGGCTGGCGACATCGCCTCGTCTACGTGACTGTGAAATTAGCGTTCATGAATCACTCGATCGGCGTGCCACGATTCACTAACTGTAGCTGCGCGTCGATTAGAATTTCTGTTATCAATTTCTCGTGGGAATTCGGGAATTTTCGACAATTACAAGGTCTGGAGGTTTGGTAACAAAACAGCAGCGTTTGGAACTTCGGTTACATGTCTAAGTAATCGTTTCATAATGGAATTGTACGAGTAGGAATATAAAATAATTTACGAATTTGGTGACAAAGTGTTTGGAAATAGCAGGCTTTAAATTTTAAATGTTGCAGCAAGGGCATATTGGTGATATCCTTGCTGATGAATTAATGGTAACAAGGTGTGTTCGGGTTGCGATGAATTGTAAGGATGAATGGAGATTAAATGATAAGGCTACGTTTGATAGAACCTTGCAGTATTACCTGCAGATAACTAACAGTGGTACTTATGGAATTAGAGATTTAGTATGTAGTTGCTAAAGTATGATTTGAATCACACTTTTACATGTAGAGAATGATTTACTTAGGCCTCTCCTAAATTAACTACCATGTGCGTTGCAAAACGTCAAGTTGATCTTGATTTTTATCATAGAAAAAGTATTCAAGCAATTGTTATCACTGCAATATGTTGCTGGTTAAATAAATACGCTTGTAATTCTACACTGTAATTAAAACATTACACAAGGGATATTTACAAGAGTGTACACCTATTCAAACATGCCTTACTATAAAATCGTACGATCTGAAAACCTATAGGCGATCGAACACATTACGATGCATGAAGTGGTATCAGCGAAAGAAAATACCTATCCAATATCTGAGAGACAGATACCTCGATACTTCTATTTCCTCTACAGATATTTCCACATTATTCCACCCAAGGATGAGGCGCAAAAATTGAAGGAATAAACTCTATCTACCAGGCCGAATTAATTTCCGTGGCCACGAGCACATTGTTATTGAAATTTCAGTCTCTCGTGGTCGCTGCGAATCATCGGGCGAAACTCAGGTTCGTTAGTTAACGTACGCAGTCTGATTTCTAACAGACATTATGGATCGTGTATTCAACAGCAACTCGAAACCGTAAATACTAAGCTAGAAACACGCCGGGATCTAAGTAATTATGCGTCATTATAGCGGATCACGCGCGCGACGAGGCTAATTGTATGGCTGTTTTGCAAACGAACTAACAAATCGGCCGCGACGATATCGAAGTCGTCGCTCGTGTATCATCCTGTCCCGACGCTGTAATTCACTAAATGTATCAGTGGGTGTCGATCGAGGCACTGTTTTGATGGATTGCCGAAGGGAATTTATGGAGTAGTGGCAATCATCGCCGGTGACTCCGCGAAAAATGTCGATTTTATCAAAGGAACCACGTAAATTATAATTTACGAAGAAAGGAGTGGAAAGGACCTTATGCAACTGTTTTCCTTCGAGGAACGTGATATCTCGTATTTTCTGTTCAACATTGGCTTTGGGTAAAGTGATATCTCATCATATTATTCGTGTTTGAGAAACAAGAAAGTAAACGCAGGATCACAATTATAATATTCATACTGATAATATTGTGAATATCAAGTATTCTTGTAATTTGAAGAATCTTTTAGTAGAATATTACATATATTATTTCTAGCAGGTAGGTACACTTTGAGTGAAGTGTGTTAATAAGTCGTTTCTTAAATTATGGGTCATGTGGAACTGTTAAAAAATATATTTCTTTGAGAGAAATAATCCTTCATTCCTACCATAAATCCTACCATCCAATTTTTAAAGGATATTGATAATACGTAGGGTAAACCAACCAGTGAATGACAGAATTGTTGAATTTATGGACCTTTGAAATTAATACTTGAATATATTTATGTATAACAACAAAACAATTGTTGACATTGCATTTAAATTTATTTTTCTTGAAATTTCTATAAAAATAATTACTTATTCTTATCGTAATTTAAAAAAAAAACGATTATACAATGCAAAACGTGTAGAAACACAGTAAATGACCGCAAACTTTTAATAAGAATTGTACTTATTAATGTTTGCTTAACACGCGTAACTAAAAATATGGGATATTAAAAGTGCAACTACACTCCATTTAAAAACATGTAATATTTTTAAATTTATAATTGACATTTCTTTGCCTAGTGGTGATTCACTGGTATGCGGTCAGTTACTGGTTAGTTTACCCTAGAAATGGACTGACAGAAAAAAGCAATAAGAACATCGTTCATTACTATAAAATACACTTGATGGACTAACAATAATTGAAGTAGAAAATTACGACCACAATCCCTATTAATCATTCTATTCAAGTAGCTTTCAGTTAATCAAAAAATCAGCTATCCTACGAATAAGCTATCAGTAATAATTACTGTATATTTTGTACAAATATAAAACATCGATCCAAGTTCCATTTATGAAAGATTTCTCTGTTGCACTGTGCAAGGTAATATTCGCCTGTGTTTTGTTACTGTTTTCGAACTAATTACTGAAACTTCGAGAGGCTCGAGTTCCATAAATGGACTTTAAAACTGGCTTTAAGTTCAGTCGCGGTTAAAAAGATCGCCCGCAGTAATATAAGTTAAGGAAACTTTTAATATTAAACCGCATATAAAATGATTATGAAACTGCAACGCCGATCCCCACTGATGTTCCTTCTTCCCTCTAAATCAATTTCGTAATCGTCCTAAGGGCAACGGAAAATCCAAAGCGAGTTTTAACTTATAACGCTAATTCCGACATTTCAACTAGGGGGTGGTGTCGCTTGGGGCCGCGGTTTTAGCATTACTGCAATAGTTTTGAGAGCTACCCTAATAATCTCCTCCGACTGAAGTTTGAAATACAGAAAATTATACGTTAATATACTGCAATATTCTATTACGATGTGCACCGAATTTCTCTAGATTGCGTCTTCATAACTTGACGCAGGCTGAAGGTAAGAATTGTCATTTAATAAACTCGTGGGGATGAGGCTTTTGACAACAAGAACAGTGCAAGTCAGTTCTACTTCACTCTAAAAAAGTAGTTCTATCAAATACAATCTATTCTTACAATCCTTATCAACTATCTGCAGCAACATCGATAGGTAAATAATTTTTTTTATTGTTACTGCTTGGTTGAAATCTAATAGCATTTTCTAGAACACTCGACGTTTTCTCTGCCAGTCCACGGTTTACTAATGCATCCCCGGAATTCGGATCGAAAGCAGCAGGAAGTATTTCACGAAACGTTGACAGAACTCGTCTCGAACGTCTGGCTCCGCGTAATTGTTATTCGATCCAGGGTGCTTCCCACGAGTAAATAAAATTCGAAAGTTTCGGAAGTTTGCCGTAGCTTGGTCTGAGCCTGCCACGTAGACGCAAAGAGGTCCTTAAATCTTGTCGGGCCGCGACGTTTCGATCGATCAGCATTTCAATCGATGCCTGCTCCCATAGCGGGATCATATCGCCAGTATGTACCGGGTGGAATTGAACTCTAGCAGCGACTGCTTGCGCGAATCAACGTCCCCTGCACGTGCTTTCGCAGAGTAAGTATTTTAGAACAGAACGGTATATCGAGGACCAAAAATTGTTAATGTTCTGGCTGCAGGCTTTATCAGACAAGATGTATTTGTGACTGTGAGTGAACTTTGGTACATCTGGAATTCTGAAAAAAAAAATGATTCTTTGACGGATAAGAATAACTTGGATTAATAGAAACTGGGACGTACGAGGAAACAGAGGTTCGAGCTTATCGTGTGAAACGTTGATCATGCGTTTTCTTGTTCTCTATATTATTGCATTTTGAAAGAAATATTACTGCACACGTTTAAAGGTGCAAATCCACGACGAGACAAAAATATCTCGTGTCTCACATGAGACTTCAATCTCATGAGATGCATCCCTTGCGATTATTTTATTTGATTATTTCTTAATTATTTTGTCACTAGTTTCATGCAATTAGACTCTCATGAGACGAGTTTCATGGTTTCCATTATTTACATTTAGTTGGTGCTGAGATTTTTGTCTGATGATAGAAATGTCTCATGTAGGTAAAATCTCGTCGTGGATTCGCACCTTTACACTGATGATTCTGTTTGATGTATTAAGTTTCGTAACTGAGGTTCGCGAGGTTTTACTCGAGGTACTTGGGGCTATCATGGATTGTATTTTTACATTTTGTTGTGTTCAAGGCTTCTGAGTATAAAATGTATTCTGTTTACAGTGTAATTCAACACTTTGCCAATAGATATGACTTTATAGTTAAACTTAATACATTTAAAGATGTGATGAATAGTTAAGGGGATATAGAGGTTTTGTTGAAAAATTAAAATCTGACAGTACCTAAAACGAGGTCTTTCCTTGAAACAAATTACATATGGAATTCAATTCGTACTATTATATCATCGACACCATTGCAATATGTGGCTCTAGTCTAATCTGTGACCTATCTTAATTGAAAGCAGTTGGTAAGGTTTCATCGAATTACTACATTAAATACGAGCCAGTCTTTCTGCTCGTGGTTCCTTTAATGAATAATAAAGATACTACATTAAGTGTTCCTCTTAATACTGCTCGTGAAATACGTGTTTTCATCACTGCTATGGCTGAACGCTGTAATGTGGAATTGGAAAGACGCAATCAGGAACTGTTCCAGCCATGAATTTCAAAAATGAAGATAGGAAATGTTATATATTTAAACGTTAAGTGAACTCTTTGAAGAAGTATTTAGCAAGGTTGGAAGTTCAGTAGTTTGGAAGCATATTTAACATTTAGTCACACGAAATACTGACTCTTCCATGAAGTTGAAGGAACATACATAAGTCAAAAGAGCTTCCTGTTCCTCGTTCCCCCGTGCAAAAAGCAAGCAACTTCAGCGCATGTGGCGGTTAATCTACGACATTCTAAAACTTGTTTCGCAGATTAATCCTCGAGTAAAGCTGTTTAGAAATGCAAGGGCAGAACACACCCTCTGGAATAAGCGCTCGAAAATGACTTCATTAAGTCTGTTCCCGCGTAAACGAATATTAAGCTTTGAACGTGGAATTACGAGACCATAATATGCGTTAACACTTGATAAAAATTAACAGTAAACTGGTGAAAAGTATGAAAACTAAATAAACAGTTTCAGTTTCAATTAATTCCTCCTTACTAAACATTTAAAAAATTTATACTCACAATTATTGAGAATTTAATTTACTGCTAACTCTACATAAAATCTCAAATTTACTTAAAATCCATAATGTAAGGATTTCCATTTTAGAATTTCAAATCCCACTATTGTCCTATTATTTAGTCATATTTATATTTCTAGAGAACAATCTATTTATGGAAAATAAATTTTTATGAAAAATAACACTGGAAAATACCTATTTATTTAAATTACTATTCCTTCATATTTATTTGTTAATGACGAGACGTCTGAGGCACTGTATTAATTTTAAGAAATATTAGATGTTTTCAAAATGTTCTGTTCTATGGTCGTTAAATGTATTCATTGCTAGCAGAATCTGCATGACACTTGCATAGCATTGCCCAGCCATAAATCATATACAGAGTCGATCAAATCATCCTCAGACTCTACGACTACTCCCAACTACATACCCACCCCACTTCTGAATTTCAAAACAAACGCTGGTGACCCCCAAAGCCGCACAGCCTCGGGAGTTCAGTATTATTTCGACCGTGCGAGTATTAATACCTACCTCGAAGAACAACGTGTTATCTAAATAATAAACAGTTCAATTCTTGCTCATGTCTCTCGCGCGTGAGTGCAATGCCGCTGTAAATTAAATAGAGTGCAGCAGAAGTTGAACCGCCACACTTTAGAAGCAAAGCCTCGAATTGCAAGAAGAAAACCTTGATTTCATTTGGTGGCCAGAATTTCCATAATTCTGCTCTCATAAATGTGAATATACCATTAACTTCATAATCATTAATTCTACTCTGCTCGAAATAATTAGAGGACCACGTGCTCTAATGAGATATCAAATATTCTATAAGCTACGCACATTACACCCACTAACCATTTCACGAAATTTATCCTGATATTAACTTGCGCTTTATAAACACGAGATCCTGTAATCATTTGGAGCAGTCCATTACTTCGTTGAATATTGTAATCAAATTACGAATGAATCAGTAGGTAAAGTATTTTAAACCTCAACTGTTAGCCATTTTACTCGGCGCCTTTGTTCGTCCACTAATTTAATACAAAATTTGGAAACAAACAATTGATAAGAAGTGCTAGGTCGCTAATGGAGACGTTCATTTTAATTCCCCCTCGTTGGAGCGCGCGAGGCGTAGGTATCAACGAGTGCGCACTCCGAAATTCCTCGACGCGGAATCGTCCGCAGAGCGTTAGTACCAGCGTCGAAATTTAACGACTTGATATTAATCGATCGCGGCCCATAAACTCGCCCGTTTCCGCGAGATATTGGGCCTTCTAATTGGTCACGCGAAAGCCGGGAAATTGTTCCTTTTGTGCCTCGATTCGCCGGTTAATTGACGAAAGTTTCACATAGAGGCTCCAACACCTCGATGGAGTTCAGCAGCGGTAACGAGACCGTGTATCACGATCGTGGGTCCCCTTAATTGTTTCCCTTGGCGGATTCTGCTCCGGGCAATAAGCTCCAGGAAGCTGCAGACGAGCGGATGGGACCACGCTCGTCTACAGAAGCTGGTTCCGCGGCGTTTCTTTCATAAAAGTAAATGAACTCGTCGCACGTGATCGGACTGAATTATTGCACCGGCCTGGGTGAAAAGCCTGATTGAAAGTCCCCGTGGATCAGGCCGCCGACGCGGTCGTCTTAATGGCCGATCTGCTGTCGAGTGGGAAGTTATGGGGCTTTTAGATCGAGGAGAGCAATCACTGCCGTGGTTCGTATTTATTCTTCAGACTTCTACCTCGTATCTTGAACCACGTGAACGGTACAGGCTGGTTCGTTGAAGTATCGAACGTAGTTACGATGGAATTAGATAGTAGATAAGTGACCGTCGAATTCTTAGAATGAGAATTATAATTGATGTTGTATGAATTTAAGGATTTCAATATTATGTACGAACTTGGAATCAATTTGATTAGAAACCGGTTGTGACCGAATAAAATGCAAATTTCTTAATCTCTGTGGTAAAATAAGCATCTCCCAATTGATGTTTTCTGAGCTTTGTGATCACATTTAAGTTCCTCCTTGCACTTCAACACCCCCAACAAATAACGTCACAATCATATTAACGATAATCTTAATATATAAAGCAGAAAGCTTCTATATTTTTGTGTGTTTGTCTGTGTCCTAAAAACTTCTGAACGATAAATTCTGGCATCACGAAATGTGCCTCAGCTCATTATGCCTGACGAATCCAGATGAATTTTAACAAAAAATATAATAATTTTTTTATAAATAATTTTTTTTTTCAAACTCAGAATCTAAATTTCGGGCGAAGCCGAGTAGGAAAGCTATTTAAATAATAACGCAGAAATATGAAGCTATTCCTTTCTCCCCTTCAATTTCTTTCTTTCCCCAAACACTAAAAAATAAATCACAGTTGAAACGTGACAATCAAAAGCATCCTCCTTAACATCCTCCTTTGTCTAACATCTTCCTACAAGGCTGCACATCAGGCAGATTGCCTCGCAAGTCTTGCGTCATTTAGATAGGCCGTAAACTCGATCTAAATCAAAAACGTGGCGACCTCAATCCACGAGCGAATCGGTGCACGTTCGAATGAAAGATGCAAAAGGATTCGTACGTAGGGGGCGGACGTTTGAAGCTCTGAAACGTGGCGAAAGTCGGGTGTGGAAATTTGAAATCGTACGCGTTTCGGAGCCAGGATAATCCGAAGTGGCCACAATACAGCAGTTGATGTATGGCGGGCTTGGACAGGGCATTGGTCAACCTGACACGGATATATTGCACGGCCTATATTACTACTTCAGTTTGGACTGCATATCTGCTTGTCTACTAGCCACGCTCCCAGACCCTGATACACGTGTACTTTATATTTCTGTGAAATATTCGCGACAAATGAATAATTCCGCGAGCACAATATTTTCTTGCCATCGTATTGGTACATCCTGCTTTTCCACTCGAGCTTCTGGTATCAGATCCCTGAACCTGGCGTCTGATGGTTCTGCGAACGCACAGAAATTGTTGGATTTGGAAATTTCAGGGAGGAATTAGAGAAGGGGAAGGGATAATTCAGGACCTGTTACAAGGCAGTGTTAATTTGAAGAATATAGTTTTACCTTGAGCGTTTGATTGTTCAAAATTCGGGGCGACCTTGTGAAAGAAGAATTTTAATTAGTATCAAAGTGTTTATAAGGCACTTTGCGGTGCTGAAATGACAGAAAAGTTTCAAAGAAGATTCGGTGTATGCAAATCGAATTTATGGCGGAAGGGTAGGAGAGACTGGTTGGAAATTGAAGTGGTTCGCATTCTTACTGGTTAAATTGAAAGAGGTTTTTTAAGGCCCCATTGAAAGAGACCTGGCGTTCGCGTTAACGTGGCCTGAATGTAAATCAACCTTCCTTACGTAATGACACAGCTATGCTAGGGAATATTAATTTGTCGCGGCGTGGCGAATAGCTACGCAATTTCGGAATCCAGCGTAATTTATCGAATCATAGATCAACCACGTCCGCCTGGTCACGATCTCTGAAAGCGACTCTGCTTATTGCTTTCTAATAGACAATCAACAGCTGATGGTGCACGTTATTCTGGGCTACGTGACGCACTCCATTAGATTTTAGCTGGAGAATGTACTCTGAAACACATCCAATTGCGGTCTCGAAATTTGAGAAACGAGGGACGAGTAAATTTTCTAATTACGTTCGTAGACCACGAATACTTAGAAATCGTCACGGGTATTTTATAATCCTAGTCTCTGCATACACTCTTAACAAATATTTGAAGAAACTGGGTGCATGTTTGGTGCATTTAAAGCAGTAATTTCTGGTAAAAGATTTGCACCTTCTCTTATTTGAACTAACCAACAGAGGTAGAACTTGTGTCTGCTGTAGAATGTCAACCCACTGCACAGCTAGTAAACATTTGGCTAGCAATCATTACACAGCTACACACCATTACTCGAGTTAACCACAGAATACCTTGTGTGTAGGTACCCTTCTTATTCTGCAATCTCTCTTCTGGTTAACGAAATCACTTACGCACACCAAGCACGATTAATTTTGCCACCAAACCTCGATCACTCAGTCAAGGTACCAGTAAGGTATTAACTGATCTCATGAAGCAATCAGAAGGTACTCAAGAGTACCAATATATACCCATCAAAATTCGTATGCACAGAACATATATATGTACACATCGAAAACAATCAGATGAAAATCGGATGTGAATCCAGAAATATGAATGTAAAACGGCTCGGTCATCATAGAGAGCTATCGATACTGTCATCAGGCGCAATGGCCCATTTCGAACAAAGAGGGACGCGTATAGTAGGCACGAAAAAAAAGGCATAAAGAATAAGGGGAGGAAGTGGAACTTTGGGGGTTAGAAATGTTCGAGTCTATGGAGCGGTTGCCGTGCAGGCTGCAGTTGCAGCTGCAGACGGACTTCCTCGGAGAGGTTCACGACTCCACCCGGTAATTGGGGACTTTTAACGATCCAGCCAGCTTTCAAGCTGGCACTCTGTATCTGTTTCCCGCGCGTGGAATGGCGGGCGAAAGGGATAGGAAAATGGACAGCCGGATAGCGGATGGGGATATAAATTCGTTGCAAACGTTTGTGTGGCGTTTATGATGCCGTGTATATTTAACTATGATGAATTCTGTAGGTACACTTGGCACTGCGTTTTACAAATGTTTAATATTGTATTTATTAGCAATCTGGATTGGAGTGTGAGAGTCAAAGGGATATTTAAATGTGATGAAAGGGGGTTTTAATTTAATTATGAAACACTAAGTACTATGTATTTTGAGGCGCTGTTCCTTTGTGGGTGGTTATGCGTGGGTGTTTTAAATATTTTAATTTTTTTTTATTTTAATTTATTTAAAAATTGATTGGATTTAAGCATACAGTGTTTTTGGTAGATTAAATGGTAGTAGGGGAGCTTCTCGCATGGACTTAATGAGAAATATAAATAACAATTGTTACTTTAAAAGATTTTTATCGTCCACACAAAGGATATAGATATCATTTTAAATGTAGCTACAGATAATTTCCTTCTGTAAACATTAGGGTGGTCCTTATTTATACGTGATGACTTTTTTTTCGTATTTCTTTGCTCTCACCCCCTGATATGGTTCCATTTCATAAGAAAATAGTCCCTGAAAAAGGTTATACAATCAGACAAAAGGAAAGGGTGCTGACCAGGCCTTAAAGTTTTGAATTCATCAATAGTTTGGATTTAAAGAATTTTTCAAAAATGGTACGCGCTATCGAAATTTGATTAAAATAATACTAAAAGAGCATTCAATTTTCTACAATTACTGTATATATAATTTTTTCGAGCTTCCAACGATTTTTTACATAATTTATTATTAATTCAACAAAATTTCGATACGACTTGCCATTTTTGAGAAATTCTTTACATCCAAACCATTGATGAATTCTAAACTTTAAGGCCTGGTCGGCACCCTTTCCTGTCGTCCGATTGCAATAATCTTTTTCAGGGACTATTTTTTTTTATGAAATGAAGCCATTTTAGGGGGTGAGAACAAAATAAATCGCATGTTGAAAATAAGGGCCCCCCTAGTAAACATGTTTCACTTCGTTTTAAAAATTGGAAAAGAAGTTTCCTGATCCTCGTGAATAACCAGTAAAAAATATAATGCCTGTGTATCTACGAAATCATATACTTACAAAATTAGACTAGTTAAATATAAGTTATACCTTCACCAGCAGCTCGAAAAGAGAAACTAGCTTTCCTTAATTTAAAACTCCCAATATCAAGACTCACAACAAGACTCAAGACACAAAATATTCCCACTTTCAAATTAAACCAACATCAGAATATCATCCCCCACAATATAAAAATCAGTAAAAGCCCCTTACCACCCGTCTACGCCATTTCCAAAATCAAACATTACTCAACGCAACCCTGTACTCCCGCCGCATCATCAACCCCAGGAAACCCCGTAAAAATATACAGATAAACATCATTTCCCTTTAAAATTATCCACCGTTCCCTTCCCTTCTTTCCGTCGCTATCTTAGCGTCTCCACCCTTTCCGCAAGAAGCGCAGTGCAGCGGTGCACTAAATCACAGGGTGGTTCTTGTTGGCCCACCTCTTTCTCCACCCTATCCCTGGAACCTGGCCGTCCTCCGTTGCGAGATCTCGCAGGAACAAAAAGGACGACGAGCAGGGGACGGGTGGGGTGGGGGGTGGGGGGGGGGGGGACAAGAGGGCCGAAGGACCTGGTCGTGGAAAGCTTAGACCTGTCCTACCTCAACGTTAAAGACCGTACGGCTCCCTCTTGTTCCTCCCGTCTTCCTGCGCTGCCTTTCCCTGCCACTTCCGCCTTGCCAGCCGCCGGCTAAGGCGATTTTCGCGGCTGGACCCTTGCCAGGGATTCGGGAGGCAGCGTCGTTACGGTCAACTTTCGATTCCATTCTTACGGTTAATTAAATTTTTACGTCTAGCCCCATGATACGCGGCGGGCCCACGCCAAATTCATACGCCCCGGCTAATGGAAACTGCGTGAATCCCCTGTCCTGCCCCCATGAAGTTTGAACGAATCCTGGGTCCTCGTGAAATCCTCCGCTCTGAAGTTGCGAGTTATTGGTACGAGAATCTAATGAACTGGTTTTACCTTATCCCCATTGTGAGTTGGAGATTCTCGAGATAAAGGCTTGGTTATCGTCGGAGTCTTAAGGTGGTGGATATTGAATTGCTGGGGTGATGTGCCAGTTTTAAGCAGAGGAGGATCGTGTTTGGTTTGCAGATGATGGATTGTGCAGGGGATTTTCGTTTCATATTTCACCAAGTCTTGTTTTCGTATTTGTAGAGAATGCTGCCATTCTTGTTAGCAGTTGGGACTTTGTGTTTCGTTGTTTTATTGTTGGAATGTTGTGAAGTCTTCAAGGCTCGCATTTGGTTGATAATCTGCAGAGTCTAATAGTATTTGTATTAGTGTTGGAGCTTCGTGGCGTTTGAAGTAAATAGAGCTGTAAATTATAAATGATTCCATTTGTTCGATTCGCTTTCCTTCATCTTCGCTCCTCGGAGGCATTTCTCATCGCTTTAAAACGCCAGGCTGATAAGACGATTTCCCTGTTGGATCCCCGCCAAGGATTCGGCGTAAATCAGAATTGTATTGATTTTGACGTTAGGCGTAATAGGAACTTTTTAGTTCCAACAATCTGCAAATTTTTACCCAAGCTACTGCATTCCTTTCCATACATTATTAAAAAAGCACACACTACTCTACACAATTATTCAACGGACTGTTCCCAAAAAGTATAACAGCGCAAAACATAAGTCATAAGTCTGTAAGGAACCAGTGTAACAACCACCTCGCCCTCACTTTCATTCCTCATAGCTCTTCATTTTCCCAAAAGGTAACTTCGTTTCCACAACTTTCAAGATAATAGACTTACTATTTTGACGTTAATAATAGACTTACTATTGCATAACAAACCATAAACCACTTCAGCAAAATTTGAAAGAAAACCGCTGTAGTCAGAAGCGAACCTACACTTCACTTTCTTAATTCTTCTAACAAACATACCCGTGGGAATAACAAATTTGTAACATCTGCTGAATTTACGTTTCAATAACGTCGACTGTATCCTAGCACCCCCAGCAATTATCGAGGGTCGTTTGGAATCTCGGTTTCCAAGCGTCGCGACTCCAACAAAACGCGTCAACCGTCGTTACGGATTAAAGTAATCCGGCGAACGTAAAATTACGATGACGAGGTGACGAGACCTGGGAAAGTTTAATGGGAAATGTCGCCTCGAACGGGGGAGGTCCTGGCATAAAAGGCCGCGTCTACCATCGTCGAAACAGTCTGTGCAGGGAGTTAATTCAGCCCCGTTGAATGGCCACTATCTCTTCCACCTTCGAGGGTGGTTAAGTCGTCGATGAGGTCGGGGATTTAACGATCCTGCCTACTCGAATCTCCCGACTTTTCCGCGTTCGTCGAACGATAGGCGACTAGCCCGCCAAATCGATGGCATTAAACGGGAAAGATCAGTTTCAGGGGGTAGGTATCGGATATATACGGGGCGAGTCTGCTATTGGAATCGGGAATATTTTTGTTGTTTTATTCCGATGGGCTCATACGGGCACGTCTGTCTGCAAAGCGAACGTGGTACGAGAAAATTTCTTTTTTTAAAATCAGAATTTTTTGGAATTCGAAGGACACGGATGGCTTCCCCTCGGCAAAAGTTAAAATATCTCGTGGCATTTGATGATTCAGTTAGAACTGATCCAGACAGTACGCTTTTCGTTCCAAGTGCACTTGAATTTGAATGCATTTAATTTAGAATACAGTAGTATTATTTATTACACAAAGTTTTAGAGAAGTTCGATAAAGGGTGTGAAAAGAAGATTGATAAACTATGTTCCTCTATTATTTTTCATTAAGGGGGGAGACCACTGTAAAAAATCGGAAATTCGATTTTTTCTTTTTCACATTTTCTGAAATATATACGTTTCGAGAATGCTCTCTCCAAATTTTAGGAAGAAATTCGTAAAATTGACAGAGATATTAGTATTTTCCGCGCAGCGGTGTCATGCGCGCGACTGAGCCGAGCGGAACTTTGAACGCGTTTTTTTCAGAATGACATTTTTCAATACGTCCAATTTCAATACGTAAAATTGACATGAGCAAAGCCATTTATTGTACGGTAAACCCGCCTCTATCACGTGGCGATTAGTTGTTTTTTTTAATCAACAGCCTCCTATTTTTTATCAACATCTTTACCACAAAAAAGATTTTTTTCCAGTCGTTCGCTATTTTGTTATTTTTTGCGATATTGCCTTTTTGTGATCGTCACGTAATAGACGTAGGCTTCCTGTTTCTAAATATTTTTGTTTTTTGAATTCGGATTAACCATACGGCTAAGGCACTGTCAACGCCACAGGAACGATTTTGAAAATTTACGTTCAACGTAATTGAAAACTTTTCTTTTACCCTTTTATATGTACATATTAACTATACTAAGCAAAAGTCCCGAAAACACCCTTACTTTTCAGACCATTACAGTGGTCTCATCCCTTAACGGGAGTAACCGTGTTGGTACACGTAAAACGGGTGCTGGGAATAATGTCATTACTATTAATATCCTTAATTTGACTCCATAGTCCGTGGCTCTAACAAAAACAGCTTGACATTCCATTCTTGTCTAACTCACCCTGTATACATAACACATCCACAATCATGAAAGTCTCCCTGGTCGTTTGCAATTAAGGTTCACCCGCTTTTTCCTCCTTCTCTAGCCCTTTGATGCTCCAATATGAATCTTCGTCGGACCTTTCGCAGCAGTGGACTCAATTTATTATCGAGAGGCACGGCCGTGTAATAAATTCATTATAAATTGTTCACAAGGACTGACGCCTTCAATCTGCGCGCGTTCCCTTTGTCCGTGAACGATGGGCCGGGTATTATATCGATCCTCGGGGTTCCCTGATCATCGAGTGCGTTGTCGTTTGTTTACGAGGCAGATTCAAAGCAGAAGGATCGCGTTCATCGCGTCTCTGCTTTCAGAGATGAGAGCTTCTCGTCAGAAAATGGGAATTCTCGGCAATGCAGAACGTCATTTATTTACATATTCAGTCAAGGGATTATTACTGAATAAGGATCAGTTTATTTAAACGGGATTAACAACACGTTATCACGTTATTATGTGATATGTACGTTTCCAGCTAAAAGACTTTCATTAAAATTGTACCGCGCAACAAATTTTCTCGTGATTTAAAGTTAATACATTCAGCAATGTTTGCAATGTCCCTTATTTCCATAAATTTTAATCCCTTATCTGCATTTGGCTCTTCAATTTGTCTGTTTAACGAGAAAATCCCTACTTCCCTTAATTCACGGATTAACTCCAAACTTTTGGGCATGTATATGACAGTGAAACTTGGGTGAAAACGAGATAACGAGGGCGATAGAAATGGCTTTGGTTTCTGTCACTTGTAACGCACCTGAAAAGGTAAAAACTATCATAGCTGTAAAGTTCTATTACAGAGACGTGACGAAGTAACTTCATATTGCAATACATTTGTTTCGACGTTGCGAGCGCCTGCCAATGTTACAAAAACGCGACATACTATGTTGCTGTAGCGTATTTCATGGAAAAATCGTATATTCCGAGTTTCGTACGGCTTTCCGAATAAAGTGGCTCGCACCTATCGATCGTTCCAATGCAATCGAACGTCTCGTTATTCCCTCGGCTTTTATTCCTTTCGCACCTCGAAACCAGACAATTTCCCTCCCCGAAACGACATTTTTAGAGTCAAGTTAAACGGCTGCCAATGAAGAATGCGTTGCGCTTGATTAAACAAACTTTATTTCTAAAAATCACCGGCATATATTCTTGCAAACGGGAAGAAAATGTATTATTGATTGTTGGTGATGTTCACAGATAAAGTTGAATTTAAACGAGTAAATGGCAAAGCAAGAAAAACCTCTGTTTCTTTATTTTTTTCTACGGATTTCTATTCATTTCCTCGTTCCACTAATAAATAACTCCCCCAATTCCAAGTATTTCCATATCACAATCATCTTCCCAACTTTTGCATTGCAGTCAAAACAAAATCAATTGGCGACCCAAGTCCTCCGAAGTCTTTTTTCAAACCGTAGACCATCCCTCGCTAAGTAATATAAACTGTGCACATATTTGTCATCTGAACGCGAACAAGGAAAGACTCGAAGCACTCGCCGCTTTGTCAAGCGACTGGCTTTGTCGCTGTCCTTTGGGCGGGTGGTGGGGGGGGGGGGGGGGGGGTGGGGGTGGGGGATGAAACGGAAGGAACCGTGGAATCGTCAAGAGTCAGGATAATCGAAGGCGACAAATTCAATTAATTAAGCTCTATTGCGCATCGAGCTGTGCTAAGTAACATTGCCTAATGAGAGAAATCATTAGAGCCGTGAAACAAAGGTGAGACATTCTCAAGCAATCCCTCCCTCTCTGCCCCTCCTTCTCCTCTCGGCGAATTTACGGCTATCCCCGGGTTTAAGATGGGGCGCATTTATCCTACTTTAATTGCAACCTCTCGCCCTCCACGAAGAATTTGCCCACAAGAACCGATAGAATTTCTGACGCGCGCAATTTTCGGGGGGTGGCGCGGCCGCTTGCTAGCTCCCGACCCCCGAACCCTAGAGCTCGGAATAATTGTATGACCTGGAGTGGTATTTAGTAATAACGGTTGCGAGAACGATTGGAAATTGCTGGTTAAGTGGAGGAAATTCGTTGGAATGCAATTTCTCATATAATTCCGAGCCGGTGTGGCGGTAACGGGAACGCTTCGTACGCTGATACTGTGAACGTTTCCTTATTGCAGGAATTTTTGTTGAGAGGAAATATGAGGATAAGAAGATTTATAGGAAATGCAAAGCATCGACTTTATGTATTCTACGTTGAAGAAGGGTAGTAGGTTAATACTACTGATATTGTAGGGTGCAGCAAGCAAGGGTTTAAAAGTGGAAAAGTACTTAAAAACAAGTGGAAAAATAATTTATTAAATGTAGTTGTGATGCACTGAGCAGGGATCTTGAGTAGAATGTGAAGCATTTATTGCAGAATATTAGAGAATTTATAGTGAATGGTATTTGAAAACATTCAGCGCAGGATATTTGAAACTTGTTATTTAATTTATGAATCTTTTGCTGGTAATTGGTAGTCAATGTCTAAGTAGCGCTTAGTGCTCTTTGAATTGATCTATAATAAAAAATCGCAGTGTCACTCACGGATTCATCAACGTTCAGCCGAAACCGCTGACCTTAGAAACATGAACATCTCCGATCGGAGAGTATACCTATTCCTTTCACGACGTATTTCCTGGAAAAGAAGGGATTTTTTTGAAATTCCATCCCTAAGGGGGTGAAATGAGTCAAAATTTGTTTTCACAGACTCCATATCTTTTAGGCCCGATTAAATATCAATATGGTTTTTACTTGTAAAGTTTACCCACACAAATATCTAAAGACCAACATATACATATATGTTACAAATGTTTGTTCAACAAAGTTTACTTTATCAGAATTACAGGTATTTTGCTAGTAGAGTAATAAATTATTCCAGTTTGAACCGATTTTCGATTTCAATAATACAATGGCTTAATTAAATAATGCAATCACTTAATTAACATTATAAACCGTATTTCATATTATCTTCGAATTCTGCAATATTGTGGGGAAGATTATTTAATTAATGTTTTAATTAAAAGAGAAATTAATGTTCTAATTAAATAATGATTATTATATTGATTCCACCCCAAGTATCTGTCAAATATAGGAATTTTTTAAAATGGTAATCATTCAGTAACACGTAGCTGCGAAGCTTGTTTAGAAACAGAAAAGATAGTCATCAACTTAAAGCTATCACAGGCCGATTACTTTTGAATACGCTACACGCAACAAAGGAAGAAACCAAGTAATTCGCACTATCAGAACCGAGAATCGTTTAACTCTGACAGATATTCCATTTGTCCATTTTTCTGCTCATATTGACTATGCATTTCCTATGCACTTTAAAGAGCACCATACGTCCTCCGAGTTTCGGACCCTTCTTTTAACATCCTGCATAAAAATCTTATTTGCCTTTTACTGGCAATCACGAAGCTCTCTACGCGACTGACAATAATCCGTCGGATAGAGCCGCTTTACCGAACGCCTGTAAAACTCTGCGACACGACCTCGCGGATTATTTTCATCATAACCTAACTCATGAAAATAAGTTTCTGGCTGGGTTTAGTATCGCCGTTATGTCCTCGTATGATTGATACTGTCATTATCTGAAGCCGCGATCGCTTTGGAAAAACTCGTCCGTAGCGAGGAGTCGAAGTAGAGGATCGTAAAAGACTTTTACGTGTGCCCACGTTCTGAAACGACGGGGCGGAATCTGCGAGGAGTTTCCCCACGAGTTCGATCTTTATTATGCGAAGAAGCCCCGTGTGGATTTCCACCTACCACTGTAGGTACAATTCGATATTAGGATTCGCGAACACTCCTCCGCATGGAAATGAGCATTTGAGTAATAGCTTCCAGGCGAATAAATAAGTGAATGGGTGCCATTAAATGGCTTTTACTCAATGATGTTGTCCAGCGTTGGTAATCATCGATTGTTCATTTGGGGCTTCATTAGAATTTTGCGACTTGAATCGCCTCGATCGGGATCTACTTAGATGTTTTCGATATTTCTTATAGTTACCTATTTATATGATTCAAATCTATTAGGAGACCACATTTAAAGACGATCCTGAAGAACGTGTACCAATTATGAGGGATGAAAGAGCATAAAATTTAAACTAAGGTCGGTATCAGATATATTGGCCGGTGAGTTTGTTTTCGCGAGCAGCGATCGAGGAGAAATCAGCCACCACCATATGACGATCGTGGATTTGTCAATTGGAGTTGCTGGACCCTCGCAGGGTATGGTGGGGTAACATAAACGCTGCTCAGCTACGCCTGAACCTAGCCGTTTGGCTGTTATTTATTCTTATTGTTAGCGTAATAGTTGTGTGCGTTACGAAGCTATGCGTACACCAATACGAGATGAAGTTGTCGAGAAAGAATCAATGTTCTGACCAATAAAGCTCCAGAATTTTTTCGGAACCAACGCACACCTATTCTGGTGTGTGTATTTCTACGCTGACAGCTCGGCTTGTCCTACACGCCAGAAGCTTGGCACCATCCCCACCACTTCTGGCTCGCTCTTGTTCTGCGAAGATGAGAGGGAGATGGAACGAGAGCGAGTCAGAAAACGTTGAGAAAAGGAGCACCGAGGCAGGCAAACTGTGTGGTGGGAGAATACTCCTACCGAAACTCACCGGCAAATATATGTGATATCGACTTAGATATACTATAACTGTACGTCTGACTGGGATCACATAAAAATATTGGTGAAACTGAATTGAAAATTAAGGGGTCATTCTACTTTGATCAGCCGAAAAATAAAGCTATTTTTAAAGATTTTTTTCTGAGTAAATACAACATATGATGAAATAAATCTTTTTGAAATTTATTCAGCTACTCTTAGGTATATTGTCCAAGAAAAATTAATAATATAAGAGTAGCTTAATAAATACCAAAAAGATTTATTTCATTATATGTTGTATTTACTCAGAAAAAATCTTTAAAAGTATCTTAACTTTTCGACCGATCAAAGTAGAATGACCCCTTAAGATCACTAGTGTATGTTGCAGAATAGAGCTTCAATTCGACGATTTCAGGTTAAAGGTGAGGCTTTACCAGCGTGAATAGGGAACGAGCATACATTTTCCAAGAGTAGGAGTCCCCGCGCTTTCGTGTGGTCGGCTCGCGAGAAAACCTTCTGTGGATGACATAGAACCGGGGCAAGAAGAGTTTTGCCCTAATGGGAACAGTAATTGAATTACCCCCGCGCGGACCTTGGGGTTCCATAAATTTACCATCGACACACGGTTAGAACCATCCCAGCACTCCTGGGGAGGCCAATTAAGGGGTTATGGTAACGCGGCTTTAAGGACTTAGAGTGGATTCCTGCTAGAATACATTAACGATACCGCAATTATTCCTGTTACGTCTGACCCAGTGAACGAAGGGTCTCGATTCGGGAATTGAAATTCGACGGGAAATTATATTTCGACCGGGCGTATAGGGTTCCAGTCGGCGCGCGGGTGGAATACGAATTTCACTCGGGGCGGATTAGACGGAGGACACCGTGTTTGCTCGCGTTTCATTTAAGTGATATTCATTACCGGCCGGCTCTTAGCGTGTTTGCTGGCAAAGATTGAAATTTGTTTCGACTTAACGCCACTTGGATCGAGGCACTTTAATCGTGTACCCTGAAGCTTCGGGGACGAGGATGCTCGTGGGGACATTGCAGTAATCGGTGTAACGTGAGAATTTGCTTTTCAAGAAGCTAATGATATATTGACACGTTTCATTCTTATTTTGAATTCTATTTTATAGAGCATTAAGCCTGTTTAACTAACCATGTCTTTCTTTTTGTTCCAGGTAAGCACTAAATTCCATTCAGTTGTGGGTTGTATACCGAAATCTGCTTAAAGTGAGTGATCTATTTTATTGTAAGTTATGAAGAATTCGTTGGAGTAACTGGACGAGTAAATTGAAACAGAATTTTGATTTTAAATTTCCATGGACACTTTTTGCGAATATTATTTTGATTGTGATAATAAGCAAATTGTTGTAATTACTCCAGCTTATTAATTATATTTCTGAGAGTCCTTCAAGTCTTGTCGTCAGAATGAAAATGAAGAAGGTGCAGAAGTTGTATTTCTACGTTAGACGACAAAAAGGACAACACACTCGATTTCAAGTTACTGTTTGCCTGTGCTTAATTGCTGCTATAATATCCAGTGTAACCTCCAGAGTAGTTTACCCGTTTTGGTGGACCACAAAGGTACCCAGCAAGACCCTGAAGCGAGTGCCCAGCTGCGATTCTAATTAGAACAGTGTGCTTGAGGAGGAAACAGGTGTACCTGGAATTATTGGTTGCAACGGCAGTTTGTGCCATTGGTCAGAAATGATTTCTCAAAGTATCTCTTTCAGTACAGTGTTCCTTATAAACGTGCTTCTCTGAAGAGAGGCAACAGTACCATCGTTTATAATTCCATAAAAATTCCATACACACATAAATTCATGGCACAAACCTCGAAATTCTCGAAGTTCTAACAAAAAGCTTAGACTTTTCCTGTCTGTAAACTTATAATTTTCGCAAGCAAAACTGAAGGCACATGACTTCCCTTCTTTCCCATCCCCTTCATTCTTCCTCGCTAGAACTCTTAAAAAAAAATATCCATACAAAAACTACAGTCTCAAAAATATCGATATAAACCCAGTAGAACCCTGTCGGCACCAAAGATATCATGAAAATATTGGGCGCGATCTCGCGTTTCTCCCTAACGATCGCAAAAGGAGAGCTCGATCGCCGGAAGTTCACGTTCAGCCGGAGCTATTCGATACAAAATTTATCCAGGATGAAATTACGAGAGGTACGCGGCCGTTGTACGGTGTTGGAAGTTTGGTAGCCGTGCAACCCGGTAGACACGCGTGTCTCTGTGTGGATGAACGCCCCACTCCACCTTCCTCGGCGTGCAGAACGCAGAGTTTACGACACGGTGCTTTTAGCGTCCTCTAACAGTCTGCCAGCAATCACATTAGTCGCCCAGGCCGTCGGTTGCCATATTTAACGCTGGACCAAGTTCCAAAGCGACGGATGTCCGGGTCGTTGGTCCAATCACACGGTCCTCTCTAACCTTCGCCAGAGACCTTCGAGAGCCACGTCCAATTTCTGCTCAGAGTAGCTGGAATCGCGTCATGCAACCCCTCGTCCACCGTTCCACTCGAGATTCACTTCTGCTTTTCTTGCAGGAACTCCACTCGCATGCTTTGGATTTTGAATCCCTTGGACAAGCTAGAGGATCCAAGGTTGATCTACGTTTTTCAGCCACTGTTGATGCATTCCTCGTGCCCCTCGGTTGGTTTCCGAGGCATGCACGCCAACATTGAGCGCGAGGGTGGTGTGGGAGCTTAAAGAGGGGTAGACGAAGTATTGTTTCCTTTGGGTCGAGTTACTTCCTTCGTTTGGGTAAATGTCACGAAGATTTTATAGGTGAAGATTGAACGTAGTGAGGCTTTTGTTGATGCGTTTTTGATTCAGTTTATGAGGTAGGGGTAGGATATCATAAATGTTTTCAACCCCTCGATCAGTGGTTGAAAACAGTTATGATATCGGTTTCGGTTCTCGAAACAGTTATGGGAACCGAAATAATCTTGAAACAGTTACGAGTGAAAACGGTTCTGGCCTATATCGGTTTCGGTTCCGGTTCTACAGAACCGATATTATATCGATTCCGTAACGGTTATATGTCGGTTATACAGTAAACTCTCGCTACGGGCTGGGCTCGCCTCAACCACGTCTAAGCGCCTTTTAAATTATGGTTAAATAATAAATCTGTGAAGAATAAATTGATTTTCAAAAGTAGTTTGAAATCATTTTTTTTTCAAGTTACGTATGAGTTAAACCCTTATTAATATGGCGGTGCCCCCTTAAGTGTCTAAAAATTTAAACAGAGTAAATTGTATATACATACCGAAATTGTTGCAGAGCAACTTCCAAGTATACATCGCATTTTCATGCTGTCATCGCACGTTTCAAAATACTTACGAACAATGTCGCATTTCTTTCGGCCCATTATGTCGATATGTGTTTAAATATCACTATTAACTATTATACACTACGACTAATATTAATTTGACACTTAATTTAAAGTATTGCTGACACTAACAGCAATAACTTTCCTAATATGTACAAACTTACTACTAATTTTATATTAATTATAAAGATTATTAACTATTTCTTTTTTTTTTAATAAAGACTGTGTCTCAAGGACGACAACGTGTCTTGCTGCGAAATATAATACTTTTTGTATTAAATTCAACGTGCTCGCCACTAACTCAGGAATACAAGTGACTCTGGCCCATTTCGTCTTAAACCATCTGACCCAGAGAATCGCTCATCGCGATTGTTTATAAGATCCTTCATCGCTGAGCATCTCTATCTAGAATCTCTCTTTTCAATACTTCATTTACAGATGCTGTCTTACATTTCGGTTTTTCCTGCATTCATGGAGTTTTGAAAAGAGAGACACCAGATAGAGAGGCCTAGCAATAAAAAGACTTATAAACAAATCGGATTTCCATTAAAAAAAGGTGGCATTGATCGTAAATATTTTTTAACGTGCTACGCATACCCGATGTGTAACCAATGGGATACATTACTGTTATAAAACCGATATATGTATAACCGTTACGGAACCGATATAATATCGGTTCTGTAGAACCGTAACCGAAATCGATATAGCCAGAAATTTCGGTTCCTTCTAACAGTTATTCAGAATATCGGTTCTGAATAACTGTATCAGTCAGAACCGATATATAACAGTTTGAAATAGTTATTTTCGGAAGCGTTTCAACCCGTACTCTTGATCAGTGATGTTTGTAGATTTGTATTTCAGGGAAAGCAGCTACGTGTAGGGTGTACCTTGTTATCACAAATGTTTCAGGCTTTTATTTACCTGTATCTATAGTCAATCGTAGTGAAATGGAGTGGAAGGTAGAATTCACTAAAAAAAAGTAATTTTTTTGGCTCAAGTACTAAAATTCTTCGATACAGGATTGCTTTTAAAAAAGGTGCTCAGATATTACTTTAATATTTATAGGATAGATAAAATAAGCACTTTGATTAATTAATCTTGAGTCCTCCCAACGTCTTATCAATTGAGGCATTTGATAAAAAAAAAACACATATGCCAAAATGCCATTTCAAGAAAATTGATTTCAAAGTTTTCATTATAGTATAACTTAATAAAAAATAATACAATTAAATCCAATTTTTTTTAAGGATGTACTTACTGTGTCCTTCACACATTCTGAAACCAGGAGTCATGATTTGAAAATGATATGCAAACAAGTGATTTATGTGAAGCAAGTGGTTTATGTTTCCTTTTTCCGTAAATGTGGTAAATTCGAGTCAAAATTGCTTCTTTGTTTAGTTACTTAAATATAATTTTGTTTACTTACTTCGTTACACATTTTTTATACATTGCTTAAATAAAAAATATAAAATGAAGCACAAAAATAAACAAAAAATGTAATGTTTTAAGTAAGTATTAGTTTCTTCGATTTTTTGCAGCAAGCTGTCCTACAAATCGATTTTGTCTTTCCTAAATTAGCTTCTTTCCATGCGGTTTCGATACTCGCCTCACTTTCCATATTTCCTCGTTTACACAAAATCCTCTATGAAACAAAAGTACTTATTGCACGAAGCCTGTGCCCTTTTTTCCATCAAATGCCTCAATTTAATATTTGAATTCCCCCTCCAAGGCTTAAATCAAATTTTGCGAATCCTTTCTGCAAGCATTTCTTCTGCGTCGACTGTGCAAGCAATACTACGTTTTGAGCAAACGGTGTGACATGTTTTCCTTCCACCTACACGTGAAATTTTACACCGAAGGTGCATACGATCGTAAAATGGATTAGAAGTGGATGCAAACCTGAATGTCAGTCGAGATAAGAATTCGAAGGAAGTCAACAGGAAAATTCTCTTCAACGATCCTTAACCACCCCAGACCGTTTCCCCCTCGAATCACGGGGGTGGCAGCATTTTTCGGGTCGCGAGAAAGCCGAGAGTCATGCCGTCTCAATTTCCATCGCGCGCCCTTCACGCTTGGAATTCAATCCTCCCCTCGTTTATCCATTTTCCTGCGAAATATGGCCCGTTTCGCTTTCGAAATTATGTAAACCTTCAGGAACTCTCCCTCTGTACGCGGTTGGCTAAACATCACGCACAAGAGGGAGAAGAAATTTTAATGGAAAATAAATTACGAGACAAATGTAAAAATCCTCCGCCATGGAGAAGATGTAGTCAAAGCAGATAAGCTTAATTAACTCATGCAAAGCTCATTTCATTCGTTACATCAATTCTTACATTGGTTCCTAGAAGCACTTTATACTCAAGTAAACTTGCAACAAATCTATACCTTCCTTAATAATTTCCCCGAATACCCGAAGATTAAAGTACCACAGGCAAAAGTCTCTTTTAATTAAAAATCGGACACAATTCTACACCCAGTAACGTAATGTTCAAACTTCTCTTTCTCGTCTATAACCCAAGCTCGAAGAAACCTGCTTTCTGAGAACTAGAAGAAAATTAGAGTTAATCTTTGCAAAAGAAATTACAAAATTCTTGTTTAAGTCTGGAAATTGAAATGGTGTAGTATTGAAATAACGGTAGTATGAAAAGATTAGGATAATCCAGTCGCGGGGGAGGGAAGAAAATGACGGAGGAATGGAAGTTCCTGTTGTACCGGATGCGGAAGTGTTGCGGGACGGGAGCCAGCCGTGGTTTTTCGCACGTAGCGGCGACGCAACACGCGGTGTTACATAATGTTGTGGCGAGCAGAAGCCAACCTGCATTGTGAATTCTCATCGCGGTCCAAATGTTTGCCCTCTTGCTCATGCTTTCGGCCACTTCAACCACCGAGTTTTCGACCCCATCTCGACCCGGCGGCTCGCTCTCGTCGCTGGCTGAAAGCTGCGAAAGAAGGGCGAAAGTGTCCGCCGCCACGCCACGTGTTAATCTTCGCACGGTTTACGGTTTACCAGCTGGCTTGTGTGTGTTGTCGAGAGAGTAGCAGTTCGCGGTGTGATTTGTGCGGAGCTATAAAAGGAAGCATGTCTCTGGCTGTGATGCTTGTAGGTCTCATCAAACTTAAGGTATCTAATAAGGGTTGCAGGAAATGGGGTTGGCTATGTCGTTGCGCGTTTAGATTTTAACGCGACGCTGATGGGAATTTCAGATTTTCTGTGCAACCTTAAAAACGGATGAAAGAAATGGAGTACAAGATTGAATTGTTGGGAAGTATGAGTTTCGCTGAACCTGTCATAGTATCATCAGGCAATGAAGGTAAGTGTACTGCACAAAGTTTTTCCTAAAATCTTAAACGTCACTTATTACTCACTATTTACAAATTTTTTTGTCGTGAAAAAATTAATATGTATGAAGACATGATGATCAGTTCGTTTTTTTGGTGGACTTTTCTGTTCAACATGGCGAATTTTTGTGAAGAAGTAATTTCAATGAATAATTTCGATTCACACGATAGCCATATTCTTACTGAACAAAAAATTTCATTAATCATTTGTTTCAGATGCCTACGAAGGACAGAATCGTGGCAGCCACATGGCAAAACGCAAAATCTTCATGTCTTCATACAGACATGTTATACGAATTTTTTTACGACAAAAAAGTTTGTAACTATAGTTAAAAGGACGATTAAGATTTTAGGAGAAACTTTGTGCAGTACACTTACTTTCATCGCCCATAAAAAATTCTGAAAAATGGTCATGAAACTCGCACGCTAGACCAGAATACCCCCTTAACGCCTGACCAGGGAACATTCTCTCCACTTACTAAAACCATTCGTGATCATAAGTACCTACAACTTAGATACATATTTCCTATATATAATTTGAATCCTGAATTACTTTAACCTCTACTCACCATTCAATTTCGTTTTTCATTACGATTTCAATTACCCTAGCATAGTTAAGAGCAATCTACAAAAACCCACGAGAAATCCAATAAAGGGCTTTTATAAGGGGCCATCCTTAAATTGCGCAAGGGTAATTTTGGCGATTTCTTACCACCTCCCGCCCCCACTATAAGAATTCGTAAGATTTTATATTCCAACCCTCTCCCCCCTTCCATTACTTTTTTTTACATTTTATGCTTTCAGTTATTAAAATTCTTTTGAGGGTTTCTATAATTTATTTAACTCAGTTTCGTGTGCGCGATGAAACGTCGTTTTTCGGGTTACTCATATTGAAAATTAGGTTACAAAAATATTACGTAAAACGTTACCTGACTCCCTCTTCCCCCTCGTAAGAAAACGTAAGAAATTCGCGACCCCCTACCCACTTCGAAAAGCCCTTTGTAATTTAAAAACGACCCTTAAGTAATGTTTAACGTATAACCAATTTACTAAATTCCATGCATCCTGCAATTATACCAGCGATTAGACTGCACGACCACGAATAAAGGTGCATCTGATAGATTTCATAGGGCCTTTTAACAGGTGCAGGAGCACGCGAAAACATAGGGGCGCGCTATGCTGCGGCTGGCCCCATAAATTCGCAGATAATGATCGCAGTACGTCTGCGTCCATGGGATCTACGGCTCGCTATGGGACCCATAACTTATCCGCCACCGTATAGACGCATTCACGTTGTTCCTGTGCGCACGCCGATAATGTATACGCGGCAGCGACGTTCTGTATGGAACGAATCCATGGCGGATTTATGAAACGGAAGGGAAATCGGGATCGTCTGGCGGGCATCTCGCGAACCTAGGTCCTCCTGATCGAATTTCTCAGCCGTCTACCACCGGACTTCGAGGAAATACAGCCTCTCCAATTCGCTGTTCGCCTCGATTCGGTAACAGCCTCGTTGGAGCCCCAAATTCAATCTTTTAGCAGATTTTGACGACCACTTAATTCACAGTTGTGGTTGCCTTTAGGCAAGTTTGTGGGGCACACGTAGCGTGTACAATTGACTTGAAATTGAGTTTATTGAGCGGTATGGGGTAACGATTTGGTATTGTGATTTGCAGACAAAGATTAAAGGGACATTCTTGAGGGTGTACGTTATTAAATGTGTTCGTGACTACCCTTACCACCACCCTCATCCACCTGTTCGTTATTTAGGATTTTCATTCTCTGTAAAATTCGTTTTGTTTTTCTTCATTGGTTTCCAAGCCTCTCTATTTGCTGTTCGTGTTATCGTTAACCCATTCAAGCATTATTCCAAAAACCCTCTGCGGATCATTTGTTTGCGAATACAGCAGTATCGATGATCAGTGAGTGGCAGGGGGAAAAAAGGACGCTGGATAAAGATCGCGCAGGCACAAAGAAAAAACGCGGGACGCTGGCTTCATCCGTTGCTTTCTGGTTAATTAAATTTGGATTTGTTTCGCTTTGGCGGGGCGCCAGGATTATCCGGCTGTATATATCTGTTCGTCGATCCTCGACAGACCGTAAGCATGCTCGAACGTAACCCACAGGCCCAACCTGGTCGAAGATCTGCCGACAGAGGGAAAGGGGAAATCCTTTAATCCCTGAGGAACGTTGTCCTTCCCATGGACCACTTTGTCAACTTAGCGCGAGAGGCAACTTCCAGCGGACATACGTGCATCCACACCTTCGGTCTGTCGCGGATTCCTCCTGCGGATATATCGGGGGCCGGGCCTGCCAGGGATTAAATATTTACCAGGGGGAGAGATCACTCGTTGGTTTTTGTTTGCCACGCAAGCAGACAGCACTCTCGGTCTTGGGTAACATTCTGGAAGTACGCTTCCCTGACGGGTCTCGTGGACGTGTTGCGTTGGGGAACCTTAGAAGATTCATTTATGGGGATTGTGTTAACGAGAGGATAGTGTAAGTGGATGGTTGAAGACTAGGGGTATATGGTATTTATGAAAATAGGAAGAAATAGCTGGTCGATGTGAGCCTTCGGGACTTAGAGTTTGTTTCGCGAGTGATTATTCGCCAGAAACACGAACTCAAGACTGACGATCCTGGGTTAGTTGAGTTAAGTGCTGAGACTTTAGAAGAGGCTTGCCTGGAAGTATTTTATGATTCTAACTTCCCCACCTAGGTTTAATGAAGGCTGAAAGCATTGGAAATGGAGAATTCAACAGCAGTATATTGTGTATTAAAATGAAAGTTAATAGGTACGTACACAGATGGAATATAGTTTGTGGATAATTTAAATAATAATCTTAGTTTAAATACATACGCATTTTCCATACGCTTTGTCGCCATTAAAGCTGATTTGCGGACCTACATTAAAATAGAATATTGTTTGTTTTTTTTTTTTTTAAATAATACGTGCCTCTATATTTGCGGATCTTTTTTTTTATCATCCAGTACATAAAGTACAGCTTGAGAATTATCTTAATATCGTTCGTCCTCTGTCTGCTACTGACACAAAGTGAAACGATGAAAGACATGAGAGAATTTAACTAATTCGCTTGCTTCTCAAAGGATGCCTGACCAAGCGTGGAGCTATATCACTGGCGGCTGCTGCCGACGCGACACTCTGCACACTTTGCGCGACTTTGAACGAATACGGACTCTCACTTTTTCAATTTTAACGTGTAAAATGTGCACTTTTGAGACGATATTCTTAAATTACATTGGTTTTGCAATTTTTTAGGGATAAATAATCTTGATAAAAGTTAAATGAAGAATTTTCATTGAAATTTCGGAAAATTTCGAAATGGTTACTAGTGTTATTTATACTCTACCGACCTTTTTGTTAGAATTTCTTTATCAGAGAAATTAGTACAGTAATTAATAATTCATCTAAGGGGAACTAAAGTTGTAGAGGCTAAACATCCAATTCCCATGTTATTAATTGAAATATGATACAGTAATTACTGATCAGTAATGATTACAAGTAGAAAAACTACTTTGTTTTACAACTACAATATTATTCGAGAATTCTGAAGTCCAAAAAAAAAACTCAATTGAGAAATTAGGATCAGCAAATTGTCTTGGAGTATATTTTTCATACACAGTAGACGAGTTGCAAAATGAGTCGTGGTATAAATGTAACTAAACGTACTGAGTTTGCCAAATATCTTTCCACAGAAATGGGTGTCTCGCTGTGACAAAGAAAAATGCTCGCCCTTTGTCATCCACTCTTCTGGGGGCAACGATATAGTGTTTGGTGAACATCTCAATCTGAAAATGTCGATGACACGATCGGAATTCATATAAATTTCATGAGTTGAGCGAGAATTTATTCTGCACGTAACAACGAAACAGCGTGTACATCATCCAAGGACACAGAAGCAGTGCACCACGATGTCATGGGTCACTGATCACTTTAAACAAATTGTTAAATCGAAAATTGAGAAATATTAACCGGGAACTTTGTCGTGCTTCTAATTGGGAATAATTCATTTCGATTAAATTATACAGATGTTTTAATTTTCACTTCTAAAAATTTTATGGCACAGATTGTGGTAGTTAGGATTTTTTTTTGTAGATAGAGATTTCGAGAGATAAAAAAATTGCGTTTATTCTTTTAAACGAATATCTCGTTTATCCTGTTTGTGATCAGTATTACCTGTTAAATCGACAGAGATATGAATTCATTGTAAATGGTACAGTATGTTGGACGAGCTGCAATATTGGGAAGGAAATGCGCGTGCAAACATTTGTTTACGATTTTTGTTAAACGATGCATGAAGGGAGATAAGTCTACACAGCGTTTTTAGTCCAACAATACAATTCGATGAATAATTGGTCAGCGATCCGAAGAGAGTTGAGATTGATATGAATTTCATGCATTGAATATTAGTTTAACCATAACTCCGCAAATTATCAGTTATACACCTGTTTCACAAGCAAGAGAGAAGTAGAAATGAAATTTATATCCGCAACTTGTGAAATTTCATTTTTGCACACGGTATTTCAGAAAGTATTGTAGTCACTCCCTTTTTACGAATACTCTTTTGGAGGTATTTTTCAAGGCTCAAGGACTAAGGAAACTCGTAAAGTTAAAACTCTCCAAGGGCTGGACGGTACTACCACCTTTCTCGCGTTAAAGATTCAAGCACCTTTCATAAAACTTTCCAGGACGACGGACTAGATAATTTCCGTCTATGTTTCCATTTTCTCCTTCGCGTAGTTGTTGCCATGAAATCTCGGTTTGGCTACACGCGATTCTCCCAGGGAAAATTTCTCGCTGCGAAAAGCGTGTTCCCCGCAAAAATGGCCCAAGAGTATCCGTGATGTTTCCTATCTCATTTGCTGGTATCAAGCAAAGTATTCTTCCAGCTACGCATTTTGGAATGCTCCTAAAGTCTGCCAGAATTTTTACGGGCGCCTCGAACGAAATTATATCGCCCAAGAATACATCGCAGTAAGCTGCGCTGGAAAATGTAAGTATTATAGAAACTTCTAGGATTATATTATGAATGCATTACATGAGAAACTAAATATTACATGGGCGTTTCAATAATCAGTTCAGAAATAGATAAAATATGAAATATTAAGTACATTGATAGAAGATATAGCCACATTCCGTATACAATATTACGTGATTCCTTTTCTTTTTCCTCTAAGGACAGAAATAGCTGCATAAATTTAAATGATGCTAGGCTTAAATTCTATTCACGATTCAATTAATGACAGACAGATAAACTTTCGAAGACTGCTACAAAGTTCATTCGAATTGAATTATATCATTTCCTTCGCGTTCTATAAGAGAGCACAGTGGCCGTAAGAAAATTTCATCGAATTCATGTTGGTATTCGACAAGGGAAGCAGAGAGGCACTCGTTCGTGTCGCGATAGCAAAGTGAGACACAAAGTGGATGATGACGTGGGCGGCACCGAAAGTTCTCGCTGAACATCGAAAGTTAATTACAGCTTACGATCTCAATCGCCCGCCGAGCTTCGCGAGCTTCCTCTTCCCGCTTCGTATCGTTAAAGGTTTTATGTCCCCTTTCATTGTCGCCTTGCGGCTGGAAAAATCCACGAGAAACGAGAACGAAGCTCGGTGTCTTTGGCTCCTTCGTCCTTTCATCTCGAGACAAATTCCGCGAGCGTTTTATTGCGTTGAAATAAAACGACACGCGTCGCTTTTAATGGAGTCATTCGCGAGTCAATTTTAGTGAAAACTATTTGGAATACTTAGGAACGAAGGGTTTCATTTTGCAGAGTGGTGCGTTAGGAGTGGCTCATCTTGGATCTTTTATGGGGGAGATTAGGAAACTGCTAATGTGATACGAGACGGTGTTTGGAGTCTTTTTGGAAAGTTGTCGAGATTATAGTAGTTTAAATGTAGTTGCAGGAGTGAAGGTAATAAGGTTTTTCGTTGGTTGTCCCAAGCAGATTTGAAACTTTGCAAAAGTTTCGTAAGTTGGGATGAAGGGACAAATAAACACTTATACAGAAGGAAGACCAGTTCCTCTCACTACTATAACTGCATTCTTCTATTTTCTAAGCAGAATTAACTCAGTTGCACATAGGATAGTGGATTTCTGAGATTTCAAATGGTTCGATCTACTCTGTATATCCTTTCTAAAATTTGCAGTTTTTGAGATTTGGTACTATCATTAAAGTAATAATTGACATATTCTTTCAAAGATTACGCTCCTAAAATTTCACTTCATAGATTTTAATTTTGGCTTCGTTGGGACAGTAAGCTGAATTTTGATAACGCAACAGCAATTTCTAATAGCCTACTCTACTCCTCATTGAAAATAAGTGATTACCCCTGCAAATAAATCTGCGAACTCTCAGGAATCAGAGATATTTTTCATGATACGCGTTAAAGAAACTAACGCAGAATTATGATCGTATAGATACACAGGAATCGCTTAACTCCAAAATCCCGGGGTAGTTTCCCTTGTTTAGATTTAATTCCCACCCTGGCAGCGAGCCAGGGAATCGCGACGTTCAACGGAGTCACGATCGAAAGTGTGACATTCATTACATTAGCACGATTCCAACGATTATAACGATCTATGGCATCACCCAAAACCGTGTTATCAGAATTGTTGTTCTATTTTTAGTCTCTTCTGGAAGTAGTTAAAGTAATCTAAGGGACGTGATTTCACGCTCGCTGAACTTGCAAAGCAGGTTACATATCTTAAAGTTACACTTGGTTAATATTCCTGACAAGAGGCAGTGAAGATATTCCTTATTTAAAAAGTGGTACAATCTATTTCCTTCAAAACTTCACATAATTCTTCTAATAATTACAAAATACAGTCCTAAATAACTATTCAAGAAGATTTCTGCTTATCAACTTGCACATTTATCTAATCGAATTTTAAAGATTTCCTTACTAACAAATAAACAAAATTAGAACATTTTTTGGTAACACTAAACAACTTATTTATTATACATATCACACAGGGGTGATGCACGTCCAAACCTAACCCCACAATGTGGCTTCAATTTATCTTCAACCCTCAAACAGAGCCTCCACCATTCCAGCATGAAAAAACATTCCGAACAATCTTTCATCGTCCATCTTGAACGTCCATTCCATTCAGAAATCACCCTTTCCTCCCAGTACCATAAACTGAAACATCTCCCGTAAACCGTGTTCCCAATAAGCGATTAGCTCGTGCAAGCACGAGGCACCGGCCCCTCGAATTCAGAGCTGTTTACCGAGGGACTCAGCGTAATCCTTGCACCGAGTCTTCGAGTAACAATAGAAAAGGCAACAACGGTCCCCTTGCTATTTCGTGCAGCAAGAATCACAGGGAGAGGAGTGGGGGGGACGCGGTTTTTTCGACACATCGTGGCCGCAGATCCTCCCCCTCGGCTTTTGTGCCGAGGCTCCTTGGACGCTCGCCAGGCTGGAAATGAAATCTAAGCAGAGGGAATCACCGACGGATTTTTTGCCCCGATGGAATATTTCCGTGCGTGCTAGTGCCCGCTCACGTGCCCGTCGTGGGACTTCCACGGCGAGGACCTTCCGTTTCGGGGGCTGAACCGGAAAGACAGCCATCGGCGACACTTCGTGTCTCACGTTCCTCGAGAAATATGGAAAAGCTGTTGCTGCAGCGCTTACGAGAAGCAAGCACGCGACTGAACGAGTGCACGCAATAGTGCACGACGGGTGCAGTGTTCGAAATGAATTCCTGCCACTGCACGGTGATAACCCTGGCACTCTGCTTTTTTCCTTACCCCCGTTTTCTTTGAACTCGTAGCTGGCATATGTTGCACGAGGGAAATTCGTTTTGAAGGGGTAGAGGAAATATTGGGTGTACAATGTTATTGCTTGTGTGGGGAATAAAATCGTTTTACATTAATTTAGTCCGTGCAAACGGATATGGTCGATGTATTCGAAAATATTGTATGTTATTTCATGCACCTTTACCTGTTTTTGTCTTTTTTGCAACATGTTTTTTTGAAGCTATGCTGGACTGGAGGTAATGGTTAAAATTCGAGTATTTGTTAGCGAAAGGTGGGAGATTTTGGGTACCTACCAATCATTGGTAGGTGAGATTACACTGGGATGTACAAAATGAAATTTAAAATTGATGGTTTTCTGTATAAAACTAGATATTAGATGTTTTATTTGTATTACTATCCCATTTAAAAACATTGTCGTAAAATAATATCTTTACAAAGCTAATGATATACAAAAATGGCGCCAATTATAACAATGGCTATTTATACAAACAATCGGATTTAAATTGAATAAAAGATTCATCATTGGAAGAAACAAAGAAGACAATAATATTAAGCAGATATATTTTTATACAAATACACATTTCAATACCAATAAATATTTTAGTCAAAATACTTGGCGCTACGAAACCAAAAAAATGTTAACTGTCTTGGTATACAACAAGACATGACACCACTTAGACAAGACGGAAAGAAAAAGATTAATGCAATTTATTCATATTTATTCAGTTTAGCAACACCAATTCGGGGCGCAGTGCCAAGTGTTTTGAATAAAATATTTATTGGTATTGAAATATTCATTTGTATAAAAATATATCTGCTTAATATTATTATTTTCTTTGTTTCTTCCAATGATGAATTGTATTCAATTTAAAACCGATTGTTTCCATAAATACCAATTTTTGTATATCATTAGTTTTGTAAAGATATTAATTTGCGACAATGTTTTTAAATGGGATTTTTTTTTATGGGATTATTAATTTTTTGTACCCTTTTTTTTTAAATTGTATTACTATAATAGATTAATCTGAGGAATGCTTTCACCCTCTGTAATATAGAGTGGACATAGTTTCCTCTAGCTATAAGTACCGTTCATACTTTCGACTTCACACTGGACGTAACTTTACACATGAAATACGTGAAAATATCAGTAGAATGAATCTCAATTTTGAGCCCGCCATGGCGATTAGATTACTTCCATCGCGTCACGGATAATTCTTGCTACGCTGAACTGGGTTCGTACTTTGCCAGTTTGTTAACTGGGTCATCGTGTTAACGACAGATTACGGGAATTCATAGGGGAGCGTGTTGTAATTATAATGAAGCGGTAATAATCGTTACCGCGTTCTTCGGCCGATCGCCGTGAATCGAGTGGAGAATACATCGAATGGGGCGTCGGTTTAATTAATAACTCTGTGTAGTCGGCTCGGAATTTCGTTGAATTCATGTTGAAATTCGCAGCGATGGAAATACCACCCTCTCGCAGCGGCGGCCGTTAGAATAGAACCGCGGCGCGGTGCAGTTAGTTATAAATTGTATATTGTTAACCTCTCTAATTAACAGTTGACGCGAATAACTGTGTGTGCTTGACTTTGGCTCCTTACAAGCGAACGCTACGTGAACTGTTACACCCCTTTGTATACATAGTTATGCAACAAAAGTGCCCCTGAGGAGCGTTTAATTTTTCAGTTGACCAACGCTTTTGTGACATTCACCTTAACTTCAAACTTCTGTGACCTCCTAAGGCTATAAAAAGATGCGTATGGGAGAAGTGTCATGTCTATGTCAAACACTGACGGTGGAGTGGCAACAATCGTTCAATTCGATGTTGAAATAAAATAGGGGAGAGGGAATTTAATGCAACTTCAACTTCGGTGCACTTGAAGTTTTCAAAGTTCTGTTCGTAACCTTAGCTCCAACTGTGATTCCAACATTCTGTAACCCAATATTCTTATTTTGTTCAACAAGTGGTACTGACCAGTAATAAGTACCACAAGAAGCTTGATATCTGAACTCTACGTTCTTCAGATTACAGCTTGAGAATCAAAGACTCCTCCTTTTTCGATAAAAGAACTATTCCAAATTTTAAATCTCGGTCCCTCCATCAGCGTCAAGACGCGCACAAATCATTCTTCGTTTGAGCGTCATAAAACGGCGTGATTTCGGTGGCGTTCGCGGCTCATTTCGTTTCGCGCTGCCCGGGAAATGATTATGGCGAAAGGGTGGCTATTGAATCCGCTCGATGTCGAGATAACGTTTCACTATTTAGTAAATCGGAGTTGGGAAAGTTTGAATCGACTAACATCGCGTCGGGCAAGTTCTTCGCGAGGAGGATTTCGATCGCGAGACTTTGCTCCAGCAGCATTGCTCCCCTGTGTCGGGGGATGCTCGAATTTGTGCGTCAGATCCTCAGACATCGAGGATCGCCCCGATGATATTCCGCTTTCGTGGATCTCGGTCCTCGCCGCAGCGTCCCTGGCGTGAAATCTCCGCGGGAGATGTTCAGTTTAAGGTGACAATTTCTCACGCGACGCTCGCTCCCTCCGCGTGCATTGGCAACTTCCTTGATAATTGTTTGGAAGAAGTTCCCTCCGCTGGCGTTCCACGAAATAATATCGAGAATTTTGGCGTGAATTTGCGTTCGAGACTGGGAGTAAGTTCCGATTCGTCGCGTGGATGAATGTATAGTCGCTTGGTGGCTGTATGTTGGGGGATGTTACTTAAGATTTATGTGACTGAATGGCTGTTATTCAAAGTGTAAGGATGCTTCAGTTATTTCGTGGGAAGTTTATTAATTTGCGTAGAATTTTATTTTTCAGAACAGAGGAGTGCCACGTTTGGATTATATTTATATAAGAGAATATTAATATTTTAAATAGATACAATCACCTATGTAAAATTCAACTGTGTGATTTAAGGTTTCGAAGGGGATATAAATGGGAATTTTGTAATGATCTCGTGGGTTATCTTGTTTCTTTAAAAATTGTAAAAGTACTGTGCGCAATTCTGTGACTTATACATAAATGGTGGGGCTTTCTTTTTCACTTTTCTGCTGCGCCTGTCAGGTACAAGAAAAGCATTGAATATTAACATCGTGAAAACCTTGTACAATGTAAAAGAAATATATTTAGAAAGAAAAACTTACACTCTCTCAAAGGGTTCGTTGTATTTCTAAGAAATAATCTCCGGCAAATTTTACTCCACTTTAAGTAACACATATTTGCTACGATTTCTCTGGGGATATTTGCGCACAGGAAATGACGCTTGAACGTTTTCGTTGTGCTGGAAATTGCAATCAATAATGCATTACTCCTTGCATTATTTTGTAATGTAGGTATGTATTCTTCGTCAGCGTTCATTTTAGTCAATGGAACTTTAAAGTAGAAAAGATTTTTCAAATCTAGGCTTACTTACAACTTGAGGAATCCACAACTCGGTGCCCCTTAAAAAGAAATTCTGTCGCAGGAAATCGAATTCTCAAATGAAATCTCTTCAAGCATACTCGTTTGCAGAATTACACTACGTTTCATGTCTGGAGACTTTTATGAGCTCCCTAACTTCTCCAAAACTACCACTGATTAAAAGGAACATAACCTAAACGTATGAATATCAATACTAACAACAATAAAATCACGTATATCCATTTACAATCTTAACATATTGACTGTTATTTACATCCAACGGTTTTGTCGTGTTTTCCCAAATATATATTCTGCAAACCATAGAAAACAGTCTCAGAGTCCTTCAATATTTGCTCGGTGCGAGTTGAGTAAAACTTTTTCCAGAGAAGTGGTCACTCGGAAACGCCGGGCTAACTTAAAGAGGCACTTCTAACAACCTTGCGTTACTCAAAGTGTCAATCAAACACCAAAAGGCCGTTCGAAAGGAAAACTGCTCACACCCACCAATATTATACACCCTCAAAAATATATTAAATATTTAAAACCTTACACTCCATGTATATTCTTTAACGTTACACAACAATACTTGATTATTTATCTACCGCTTCAGAATACACCCGCATGAAACTCATTAATAACTGAAAAAGAGCGTTCGGGAGGCGTGTGTTTCGAGTTGCCCTGTCAGATATTGTAACCGCGGTGCACAGCACGAAAGAAGAGGGTCAGAAGGGGGCAGGGGCTCGGGGGGTGAGATGGATATCATGGCGGGGGCACGCACAGCGTTCAGCCCTGACGCGGCGAGAAATTACGAGGGGGTTTCATGCGGCGAGGATGAAAATCCTAGCGTCGGGGCTGCGATTGGTTTGCTGTCGGACGACGATAATTGTCCGGTGATCCGAAGCCGCGATTTCCGCGGATATTAACCCGAAGTTAATGCGATTTCGCGGCCCCGCGGATAGACCAATCACGTGGCGTCGGCTGTCTCGTCGAGCACGCTCGAAATTAACTGGCGATAATTCTATCTAAAAAAGAAAAGGGGCTCGGAGACACGGCTTCCTTCTCGACTCTTATAAAATCATTAGCTTCGTCGCGTGACGAAACAGGTTTCGGCACGGAATTAAACGCTCGAGGGGTACGAAGATTCATTGCTGAGAGTGAAATCTCATTCCTTTGGCCGTTTAGATAAGGTAGGAAGCTTAACTGCATTGAATTAGTAATTTTGAAGCGTGTGTTGCGACACTTTAGTGCTGTGGCGTGTTCAAAAGATTGTGACACAGCTGTTTCTTGTATGGTAATTCATTGAAGATTGTGTGTGATTATTTTGCACAAGGATTGAAGTTATTTAAATGTGTGATTTCGTAATCTGCACGAAAGGTGTTTAATTAGTGTTCTTTGAAACAGTTATTTCTGTACCTGAAACTATTGTGCTTGTGTTTTCATTCTACATATCATGTCCTGCTTCTTCGAGATGCAGCTGTACTTGCATCGTTTCGTTTGCACACCTGTTCACATATTTTGCATACACGTGCACAGGCCGTACTGGCACTGCAGGAAATAGTGTATAACGTAATGCAGTTCGCCTGTTTCTTTCGCGCGTCCCGTTTGTCTGTGCAAATTAATTTACTGCCACCGCCGTTGACAGGGCGCAGACGTCTCTTTTTCACCCCTTGAAGCATGCACTTACTCGTTGTCGTAACTTACATTCGTGTTACACGCGTGGTTTGACCACCGAGATAGCGTTGAACGCGCGCAGAAACATGGGAAACCTGAGGAAGACGACCGTTCAACGACACGCAGGTAGCATTTCGAATTCGATATACGTGCGCGTGTTTGAAACGTCAGAACTTGTTACATTTCAGCGATAATACTGTTGTCTGCTAGGTACCTGCCTCTAATTACTGTTCCATTATGCGTATTCACCGCCAAGCGGCATTTTTCTACTCTATAAATCACGTCTGGCATTGTTTGTTTAAGTGGAGGATTGATAATTAAGGCCTGGAATCGAAAATTCATTGAGCACGTTGTATGACAAGGATATGTAAGTTTGAATTATACGAATGGGAAAACTTGTTTTGGTAAAGCTTTGTGTGCGAGAATTTTTCATAGAATTGAAGAGGAAATTTAAAAAAATGCTTCATAGTGGAAGAGTATTTAGGATGCTATTTATTTACAAAAATACGTACAACGAATTGGAGTCGTTTGAAATTACATGGTCAGTTACAAAGTAGATTATAGTAAGTTAAGCATGATTTATTAGCACCTTTTTAAAATTAAAAAAATGGTGCCGCCATGTTTTCCAAAAAATAATCCAAATACGTAACTTGATATAATTAATGTCTGTATTTTATTCCCCTGAGAATCTCGGTCCTCAATATCTGCATAATATTTTGAAATTAAACAGGGTTATCAAGTCGAATGTACCAGCAAATAGAATGAATTAGTACACAGTCGAGTGCACTAGGAGTGCAGTTATTACATAGCCCGCCATCCATTAAGTAGAATACATCCGCATATACCTCCACGCGGTGCAAGTGGTATTAGCCTGCACATGCACCAGCATCTATCAAGTAGAATGAGTCAGTGCACTCTCATACCCTCCAGAAAATCCCAGTTACACAAAAACATTATTTTACTTAAAGCTTATACTCACGCATAATTCCTTTTCCAATCTGTCACGCAGGTATTAATAATAGAGTACACAAAATTTAAAAAATCAAGGAGTTACACGTCTTAACAAAACAGTGCAGTCTATTATTTATCCACCACGAGAATCCAGTCACAGACGATAAACTATATGCACTCACAATCAGTATTTTAACGTTTTATGACTATAACAGCAACAAATTGTTAAATAAACAAACCAGAGATGAGCAAAATTTTTATTTAAATAAGAATTTCGTAAAACGAATGAAAGTTGAAAATATTATTTATCATGTACCGACTAAAGTTAATTTTGTTATTCGGCGAGTGGTTCAACTTCAACGTCGAATAAAATTGAGGCCTGGACGCGAGTTACAATGTAGTAGCGCCCAATAACGATCCTCGGCAGCTTGAACGCACGCCAGAAAATTATTCGACGTCTTATACAGTTGAAGATGAAGAGGAAGTTGAAGTTGAAGTTGAAGTTGAGCTTGGCCTTGAGCTTGAGCTTGCGCTTGAGCTTGAGCTTGAGCTTGGAGTTGAAGTTGAAGCTTTTGTGACATTCACCTTAACTTCAAACTTCTATGACCTCCTAAGGCTATAAAAATATGCGTATGGGAGAAGTGTGATGTCCATGTCAATCACTTACGGTGGAGTGGCAACAATCGTACAATTTGATGTTGAAATAAAATAAGGGAGAGGAAATTTAATGCAACTTCGACTTCGGTGTACTTGAACGTAGCAGGTGGAGGTTGAGGTTGAGGTTGAGGTTGAGGTTGGAGTTGGAGCTGGAGTTGTAGTTACCGTTAAGTCTAAGTGAAAGTTGATAACATCATTCGACGCTGAAGTTGAAACAAATTAACTTTGTTCGTCAAAAAATTCTCATTCGATAAAAAAATTAATAATAATCTAAAGTGCGAGTAACTTTTACTCGATCTGTTGCATAAATAATTTTTTATTTAGTTAATGCCCAACTTTGAATATCTCCAAAGCGTGTTCTGTATAAAACTCACTTTCAAAATACAAGTAGAATTGTCTCTATTACGAGACAACTATATTTTATTTTCTTGCTGCAAGGGAAATCAAGCTATGTCAGTCCTCTGGTTCACGTTACACAGGCGCGAATGGATCGCCGTGCGTTGCTGCTTTATCACTTTGTTACACACGCAACAATTTCGGCTTAACGGCGGCCCGAGGTGCAGCTGCAGCCCCATGGACGAATCCCTTGTACCGATTACCGTTCTACATAGACTTACAAGGGTACACAGGCCGATTCCAGCGGCTTCGTCGAGCTTCGGAGTTGCTTCGTCCTAACGTCCAGCATGGTTTACTTCGAGTTTCCATCGAAGCTCTCGAGCCCTGTACACATATGGTTACAGGGGTAATAACGTACTGTAACGTTTCCTGCCTCTCGGCCTCGTATGGAAGGCGTAAGTGGATCGGTGAACCAGGGAATTTCCCGTTTCACCGCACCAGACGGACAGCTAGATGGTAAAAGAGGAAGAAGTGCACGACAAACGAAGCAACTGGACGATTTACGGGGACAAAACCGCTGGGAGATCTTCCAATTGTTCTTTTATTACGTATTTTGATATCCATCGAACGGACGAATGCTCGTAGAACGGAGTGGGAGAGTGTGTGCGATTATTATTATACAGAATGTGGTGGTAAAGGTTGTTGGAAGGAGTGATTCATCGTGCAGAAGGCGATAACGTAAGCAGGTTACATGAGAATTCAAAGGGGATGTAAATTGCTTGCATTGCAGATTAAAATATGTCATGTATTTCGAGATTACCATTAGGGAACACTTCGGCTGTAGATCAGCCGAGGATATTGAAAGTTACTTTACGGATTAATTTAGTACACGTCTAACAGGTTGTTCGTGAGATTCAAAATTGAAAAAATATCTCTCAGGCTAGAGGCAAAGATTCCTTCGATCCATGACACATAATTTCCCAATAAGATCTGAAAAACTGATCAAAAACACTCCACTGATCTTATCCTACTTGAGTCATCGAATATCCTCATTCATTTTATAAAACTTCCCCCCGCTAAACATACCGTGTCCCTCCACTGACCCACGTGTTAATTGATCTCTCAATCAAGGCGTAGTACACGATACATATTGGTTTAACATGCGAGCAGGAGAATTTGAAAAGGCAATGTTTGATGCATCTCAGTTTAACCCCAGCCCCCTATAATTAGCATCCGGGGCGAAGTTATAATTACGATACAGAATCCTTACGCTCTCGTCTGAGCATGCTCCGTAATGAACCTCCGTGACGTAATTACGCGTTTAGCCGGAGCGAAGTTCGAGCACGATTATTAAGACGCATGGTCACAGTTGGCAAAGAATTGCAGGACTCCGCTGACATCGTAAATACCATAAATCAGCTCGTCTTGGTGGTGTTAACTTCCTGTGGTGGGCTGCGAGATCGGGAATGAAAGCTCGGCCTGAGTAATGTGCATACGCGCTGTCTTTCAAACAGCCAGTTGCTCCGAGCTTCGAAATTGCTTGCTGCGTGCGCGCGTCGAATAATCCTCGCTGCTCGAGGCGCGTGCAGGCTGCGAGCTGTCGTTACGTTAACCGAGTGCACGTTGACTAACACGCAATACATGTACGTGCGCCATTTCAAAGAACGTGTGCTAACAAGGAGAAACATTTGCTCTCCACTCGAGTTAGGGGAAGATTCCCCGGAAGATTCCACGTTCCGAAGATAAGGCAGTTCGATATTGCGTACTGGCTCTGTATTCGTTTCTTTCTGATTGCTTGAGGAACAGTTCAGTTTTTAGGGTTAATTCAGGCGTTCATTTATTTCAAGACAGATTACATTGTACGTGCGTAAAATCATCAACAAGTAGTTTCGGAATTTACGAAATAAGTCTTGAAGTAAAGCTCGTTGGTTTAATTACACCGTTCCTCTTGGCGTGTTGGAAAACACGGCAAAGGGAGAATTTTCTCCTGCCCGTGGAGTATTAAACATACCCCGCGAGGAACTCTTAAAGCCGTAGCGACGCGAGAGGAGAATTCTCCTCTATGAAGGCCGCTGCGAAACCAGCTTTCTTAACTGCGCTCCGTTCAAAATCTGAAACGTCTTGCCGGCAGCGGATATGGTTATACTAAAAGGACCTGGGACGCGAAAACAGCCGTAACTCGCAATGAAGTTCACCCCTCTGCGCGAATGCTGCAGCAATAGGATCTAATTATACTTTCTTCTGAAACACGGTACATATTCTGTTTGAGATGCTCGCGTCGTATTCTTTCGTCGCGAAGATTCAATTGAAATTCTCGTGCGTCAATGCTGGTGCTTTATGCCTCGAGAAATCGATCACATTTTGCCACTTAATGTCAATGGATGTTATTGAAATTATAATCTGTTCAAGGGTGGGGCGGGGGGGGGGGGGGCGAGTGTGCCACCTTGGACGCATGGAAAATAAAAATTTCACCAAAATTTAGTCGACATAAAAATCTCTTTAGTCGTCATTTCGTTGATTTCGGATTTGTTAAAAAAATGTATGGCTGTAACGTCCCATTACCAAATTTCTGAACGCACATATTTCGTCCAGTAGTCATGGGATGATTTTGAACAGAGTCAGGCGAATCACCCCGTTATTGTACGTTTGTTATGTTAATCACTGCCGTGACAGGTAGACGATGCTATACGACGCGACTGTTATGCTAACTCCCTGTCGAGAATGCTCGTAACGCGGTTACAAACGCAAATTGCGCGACGGCAGAAGCCGCGATGACACTGGTAGCCAGCATCTCGACGAAGATTAAAAACGGCTGGTATTAACCGGGTAATTCCCCTTGGACCTCGAAATGGTCGCGGCCACCGAAACGGTTCTATTTTTTGGGGAACGGTTTCTTCCTTTGTGTGAAGCCATTGTCTCGCGAAACGATGATGAAGGGACAGAATTTTACTGCATTCGAATGCTTTTGATGGAAGCGGACTTCCTGCTCGCTTGATTCCTTTGAGGATTAATTACGGCTTTCGGTGAAACTGCAAAATGAATCGTAAAATGGTATTCGAGTCGATGGGCTGCAGTGGAATAGCCCATCGTCTGGTCAGACAAGAGTAATCTTTATTTAATATTCTTGTTAATGTCAAAGGTGATTTATATTGCACCAGAAAATCATAGATATTTTTAGAGGCGTGTTGTGTTGATAACACATAAGATATTCTATGAAAAATCGCAAGCGTTTGTTGTGTAGAGCTAGAGGGATCCGTGTGTGCAGACCCCGATTCGATGCAGTTGCGAAATATTACTCTGCAGCAGCGAATTAAGCACACGTGCAACAGTGTGGACGAATTACTTTGTTTGTTATTAGTAATTAAGCGCTATTAATAGCCATCGTTAGCAATTATCACGTATGAATAATTTCCAACACACTTTTCACTTTATTTTCTACGCGGATAGGTAGAACAAATATAATAATTCTCGCTTGAACGTAATACAACCGCAACGTGATACATCGGTTTGTTAAATTTTTTAAGCAGAGCAATGCACAATGCAGTTGAATGTATTAAGTCAACAGTATCGGCTTAATGTAGAATGATTCATCAATGTCTCATTGCAACTTTCGAAATCTTGTGTTATCGTGAAGGTTGAAAGCCACCCTTTACAACGGCGAGGGAATATTTTTCTAATATGTCTGCACCATCTGCTATGTGGAAATTCCGCTTTCACGTTAATCGTTTTGTGCGCGAAACTGGAGGAAAGATAACCGTAAGCATTTTATATACCGCGAACTACCTCAAGGAAGGAAATAAATAACTCCGTTTCATCCGCTCGTATTTTCACGTCCGCGGAGGAAATCTCTCTGCAAAATATTCCCGTATATTTAAATCTAGTCTTGGGTGTGCTCTGATCTTGATTTCGAGTACGAACACTTGGCCGAGTGTAGGGCATTTCGAACGGAAATCCTGAAACTAGTTAATCAATGAGATGGGAAATGAATTTCGCCGTTTCCTGTAGGGAAGGAACGAGGGGGGCTAACGATGTCGAATTCGGGGCAAATATAATATGATTAGAACTAAATTATCGAACAGAATTTAATTCTTCGTTATTCCTTTCAAACGGTAGGTATATTTATAACGGTCACCAGTGTTGCAGAAGGAAATTATTACTAGACTACGATTATCGAAATCTGTAAATATTTGTAAGTATATAAAACTGGATTCCTCCTAAAGAAGATTATTTATCTTGGAGTCAAATGTTGGAATTTCATAGCATTATTAGTTAAATGTATAACGTCCATACGTTTTACAGGAAAGTGCTTCAACAATCTCTCGACAGAATTTTCCATTCTGCACAGTAAACCGTTCCAGTAACAAACTTCTCCGCGTACCACTGGCGATTCGCTAACAAGCGTAGAAACGGCCCACTTTGTCGGTCTTAAATTCATTTTCACGCAAGTTGCCGCGCTTTTAATTAAATCCGTCACAGATTTACAACCGCGCGAGGCGGAATAATACCGATGTTAACCATGTCCACGCGGAAACATCGTCAATATCGTTCTGTATAAGAGGAGAGGGTCTACCAACGACTAACCATAAATTTCTAGTCATCGAAATTGTTTATAAAATTTATATTCTGGTTAACTGTCAGCTAACAGAAAGTTCTTAAAATATTTCCTTTCTCTTACCCCTTTCTATAAATCCTACCTCACCTTTCTATGGCCTCTTCTCTAATTTATTAATATCATAAATTTCTAGTCATCGAAATTGTTTATAAAATATTATTCTGGTTAACTGTCAGCTAACAGAAAGTTCTTAAAATAAACCCTTTCCCTTTCTCTTACCCCTTTCTATAAATCCTACCTCACCTTTCTATGGCCTCGTCTCTAATTTATTAATATCATAAATTTCTAGTCATCGAAATTGTTTATAAAATATTATTCTGGTTAACTGTCAGCTAACAGAAAGTTCTTAAAATATTTCCTTTCTCTTACCCCATTCTATAAATCCTACCTCACCTTTCTATATCCTCTACCCTAATTTATTAATATCACAATCAAATCCAACATCTCCCCCTTCACTGCATTCAAGATTCTCAAAACAATTCAGCGGAACCACCTACGAAGATCTCTCAGTTGTTTGCATACCACCCTCCCCATTCTACCGGCACCACACCCCGAAACTTAAGGGCGAGACACCGATATCCCACCAATAATCAGTATAATCACCGCTAGCATACCTGCCGTCTGTCCCGACGCGACCCACAGAATTTCGGGCACTTCCGGCGGCAAAAAGGAAGTCGACGGAACAAAGATGGGCCTCGCGAGTGCCGGAAGGGGCGCAGTGGAGGAAGGGAGACGTCGGGGTGGTTATACGCGCGCAGGAGCGTAACGCAAGCGCGCTGTGCCACAGCCCCGTTACCGAGGGTGCCACCCCGCCGATCGAGGCCTGCCAGCCGAGAGCCGCTCAGTCCTCTCTCGCTCTCCCTCGGAGGAAACCGGAAATAGCCCGTCGCCAGTCCGCACTGGCGGGAAAGTCGGTGTACTCGCGTCCAGTTCGATCTCTCCTCAGTGCTCGCCTAATCGCGCGACTTCGTCAACGACGAGGGTAACATCGCTGTTTTCAAGTGGCGCGTGAAATTCGTCCCCCAACCCCCCACCCACCCCCCCCCCCCCTGAGTCCCCTCGATAGTGGTGCATCTGTACGTGTGACTTGTGCGAATACGCGAAGTTGAAGGAGGAGATTCACACGGGAAAGCGGATAATCTGCTGGCGGTTTCGTCGACAAAGGCCAATCGAAGTATATCGGTAAAGTGCGCAGTGGTGTGAATGCCGTCGGGCTTTCCCTTGAAGAAGGAAACGGGCATCTCGCGGTGGCGCGAGATAAAGCAGTGCTGGAAGCGGGGAGCTTGGTCCTGGCCGAGATTCGCGAATTAATTACGCGCCGGCACGATTTAATTCGCTGAGTGCCGCGGTAAGTCGACGAGTTCGAACGTTCGCCACCCGGCAGAAATGTTCTTGTCCCGCCTGCGAACACGGAATTCACCCTTTCCACGGGATAAACGTGTCGATTAGACACTCGGAGAGGGTGGATGCTGGAGTGAAAACAGATGTGAGATCGATGAATGGTTTTCTGAAGAGGAATCGCGTGAGACGCGATAATTATATCCACTAACATCTACGGGGGGCAGATAAAAAGAATGGTTACACGCAACGTGATGCTTTCACGGAGCGTCAATATTTTCGCTGATTATTCACTGGTTTATCTCAGCGGCGAGGTCCGGTCGCCTTGGTAGATGATCGTGATCAGCTTCACAGGGTTAAATCTCATTATGCTCGTGATGAACGGTGTTCTGTAAAGTGTTGCAATTACGGCGGGGTGAATTAATAAGTTGCGGTATTTGAGCTACGCGCGGAGTTAATTAACAGAGTGGCAGTTCCAGCGAATTCGTGGCGAAAATTTTTCTCCTGCTTGTCCCCGTAGCTTTCCGCGCGGTGAGGAATTCGTGTAGTAAAGCTCGAACGTTTTATTTTTTACGCGACAGCACGGGCTTCGAGCCGATGTGAAAGTTTAGCGTAAATCTGGGATGGCCCTCCATTTTGCCCCACGTGAAACTTCATAATTCATGGTGCCATCGTTGTGAATGGAAACCCACGTGCATTATAGAATATTTTAACGCGGACGATTGATTCGACAAGTGACGAGTTTGATCAATAGTGAAGCTAGACGATAAATTCTGAAATCCGGCAATCCCTTCGTTTAGGTTAGATATCGTTCACTTTTTGCTAAGGACCATCGTTTCCGTTCTGAGTTCTCAGAGCTCGATGAACTTTGCCCGATTCAGTTTCACAACGCGCTTCATACTCGTTCTTATCGCCTGATGCTTCTTGCTCTCCTGTTTTCTCTACTCTAGGAATTACACTTTTTGCTGGCACTTCCTGCTGGACTCGCCTTTCACGACCCAGCAAAGGGTTTCCCTAATTTCGTCAAGGTCCCGATATGTCAGTAGCCACAGTTATGAATTTTAATATCAGTGAAATTGAAATAATTCGTGAAAGCGTTAGAACAAACGTGGAGATGGATTATTTTATTGCGCTGTGAATGGAATGTTTTAACGGATATACCAATGAGAGAGTAGTATCAAAATAGCATTCTCAAATTAATCTGCGCGGCCTTAAAATGAAACTCTCATTAGCAGGGAATTATATTTCATACACAGTGTTAATGGCGATGGTAAACAGTTAATTAGTCCCCGCGAAATGGTGGCATGCGTAAGGATGCGTGTTATCCTCTGCCTTACGCTGAAATTTGTGGAATCGAACGTGTCGTGTGAATAACAAATTCTTTCGATGATTCTATATTGAAATGAAAAATACCTTGTTTATCAGTGAAATTAAATTTCTGCCTCTCGCACAGTGCAGCTGTGAATCACAAATTGTACATACATTCCTGTAACTTAGTATTGAAGCGCCAGCTAAAATGGTGTAAATTTTTCATTTCTGTTCCTGTAGAATATTTGTCACGAACAAGTTGTGTAATTTTCACGTGCACCCTTTAGAATATATTTCGGGCTGTGGCAGAGGCAGAGGTAGTTCGCACGTGAATGGACTGGCAGAGGAGAAAACAATCAATCTAAAATAATAAAGTGCATTGTTGAAGGAGAAAATAATAAGGAAAGCTTACCGTATAATTTAGTCTAATGTACTGCAATAAATATTTTTTTTTATGAAGTATCGTTCTTCATCCAACATTCGCGAGCACTTAGGCTCCATTTCTCCCCCTTTTATTACGTTAAAATCTTTTGGTAATGTTAAAATCGTAATAACACTTCTGCTGTTGACAAAATCATATTCCATTTATCGAGCAATGTGTGTGCTCACTGTCTTTATCAACACTAGCTTCTGAAGAATCACTGCATGTTATCGTTTGACGTTCAGGGGAGTCCAATCCTCCCAGTAACCCATTTTCGTTTAAAACGTGTTCTAAGTAAATAGTAACAAACTAATCAAAAAGAGTACAAGTTCCGGTGTAAGAATTCTCCATGCTTTCAACTATTTCTTCCCTTATTTCACTTCTGACGACACACACAGCGATCGGTTTTCATTTGAAACGCGCTGCAGCTACAGGGTTAAGAAAAGGCTCAGGAATATGAAAACAGAATTGAAACCAACGAGTACACTCCAGGTTTTATTAACAATGATATACAAATGAATATGTTATAATAAGTACTTATTCCTACACCGTAATTCGTACGCGTAATTTCAAGATTTGAATCAACTAGGGGAGACCGGGGCAGATTGTAACAAAAAAGTTCTCACAGTTTTTTCTCGAAAGTGTTTTCCTCAATCAAGAAATAATTTGCGTGACTTACTACTTACATATGTGGTCAACTGATTGCGTGAAAGTCATCTAGCTTCATCTTAAGCAAATCTGAACCTTTGTTACAATGTGTCCCAGTCCGGGGTAAATTGTAACACATCTGTTTTATTTATTTAAATACAAATATGAACACAAATAAACATTTCTAAAAAATATATATGAAAACACACATCATTATTAAACATTTGATATTCATGAGTTAAACAATCAGTGCTTATTCATCTGATGCTATCAAAATCTTCTTCGCTTTCTTTACTTTTGCCTTTATACTTTTTTTCTACTTTTTGGATTCTCGATTGTTCTGTTGTTCGTCTACAGCATCTTTTTCCGGATGTGTCAGCAAGTAGCATGTTTGCTTTATCACCATTTAGAGCGGAAGTAGTAGTAACATGTTACAATTTACCCCGAGCTTGAATTTTTGCGTTTTATCTCAGCAAATGAGAAACTAAACATCAAATTTCTAAAATGCGAACACATTATAATTAACCAATGCGTACTGATTCGTTTGCGACAAAGAAGCAAAAATTCAAACGGTTTCTAATGACGGTTAATTGAAATAAAAGTGCTAAGACAAAATTTACTTATGTGCTCTAAATTCTAAAATTCTGGGCTATAACCACAAAATGAATACATAATGCTCGTTTGTGTCACTAAAACCGACGGTGCTAATATCGTCGAGCAGTTCTCGCATGCTGTGGGTTACCCGATTGTTCGTTCAAAAAATTTTACGAATGTTACAATTTACCACGTGTTGCAACCTACCCCGGTCTCCCCTACTTTGTATGAACTCACAAAATGTCATTCAAAGATTTCTATTATATTTATATTTAGTATATAATCGTTGTGTCACTGATTCATCACCGTCCAACCCAAACCGCTGACCCTAGAAACATGAAATTCGAAGGGTATATTCCTTTTGCGACGTAAGTGCTCGATAAGAAGGGATTTTTTCAAATTCCAACCCGAAGGGGTAACAAGGGGTGAACTGTGTTTTCTCGGACTCCTTATTATTCCTTAGGCCCGATTAGATATCCACTTGGTTTTTACTTATAAAGGTTACCCACACAAATGCCTAAAACTCAGATTCAGCATTTAGCCCTAATCAACCCCTAAGGGGATGAAACTGGGAAAAAGGTGTTGTTTTCACGGATTTCTTAATATCTCTTAGGCCCGATTAGATATCAACTTGGTTCTTACTTCGAAAGATTACCCACATAAATGCCCAAAAATTCATTTCAAAATTTTGTTCTAATCAACCCCTAAGAGGGTGGTGAAAAGGGGTGAAATGTGTTTTCATGGAGTCTTTAATATCTCTTAAGCCCGAAGCAAAGCGCGGGGGTATTTTGCTATTGTACAATATATTCCTTTGATGATTTCCTAAATACTACTGAATAGTCTGGAAATTTGTTAACAGACGACAGTAAGCGTAAGTTTGCTGCAAAAGGTCCAATCATGGAAGTGTTAAAATCTTATCGCCGAACCGGTTTGAATAATGACGATCGTACTCTACTTTCAACTGCACCGTGAAACAATAGGTGCCCTGAACCCAGCGATAAAATCAGCAGCTTCGAAAAGAGCAGTACTTATCGCAATACTTGCCTGACTCCTCCTGGCGCGCAGGAAGCAACGTTTCGTCATGGCCATGGAGAGCCGTGATTCTATTAACCGTTTCCGTGCTCCCGCGGCGCTAACGAAAGCGGCGATATCGGAGATCGTATGGCCCGATAACGGCGATAACGACGATAATAAACGACGGGGACAGAGGGAGCGAAGCACAGAGGGCAGGACGAAGTGGAGGAGAGTGCAAGGGTGAGACTGGCATCGACGTAATACTCGAGCAAGGACCTCGAGGGGCAAAGAGTTAGTCCTGCTTGAAATGCAGCCCGCGCCCATCGCGGAACAAACCCCCGTCCGCCCCTATGTTTCATCCATGCGCAACCCCCTTTCACCCCACGCCGGGCAACGTGGAGTTTGAACGACGAGCTGCATCTCTCGTCTCCTGTTTACCTCCCCCGCTATTTTCGCGCGGTCCGCGATACCTTCTTCGGCCCTCGCCCCCGCGGACGATATTCGTCACTCTTTGAAGCATCCCTCATAGAGGGTGGCGTTTATGTTGGTGCAGCTGATTGCGACGCCAGCAAATGTGGATGGAAAGTGACTGTGGATAATTGAGGGAAATTGGAGGGTGGTTGTGATTAATAAAGCGTAGGTTTGCAGGCTGTTAGGAGAAGAGGTTAGGAGAAGGGTGCAGGGTTAGAGGGTAAATAGTAGTTATTGTTCGTGGGGGCAGTGTGAAATTTGGGATGTTATTATAGTGGAGAATGATTTTTTTTCTTTGTGGTTGCGGCTGATCTTGCATCTGTTTATCTGATTCTATGTGGAGAGAAGGGATTATTTTACTACAGATGTTTTACGTGTTCTTGCATTTCTAATTCTGGAAATTCTAATTTTTAATAGTTCTTCAGTTTTTCATTCGTGATAGTGATTAAACGACCTGCAATGTTCTTGCATTTCTAATTTTTAATAGTTCTTCAGTTCTTCATTTGTGATAGTGATTAAACGACCTGCAATGTTCTGTCATCGTTTGTTTTAAGAATTTCCTCGCCAGACTGTTATAACTCTGTACCCAAAGTTACACTGTTTCCCGAAACTACATAAAATTGCCCTTTAAATCTTCTTTACTTCACTTTTCTCCTTTCTATCTGAAAACGAGGCGCCAGATCAGTTTCCCACTATACTGAAGCAATCAGTTACCCCTTGCACACCTTTCCCTCTCGTACATTGGTTTCATTGGCAAAATAACGGAACACCACGTCCCATCGTTACAGAGTGGCTCGGTAACGTCTTCACTTTTGCGCAGTTTAATGGCAGAAATAAAACTCGATTGTAGACTTTAACGAGCGCCAGCTGCTTCGCACAAAGACCCTATCTCTCGTCGCGAACATTTTCTTCTGACCGAATACGAACGGCTAGTACAGCATACTTTCTGGTCGTGGACAAAAGGACACAAAGAAGCACTTGCTTTTACAAGCCTAATTACATTTCGTACGTTCCAGAAATACAATTTTCACTAGCCCCTACTGTTTTAAGTCCCAAAGCGAGAGGTGAGAGACTTATTTGGGGTTCAAGCTTGCAAGAATGTCGCTCACACCCTGTTCTTCAATCAGCTACTCAATGCATTCCTAATCAAATGCAATTTTACTACCACTTTCTGTTTTTTATATATCTGATCTCTTAGCTCAAAATACTACCATTCAATTCTTCTTGATGAGAGCACGACACCTCTGGTCACAAATCAGATTACCAAGCACTTAACATTATCGTTCATCCATGGGATCCAATGCACACATGGTCATTCTTATTCCTCTGCGTCGTTGTTCCCCAGTGTTTCGACGTCCAGCGGAAAAGTTTGGTAGAACGAAGCCGTTGTCGATTAATTTCGACAGGGATTTCGCCGGAAAAGTTTCCGAGTCCATCAAAAACGAGAAGGTGGAAATGGTTTCGTGGGATTAACTAAGCTGCGCTGGCTCGAAGGTAGCACTATTTAAAGGCGAGTTAATTACAGCCACTAAATACACCGTAATTGCTCGGACCGGGCGACTTAACGCTGGACGCGACGGTTTTATGCAGCATCGCGAAATTGCCTCGTAGCTCAATATTTGTGCACAGTTTGACGGCTCGTCGGGAGATCGCCAGGCGATGCAGCGTTCTGATAAAGCGGTCGTCGACTCGAACGGTGTATCAATCTGTGAATGTGGGAGGCGATCGCGAGATTCCGTATCGGTGCTGGCCGAAATTGAGAGAAACTACTGTTAGTCGTGCAGCGGAGTTTAATTGCCGGAGGTGGCGGGATTTAAGGGTAAACCTGTGCACCAAGTGCTTCTGTATTTTGTATGCCCCGGTTCTGAAAGCTGCGTGAAACTGATCTTTGCACTCTGTATACAAGGGAACATTCCCAGCCCGAAAATTCTGATTTCAATGAAATTTCGTGTGAATGTATTAATTCAGTCTAAAGGGGTGAAATCAGCCCTTAAAGTCATCTCCCTTGGTTGTTTCTTTAAGAAGTAATGACACTGTAGAAGGTGGAAAGACAGCCTAATTTTGAGAATTTTTTTATGCAAGTATAGTGAATGGAATACAAAATCTGTTTGAAGGGCTTTATTGTACATACCTTGAAATATGAGTACAATTTTGTTTTAATTATTTTAATACAAATGGCGCCACAGCTCAACAAAAGAAGCTTCTTCTGAAAAACAGTGTTCCACGGCCGGAAATATTTCTCCCAGCGTGCGGACCAATTATGCTCAACAATGAAGGGGGGAAAAACACCTTCAGAGTGGTGGTAATGGTGTGCGTGAACTGACGCTGTCCGCGTTTCGAAATTCGAAATTTTCATAAAAAAAATTAAGAAATCACCGGATTTTGGAAACATTTTTGGACCATTGCTTGTCAGGGTTAACCCCCCCTAAAGGCATCCGCCGGTCAAATCGCGCGAAAACATAGGTGACTCTTATGATTTTTTCTAGAAAAAGTATACAATGCATGGGTCTAAAACTTATTGCACTTTCTTCTGCTACAAATGTAGAGTATAAATCAATTTTTTTATTTCATTTTTGCCCACCCCTGCCTCCGATATGCATTGCGTGCTGCATCATCGTTGTAAAAAAAATGGCCTGCACTGGCGCCACGATAACTTTAGACAGGATCAACTTTAGAAAAGATTACAAAATTACACATGTGTCGTTATCGCGCTAACCTCAGTCAGTGTTACGAAACAACTGGGCGATGATTGCCAAATGTTTAAACGATAGGGTCCCCTAAACATGGGTTTTTTCGCACAAAAATGTTTCGTAAAAAAAAATTGAGTGTATGAAAAATCGCAATAAATGGTAACGCGGAAGCCAATGTAATTATGAGTAGAATTCCGTTTGAATTTTTAGATACGGTCAAGATTTGCATTTTTTATCGTGGCGACAGTGCGTGAAAAATTGTTTCGAGAAAAACGTACTTAAAGTTTGACGCCGAGCGCGTTCGTCTATAGTGACGGAGACTTGCCAGTGAGCGCCGTATTTTCCATGCGTTTATTCGATTAAAGAAAAATCTGTTTTTAGATCAATAAATGTATTATTAATTAAAAGAAAAATCACATTTCTGTCTATTATACCTGCTTCACAATCCATCTTCAAAAAACACCTATTTAAAGGCCGTCACACTGGTGACCCCCTTGAACTGCGTATAAAATCTGTACCGTTTGGAATTTCGATCCAAAATTTAAACTGAACATTTTTGAGATGTTGAATGAAAATATGCAAATAAATTTTTTTCGACTTTTTGACCGGCGGATGCCCTTAATACAAATTCGCATCTACTTTACTTCCATAAATTCAAACCATGTAAAAATTGCGAAGCCATAACGTAAAGACTCGCCTCCACTAAAATGTATTTCACTCTTCGTTGGAAGAGGTACTTTTAAGGAACGTTCACCTTTAACCCGCGATGAGTTCAGCAATTAGAGAATCCCGCGAATGGCCCGGTGAATTCCTCGCTATTTTCCCCCCATCAGTGGTAAAACCTACTCGCATTTAGCGTCTTTGAAATCTCCGTAATGAACCCAGTCGTTCCACCTTCCCTTGGAATTCGATCAGTCCCACAAATCTCTGGAATGCCTGTATCTGGCTCCTTCGTTCGAGCCACCTGCCCCCTGGAAACGTTATACAATCATCCATGAATAATTCCGCCTCGGAACACCGCGAAGAATCGTGCTTCGGCAATAAATTCCGTTCATTAACGTAACAGCGTCGGAATACCTGAAAAACGATAGCCGATCGTTCGAACGTGTCTTTAAACTCCAGCACGGTTCGAGCAATTAGAAACTACGGCAGTTCCTTTCGGTTGATCTACCACAGGCAGCGCCGAATCCCGGTGCACCATTATTCGTAGAGTGGCAATCGATACTCATTAAGGTCGAACAAGCACGTTAAACAAATCTCACCCTTTACGCTGCACGCTTGCTGGGCAGATTACAAATAATTCGACTGCCTTCACGCGTCGTGCATCGAAACAATTAGAAGCCCCTGTTCACGCGAGAGGGTAACATTACGCGAACGATGTTTACAACGCTGTTAAGTTGGCAACGCTATCCTGGCAGACGTAGGAGCAGGGTTGAGACGAATTTTAATACTGTAATGGCTGCTTTTAAATTTCAGGGGTTTTCGCTGAGGCTTGAGAACCTTTGCAACGAAACATTTGGAATAGAAGAAGGATCTTTTTTAATAGCACAGTTTTTGGGGGTTATAAATATGGAATTAGGTTGAATTATTGAGCTCGTGTTTGATAACAGATCGAAATCGCGAACTCGTGTATAAGTTGCAGTGTTTCTGATAGAGAAAATTGGATAATTGTTAATTAGAAGTCAAAGCTGCAACCGTATATTTGTGTTTCAAGAAACGTTTTTCTTCGAAATAATTAAGACAGTCAACTAATTTAGATTGAATTTCGACCGTGAAAATTGTTCTAATTAAGAGAGATGATTTCGGCGCACTGGTTCGGTCTATTAAACAATTAAATAAAAGCTATTTTGCAATTATAAGAATTTTTATCAAATTCCAACGTTTCAGTCAATGATTATGACCATTCTCAAGGAAAGTTAGACAAAAAGAAAAAATACTGCGTGTGCTTTTATATATTTAATCAATCATCACGTTCATTGCTGGGAACGTGCGACGCACGAGTCGGTTAACCGGAACTACGTCGCACGTTCCCAGCAATGAACGTGATGATTGTTTAAATATATAAAAGCACACGCAGTATTTTTTCTTTTTGTCTAACTTTCCTTGGGAATGGTCATAATCATTGAACGAAACGTTGGAATTTGATAAAAATTCTTATAATTTCAAAATAGCTTATATTTAATTGTTTGATAGACCGAACCAGTGCGCCGAAACCATCTCTCTTAATAAGACAGTCAACGCTTTTCCAAATCTACATGCATATTTTATGAACATTCGAATTAATGGACGTCAGGACCGAATTACTTTATTCTTCCTTCAATTAAAATAGGTACATACCTTTGACACGAATTCCGTAAAGCATGATGCAACCAATAAGTTTAACATAAAACATCTACCTTCTATGTGTCCTTTTGATATAAAGAAAAATCTAAAACAGAAATCTATCGTTATATTATCAACCCATGGAAATTTGAAAAATTTCAAAACCAACCACCCCGCCAAACATTCCACGCTACCCCTCCCGCTCGTCTCTTGGATTCCCCCTTCTCTTTTTTTTTTAATCCATTAAGTCGTCCGTGCAATACGAGAAGGATTTCCCAGTACGGCGTCACATGATGGCTCGAGGTGACACGATTTCGTGCCGCTAAAAGAAACAACGGAAATCCATCGGCGGAGGGTCGCGGGGGCCGCGAGGGGGCTGGGACGACGCTCGTTCCTGCGATTTGCCCCCGATTTACGGGACATACCTCGGGGATGCCGTCAGAAATTTGCATCTCTGCGAAGAGGCAGTCTAGGATTCGGCGATGCGCACGTGTCAGGGAGGACGCATAAAATCAGCCCCACTTTACGGCCTTGTTTAAACCTTCCGCGAAGGATCTAGACGCGATTCTGAATGAATTAACGTCGACACGCCGTCTGGATGATTCGTGAGTTTAGAAATCCCCCTGACATGCTACCATCTTGCGTGATCTCCAAGTGCATCGAAATCGTTCGTCTCTTAAAAACGTAAAAAAGTAGTGAAATTCATTAAATTTCTCGTCCGTCTGAAATGTTACTTCATTCGGTGTACCTCTCGTTAATGTTGACTCTGCTCAAGGTTGAGGAATGCTTAAGGGGTTATACCTAGTCAGGCGGTCGAAACGAGGCGAATGTTTGTGAATTTTTTTTAAAAAGCGGAAGCAAATATTTTGACAGAACTATTTGCACTTAAAAAGCAATATTTAAAGAACATTTGGTAATTTTTTGTCGAAAAATATTTACGTTTATAATAAAGTAACAACCGACATCCAAGAAGCCTTTTTAAAAATTTGGTTTTGCGGAACCAAACTATCTAAAATCAAAAAACAACAAAGATTTCGTTACTTTATTAATGTATCCTCTGATTAACGGAGGTAATTTCCGAAATATTAATTTAAAACAAAATGGCGGGTATTTAAAGTTGAAATCCTGATTTTTTTGCGTAGAAACCATTTTGCGTTATAGATTTATTTCTCAACTAATAAAACTAAGATTCTCAACTTATTATCATCTAAATCCTTTAAAACCCTCATCTTCTTCAAGGACTAATACTAATACATAAGTTACTTTGTCTGCCTGGCAAGGGTTAACGAATAACCGTCAATATAGTGTCCTTCGCTCAAGATGATTTATTTCGCGACATTGCTCCAACAAAAGTGGGTTTTAATTGTTACACAGCATCGAACGGCGTTCTCGCGAATTGAAGTCGCAGCACTTTCTATTATCGGACATTGAATGTATTCCAATCCTTTATGCGTCTCTCAATACCATTTACATTTAAATTGATTTGTAACAAGCTCCGTTGACGGGAAATACGATTAAGTCGTTTGACGTCGTGCTTCCTTCAATCTTTTTGAGCAAAGCCTGCTACCAACGATCCCGAATTTTTGCAAAGGATGTTTCGACCAATAATGCAATGAAAAGACCGCCAAAATGTTGTGTAGGGTGCAACCTGACAGTAGCAATAACTAAAGGCTGACAATGTGTTTGCTCTACCAGTTACCGAATGGAAATCGATTTTCATTGGTGCTCTTTGAAAATTGCAGCTGCACCGCGGTAGAACTCGAGCTGACGGTTCCGGTAGAAATATCTTACGCGTGGAGCGCTCTTTAAAGCAACATTTTACGGAAACGTTATACAGAAACTTCTTTTGGCTGCGTCGATGTGAAATTGAGTGGAAAATTCTACGGTGTAAGTTATTCGTAGCGGGTGGAGGTTGTGCGATACAACGCGCAAAAATTTGCTTGGAGAATTTCAATGACAACTACCGCTGGCAGCAGCACTCGCGCGTACAACTTTCAAAGGGAGCGATTTGTGCACTCCGCACTTTCTTGACATGGATACCTCCCAGTGGATCCTTGTGTGGAATTTTTGACACGAGAATACGCGCAGCTGTGTTCATGAATATTTCACGTCTGAATAACGCCGATGCAGGGTGCGCGCTGGGCGTTTCGCGAGGTGCAGGTGCAACTTCTGAAGCGAATTTAGCACGCAGAAATGGTAGGAAGAGATCACATGGGACACTATTTTTAACGAGGTGGGCCAGAAGGTTCTGATCACTGACGTCGATCTAATTTTGTGAATGGTTTGTTTAATGGTGTTTTGTCAAAATTTTGGGAAACAACCGAATTCACAGTATCGTCTTCTATGGAACCCTGATATAGACAGTTTTTGGGTTTTCTTCCATTTTTAAAATAGAGCTTATTCTTTTCAATATTTGAATATTTAGAATTATGTACCTTTGTTCTGCATTCTGTCGCATTATCTTCAAACATTTTAAATTAACATGTAATATTTCTGTTAGTTGTTAGTTGTTATCTATGATAACATTCTATATTACTCAGATTTCGAATGGTTGCAATCTCTACTATTCAAACACACATTTCTACCTTCATTTTCATAACAAATTGGTTGGAACGTATGAAAGCGTTAAGTAAGCTGACTGGAGACGTATTATTGTAGGAATAGTTAGATTTTGCTTTAGAGGAAATTATTCCATATACATATTCAGCTAATTCAACATTGCCCTCTTCCACATTTCAACGCTGTTACATAATGTTACCACTTCCAAATATTCAGGTAGCTTCCAACGCTTAATTAAATTGTAATAAAAATTCTAATTGCAACAGTATCAGATACAGTAGAATTCTAAGATACAGAAAAATTCTTCAAGCATACGATGGTATGCTTTCTAATAATTTGATATTATTACCGAACTTAATATTTATAAAACTAGTGTAGGTATTATAGATTCACTTTCAACGTCGATTGTATTACAACTTTTCCAAACGTTTTCCTGGTTCGTTCGATAAATATCAGTGAATTGGAATATCCTCTAACGAAATATATTCCCGTGACAATATCCCCTACGTAATTCATCGGCGCTTTACTTAACCCGAGCGCTAGGCATGACCATCCTAATGAATATTTGATTTCAATTGAATTCCTTTAGAGACGGCAGCACCAATTTGCGCGACGATGTTATTAGCAGCTCGTAATCACATTGTAGATTGAATAATGCCGTGAATCAATATTCCCGTGGAAATTACATCGAAACAATATTACGTCAACTTCATAAATTACTGCCTTCGAGCCCGTTTTTGCAGCAAGAATTCATATTAAAATTTATTAACACGCGGTGTGTTTATAGCAGTAATCCCGTGTAATTATGGGAGTACAGGTTATTGGTTTACGCGCAGATATTTGGCATTGGAAAGCTTGGTAAGCTTTATACGGCACGTTGGGTCGAATAGATTTAATTAAGCTTGTGTCAGTTAAAAAAAGGTTTGTTGTGTAACAATGCGTTGTGTTAATTAAGTAACTGTATCAGGTATGTAAGTACATAGTCGCAAGTAATATGGTTCTGAAAGCTATTTCTATTTTATGTTTATTTTAACGACAAATCGTTGATTGCCTCCCTGGTTTGTTCGAAATCTTTCGATCAAGAAACGTCTGTCGATAAATTTTCCGCATCTGCAGAACATATCTGGGATGATATCGTATTTTGCTCTGATTGAATTTTCTCGCCAACGAACCATTTTGGCCTCGCGTCGCGTATTATCGAGCACCATTTATCGACAGCATTATTTACTGCCCTGATTAATTCGAACCAGATCGCCATTTCGCAAAACACTTCGTTGTCTATAAAAATCGAAGCGTCTGTCACGCGCTGCGTGCAGCTGGCTCGTTTCAAATTCCATAACTTTTTCAATTCTGTAAATTTCAATTGAAAATTTATGGAACGTTTTCTAAAACCTTCATACTTTAACAAAATCCAGTTGACAAATATTGGCAAATTTTATTAAAACTTTTCACATAGGTATTTACCTCGTTTCCGCATTTCACCTTACAAAATACTAACCTTCTTTTCCTTCAACTCTTCCCACAACTATATACTCGATCTTTCCAATAGAATAATCTTCAACAAATAAATTAGGCGTCTTGTATTTTTATGATTCAAAGTTAAATTGATCATTCCCTGTACACGACTTCGGAGGTTTTTATGAAATTGAAAAATAATGTAGTCCACGTGAACTTAGGAGGGGTTTAAGTGATCACTGTACCGATTTCAAATTTGTTCACAAAATACAAGCCGCCACAGTTTTTAATTTTCACTTATTTCCACAGACGCAGGCTCTATAAATGAATTTTTATCTCCAAACCCACCAATCACACACAGTTCCTTCCTCTTTCATTTAAACCAAGAACCACCCTTTCTCAATAAATTTACCTTGTCATGAAAAATTCCTTTTCGCAACATGAAAATTATAAACAAAACCTCGTTTTCCACATATCCCTTCAGGACCACGTTTCCAGAAATCCGACAAAACTATGCCCGAATTTATTGAACCCTCTTCCATGGAGCATCATACCCAAAATGGTCACTATAAAACCGACCTCGCAACGAGCTGTTAAAGCCCGTTACACGCTCCATTTCAACTAAACGGCCCATGTGCTCAGCTGCTGTGGCCAACCGCCATAACATTCGCTGGCAATATGACTTAGAGCTCTATAAACAAAATCGGCAGCTGTGATAGCCGTTTAGCAGTGTCATTTGTACCTCTACAACTATTTCTGCAAGCTTATGTCGCTGTGTAACAGCATCCCCAGACCGTGCCACGGGGCCCGCGTTTGGAACCGAATCAAATCGAGCGCCGCACGGAAAAGTGCGCGCGTAGGCCGTGTAACTGCGTTATGCAGAGCACTTGCACGATGATAGATGTAGATTTCGTGCAACGCTTCCCGAAGGAAAATGCCCTTCCCTCCGTGGAGGCGATGGGCTATTATCAGCATAAAGGCTGGCGGTGCAGCAGCGACCACCCCGTCAGCTCGCCGACATTTACGAAGCCATGAGGGGGGGCGTAAAAAAGGCGTAACGTTTACGACGGCAATCGATCGTTAAGGCCGGTGCCCAACGGCGAGCTTAATTAAAAGTATGGTTCCCTGTGCTTCCGAGGCTTCGCGCAACGATACACACCGGGGACCCTTACGCTCTGCCGTTTTCACCCCCTCGAGATATAATAAGACGCCACCTTAACGGTAAACGTAATGAATTAATGGACGACAGGCCTGACCGACGGGGAAATTAATTATGCTTGCGTGTCGGGGACGAAGGCAGCGTTTCACGAATTTTCTCGAGGTTGTGTCGTTGATAAAAATTTCTCGCTTCTTCGATTGATATTTCATATCTTTGTTGAGGACGTAAGGAGGGTGGTTTGTTGGTAGCGGTTGGTGTTTTAATTATTGTGAGGGGTAGCGAGTTTGGGGAAGTTGAGAATGGGGGTGGAATGTCGTGTTGACTGGTGATAGTTATTGTTAATGATATCACGTTTGGTGCCAGTTTTTTGGATCTGGGCTGAACTTGTAATACACTCCGCGTAAAAATTAAAGGAACACTATAATTTCCCGAAAATTTTTATCATTTTCAAATAGCTGTGTCTCTGCGATAAATGGTCGCAAAAATATTTAAAAAAAAGCATTGTAACGTTAAGTTTCTAGTTTTTGAACCAAGGACTCAATTTTTTTATACATTATGATACTCTTTTATCAAGACGAAGCGCAGGAAACGAAATTACGGAAATTTTGGCCTAGTTTGAACGTATGCACGGGGCCAAAAAAAATTTTTCAGGTAAATCCAATGAAGCGATCTTATAGAGCAAACATTTCTCATCAATTTGGTTTTTTTGGTTTTGTTGTATGATTTTTATTGACCGAGTTATTCGCGATCGAATCAATAATTCTCCCACCGACACCTGAAAATCTTACAGAACATTCTAATACTATGAATTCCACGCTATAAAAACACAACTTTCTCAGCACATACCACGGAAGCATATCGTCATCCAAGTACCAGTAAATAATTCGACAGAACTCTGCCTTATGACACGGTTTACTTTTTCTCAAATGGTTTACATAAAACGCTTACGCGACTCGATACATCGAAATCTTCCTCCTTTTAGGGACTTGTCCTTTATCCACGCACAGTCTCGACCGTCTGCGCGCGGTTTTATTCCGATTCAGGCACGTTCGCGGTTTTATCGCGCGTGCAGAATTCGCACGGCACCGTAACCGTGTCAGGATTACGCGGGTAATTTATATTTAGAATGGCCGCGGCTCTATCACAGGCAATTTCGGTGGCCCACGAAATTTATACGTCGGAGATAGCGTTGCAATACGACGCAGTAACGTTCTTTTTCCATGTTCACGTGCTCCGATTCTGTATGCGTTTCCAAGGATGCGCCGAGTGTGTTGGTGTACCCCAATTGGCCGTTAATTTATACATTTGCCGTACAATTGCGTTATGATCAATTGCACAAACGAGACTACGTAAATAAAGACCTCAACAGGTGAAACAGTGTGGGTATTTATCTCCAATAACATATCATCTGAGCAATTAAATTGCTCACAATCAGTTGAAGCTGGGCTGGAATCTTCAACCTCACACAAAGTCCCTTCTTTTTTATTTAAATAGAGGAGAACCAAGTGATGAGTTACATATTAAAATTTAAACTAGAACACTCACAGCTCAAGTGTACTAACTGCGTTTTTACTCTTACGTTAGCCACAGCGTGGATACCAGAAAATATCTCTGGAACATAAAAGGAAAGCCTCGCGAATATTTAATTACCCAGTGAACCCGTTGATATGCTCCATGAAACGGCCACAAAGTCTTAAGCGGTTACACACGTTTCTCAGCGCGAAAACGTATTCAGCGTTTGCGAGTGACTCAGGGATAAACTGTTAATCCGGTTGATTTAATTTTTTTTGTGTGTTTATAGGTACCTATATGTTTATTAACTATTATGGCTATTAACATATACCTATGTTTATATACCTCACGTATTAGAATTGGAAATTTTTTAAAAATGTGTGTTTTTCTCGAAACATCATTTTCCAAGACGGTGGGCATGATAACTGCCTCACCGTTCACCCGATTAACTTAATTATTTACACACATATTCTACATAAGATTCGTTATCCGGTGACGGTGAATTTTTTCAATTAAATGGAACCATTTTTTAATAACAAGTAAAAACGTACGACTTTTATACCGAAAATCATGACCCTTTTCTTCAAAGTGTTACCATTGCCGCAATTTTTTTGTGAAGAAATGGCGACGTCACCGGATAACTACGACCCCAAAGATTATTAAGAAATCTGAGATTTTTTATTCAGGCCACTCGTGCGAGCTGAATCGTGCACACTGTGCTCTACGCCACTGCACGCAGACGCCACATTTTTAAACATTTTCCTATCCCCAGACCTGTTTTATAATCTATTAACATGTACCTATACAACAGAAAAACAATTAAACCAATCGGACTAATAGTTTATCCCTGAAACACTCACAAACATTGATCACGTTTTAGTGCCGAGAAACGTATATGACCCCTTAAATTGATCCGCGAAGCGGAGCCCTCGTTTACACTGTGCGAATAGCTGCCGTTCTCTGTCTTGTTTATGCTGAATCGCCCAAGGAACTTCACTGCGGGTTTTACAGCGCTCTGATAAAATTTCGATCAGGTTACAGCCGCTGTAGGATCGCGGGGCTCGGTCGATCCTCGATCGGTGAAATTGATACATCAATTATTTCGCAACGACCTCGCGCGACGTATCCCAGAGTTTCGTTCGCGTTTTACGATAGTATCTTAGCTCGTATTTCAGGCGCCTAGTAATTGCGGCGGAATTCGAGCCGCGCAATTTATTTCCGCGGTGCAGTGTGTAGCTTCGATAGTGCTCGGTATTATACATTAATAATCGAGCAAACAGTAGGGGGGGTTAAACAGGGTGGCGAGATTTATGTCGTTGCGTAGACGACGGAAACGTTCGCCGTTTATTTCTGATCGCGGCATATAATTGATCGTGTATGTCGGCGAAATTAGATGATAATGACGGCGCCACTAGTACCGTGCACGTATGTTTGTTTCCGACATGTTTGATCGTCGCGATGCCCCTTCCGTGGATCGAATGTCCATCGAACATCTGCATTCGTGCCGTTTTTCGAATTGAGCACGCCAATAGCTACTATTGGTGGGAACGCATTTTAATGCGTGATCTGTTTTTGTTAGAAAATTATTCATTAGGCCTGTTTTCAGATATATGCTTTTCATTTTACTCTGTCGTATGCCTTCAGGGTTATTTGATAATTAAATGGTAGTAATTTATCGATTAAGATAAGCGCAAAGTATCTGCTTAGTCGGTTGGTTGAAAGAATGATTGTCTTGAATTTGCAACTCTATTCTCAGCTGTAATGTAATGTTGGAATATAAATGTCGGCAGTCCGAGAATTATCTTAACATCCCTCTGCTTTCGCCCCTTTGCTGACGCGCAGTGAAACGACGAAGAATATAAGTCAGGTGGAGCGGTGCGCTTCATTTGCGTCTCAAAGGCTGTCTGACCATGCACGGCGTTATATCACTGGCGGCTGCTGTCAACGCTCATACATACGTTCTGCGGCTTTACGGGAATACAGATGCTTCCCGTTTCACTTAAAATGTGTCAGGCGCTCACGGGGAAGTTACTCGTAGCCCACATTCCCTGCTCTAATTTTTCGGGGTGAGTAACGCTGTTGGAATAAATCAAACGGATTTCCTACGAGTTGTTCTTGTCGCCAACATCTGGAATTACCATTGATATTACCAGAAATTTATTAGCTAAAAATTCAATTACTTTCAAGCATACAGTTCAAACAGAGTTTCAAGTTTCGAATGCAAGTGTTTCTACACAAACATTTATGTAACTTCTCATCGCTAACTTGGGTGGGATACTGCGAATGTTTGGTTACCTATCTTTGACACACCTCGGCTACTACCGTGTGTACTCAAACTTTGCGTCGCCCGTGTATCAATCAGAAGCAAGGGGATGGAGACAGGGACGCTGGCGGAATTACGGTGCTCGATGACGAAAGTTGAACGAATCAGAAGCGTGAAAACTGTAAAGCAAACTCGTGTGCCTCGCGGAATTTGCGCTCGACGAGGGGGAGCTGGCTGACGCAACATGATATTGGGTCACTACAAAATGGGGAGTAATACATACGGCGGAGGTACACACTACGTAGAGAAAGGCATTGACAGGGGAAACCGCAGAGCCGAGGCAGTCGAGCCAACAGAGCGGCAGTCGAGTCATCTTGCAGCCGCACATTCAGCACAACCGCAGAAGAACCATTTGCCAAAACGTCAATCCTCCCCCTCGTCTGAGTGAAATTATAAAGAATTAATTGTAATCTATTGCGTCTAGCAGGGAAGTCGTAAATTGAGGACGAAACCTTAATTGCGAATTTGTAAGGGAACCTTGGTGAAATACGCTACAGATCATTTATATTGTTGGCAATTTTATTTTCTATAAGAAAGATTGCGAGTGTAATCATGAGATATTTTAACTCACCTTCCACTGACACTTCATTTCTATTCAATACCCTAGTGAACATTTATATCAGCTTTTAACACGACACGGTGCGCCCCACAAAATAGGGCAATGGAACAACGTTTCCAACTTTGTACGTATCCTGTTATCTCGCTATGAGTAGCCAGGTGATAAATCCGCGAGCCTCTCTAAGCTCCGTGGACTGACACAGTAATAATCGGCCTGGAATCGTTCCAGGCTATCCAGGAGGCAATCGATGTAGCAACAAGTTCGCGGGTAGACACTTTCCATGTCGCTTTATTCGCTCGGAACCAAAAATTTCGCTATCAGACGCGACAGCGTTGACCATCGACGAACAGCAAATGGTTCGGCGCTGAATGGGAAGCTCAAATTGTGCCAGAAGCAGTATTCTCTGATAAAGCTTGAGCGACGGGTTCTAGTGATATAGCTCGAGTTATGAAGCTTTTAGAGTTGAATTGGATAGATTTTTAAACTGCTTTTAGCTTCTGGGACGTGTACCTTTAAAAAAGATAAGTTCACTTGTAGCTTTGCTCCTCGATTTAATTCTTCTACTGTTTCTTACATATTTTAAGCTGTAAACAGGCATTCAATATTATTATTATTATTAAAACGGGTATAGTCCCATGGGTGTATCTAGAGAAGAAAATAAATATACGTGAACAGAGTAAATGGCACTATTGATACAGTAAGATCCTGCCATACTACATCTTAGTTATAAAAGCTTATTCGTCACATTTTTAAAAATAAATATTGCCAATTGATGGGGATGATTTATTTAATTCCACGTAGCGGGTTTTGTCTTCGCCATGTTTATTCGCTTTGTTACCCTATCTACAGTTAATAACAAAGGCTGTAAAGTAAATCCTCGCTGTTCGAAGCATGTATGACATGCATTAAAAGATTTATGAAAGTTACGACAGGCATAAGCCGCCAAAGTGGGTACCCCAACAAATAGGGAATAATCGTTAAGTCAACAAGGGGTGAAAGTTCGCCTTGAAGGAGCGACGTGAAACTCGTGGCCACTTCACTCTTTCCACACTTAATCGTCCGTTACAGGAAGTTCGGCCTTTCAACGTTCGTGAGCGTTGAAGCATCGCGATACCTAGCCCCATCATAATTATTTCCAACTCTCCAACTATCTGAATTATTAAATATCCGTTAAAAAACTTCGCGGAACTCGTGCTGGTTACATAGTTTATGGTTGTAGGCATTTTCCTTGAACTTCAGTCTTCAAAAAGTGCCCATAGTTCTGCATGTATATTGACCTACGTGACATCCACTTTTGATATTTAATCCTACATTGCACACGTTAAATACACAGTTAAACGAATATACAAAAGAAACCTTTTAAATAAATTATACCATATCTCATCTCTCTTCTTCTAAGCCTGTTAATATTGAAAAAGATTCAGATGAAGATGACCCGTAGTGTTAAACAAATATTCATTCAGTATTTCATTTTGTTATAAATATTCTTCTTATTAAAGATTGGTTGCAATAGATTACGTGCAGTCTAAAAATATTTTTTACTCAAAAAATCCATGAATTCTTATATTTGGAGATAAGGGCCTGTGAGGTCCAACGTGTGCAATGAGGTGATTTTAATTTACGTATGCACTGTAGGATTAAGCACTACAGACTTGAGATTTCATAACGATGTGATGATTTTGTTGTATAAACTAACAGGATTTTCGAATTCAGAAGTAGATTCGGTTACTTCCATTTCTATGCAAGGTTTCGCCAAATGGTCAATTACTATTTCCACCTCGTTTTATCCCAATTCGGAGTATAATACAATTTTTGGCAAAATTTCTTCTTCAACTTCTTACAAAAATTTTAAAGCTTCGTCTAACCCCAAATCCATCCTCGTCCACCACTAAATCAATTCCAAACATCCCACACGACAGTCATCTCATCGAAAATGAGCGCTGCACAATGATCAGACATCGTGCACGTTCCACCTTCGACCACCGTACACAGGAAGTTCATCTTTTAAGACGAGAGACAGCTCGGTCAGAGGACAGTGGATCTCATAAGATTTGCAAATTTCCGGACAAGGACGTTTATACGTAAGCTGTTTCACTGTACCCCCACGGAACCCCCCTTGCGGTTTTAGCATGGTGAGGATACGAGGCACGGGGAAAGAAGTTTGAAAACTCGTGGTGCCTTGAAATTCGCGATAAACGCAGCTGTCACATCTGCGTTGTACAGCAACACGTGGCCTGACAGCCGGGGGATGGCCGAATACATTATAAAAGGTCCGTTGTTCCTGCTGAAACTCGCGGCCATCTGTCGTTTTTCGAGCTGCGCGGAAGTTGGACGGCACGACTTTCGGGTTCGTCACGAGTTCGCCCGCGATTCCAAAATGAATTCCACGTATTCTCCACTGGACGATTTACATACTCGTGCGTGAAAGGGTGGTTCTAAATTTAATCGAACCATGTCATCAGCAGCGATACGGGGGGAACTTTGTTGTGAAAGGGGGCGAGGAGGGTGTTCGCCAGGATATCCGGCTTGGTAAAGAATTATAGGGATGAGTTGTTAATTAATAAGTTTATCTTAACAGAATGAATGCTGGGTATAAAGTTTGCGGGTGACATTAGTGTTTGTATTATAGATGGAATGCAACGTTGGGTGGTCTGGTCTATTAGAAGTTGGTACATTTGTACGATATCAGCTAGGAATTATTACATTCGATGAGATTTTCTTCTTCTTTGATACGTATCTAAATATTTATCGTGATCTGTAATTGATAGGTCGCTCATACTGAGGTTGAAACGATTAATTCAGAATTGAAGAGTCCGTGTAGAAAACACTGTAAATGCCAAAAGTCAAATTTTTCAGGAGAGAAAAACACTTCCCCGACTTCAAACTATTTATGAAATTTGATTTGCTTTGATGCCTAAATATGCTTAAATAATTATAGAATAGTCCAAATACATCACAAAATTTCCTATTTTTGTTTTGCATTAAAATAGTCCAGATTCGTTAAAAATAAAATTGAAAAATAGTATTTGTTGAAAACCCTGTATGTGTCATCTCTTAAGTCGTAAAGAAAACTGAATGTGCCATTCATTTAAATTTGCAAGCACAGTGCCTAGGTATGTGCCAATCCTGTTTACCTATGGCTTAATAGGCTCTACCATTATTTTCTACAGATGTGACGTTGGACGTACCATCTTTTAATACTGTTGGTAACTTATTTACAAAGGAAAAATAGTATTGCCATTGGCACGTAGAACATTTTCCGATAAAAAGAATTGTTTTTTAATTTTGGCACTTACAGTGCTTTCTACAACGACTCTTCAATTATTTTATTCATTGCAATCTAGATTAGCTTCTCACAGTATACAGTCGAGTGAATTCAATATCCTCAGCGAATTATGCAGGATAATTTGATGGTTAGTGGAAATTGTTTACGAGGGAATGGCTGGGAGCAGTAAGGTCCGACCTTTGCGAGGAGCGTGCGGTCTGGCGGTTGGAAAAAGCGAATACATTATCGGAAGTTCGATGTTTCACTCGGAACTTGGAGCCATCTGTCGTTTTTGCATGACTGCTGCACAGCGCAACTTAGTTTCGAACTTCGACGAAGCCGAAAAACTGAGTTTCTGCACTGTTCGAAATAAGTTCCTAGGGGGCCAGGCGAGGCAGTTTAATAAAACTTGCTTGACGCTAATTCGTGTTCAAGAACTTGTGAAACAATCGCCATACCCCACATTTTGTCATCTTAATAACACTAGTTCATCGCTGACTTAATCTAAGTGGTCATTGCTTATTGCTACCTGAACAGTTCGGTTCATTTACATTATAATGAAGAAGAAGACTGAACTGTTGCTTACTCGCCCACCGAAGCGTTTATTCAGCGCAATGGCCGTAATTATTTCAAAACTTTGAAATCTACTAATTGAAGACCCAAACGTAGATATCTTAGAAGTTTGATGCACAATGGGTGAAGGGTTTAAAATGGATCTCTTTCTCTACCTCCTTCCTTTTCATCATCCTTAAATTCCATGTTATCTCTAATCTAAGATTTCAATATTCCCTTCCTCCAGAGTCAGCCACAGAAAGTAATCATCCAGAAACTTTCAAGCTTATCACACTGCACCACAGTCAGCCCCAGTGATTGCCAACCATTTGGTAATCATTAATGCGTGATAACCGAGCGCCTCTCGCAGTCGTATCGATCGCCTCGGTCCCTGTAATTCGATATTCCCAGTGATTAAATAGAAACTAGCAGAAATGTCGCTTTCCTGCGCGAATTGCAGGCAAAAGGAGGACTTACAGGTCCTCGAAGCTGGGTCTGGACGAACATAAACACGAAACACTGGGCAGTCACGTTTTGTAAATAGTCCCCGTCCCAACGATCGCCAAGTTGTGGACCTGTCAAAGTTGCTTACACCATTTTATTTTCGGCAGTGGAACGTTCCCGTCGACGTTTCACGCGTCCACGGGAATTCTGAGTGATCGTGAAACAGCGTCCGAAAATCTCACGAAAATCCCTGCGCAAACGTTTGCTGAACCTACTCACTGGTCGTTCCGTCGTGTTGCAATTCGTGTTTCAATTACCGATCCAGATAAGTTAATCGACATACTTCGACAGCGTCCAGCGAAATTAATTGGGGAATCAGTTCTGGCGAGGAACAGCTTGAGTTTCTGCGAACGTGGCCATCCCGGGAAGACGTTCGCTGCTGCTGATGCAATTTCGTCTGTTGCAATTAGCTACGATCTGTGTTCGCGGGGAATGATCGGTGGAAAGTGGGAGGGGAACCGTGTGTGCATATGGAGAAATGTAAATGGAGGATTAGAGAGTGATTGAAATGTGTATAGTGATGATAAAGCATGTTACTAAATGATGAGTGCTTATTTTACTTGCTCTCAGAGCGAAAACAATTTCAGGACATCGTAATCCATGATATTTTGGAATAAACATTCACCTTGCTTTCTTTATAAACGTTATTAAAGCTTCTTCTTTCGCAGATTTTTTTAAAATTTGTGTGAATCCGAAAATAGGGTAGGTACTATTTACTTGAAATTTAACATTGTACCTATGGTAATATTAGATTCGAGAATTAATTGCAATTAGTGACGGGAGGTTTTTGACATCCTTAGAAATCTGCCATTTCTTTTTTTATTCAATTGTATTATATTATATAATACAATTTTCCAGAGCTTATGTATTAGATTTACAAGAACTAAGGTGAAAGGAAGAACACTCGATTTTTTTTCCTCTTGTTCGTGTTTAAATCTCGTTAACTTTTATTATCACACTTGGTACTACAAAACTTGGTAACGTTTATGGATCAAATGAGCTGCAGCCTCGCTCTAATGTTTAATAAAGAGTCGGGGCAATATTTTAGTCCTGTCTACTCCGTCAGCAGGGAGCGATCGGATGAAAATTTGATGAACGAGTCCTGAACTTCCCACCGTGTGTCCAAAGATGAATAAGTAGACTTTGGAAGTGGAGCAGAGTAACTGTTTATAAGGGATGAAGTTTAGGGAATGCACGCGTGTTTAAGGATGAACGAGTACATGAAATGCGCATAGAGTTTTCAATGTAACCGATGACTAACACCGCGGCGGAGGGGGATGTAAAAGTGAAGGATGAAAGATGGTCGATAGTTTCGTGATTAATGGCCCGTGAAAGGAAATGGTAGGTCATGGATGATAGTAAATACTAGGGGAAGGGAATGGTAGAGAGATAATGGAGGTTGATGAGGGACGGCTAGAAGTAAAAGGCGGGCGATGGGGGTTTATGAGAGGCAGGAAGGATCGATTAAATTAGTGTTGGACGTCGGGAAGGGAGCAGTAGATAATAGAGAGATACATAATAGCAGGGGATACTAGAGAATCGCGAGAGACGAGGGAAGATGGTGGAAACTGGGATACCAACAGCGTCTACAAGCAACCCCTAATGTCATAATACACGACTGTAAACGGAGCACAATACGTGACAATGAAAATTATTACGCCGGGACATAAGAACGTACTAATTCCCAGGAGGTAATTCACAACAATAGCGACTAATAGCAGAAAATCTGCTTTACCCAGAATGAGTACAGCGATACGATTCACCAGCAATGAAATTCCAGTCCATCGCTCGAGCAAACCCACAAAACGCACCCCTCATCATCTTATGTTAATCCAGGAAGGTAGTAAGTTCACGTCGTCCCCAAATTTGTGTGACCCAATTCCGGCCAGACCTGTACCTTACCGTAGTCCCGCGCTCCTAGAGGATTAACCTGCTCCAGCCAGATGATACGTTGGGATAAAAACGAGGGGCCCGGCTCGCCCGACGTCAGCGAACAGCAAGGTTGCAGTGCAGGATGACAGATAGCAAGGGGCACAATAGAAGAAATACGGACGGCGGGAATAGTAGGACGTTGTACGCAACGTGGCTGGCGACGCAAACCGCCAGACAGCCGGCAGACGTTCACAAAAGCTAGTGAAACATGACGCACGAGCGCGGACACAGGAAAATAGAAGAGGCGGACGATAGCTGGAACTTGGTGGAGGGCAACAAATAATAGTAAAGGGCGGCGGTGGTGCTGCACAGGCAACAATATGCCAGGGATGTAATGAAGTCTATCGCTGGGAGGGGTGCACTACCGGATTTCGAGACCCAAATCCCCCCCCCCCCCCCCCTACCACCAGGGTTTCACTTCCTGCCCGGAACTACTCGACCAATGCTTCCAAACCGAAATCACGATGCTGGGTTCGCATTTCCTACCCCCTGTGTCGAGTTCATAGTCATGATAGTTTCGTTCCCAGCGTAAGTTCTGTGGGAATTGAGATTCAGGGCTCGAAGGTCGCAAGGTTGCGCCGGCATTTTAGTGGCTAGTAACCCGTGTATACTGGCTTTTGTTGGGATCGAACAGTTTTGTTTTAGTAACGGGGGATGAGTTAGGGTAATTCCGGTGGAGGTGGACCATGTTTCTAAAATCGTCTCAAACTTAAATATTTTAAAAGTAGGTACTGAATGTTAGATTTATCAGTTCGTGTAGTGAACTATTATTTCTGAGACATGTAACGATCATAATACAAGATCTTTAGAAATCTATACTTATGTAATTGTTGCGTCACTGATTCATCACCGACAAGTCCAAACCGCTGATCCTAGAAATATGAATTTCGGAGAGTATATTCCGTTTGCGACGTAGGTGCTGGATAAGAAGGGATTTTTTTTAATTTCATCCCCGAGGGGGTGAAAAGGAGCCAAGTGTGTTTTCACGGACTCCTTAATATCAACTTGGCTTCTACTTACAAAGGTTATCCTCACAAATGCCAAAAAACAGTTTCAGGATTTTGCCCTAATCTACCCCTAAGGGGGTGAAATGTATTTTCACGGATTCCTCCGAATCTCTTAGGCCCGATTAGATATCAACTTGGTTTTTACTTCGAAAGAATACCCACCTAAATGGCTAAAAACCAATTTCAGGATTTTGCCCTAATCAACCCCTAAGGGGGTGGTCAAAAGGGGTGAAATGAGTTTTCACGGAGTCCTTAATATCTCCTACGCCCGAAGCGAAGCGCGGGGGTATGTTGCTAGTAAGTAAATAAAATTTTGCGATGTAGTCCATCTCTCCCTTATTACTACCGGTGAGTTGAACCACTGTAACAATTACTGCTATTGAAAAAATTCTTTCAGTAAACAAAAAAAGATTAGTTCTTTTCCTAATATTATTATAATTATTACGAAACATTTATTTATTTTTTCATAATCATCGTCACTTAAAATATGCGTCTCATTTGTCTCTTCTTCATTATTATCTGAAAAATCTATGATGTAAATTCGTTGTTTTTGCATTTAATGATAATTTAAGTAATGGCATTTACAAAAAGACAGTCCATCACTACCGAATATATGTGGTCCATCTACCCCGAATCGCATGGTATAGTGGAACATTTATCGGCGCCATTACAATCAGCTTCAAAATCACCGTTTGGGTTAGCATTATAGCTGGGCTGTTATTAAAGCTTGTTTTATGAGAACGGTTATTTTATGACTACGCGAAAAATTATTATTCTTTCCAGAAATTAAAACGTTGATTTTCATCAAAATTTTATAAAGCTATGATGTAAAATTCACAGACACACTCGATTACAATCATTATAACAAAAGAACAAATACTTAACATGTCCGTCTCTTCCGGCGGTCCATCTGTACTGGAATTAGCCTATATGTTGTCTTTTGGAAATCTATTCAAAGAGCGAGTATAGGGGGAAGTTTCTTTCGAGTAGGTGATGGAAGATGTATTTATTTAAAACAGAAAGCAGCCTTTTTGTTTATAAAAATACTTCGAGTGCGTCAGGATACTTGATTGCGATGAACATGGTAACAAGCTTGATAATCTTATGTTGAAGACCCTTATTGTATGATCATCAAGTTCTAGACGTGTAGAACAGCTTGCATGAGTATTTAATCTACCTAGTTAAGTAAGAACTCAACATGCACGTTCACTTGAACCTGTTCGTGCAGACGGAGTACCCTTACTCAAGTTTATACGTAGTTCCTCGGCATTGTAAATCGTCGAGACTTCCTGGTGCACTTGCAACAGCAAGGAGCATCCGGTAGACGCCATGAACAGACGCGTATGCTGTCTCGGAGGAATGTGGACGGGGATGAATCTGCTTGTGTCGTGCGTCGAAATTATGTTTAATCGCCCTGCAGACCGCGATTATCTATACTCGTGCAGTCGTCCATACGCGTGTCTCCACAACCATTCCACGAATTTTCGACGTTCGAAATCGAATATCGATCCTCGTCATAGGAGATGTTATCCAAGACACAGTTTTAGTATGACGAGATATATGTTCTCATTGCTATTAGAAATACTTTTCTGATCGGTCAGTGTGCTTACTTATTATTTTTAAATTTTCAGGCTGATTATATAATAAATCCAATAGGTCTACTGATGGTTTTGGTGGTTTAGAGTCTGTTTGAGGCAGCAGGCCTTCAAATGCATACTAGATAATGCTGATCAACACAAAAATAGTTGCTTTGTTTTTTGTCCCCTTTTGTGACAAGTGGGTGGGCTTGGGATAATGACAATATTCGAGGTTTGCGCTCACTTTCAACTTATATTACTTGCTCCTGGTGGTTTTTGTCGTTCTGAAGGTTGGATAATAGTAGAATTGAATAAGAAAATATTTTTACATTGTATTCTTTAAAGGGAAGTTTGACAATCTAGTTATAAAGATACTTTCACATTTTGCTATTCGTAGATGCTTGTATTTATATGAAAGATAGTATCTCTCCTTTCCTGTTTTTAAATTTAAATACGGTAAGGTAAGAAATGGAATTTAACGCGAAAAGGGAGACGTTAAAGACTCCTTGCTCAGCCTTTCACGCTTCAGACATTTTAAAAATGTAAAGAAGGAGAAGGGAAACGAGGACACCTTATTGTGTCATTATGTAAATGTATCTAATCTCATTGGAGTGTATTTACCGCGATTACGTTTTTTCCCTATTCATGCGGGGATTTAAATAGCGCTAAATATTCCCCCAAGTCTGCCTGGAACGTGCAGATACAGGAAACATCCTAACAAGCATGTGAAAAATTGCGCTGCATTTGCAAGTGCCAGCGCAACCACTGAAGTTGTCTCTTCTCCTTTTAACTCGAAACCATAGAAACTCCGAAAGCAGAACTTCTTTAAGAAATCATCACGATCTGTAAGTGAAATATTTACGAAGCAACATGTAGAAATTCCATGCAATTTATTTTAATGTACAGTCATGTATATAAAAATACTCTTTCGATCGAAAGTTATTAGTAAGATACAAGTAAATTTGTGGCTCAAGTTACAGTAAGTTAAGAAATTATACCTATTGTATTATGGTTTACAGAGATATTCATTGAGAAGGACAAACGTCTCTCCCTTCTCCAATGGATAAAATGTTTGGAAGGATTTTGCCTAGAAAAATTAATCAAGTCAAAAGATACGACATATCACTACCTTCTTAACAATCAATAAGTACAAGTGATTAAGTAAAGGGTTGTGTTTAGAATGAAGATGAAAAACTTTATAAAAATAACTGCACAAGCGAGAGTAAATGTAAATAAAATACGGAATTCATTTAAGCAGCTCATTAAGTTTCCACCAGATTCGCGACGGCTGCTTGGTCTCGCAATTTTGCGGTCATTACGTTCGCAACGTTCCCGTCGCATCCGTAATTCTGTCTATTGCGGAAGCTTGTTTATCGGGTAGCAAGTTTACCTGATGTAACCACCCGAGTGCCATTCATTTCCTGCCTCTCATAGGTATACAGCCTACCATCGGCTAGTTAAGTATCGTTCACCAGGGAAACTCAAACATTTTCCAAGACTCAATTCCACAAGTCAAGTAGAATTTAATAGCAATCGCTGATCACTACATTCAGCGTGAAGTACCTTTAGCTATTCACCTTACGAAGCATTTCATATTATTCTACATTCTATCTCTCACAGCACAAAATTAAAGGGACATTCTCAAAATGTTTGCTTTCATGTTTGGAACCAAGTGTACTTTGAAATAGAGAAATTCAGCTTTGCGTTGTCCATTCGATGTAGGTAAAGTTAAAAATATAATTATTTGGACACTATGGAAAGCACAGTGTAGCATTCTGTGCAAAGTAAAGTGAGAGTAGAGTTTGTGTCTGGAATGTTGAAGGGCGGATCGATGGGGAGAAAAGAGTCCTGCAGATTTGGTAGAGGGACTAAGTTACTAAGACGAGCCAGGAGGGCACGAAACTTCAATATTAACTGAGACAACCGTTCTCTGTTTGTTCGCGTCACCTTTTCCGTGAACGTTGAGGCTGAAGACTCCCTGCAGACGTTGCCTCGGAATTCCCAGCAAGATTTTTCCTCTGTCTCATCTAATAATCGGAAATCGTTGCACTGCTTGCTCTTTTCCCAATCTCCCTTTCCCATCGTTATCCTTCGATAGATTTGCCGCAGCGAATCTCAATCGTTCATATTTGTTGCGGAACTGCGTCCCAAATTTTCAGCAGGAATATCGTAGAATTGAATAAGTAGCATGTCGTTTTAATTACTTCTGCCACTATGCTTTCTGAGTTAGAGTAGATGTGGGTGCTAAATATTTATGGATAACATAGTGGGACGAAGGTGTAAAGGTTACACAACCATCAAATTAAATGATACACGAATTAAATTCATATTCAGAGTTAATCATTTAACAAGGAAGCTCCTCTTAATCAATTCTCAAAACACAGATCTCCAAAACTTGCAATTTTTTCACGCGGAGTTATTTAATTATTACAAAACCTGTTACGAGCGTACTTCGTCGCGCTTTTTCCAGAATATTTTCCATTATTTTCGATTTACCAGAATCGCAACAGGCAAGGGAATGCTTAATTCGCAGAGCCGCGATAAATCACGAACGATTATCGCTGTGTCGCATCAATCAGCGTTAGCGTTGATTATATTTTCAGAGGAATTTAGGGAAATTTAGTCCCCGGTGTTGAGTGCTCGAATTCCGAATGCTATTTTACCAAACGTCGCCCGCGAAAATAATGCGCTCATTTTTTAATAAAACTCTTCTTTCTTTATTGCCTGGAAACGGTTTCGATCGGTTGCGTGGGCCAAAGAAGAGAGTGAAGGAAAATCCTCGAACGGCAGCAAACAGCAGACTCGATCGATCATCGTCAACTTCACTGTTTTATCCCAACAGTAAACGATATTAAAAATCCCTTCGTGTAAAAAATACACGGATACAGATGAGGGAAGATTATGATTACTGACATTTCGATTAAATTTCTGTGCACCAGTCAATGAAGGGAAATCAATTGCACGCATGCCAGGAAAATCGTCGTACCTTAAGTTCCTTATCTTCAGAATTTATTTACTTATACCTGTAATATCGTGAGTGCTAAAATTCCTATCAATGCAGATGCCTAAAATGCCTGAAATGCCTGAAGACACTCTATCCAGAAACAGATTCATCCGAATTAAATATTCTGAATGCACCACATCGCTGTTGTGTGACAGTTGAGCAGTCGCGATGTGGACGGTGCAACGCAAACACAACGAAGGAACAGTACGAAACAGTGATTCGCAGGGTGGCGGGGTCGGGGATGAAGTAATCATCGCCGGCAAAAGACAAGAGCGACGATGCTCTACATCCCAACGATGTCGCTGGCAAATCAAAAAGGGGGTGGAAAAGGTTGACAGGGATGGGGGTGGGAAAGCGATCTTTGGCACGCAGGTGTGCGGATCGGTTGATCGAGGCGGGGGACGAAAGTTTCATTTAGGTCGCGACGAGTGGCGGGAACGAGAGGCAGAAAGGGTGAAGGACGCCTGGAGAGGGTGTATCTGAGTGCAGTGCACTCGAAACGGTGTGTACAGGGTAACACACTGCTCTTATTCCCATCGCGGGTCGTCCGTAATTTTTCGCGACCCCCTCGGTGCCCCCCCCCCCTTCTGCTTTACATCCTTCTGCCCTGTGCCCGCTTTATGCAGCCAGCTCTTTTTTCTCCGTTGCCCCGCGTTCTCTCTCTATCTCCGACGAGTTGCCTGGGTTCGTTTCGTGCCTCGTGAACGAGAAAATGTAAACGGAATCGCGGATTAACCTCATTAGCGACTGTGGCGGTATTCGTTCCCTGGATTTCCAGCGGCTCGAATTCTCGATTGGCGTCTGTTTAACCTCCCCCGTTGACCCTGTAAACGATCGCCACCCCCTCGTGCCCTATTTCGCTCCGTTACTGCTTGTTAATGAAGATTGTAGATTCCTTCCAATGGAAATTCGTCGCCTGCGGGGTGCAAGCTTTCGAGTCGTTGTTAGTTCCACTTGTTCCTTCTATCGTGGATGACGAGGGGTTGAAAATGTCTTCTAAACCAGTTAGGGGTTGAATGATCCTACCAGTGCTTTGGTAGTTCTCGTCTATCATGTAGTATTGGATTAGATAAAATCGAATTAGGTTAACTGAACTGCAGAATTTGTAAATCTTGGCGTTAAAGGGGTAACTATTTCGAAGTGAATTAAGTCCGTTATTTATTTCCAAAGTTAATAAAGTAGATAACACCGTTTGTATTGTTATTAATGATCACAGAGTTTCGTGAATTTTAGGATCACTAATTAAGTAACACTTTGATGGCTTCGCCCCTGAACAGTGTCACTCTCCAATAATCTTATCATTTTTCATTTCCCATTTCAGTAGAATATGTTATCACAATAAAACACTAACTCCCTGTGAAAATTAAATAACCAACCTCACGCTTGCATTTTCTGTGCAGTAGCCCAGTTTCCATCGTAAATCGATGGAAAAAAATCGGATGAAAACGCTTTAAACTTAAATCAACTGAACATCAAAGAAGCGCTGGCGTCATCTGCTGCGAGGATCAAATTAATTAACAGGCACGTGCGTTTATATCGTAAGGACATCAAAGCACCAAACCTGCAGAATATCTTTCCCCGTCCACACTGGATTTATTCATATTTTACGACTGTAATTCCATCAGAACTACCAGATTTGTATATTAATATTTAAAAACAGCACTCAGAACCGAAGGTATGCTGGTTTCCCTCTCACACGGGAGACCGGAGTTGCACAATTTTCGCCTGGCGTAAAAATACTGACCCGTTGTACAGGGTAACACAGTGCTCCCGTTGCCACCGCTTATTTTCCCACTTCTCTTTCCACTCCCGCCTCCCCATAACCACCCCATTCTCAGTCTCGACCCGGCCACGCTCGCTCGTTCCACCCTCGTTTCACGTCCGCGCCCTTTTTCAATGAGCTGCCACCTGTCTGGCCTCAGCTGGCGCCTGGTAAACGAGAATGAGTAAACGGAATCGCGAATTAGCCTCGTTAGGAATTGCCCGAACGATATTCCACGGAAACCTCCACTTGCTCTGTTATTCCCTAGGTAAAGGCATGGATTTTTATCCGCTGCTTCGCTGGGAACAGTGCTGCGCAAGCGTTACCTAACTCCCTTAATCGTTACACTATTGTATCTCGATTGTAGAATGTACAGGGTCGGAATAGAAAAGGAGACGTTGGAATAGGAGAGATTTACCGATTTTTGGGAACGACGTGTTCGAGTAAATGTTGCTCGAGAATTGGATTGCTCTGAACAAATTCACTGCCGAAGTCGACGATCATCGATTTCGTAATTTGCATGAGAAATACTCAGTTTTGCCCTTCATCGGTTTACAAAACTTTAAGTGGGATACGTGCTTATCAACTTTATCAATTGAAGGATCGGGTGAAATAAGAGGACTAGCGTTCGAAAATGCGATAAAGTACTGTCCAAACGCTAACAATGATTAGAAATTTAAATTTTGGTTAATTGGATTTTAAAAAATATAGTGTTGTAAAGCTCGTCGCAGTATACATTTTTCTATTTTCAGTTTTTTTTATCCAATCAGTATTATTCGAGATAAAAATTATAAACGAAAGAATAACTGGACTTGCATAAGGGTGTTTAAGTTTGTTGATAAAAATTCGAGGAATAGACGGATGTTCCTCACTCCAGAATAATATGTCGGTTTATTTTCGAGGGGGTTGCACAAAATGTGCTCAAATGGGACTACAATGATTGATCATTTCGTATCAATCATAACTCGTATCGTTTTTATAAATGTTAAGAGACTATCGAGATCGTTTTATATTGCTCGTAAAACACCATAAATCGTCTACAAACATGTTGTAACCATCAGAGCGGCTTTTGGCCACAATCATACGGAATACGTGGGTAAAATCCTTCTGAAATGTCGGCTAAGTAATTTCGTTGGGAAAGAATGGAATATTGAACCACTTCGAGCCCTCTTAATCGGAAACCCTTTGAATCTCAATTTGAATAATGAAGTTCCAATAATTACACATTTCCGTGAGACCTGAAAGGACTTTTTTAAAGAATTCTTCTTTACCGTCAACTATTGTCCGCTGTAGTCCCAAGAATTAAATTAATTAAGTAATTATAGCTGAAAGCTGCTATTTAGATGAGAACAAAAGAACTGTTCTTATAAGAATTTTTCTTTATCCGTAACTCTTGTATTTTGTTACTTAGAACATTAAACTATCTGAAAAAATGGAATACAAACATTTGAATGGATTAATACAGATAATTTAATGAAAGTTTTTAAACTAATGTTGCTTCTCCTTTCATATTTCGTAAGAAGTGGACAAAATATCAGTAACTGTAAAAGAATGAACAAACACTGAACGTTTACTTTGCAATAATTATATTTATAATCATATTCAAACTCAAGTATACATAACAAGCAAATATCGTTGAATTTCTATGCTCGATTCGTTTCGAGCCTCTGATCAAAGTCCAAATTAAACGACACTCCCTTCCTTTGAAGGAAAGAAATATCAATATTCATGTAACGATATTAGCACCAACAAAACACGCTTTACTCCCTTTGTAACTACAATGTCCGATTGAAATTCCCAGCACTCCAATTTCCGAGAGTCGTTTGACGTCACGTCAAACAGGTGTACCGTCGTTTTTAAACTTGAAATGCGAAAGCAGAGCGATTTCGCGATGAAATGCTGAACATATACGCGCTTACACTCACACGAACGCTGATCATGTAATTAACAAACGACTGTCACGCGATACAATATTTATTTACTTCACGCAACTCGCTGCTGCCATGTAACTCGAATGTTTCCACTTTTTCCCTACCGATTATCAAAATGGTCCTTTCTATTTCAAAATAATCGAAAGATCATTGCATCTTCTACATCCACGATAGACAGCTACAAACCTCTTTTTCAAGATGCTAGAAGAAGTGTTTAATATAAATATTTCAACACTGACGATGTGACGAGGAATATTAAATACACAGGAAACTATCACAAAATGATTTCACATTGTGACAAAGATGACCGCGAACTCTTCCACTGGATTTCAATCTTTAGTAAACCCTTTTCGTTATAAACCACATATAGAGGCTTTCCATGGCAATTGTAAGTTTTCAAAATTTGTTATATAATTAGGAGATAGGAGATAATGTAATATGTCTACTTGGAAGCATAAAGGCTGAATTAAACATTTTATCCGTAGCCAGGGGCGCGAAATGGTCCCGTAATTAAAGCGTGTATTTTTAATATCAAGCAACACCGCCAACGAACGCGCGCCATTAACAGAATATTTATAGGAACGTCCAGCGTACAAACGTCGCAATTTGCGTAACATCTGTCGTACGCAGTTGTGTTCGGGCACGCATGACGATAAAACCGACCAACATTTGTACCGGAGGTCGCAGGAGAAGAATTGAAAAGGACTGTGCCGCTCTATACGCTGACTTATTGCCAGGACAAACCTGTAACAAGTGCCATTTTCTGCGCGAACGTGCTCGGACACCAGAATAATATTTTTATTCTCACGTCACCGTGTGGAATTAAGGCCATGGCCGACCGAGAATTGATACCCTGCTTCAACATTCGCTGGAACCTGAAATCCCTACGATCCAATCCATCCAGTGGATTCACAAATGATCTTAGAATATTAAGAACACCCCCATTTTGGGACACAAAATATCTCTGGCATCATTACTGCTCATTCTGTGAATATTAATTACACAAAGGGTGTGTGAGAATTTGGGTCGAAGTTTAAGGGAGTTCAGTATTGATTGAGATGAGAATTATCTTAATATGTAAAGCAGAAAATTTATATGTAAGTGTGTTCGTCTGTCACCTAAAAAATTTCGAACGGTAAATTCCGGGGTCATGTGACTATTTTCACAAAAAAATTCAGAATCTAAATTTTGAGTGAAGCCGGGAAATAAAGCTAGTTATACATATATAAGAATTAGAATAAAACATAAACAGTTCAGAAAGAAAGAAACAAGTTCCCACTGTTTCCAGCCTTTTCAGCTTTATTCGTCAGATCTATACTTATTAAATTATAATTCTTCTGTATAATAATCCACGAAGCTACACACCATTCCTACAATTATATTACAAGTACCTATCTACAGGCATTTACAGGTTCCACGTCGCGTTCATCTTAAAGCAATGCTAGATATCCGAACAAGGAGTCGTAGAATTACTTCCACCAGTCCCAATTGCTAGTATCGGTGGATAATTGAAACACGATCGACAGGAAATGATTTCCGCGCTCGCCACCCGACTGTTTTGCACCCCCGAGGTGCAAACAGGGGCCTCGCCTCGCGCACCCCCAAAACAAAGCAGAGTGGCTGGCGTACTCGTTACGCGAGTTTTCGACGTGTCTCGTGCTAATTAGGTAAATTGAGCGTCCAGTCTGCTGGAATATTTGTGATTGGTCGGCCACAAATAGCCAGGGCATTCTGTGCACGCGCCACCATAAACACAGATATGGAGGCGGCCGAATGGATAATTATTACCACGAGGTCACTGTTTCGATAATTAATTGATGCTGTGATCGAGATCCTACCGATAAACTCTGCCTACCGACGGCTTGTGTGCCCTGGACAGCCGTGAAGGGATATTGTCAATCGTCACTGCCCGATCTGCTGGCCCCTTAGGGAGGGTAACGTTGCTCCGTCCTGCTGTTGTGCTCGACGGGTGGACAAATAATCAAGTTCCGGGGGCGTCAGGAAAGTGCAACCTGTTTTGCGTGGAGAGCACTCAAAACTGGTGGACGTTTAATCGTTGACTCTGTAAAGATTGCAGGACAGCTCGAGTTTCTGTCTTGTTTATTTGTGGAAAGCATGGTGATGAATTGTAATACTCGATAATGGAAGTATTCAACTTCCTGCAGAGCAATTCCTTATGGCAGTCGAATACGTTATATTTTAATTAAATGTAGTTACTTAAAGATGGAGTTGATTATGTTTAAACAACGCGTACAAGTCAGTGTAAATAATGTTTTTGAAATTAAATCACCAAGTTGGTTCAACTGGAATAGAGTGTCTAGGTCTCTCGGTTTCACAGCTGTGAAGAAATAATTTAGTTCGAAATGAGGCATATTTAAATAATCAAATTCAATTGCATTTTCCTTCGCTGATTCGCCTTTGAGACGCGTTCAAACAGTTTATCACTACACAGCTCCTATATTAGGTACCATTGCAGACAATCATGACGCCCGATAACATATTAGCATTATCTTGTAATGCTCCGGTGCACAACGCACCCCTTGAGGGTACAACAATGCTCCTCGTGATTGTCTAACATCTGCTGAAACGAGAATTACCCCTTTAGCGATGATACACTCAACGTTGTTGCAATTCAGCTTCGGTAAAGTGGAAATTCAAATTCCAACGGGGATTTATGAAACAGACAATCATGCCACGTCTTAATTTTATTTATACCAAGGTCAATTATACCTAAAAAGTATCGCCCTGAAACCAGAAAGAAACCCTGCTTTGCCAAAGGAAACAACGAAGTATTAGAGGAGCAGATCGATTGTTAAATATTGATGAAGATTCTGCCACTGTAGTGATGTACCTATTATTAAAATTTCCTAAAACAATCGATACGGTGTGGACGCTAATAATCCTGTAACAGTACAAGGCTCGGCACGTCGAAATGAACGTGCGCTGATTGCTGTGTGTGTCGAATTATATCCCGTGAAATAGAATAACAAGCAGCGTACGCCAAATAATCCGCGAAACAACGAATGCTCGTCGAAGTTTATTATTATAACTCGTCCAGCAACTTCTTCCCCGCGACTTATCAATATTTGCACTGCCCCCCAATTAATGCGATTAACGTCAAGCCTCAATTCATACTGCTCGTCGTGTAACAACGGTCTCGTTGTAATTTACCGAGATTTGCTTCGATGTGCCTGTTTGCCGCGCGACTAATCGGACAATATTAATTAATATCACGATCAACCGTTGCAGTTCGAACTCCTCTCTCTCTCTCCCTCTCTCTCTCACCTGATCGATAACCCGTGAGTAATGGCTACCCGTGCACGATTGACACGCGAAAAGATATTATTGCACGCGCCTCCGTATCCTTCGGGACGATATTATTACATCATTCCGTCACGGTTTGCCATTCATGGAAATTACGCTGCACCGCCTCCATGACGGTGTAATTTATTCATTGACTTATTATGCGGCCCAACTGGATCCTGATCTGACAGAATTACTTGCAATCTCTGCGAGGATGGGCCGAATCGCGAGACAATTTCATCCAATCTCCATATTTACATCGATGAGGGGCTGAATCTTTCGAAATTGTTATTGAAAGTTACATTCAACTATAGAGAATCGAAACGTAACGTCGCGATTGCAGACGATTGTTAAAACGATATTCGATTAGAGTTCTCATTCTGAATCAGTAATTCATCGATGGAGAATGAAAATAATAAAAAAAAATGTTTTTTAAGAATAAACTTTTATTAATATGTATCTACTAAAAAGGAAAAAAATATTTTTGGTGATCGGACTAAAATGGTATTGAAGAATTCCCTCATACCTATGACTAAAAATAAAGCGTGGGGCGTAAATATAGAAATATCGTTTTTATATAAATATTTATAACGCTCTACGTATTTTGATACCTTAGTTTTCACATTCTGCTGGAACGTCCTTGTTGCACGAGTTTCTACTAGTTTCCACTTGATGGCGAGCAGTCTATTTACTTCCTCAATTCAAAGTCTTTTCTAAGATCTAACTATAGATTAAAAGTGAAGATAAAATCATGCGGATCAGCAATTAGTTTTTGCATAAATTTTAATATTCAATATTTACGCCCCAGGTTTTTATTTGTAGTCTTATAAGGGAATTCTTCTAAGGAAATCATTTAGGCCGGTAACAAAATTATTTTTCTCCTTTTTAGTACACTTTAATCAAAACATGTCTTTAAAAAAATTTTACTATAAATTATTTTACATTATTTAAAGAAAAATATTGTATTGTCTGTGCAAAGTTTCAAGTTGATCGGATATGTGGAGATGGTTCCAAATTAACTTACAAGATTTCACCCCGACAAACTAACTAACGAACTCACAAGTGAAGCTAAATAAAAGCTTGTAAAAATGAAATGAAAGCAATGCTACTAAAAATTGAGGAATAAATGACTTGGCCGATTTCAAATTTATGCTTGGAAGAAAATTTTGACAATCAGTCGTTATTAATACATGTGTGTGATGTTTTAATTGCTGTATTCTTATAAAGTTTCATAACAGCTGGTCTAATTTCGGAGGAGTATTAGAACCAGTTATCCTCGCGTCCGTTGCACGTTAATTAATAATAATTCTGACGATAATTCAATGAATCCCCAAAATCCCTCGGAGTTTTGGCCTACCTCGTACCCTCTCATGCCTAGCTAAAGAAGCCTCATCGTTGCACCGATACTGAAGTATATCGCTTTGATCTCTGATGTCCCATAATAAACGTAGATTATGCTTGACTCACGCTAAAATGTGGGTAATTTCAACTGCTCACGCGAAACAGCAGAACATGTTTAATAATTCCCTCTGAAACCGGAAACGTGTTCACCAACATCGCGATATAATAATATACCAGCCAGGAACGATATTTCAAACACGTTGGATTTTAATCATTCGGAAAAATCAATTAATCCTGTTCAAATTCAATAGCTCTGCCCTCGAGTGTCCACTGTCACCGAGTATCAGTTAATTAATTAATCCTTCTTGAACCGATGTCCAGTTAATAAAGCAGCGAAGCCCTATCTCGAAGAAATTAGTGTCAGCATTATTCTACCTTTTTCGCGTCCAGTTCCCCTCGATATTTCGAAACGATTTCTGTTCCCTGGACCTCGAAGCATCGAGGTCCCATCGTGCTTGCCTTTCTGTGAGCCTAGTAATCTCTCATGACACTAATTAAGACGTTTCACTCAAAAATATCTTGTCGCAAGTGTCTTCCACGTTATCTCAATTCTGTATTCTAAATCATCCAACAATACACTTCGCAACATGTCGGAATCAATCACGTCTCTGAGGATGTCGTACAAAATCGACGTTCATTTCCCTGTTTCAACTTGTCCGCCTCTGCAAACACCTTTCACCAGTCGTATGTACGTTTTACTCGCACGAATCGTTCGCTATATGCGCGCGAGGAAGGCCCATAGACGGTCGACTGAATTTCCAGGGACATTTTAACGGCCATGAGTCGTTTTGTGCGCTCGCAATTCATTCGACTTTTATGGAGAAGAAGATTTACGATGATTTCAACAGTGAACCACGACGTGCATGCCCGTCGCTCGATACGTGCTTTCTGAAAAGAGAGCTGCGCGTGCAGTGGACGTTCGTCATAAACAATACTCCCTTTTCCCCTCGATCGATATCGGGCGATCGGAGTGCACGGCCGCCGGCGCGAACTGTTATACTTTTTATCGTCATTCTGTCTGTCTGGTCGACTGAGTTCCTCGAGGAAAATGATCGCCCCTGGGCGTTTATGTTGATCGCGAAACTGTCGCTGAAGCGTTTAACATTGTGTCTCCGTTCGCTTTGTTCCGATCGTTATACCTACAGGTAGGAATGTAATTATTCAAAGAACATCTACACGATGGACCAGTTACCCTCGTCCTCAAATACCGGACATTGCTGTGTGAAATTCAGACAACTTCCTTTTATATAAATACGAGATGCTGTGCATCAACGTAGCCCACCTCTATAATAGGAGCTTCTCGAAGCTCCAATTCGAATGGAACTGTGCTTTTACTCTCATCTAGATGGCTAATTTTAAAGTCCTACAAGAGGATTTTAATCTTCTGTGAGAAAATTGACGGAAAATTGCCAGTCATTTAGAACCAAGTTTTTTCAATAACACTGCGGGGAAATGATTGTGTCACGTGCATTTGGGGACGGATTTAAGTAAACCACGGGAGTATTGACGATCGTAGCGATTCATACGTCAATCCACAGTGTTTCTGTAACAATGTGGTCGACCCGTGCCCGAGTGTTTTCGAAAGCTGTTCAAATTATTCGCGGAATTAAAGTTCCGCAGCGAATAATGTCCAATCGTAACTTGTCCACATCCATAACCGCATGCACAGTTTGACGAAGGGATGAATGGAGTTTCCTACAGCATCGACCGACTGCCGAATTCGACGAATTCGTCATGCAGTTACCACGGGAATTGACCTACTGACCGATCAAACGTGAAACAATGTTCCGCGGGGGGGGGGGGGGGGAACTGCAGCCAAAAACGAAGAACGGGACAAAACGGATCCACAATCGCGTTTTGCTTCCGTTGAGGCTTGTTTTCCCTCCTCGTTTGCAACGTTGAACAATAGTTTGTCGCGTGATGAAAAAATCGCGTCTCTACGGTCCTTCGACGCGATGTACTGTTTTCGTTTATGCCTCCGGTATTATTGACACACCGAAGTGCCAGGGTTTATTCTGTCGCTTCGGAGGGTGTTCGCGAATTTTTCACCGGGTGCTATTGTCACGTTAGATTTTTCAGAATTTAATACTTCGAAAACTACAATACTGGCATACTATAGTTACAGTACTGGAATTATTTATTGCATCACTCGAATATTGAACGCGTTGTCACTTATACCTCTCTTATTATTAGAAGTAGGAAAATACGACTGTAAAATTGATTTATTGCAAAAATGTGTAGCTCACTGTCTTGGCCAAAAGAAGTAGGCCACGACTGGTAAATAAATATTTTCAGTACTCTATATTTGAGAGAATATTTAGTTGCTTTTATTTAGTCTCGATGATTCTTTTGATCGTATGCAGACTTACAGTTTGAAATATATAATTGGGGAATGTCCTCGCTGGAGAATTTTAGAGAATGAAGCAAATATCAGGGGTGAATAAATAATTTTATACAACTGTTCATTTAATAGTTTTAATGAATATTTATTAGTCAATCTCGTCAAATACTCGTACATAACTTAACAAGGCTAATTTATTTCAGTTGTAGGTATACACATGTAATATAATTTTAAGTAGTAAACATACTTGAAAACATCCAGCATGAAATCCACGTAACGCAACCTCTATTATGTGCGTTTCATTCGTTGTGAAGTAGTATGTTCCTATTTGTCAGGCAAACACTTGAGTAAAGCCACTGCCCTACAACTAGCTTCCCCTTCCACTATCTTATTTTGAATCGAACGCAAAGGTGCTCTCCAGTTTGACCGCGGCCGTGACAGCGTGAACGTGTGTCGGTACAATTTCACGAATGTCTTCAGTCCGAGTATCTCAGCATAGCAGCACTAGCGAATAGTGAATTAAGTGTTCCATTCCTTTTTGATTTCCACTCGCCAGTTTTGACAAATTCGGTAACCACAAACGCGCTTCCGCTGAGATCAAGAATATTTCTGCCGGTGGACAATACTCTTTTAAGCTAGAAGATAAATTACTTCCACACCCACTTTCCTTGTAACAAGATTAAACACAGTGCAAAAGCGTCGACGTGCTTAATTAACAATCTGTAAACATGAAATTCGCTAATCAACCAACAATTTGCATACCAACAAGACCAAGCAACAACAATCTCGAAGCCAGGACCAAGTTCAACGTTTCTCCACAGGTTCCCGTAACCAAAGCAGCAGGATACAACAGCCATCAAGCAAGGAACACGAACTCTCGAAAATTTCAACCAAATTACCCAGTGCCTTGGTTCAACCTCACTGCACCCTGAACTACTCGCCGCCATCTACGTCTAATCATCTCGAACGGTTTCATCGAAGCATCACTAGAGCATCAAGAATAATCTACCTTCATTACAAGAATTCGCCTTCCTTCCTCTGCCACTGGAGTGGGTTCAGCAGCGATTGGGTTGAACATCAGCGTTCAGACTCAGTGTAAGTGCCAGGGTATATAAATAGTCAGGCCAAAGGACCTACCATCGAAGAGCAAGGCGTCGACGAGCGTGCGTTGAAATAAACAAAGCTGATCGGTGTGGATGAAATCCGGCTTGATCATTCGGTGAAACCACCACACCACTTGTTCATCCGCTCGAGGGTCGCTTCGCAACGGTCGGGCTCTTAAATCGACGCGGTAGGGACGGTCGAGCGTCATCGCTAACGTCAGTGATGAGAGCAGTGAGGTGGCGCGTGGGCCGTGGTGTTAAGCTCTCGCCGGATAAATGTGCGCGATGTATTATTACGCCAGCAAGCTGACTGCGGCGGCTCTAAGCGGGGGTGGCTCCTTCGCTGGGGGCGGCGGGGGTGGTGGGGGCGGCGGCGGAGGAACGGTGTGCCGATGCCACGAGGCGCGGAAGGAGCAGCAGCAACAGCAGTCGCCGAAAAGGGGCCAACAGCAGGCTCCTCAGCCCGCTCGGCATCATTCGCGGCCGTCCCGGGTCAACACCCCCACCCTCGGACCCACCACCTCCGAGAACGTCGTCGTAGAGCACCCCAGGCCCAACCACTATCACAGGCATCGCACCAAGCACAAGGTACGTTCGTATTTTCCACGTCACGCGAACCCTCTGCGCTACTTCAACGTTCCACGCCTGTGGGACACATGTGGCCCCGGATCAGTGTCCCGTGACACGTGTCGTTGCGCCATGTGTGGCGCACTGGTACAATTTTGGGGGTGAACGCATGGGGTGTGTAAATGGGCGCGCGTAGTCTGCAACGTGTACTAGGCGTGATATGCGTTTGAATATCGAGGAGGTTGCAAATTTATTGCCACCGAAAATGTGGCGAAATTTTTGAAAATAGGTTGGTATATTGGAGCAACGATTAGTGGACAGGTGCAATATAACAGGCGTTCTATAGGGAATTTTGGAAAGTTAAAAGGTTGCGAAGAGAGAAAGAGATGTTTGTTGATTTGCAACTGTTGATAATCGTTATTTGTCTTCGATGTTTTTTTTACATTTTTACTTAGTCTACATGTACAAAATGTTTCTACTGCTACAAAGTCCTTTGTTTATTTTGGAATCCTCTTTGGGGAATGATAATGAGAAATGAGATTAAAATACATGATGGAATTGATTTCGAAGGGCTTCTCTGCGATACAGAACTGATGCAGCAATGTAAATAAAAGTAAATTGGATATGTACAGAAGATCTTCATAAAATTTTTAGTTTTCTTCAGCGGACGAATGGAATAACTGTAATTTTATGAGTATTATCTTTTCTGTTCTGTGAAAACTGTTATAAAATGCAGTGCATTAACTGAAAGTTTTATTCCATACATTTTTGTGTGAATAAGAAACTTTTATTTTCTTGAAAGTAGAAAAAAGTTCTAGTTAGACAGGAGCACTCATTCTGCTCAGAAAAAGTTAAAGTTGTCACAAGCAGATTTCCTGAAAATGTTGTGGTGTGGATAGATTTGAAGTTGAAACCTTAAAGCGTTTGATAATAATAATTATATAAAAATCACTATGTGCTTTATCATCTTCATTTCTATATCCTATATCCTGCTTCCAATTCCTTGAATAATACTAATTAAAACTATATTCGTGACTTTTAAATTTTACCGTTAAATATCTGTTCAAGAGTATATGTATGATCTTCCACAACTTTTATGAATCAAATATAAAATAACTGTTACACCTGAATTCTTACAAGGCAAAAGTAGGTATTAATGTACAAAGTTAATATAAAACAGAAAATAAATGATTTAAAAGTAAAAGTTCAATAAATAACTTTTATTGGTATATAAGTTGTGTGTAATAACTTTTCTTACACACGAATAAATAAACCGAAAGCCGCGAGGTCAGTAAAATCCTAAAATGCAAAAAGTTGCATATCACAAGATCTTTCGAGTTTTCCTAAACGCCTCTTCGGTTACCAATTAATGAGCGTTGAGAACTCCTCCAAACAATCAATTATTCCGCCCAAAACTATCCCCTGTCACAAAGGCCTCGCGTCTTACTTCCGAACGGCGAAACTTTTAATCGATACACGGAGCCATTGCGCCTAGGAAATCGAGAATCGCCAGAATTAATCGGGAACCTGTACAGTTTGGGGATAGTTGAGCAAATTCATTTCATTCGGCTCGTTCGGTCATGGCGGGCGTATTCGAATTTATTTAGCCGGAAACTTCGAGTCGTAGTTGAAAACGGCGCGCACGGTATAATACGGATGTTTACTGGACTCCTGCTTTTTAATAGGTAATACGCGAGCCACGGTCCGTAACAGAATTATATCGGATTGGGAAGGAATATGGTGGCAGTTTTGTTTTTTCGAGTGGAAAGGATTTATACGGCCCGGATACGCTGCGAACGCTTCGTTGCGTCGCGTCGTCAAACAATACTTGCGATTGTTTAATTCTCTGCACCGAAATTCTCGTTCTGCTGATACGTTCTGCTAAAATACAGGGGAAGGTATATAAACCACAAAGTTATTACCGTTTAATAATAACTTTAGATGTGTTTAAATATATACATATGTATATTGATAATTCAAACGAGGAGAATAATTGCTCGTATAAATAGAAGTCGATATTTAAATAATCGTACTTTAATTTGTATTCCTTCATGAATATGAGAAGTTAATTAACCTTCTCGCGATGTGAAAATTGGAATACTGGTTGCCCTTCTCGAGTACCTTCGTCACAGATTTTTCCCAGACAATCGAATAACTCATGAATTAATTACGAATCTGTATTCATTAAGTTCCTTCTTGTTTTCCTTCATCACTACTCTGCGTCTATCCTTCTGAAACTCCCTCCACGTTCGCATAACGTTCCACTATCAAAGTGACTTCCTACCCATTCTTCCCATTCACTATCACACACTGACATACTGCCACCGAGGAAAAAGAGAGATACAGAAAATCAATCGCCACATAGCGATGTCATAGATTGACGACGTGGAAATGCGTTGCCATTTCCACTTCTACCCCCGTGCTCGTGTACGAATTAGCCCGTGCACATAGTTACCAGACCTCAAGGGGTAAACTGTAATCGGTAGCCGCGAAGGAAGCGCTGGCAAGTGCTCGAGATGTATCCCTCGACGTTGATCGCAGCTGCGAAATCCGTCAAGATGGTTTGTAAACCCGGTATCGCGGTCTTCCCGAGCCTCGGGGCTTGTCACGTAATTCCAAAATTTCGGTTCAACATCAGTGGAACCGTTCGTCCGCTACTCGCACCGCGTTCCGACCAGCTTCCTCGAGTTTCGTACGTCCTTCTCAACCTTATAATTATTTATAACCGTGAAAATGATGGGACGATGATTTTGGAAATGGTTTCTTGGGAACTGCTTCATGCTGGAGAACGCTTAAGAACGTTACACCTCGTGCCTCAGTCCTCTGAAGCTCAATGAGTTTGATCCTTGTCTCTCGAACCGTACGCGTGAATCGTTCTCTTCAAACTTGGAGACAGATATGTGAAGTTCTTGACGAAAGCACGTCGCTAGTCAAATTAATTCACTTTAAAGATCGTAGACGTGTTTACTGCAGAATTTTAACGAAAATAGGCTGCTGGTTTTTCCGAAACTTTGAAGCGATTATTAATGCATTCGCACGTTAAACTGGCAAAGTTTCTGCCCGGTCATCAGAGTAAATTCCAAAAGTTCCGACGGAAAATCAACTCGGAACTTCCCGAGCGGACGACCTAATAACGAAGTCGGGAATCCGCGTGTTGACTTTCGCGATTATCCGCATTGGAAGTATGCGACAAAGCTTGACAGTGAATTGCAAATAAATTTAGACCCGCTGGGATCGTCGTTCCCGCGAGATTTACCTGTTTTATATTTCTCGACTAACTGTCTCTGGTTTTGAAATATTCATGTCGCGTATTATCTTGTTACTAAATGAAGTCTCTTTGTGGGAATAATTTTCTGGAATTATCATGCGAACTAGACAGCCAAGTCGTGAAATTTTCAAATAAAGTGAAGGATTTACAGTGTCGCACAAATTTTTGTAGATTTCGAAATTTTTTTCTGTGCGAAATCTTTGTTACATTCAAATAATTGTATCCCTCTGTTAATACGTAGGATATTCTATGAAATATTTAATTCTGCTCTAGTAAGCTATATTTCATTGTTCAATATTTGTGTGGACTAAATATCCACCTCGGTTCTTTCTAATCAGAGAGGTGAAAGGACATTGTTTCTGCATTTTTGTTAAATTTTATTGGCATTGAATTACTTGCAAACTCTGTCACCTTTAGTTCTTTTACGAATTAAATATATAATCCCATGTATATATTAATTTTATAAATCAATAGCTAGGAATCGTCCAGAAGCTAAACCGATTAAAAGTAGCTTACATTTTTGGGCTTTCGAAAGAAATCACTTTCTACTTCAAAAATCTGAACCACTTTGCAGAAAAGTATTTTCACACTTCAACGAGTCGCGGGCAAACTTCGCTCATGATCAAACCAGCAGACGTGCGGAACCTAATTCAAAGAAGTTAGTCCTTGGACGAGTTGTTGATTTTTTAAATTTGCCATGTGAACGAGTGTAAGCAGTTTTCCCTTTACCAAGTAAATTCTAAAATTATAAGGTTTCATAGAATTCGCAACTTTGGTCTTTTTTTAATTTTATCATGATAAAACCGTTCGATAAATTCTGTTACAATACTTAAGTGTATATTTTTAGTTGAAACATTAAATTTATAATATGTTTCAGTAATGGTGCATAATAATGTTTTGTTAATAACGGTGATCCGAATATGTTGATAATGATAAACTGGAAGGTAATAAAATACTGATAACCATAAATGGCAAATATTATTGGAAATGCAGCTGAAGTGGGTTTTGAATTCATAACTCTCATTTGCAATCATCGTTTGGGATAATTAGTTTCAATCGGTGGAGTCAGTCATTTCTCATTTAATGGCCAGTCGAAACATTGCGTGGGTGTTGATAATTATGCTCCAGGCATACAGCATATTCTCAGTCACTAGATCTAGTAGTTTATTTATTTAAAAGTGAAAGACTTCTTCTCGTCAGATCCAAAGCTTACGTTACGGGTTAAGAAAGTTACTTTTTCTCATTATTCTCGTCCACCCCTTCGTTCTGATGCGATCCTAGCAAAAGACTTTTCAACATTACATGCAAAGAATTGAAGAAATCTGGCAGCTTTCAGATTTTTATTATTTGCCATCCTACTTCGAGACTAAAATGTATTCATTACATTCTTCTCGGCGTAATTGTACAGGCGATTCTTTTTCCCTACTCGTCGCAACAAATTCACTGGAAAATTGCTCGGAATAATTAAATTACTGTTCGAAACAAGGAATTTCTGTCGTTCCCTCTAATTTACAGGAAAACTGACAACTCGATGTCGTAATGACATGCTGGGATAATTAAAAGCTTGCAAAACAATTCTTCCTGACTTCATTCCTTCAGGCGCTACCATTTTACGTTACTATTACTTTACCACTAAATTGTATTGCGATAATGCCGGAAATTTTTACGGACAACTGACACCTCGATGTCCTCCTCGAAGTCCTCCTTCCTAAAATATAATTTGCAATAGTCACTCAAGTGTTTCCTACAATTAGGAGGTTTCTCAAAATTATGGTACAAGGGGAGTGACCCAAATTTCATCAATCAAGAGAAATAAAAAAATCCTTCTTTATTTTACAATCTAAGACTTGAATTTTTCTTGCCACGAAGAATTTGCATTCTTCTCCCATATAATTAAACACAGAACGAACATTTATTCTCGAATAAATCGAAGATTAAGAAACGAGAGAGAAATGTACGCCATCTTAACACAGTAGTCAGAGAACATAACAGCTAATAGAATTTAATTATTCACTGAAACAATGAATAAAATCACGGGAATTGTACCGATTTTTATTTCTTTCGCTAAAATTGAGGTGGTGGGGGAGCAAGATCCACGAAGAAAAAAGTGAAAGGGATTAGCACTGTAAATAAAGGGGTCGAAGGAAGTTTTTATCTTAGAAGGATGGTTCCCGAGGGTTGCCAGGAATACGGTGTTCTCTAGCAGGCAACTTCTTATCAAAAGCTTTGCGGCGATTAATTTACCGCGCGCTCTCTACTCAGGATAAAAGCTAATTTAATTCCCATTCCTCTGTCCCTCGTTGTTCCCCTCGAAACATCGCGAAGATGCACAAAACATCGGGAACTCGGCAGCTGCGGGGGCTCATTGGTTCCGTTGATAATAAATAATTAGGAAATTTATTTGCTCGTATCGCCCCGTTTCGGGTGGTTTTATTTCGTGTTCACTGACGAACCGTCGAGAACGCCGTTTTAAAGTAGTTTCCCCTATTTTCTTCTTTTCTCCCCCGTCGGATGGTTCGCTTTAATTGTTCCCCAGGAGCGAACAATGCGGAGGCGTAATGAGCGAAACGGCTCCCACTCGAAATTATGTGCCTTCGGCGGTGAATTCTTCCTGAAAATGGTTGCGTTTAACGCTCCACGCCGAGTCAAGAATTTTACTCGACAATCGAGGCCCCTCGATTTTCCATATGCGCAATTTGCGGCCAATGGGAGAAAGCGTCTAGATTAATTTCGAGCCATTTATGAATTTCGTACAAGATTAAGTTTCAAGCTCCTTACTTTTCAACCTGTATACTTTTTGGTTTCAATGCATTTGGAATCATTTTTGCCTTGTGCACTTTCTGCTTTCAATATTTGACTAATCCACGTAGCTAGTTATTATTTATGAGCAGAATTTTGAAATTTTTTCGAACAAGCTGTAGTTCGGTTTGAAAAATCGAATATTTTTCTTAATTCTACTTATATGTTTTTTTTTTACACCATCAGCCACCAGTGTTCCGTCAAATATATTGAATAAAATAATGCAGCAGTCATCAGTTTGTGCAATTTTACGTTACGGAACTTCGAAATTCGTAACGAGGTTACGAATAATGTTTCGCGACTGCGTTTGTAATAATGGTTAAAAATTCCACGGATTTGACGCGAGAAATGTCTGCGTAACTGTGCACCGCGTCGGTATTGGAATTATCAATAACTACGTGAAAGTCGAAATGAAATATTGGACGCGTGTCCCGAAAGAATTTACAATTCCAAGGGATGGAGGGAAAATGTTGGTGCAGGTAAAATATGGAAATGCAAACTGCTAAAAAAACGAGAGAATGGTGAATTAAAGTGTCCTTTATTTCGTGTACGAGCCTGCGTACTGGTATAACGTACCTAACGTATTTTTTAAACGCAAGGAGTCCTTCTTCGCGGAGGAAGGAAAAGGGAAACACGATGAGAGAATATAAAAGCAAAAGCGGAAACCACTGGGGACCGGATATCCCGTCAACCTGCCTGTCTCGTCGGGCTAAAAACTTTCATACTCCCCTCTGAGCGCACACAGACGTCACCGTGGAAATACAATTGCGAGAATGCAATTTATATTATCGACAGAAGTGACCGTACAGCTCGTTAGAATTCGTAGCGATGCTTACTGTAATCAAATTTACATCTTCGGCGGAGAAATTCATGTCCTTCTATGAAATGAATTTTCCCTCCACATTTTTGAGGAATTTCTTACGTACAATGAAATTCCTAAGAAGAAAGGAATATTCAAACGTCACGCCGTATATTATCGATTTCAATTTGAACCACACTTTGCTGCATGATTTATTCGTACATATTCCAATGAAAGTGGAAGTACGGCTTGAGACATACTCTATAAAGTAGAAAACATTTGTTGTCCGTTGAGAGGGGATGGATGGGGCCCCCTTTCTTGTATTGCCAATTATTGGCCACCGCATTCGCGCAATCTAAGCATGCAATTGGTGGGTTGTGTGCACGCGCGAACCTCCAGAATGCAACGTTGGTCAGGGGTCAATCGAAACGTCGGCAGAATTAATTGCCGGCTCGTTAACTACTCGTGCGCGTTTAGTCGCGAAGGATGACGATGGATCCAAGCCCCGCGCGTTCCCCCCGAACCCATTAAGTCTCGTCTGTGTTTGGCTCGAGCAAAGAATCGCGCAAGCACGCGGAAGGGAACTTTACAATGAAACTCGAAGAAGCGTTAAGATTCCGTCAGACAAGGAATTTTCTTGGCTCCAAATTAATTTCAATTCTTTCCACCACTTTTGATTTATGAACGGCCCGCCATCTTAATTGGGAACACCGACCCGTGCGCCCCTTTTTACAGGCGATTACCAAAGTTCTTGTATTATAATTTGCTTGTCAATCGCAATAATTCGATTCTGCTTCGTACATCGTTCGCTACTTTGCGTTACAAGAGCTTTTCGAAGCTTTCGTTGCGATTCGATGTATGGGGATTCTTACGTAGGGTAAATCCGGGTGTGTCGATCGGGCAGGAGAGTTGGTCGAATCGTTATATTTCAGACTCTATGTGTACGTGAGAGGTCTCATTTAACCCTTAGTGTAACACCCGTGTTACATGAATTTCTCATGGCTTCCTCATGAACTTTAAAGCGTTACTTTACTATTACAATGCGTAACAAGTGTCCTTAGGGCAGAAATACATCCGTAGAAATAATACTGTCATACACTGTTTCCTATTGTTGATTACAACTTTTAATTTCACTAGGGCCACTGAAAGTACCAGGTAAATGCTAATTTTTTTCTCTCAATTATTTCGATTTTCCTTTTTGAATACATTTGATGTCGAACATAATAATGTCTGTAACACTAGTGTAACATTCTGCAAAACCGAGCATTGGCTTAACATTATAATACATAGGTACCTTTATGCATGGTTTAACACCGGTTTTATAGGTATCCATATTTCTTCATTTATATAAAAGATCATTACACTAAGAATTGTTTACTTATTTTTACGAAGAAGTGTGGGCAAAAATACACCGATAAGAATATTTCTGGATAAAATAAAAAAATCATGATACTAAGTTTTATAAAACAGTAGTATACAGAATCATTTTTAAAATATACTTCTCACATGTTATAAGTTAATTTTTGTTTAATGTTTTGGATAATAGGTAAAATAGTGGAGGTATTGAGGGAATTGCAATCAAAGTATTTGGTCATATTAACTCTTCCTTTCAAAGCTAACAAGAAGATCATCTCACCCTGCAGAAAGAAGAGATGGTCGAGTTTCGATGTTTTTATTATTTTTGTTTATTTCAAATTTTCAGTTTGATTCACATTTTGTTTGATGCGTTCTTTACTTGTTTAGCGTACACAAATTAAATATCAATAAACCTGTATTTGTAATATTCACTCATAAATAAAGTTTCTTCCCTTTTTGTTATTTTATCATGAATAATTATGTATGTGAGTGGTTTCTGCCAACGACGAAAACCATTTCTTCCAGCACCTCGGGAAATGTCATGACATCAGTTTTCAACAAATATTGTCTTAAAGCAAATATCGACCAGTTTTTCTGAATCAGCGTAAAACTCTGAACACATTGGATTCATCCTGATAAAATAAATAATATCAGTATTAGTTTTAACATCCATTTCATGTTAGGTCGACCGACAGTTCCGAACTTTACCTATCGCTAATTCAAGTGGGTGATCTACTCTATGAAATTTCGAACATGTGCCTGTAAAGCAAAGGTTTCTCTACATCCTCCACTAGTCTGTTTAATTAGCGATGATTATCAGTGGATAAACTAAATTTCAAATAGCTTGTTCCCTTTGATATGCCCCTCTCGGATACGTTTTGCCACTGTGCATTAAAATAGGATATGATCCACTCGAATGTCATTAGAGTGCACGGAAGTGCGGGGCTAGTGGGTGCTCACGAACACCGGAGATGGGTGAATGGATTATTGAATAAGAAGTGCTCGAGGAGCGCCGATTCAGGACTCGATACGGATTCCCAGCTGAAGGATTACAGAGGCATAGTCGCCCTTTGATCTTCGAGTGCATCGTCGAAAGAAACCGCGTTTCGACCTACATTCTGACCAGTGGAAATCGTGAATCGAGCTGGATCGCTAAATTTTTCTCCCCGTGCACGGCTTCTCTGGCTTGCCTGTGCCTTTTTCGTCTTCGTTCTGGCCTTCTTTCAAAGCAAAATTCACGAAATTTCGCCGAAGCAGGCGGTACGATACGATTGCAGGCAATTGCCGAACATTTTATAGGCGAAGGAGTGGAAATGTTTTTTCGAGGCATGTTGCTTGGAATTGGTGTTCTTGCGTGTTGTATACGATGGAGATGATCTTCTTGACAGTGATAAAGATAAATGGGGAGGATTTAGGTGGAACGGAAAGATATCAGAGATGTCTGGACTCAAATTAATACTACAAAAGCAGATTTATTATATACTGTTACTATTGTAAGATTGAACTGTTGGTGGTGTTACAGGTTCTAGTTCTATAAAGCTGATCTGAGAGCTTTGTCATTTTGCTTTTATCAACGTTTGTTTTTATTCACATTTAAACACTACCTCATTCACTTTTATTTGATATTTCTTTTCTCCAAGGGAGCATTAGAAAAAAGGGAAATTATCGTAGAATATAAAAGAGGTGGGGGTTATAATCACCCCTGGAAGTTTATCGTGTTTCAATTGATCACAGACCTGTCTAAAAAAAATAAATTCACTGTGACGGGGGATGGAGATTTTGTGGATCATTTACGATTGTCGTCCAGCGCCAAAAAATTGTCATCCCCCGAGCGACGGTATTGAAATTGTGCATCGTTCTGCTATTTTGAGAACGGTCCTCGATATCCGGACACATCTCGGTAACTCATCGAATGTTGGACAGAATTTCTATCTGGCAAATATTTATGTCCGCCCCTTACGTTGAGATATTTCACCTGACACTGCTGGATTGTAAGCACATCGATCTTTCGAGTATAAACATTCATAACGAAGGATCCGATCTCACGAAATGGAAGATTATCGTGCGCTTTTACAATTTATTATCGATGAAACTCGGCGAAGTGTTATGCTGGTTAGAACCACCATGGATAAAATATTGGCAATGGTTATATTTTGCATTTTATACAAACAGGGTAACTGAAATTACTTCTCATAGTAGTAAAAGTAATTATATAAAATTTACAAGAAATGTAAAAAGACAAGAGAATCGATAATTGTATTAATCTTTTGACTTTCTTTTCTGTTTCAGGTGAGTAACTTCTTTTGGCACGAAATACGAAATTATCGTTTGAATCTTCTTCAACGTAAGTTATAATATCGTTTGTGCACAATATTGCTTTCAGTGTTCACAGAAATGACGAATTTTTCGCCTTTGGAACATGTACCGTTTTGTTTTACGATTTCAGACGATAATCTTAATTAATTCAAGCGTTTTACTCGCAAGTATCACGAGGTTCTTCAAAGTCGAATTTGCATTCCCTATCTTTGAGCAAATTTAGGGCTGACTTCAGTAGGCTAATGAGGAAACAGAAACTAACTAATCTCGCTAACTACATGCCCCAATAAATGAATCCCCTAAGCGTGTCGCACTTATCGTCGAGTCGTACTACTTAGAGCGTACGTAGTATGTACTTCCATGTATGCATCTCCCTAAGAAATTCTCATTGTTGCGAAACCTCGCGCGCCAAACGAAACATTCAATTATTCCTCACAGAGAATTTCGAACAATGTACTAACAGATTTAACACTAAAAAAATACCAAAATTCTTTGTTTCACACTACAAAATTCATCATGCAAGAACGCAACGGAATACATATACATTAATAGAATGAACTTAGAGTTAAGAAATCTTTCGTAGGATGGATGCGTCGACAGTGTACCTTCATTTATCAGTCGTCATATTTATTTCCAACCTAAGTGTCCTAAAATTTGCAAACATTTTCTGGGTTAATTCATTTCGATGAAAAGTTTCTTGCGATGCGTTCGGGAACTCTGCAAACTTTGCTGTGCAAAGCCCCTGTGCAATAATTATTTCTACGCCGACACTGGGAAGAGCAAACTTGACGCCGGCATTTGCATACACGCGAACGTAAATAATGGAACACACTTAATCACCGCTTAACTAGCATCTTCACGCTCCGCCGTTAGTCTATAATAACCTACGTATCTCGTCACCTCTTGACGCACACGTGTCCGAACCTGAGCAGACACGGGAGGTTGTAGTGGCTGCAACAATTGAACGGGGTGTATCAGCAATACGCGAGCGTGTTGGAAGGTGGCGAGATGCCATAAAGGAGGGTTGTTCCTTTGAGTTCATCGCCTCAGCGGCACGTCTGCTCTGGTGTGGTGATGACCGAGGACCCCTGGGTGGTGCTTTGAAGCCGGGTCATTATAATCAAGTCGAGTGCAACTTAGTTAACGACATCAAACCCCAGGCTCTCGGTGACAAGCACACATACAGACACTCATAAGCCGTGTATCGAAGCGTGAATACAGGGTGTTTCGAAAGTGTATCATCCATGCTGAGCGCGTCCCGTGAATCGTGACGAAGAGAAAATGTCGAGTTAAAAATGCTTCACGGATTGGTGTAAAAGAATTAGTCAAATCAGTTTACTGAAATTATTTGTGAATCTCCTTTATTGTGGATACATTTGCTACAATTACATTGATCTAGTTTACTTTATTTTATTTACAGTGCAAAAATGTGGCTTGTATTAGATGCGAGAAAATGTAGAAGAAATGAGTGATTTTAGAATTTTTTTTCTGGGGTTTTATTAAAAAGAATAAAATAAAATACTTATTACACATGATTCATTAGTCCATAATGTGTAGGAAAAATTATTTAGATTACTTTTTGAATTAAAATTCTTTAGACCACTGCAGAAAAAATGGCCGGCAAGGTATGACCTTTAAACATCGTTAGATGTGAAAAATGAAATGAGGTTTTCGTAAATTAATGTTGCCATTATAGATTCTCGGGCCATTCTATTTATATTTTGTTTAATTAATTTTTTACACACAATTACAGAGCGAGAGTTCGAATGAGAAAAATTCATTTAACTTTAAAGTGCCATCAATTGTTTATTTTTCTGAAATTAAAAAAAAATGGCTCGGGAGACTATAATGGCAACATTATTTTACAAGAATCTCATTTTATTTTTCAGATCCATCGATGTTTACAGAAGATATCATGCCGAGCGTGAGGCGTCATTTTTTTCTGCAGTGGTCTAAAGAACGTCAAAAATCATAAACCATTTAATAGAAAAATTATTCTAAATAAATTTTTTCTTGCACTTTAAGCACGTATGTATAAATCATGTGTAATACTTGGTTTTATTTGTTTTAATAAAAAAACCCTTAAGTGTACAATTTCGATTATTTCAAGAAGAACCATTGGCCTACGCGGATCTAATGAATGCATTGAATATGTTGAAAACACGTTGTTCTGAAATATAGGTTAGTGATTATTTTAATTAAAAAATTGATCGTCTTACAGTGAAAATTTAGATACACTACGTCCGGGTAAAATTAATTGAGCCTCAAATGATCAAACTTGAAGGAGGAAAATAACGCCGAATATTCCTGGCTCTTTGGATTCAGTGTAAAAAATCTCACGGTTGAACGTATTTGGGTTCCTTGAGGAATCTGAATCGCGAAACGGAAACTGGCAGCGCGGTTGTTGCGGATCGCGATGAAAGGCTGCGTGTACTTTCGTATTCATCTTCCTGAGCATTCTGATGGTTCGGTACGATGATTCCGAATAATGGCCGCCTTACCGACGTGCTCTGCAATTTTCATGCGGCCTCGTAATCTATACACTATTGTAACACAACCGAAAAAATAAACCAGGAAAAGAGACAAAATTGTAGAGCGTTGCTTCTTTCATACATTGATTCTAGAAGAGAAAGGGTTTCAACGTGCTTTCAACGAACGGGTTTCCGTTTATTAAAACGTGTCTATACTAATATTATTGCCGCCTTAGTAGCGCGTTAACATTACGAAATGCCAGAGGCAATTTTACCAATTCAAAGACGTCTTTAATCAATCCCACTCTATTTTAGTAATACCAATAATTATATAACTTTTAATATAACGCTTCAATGAAACCAAACGGGAGTAAAGTTTCTATAGCCTCGTAACACATCCGACCACAAAAGGAACTCGAATGCATCTGGAGAATAACGTAAACCAATTTGCTTAAGCGTGAAATGAAACTTCACGGTTACGCGAAAGTAATGCTGCATAAAAAATTTACGCGTTTGGGGGAGCGCCAACCGTTTCGTTGCATTGTAAGAAGATTATCCTGTCCACTTTGAAATGCTTTCAATATTGTTCCGACACCTTAACGAGCCCAGTTCTAACGACGCGCGTCCAGGAAGAATGGGAAAAAAGAAGAAAGAGGGAAGTTAAAGCGAAGCTCTTGGAACTTTGAAAGGATTCGCGGAGTCAGCGTTGATCAGTGCTGATAAAGACACAACAGAAATCGACAGCTTCTATCTGCGAAACAGTTTCCACCGGAGGAACAGATAACTGGAATTTCCGTTCGCGTCATCGTTGCTAATAGAACAAGTTCCTTTATCAAATGCTTCAGATTGCGATATCAAGCGTTCCCATAGAGCCCAGTTTAATTAATCATGACGTACAGATTTGGTCGAACTAGCAAAAACCGGGGGTGAAACCTGTTGTAACTACTCGTTTTGCTCGGTTTGCCCTGTTGGACATGTTTCGTGGTAAAAATTGATAAGCGTTTCTTTTGGCTTGCCTCGAATTTTGCAGTCTAATGTTTCTTGTGATTTATTCGTTCATGTGATGGATATCTTGGATCGAGAATTCCAGTGGGTGTGAGTGAGCAATTCTGACATCGCTTCCCCTTGCAGTCTTGCACAGCTCCTTTAACCCTTCTGACGGCAGTAAAAGGGCCATTCCCTTCTTTGCTTTTTGGGATAATAAAATGTTTTGTAACTTCGTGTACGGTTGAAACGTGGGTGAGAAGGGCCACGGGAATAACGAGTTTTAACGGGCTGCTTTTATCTCCCAGCCGCAATATACGTTCGCGCTGACTGCGGGATGTAAGAACCTCCCCTTTCTGCGATTAATTTCTCGGTTTGACGGTACCACTGAAGTTACGACTTCTTCAAATATGTCCTCACGTCTGGTTTTCTTCCAGGAAACGCGTATTAATTTGGTGAAACACATTTCTAGGATCAGAGACTTTCCTTGACTTGGTTGACTACTTAGGTACTTTTCTACAAGTATAGAACTTTCTCGGTAAACATTTAGAGAAGCATCCACAGTTTGTTATATATTAATTTGAACTTTGAACTGAAAGAATCGTTCTCAAAAATTACTTATTTTATGAAACACTCTACCACGTTAAGGGGGGAATCCTATTCTTTGGACTGAAAACATAGCAGAATTTGGGATTTTTTTTTAATAAAACCAGCGATTCGATTTATCTGAAAATTGGGACATGTTTTGATGCATCTTTGAGGAAGCTGCAGTTTTTTTTGTATTAATTTTTAACCATAAATATAGTAGTTATGCATGATCAACCATCACGCCGCGGAAAATTCGCCGGCCGTTGGTGTGCATGATATTTATCTATCAGGTAATCTAAAACCGAAAAATGAAACTGCGTTTTATTGTATACATATGTAGCTTGAAATTGATGAACCAGCAAAAAACAAAAAAAATTATTGAGCAGTGTGTGGAGAGTTTTCAAACTGAAAGGTCGGAACCTTTAATTTTTGCAATCCAATTTTGCGCCAATTTTCTTATGTAACAAAAGAAGTATAGACCTTAGCGGTATTCTGGTTCATCAAATTCAAGTTACGTATGTACAAAGTAAAACCCTGTTTCATTTTTCTGTTTCAGATTACCTGGAAGGTAAATATCATGCACACTAGCGGACGACGAGTTTTGCGCGGCGTGATGCATAACTCCTATATTTATTATTGAAAATGAATATAAAAAAACTGCAACTTCTTCAAGGATGCATAAGAACATGGTCCAAATTTCAGATAAATCAAAATGCTAGTTTCTTAAAAAAAAATCCTAAATTTTGCTATGTTTTTAGCCCACAAAATAGGATTCCCCTTAAATGGAACAATATACAATTGACCGGTGTCTCGTGTTTTACTACTTTTCCAATCACAAAGTAAAAATCAATGCATTACTCGAGTCATCCAACTTTCCTCAATATCGTTTTCCTACTGCGTCACTTTATTTCTCATCCTTTCTTGTGACCCTGTAAGTACGTACTCTTTATCTCTTAAGAAAAGAAGCAAATTTGCACAGTAAGAAATTATAGCTATATTCTATAGTAAGAATATTACTTCTTCTCTGGAATTCAGATTGCAATAATAATTTGTTGCATATCGTCACGAAACAATCGACCTGGTTAATTCACATAGAAGCTCAGCTTACGTTAGACTTATACAGCAACAACTCGAGAAGTTTGTTAGCGACTTTGAATGTGACTTGTGACCACAGTAATATTCGCCACGAAGTTCTGCAAATTATCCAAGCAACGCCGTATATCGTATTCCTGCGTATATATATATATCCTATTAAATATCGAAATACGTACCGTAACAAGTGTCATTATCCACTTTATGTCTTACTTTACCGTGCTCCAGTTCGCGCCTTTATTACGGTTAGCAAGAAAACCTGGCGAAAAAGAATTTATTATCACTCTCCTTTTTATTACCGCCCGCTTTATTGTCGTTCGTGGAAAAAATATAATTACCTGTTTTATGGAGCATTCAGGTCCAGCCTAACCGGGCGCATCTAGATCGGCGCGTAAAGCCACGTTCCCACGTGTGCAGCGCGCCACGTGGAATACATTTGAAACGCTTTAGAAAGATTCGGGAATCGGATTTAAATTTCATTGAAGAAGAGGAAAATTGATATGGAAGAAATATAAATACAGTCGAGGAATGAACTGTTCGAGCAATCCTAGAAACAAGTGGCAAAACTGTGGAAGCTTTACAGTTATAAATATTTTGCCTGCGGTAGAAATTCTTAAGTAGGTATATCTACAAAGTTTGTTCAGGCTTAGCTTTACTTCGACACCAAGGTTCATAGTAGAATATTAGGTTGACAAAATTCTGAGGCTAACTGAAAAATAAAAGCATAATAAGTACCTGCTTGCATGTCTAAACGTACGTCTACACGACGACACTTTGGGTCTAAATCAAGTATATACGACACTCAAAACAAATTCCGGAAGATTGGAAACTGCCTAGAACAGTCCGCGACACTGAATTCGACCTATCGTCGCGAGAGTTGCAGCTAGAACTAGACTGAAGACACTGCAACTAGCTGTAGCTAGACACAAAAGACACTTGATCTAGACACAAAAGTGTCGTCGTGTAGACGAACCTTAATTTTGCCAGACAGTCTTACTAAGCACTACCATAGACAGTGTTTATAATTCAAGGAGGAACTGTATCTAAGTAGACACCCGATCGTATGTTCTTTTTTATTTTCAAGATGAGTAGAACGGATTGTCAGATTTGATCTGTCATGATTGTAAATGGCCGTAGTCGTCGTACAATCTGGTTCGCAGGTCTTAAATAATTGAAATCTTCAAACGATTCATACTGTAAGCAGCATGTTGCACACGTGGGAACGCGACTTAAGGATGAGCCACGCGTGTGCATGCAACTGTCCAAGACCGAAGGAACTGTTTCGTAGTCAATATCTTCCGCCTAACTCGGTACACGGGCTTGCTGTTCTCGTCAGCAAATTGCTGACGACAGGCAATCTTCATTCCAGTTGCTACCCTCCTATTCCTCCCCGCTAACTAACCAAACAATGCCAACTAATTAAAGATTCGACATCGGGGCGATATAGATTGTTCGTCGGAGTGCCCTGAGGTTTCTCGTCCTTCGAGTTTCTCCAGCAAATTAGAAACGGTGACTTTTACTCTTGCACCACGTGGATTTGAGAATGTTGTGGTTTCTTTGTCTCAGAACCCTTTCCCTTCCTCAGTAATTTCGCGTTAATTAAATGGGGAAGCATGATGTGCATTATCTTTGCTCTTGAATTGAGAATTCCTGAAATTCTACTTTTACTGAGGAAAATTTGTGTATCTACACAGGTTCCTTTTCCTTCGCTTGAGACTTCTAGTCCTTACTAAAAAAAAACCTGATAAAAAAATGATTGCTTTCCGTAATCATGTTCACTTACACTTTTCTGTTTACTTTGATAAACTGAAATGTGAAAACTCTGAAGCTGTCAACTCACGATGGATTTCAGTTTATCATACTTCTTTCCGTCGCGAAGACTTTCACGATTGTTCTCGATTAATCGCTGTGGTCCTTCAAAGAGAACATTTTTTTTCAGGAATATTTATTATATTAGATTGCAAGAGCCGAAGCCGAGGAAAAATGGCACTTAAATCAGCGCGGAGGGAAGAAGAACTCGCCGGCAAAACAGGAAAAGCTATTTTTCATCCGTTCGCGCGATCGAACGTGCTTACTTACAATAAAAACGCGGTGCTCTCGGTACCGTATCCAGAATCGAGAGTTCTCCCAGCAACAAATAATTCCGTGATTTGTGCCCGTTCTCTCTTCTACGTAAGAATATTATTTACGACGTCGTAAATTACAACGATTCATTCCGGCGAGCCGCCGAGAAACGCAACGTCGAGATTAATATAGACCGATTGAATGGAACGACCGAACAACCGTATTGAATCGCGCTCCATCGAGATGCACGGGACTATTGAAAACTGAATATTAATTTTCCCCGCGCCTCCATCGAGAGCACCCTTTTCCCGCGATTTTTCGCGTCACTTGCCGCAAGGAAACATTATCGTCTCGTTCGTCGCGATCAAAATGCCACTTGCTTCCCCTTCATCGTAGCAACGCAAAGGGGATTGTCACCTTTCTTCGATGCCCATTGGGTTAATAACGTGCAATCAGTTGAGATCATTATGGCCAAATTCGTAGCGCAGTTATAAAAATCCTCATCAAATTTCCCGTTGCATCACGTCTCTTCTTTTGCCGTTTGCATTGAACGTCAAAACGATCGTGTGTCGACCAGCCATTGGTTCTCCATTTCCCTGATCCGATATTTTTTCGTCTGGTCAGCAACGCCGGCCCAGTTCTACAGGCCGCTGCTAGTTTGCGCCGAAAGTCGAGTGACCCGCGAGCTTTTTTCGCATACGAGACATTGGTGCAAAAAAGAGCTCTGATCTGCGGTGAAATCAAGCCTCGCCGATCAAAGCTCACCCTACATCGCTGGGAAAGGCCAAATTTTCAGTTTTCGAGGACAAAAGGAATCATCGACGTTGAAAATCGAAATAGATCAAAGTCGGCCGCTTACGTTCTGGTCTTTTCCCCATCTCACCTTTCTTCTCGCAATCGACTCGGTGGTATTCCTCTACCGAACAGATTTCGCTCGGTCAGGGGTCGTTAGGAATTTTCGCTAGACGTTACTACTAATTATTTGACGAATCCACGCATTTAAAATCTCGAAAGCCTTTTGATCGGGTTGCAACGTATTTTTGGTCGCCGTTGCAAACCATTTTGTCAAATTTTAGTGCGTGTGATTTTGATACGCTACTTTTAAATAAAGCGTGTATCCTTGTAATCACGTTAAGGGGATTTGCTGATTGTGCTCAGCCGATGGACTTCGACTGTTGAATCATTCATGAGAATGATGTTATCCTGTTTGCAACATGAAATTCCCTTTCACTGAAATTGGGGAAGTTTATGTAACGCTGCAAGAACCACATTCGGCAATTTCAAGAACAAGTGATGAGCATATCTTGTCAAATCAGAGACGTTTTAACTCTGTTGTTCTGATTCAAAATCATTTTGATGTAAATCTACCCTGGCGTACACATTATCTCCACTCCCGTGGGATTCTTCTCGATGGAAAAATATTATGAACACCTATAAATTGAATGATACGATCATTTCGAGTCGAGTGAACAGAATTGTGGTGTCAAATTCAAATGTTTTATTGACCGCGACGCGTGTCCCACGTTATCACACATAAACGTGCTTGTAGTCGTAGTTATTTCAGAACTTCTCGTATTAAATTGTTCGTCCCGTGTCACCCTTTTAAACATTACTATTCCAAGCGTTACCATAAATTTCTGAAACGTCTGCGAAGGGGTGGCGACCCCTCCTCCGGGAACCATTGTGAGGCACGTCTATTTTTACACCGCGAAATTGTACGTGCTGAAACAGTATGTTAGATGGCTGCTTTTAAATTGTTTATTCCACTGCAACCTACTTTAACTGAATTTATAGAACGACATTATACGTCGACGAGTGTATGTGTGGTATAATGTACGGTTGAGACGTCGATTATATTGCTAACCAATTAAGTTACAAAAGGTGGAGTGAAGTTCCTGGAACAATCTGTAAACGAGATAATTCTTCGTGAAATATAAGTTAAAAATTCTATAGAAGTGGATTTAGCGATAAAAAATCTGGTCTGTGATAAATACGAGAAAGCAAATTCAATATTTTATTCGCAATGCAACCTACCTATTCCGTGTAAAATCGTTAATCCATATATTTTCCCGATGAAAAGTCCAGGGTTTCCAAGAGAAATGTAGAATTCGGTCGATTCAATTATCGATCGTGGGATCTCGTAATTAATTTCGACGAAGTAGAGCCTCGTTCCTTATCCCAGCATCGCTTGCGGCGACTATGATGAAATTGCCTTTTCCACGTAATCAGGATGAAATGGTGTTAACGTGGCCGAACAGATGTGTCTAGATTCCTGAACAGGATCTGAAAGAAAGGAACGAAAAATAGAACAGGGGAGACGAAGAGGGTTGAAAACGTGGAATATGAATTTGGTTTCGACGTTATATTAATTTAGAAATGTGCCAGAGTCGTGTGCAAAAATATACAAAATTAACCATTACAGATTTTGGTGTCTGCTAGTATTTGCAAAATTTGTTAACTCTCTGTTTGCTTATGTAAAACATTAGACGAAATTTGCGCCTAACACAAAATAATATTACCAAGTAAATGATTTTTGTTAAACACAAACCATTGCGTAAACATCAGTTTTATCGATAATGGTATTCAATTATTTATTCCTGTTTTTTACTCTGCTTTACATTTCCACTAGTTAGTTTTCTTTGAACAAAGGGGTTTAGCAAAATGGATTGTGTGATACGAAAATTGCTAGGAATGGTAAACGAAAAGTGGGTGAACAGGGTATGTTTTAAGCGTTAAACCGTCCGATCGTTTTAAGCGGGAGTCGTGGGGAAGGTCAACGACAGAGATCTGCGTCATCGCAATCGAGGGTAGAGATGGCAAGAGAAGAAGAGCGAGTGTAACGAGAAAAGTGCTTATTAAGAAGGGGCCAGGATTTCCAGGGACTGCAAAAAGTGGAGGGTCTCGTCCTTTTTCAATCTGAGCAAGGTTGTAAAGGGAACGGGCGATGAAGGGATGCTTGGCTGTCAGTAAGGGGTGTGTTGGAAGTGTTGTCGAAAATTAGGGTCTGCTATGGTTAATAGACGCGTCAAACTAACTGATGTGTTATCAAATCTCGAGACTTCGGAGCACTGAAGCAGCTGACTTTAAAATCCGCAGGTCTTTTTTTATAATCCCCATTGTTCGTTGATAATAAATCGGTCTCGTAACTAAAATGGGGATGTTTTAATCGCTCCGCCATAAACTGCTGATACAGCGATATTAAATTGTTACTTGTCATGGCTGATTTATTATTCAATGGAGAACGTAATATCACAATTTCGTTTTACGACTCACGCAACTAGGGGACATTTAATTAACGCTAATTCCGTTGGATAGTTTGAGGAAAGTAGCGTTGCATTAATAACTCACGACAGATTAATTTCTATTATTTCTCAAATTTCCGCATTTTCGCGACCCGTACCAAACTTGATACTAAATCTGGCCGCCGCGCCATCCCGTCGTAAAATACGTCAAACTATCACTTTGAAAGATGATACCGAATGAAAAATTTCTCTTTGTCCAATTTGTGTCCTTTAGTGTATCTTTTAACATCTTGTCTGTTTTCCTGGGAAGTCGTTTCTGAAAATTGATTGCTTTTGTTATCCTAAACAGTTTCTAATTTCAAGTGTCGGATCAGGAAGTGGCAGAAACATCGATGAATAACCACAAGCTTGTCTGACGCAAGTACATAGTTTATTATAATAATGTGGAAGCAAAACGGCTGATCGCACCTGTGCCTTACCAGAGTCATTCGCCTTACGTCCACGTCTTCTCGGGAATATATGTAATTAAAGGCGGGAACAGACTGTTATCACGGCCACGTGAGCTCACGTGTTATCACGTTGACAAATTTAAACCGCTTAAAAAAATATATACGCATGATGTGACGTCAGTATGATTTTGATGCATTCAAATAGGGGAAGGTGGGGTAAAACGGAACGCTTAACTTTGGAGGGTGATAACTTAAAATCGGGAGGAGAACAAGACACGAGACTTCAACAGGAGTCTTCAGTGGACCTTAGACAATAAGAAAATCAATGTCATTGTTAAGAAAAATCTTTGGGAACGACGGAAAATGAAATTTCTCGCTCAAATGGTGGGGTAAAACGGAACACCCACTCGAAGACCGTGTAAACGTACAAAATCTTTATTTTTATGATTTAAAATGTATTTAATTTATGTTAAAATCTATAAATATATGTTTTAGGTATAACTATTGCAAATAAAATATAATAAAAATATATATTATTCATATAAGGGAAAATATTTTATTAGATAACATGAAAATTACGGAAAATAATCAAATATAAATGTAATATCGTAAAAGAAGGATAAATTAATACAGTTTGATTATTATTTTATGAACAATAAGCGGGCCGGAATCACCCGCTGGCTGGAATTATACCCCGCTTTCCCCTACACGCGGATTTTTACATGAATATCAATACTTGCATGGAGAACACTTCTGCATTAAATGATTATGTTATTTATTACAATTTAAACTAACAGTTTGATCGAATGAAAGATGTTTCTCATACATCATAATTTTCTATACAAAATAAATTTTTTTAGAAACAAGGATAGTAATTAAAAGTTTAATCTACAATCTAATAATTAAAAGAGATAATAAACACGTACTAAGAGACGTTTCCATTCTTCCCCATGTATAATAGGCGTTCCGTTTTACCCCGCGAAAAGTGTTCCGTTTTGCCCCACGTGCAGTCATTTAGTAAACATTTAATATTTACACTCCAGCGTGAGGTAAATAACTTTTTATATACGTCAAAATGTAGCGTAAGGACTATAGAATCCAACGATGTACTTGCCGTTATTAATTTTCGAAATCCAAGTACTGAAAAGTGGTCGAAAGTCCAACGCAATATTGAAACGTCGATACCGGAAATTTTTCCAACTCTCTTAATGGAAAAATAACTTGTGCAGGGGTCTATGGTCTATCACAAAATGCTATGAGGACCCTTTAGTTCCATGTCACGCAATACCAACTCATTCGCTGCTCTTATCTAACAGAAACATTGTTGTTCCGTTTTACCCCACTTTCCCCTACCAAGTAAAACTACATTGCACACTTTTTGCCCGCGATGTGAATTTATGTGATAGTGCATGAGCTCGCGGTGACATGATATCTGTGTGTTTCCGCTTTAAAAATCGTTTGCTGAATTTCTTATTCGGGTCGTTACAATTTTCTTCACATTCGATACTGTATGTACTGTTGTAATCCGTAGACTGGTAGTTTTCTTATTATATTTAATAATATCTCAGTATAAATCTCGGAAACTAAACGAATATACAGTTGAACTTAAGACAGATTCTTACAACAGTACTAGACTAACATGCCTTGACTGTTCGGACTACAAAGCTAATTTTAGGGAGAATTACGTGTATAATATAGGTTCTGCAATTTGGAAAGTGTGTTGTCTTGGGTTTAACGGTCAGTAAGGGATGAGGCATAAAGATTGGAGGTCGAGGATGAGTAATAAGGAACGGATGAGATCATAGAGGAAGGAATTTGGGATATTTTCGGCCAAGTAGTGATTTGCTCAGTCTACAATTGTTATCTGAAAATTATCCGGGTGATTAAACTAATACTATAGAGGAAAGGATTTTAATTATAATGACGTTGGTATACAACAGTATCTCGGGAACATCAGCATTGACGGCTGATTCCTTTGCATTTCTCTCGAAGCGAAAGATTTCAGGCGAACTCAGTTGTCTCTGTCGAATCTTTTTCTTTTTATAAATTGAATTCCCGTTGCTGTCCGAATCTGGCCATCACCGTCAAAACGTTGCATATTTCCTTGTAACTCAAGCTCGAGTCTCATCAATTCAACTTCTCGTTCTTTCAGTGCAATTTCTCGTCGCAGAAGGTCTAATTCGCGATTACGGCCCACCACTTCGTTGTTGGCAGAAGTACTAGGGAAGCTGGACATCCTAGCGGCAGTAGGCGCATTATATTTCCGCGTTCCTCCACTTTTGCAAACCACACTTTTCTTCTTACCCAAAAGATCATATTTATTCAATCGGGCTATCAAATCCTCCTTCGTGCCGGATGTACGTAAACCACGAATGCTCAATAAGTTCTTTAGGTTTAACACAGTATAGTAATTTGGATCTCTGAACGACTGATCACTGCGCGTATTTTCGTCACGTTACACGTCGTCACGCAATGCGTCGTTACACAATTGCCTACTTTACACTTGACACGCCTTTAGCTGGTATAGCAATGAATCGCGTAATGCAACTAATCGCATAATACTTGATTGTATTTTATAGATATAAATCCCATACGAATTATTTCGAGATAATTCCAGCAGCAATCTACATTTTTCCGCAGCAAATAGCTATCACTGAACGTATCTCTTGAATTACGATACCGATAAACGCGTCGGACCACGTGATAAATTGCTTCTAGGAGTGTCGAATAGCGTTCAAATTGCAATTTCACCGCCAGGAAATCAGGCATTTCTAAAAAGTCTCCACTGGTCACTTTGATACACGAAGCATTAGAAACGGGTAAAGGTGAAGTCAGACGGCGCGTGGCTCGGTGAGTTGGCTCGGTTCGCACCAAGCTCGCCGTCTGACTTCACCTTAAAGTAGTCGCTCATGCGTCTGTCAAGGACGGTGATTAATTTGACGGTTGGCGAGAGGTGTCACGCTAACATTCGATCACAAGGAAGCAGCGATACATTCAATTCATCCCGTAACTCACGCAACGTGGAACTCTCGAACACGAAACGTCGAACACTAGTCGGATTAAAATTCCTTCATATTTTATTTTTTTCTTTGCTTTCTTATTATCTTATCTTTAGAAGAGTAATCTTGCAATCAATTTTTACGAGAGATATCGTTCGACTGATAATCACTTTCAACTTGAGAATGTGCACTTTGTTATTTCCGTTTTCTTCAATAGAAATTGTATTACTTTGTCATTGTTATATTTGAAGAATGGACAATAATATTCTAAATCATTTCGTAGAGCTTAGTCCAAATGAGGTCGTCAGTTTCCTTAAGACTTCCTGTTTCAATGGAAATCAGCTTAAGGAGGAGCTTTGAGGGGGAGGATAGGGAAATTTAAAGGCTCGCTTACCGCGACGGCAGTTTTCGTGATTCACCTTGCATGATAACGAATCCGCTAACGAGCACCATTCGTTTCAAAGTCGGCCATACGTATTTCTACAAAGAGCGACACGTGTAATCACGTTTTCGTCCTGGAACGGGCGTTGTATTTATATTCCTTAATAAGAACGCTGTTCAAAATCGCGGAATGGAATAAGTCAACGTAACATTTTTCATCGAAACGCAATATATGTTTATACACGCACAATACAAGTTAGTTAAAAACTGAACCCTGTAGCAATTGAAATATGTTCAGCAGATTTAATTACGTTACAAATAGAGTACCTACATACAATTTGAGTTCAAAGGGAGAAAATCTTCGAAGCTCAACCCATCCGAAAATTAGCAATAATCTACAAAATTAGATAGGTACACATAAATGCATAACATTCTCTTATAAATACAAATTGTCTTTATTTAGAAATAATTTGATTCCCCGATAATTTGCCCCAGTGGCGCAGTCAGGATTTAATCTTGTGGGGAGTTGAACGGATAAAAATATTTTTAATCCGAATTCAATAAAATTCATTAAGTGTTTATAAAATTTATTTAAAGAATACAATTCAGTCTTCTTTTCTTATGACAAAGCCTCTTCTATGTGGGGTGCCAGGGTCCGTTGCCCCTCCTCACTGAGTACATCACTGCTTTGCTTGAATATACATAAAATATGAACACATTCTCCTAAAAGAAGTATTTCCACGTGAAAAGTCTCGTCATTTGTCTCCCTCCTATTACAAATTCCACGCATAATTCGCCATCAGAGTGAGTCATACATCGGATTGCAAATTTCCACGAGATTGTTCTAATCAGTCTCCCCTGGAGAATTAATTCATTGAATCTGGGTGGAGTGATTTTGCTGTGTGTAATGCTGGCAAAAAGAACTGGTCGATTAGAGGGAAATCAAGACAGAGAAAACGGTGTCATTATAGAAAAACACGTTGGTGAATTTGCATCAAGGATTTTTATTGCTCGCGGAACGTCAAGCTTTATACAGCTACTATGTTAAAGCTCAGCTAGGTGGCCTGACTCCAGTGGCCATTACTCTGCTTGTCATAGCGTAACTGAGGAACAAGCTGAAATACCCGGTCGGCCACCTATATCGCTGTTTTCTACGACACAACCTACGGGGTGGATAGAATCACCTCTAACAGGCCAATTTGTTGTCACCGTCTTCTCATTGTCCAGAGACGTGATCAACGACAATGCGTCGTCATCGCCGAGAAAGTCCCAGCATCGTTAAATCAGAAGTTATTCGCTTCGAGAACGCGTTTCAAGTAAACATCGTTAGCTGCTGAATATCTGTTTCGAGTTTCTTTTTCGTTTTCCTATTTGGCAAATCAAATGACGTGTACTGTCACCTACCATGTTTTTAAGGTTCCAGATGTATTGAGACACATATACCTATTTGTTCTTTGGTGTTTATCTACTTGGGGGATGGAAAAATTCTTTCTTCCTACTACAAAAACGCGTTTAAATAACGCGTTCTTTATTCTTCCCGATCTTTAAACGTCTCGACGTCGCTTCATCTTCGATACGAGGGTTTTCCGCTGAGCACACTTTTTTTCTAACACTGATAGAAACAAAGTGGAGAGACATTTTAAAGGACTAGAAGGATTCCGCAGACCTGTCCACGGAGGAAAGGAGGTGCTCCAAAGATGCAGGCGGCAGTGGTGTGAAAAATTAGGGCAGACACGTAAGCTAGAGCTTTGCTCTAGACCTTGATGTATGCAGGCCATTAGAGGGCACTGCTGTATACGCCATCGATGGTGCTGAAAGAGAAAAATTGCTTCCCACCGTCTAACGCCCTGCAACGAAACTGTGCTACCTTCAGGAAGAAATATTTTTCGGTTGAACAGGAGTCGTTACAGGCGACGATCAAAGATGTGTAACTCAATTTGTATGGAATATTCGGAATAATCTTTTGCTAAGTAGTGCTCGTGGATAGATTCTGCATGATTTGAAAGGCAGATATGAAAGTATTCATTTGTTTTCTCCCATATAACATTCAACTAAATGAGCTGACATGGCATTTGTTTGTAAACTGTTAAACTGCAGCACTTGATTCTGGCTTCTTTCTATGATCCTACAAAGAACTCTAAACATTGCTCGATGGAAGCCTTAAAAATTCATCGAAGCGAAGAATTTTCCAACGTTTTCGATCGGCGAACACAAGGCAGCACAACAGGACGGTTAAGAAAATTTCGTTTCCAGCGATCATCCGACGACGCAACCGTGCAGAATCGCAGGTTTCGGTGGCGTTCGGCTGACGGATGCCTTATGCAAATCTGTATGCATCTGCAGTCGGTTGATAGCCAGTTCAGCGTTGCATCAGCAGGACGACGAGGACCGTTGGAAAGGCATCTCGTCGAACGAGAATGCTTTCAGCCCGATTGGACGAACGTTTCCTGATGCAGGTTCAGACGTTCGACCCCATCGAGGCCTGATTAATATTGCGCTACGTCGGCCACCGTGCTAGAGACGCTGAAAAAGAGATCAGGGAAGAAGAGCCGTGGACCGTTTGAAAGAAAACAGTATTTTACACGTAAGCAGCGTGCTTTCAGTCGCCAGGACTGTCTCCCCCTTCTTTCCCCTGCCCCTGTTTCAACGACCGTCCTCTTTCGTGCATGGCGAATCTTTAATGAGCGGAATCACTGTAAGTAAACAGACCGAAATTAATTACCGAGCCGCTAATTCCTGCCCCGCGCCACGAGATTTATGAATATATTAATTGCACTGCTAGTGGCGTGTGCGTTTGCATCGTCGACGTTGATGAAGGGGGCCGATCTGCGCCTCTGGGATCTCTTCTGGGATCGTTTTTCCAATGGACACGGGAGGGTTCCGAAGTTCCTTGGGTTGTGTTCGCAGTGAAAACGACGACTCCTGGTCGTCGATCTCCTTTGCATTGTGAGAAATGAAGTTACTTTGCATAACTGTATTATATATCGATGGCTTAGTGCACAAACATTATATGTCCACGCTTTATCAAATTTGAGTTTTTATACCCAACAAATAGTCCTTGACTGATTTTTTATGCTGTATAAAAATCACATTTGTATCTATTTCATAAATTTGTCAAGAATAATATTTTTTTTCATTGCATGTCCTTGAATCTTATGTACCTTTGCATGTTTAAACCTGTTTTTCTCGAAAACGCTAAAAGTGGACACACAATATTTGTGCACTAACAAGTGAACACCGCGAACCCGGACTCACCGATTGGAACGAAGCTTTGTGAGTTTTTAGTTACTCAAAACAAGAACAACTGTGTGTTTCATTTGGGCCCTATCGCCCTTTAAGGGGGTGAAAACTAACCTCAAAATCAAATTGGCACTTCCACTTTTTCGCGTATAACTCTCAAAGCACAACAGACAGAAGAAAATGTTTCAAACAAAAGTTTAATGGTGCAATAAACGCTACAAACTTGCGTTAACAAAATTTTGAAAAAAGTTTTATTTCGTTCAGGTATTGTTTTTTAAAACTCTTTTCAAAATTTTGTTAACGCAAGTTTGTAGCGTTTATTGCACCATTAAACTTTTGTTTGAAACATTTTCTTCTGTCTGTTGTGCTTTGAGAGTTATACGCGAAAAAGTGGAAGTGCCAATTTGATTTTGAGGTTAGTTTTCACCCCCTTAAAGGGCGATAGGGCCCAAATGAAACACACAGTTGTTCTTGTTTTGAGTCACTCTAAAAACCCACAAAGTTGCGTTCCAATCGGTGAGTCCGGGTTTACGGTGTTCCCTTGTAAGCCATTGATATGAGCAGTTGAGAAATTTTGTACCCCTTAGAGTATTATCTGTTTTATGCTAAGTTCAGGAAAGGTATAGCCTCCTTCTAGGTAAAGAGATTTGATTTCGTCGGAAGCATAGAGAATTTCATAGTAAACACTCTGATCATATTTATGACAGTATTTACGTAGCTGCTGCATCAGAGATGACGGTCAATGTTTCATTTAGCTGAGCATAAATTCGCCGTTGTTTTCATGTTCTCTGCGGGCACTTCGCCCTTATGAGACACGATATTCTTTCTATCCCCTCTGGGGTGTTTGCATATTTTACTAGCCCTTGCTCTCCCGCGACAACAAACGTAACAACTTTAAAGAGCTCGTTGCTTCGTTTTCCGTGAATCGCAAATGAATAGAAAATTAAAAGCGATACCATGGTGGTCAGGCTGACAATGGTTGGGCTTGAATATTTATGAAGCAACATTTTCATTGAATATGCGGAGCTAATGAAAACTCGAATCATTTATCAATTTGATAGACGACTTATATTCTAGAGAATGTTGATTGTATTTATTTTTAGAAGTGAAAAAGCGAAAGTATGGGAAGAACATAAAACAATTGAAATACTCATACTGGATCTTGTCGATTTTGAGTTGCAAACATTTAGATCGTGGGCAACGCTTTCGAACAGCTTTGATAGATTTGTTAGGCATCGTTCTCTTTACAAGCTGTCTTTGTGTTGTGGCCACGATATCGCCTTTTTTTTATTGGAGGGTGTAAGCCTCCGACGACACCCCGCCACACTCCTTGCAGGTTATTAAGCCCGCAAAAGTTCACTAATTATTGGCGATTGAGGTATGGTGAGGATAATGTGGAATCAAATTGACACACTGCAGCGCGTAACAAATAACACTTAAAATATATTTCCAATAATAATGGCGGAACATATGTGTATAAAAGCTGAATTCGATAGAGTTGTGAGGCGCGCTTTTAGTGTCTCAGAATGCTGGACGCAATTGTCCAATCGTTGGTTACTAATGATATAAATTTGTGTCATATTGTAGGAAAACAAAAAGATATTGCGAAAGAATGTTTTCCTTATGTTTTTTCTGTTTAGTGGATGATCTCTCTTAGTCTGCATTAATCGTGCAAAATTTAATGTCTCTCGAGGTGCAATGCGCTCTTCTAAATTTTGAACGATACACGTCAACACCCTATTCAATTGGTTGTTAATAAATCGCGTAATGTGATATCATTTGGGCCTAGTCATGCAGAAAGCTACTAATCCTCAAAATGACAAAAAATTAGTTAAACACAGAATGGATTCCAGAATTTTATGATCTTTATTTTGCAAAAAATTACCAACCCATAGAACAACTCTTACATCGTACAATTATTAAAACTATCAAACAATACTTCCAAAAAAATACAACTGCAAAAATACTACAGAAAATTTAAAATAATATTAATTATACTACTCACTATTAAATAACCCATTAAAAAATAAAAAAACATTGTAAAACAACAAGAAATAATAGAAATAAAGCTACTGTTTCTTAACTATTAAAATCTTGAAACTAAATTTACTCAGTTTCAGATCATTGAAGATTGGTAGCTTTCTGCATAACTAGGCCCGTTTGACGTTTGATTTCGTTATTTTGAGAACTCTCAAGTTTAATAGCATAATGTTCATATTCCCTCTGCCCTTTCTTTCCATTGCCTCTGATATTACATACTTACATTCGTCCCATATATCTCCCAAAGATTCTCCTGGACATATTGGACGTATTTCGAGAACGCGCGCTCTGCCCGGGTAAAAAATTGATTTTTAGATACGTCTGTGCTCTTATACTTCGTTCCATCTGCAAGTACAAATAGGCCGGTGCATCTGGTTGTTCAGCATTCGCATAGGATTCGAATGGGATTTCCTTCCGTCAGTCGACTGATACCGGTTGACGTATTCGCGTTTACCCTTCGAGTTTGTATTCCTTACGTTGCCGCCCTTCTCTTTGCACTTGTCTTTACTGAATAATTTTGCAGGATTTTATTTGTATATTTGGCGTCTACGCGGACAGACGTGTTCCCTCGTGTTCAGCTGTTCCATATTCAACGATATTTGCATTCCTGTTTATATTCGCGCATCGATTTCTTTCGACGACTCTCCCGACACTTCATTTATCGTCTTTATGCCTGTTTCCACGACTCTACATGTACGCGTGCAATCAGTCGTCGAGGTGTGTGCTGGGTAAAATTTTACACAGAACAGTGCCGAGCAGGTAAAGCAAGTCACGAGTCATGAATCAGTCGATGTTTCAGCCGCCTTTGATAAAAGTGTCTTTGTAGTTTTATGAACAATCAATGGGTTTTTATTAAAGATTTTGCTCGCATTCATGGAAACAATGAAACGAATGATCCGTTGATAGTTTGTATTAGTAATTTGATATTTAAAAATACAGTTTTCAATGTGTACGATAATATCTACGTATACGTGCAGTATCATCCCTACTCTTACAGACATAATCTGATCTACATTCTTATTTTCATATTTAATAAGATACGATATGGATCAAGTAATTGTTCAAAGAGCAATACGTCGACTGTCAACTGCCTGTCCCTCTGAACTTATCAGTTATCCACCGATAAACACAAAATAAGATGATAAAAAAGTTTTTATATTTTGTTGTTGCTTGCGTCACACTTTAAAAATGCGCACCAATTTGAACACTCGCGATAGATTGCAGAAATTGAACGGTCGCGTCGTCGCCAGCAAGCGAGGCGCGAGACCGTATCGATGCGTGATTAATTAGTGAATAATGCCTTTAATAATATCTTTATGTCAGTAAACCATTTGTGTTTAAATTATGTACAACGTCTCTGTATTTGTTTGAAACTGAGGTGGGTGAGCGTACTGGTTGGAAGTGAGGTTAGAAACGACGGTGAAAAGGTGCACAATGAAAGTTGCACTGAGATTAAATGAGTATGTATGTCAGTTTATTAAAACAATGAGCCTTGAGCATTGAACAATGAGCCTTGAGCCTCCTTTTCTAACTTTTGTACTCGTTGAGTACAATGAGTCTGTGAGCACGCGGTGAGCACACGTGAACGCGGTTCTCAGCGAGCACTTCACACACAAACTTGTACACAGTAACGCAATTGTACAGAATAATTGTCTGTTAACACAAGATGAGATCGTAAGGAGCAATTAAATGCACTGAGCGATGAGAATTCACGTGATGAGAAGACGGATTGAGAACGTACGCGAACACGTCTTGCGTTTCATACAGCGTGAACAAGATAGATTTGTTGAAACACACTTGATAAACGTTACAGTGAGTTGAGCTGAGCACAGTGAATATAGAGCAGGGGGGCCAAGCTTCCCTCTTACGAAAGTTGAAGCAGAGTTTGTAGCGCCTCCTACCTATTAGGTGCGTACTAAACTGTGAATGCGTGAATCGGGACGTATGGGTATGTGTATACGTGTAATGCACCGCTTACTTTAAAACCTGTCCACGGATCGTCGCGCCAGCGACACGTATGCAGCAGATAGAAGGATAAACATTGAAATTGAATATTTCTTCTTTTTTTAGGAAAAGAAAATATATTCAATTTCTTTGTATATCCTTCTATCTGCTGCATACGCGTCACTGACGCGACGATCCATGGTCAGACGGCCTTAGAAAAGGTAAACCAGGGAAAGTGAGGACGCCATTTGAAGGAATGACGACGGTCGTCATGGTAACATTTCACCAACGTCGAAAGGTTATGTGTCGTGCTCACTGATACACCTAGGTATGTGTGTGTGATGTACCTAGCGCCTCCTACCTATTTGATGCTAACTAAACGGGAACTTCGGCTAAACAATGGCGGCTTGGCCCCCCTGAGTTCTACTAACCTAGCGACTAAAGTATATATTTTCAAATACAATATTAAGGGTATTCTCGCCGATCTTTCATGGTAACATAAATAAAAGAAATGAAAATAACAGTGAAAATTATTCAATATACTCAGCCGTAGAGAGTGATTCATTGCATGATAAGAAGATATCAATCTCCCAGTTAAACCCTAATTAAACATTTTTAGAGTGAATTGCAGATTTCATAGAGTAGTACATAAACATAAGTACTTTGTCTTGCTTATATTTACCAGCTTCTTTTAACACAGTCTTTTTTACAATAAAAATAAATTGAGTACGTAGAATTGCGTATCAGTGCATGAATAGTGAATACCACTCGTAGCTTGAGTATCTACATAATATTCATTTGATGAGATCTACTATGCAAGATAATAAATAGAGAATTAGGCGTACGGACTTACTTATTAAAAGTGAGTTACGATAGTTGGAGGGGATACAACGATTCACAGGCGATTCTGTATTTGAGGCAACGTTTAAAATTTTAGAACATAACTCAATTGCAAGCACTAGATAACCAAACTGCTAGGAACCTAACTTGAACAAACGTTTAATGTGTAGACAGTTACAGTAACTACAACTAAAGTTTCAACAAAAAGAGATTAATATCGTCCTAAATACAAACATGGAAAACGAACAAGAAAGAGGAACAAACGCGATTCATGGTAATATTTACCAGTTAAAGTTATTGATGCTATTTTTGTGGCGTGGAATCTCCCGGAAGTATTCTTTTCATTTAGGAACAGACATAAAGGAGGAAAATAAGTTCGACAATTTAGTGTTTGAATACATTGAAGCTGATAAAAAACTGTATCACCTCTTGCAAGCTAAACACAGTTTAGATGAATCAAAAAAGATTACAGTACATAATTTATTAGAACAAGCTGAGGGTGATTATAGTTTAATAAAGTACTTCCTTTCCTATCAAGATTCTAAGGGGCAAGAGTTATTTAAGAATGGAACAATAAAAGATATTACTATCTGTACTAATATAGGGTTTAATGTCAAGGACTTGAAAAAGGCACAAATTGAGGTAGAGGAGATAGTAGATAAAGATGATATTTTAGATGGAAGGTGTGGTGAAAAACAATCTGTACGTTATAAATTCAAATTCAATGAGGCCATTGCTGAAATATTAAAACAACAAATCGCATGTTCTGATGATGAGATAAACGACTATTTAAATCATCTTGTGTTTGCAATAAATCAGCCTAATGAAGAAGAGTTAGGTCAGATTATTAAAGAAGAAATACGTAAAGAATTTGATATTATTACAACAGAAAATGCATATAATAAGTTGCTTCAGATAATGTTGACATGGTTGCAAGGTAAAAATAGTAACCGATTCCTATCTCATGAAAAAACGAGAGAGTTCTTTGATAAAATAAAAACAGGCTTTCCTATTTGGTTTAATATGAAAGATCCCGTAAAGTCGTTTAGTGGTAGAACTCGGGAACTAGATGATTTGCAGATACTATTACAAAGTCCAGATACAGAAGGATCTTCATCACTGTGTTTCATAACTGGTCTTGGAGGAGTAGGTAAAACTGAGTTAGCTAGAAAGTATATCAATCAATATGCTGCAGACTATGATAATAACGTGATATGGATAAATGCTGAAAGTTATGAAAACCTTGCAGAATCTTTTCGTAGATTAAGTTGTGATATATTGGGAAATGTAGAGAAGGATATGCTTACTTTAGTTCATGATGCATACGAGTTCATTTGTCGTGGAAAGTGTCTTTTTGTTTTTTATAATGCTGAGACATACATAAGTCAAAATGACTTTGATTGTGGTATATATAAATTTTTACCAAGTAATACAGCCACTTATAATAGGCCTCACGTTGTAATAACTTCTCGTCATCAGAAATGGCTAGAAGATATAAAAGTATTACAATTGGATGTATTTAGTGAGGAAGAGGCAATGGCGTTCATTAAAATGTCTCTCAACTTAAAAAATAATGCCCAGGAGGAAAATATTAAAGAGCTGGCAGGGCGGTTACATTTCCTTCCATTGGCGTTGCAACAAGCTGTTGCATATATAAAAGTTGTTGACAAAGAAATGAGATATGTAGGATCAAAGTTCGAAATTTCGAATTACCTAATGAAGTATAATAAAATGGCCAACGATGTTCTCAATTTTGAGTTTTCAGAAGATACCGATAATGATTATACTAGAACTGCATTTACAACTTGGAATATTACTTTAGATATGATAGAACGTAAAGAAGGTGGTGATGATGCTTTAAAGATTTTATATATTATATCTTACTTATCTTCGGAAGGTATACCTACAGATATGTTTTTCGATTTAATAAGTGACAAAGAAAAATTAGCACCTGCTATTGAATTACTAGAGCAATATTCCATGGTTAATTCAGAGCACGCAATGCTTCATGTACATAGGGTGGTACAGCAAGTAATAAGAATACACTTGGAAAAACAAAATCGGGAAGAAGAGATTCTGAAAATAGCTCTACAGCTATTTGTTGGAGTTAAAATCAATTCAAGAATTATTAATCATGCCCTATCTGTTTGGAATTATTCAAATAAGTATAAAAAAACTAGTAGAAGAGTTTATGCGCGTTGCAGTTTTTCTTAGCATCGAACTTGTGGAAAATCTGAGATTCGAAGAGCCGTATTTATTTGGAAAAAATATATTTCAGCTACTTCATACAGTATCAACAGAGCATTTTGATCTAGAATGTTTTTGCACAACAATTCTGATTATAGGGTCGGTGCTTCAGCAACAGGGTAAACATGATATTGCTTTGAAAACTTTTCAAGATGTTTTGATTTTGAGAATCAATAGTTTTGGACTAAATAATGATTTATCGTTACGAACAAAATTGATAATACCTGAGGTGTTGGCTTCACAGTCTAAATGTAACGAAGCTTTAAAGTACTCCCAAGAAGTGCTGGATCTTCGGCAAAACACGTTAGGAGATTATCATACCGGTACCCTATCAGCCAAATATGACGTAGCTGTAATACTGGCTAATAAAGGTGAAAACAACGAAGCTTTACGGATTCTTCAAGACATATATGATGCTCAAATGTCTACGTTAGGTCCAAATGATTCTGTAACTCTACGAACGGTGAATAACATTGCTGCTGTGTTTTGTACCCAAGGGAGATATGACAAAAGTATACAAATGTGCCAAAAAATATACAATGAATCTACTTTGGAAAAAAATCACCCTAATATGATAAATGTACTGGAGAATATAGCTCGAATACATGTATTACAAGGCAAATTCAGTGATGCTATGGGGATATATCAAAATGCACTAAATGCTGAGAAATGGGTTTTTGGAGAAAATCATCCTGCCTTTTTACGTACTCGTCGTCGTATAGCTAACATGTTGCAAGAACTAGGGGAATATGACAGAGCGCTAGAAGAATGTCAGGATATTTTAAAAAAACAGATAAATATGTTGGCACCCAATAATCTTAATATATTTCGTACACAAACCATTATAGCACGTATTCTTACGAGGCAAATGAAGTATAGTGATGCTTTAACAATTTATCAGGATGTATTGAAACGGTATGAAGTTATATTAGGAGATGACCACCGTTATACTCTTTTCATAAGAAATTCTATTGCTGTAATATATAATGCACAAAGGAAATTCGATATGGCTTTTCAACAGTATGAAGAGATACTTAGCATTCAAAAACATAATTTCCGAGAAAATCGTTTAGAGACCCTAGTTTTAAAATGTAATATGGGCACCAATTTGTCTGCAAGAAATGAGTTCGAAAAAGCGTTGCAAATCTTCCAAGAGGTTCTAGAAGCATTAAAAACATTTTTTCCTGGTCATTTTCAAACGTACGTGACAAAAAGTAATATAGCAATGGTATTCCACGATCAGGGGAAGTATGATGAAGCTTTGAAAATCTTTAGAGAGGTAGCTGATTATCAAGAAATTACTTTTGGAAAGGACTATCCTGAGCTTTCAAAAATAAAAAATAACATAGCATCGATACTTTTAGAGCGGGGAAAATATAATGAAGCCTTGGAAATTTTCCAAGAAGTCCTTCCGAAGTATAACAAATTATACGGGCCTGAAAATATACATACTATAACAATTCGTGGTCATGTGAAACGATTGTCAAAGATTGTTAATAATCGATTAACTGATGGAGGCGATTCTAACATAAATGTTAATGCTAGGGATATTAATGGTAGAACACCACTACATTACGCTGTTGATAATGGCAATATAAATGTTGTAAAAATCTTATTACGAAGTGGAGGTGATGTTACTCAGTCTTGTAATAAGGGCAACACACCGCTACACATTGCCGTTTCCAAAGGTAACAAAGAAATGATGGAAGTTTTGTTACAGCACATGCGTCCTGAAAAATTGATCGATTTCATTAATGCTAAAACTACTACTAGCGGTAGTACGTCTCTCCACGTAGCAGCTAAGAATAGTTCTTCAGAGATAGTCAAATCTTTACTGAAACATGGTGCAACTTGGAACATTAAAAACAAAAAAAATGAAACACCTGTTAACGTTACCAGCGACCAAAATGTTACTGACTTACTGAATTTAATTGAAAGACTGTTTGCGTATGCAGAAAGTGGTAATGATGCAATTATCACTATACTAAGAGCAGTAAATTCTGACGAGTTTCTAGCTGCAACGGGAGCTCGTAATGGTCAGGGAAATACGTTATTGCAAGTTGCTAAAGTAAATAAACACGAGAACGTTGCGAGGATATTGGAAAAAATGTTAATATTGGTCGGAATACAGTTTGCGATAGATATATAAGTATAGAAATAGTGTGCCTATAGGAATTTAATCCTTGCAATGTTAATGCTAAAATTTTAGTACAGTACTTAATTGAATATTATATTTTGCTGTGTAGGAGTAAGTTAGCATTTTAGGGATTATAATTTTTATTTGTAGCACTGTAAAATGAGGGTATTGCTTTACACTGAAATTTTCTTAGTTTTCTAGTTTCTCAAATCCACGTTTTTATGAGTGTAACGAGCGTGATCATCTGTTATGAACACGTGGGATTTTCGTTCGTGGTACCTGATACATTTGTCGTGCACTAAAATGATTTTGATTGTGATACATCCGAGATGGGCACAGTTCTGTCAGCCACTTAATATCGAAAATGTTTGAATACCACACGATTCACGTGTTCTATTTCAGCAACATGATCATGTCACCTCGAAATCAGTTAAATTTTGAATAATCGAGATGTTAGATCGTATTTCTACGATCGCATCGACTAAGTAAGTAGGTGCGTGTATAACTTGAAGGCAAGTACAGATACAACCAAATCCTTCAATTACTAATTGAGGGGCCCAGGAGAAAACAGGCACGTGCCACTGTTTTATGCTTTTTTTTTACACTACATTGTACGAACGAATTAATGATACAAAGAAACAACAAATTTATGCATTTGTGGCAAGTGCCCGTTTTCCGCTGGGCCCCTCAATTCTATAATATAATTGTAAATATAAAATTATAAGTCGTTCAAAAAAAAGTAGATCGCTACGCGCGTTAAGTTTGTCTTAATTCTAAGGTGTTTGTGTGCACGAGTAATTATAATTACAATGAATTCACAGATGTTTACACGAAACAGTCAGGCAATATTAGCATCAGATAAAAATCAACGAATCAATTCAACAGTGTATAGTTTGCGCATATACTTACTGTCAAATTAAGAAAAACCATAAAAAAAAAAGAAAAATATTAATTACTTTTATGTATATGCTACTCAACATTCTAAATTATAATTTTATTCTATTAACCGTTATTCTTGCATCAAACGGCAACCATATGCATCTATCGTCATCATAAAGATTCGCATAATACAAAGCATGAGTGAAAATATTATTTGCGAATATGTACAAATTTTCGAGTGTGATTGATGCGACAGATCAGTTCATTATCTTTAATTGGAAACGTATCTGCGATTTAAGAACTTGTTCACGATCCACATTAATTATAGTACTCATAACTGTGATTGTAATTCATTGACGTATAGCGAGTTCACAGGAATTTAGCCAATTAACGTGCCAGCAATCAAAAGAACTGTTGGATCAAACGAAATGTTCGCTTGATTAGATCAAATTCATATCAGCATAGGACACAATTTCTGTACAAATTTAGCGTTTCTATACAACATAAAACTGCGAGAGGGCGGTTCTCTTGATGTTGCGGATCTCAACGAGGGTAGTACAGCCACGTTACAGCCCGAAGACATCTCATCTGGGAAGAAAGCAACCACGGTGTATGTATTACAACTAGAGCATTAGAAAACGGAATAACCATGAGAAATTAAGAAGAATAATAATATTTTCTTGCCTTGCAAACTAACGAGTATCCCACATAAACGAGCACCTCCCTGGTAGCTGAACTGGTGAATTATTTTAGCGAGCTTCAGCTTCGTTGAAGAGATCGCGATGCAAATCTCTTAGATGAGTATGTTAAGGAAAATGGTGTAGAATGGTTTCGTTTGGAACCTGAATGTACATGGGAATGCTGTGCACTGAATCCTTCGAGTTACGTTTCATCATCAGCCTATCAAAGGAATGAGAAGAAACATTGAAATCTTTACCGATTATCATCATCAAATGGTACTCCTAGCTTGTTGAGTACTCATCGCAGAAGACCAATTGGTAGACATCATAGCCTATATAAATATGCCATCATTTTGGGGGACCTATGCATGCTGATGCATTCAGTTGGAAAGGGAACATACGAGGTGCGTCAGCAAAGTAATGAGATTGTATTTTTTACTTGAAAACTTGGGCCACTGAAACTTATTAAACTGAAAAGGAATCCCACCAAATCCTACGAAAAAGCTAAAAATGCATTTCATGATGATTGTTTATCTCGTGCCCAAGTCTTTCGTTGCCATAAATCGTTTTGGAAAGGACGAGAAATGGTGGAAGATGAGCCTCGACCTGAGCGCACAGTCCCCACAGGGAATTTGTGATCCCGGGTATAGCAGTGAATCAGAAATTTTATCTTGAAGTTCTGACACGTTTGAGGAGAGCAATTCGAGTTTGACCGGAAATTTCAGGCAATCGGATCCTGCATCACGACAATGCACCGACACATTCGGCATTAGTTCGTGATTTTGTCCTGAAAAAGTTACTTCCTTTGCTACTGCAGCTTCCTTATTCACCTGATCTCTCACTCTGTGAGTTTTTCCTGTCCCTGAAACTGAAACTGAATGCCTCAGGCAATCATTATCATACTGATGGCAGCAACCAAAAGGCTGTGACCGACTTTATGAAGAGCCTCCCAAAAGATGACTTCTGATCCTGCTACGAAGAGTGGAAAACCCACTGGCGCAAATGTATTATGTCCAAGGGATATTACTTTGTTTCTGACAATTGGATACGAAATTTTTCAGAGATGTAGTCATTACTTTTCTGATGCATATTTCACGAGATCAAGGGAGAAGGTACAGCAAGTTTATGGAGATATTGGACCAACCAACTCGCATCGGTACTAAGTCTTTATTCAGAAATATTTAAACTTCACTCCTCATGGAAGTATCAGGATGATGTGCTTTCAACTCCAGCTTAAGATCCACATGTGGCTGAAGTGTCCACCAGTGAGAGAAATGATTCGGCAAGAGTGATTCGCCACTTTAAAAAAAAAACCGTGAGGAACTTAGAGGACGAATGATGTAAGGAGTCGTAAAAATACAGGCAGATAAGTTGTCAAACGGAAGAAGACATCCAACGAAGATACGACGGTGGTCATCCGAATGAGGCAGGTGCAGCCCAAAGCAACGATCGCGTTTCATTTCTTCGTTCTGTATCAGAGGAGCCTCGTGAAATAACCCCTGTAAGTTGGATGAATTAAGGAATGTTAAATTAAATGTTAAAGGAATGTTAAAGGAATGTTAAAGTAACAATGCTTACTAATGCTTTGAAATTATGTAAAGACCAACAGTGGAAAAGCGATCAACGGCGTAGGAGAGTGTATGCGCGTGTGTGCAAGCGTATAAATATATGTTGTAAGAGCGTGTCCCAGATTGCCGTGTTGAATGAAACATATAAAGTCGTGTATCGAGGAAGGCGTAAAATGGATATCCTAGTTAAAGTAGAATCGCAAGATTTTAGACAAGCAAAATTAGTAAGCGACCATAGCAATTATCCGATTTCTTCGCCACTTTGTTCCTTATCTCCCGGCTGATGGGAAGGAGCAAACGATAAAAATGATACGGGAAGAACTGGAGATCGCATCACGATGCAGATACTCGTACTAGTGTAAATATGCCAATATGCCGGGTCACATATCTTTGTCGTGCATATGATAAAGATCGAAGCGAGGTGAAAGGAAAAATTGGAGAAGTAGTCGTGAGCAGCTGAAACCTTTCGACTCTACTACAATAACAAGTAAACGGGGAACGTAGGCAATTGGGTGAGTGAGTAACATGTTTACATTAGCGTTGAACGATTGTTACGAGTGTATAACTATTTGTAAACACGGAATGTAAAACCCGTTTATTTTTGTGAATAAACATTCTGTCGACGTGGAGATTCAGTTGCCACGTGTATCTTCCGCGTCTCCTGTAACGATATTTTTCGCATGCCCTTTTCTCCGTGGAATATCCAAACTTCTCACGATCCTCCGTATGTATTTCAATTAACACGATCTTGACTTTAGTATCTCTGTCGGCACTCGGAATATTTTTGCGTGAGATATCGCTTTCAGGGTGCATTCCGCCTTGAGCAACGTTCCACGTTATCTTTCGCTGGTGCACATTCATGAGCTCTTCGTTTTAACACGAGCTGAACTCGAACTCCCGTGTTTACTTATCTCCACATCCTTTCCCATTTACGTTCCACATCCATTTTGAATTTTACATCGGGGTTCATCTTCACCGTGTGGCTACTTGCACGTATTACCGTGGTTTTACATAGCCCTTTGTGGCTCTTCACGCTCCGGAAACAGGGATACTACCCATCCTTGCGTTGACGTACATATCTTTACGCTTCCAGCGTGTTTACGTGACGTATTTACCCGCGTGTTGAAATCTACACGATGCCGCACTTTAATTGTCTGACCCAATCTATACTTAGATTTCTATTACATACATTTGAAGTTGTATACTTTGAAACGCGTTTTCTCAATAAATATTAACTGTACATCACTTTGTTCGTCTTGGCAAGACGAAGGTTTTAACGGTTTTATTTTTTTAAATAATCTATCTATATATATATATATTAAATCCAAACACCACTGACCCCACTCACTCATTCAGTCACTCACTGATTAATCACGATTTCTCTGGAACCACTGATTCCATGACCATGAAAGGTAGGTAGGTTCCTCTTCCGTCCCTAGGTGCTCGCTAAGAAATCTTTTTAAAAACTCCCTTCCTTTCACCGAAAAGAGATATATCCCTCATTTGTTGCAACAACGACATCACTCAAAATTCACGATTTTTAGGGAAACGGGTTCAAAAGTTTTGTTAGACAACAACCTCTTTTTAAGTACTAATCACTAAAAAAAAACTGCAAATTTTTAGTTGTGTCGTTGTTGCAGCAAATGAGCGATATATTTAATTTGGACAACGCCGGGAACTCTAATCCTTTAACGCCCAGACCCATGAACCGTTATTTCCAAATTGTGAGATGGATATATGTGTTGTATCTTGCTTGTTATTTTGAAATGGAAAATATCGATTTCTATTTATTTGATTTTTTTATAATAATCCACAATAAATTTTTTAAGAGAATGTTTAATTTTCTAAACCGAGAACATTGAAATCTACTTTGCCATCATTAAAATTACGGATGGTTGCTAACAAAAGTTAAATATAAACAGGCGATAGAATTTTACGCACTTTTAAAATGAGTACTGAATCTCAGATATTCGGAAGTAATTTTAAAAGATTATATCCAGTTATATTTAATACCTACTACTATTTAATAACTACGATTTGGACTCGTAGCAAGTCCATTATTGCTAAACACGCTTTGAAATGTTTAAAAGAAAACGAGAGCAACGCTTCGTCCTTGAATAATCAGAAATTACAAATTTCTAAACCTGGTAAATGCTTTTACTGTGACCCAAAATCCTAATAACTTTTATTCACGCCCGTGAAGGCAACGGGAACGTCATCGTGGCATGAGGGTTTCTCCGGTGACTCAAACGATTTCCCTGTATCCCCTTCGATCTGACGTCCTCATTCTCGCCTTTGTAACCACCTGCGACCACACGTTCGACGATTTACGTGCTGCTCAGAGGTGCAGCCTCTCTTCCCGCCGTGCATCCATAAGCATTCGAAGTTAGAGCCACTTCACGTTAACTAGCCCATTCCTCACAGAAGGGTCTCATAAATGAGACCCAAGGGTGACTGTCGCGGGAGAAGTTTACGCGGTCACGTTGACGTATCACGCTGCTAGCTCGTGGAAACGAGACCCCTCGCCTTCAGACAAGCTCGTCTGTTGAACTCGATCGAACTGCATAATCTTATTTGACGCCTCTTGCAAGTATCTCTTTCCACTTTCGAACGATGAGTCCTTTTTACAGTGGCAAAGTGAATCTTCTCTTCGGAGGGGACAGCATTAGCCAAGCTTGGATCAGTTTATGGAAGATGTAGAACGAGGATGTCACTACTGTTTCTAGTCTATTTTGAGTCTAGAATATTCTGATTGAAGTGGATTTTTATTTTCGTTGATTCCTCCGCGAATCGTTAGTATCTACCTACTAACAATAAGATTTGCAAAGTAGTGTCAGGCTCCTGCACAATGTTGGATTAAATCGTTCACGAAAATATGCCAGTTTTTCGGGAAGGAAATTTCTCGGTGCATTGTTCTCGCAGAAGGCATGAAAAGTTATTAAAGTAATGGCTCCTTCGTTTGCGACGACTAGGAGAGGAGCAAGGACTGTTGAATAAATTTACAATTCATAGGGACCTGAACGACACCAGGACTCCCATTCTACGACTCATTGGAATTTGTTACGAATACATGCGGCATGAGCCATTCTCCTTCTTTAATGGGAACGCGGTGAATTCAAGGAATGATAGAAATTCAAGCGTTAATAGCCACAGTGCTCGAGCTTGGAACACATAGTTGCCAACAGTTACTGTGTACCGCGACGCAATGGAGTAAATTTGAAACAAATAATTGTCCTACAAATATCGTCAATCATCGTACGGTTATATACGAGTAAATGTGAACTCTTGCCTAAATTCGAATGGTACGTGCATTTACGGTCTTTGAATAGAAAAAAGGCGATGAGAGGAGAATCAGGAATCCTTACTTCCCTACTAATATATAAAAGTGAAACGTTGTCTGTTTGTTTGTCCTTCTTTCACACCTAAACGACTGAACGGATTTCAATGAAATTTTGAATATACATTAATTACGTTCTAGATTAGATTATAAGTTATTTATTTTATTTTTTAGGCTTTTTTATTTTGGAAACATCATAAATAATTCCCGGATGAAACCGGATAACGCGTCAGCTAGTTATGAAATAAAAACGTTACAAGAATCACGAAACAGAACTCCCTCTCACCTTTTTCACTCTTCGTGGCAAAATCCTTAGTGAACTATAATGCAATAGCTTGGAGAACCACGAGCAGATTTCTCGTTATTTTCTCATACCCACATCATTTCCGAACAGCTACGTAATTTCGAATCACTAACCGCCGCCTGTCACAGATCATGCTTCCATCCCCATTCCCAGAAAATTCCGATCCTACGAAAGTCAAACAACTAATTAACGAAAAGGGTCCCGTCAGTCTTTGCGTCGACCTTAAAGACGCATTGTCGCTGAAAAATAGAATTCGCGGCTGTCTTTTGGACAAAACGTTCGCAGTGCGAAAGTTTACTGGAGCGAGAAATATCCGTTGTATCGATACGAGTACATCGATTACCTCGCCTGGCCCTTGTTTCCCTTGTTACTATGCCTTCGTGACTTTCAAGTAACGAGGAAGAGCGGGTAACGCAGAAGAACGAGGCATTCCTCGAGGCGAGAACGTGGTGGAACCCGGCGCGGGCAAATGGAAGCCAAGTCGAGCTTTATTTCGCTCACAAAGGGCTTCTGCTAAGGTAGTAACGAAGGCAGCGACGAAGTCTCATTACCACCACCGACGACAGCGCGGAAAAGCGATCGAGGACTTTTCCCCTATTCGAGAAGCAGCGTAAGGGGTAGCTGCGTTAAACGGAACTCGAATTAAGCCACAAAGAGAACCGACATTGCAGCTTTTTTTAGATGTTCGGGGATCGACCCGGGTACTGTGTCGGCTTCAAGATCTCTGATACAGCGCATCGGAACCTGAACGAATCTGTATTCGAAGTTGAAGGGTGTTCTTGTAGGAAATAATTATTGTTTAATAAAAATTTTACGTTTTCGTACGCTGTTTACATAGTATTATGAACTACTTAAAAAAAAGTTTCAGTTAAAAAGCTATTGTTTTCCGAAACTTATGGATACATATCCGAAACTTTCTCGATTTGTGACGGCTACACGGTGGCCCTGAAAAAAGCTGTATGTCGTGTCTGAAATCAAAAACAGTAAAAAAAAATTATAAAATATGTTAATAGCTATCGATCTACGGCGCCGATTTTGAAAATTTTGTAAAATAAAGAAATGCTGAGAGATCAAAGATAAAGTTAGATTTTTCTAAGAGAAATGTTCACATTTTTTCTTTATAAATAATAAACGGGGAATCGGAATAAAAAGAGGCGTCGTAGATCGATGTGGAATCTTATTACGATACTGCATTCAAAATTGGAAGTCAATTGGTTGAACATGGCGCGAGTTTTTAGCCCGAGTTGGCAAACGGTTATACCCCCATATGGGGGGGGGGGGGGGGAGCCTGGTGTAACTACTTAGCTGAATATCGAGGCATTTTTCGGGAATTTTTTTTAAAGAAAGTATTTAATCGATCTTTCTGAAACGTTGCGGATATTGTATTGCCAGATTAAGGTAGATAAAAAAAAATTATTAAAAGAGAGTGGCAAATAACAGAGTTATACCGGCTTATTTGCAGTCTGTTGGCGACGCAATTGTTCCGCAGCGGGCAACGTAGCGTCTATTGTATTCATCTGAAACCAAAAATTCAATCATTTTTGTTTAGTTTACGAGTGCACGCACAAATCGTATAAATTCATAACTTAAAAGATGCAAAATTAAACAAATGGCGACCTCTTGAAGAAAAGTTCACTTTTTCCAACGATATTTTCCTTTAAGTGTGTAAAAAAAGTTATTTATTTAGACAATATCATTATACCAATAGCTAAGCTCTATGAAGAAAATGTTCACAAATATCCGTGCACAAGGTCAAGTCGATCGGTTGAATATTTTTGGAGTTACATTGTTCGCCAACTGTAAAACTGTCGTTTCGAGAAAAACGCATTTAAAGTTTTCTGGTAACCTGGTGCTCCGTAGCACACCCGGCTATATCCGCTTTAATTTTTCGAATTTCGTTTCGCGACATTGGGAACATATTATCATGATGTTCAACTATTGATTTATGCCAAAAAAAAATCGGTTTCTTCGTCCCGCTACACCAGGCTCCCCCCGTAAGGGGTTATACCTAGTCAGGAGGCCGAAAAGAGGCGAATGTTTGTGAACCTTTTTTTAATAAAGCGGAATCATATATTTTAACAGAACTTTTTGCACTTAAAAGAGTAATATTTAAAGAACATTTGGTAATTTTTCTACCAAAAAGGTACGATGTTTTGTAAAAATATTACCAAATGTTCTCTAAATGTTGCTCTTTTAAGTGCAAAAAGTTCTGTAAAAATATGTTTACGCTTTTTCAAAAAAAAAATCACAAACATTCGCCTTTTTCCGGTCTCCTGGCTAGGTACAACTCCTTAAAAGGCAACTGACTTCAATTCACCTCAGTAAGAGTCAAAAGCTATCAAGTTTCAAGGTTCGCGAAATCAGAATAATTAGGTTAATGAATATTGAAGTTCGATACACGCAGTTGTTCGAGCCAAGCATCCGTCGTCGTTATCTGCTACTCGTTATTCATTGTTTATTACTATTTTCGATTATTGCTGTTTCCTGTGCGACATTTACGACTTAATACGCGAGGACCCTGAGAGGTACAAGTGTCGAGCAAAATGTTGTATTACATACAGTTTTAATGTTTCGCAAGTAACTCGAGTAACTTGTAGGAAACTGAACTCACGGAAACGTGTCTTCGAGGTGAAATCCTTCAGTGCGGGATGAAGATTTTGGGAAAAAAATTTGCTCGCGAAAAGAAGTAGGCTATCGAGTCGCCTGTGGCGAGGCTTTATAAATTCAGCGTCGACTAGGAAATGTCTTTCACGTCTATCCACACACGGTTAAGTACGAACACAGTTTGAAATAGAGACGCGCATGTTCCTCTCGCACGTAGCTTCCCTCTCAGACACAGTTTCGAGAGACGGCCGAAGACGGTTGGAAAAGCGCGAGAAAAGCGAGGGAGACGCGTGGAAAACCTAGCAGGGAACGGTTGAGTGTCTGAAAATGCTGACGACTGGCTCTCTTACCCTTTCAAGGAGTATCTTTCCTGGGTAACGAGGAGGGAGTCTTGAAAGGGGATCGAGGCGGAAGAGTCACGAAATGAAATCCTACCTTGGAAATCTACGATAGAATCCTCCTCGACATATAGCTCTGGCCGTAATTGCGATCGCGTCTTGCGCCTTTCTTGCTTCCATAACGAATTTCGAGCGTGAAATTTTGCGCGTTTATGGGGCGTGTGGGCCGCGCAAGTAGATCAGGCGCGTGCATAGCCAGACGTGGCGTGGAAAACGCGATGCACAAGGCTGCAATCAGTTGATACGTCTTTCTCTAGGTCGCATGGAAATGTGATACTGTTTTCACCTCATCAGTCGTTTTCTTACTCGCTTCAATAAAATCGTACATTGGAAATGAAATCTGGCTGAACAATTTTCTACACTGTGTTGGGTACTTTTGTTTTCGAAACATTCTGGAGAATACCAACCTATTTCAATCGTGGATTTCACAGGCCCTGCAACAAGTATCCAACTGAAATAGGTTTCTGCTTACAATTGGCACGTAACAGAGTTATGAAATCTGAAATTGCTGTTCGCACAGGAGGTTGTTTAATTGTTATTCGGGTGATTTTCAATTGACAGAATTACACTGCAGTGACAGTGAAGTACTAAGTTTCTTTCTTAAATTAATTAGAGCTGTGAATTTAATAGAGAAGCGAACACACGATTTACTCCAAATCCGGTAAATTTACTCGGCTGGTTCGAACGCAATTTCGCCGGTAAGATCGTTTACGTGTACACGTCGAGCAAGGGTATTCTAGTTCCGCTTTTGAGGCAGCAAGAAATAATTCACGACGCTCGCGTATCACTGGAGCCGAATGCAAACTATCGCTTGCGTTGCTTACAGGCTTGTATAACGGCATACGGAAACGTTCGAATAGGGTCTGCGACGAAATATTTCCTCTGAATCTTGAAGATATCTAAATTTCTTAAAAAATTCTTTAACAGTCTATTAAAGAGCATAATCAGGACTTACTTTCAAATACAAAATACAGTACATAAATTTAACTAAACCAAGAAACTGGTGGACATATTTTAATCGCTTTCGTTTAGAATTCCATGAGAAATTACGAAACCCATGAAATACTTGAACCTATGTAAAAAGCTCTCGCACAAGAAATCTATAGTATCCCCCTCCAATGGAATAAGAGAAATCGAACAAGCGTATGCTTCGAGAGACCATTTTTCCCAGCATCGTTCGTTCGCCATCTTTCTAATCGAGTTAACTTCTGCCCCTCTTGCTGTTTCCTTTGCCCGACGTCGTCGAAATAAATCGCGCGAGCAATAACTCGAGCTATTTGTTTCGCCGAATTCGCAAGCGGGAGTACTTACCTTACAAGTGTCGCAATAAAATTCATCTTCCTCTTTCATCTACGTCGCTCCTCTGTTCGTGCCCTGTGTCCTTCTTCGAGGCCCACCCTCTCTGCCACAGCTTCCTCTCCTCATCTCTCACTTGTTCCCCATGCCACGAAAACTTTCTCCCCCGTGTACTTTTACCTGCACGCGTCTGCTTTCCTCCGCGCTCTCTACAGGCCGCTGGTAGATTGCCAATGCGAGAAAGAAAATTAATTGTTTTTCGTCGTGGTGCCGGCGCTAACTGCACGCTCCACCCTCTCCACAAGCCTCCGCATCCTGGTGCCCCTTCGACCCCTGAGGCAGAGTGCCTTCCTCCCCATCCCTCGTTGTTTTGTCTCGTCTGGCTGAAATTAATCGCAGTTGGACGTGGAACTTATTTGTTTTGGGACAGTTCGATTCGCCGGTGACGAAAAAGCGACTTAACGAAAGCGCCGAGGGGGATGGCGAGCTCGAAGGGGTGAAATATTTGCAAGCAATAAGAGAAACGCAATCACTGTGCTCTTGAGCATGTTGAATCGCTCTTAATGTGAGTTAGACGATCTCTGTGCAACCTGTCTTTACGATCGCTTTACAATTCGTAATTCAATCCAGCTTGCATAATTTGAATTAATTATATCTAGATGTTATTTTCTAAGCTGGTCTACATGTTTCACCGACTTCGTGGCTTCTCCATCCAGTCTGTGGTTCCAATACGTATCCTTGTGGTGTAGGCTAGGTAATCTAGCGTGGTAAAATCAAATTCTTTCGGTTCAACATTCTTCTCTGGACAATTGAGATTCCTTGAACAAATTCTCACGTTCAATCTCTTCCCCGCAGCAGTGAATTGTTCCTGGTGAATTGAAACCCCGATTGTTCTCTCAGCAGCGGTTACAAGGAGATAAATTCGATTTGAGCCTCGATTGAAAGGAATTCTATCTGGGGCATGTATTTTTCATCAGCCGCTATTAGTAATTCCCCGCACGGGCCACGATTTCATTTATTCAATCCTCGTATCCACCCCTCGAAATATCCCAAAATCTCGGAAGAAAAAGCCTTTCGATTTTGCCCCTGTATCCCATTTCGGCCCCCCTAACGAAAATCCAGTCACACGAAGGGAAATCCGTAATGCCTACGACGAATCACTGAATCGTAGGCGTCTTGCGTTCGGGATCTACAACGACGACCCTATTATCCCGATAGGATAACCTTATCGTCCGCAAAACCAACGGTGGCTGTATTTTATTGCGCGCTACGTGATCGGCATCGATCATTCGTCCTTTGCTCCCTACCCTCCACCTACATTTGCATTCTTCTTTCTTTATTACTAACAAGCGAAGGACACGAATTGTCCGACTTCGATTTTGACGTGATTTTTCAGTATTCTTTTTATTATTATTATTATTATTAAACGTCTTTATTACTCCAGTAAAAGGCGAGGCGCAGCTAATAAGCTGTTACTATGCCTAACCTTAAGTTGCAAATAGATCGTATAGTAGCAAATAGATCCCTAATGATACATGTAAAATAGCAGGTATAGATAATTACTCAATAATTTTTAAGATATAACAATTAAAGTTTCATTCGTTCATAGTTTCACACTTTCATCGCGGGAAATATTCTGCAACGTAAATCAAGTTGCTTTCCCAGCTGAAATAAAATGTAAAAAGTGCCAGTGTGAGAAACAATCATTTATTGTGTGCTCATGGTGTCGAAACTTTTTATGCTTCCAATGTAAACAGTTTATATTACAGTATATCCATCAAGGTATGAAAATTTATTTGTTTATTTCTTAAAATTTATTGAACATTTACACCTACTATTTTACATATGTCATTAGGGATCTGTCTCCGTCAAAATCGAAGTCGGACAATTCGTGTCCTTCCCTTGTAAGTTCATAATAATTTTTTGTTACCCGTTACAGATTATAATTGTCTAATCTATCTACAGATGTATCTCTACATCCTCCATTTGTTAAACTGCTACTCTACTATTTGCTTGTTCAATTCTCACTTTACATCTCTAATATCTTAACTCTATTTTACTTGCTAACTTTTCCTCTGCCTTCCTGCTCACATACTTTCTTTCTTACTGTTCTATCATTTTCTCCCCCCCCCCCCCCCGTTTCATTCTATGACTTTTGCCTCCCCCGGTCCTCTATGCCCCCTTTGTTCAGCGAAGAACCGTTCCTCTTCCTTCCATCCCTATGGAAGTCCGAAGAGCGAGGTCCAATCGCAGCCAGGAAGTCGTGAGTCGCTGGCGATCCTCGACTCGAGCGGCGCACACGTCCGAAAGGATTTTTTGAACTCCATTGAGACTGAGTTACTCCAGTTATGGGGATAGATGTCGATGGTTATTGTGCCCGGGGCGGCTCGGTGCAGTAGGAAAGTAGAATTCAATGGCCGAGCGAGGACGGCGACAGTAGAACTCTAGTGAAACGGAATTGTTCGCTTCCACTTCATCTCAGTATCGGTTCGCTTCGATTGCAATCAATAAGACACCCTTTGTAGCAAGTTTCGGTTAGTTCAGGGAGAACGAACCCGTCATAAATTTCGTTACTTCTTCGCAGAGAGATGTGCCGTTTTGTGTCGCGCAACTGTTTAATTTTTCGATCTGCGACTGGCAGAACAGAAGCTCATAAAATGTTTCATAATTAGGCCGTTTTACATGAATGTACAAAGAATGGTGGTCGAATAGAAATCGTCCAAATACCATCGTTCTGCCCGGAGTCTCTATTTCATGAACGCCAGCTCGCTGGCCGTGGTCGCGCTGGGGAAAATTTATTTCCGGATTGTCAGTCCTGTCTCGTGCTCCTCCCTTTACGATGAAACTGCTGTATTATCGTACGGGCCACTTATCGAACACGAGAGAGACTGCCTCGCCAGAATCTGGATTCCCGACACAGAGGATCCCTGGGTCACGAACTCAATTTACTCATGAGATGCGTTTCGTACCTATGGCAAGATCCGCGACGGCAGCTGCACGGATGATAAACCTTTTTCCTTTCCCCCTTCTCCTCCGAGATCGTTTCAATTAATTCGCAGGCGGTCCACGTAGCTAGGTAGCCGAGCTCCCGGCCATTTGCAGGGAGTAATCTGCCGAGCTCGTTACCATATGCAGCCAAATGGATCTCCCTTATTCTTTTTTCGCGAAAAACGGCGATTCTCTTGATCAGTTTCTCGACCTCCCTAATGCGTGGCGGGCTACGCCTCTCTCTCTCTCTCTCTCTCTCTCTCTCTCTCTCTCTCTCTCTCTCTCTCTCTCTCTCTCTCTCTGTGGATGCCGGGGAATAGGAATGGAAGAATTAAGGAGGCTTGATGCGGTAATCGCCACTATTCAGCGTGTACGATGCGTTCTCGTAACGTAAATGAGTGTCGAGAGGGAAGTACTTATTACACTGAAATGAAATCAGAGGCGGATTTGGGTATAGGCTAAGTAGGCTGTACATTTTGGGGAGCGACAAATTTTGGGAGCCGATCAATTTTTTAAAGCAGTGAATTTTGGGCATCAAATTTTGGGAGTCTATCAATTTTGGGGTTCGATAAATTTTGGGGAGTGATACATTTTGGGGAGTAGCAAATTTTGGGGCGGGAAAATTTTGGAGAGCAGCAAATTTTGGGGGTCGATAAAATTTGGGGAGCGACAAATTTTAGGTGGCGATAAATTTTGGAGAGCACCAAATTTTGGGTAGTGGAAAATTTTGAGAAGCGATCAATTTTGAGGAGTAGCAAATTTTGGGGAGCGGAAAATTTTGCGGAGGAGCAAATTTTGTGAGTCGATAAATTTTGGGGAACGACAAACTTTGGGCGACGATAATTTTGGGGGAGCAGCAAATTTTGAGGAGCGATAAATTTTGGGGAGTAGCAAATTTTGGGGAGCTGAAAATTTTGAGGAGCAGCAAATTTTGGGAAGCAACAAATTTTGGAGGGCGACAAATTTTGAGCGATAGAAATTGGACGAGGATTAAATACAGAGGCTTGAGACAACTTTAAAAACAATTCACTTTTTTTCACTTAGCAAATTAACATTGACTCAGATGTGAGTTGCCACATAAATTAATTTCGAAATTGTCTTGGTTCTTTTAAATTGCAATAATGGATGATATTTTGCGAAAAGAGGGGTAGACGCTTATTAACCTAGGAGCGCCAAATCTTCACATCCGCCCCTGGAATGACTGTTTAGGCAAGTATTCTTTCCTCTGACGAACTTCCTTTTCATCTACTATTATAGGGGATGGTTCGTTTCTTACTGATGTAATTAGGAGCAGGTAATTCTTAACAAAAGAACAAGTCAAAAGTGTGAATTAACGTTTTCACAAAGGGGTGATCGCTTGTGGTAAAGAATAATAAACAACAGCAATAAATGACAGGAACTTAGTGTCATAGAAAAATTGAAGATTGATCTCTCGATATTAAGGAAGTAAACGATATGCAGGAAGTCCGACAATTTCTGTTAAGGGTGTATGTACCGATGGATTCTCCCCCATTTTTACGCCAGACTGTACAACGCCAGGGAATTCGTTGCGGAAACCGTCCGATAAACTTACTTCTATCGCGATACCTAACTCCGTCGGACGTCTACGGAAATTTCGATTCGATTAGAAACCGTCCGTGTCGTCCCGGCCGTGGGTTAAGCCGAAAGTCGGTATTTAACGTGGAATCTAGTTAAGGAGTTTTGTTTAACTCGCTTAGAGTTTTCAAGCAGACGCTCCCTACGCTTGTACTTCCGTATGCACCACCGTGGATCGCGCGCACGCACAGGCAGAGATTGTTTCGCGTGTAAACAGGGCTACTGGTAAAAATTCTCTAAATTCTTTCACAGCTTATATCAAACACCAATTCTATAACAGTAAATCTCTTTTTCAGACTTCCACCAGTAGCGCACTCAAGATTTAATCTTGGGGGGTGCCGAGATGAACGGATAAAAATATTTTTAATGCAAATTCAATAAAATTCATTAGGTGATTATAAAAATTTATTTAAAGAATAAAATCCATTTTTCTTTTGTTTTTACAAAGCTCCTTCTTTGGAGGTGCCAGGGCCCCTTGAGCCCCCTTCCACATCAATCTATAATTCTTTACTTCCCCTTTCTTTCTCCTTTTCCAAGTTCTGTATTAGAAGTTTGGTAGTCTCCGTAAAAGCAGATTGTTTCGTATAGTAATAAATATTTACGAGCGGAACAATGAACTTTGTTATTCCTTGCGCCTCCAGAGACTCGTAGCTCCTCGCGCCACTTTCCTTACGCGCAATGCTTTGGAGCGAAGCTGAGGATATCCGTGACGGGTCTATGCACGGTGGCACAATGTCCACCGAATAATCGGGATCGATCTAAACGCAAACAAAGACGTCAGAAGCCGACGATGTGAGAGCCAGCGACGCGCTGGATAGATCGTGATGGCCGGTTCGAGAGGTTCGAAGTCGAGCTCGGATGCCATCGATACGGCTCGAAGCTCGCAGAGCACGGAATGGACGAGGAAGGGAGGCGTAGGATGAGAGGGTCTCTGTCGAATGCTACGGAGTCGATCCCCGCGACCCTAACCCTTCCTCTCGATCCTCGTAATTCAAATTTGCATACTATCAGAAATGCATCGAATACGGGATCATGCATGAACCTGCTAGTCTACCCGGCGACGCCTTCCACTGCGAACTTGGAAAGATTCAGGGTATGCATAAGAAAAACGAGATATGCATGCTTCTGGGTCACATCTTGGGCTTCTGTTACGAAAGAATCATGAAAATTCCGGAGTGCGAGCAAACTGTAGGGAATAAAACGAGCCATCGGTAGTCGTTTCTTGCTAATATCTTTCCGCGCGGCAGGTGACTGGGTCAGTTTAGACCCGTAGGTACGCACCTTCCCTTCTTCTTCTATTAATCAGAGACGTGAGTCTTTCCCTGCCGCGATTGATATTTCGGACTTTAAAGAGCGTTTTAAGCAATTTTTAAAGACACTAGGCAGTCGTTGCTGTCTGAAATGAAGCATTTCTGTTTCAATTAATTACAAAGAAACCAATTGAAAGTGAGACTTGTTCTTTGGCATGAAGTTTATTAACGTCATAAGCTTTCAAAACATTTGTTTCTTTAGTAAATAATATGCATTATATATGACGCTACAGATGGATCATTAAAGAGGCTTTTTAAAAAAAGTTTCTTTAGTTTTGTAGTGATAACTCAAAAACGGAGGTTCCAATCGATTCAAAACAAATTCGAGCATCTTCACAAAATGTGTAGTTTCGGACCAGACCTAAATTAAAGTTAATGAAAATTCTTATTCTTTGTGAAACGAAACTATAACCCCATTGAGACTCCATTCATGAGGGTTTATCATCCCCCAAGCCCCAAAAGATGAGGTCTTACATTCTTTTCATAATGAATAAGAGTTTTCATTAAGTTTAATTTAGGTAGGTCTGGTCCGAAACTACACATTTTGTGAAGATGCTCGAATTTCTTTTGAATCGATTGGAACCCCCGTTTTTGAGTTATCACTGCAAAACTAAAGAAACTTTTTTTGAAAAGCCTCTTTAATGATCCATCTGTAACGTCATATACAATGCATATTTTTGACTAAACAAACAAGTTTTTTTAAAGCTTATGATGTTAATAAACTTCATGTCAAAGAACAAGTCTCAGTTTTAATTTGTTTTGTTGTAATTAATTGAAAAAGAAATGCTTCATTTTAGACAGGAACGACTGCCTAAGTAGTACCTACCTTTAACAGGGGATTCTCGTGTAACTGCCCCCGAAATTCATGATTTTTTTTTAAAAAAGCTATTGTTAATATTACATGATTGACTGATGAATTTCAAATAAAGCTCATTTTATTTGTTATACATTTCCCCAGGTACTGGACCAAAAATTTAATTAGTTTAGTTAGTTTTTATTTATATTAGGTACTTATTTCCGGCGATACAAAGAATAAAAATGAAAAATTCATATCAGGAAAAAAGTTACTTTTTCTTTCAAACACTATAACTTTTTTCATTTTTCATTTTTTTTCTTTAAAGTGAACCAATACCAGTGTAAACGATCTAACTTTAAGAAACTCATTTTTTTTTTGCAATCAGATAACTGTGATAGGTGCTACACATCCCACCACCAGAAGTTACATCATCGAGGAGGTGGTCAAGATTTCAGAATAATTAATAAATAATAAGGATCGACATAAAAAGAATATTTTCTGCAAGTTTAAAGATGCCTCCTTATATCCCGAAAGAGTTTAATCCAATATAACCAACAGCTTTAAAAAAAAAATCTTAAATATTAGTTACTTTTGGAGCGGTTAGACGAGAATCCCCGCCTTAATCATATTTCCGATGTGACCCGAGTTCCGAGTTAGCGAAGCTCTTGAAGGCGTGGGTCCAAATTGACCCCGTTCGTTATTATTAGCGTATCAGGCATAACTATTTCATCGGTCACCGAGAATGGCGGGGTTCGATTTATCCATCACCATTCCGACCACGAATGATACCCGTTTTGTTTGTCACCAGGGAATTCAGTTTACGCGGATGAATCCCAGTTTCGTCCGTTTTTGTCGTGTCGACGCAACGGAGCCTGTATCACACATGCGACGGACGGCGAACATTCGTTAAGCTCGCGTTTAAGATTCCCCACGGCAAGGCGGCGCGTTTCCAACGGGACGGATTCATCGAATTTAACTTTCATTCGGTATCGAAGCGTCGACTGGGAGCTTTATTCGCGAGATTTGCATTCGCACCCATCGGGCGCAACGTGCATTCGTATCAGTTGCATCGCGTCGCTGTTTGGAGAAATAATTTTCCCGTTTATGATTCCCCATTCACGAGGAATTCCTTCGTGGTCGGAATCGAAAGCGCGATGCGAAGGTCGTGCAGATCTGTACCTAAAAATTCAGCCATGCCGTTGGACAGTTGCAGATCGATGGAACTGATTCGCGTGGATTAGAAGGAATCGCGAAGAAATTGAGGCATTTGATGGAAAAACGGCACATACGCCAAAATGCCATTTCAAGAAAATCGATTTCGAAGTTTTCATTATAGTATAACTTAATAAAAAGTAATGCAGTTAAATCCATTTTTTTAGGGATGTAGGTAGTTATCGTGTCCTTCAAAACTTCTGAAAACAGAAGTCATGATTTGGGAATGATATGTGTCTTTATTTATAAGTTTCAAGCAAGTGGTTTATTTTTTCTTATTATTTTCTTATTATTTTTGTTTATTTAGTTTATTTATTCACTTTTGGATTCTTTTGCCTTGCTAATCGCCAATAGGGAGTTCACTTTTTCTTTGATGTGTTCTTTACTTGTTTAGCGTAAACAAATTAAATATCAATGAATCTGTAGTTGTATTCACTCATAAATAATTTTACTTTGTCCTATGTTAACTTCGCATGAATAATTATGTGAGTGGTCTGTGCCAACGCCGATAACCATTTCTCCTGGCACCTCGGGCGAGGTGGTCAGATGTCATGACTTCAGTTTTCAACCCTATTTACAGTAAATATTGTCTTAAAACAAATATCGACCAGTTTTTCTCAATCAGCATAAAATTCTGAACATATAGGTTTGTTCTGATAAAATAAGTAATTTCTATATTAGTTTTAATAGCCATTTTATATTAGGTCGACCGCGTCTCCCGGATTTACTCTAATCGTTTTGGAGAATTCGAAACAGAGAAGTGTTGATTACATTGCAGGCATCGAAGCACTGAAACGTTTAAAAAGCTGTCGCGATGGAAGGGGAGAAGGTGAGGAGGATTTCGCGCGTCTGGCTATTCAAGGAAGATCCTGATTTTTCGCGTATTTCAACCAGCATAAAGGGTGTTTCGCAACGTCCATGCGAGGCGGTGTGTATACGTTTCAACGGACAATAGCTTTAGATACGTAGATTTATAGAGAAACTTTTCTTCTCGACTTGCTTTAGGAACATTATCATTTCTCTGAGTCGGGGAAATTCGTCAGGGGGAAGATACTGTCACTGTCGAAGATTCTGTGTGTGAGAATTTTCCATCCCCATCCGTAGAACCTTTCATAAATTTACAAAACCAGTGGTATACAAATGTTACTAATGTAAGTAGAAAAGATGTTGCAAACTTTTCCACGATTTAAACCGTTCAATGACTAAAACTTTGTTTCCTCTTTAATTATTTCGAATTTCTTTCATTGTGATTTCAAATAACATTTTTATTATCCAAGATAAGCCAACACTAGCTCCAAAAATTAATGCACGAAGCATGCAACTACTTCCTGTCTTTTGCTACATATTTGGCGAGCCCAGTTCCGCGCACACGTATCATCGAAAATCGAGGACGATGCAATTTTCTGCAAGGGCAGCACCGCTGAAGTTTGTTTTTCGAATATTTTCTCGACGAGAAGAATTCCTTCGCGAGATCTGCGCGCGGTTCAAAGGGGTGGCGCATGCAATTCTGAACGAACGAGTGTGCAAGGCAGATTTATGGGGAAACTTTTCTTCTCGAGCACTTTGCGGGAACTACCCTGATTCTTTTAACCACAAAAATCCGTCACACGGAGGGGTTTCATTATCGGCAACGGCACACAAACATGCTGCCACTTAAATTGTTTCTCGCTCGAGTTCCGTATAAGAAACTAGAGAAAGATGCGTTTCCAATCAATTTCTTGGCAGAAATTTCTATTCGGATTAATAAATTAAGCTGGAAAGTAAAAGCTGAGAAAAACAGTGCATATTGTAACTCCTGATTTCAAAAAATTCTACGATTTCTTCTGAAGTTACCTCAAGCAGCTTAGCTGTCATAAATTTCAGCGAAATAGATTAAAAGGAAAGTAAGAGCAGCTCTAAAATTATTAGTTTTACCCACGTACAGAATATCCGTACGTCGGGCACCAATTCCTCACTGTTCCCCCGAAGGAGGGAGGAGCAGATAGCATAGAACTACTTCAATACTTGCGACGATTCATTTCTCAGTCACGATATGTTCGAACGGAACAAGAAAAGCGTGCGTTCCCGAACGGACAATGGCCTTAGAATCGCAGATTTATGGGATAACTTTTCTCGAGCCGGGCACACCAGTATTTCCCATAGCCGTGAGTACTCATCGGTATGATATATTACCATCGGCCTCCACGTGCTTCTACTTCGAATCACGCGCGCTATCATAACAATGCGTATATTACGTTCAGAGATGTTTATTGCCTTTGAAGTTGCACAACGGTTCATTCGAATCGTGAAATCAAGGAAACTATGGCACGGAGAGTCGTGTTCTGATGTCAGTTTATTCATTAGAGACTAATGAACCATGATTTAGCAAGCAAGTATTATGGCAATACTATTACTTTTGGCAAGTGAATGTGTGAATGAAAGTATATTTGAAATTGAATCAAAACTTATCAGTCTGTTAGAAAAAATATGTTTGAAATATATTTGATTGGATGTATATTTGGATATATGAATTAGGACTAATAATGCGTGGGAATATTAAAATACAACGATACTTGGATGTCTGTTTTTAGAGTACTTACTGGGGTATTTCTGTTACTATAAATCGTAGACGATGATTCACACAGCAGTCTTCTCGTTTCAACGAAGTGCAATCGTAAATGAACACGAGAGTTTAGCGCGGCGATAAATCTCCAAGTTCGTCAAAGACATACTCGTTCTTTAGAAAACAGTAAAACCCTTTGGAGCATGGGCTCTGCGATATAACTGCGTTGAGTTTACGAACCATGGAAAAATACATTTTCATTAACTGTAGGATTTCCATGTAATTTGGTGGTAAATATTCTTAAAAGTGCTAAACACTGGGTTTATTGTAACTTCGTAAACAAACTCTTCGCCTCGATATTATTCCAATTACGTTCGTATACTTTTTAAAGAAGTATATGTCTGACGGGTCATCAAAGTCCGAGTTGAGAGCAAGGCAAATTACAGAGTAAAAGAATTGCTTCTCTCACCCTTATATCTAATAAATCTCTCTCTTCTATGAAATTAGAATACAAGCTTGATGTATCTATTTCCTTTTCTCCCAGGCTACCAGAAAATCAGTAGAACAGAAGATTATCTCATACTATATAAAAAAGGATACTGCCTCCTCCACTGATATTACCTTCATATTAAATGATATTCACCTAAATCTATTCATTATTTCGAGCAACATGCGTCTATCGAATAGATTATTCTCTTAAAATTAGTAGTATGCCATTGAGAATAAAGGAAACCATTTAACATTCAAACTAATTTCCACTGAAAAATTTATTTTCCAATTTAATTAACGCGTATAGTGCGTCAGCCATGAGATCCTATGATGGAAAGGATCCTAGTCGTCCTGACTAAACTCTAGCTTCAAGATCGATTAATAACTTTCTTCTATTATGCCAGAACATGTTCGGAGTGGAGTGTCTGCGCGGAAGCATCCTCGACACCACGCACCTCTTAATCGTAAATTTTGATGGTCATGAGGAAAGAGAGAGAGAGAGAGGTGGGGAGAGAGGAAATTAGATGGAGATTTATTATGCACTGCCATGAAGCTCCCTTTCTCTTCGTCAGCCATTCGCTGTTTATGGGTTCGCGCGAGTTAAACGCAGGCTTGCGTATAGAGAGGTGCACCGATTTAGTTGTCGAAATTTTACAGCTGCAATCTGTTTTATACCCGCTGGCAGTAGACGTGGAACTAAATCTCGGAATGAAGACCTGAAGAACGTTTATTAAACTTTAATTTGCCCTAACAGGCTGTCGTTAAAAGTGCCAGCGGTATCCTCGATTATTAAGCTCAGAGAAAGGGAATGGACAATCTAGACAGCACAAATTATAGAGCGTGATTCAGGTTTAAATCTCTATTTGATGTTCGTTGCTCTAGAAGTCAAAGCGGGCTTCGTGGAATTTTTAATTGCAATGCTAAAAGTTCGCGACTCGTAAGTTGTGTCATAAATTATGACTGACAAGTGATTCATAGCCAATGAGATGGTTAGCTCGATTCCAAAAAAATTCCTCGAGAAAGATTGCGATAAATCTTCTACCACGATATTAGTGACTGTACTTGCAATGCCACCCTACGACCACATCTCAATAAACTACAGAATCTTGTATCTTCGCTTCCAAGTAGTTGACCACTTCGATGGAACTATACATTACGCGATGGCACAGATAAAATTGATAGCTGCTATATTGCACCCACGCTAAAGTGTCACAATACATAGAACATTTCATGCATCTACACAGAGCGAGTCCACCCCCCCCCCCTCGCCTCATAGAAAATGTTTGTATATAATGCTGTGAGCGAAATTATTCCGTCTCGAAAATCCTGAATACAAGCCAAACCAAAGAATCGACTGGGCCTCTGTCGAAATCCAATCACCGCGAACGCTCGCATAATTTCTACCAACCCCCGGTCACGAGCCGGCCATCGTCAGCGGGGATTTCGAGCTGGTAATAAGAGCGGTCTTTTGTTCCCACCCGCGGCAAATATTGCGCCACGCTCGCTCATCGTACCGTGTATAAACGTTTGATTGATACATCCCTTTGTGCATGCACCATGCGTGATGGTAGTACCAACTTGGGGCAACACGACAGCCAGATGAAACGAGTGCAAAGCCGGAGGTGGTGAAAAGTGGGGATGAAAGGAAGAGGTTTGCCAGCGCTGTGAAAATTGGAATATAACATTAACGTATCGACGGCATGTTCCGAGGGAACCCTTCTTCTCCCTTTTTAATCGGAAACTAGAAAATCTCCTGTGAAATGGATACGAACCCGCGCGCACAGGGTATCTCCTTTGTTACTTGAAACGACTAACGCTTCGGCAACTGTAGGGATGGATAGGGATGTGGGATGAGAGTAGTTCGGTGGGTGGCAATTGCAGGTGTTTCGTCATTCAGAGCTGTTCGTGATTCTACATGCCGTCGAATGGGGTAACTTTGACCACAAAATTGGATTTAGAAACGAAAGGTTTTTTAAAACAATTAATGGTATCCAAGGCATTTTCTGTAATAGATGCTAGAGGAATTTGTTTTAATCCTCGGTTGTCACACTGGGTCAAAATGACCCACAATTTGACTTTGAGGTAAAATATCTTTGAAGCATCATGGAAAATGGCACTACTGTTTAAAGTGTTTAAACCCGATAATACATTAAATGTTAATTTTCAATATATATTCTACAATATTCAAACTTTATCTCAGAACTTTTGCGACTTAATTTAACACATAATTTTTAAAAAGCAGCTAATTGCAAATTGATTTGGGTCGAAGTGAGACAACTACCTTAAAAAAAATAGGTATGACCACCGGGGGTTAAAATCTAGTCTTGCGGTCAAAGTTACACCATTTGACGGTACCGTATTGCAATAAAATGGTTAGTCCATGTTGCAAGGTCGAGGAATGTTCTAAAATATCTTTCGAGGAGCTTGAAATTAATCATTCTGAGGAGGCAAGTATAGCGCCAGTTTAGGTAGGGAAATTTTGAAATCCATCGAGGGATCTTTCTCGTCTATTCTTCCCCCTATTCTATTCTACGTGATCACTTCCAGGTCTGTGCTGGGAAAAAGGGAAATATCAACACGTCGAATCCCACCGCCACACTTTTATCGAACGTAACGTCATTCGCAAACAGGGAAATACTACTTGGTCGTAAACAGTCCCGCGTGGGGCACCTTGGAACGCGTGCATATTGGGTCGTAAAGCGTCGTTAGGTATTCATTCGTTATTCGGAGCCGATCGGGCAACGTGCCGACTCCCGGGGGTGTCGTTCTGTTGACCTTTAAACATCGTTCGCTCGGAGAGGGGAGAGTGCCATAAACCATCGTTCCGCGGCCAGCACGTACATAACATTCCTTTTCTGGCCTTCAGTCCTGCCAGAAGTCGCGTTACCCAAGTGAAACGGTGCTCAGTGTTGTCGGAAATCGAACATTTTATACTTGAGCGGCTGCTGAACTGCCAGCAAAGACATCACGCACTTGTCAGTCAACTGGGATGGGCGAAACAGTGTCTTCCAACGGAGAATGTTTGGAAATCATTAAATCTATTCATTTGTAATATTCGAAGGGTTTACGATAATCTGTGATTGTAATTGTTCTGAGTAGTTAGTGCGTTGAGTAGAAATTGTGGAACGAGCATTGGATAGTGGGGTTGGAAGAAACGGAGTGAAAAATTGTAGTAATTTTAAGTTTTTAAGAAATTGAAACATGCACTGATTTATTTAAACGTTTCTTAACCGCAAAATTCACGAATGCGTCCCTTGTGTCGCAGCTGTATTCAAATGAACAGATTCGAGGACGCTGTAATTACAAAACGTATTAATAACATCGCAATTGGTAACCCGATATTTCCCATTTCATCCCCGATTCAGTAAATGAATAACAGATTATCGATTAGGTGATTGTTAAAGTAATGACTTATCGTTTACAGCTGTATTCCTCTTCCTGAGTTATTAAAATTTAATTAAACTCTTAAAGTAAACACCATCATAAATTCTGCCTGTAAGGGTAGTCTGTGAGATAAAATTCATTATCGAAATTAATGCTGAAACATCGCGAATGAAGAACAAACTTGCTGACCAATGTTTTCTCACGGAAGGTACACACCGCGTGCTCCATTTAATTTTCGTTAAAGTTAGCAATAATAATTATCATATACCAAGGGAAACTAACGTCAGGCTGGCAGTTCCATAGAAATTATGATTTCTCGTGTTTCGTGAAGTTTTCTTAACAGCTGCTACGCACAAATGTTTTGTTTATTTCTGATAACATCTCTTTGTCTCCATTTTCTCTCTCGTTGCTGTTAGGACGTTGTACGATACCCAGATGGTCACAGTAAAATGGGTAAAGCCTCTGAGAGTTGGAAAGCGTAGGCATCTTCAGAAAAGATTACCATTCGAAAATAAATTCGTGACCGGGCAACGTCTCGGAATAAATCGGAGGAAAAATAAGGGTTGCGGGCAGTTGGGCGAAGGGTGAAACGGTGAGAAAATGCGAAGGTCGATATATCAATAGCGAAACGTTCGACGTAATGGGCCTAGGATGGATGGTCATTGTATTGGAACGAATTATTTAGAAAGAAAGAGCGAGAAAATATTGAAGAATTGGTAAAGGGTAGTAAATATGAGAATTTATTAACGATTCGTGATATAATTGTAAATAGTTGTGTGTTAGTAAAATGTGGACATTTTTTTTTTGAATTGTAATTCCAAATGGAAAATTTTAGATATACCTACAAGTGGATATTTAGGATATTAAGTGGATACTTAGATTGCAATAATCTAGTTTACGTGTAACACTTGACATGGCACAGTATTACTAAAGGAAACTTCAGTCTGATTTTTAGCAAATAGTTGCCACGACAAAAATAATTTTTTCAATTCCATATTATAGAAATCTCAACATTTCATAGATGCTCTGCACATACTGGATGTCTTTATCCAACAAATAACATGTCTCATAAATTAAGTTAACAGTAATTTAGAAGGCATACCTATAGTATCAAATATGAAAAAAAAATGAGAGTTAGAGAAAAGTATATTACAAGTTCGTGCATTATTTCTTTTTTATTTTGTGGTCTGATTACTTACTGCTCAAAGTATTGCCTCAAAATCAAGGATCACCGTGTTCAGTTTGAGGCAGTCCAAGATTAAGTGTAACGTGATACACGTGTAACGTTTTACATCGAGTACAGCCCCGAGTGAAAAATCGATGTGCCAGGGCAGCGACCATCAATTAACGGGCCGAGATCCTATTACCAGCGAGCGAATAAAAGACGATCGACAAAACACTGTGTCAATTAATGGGAAAGAAAATAGCGACAGAGGGAATTCTGTTAATAAGGATCCTATTCCGCTATTGCGCCGATTGTTCCATCGTACCGATTCTTTTGTCCGTCGAACAATTTGCAACGTAACTCGAGGTTTATTTCAACCCTTGCCGTGCATCGTGTTCATTTTCACCGGTGTATTTTCGTTACTAATTAACGAACGTTCCTTTGGACAGCTGTCCAACGTTTCAAATTACGATGCTTCAATCATGGCATTGCCATTTGTATAAAATTCTACTCTTCTGCGCAAGCTCTGGGTATTATAATTCTTCTAATCGATGGATTAGTAATCATCGAGATATTAGTAAAAAAAAGTATTGAACTAATTACCCCAGTTTTTTTTTTACTTATGTCCTACTTCTTGCCTGTTGTCATTTTTATTTGGGCGAATCGAATTGAATGGTATATCAAGTGATTTTGAAAATAATAAAGTAGTAGTGGTTTTTATCCTATATTATTAAATATTTATTACTTGTTCTAGAATTATTGGTTGAATTCATTTCTAGAAATCGATACGTGAAGTAATAGCACAGTATCATGTACGAGTAGTAGATAATTTTAGAGAAGGACTGTAGAGAAGGATTAGATTTACAATTTGTACGTTACCTTTGATTTCGACGCTCAGAATTTCTGTATTACAGTCATTTGTAGGTAAGTAAGAGGCCTTTGAGTTCTAATTAGAACTTCACAGACTTGATGTCTCGCTTCTTTATCACAACAAGTAATCCACACGCGCGACATGGTTGCGCGAGGGTATTGTAGATCGTTTTCTCAAAATTAAGGACGTACGCGTAGCATACTTGCGTGCTTCATACAGCAAGTTCGCCTGGATCGCACGTAAAATTTAGGAAACCGCGCAGAGAATCCTCATTGGCGTTCTCACACTCCCAGCTGGAGCAGAAACTCGTCCAAGAATGCCCTGGGGCTAAAAATCCAGCGTCCATGTTCAGCGTGACACCACTTTTTAGAATCAGAATTACTTGACCCGCTAGAAATAAAAATACTCGAACTTTTCTAGCGAAACTTTAGCCCCAAAATCACACGAGTTACAATTTAAAATGTCACTACGTTGTACAGTTATTGCGTTTCGAAGATAGTTTGATTTCCGTGTCTCCAGCATATTAAAAAAAATACCCCAAAATGAAAACAATTAAATATACGAACAGAATCGCATTAATTAACAGGAAATTTTAACCAAAAAGGATCGAAGACATCAAGAACCCTGAAAAAGCACCGCGAACTTATTACTTCTAATTCAGGTAGCGGAATCTGTGTGCCCGATTCTGGCCGCGCTAGCAGCGTTAATTTGCCGCCCTTCAACGCGGAACTTGGGCCCTTTACAAAGCGCCACAGCTCGTTAGAATGCAAATTGGCAAACAGAAAATGAAATTCCCGCGACACTTTTTACTCTCCTCGTCTGTCTGCGTCTTGCTTTGCGTGCAGAACGCAACTGCGAAGTCTGGCGAGCGTAGAAGGAACGGAGGCAACAGTGTAAACGAATTCGCTTAGACAATTTAAGGGGCACGGTTGTCTGCATAGTTTTTATGCGTTGGACGCGTTGAATTAAGTGAGCAACTGCTTTCTCTTATTTAATACTGCTGTTAGTTAATCCAGCGTCCCTTGACTACGTCTCAAGTACTGTTTCACATTCTTCGTCGACTCCCTTTCCCTACGAATTGCATTACGTTTCGTTCGAAGCTTTCCTGTTGTTTCGTCGTGTAATCTTCCTCGAAGAGTTGGCTTGTCTTTACCAGAACTGGAGGTTCGTTCTTTCTGTCGTAGTTTCGAAGTTTGTTGCTATACCGTGAGTTTTAATAGAATGTACTTACTTTGGTTCTTGTATCTGACTGACGGATGTTAGTAGAAGGTACCTAGAGTCTTTAGTGTTTTATTGGTAGTTTCACTGTATTAGGTACTGCAATTGTTTGCAATACAAACAATTCTCAGTAGACGGTTTAGATTCGAAGATTAATCTCGATATCTTGTGCGCAATGGTAGTTTCCGCTTGAAAAGCAATAACTTGGACGGGAGTTAACAAAGCCAGACTTTATTGAAGGGGAATTCGTGTATAACGTTATTCAATCCTTCGCCTTTGATAATTTCAACAAGATGCGTAGCTCGAATTTCAGTTCCGATCCCCCTGTATTGATAGTAGGTAGTGCGATTTCTTTTTGAGGGGACCTCATTCGGCAGAACTCTTTGTGCATTGTAATTCCTCTTTGAAATAATTTAAATTATATTCATATGAAACGTACTTTAATATTCTTAAAATTAACAAAAGAGAATGATTTAGACATTGTACTTTTGCTAAATTGACCTAAAGACAGGATAAATTGAAAAAATAACAAGAAAATACCTACAGCTTAACAAATGAAACAGAGACGTCTTAAAAGTAGAATCAGGCTTTAGTATTTTCTAAGAATACAAATTCTGCATATTTCATACACCTTCTCATTCGTCGTTACTGAAATTCTAAAACAGTTTTGTAATTCGAAAGTACATCTCAATTAAGATACTTCCTAAATATCCCCCTGCACCAATAAAATCTCAGAGAATATCATTCCAAATATTAGGGTAGGGTGGGGCTAAAAGTCCCGTTTTTCGTATAAACCTATGTAAAATTTAGTACTAACAATCTAGTGATATCTGGTGTTTTTTTTATAAACTATAACTATTATGCTTTGCGTTCACGAAGTTCGTTTGTTGATACTGTTATTTTCTGTTGAATTATACCACAAAATGTTTGTCAATGCAAAATGGACTACTTGCCCCACGCATGGGGCAAAAAGTCCATTGCATAAGGTAGAAAGTCCCTGTCTTTTCATGTAATATTAAACTAAATAAGTAACAAAACTCTTTTCAAATCAACAAATATTCTTTTTGGTATACAATATTGAAAGGACAGCATGACTTCTTTACGAAAAAAATAAAAATACAAGTCAGAGGCTCACTTTGAACTAAAACCTAAAAAAAATCGCTCAACTAAAACAAAAACACTATTTAAAGACTTTGGTATCGTTTCTTTATAGTTTGGCCATCTTATTATGAAAACAAATAATAAAAAATATATTTTCTGTCTGAGGGACTTTTTGCCCCAATGGTATCTCTATAGTTTCTGCGATATATACGTTAGAAAATATTATCATTCAGCAATAAACAATATCATGCACACATTACTAAAGGAACATACAATCTTAACGTACTTAGCTGATGCGCGTTTAAACTGTGGTTTACTTCGTATAAAACAACAAAGACGACGTATTTCTTTTAATTTTCGATACATAAAATAACGAAGGCGTCGGGTAATTCGCACGAACGTCCAAGAGCGACTGGCGACTCTGTGGTCACCTCCGTTTCCTCTCGCCTTTTACTTAGTATACTACGAAATTCAATACATTGTTTAGGAATAGAGATTTTGAATTCGGGACTTTTTACCCGCCGGACTTTTAACCCCACCCTACCCTTCTTCTTAGATACGCAAAATCTAATAAAAATATATATATCTTCACTGGAAACACCTACCACGTTAACCACATTATGACAAACTGTCTTACACCTGCATGATCGAATCACAACGATTCAGGCCCGCGTCATTAAGTAATCGTGGGCGCAATTAAACACCGTTCAACTAATGATCGATTTCCTTGGCCGCGATCGTTATATGAATTATTCAATGGATTCAACGCGCCACGTCATTATTAGAGGAAATACGAGACTGGCCGCGTTGTCAGCCCTCCTCGCTAATGAATTATGGTTATATGAGCTGTCCGTGGTAAATTGTTCGTCGACTAATATATATAATTAATCGGGACGAGTCGGGGAGTGGATCGCCCATAAATATCTCGTTATTCGCCTGTTATCAGGCCGAGCGGGGCCCCTATGCCAAACGATAAACTGTCAGGCGCCACGCATGCAAATGGACCGTAAAGAATTGATACATAATTGATGAACGTGAAATAACGCGGCCTTTGTTGTCCGTTTTGCGCGCCGTTGGGGGAGGGTTTCGCGCGGGTGCGAATAAAATCCCTAGGGCAGGGAGGACACGGCGAGAGTTGGACAAAACCAGTGGTAGTGAGAGGATATCAATTTCCGGTGTTGCGGTCGCCATTTCGGAGAACAGACTTCCGCCGCGCGAAAGAGGAGTCGAGGGAAATTATCCGTGAAATGTGGTAGAATTCGGGAGATGTTTGCTCGGTTTCATGCAAGATTGAATGCGCGTTATCATTTCCGTTCCTTTCTGTCGCGTTTGTAGTTGACTTTGACATCGCAAGTAGTGGTTCTTTTGTGTCGCTAACTATTACTAATGGTTCTGTTCTTGTTTTCTCTGTTTCAGGTAAGTGTGGCGTTTTATTGGATGGACCCTGGTCCAGGCGATGACTCCAGGCTTCTGTGAGTAAAATAATGCACGACTGGGTTTGAGTAATATTGTTAATGTGCTGGTGTAAAGGAAAGTGGTATCTACGTAAAAATTTTGCAAGAATTATTAGGGCAAGTTAGTAGCTTTTATTTATATATTATGAAAGAGGAAATATCACACGCGAGATATTAAGTGGATGATATTTAGAACTTTGAACCCATTCGAGAGCTTCAACTTGATCATATTAGTAGAGGAAGTGGTGCAAATATGGACTAGGGTCTAAATATTAGGTCAGAGTAGCAAAGGTGTAAAAGTATGACTGAGGAAGAAAAGAAGCTGTGGGAAACGGATAGGGTAAACTTGCCTAAATCGTACCCCTTAAGAACAAATGCTTATTACATGAAAAATAACAGGGAAAATGAAACAAAATTAATGGTAATCGACTCTTTCTTAATAGAATAAACAGTTTTATAAACTCAAAGAACTAAAAATAATCAACTTCTATTCATACAAACGATTTATTTTTAATATGGAAAAAGTACGATTTAGGATTAATGTTCCTAAATCGTACCATATTTATCCTATTTCGTACTTTGAAATTTAATTTCTACAATCAAAACATACATATTCAAAAGTAATTCTATCTATTCCCGCACAAAACTCGTGTACCCACATTTTGCCTTGCGTGTATTGTATCATATTTTCCTGTCTAGTTTCTTGACACAATTTACAAAACCAGCTTTCATTTTCATCGTCTTTCTTCTTCTTCTTTTCTTTGTTTTGCGTAATGGTTTTTCGCGATATTCTTCCTCTTACGAGTTTCCTTTGCTGTTCTAGTTTTTCTGGTTATGATTTTCTTTTTAGCCTCATCAAAATTTTTTTTAGATCGTTTTGTATGTTCGTATCAGTACGATTTGAGTTTACACACGGTGGTACGAAATAGGCACATAGCTCAATTTGAATTCAAATCTATGGCGCTAAAATATAGGGCACTATTCGTTTATGTCAAAACAAGAAAAAAACTTGAAAGTAGACGTAATTTCACATAGAAATTTGTTTCACTGATTCTCACAAATAGTAATTGTACAAAATTCTTAAGAATCATGGCAAAATTATAGTGAAAAGTACTCAAAAAAACTTACCAGCTTTATATTTTTTTGTGGAGTGACGGCATGGTGATTCGGTTTGTTAATGGCGTATGGCTAACTGTTGTTTACACTTTCTATCGTTAGGGACGATTGTGACTGTCGTAGGTTAAAAGCAACAGCGGGGGTACGATTTAGGCGCAGGTACGAATTAGGCAAGTTTACTCTAATGGCTTATATTTGTTTGATTAATATATTGTGTTGCAAAACGTCTTAAAAGAACAAACGAACGAATCTGAAAGATTTTACAGGTATGTTCATTTTATTTTTTTAACAATAATCTAGTGAACTAAGAGTTATTTTGTTATGAGCACTATATTGTTGACATTGTAAGCTTGTTTTCGTATAATTTTTTATAATGAATACCATCGCGTAGTAATGACATTCACTGCTCTAATTGTAAGCGTCTATGAGCAAGTGTCTAAATACGGGCTACAAAGCTACGTCGATTTCAGCGACGTTGAAACTCGTCAGAGGGCGCACCCAGATGACGAGGTTGCGAGTTGCATGTCTTGCAGAAGATTTTTCTCTAAAGACACAGAGGGAGAACTTTTGGTGAAGTGTTTCCAGTGTATTCAGTGTTATATGTGAGCACACCATGCCTGTGCAGGTGTTGAAAACGACATATGCATCTCTGACTACTGTAAATACACCATCACCGTCTAAGTTTATTTTTGTTAGCATTTTGGAAATGTTTTAAAAAGATTCAGGCTGAAAATATGCAGTTTTCACTGTTCCTTTAGATTATTTTAATAGTAGCCCATATTTAGACCCCATTTTCAAAACCGAAAATTCGTACTGTTATTTTAAACATAGAATTTGAAACAAAGATAACTTTTTTCACCTTATTTCATCTCCGTATAATAAATTAAACATATTGAACATACAGATTCAAGTGTCGGATCATAAAAATCTTCAACATGTGTGGCAAAAATCCGGAAATAAAAGTGGTAGCCCATATTTAGAACACTTCCTCTAGTTAAATTATGGAATGTTCGGTACCCGACAAAGATAAATTCACAAAATAAACTGGACACTGAGTAGTAATTAATCTTCATGGATGTGAAACATAGATAGCATTCTTAGTTGAGAGTCCAGTGCACTATTTCAAACTCTAGACATTGATTAATAATCGGAATTCCCTCACAGAAAAAGAGATAAAACAAATAGAATTCCTATTAATATCACAAACATGTAATAAATAACTAGCATCCCGGCGATTCTACATATTATACTAATAATAATACATATATTTCGACACACTGTAAGCCAACAGAATTATCTATTCTTACAACAATCCATTTAATTTTTAACGCTATTATTTAGGGGTTTGAAGACGCGCTAAACATGTTATTAATATATAAAGTATCGAAAATGAGGAGCAAGGGTGTCTGGAATTTGATCAGAAAAATATCGTTGATCTCGGACGACCAAATTTTTCGTCGTTCTTTTACTTTTGTCTCTTCATCCCCCATAGCGGTTTCGCCCATTTTTCCGCGAATTTTCTTATTTTCGGCATCCGGTGGGCAGGTTCGATCCTTGTAGCACGTCTGTCGCTCGTGTCGCCGTTCCGTCGAGACAAGTGCTCCCGGGGAAACGTGACTGGACGACAGAAGGATGTGTCCAGGAAATAAAGCTCCCGCGCGTTGCCTGGCCTGACGCAAAAATAACGTTTCTCAGCGAGCCAGACGTCGCGTTGCGTTCCACGGAAATGGTCCATTTTCTTCTGAAGCCACGGCACAAACGTCGCCGGAATTTCCAAATCCAATGGTCTTGATAATGGTCGCGACAAAAACGTTGGCACGACGCGGAGAGGCAAATGGAAAAGCGAATCGAGGTCCTTCGTTGAGGATTTAAGTTTCTCATATTTCCCAGGGAATTAACGAATGTGTAAATATTTATAGCCAGTGTAAAGTTTCGGCTTTCAAATAAGAAACCTCTGTAATGTTCCTTTTTTATTGAAAGGCTGAGATATTTCATTGAACATGGGTTGCGGTAAATCTTGCTTGGAATTGGTGCGCAGTTGGCGGTGAAGTAAAATTTAAACACTGACCTGAAGCTTATGGACGGCAGTGTAGCGCGGTGTACAAGTTTCGCCGTTAAGTTGTTAATTCGCGTAATTAATTTCTCGGGGATTAACATAGCCAGCACGGAAGTTGGCTTGATTCGAAACTCGTGATTCAGATCGTAAATCTAATTAATGGCTGGTTAAGTGTGACTGCGATGTTAAGGGGCTGGAAGTCTTGGAGAGCAAACTTTTGGGAATGATAGAGGAGATAACGGCTGGGGGAATAAACTTTTGTTTGTAGTGGTGGAGTGTGTGATAACTAAACGTTCAAGCTTCGACGAACGAGAATCACAAATGAAAATTTGTGTTTCGACCTTTTCAACACGCTCTCAACTGTGGTAGTTATCAATTTGGACGGGATCGCTAATTATATATTCGACTGCTATATAGGTAACTGATTGATGGTTCGCACCATGCTTCTGTGTTCGAGGAACTCTTCTATTGGAAAGCCAATAATTTGAGTCCTAATAGGAATACCAGCTTACTTTTTGACATAGCCCTAGTAGCATTTCTGGTTGGCCCACGGTATCCCCAAGTTGGGAATTAGTTGGCCATCAAATTGCCAACAATAAATGCTATTAGGGAGTAGTATCTTCGAAACTGCAAATCGAGGAAAAATTTGACAATACTGTTAAGTGAATAATAAAAAAGCCAGGGGTAGTTTTCCCTTTTTCTTTGTATGTTCTTTGTCGGAAGAAAATTTTATTCTCACCATATTCCTAATTACTTCATTATTTGGTTGTAATATTTTCATAGATAGATTATAGAAGGGTGCCTCTTAATTCCTGATATCCTTTGCAAGATCAGATTCCGAAACTTCCCCCCCCCCCGGAATAAGTCGAAAGTGTAAAATAAAATGTTTCTTTTTAAATGTTTCTCGTGTATCTAATTTGAGTTATATGAGATTTACGTGTATCAATTACAAAACTATAAATTCAACTTAAAATTCTGTCCCAATGACTATTCAAAGTTTTAGAACGAATTGCATTATTTTGACAAATTAAGTGAATAAGTACTGCGTGTGTTATAATAATTGTGATAGTGGCCCCATTGTATATCTATTATTGTTTGTTAGACGAACCCTGTCCTCAATTGTGCCACGAATTTCGGAACACCGTCTATACAGCGGCGTGATTCGAGGTCTCGATAACTGGAATCCAATCAAAGATAAACCTGCGAAACTATTCGAAATGGGCGTAGAATTAATATCATGGTCGGTCCTGTTCTGAATCAAATACCGCTTGAATATTCGGGGTAATTTTGATCGCTGGAAATTCGGGATGATCTTTCAAATGGTTTCGCTGTGAGGTATTAACAACGGCAGATATTTGAAGATCGTAGCTGCCGTTCGAACGTGCGTGGAATGTCCGACATTCTCCGCGAACAATGCTGTTTTCTTAAACGAATAAATCACAGATAATACAGAGAAGAAACAGCGACCTTGTCCCGACCGAGGGACAAATAATTTTCCCTCATTTGGAGTCTTATACTTTTTTTAGTTTTATATTATAAACAAAGTATCTTGTGAAAGTATATTTCCCTGTTCTGTTGTGTTTTCTTATTGTCTAGCAGAAACAATTGAAGTGCTATGTGAAGAAACAGATAATTTATTCATTGTATTCAATTACATCGATCTCAGAAAAGATTCATAATGAAATATATATTTTTGGCAAAATTTATCATAACTGGACATAATATTTTTGACACATTTTAAGAAATTTCAACAGATACATGTTTGTTTATTAATAAGACTGACCGCAGTTGGTTTAAATTAAGCTGGTGAATATCTAGCTTGTGTATCTAGTCAAGTTGCCCCGCCGCCTGACCAACTGTTTACTCGTACCACTGAACGCAGTCGAAGCTTCTCGTACCGAGCCTTCTAAAACAAATTGAAGTCGTAACATACAACATGGGTCCCTTTGTTCTATGTTGGGGATGCAGGATCAACGGAGAGAATCCAAGGAAGATGATGCAAGGAGTCTCAGGTTATTTGTTCGTCGTGCAGCGTTCGGTACTCTATTGAAATTTCTCGCGATCCTATTTCTCGTTCGAGAGACACGATGCCTCTGTATTCTCTTAGAATCTCCACGCAGAAGAGTTTTCGCACCTTTAAGGCGGCTGAGATGTAAAAAATTCGAGATAAAACTGATGTCTGACGATGCATGCTAAATTATTTATTCGCAACTGCAATTTTTAACACTTCAGTCATCGAGGAGACTTCTAAAAAATTTCATATAATGGAATTCAGGATCGATTTTTTTTTTACAGGAAATGTAGTCCCTTTTAGTTTTTCATGTGTAATTAATGCTCTGTAGTTGGTCCTGAAATTCTTTTACTATTGACAAGAAGCAGTTTAGAGTGCATTAGCTAATCACGTTACTTCTTGTATTTCTAGTATCGAAGTTGTCTAAACTTCCTCGTTTGATACTACCAAAACTCTTCGGTATTTCCAAATACGTTGACCAATTTAATTTTAATTAGAAAATGCATTCCCCATTTCATCCATTTGGGGAGTATCCAATCACGTCTGGTTTATAATTTAACAACACTACAAAAACACTACAAGACTACAAAAAAATTACGAATCCCTCTCCGTTTCCTTTTCTATCGCACTAGACTCCACTAACATATTTTTTTCACAAAGAATACCAAGTACCTCCCAATTTTCTATCGACAAGGATTCATCAAAATAAGATAAAATTGATTTCTCCCTCTCGTCCTACGTGACTTCTTTATTCCTCCATTTTAATAGCACAAAAATTCATATTACATTCGTATTCAGTTCTCCTGGGCGACTTGCATGGCGAGCTTCAGCGAAACGTTCATTGCATCGGGCATTTCCGTGCACGCGAAACGGCACAATGAAACCGTAAACATCGGCCCCGACAATTTCGCCGGGGCTTTATTAAAACTTTACAAAACACCAAGCACCTTCGTATGTCTTCCCTCTTTTTCTGCTGCTTGCCTAATATTGGACATGTCTGTCCCAGACCCAATGTTTCGCGCGCAAAACGATTTCCCCTATTTTAATTTGCTGGAATTGGATTTTACGGTCCACATTGGCCGACGGATGGAGAATGGGCGGGTCCCGTGCCGAGGTGACAGACCTAGAAAATTGTAAATAACAAGGAGGTTTCGTCGAGCTCGTTATTAAAAATTACAGCGCATACCGCCTGCGTTCCTGTTTGTTTGCGAAACGAAGTCTGAAGCTTGCCTCCGTACTCTTTGATGTCTACTTCTTCATCTTCGTCAAACATTCTGTGCTGCATTTTAGTGGCAAGGATGTAGGGAAGGAAAATATTACGTGGTCTAGCCATCTCACGATCTTATTAAAATATTTATTAACTTCAGCTTCTTGTGATACTATAATGAGATGTTCTTTGCTTGAGTCAGCAAATAACTCTTCTTCAAACTTAATCATATTCTTCTTTCAATGCATTGCAATCATAGAAGAGAAATCAGAAGCTTCGTATTACCAGTAACAAATTTAACAAAATATTCTGTACCGTGTTTCCTAAAATACTTATTCAGATATAAGTGCACTCAACAAAATTCATTATCTGATGAGTTTTCTACAAACAAATTTGTAGAAAATTTGCAATTCTTTTATTCGTAATACATAGTATCCACTCGCCCAACAGCAACTTCAGCTCCAAACATCCCTTATACAATCTCCTGAGCGATCACTAAGTATAACACGGAATCGCTGAAATCTGCTTTATTTAATTAACAAAAAAAAAAGAACAGGGAATACGTACACTAGAAAAGTGACTTTGTTCCATCGCGTTGAATCGACGTTCACGGGAAAAATCAACTTCCTGTCCTTTTCATTCAGCGGTTGCCGTCGATGCCCGGGACGTAAAAAAATCCGAGATACCTCCGGTTGCACGGCTCTGTTTCGAAACTACACGAGAACACCACGCTCGAAACCGAGCACCATCCTCCAGGCCCGCGCCAGCGTTCCTAGTTCGTGGGCTGTTACCTTCGTTCCTTTTAATTGAGCCACCCCGGCGTTTGGTATAATGAAACAAGCCGATTCCTAGCGTTTCCCTCTCGTAACCAATTTCACCCCGTCTCATCGACGACGATACACCAGACATCAGGGGGTGGGATGCCTCAAAGCGCGTGCTCCCCTTTCCTTTCGACGAGCAACCGTGTCTCGCGTTCATCCACGAATTTTCTCCAAAATCAATTTCCTCGCGACGAAGTCAAGGGGGAGGAAAACAGGACGACGTCGCGCGATGAGATGGAAGGGTAGGAAATTGCGGCGTAGAAGCTTGAATTAACCCTCGAACCGCGTAATGCTCCGACGACTGCTCAGACAACGGGTTCGTGGCTCGTTTGAGTGCTACTGTATATTGTATATTCTTTGTAAGCATTTCGAAGTGAGATCGTTTTAGTTAGGTACTGCCGCTTTATGATTTTTAGTGGTTGTTTTTTTATAGCAGTGATAGATGGGGAAGTATGGAGATGAGGTTGAAGTATGTGATACTGGAATGTTCAATGATTTCTGAAGGAATGTTTAAGGGGTGATGGATGACAGAAATATTAATAACTAAAGAGAACGCGGTAAAGTTTAGAATAAAATTGGTGTCTGTTAGGTTTTTGAGTTTGTCTTATTGGATTTAGTTATTATTTATTTCATAGCTTTCTATGTGTGTGAGCAGAATTGACGAAACGTAGAAGAAATTATGGAAAGGAAATGAAAACGTTGAGAAACGTGGAAACAGTTTCTACGAGTTCGAAAGTTTATGGGATCAGGTTTCTCGATTAGGAAAATTGCGATGCTACACGGTCGTTCGGAAAGCAGGCAAACAAACAATTTGTATTTTAGGGGCGACTGTGTTTTATGGTAGCCTAGGAAATTACTGAAATATCGAAAATCAAGCTCTGCGATTTATGCTCACTTTATTCTTTAAAACAGTCGAGGTTTTCTCTACCTTGAGAAAGAAACTCCAACCTTTGACGAGGAAAGTAAATCATTGCCATAATGGAAGTGGAGAATGATGCGCAAGTTTCACTTGAAAATTGCCAATACAGAAAACTTCAAATACACTCTTCACGCAGTAATAATTCCAAATTCCACACCACAGCTATTTTCCGCAAACAAAATTTCAAAGTTCAATGAAACGCATGGACCAATAGAAAAATCTCCTCATAATGATCTGTATCATACAGAGTATTAATTTCCTTGCACTCATGAGTGACTCATCTACTTTCAACAAATGTGTGTAGGTATCTTCTTTTCCCCAGCATGGATCCACCATTTTTTTTCATGCTGTCCTGGCTTTTCAACAAAAAATACAGTCTACCTCCAGAGGGGGTACATTTGCATAGTATCAGGTTTGTCCTCGGATTGGTAGTTCTGAAAAGTGCACATCCACTCGAGAAACTTTTCACGAAAATCGGAAAACAGACACGGAAGTCGAACACTTCAAACACGATACTTCAGAGACACCTATTCTTCGTCGTGAATATTCCGCGAGCTTCCTTCGCGGCAGAGTTTTTTTTTACGAAGGAACACGGAATTTGCCACACGAGATGTTGCTTTGACGTCAAAGGAGCGAAAGGAAATCCTTGACCCCGTTGCAGCCTTTGGTTCGCCTCGCCGATTGCGTATCGTTAAAAAAAGGGCGCGTACTTTTTTCGAGGTAAGCACTCGTGGAGGAACGCGCGACGAAGCGTAATATCGCGGAACACACGGACAATATTGCGCACAAAAGTCCTCCCCCATGCCAGATCTTTTATAGTTTGACCTGTCTCGTGCTTCCGTCTAATTACTTTTCTACCCTCGCAGCTTAATGATGCTAAACGTTGCCGCAGCATGGCGTATTGGAGTTGTAAAAATGTAAAGAGTCTGCAAAGGAAAGCACCTAAATTAAGCTCAAAGAGAGGCGGATAAAGGAGACACACAGGTTTAGAAGGGCTTTTCAGAGTAATCCACTGTAACTAGTCGCAAGCAGGAATAAGTTAATGAAAGTAAAACATCTGCATACTGTGGGGGAGTTTAATGTGTAATTTCTTATAGTGAAATGGGATAGCTAATGTGTAAACTTAGAATAAAATTGTCTTCTGTAATGGTTGTACATTCCTTTAAATATCCATTGAAGTTTTATTGGGCCACCTCATTCTTGTATTTTATCTCAGCTCCTTTCAATGTGAATGATCTAATAATACTACGACTTTGGTGCAATTATAGTACACTGTTAGCTCAATAGAATATTTCTAAAGGGGACTAGGCAGTCAAATCGCTCGAAAATCAAGTATTTTTTGCGAATTAATTACAAGGAGATGAATACAAATTGTGGTTACCAGATTTGGATGATGTTTATTAATACTATAAATTGTAAAAAAAAAATTTGTTGACAATATATACATGTATATGACGGCGCTACAGTCGTCTGATATGTACGCGTTTTATTTCTGCGGTGTTGCAGTGATGGCAAAAAAACGGAAGTTCGGATTGACATGAAATTTTTACAGCATGTTCGAAATATATTCCTTTCTGCCCTGAACCTCAACATTAAAGTGTAAAAACTCGAGTTTCTGAGATAAAAAAAGAAACAGGCATATGTGCTCTCTGAAAATCGACTTTTATAATAAAAATCGCCTTTTCCTAGTTGCTATTTTAATCATTTTGGTACAATTTTTTTCCGAATATTCAGGCCTAAATTACGGGTTCTAAAAGAAACATATTTAAAAAAAAGAGTTGTATCTTTATTTTTAAGCTCAATATCAGTGCAAACCCAAAGACAAGTTTTCTAAAACACTGTATACGCAACCTCGTATGGCGCCATTAGTAAAATAGATATAAGAAAATATTTTCTTACTCTACATGATCGTTATAAACATTGTATAAAAGAAAAAGTCTGCGGTTGCTTTCATCTTCTTGCAATTAATTCGCAAATAATACTTGATTTTCGAGTGATTTGACAGCCTACTTAGTCTCCTTTACAACAATAAAATCGAATGAAATGGTGTGAATGTGTTCTCACATCAATGAAAAAACAATAATATTGAACGTCCGGATAACATTTTCCATAGAGATGATTCACAGCCAACCTCGATTTATATCGAGCTCTCCTCTATTCCCATAAGTCCTACAAAGTTTCGCGTGACTAATTTTTACGTCTTCTTTATTCTCCATCCTTTGGCTTTAATTTGCCTCTTCCTTGAGATATTTTAATTTCTACCGTTTTAATAAGCCCTGCTGCGGCAGGATTCGGTAATACCAAGCTTCAAAATTAAAAGAGTAATTAGGACTGCTGAGAGGTTTGAGAGCCCTAAATAAATTGCACACAGTGCCACGAAATGGGTCAAACTGCCAGTGGACTGCAATGGACAGGGGCTTTTATTCGCAAAGTTTAAAGACGAGTTGAGATGTACAATACTTGAACAACGTTACTATTTAAACATTCTCTTGCCTGATAATTACATGCAAAATTAAATTTCTCACACTGAGAGGAATCTAACCAGCAGCTGTTAAACACTCTTCTAATCTACAATTTTTAACAGACATGTCCTCCATTTGAATCCCAATTCGTAATAACCATTGCGTCACAATCTTCTGGTCACATTATTATCCAAAATCTAATATATTCGTGGTTAGGAGATATCTCAATTGTGATCTAATAATAGGAAGATATTAGAAATTCCAAGTTCTCCAAGTCTTACAATCGAGAACATAAAAAAATGTGAAAATTACGAAAATAAAAATAGAAAAGAGTCCCTGGTACCACAGATGTCAGGGAGATCACAGTCTCATTGTAAATTGAAGTGACTTCGTTGACTGCGCGAAATTCCTCTTGAAACGAATCTTTGTGACAGTCGAATACCTGCCTTCAACTTCAACGTCGAACGAAGTTGCCTGTATCATTGCAATTCAGTCGTGGCACTGCGGGCACCGAGACGTCGCGTATCACTAGAGAAAACGTCAGATAACAGAACGGTGCCGAGTTTAATGCGATACAGAGTTCGTCCGGCGTCTAAGTCAGCTAATGTCGACCCTAAATGGATTAGCGTGGAACGTCGAGCTAAACGACGATATAATACCCGGCGAATTTCCCCTCTGCAAATCGGTTTAACTCCCGGACGGTCCACAAAGCGCGGACCCCCTCTTCGCCCGCTACAATGTACGTAATACTCGTTAACAAAAACAAATTTGACATTACCAGCCCCGAATGGCCCACGGCGGGGTCCCTTTGATTCGGTGCAACTGGATTACAACGTTCCTTTTCTAGAATTAGAGAGAGGCTTGTGCGCGTCTCTCGCTGGGAATCGCCAAGTATCATGGTGGGTGGCTGGGATTTAAGCGTTCCGAAAAGTCGTCGTTAATGGGCACGTATTGTTTCAGCTGGTGGAAAAAGTGCACTGTAAAAAGTGTCAGAGGCAGAATATTTGGATGTTAGAGAATAGAAAAATAGAAAAGAATAGAATGAAAAAGAGATATTGAAAGGTGGGATATATTGGTAATTTAGTGATGAAGATAGACTGATAACACAGTTCGACAAAATTTTACTTTCTTTCGGACTTGTCACATTCAATAGCCGTTTCTTATAGGTTTCCGTGCCTTGAAAACGAATCCACAAACCGTTTGTCGCCATCACCCTCAGTTTTTGAGAAATTCAATTATGAGAAAAATGCAAATTTTCAAATTTGAACATTTTTTGTGTCGAAACGGTAATAGTTATTCGGTTGGTTGCTCCGTCAAATTATTGTATGAACCCTCCCGAATGTAACGATATAAGATATTAGGAGAAAATCTGACTACTCCACGCCATACAGCAGACATTTGTCCTTCGGAAAGCATCAACAGAAGTGGTAAGTCACGTTTTGTTTTCAATATAGAAGCGAAATAGTTTGGCAAAACATGCGCCGTCGACAGTGGTAGTCAACGGCGGCGCGCGATCCACTGCCGCTCAGCGTCACACAATCGCTTAACGCGCGTGACTACCACTGTCGGCGCCGCACGTTTTGCCAAACAATTTCGCTTCTGTATTGAAAACAAACCGTGACTTACCACTTCTGTTGATGCTTTCCGAGGGAAAAATGTCTGCTGCATCGCATGGAGTGGTCAACTTTTCTCCTAGACCCTTAGTTTTACCAATAAATGGAACGATATCTGCAAAAATGGGTGCATTTTGGGTGCCCTTTTCCATTTCATCGTTATTTAAACTTACTTAAATACTTATAATTCAATAATAACTCATATCGTTGTGTTCGCGAGGGGTCATCGAATAATTTGACGGAACAAGCAATCGAATAACTATTACCGTTTCGACACAAAAGATGTTCAATTTTGAAAATTTGCAGTTTTCTTCAAAATCAAATTTCTCAAAAACTGAGAGACGGCGACAAACGGGTTGCGGATTCGTTTTCAGCGCACGAAAACCTATAAGAAACGGCTATTGAATGTGACAAGTCCAGATGGCTGTCGAACTGTGTAATTGAATTATAATCATTACTTCTATCCAGGTGCGCGATAGATTTCTCCCCTCTGATATCAAATAATTACTGTCAATGACGCCAAATCGATTGTAATTGGAGCTGCCTAGGTTTGAACCGATAGCTCCAGAAATACATTTCCACTGAAAATTTTCTAGAATATTTCACAGCAGACAGGCCAGATGCTTCCTACATCTTACGTCCAAAGCCTCTCGCGTGGTCCCACATTTTTGCACTCCTTTAGTCAAACAAATCGTCTCATCGCGTCGCCCACCGATGGCAGATCTTAAATTTCCTCTGTCATCGAGGATTCGGAATGGTCGGTAAATCACTCCTCTCGCGCCCAGCGAATAGGAAGCAGAGAAAAATTCTGCGATAGCGTTTCGTGGATCCTGCTGGAGCTACGAAGAGCAGGCTTCACCACGAAGGACCAAGCATTCTTCGTGCCTCCTCCCTTCTCTTCTGTTCTCGCCCCTCTGCATGGCCTCTCCTACCCCTGTCTGCCGTCTCCACATTTATTCCGCGCAACTGTACCCACGAGTTGTATATCAACGGAACTGTCCTGAGTAGCGTGTTTCGGATTTTCCCGTAGACCGGAAAACTGCAGGAAACTCTCGCTGGGCCGTCGGCGCGACGAATTTTTGATGGCACGAGAGATAAGATCAGAAGTATCGAGGGATTCTGCCTCCGTGGAATCCCGTTTCCGCTTATGCCTCATCCCTCGGGCGATTTCATAGAGGAGCTATTGCTTTGAAGCGTGTGTACTCTAGCGAGCATTCAGACTCTCAGAAGTTACTCTGTTTCCTCTAGAAGTGTTGAGACAGGAATGTTTTCAGGGAAATTCTGGAACTCTAGGATGACTTCGGCTGTGTTTGAGTTTTAGGGCGATTCGAGAATTTGTTTGGTGAATTTCATGTACCTTTGGAAGGGTGTGGTGTATCCTTGGTAATGGCTGTAACAAGTAAGTAGAAGCAATCAACTGCTGAACACCTGTTACGAGCCTTTGCGTTAAGGGATCGATAAAGAGCGAATGAATTTATAAAGTTTCCTGGACAGAGATAAACGAGGAAAGTTGATCTGAAAGCGTTTTCGATATTGCCTGCAAAATTCTCAGATGTTTTTGGTGGTGTGCTCTTTTTGAAAATTGCAGTTCTTTCCCCTCGTTTGCAATATAACTAAATTGATCATTCTTTTACAATTCATATTTTGGAATGGATGTAATATCTTCTGTGGTAATAAGTTCTACTGTAATCTGGTTACTCGGGCTGTATAAAGAGCATAGGGAATGTCCATTCGTTTATTTAAAGCAGGAAAAGTAGTTGGTTTTATAGAGGAATTGAATGGAATTGTGGATGAAATATTGAAGGGGGCAGGGAAGCTTTAATGGTATTCGACAGGAAATCAGCCTTCTTGGGAAATCTCGAGTAAAATACTTATGACACTAAAAATATTCAGCCGCGTTTCTCATCGTTGCAAGCTGGCCGTTGTCTCGTGGAAACTGATTGTCTGCCTTCTCTTGGGGAAAGAATGTGGAAGAAGCAAGGCAGAAACAAGGGGAAATAAACTTGCCTCGTCTTCTCTTCAAGACGGAGTAGGTTCTTGTCGTTTACTCGTCACCGTGTTGGCGTTTTCAATCTTGACCCAGCAGATATTAAAAGTATAAAAACTTCGAATCTTGAAAAATACATGAACATAAGAAACAGGTCGTCAAGGCAGGAGCAGAAGCATGACTTTATGCTCGAGAATTTTTTCAAGATTTTCCATTAAAAGAAGTTGAACAACGAAACACTTAAATTAAATTTCTCACGTTTCAATTAAACTGGATATCTTGAGCACAGAATAACAAATTATATCCGAACATTTCTAAGTGATAATTAATATATACGTTTTCTCCAAGCTTCTGTAACGTATTGATCGTTGAAATGTGGCCGATATTTCTCGAACTTCAGTAAATAGTTTTAATTGTTTCTGTCTTCGTTTTGCAAGATGGTAACGTGCTTGCAATCTGCACTCCCTGGTTGGTTCGTGGAAAAGCTCACCAGTGGGGTCGAAAGGGGCGCTAATTCTCTGACGACTTCTTCGTAGAATTTACAACGCCGTACATCGAGCTCTGCCCTTACGTGGCTGCAGTAAAACAGAGGGGGTGGCCCTTGTCGTTGCAGTATCTCGAAGTAGCCGTGGGATTCAATTTTGAGAATTAAACTTGAGCTGCACAGTGAATTATATCATGCTGCAATAAATTTCGAAAATAATATACCACGTTACATGGGTAGAAAACAAGATCGAGGTATCTGGAGACATAAATATATGCAGGGTGTTTCACTAACTTTGTTACATGCAGCTCGCCGTTATGTAGATTTATGTAAAAAAGATTTCATGCAGCTTTTATGGTGGTGAACAGACATGTGACATGAGCTTTTAACGTAATTGTTGCAAAATTTCTATACGACTTTAAAGTTCCCATTAGCGTGGATAAATTTTACTCGAAACAATTTCTAATATAATTAACGTGTGAAAAGTTATAGTAATATTGTGCTAGTCATGTTGGTGTACGAAGAGCGTCTGAATATATACGTTGCTCCTTCCCTAGCTTCGTTGCACTTACCTTGAATCTTGCTGTTAAGTGCACATATTATGCTGCAAATATCATTCAAAGTGCACCTTACACTGTTTAGACTCCATTTTCTTAGATTAATACAAATTCATCATCAACAATTCCACGTAATTCAGGTCAACAACTCTACTTAAGGTTCTCAAACATCGCGATAAGAAGAATCACTTGAAATTTCACAGCGTGACATGGATTATTTTTTCAGACGATTGTTTCTCTGTTTTCAAAAACGACAACTAATTTAATTCTTCGTTGCTTGGCGTGAAAAATTGCGAACCCAGTAGTTGATGAACATTTTAGCATTCGTAGTATTCTAATTGTTATTTTACAAAGGAATTTATCATCCCAATAGCGTGTTATAGTATCGAATATAACGTTCGTGTAGAATATCGTCGAAAGGGTTGGTGATACGCAGCATCCGAAAGAGATTTTCTCACAATCTTCATCATAGGAACGGTTACATCCAGTCAAGGCATCAAATTAATTGACGCCCGACCACATTTTCCAATTTGACTGCAGTAACTTAAATCTGTGCGCGTCACGAGGGGGAAATTTGTCCTGTTCCAGGGATGACGGTGCCCTTTTGCAGGACGGCTGCCAATCTGTCTCCATGCTGGACGACAATTAATCCGCGAGATGATCGCGAGCGACGATTTTCGTAGCGCCACGGTCATTGCAAAATGGCAGACGGCGAAAAATGTCCGCGTGACGGAGACAGAGGGTGCCAAACGAAGATAGATACGTGACAGGAACGGCAAAATGATGTTGAAATACGGCAGGGCTTAAATTTTGATTGATCGATGTTCAGTAATTTGTATCATTTACAGGGCGAAGTTTGGGTTATACATATTCAAATCATTACATGGCCAAGCATGAAAAAATTGAAACAGAAGCTGGGAGAACTTTAGACTTATCTGATATGAACTCGAGTTTAAAATGTATTAATTTTAAAACAGGATCACAATTTTGGGTTATTCGCGTGTCTTGTAAATTTCTGTATTCAAAAGCTTCTTTTAGTACTTATTTAAAGAAAGAGGACTTGTAAACAAATACACAGTGCATCATGGGTCACTCCACGCGAAATCGAACACTTTTTGGAGTGACATTTCGGATTTTTCTGAAACTTGGATATGTTGTAGTCTTTACTGATATGTAAACGTATCTCCGTAAACTGTAAATCCGAAATGTTACTCCAAAAAGTGTCCGATTTTGCATGGAATGTAAAACTACAGTATTCAAAATTAAACCCCATATAGTATTCAAAATTTGTCATAAACCGCACACTTGTATTTGGTAAAACCTCGTTTTACAGTAGAACTTTGCTAAATATACTATCGCACGAACGAGAGGCGATAAACTCGATCTAGAGCTGCACGCGGCAATTCAGAAATGAAGATCGCTAGCAAATCGTGTTACACTTTCACGCCGTGTAAAAATTGTGAACATTCGTCGCGGTACTCTGCCGTTGAAAACTGGCTGCATCGTCATCGCGCGAAACGCAGTGGGCGACGCGGTAGCAAATAAAAAATAAATCAAGGTAATGCAGTTGCCAATACGCGTTTCCCTCGCGACGTACTCTCGCGAGGACGCGGCGAACGTTGCAGCGGCGGCGCGCAGCTGCAGCTGCGGTAGACCAGCTATAAAAGTAAAATAAGGGGAGGCAGAACGATCGAGAGAGAGCGAACGAAATCGATGGCAGGTGAAAAGTGGCGAACCGTATCGGGAGACAAATCACTGGGCACACGGCGAGGCTGTTTTTATAGCGTCTACGGTTCGCGCGAGCGCGCAGCTTCGCCCACAAACGAACGAACCGACGTGTTACGTAATCTTCCTTCCGCTTCCCTCGGCTCGGACGAGTACAAATCACAGAAAACGAATTTCGATGGATTTTTTTTAGAGGATACGTCATTTTTATTACTTTGTGGTTATATTACCGCGAATATGTAGGGTACTATGAAATGAAATTGACAAATTCAGCTTGGGAAGGAATATTGAAGTAGGGTGAATTTTAGAATGTTTCATGAATCGTGTTATTTTCGAGCGGCTCTTAAAATTTATGATTTTCTGCTGACTTGTTCTACTTGCTGGTGTCTGGGGATTTCTTATTGATTCCACTTGTTCGAAGTTGTATTTGCCAGTTTTTTTTAAACTTTGAGTATCGTTTCGTTTGATCCTTTTCTTTTGTCAATCTAGTATCGTTGTCTGATAGTTATTATTATTACTCGATACATAGGGGAAGGTGGGGCAAGACGGGGTAGTTAAGGTTTGATGATGAATAAAACACAGATTTTCATAATCAACTAATCAATTTTATGTCTGAACCATTCTTTGGTAATTATTCTTTCAGTTTATCTGTGAATCAACCTATGTTTTACAGGTTTCAATAGAATAAATAAAAAAATTCAGAAAAAGTCGTTTCTCCCCATCTTGCCCCACGGGTGGGGTAAGATGGGGCACCAATTAAAAAACAATATAAATAAAGTATATATATATAAAGTAATTATTTATTGGGTTGACAGAGGAAGCACACATGTATGGCTTCGTCGTCCTCATCTCCTACATCAACACAGAAGAAATAAGCCACATTTGCCATATATTTGACAGCTTATCCACCTTTCCACAAGGGAATCAGTTCTTTTGGACTAATTAATAGAAAAGAAGTATCATTTTCCTTGGTCCGTCTTCCGTCTGTAGTTTCTAACTACCCTGAAACAATGAGAAACTTTGATTTTTATTTCTAGGCTTGTGAGGGGCATGATGGGTTAACTCTCATTTTCATTACCCCATCATGCCCCTTGTCGTCTCACTACAATCAAATGAACACTGCCCGCAACATTATGTACAAAAGTATAAAATAACATACGTACCTTATAGCCAGCTAAATTCTGCCTCAGAAGCTCATACATGTACTGGAGATCTTCTATATTATTATATCACTGTCACGGATGCTAAAAATAAGGAAACAGTAAGGAAGTGCCAATAAATTATAAATTCGGATCTAACTTCGTCACGCGTCCACATGTTTCACTGATTCGCTGCTCACTGACGGCGCCGATAGCGACGCGTCTAACGCGTATGCTCAATTTTGATTAGTGCGTTTTTATCGCGAGATACAGGGGGTACCCCGTCTTGCCCCATCTTCCCCTATTATTCGACAGAATTTAGGGGGACTATTAGGAAAATATTTTATACACGTGAATACTTCCTGAGAGATTTCTAGTTTCTAGTGTTCCCTTTTATATACTTGGAAACGATTTCATTATAAGAGATCTTCCATACTTAAACCTTCTTCATATCTGTACGGCTGATCATGCGTGGACTTGTACTACTCGTTCCTGATCTCTCTGCTTTGTAGTTCATTTCAGGCTTCATTTAGCATGTTGCGTGTTGGTTTGTCCTTCCATAGTATAATTTTATGCTCCTTAAGCGTGTATTATAAGTCATTCTGAGAAGATTTGGAATTATTATGTGTTTAGTACAATGAGAGTTGTTTACTATCAGATAAAGGCAAGAAAGAAGGTACCTACACACTTTATCCATAAAAATATGTGATAGACCAACCGATAGTAAAGCAATAAATTATGAAATTACTCTAAAAAGTTCACAGTAAACAGTAATTTCAACTCATTATTCATTGACAATTGAGCAATCTTTTTATTTCGCTCAAAACTCAATACCACATTGGTCACTAAACTCTAGAATCTCATATTTGGATTAGATACACGCCAACGATCAATCTGCTTTTAACTTTAACGTATACAGTATTTTCCAAGCACTCGATCTATAAGTAAGTACCTCTGTACGTTCCCCAATCCAGTCAACAGAAATGAAACTGAACGATCGTGAATGGGCAGCATGTTTCACGGGTAACCGGGACAAATTTCATCTTTATTTATACCAGCGGAGACGTTTCTGGGCATAAAAATGAAACAGCCTGGAAGTCAGTGTGCTACTGCTGGCAAAGGTGGATCTGTCATGGATCGTCTGGCAAATGTCAGAAACCATCTGGGTCGCTGGCTCGAATCGAATCACAGGGCTTTAGTGGTAAGCCTGTCGAGTGGTGGCATCGACAGGATCCGTCGACGGTGCTGTGACGGTTCCTGTACATGTCCTTGAGTAGTTTCGCACGACTGAACACAGAAGGTGCGCGCCCCCCCCCCCCCCTCCCTGCCCCGACCTCTCGCTTCCCTGGGCTCCCGGGCGTGCACCATGCAACGCCCATGATTCCGTCTCCTTTGACGACCTGTCGATAGACAATAAACTCGATTTCAGAAGAGGCCGGGATCAAATGTAAATATGCACACAAAGTGGAGCGCGAAGTTTGCGAATCGGGGAAGTGTGTTGCCCCGTGCACGAGCCACAAGTGTTTCGCGCCGTGTAACCGAATGCACATTGTTCGCTCTCAACGCGAATGCGAACAGCGCACCGCCTGTTTGGCGATTGGATGAAATTTAAGGGAATTAGTTTAAGAGAATTAAGGAAGTTACGGTGTTGAGACATTGAGAATTTCTGTGATCGAGAAGTGGGATCCCGAAGAAAGGGGAAGGGGAATCAGGATATTGGGCTGTTCGACAGAGTACTGATAAATTGGGAAATCGGGGAAGGTTGAAATAGGAAAATTAAATGGTAGAATTACCCAATTGGCAATAAAATAATGGAGGAGTTGAGAAATGAAAAACTGGAGAAATTAATTAAATAAGATACAGGTTATTGTAGACAGTACCCCAGCATGCAAGCTACTCAACTAAAGAACCTTAGAGCTAGCCACATTAAAAAATCAAGCCCCCGAGGCGCCACGCCGCAGCCTCGAAATCTTACTTTCGCTGCAGAATTCATACTTTTAATGTTAAACATCGCAATTATTCATTCCCCCTCGCTAAAGGAGAGAAACAGGGAGTTCAGTGTCGATCGTTCATTCCGAGGGCTCCATAAATTCGAGCTTCGTCGAATATTCCACGAAAGCGTGTACTACGCGTTGAACGTCGAGGCTGGGGTAGTCAGCCACTCTCAGATGCATAATGCAGTCCCTCGTGTCTCCCATCTGCCTCGTGCCCCTCTGGTGGAAACCACCCTCAACCCCTCAGACCGCGCCACCGCCTACCAGCGTCGTGACCAGGCTGCGAACTAACACCCCCGACTTACGTGTTCTTACTCTTTCCTGCATGGAGCACCAACACCCTCCCCCAGCACATCCCCTTAATACTGTCTCGTGTCGGCTCCATAAGTCACGGGATATAGGATTGGAAAGAGTTTAAGGTTATCTTCGGCGAACAGGTGGAGACGTCGCTCGTTTTGCACGAGTGCCGTCGCACTCGGAATATTTCGCGAGCTTCCGACGGTGTTGCATTCGTCTCGCTGGCGTTCGGAAGTCAACACGCGATTTCTCTTTCCAGCCGACGCGGGCACATGAAAGTAGATGCGTGTTTCAGTCTAGATGGAGGTGTCGCTGGTATGTAAGTTTCTGTTTTGAGGTGGTAGAAGGAATTGGGGAAAGAAGTAGAGATCAGAGGAAACGAGTGGAGATATGTTATATTGCGTCGGTTTATATTTTTTAGACAAATTTGACACCAGCGAAATTACGACTTAAGGGGAGGTTTCGGACTGAAAATTGATTTTTTTATTTTTCATTTTTTTTAATGTTTAACCTTTTAAGAATGCGTTTGTGGAAGGATTTTTTGAAATTCGAAAACATCCTGACGTTATTGTTGTTGGAAACTGTGGTTGAGTTGTAAGCAATAGGACACACATTAACCATAAAAGGATAGATACAGTGGCGGACGAAAGAAAGTTTACACGCTTCAAAATCGCATAATTTTTTTAGAATTGGTTCAAACAACTTGAGTTTTTTTGTGAAGCTCGAAGGATTAGTTTGCTAACTGGCGTGTTTCGTCGTTTTGAAAAAAATGCAATCGGTTGGAATAGCGAAAAAAAATAGTAAAGGTCGTTTTTTAAACTTTTTTTTCTGAGCCTGTAATGAAAATTCAAAAATCCCGTTTGTAGATTTAAGTACGTTGTATACATGCTGAAAATTTTATTAAAATCGGTTAACGTTGCTCTGAGCTACGAACGCTTAAAGACCGCAGAATAAGGTTGAAAATCGCGAAATTCCCGAAATCAGTGATTTTCTAGCTTCTCAAAAAAATTCAAGTCGTTTGGACCAATTCTAAAAAAGTTAGGCGATTTTAAAGGGTGTAAACTTTCTTTCACCCGTCACAGTATATGTAGAATAAATGTTAGACAATTTAATAGTCGCAGCTTGAACCTCTAACATTTCAAAAAATTGGGAAACTTTGTATTTTTTAAAAGCTTTAAAAGCGCGAAAAACGTAGGGACAAAATGATTTAAAAGAAGTGCCGTTCTCTTGTAAAAAATGTAATTTTTCGTATTTTTTAAAGCTATATCCAATAGGACATTTCATGCCCTTTAATAATCTGGGATTGTTTCTTATTTCAAACCAATGGTTTAGGTCCCACAAGTCCCCACATTTTGAATGAATTTTTTGACGCCTCCACTTCAACTAATCCCTAGTGCCATTTGCAATGATTAATTACAGGAAAAAAAATATGTTTCCATAGTTTAAGACATTCTTAATAGAATTCAAAAGGACCTTTAAATTATCTGTGATAGTTTACCATTACTTAATTCCTAATAATCACCCTTTTTCCGTGGGGAAATCCTCATAGGACACCCCCACACCCCGGGTGAGGAATCGGTGTAGTGTCAGATTTCTACTGACTAAAACCACCACAGGGAACTAATCGTACGACAGGGAGACAGCCCGAGAAGAGACTAGCGATTCATCCAGTTGCCGCCCCCGATGGCATGGAATGCCTTTTTTGATGGGCTCAACACGAGGAGAGGAGACCTCTCCAAAAACCTTTTTTCCGCGTTATTTTACGTCGACGATACCTGCCCGTCACCTGCAAGCCATTGTTCCTTAAAAAAAAAAAAATCGCCCAACGTGGGGCTCGAACCCACGACCCTGAGTTTAAGAGTCTCATGCTCTACTTTTTTTTTTTAAAAAGATGTTTATTGAAATAACAGTACAGTATAAAAAAAAAATTATATATATATATAAATATATATATATAAATGTGGAAAAGCATCAAAAACATAAAAAAAAAATTGCTACACAGTCTTAAGGTATAAATGGTAAGATTAATTGTTCCGCATGTAGGAAACTCTTAATTATCCGCTAACTTTGAACTTCTTTGGTAGTACATTATTGGCCTTAATAAAATTCTAGAAGAATTGCACAATGTAGTGACATAGTCAAATAAAAGAATTAAGGGGAAAAACAAACATGAAAGCTTGAAGGTTAAAAAAAAACCCCTTACACGATCTAACACTTACAAACTAATAAATATACTATGCTAAACTTATAAAATACCTTAAGAGCTAATATATACAAAGATAGGAACTGTAAAAACATGAGTATACAATCGTTGTATATGAAAATAGAGAATAAGCTAATCAGTCTTGTTCTAATCATATCCTTCTCTCCAGGATAGTGGTACGGCGAGCGGTCAATTCCGCTATATGAACGCTATCCTCTGAAAGCCACCAAAATTTATCGAAGTTCAGACGACGAAAGTCTAAACTATCTGTTCTGGGGATAGCTAGGGAAAATTTAAACCTATCTCTATTATTCAAGAAATCTTCAGGTGCGAACGAAATACGCTTATCCGCCTTATTCCGGCGCCAGTGATATATAAGCGGAAAATTGGAGGCATCCTGAATCAAGCCCAAACAATCGCAAAGAGGGAAGGATCGCGGAGTCAGATAACCTTTGGTGAGCTGTCTGCGTGTACTTTGAACATCTTGGAAGGCCAATGATTGGATAATCGGGTTGTCGATATCTATTAAGTTGCTGAAATAGTCTCTAATTAGTGAAATCATAAAAGTATCAATTCTAGTAATATTGGCCACGTCGTATAATGTTTGGTTTTTAACGAAATGTTGCCAGTCAGATTCAGAGTCTCATGCTCTACCGACTGAGCTAGTCAGGCATTAGGGGCGGGATCTAACCCAGACGTATTTTAATGCGTCTAGGCCGGAACCTCCCCTTAACTCCCCCCCCCCCGCTAATTTCACGTGGACTATGTCATATTCCAATTTCATTAGAATCTATTGACGGTAAGTGCAAAACAGGGTCGATTTTGTGCGCCATGGTCCATTGTATATTTAGCTATGTAGCATATATTCAGATCCTGACAGATGGATATTTTATTCTATTCGATTCTAATACTTTTAAGCTGTTAAAGAATCTGTAGAGATACCGACCAATTTCAGAGAAGAACGATGTGTATTTACACGTTTATAAGAATTGAAAAGGGGTCGTGCGTGGTGCAGAAGGAACGATTGACATATGGCGTTGCATACTTATCAAAGCTTGAAGAATGGCTGTGGCTGTGGCGCCAGAGGAATCCGTTTGAAGCGATCTTCCTTCTAGCGGGGGCGAAATCGAATATCCTTTATGCATGCACGTATACAACCAGCGTTGACAATGTGATATGCTAAATCGCAAGCATCTGTTTGCTACGCAGCCGCGCGATCTAACTTGGTTTGGTATTCAGGCCGAAACCCGTGTGATTTTTCATTCAGCATGGAGAATGTACGGCCGGAAGTCTGGAGGGTCGTTCGTGCACCGGCGACATTTAACCTGATCGATGTTTCCGATTTATCTCGAGTCGATTTCGAAACTGGTCTACAGGTAGAAGCTGGAAATTCATTTCGATCACTTTGAGGACACCGATCTGCTAATGTCACAATTGCAGCGCGCGTAAAATAGAAACTACAAGTGTTTGGGTCCATTGATTGTGTTAATGCACTATCCTAAAGGATCCTTAGGGAGTAGAAGAATAAGACTAGCCGTGTACATAGTCGCGAGTAAATGAGTTTAGTGCTACAGTTAAGAGTAAATTTAAGCCACTTAGACCTAAGTCGGTGTGTTGTGAAGAATAAACGTGTTTGTGCAGTTAAAGTTAAGTTTATTTAGTGGCTACTCCCTAAGGATCCCTTAGGATAGTGTATTAACGGATTGGAAGTGGCCTCATAAAAGGGATGTAGAAAAATTCTATTTGCGAATCACAATTAGGCTATATGTGCACTGGGGGATCCATTGTCGTTTCTGTAATGACACGTGCAAGCGAGTAAAATTGTTTTATATAGTCATCCTTATTGCTACTGGGGTTGTAACTGCTGCATAGTGAAAAAATAGAGGAATTCGTTAGTTAAAGTGCCGTTTCGTTCAAACTCTGACCAGTGAACAATTACGTTACCACGAAATTAAATTATCAGAAGTTTACGAGGGTATAGGCACTATTTAAAACTCAAGAATTAAAAAAGTGTATAGATCGAAATATCAGGAAATTAGAAAAGTAGTATAATTTGGGCTTGGACAATTGCAGAAGCAGACCAAGAAAAATGAATGCAACAATGACACTAGTTAAGTAGAATATGTAAAAACAAAGTACCTTTCAAAGTAGGTAGAGTAAACTGTATAATGATCGGCACCCTACGCAAAAATCCCAAGTGGAATGTCTACATCTTTTTGTAAAGTTTTTAGATGGCCTTAATTTTCAGTTATTGATGAGAATATGGATTTCTCATTAAAATAAAACATCTTCAGTACCTATTAAGTTGTTTATCTTAAAAATATTCAATGAAAAACAAAAATAGGCATAAAAGTACAATCATTGTCAAACTTACTACATTTATTGTCACAGGCTGTATCAATTATTGGCACTCAAAAACTAAAAATAAATTGTTGACTTTTAATAAATTGTTATTCATTAATACCTAAAAATAAAAATAGATAGATCAGCCAGAAGAAAATAAAATTAAGATCTAGTTAGAGTTATCTGATTCAGAATAATTGCTTAAGAAAGCTATCAACTCTTCCTGGTTGCGGAATGTCTCTCTTCTATTTTAGTTTCTGTTCAAGCTCCTTATCAAAATATTAAGAAAACACTTAAAACTCAGCCCTTTGTCCCATCGCTACCTTTAAGACTTTTTGTGGTATTGCTAGATGTAAAATGTGATGTAGTGAATGAAAAAGACGAAATTGTAAAAAAGTACTTTCTAAGCTCGTACTTCTTAATATTTGGCATTTTAATCAGGAGTGCCAACGATTAGTGCATTGTAGTTCACACTGTTCGATACCGCAATGCTAAATCTGTGAACCAACTGCCGGCCGCATCTGAATGTGTAATCGAATCTCGTAGGTACTTGAATGGGCAAAAATTTCATCAACTCTTTTATCAACGTAAACCCGCCGCACCCCCGTATCCCGCAGTTAAATATGTACATTCAATCTCGCTGGGATGGACACGTGTACCCGTGCGTTGCGCGCGCACGCCTTTGTCCCCCTAATTCGAAGAATGAAAGCGGTAATGCGTGGCCAGCGCACGCATTGTCGACGCGACCGTCACTCCGCGCAATAACGCTGCCCGCGAATAGGACAAGGGGGATGAAAAATGACCGAAAGTTCTCGATAGTGAAGGGCGGCGACGAAAGGGGTAGCGGCGCTATCGATTGGCCATCGGCATTGTTGTCAGTCCCACGGGGCGGACGGGGTGAAAAATAGTGCGATATCACGGGGCGTGGGGGGGGGGGGGGGAGGACCGTAATGAATTGATATCAAAACTGTGGCATTCACGGGGCTGTGAAATTCACGTTGCCGCTTTTTCCTCGTGATTCTGTCTTCGCGAGGCAAACGCGGAGCACAATGGTTAATTATTGCCTGGGGGGGGGGGGGGGTGGGGTAATGCAAAACTGAAGGGAATGACATAATAGTAAAGAGTAGTGAAGGATATTTAAATACACCGAGATGTTGAATAATACCTATTCCTTGCGTAAAAGTGAGAGAATCTGAGCTAATATTATAATTGGAAAATACATGTGGAGTTTTGCGGTAACTCGTTAATCGTTGTTGTAACGATATGACGCGAAATTGCAGCACATCTTCTCAAATGGAACGGTTCAATTTTACAACTATTTGATGCCGTGATTGTCTTTATTCCCGCTATTACCAACAGAATTCTGTAATACCGTCAGAGCGCAAATGAACGTTTGAACGGATTTATATCCTTCGATTGGCAATCAATGTTGCAACGCGGAGTACCGATGAATTTTTACAAATATCGCAACAGTTTCGGCGAAAAAAGCAGATCTATCGTGGAAATGAATGAATCTGTCGACTGGTTATTTCAGCGAATGGGATTTGATGTGGGGAAATTGCATACAAGTCAATTTTTCTGAGAACAATCGTCGGGAGAATTGGTTTCCACGGTTGCTGAATGAAGGTTTAATAGGTCCACAAAATGGTGCGCCGCCGTTGTAGCATTCTGAAAATGGTTTCATTCTATCAGATGGATCCATTTGTCTTTCGTCACCGTGCCTTTCCTTTTTATACGAAGACGACGCGCGAAACTCCCCCTTTGTCGTCCTTACCCTGGCCCTCGAAGCCCCGAAGAGACAAATGGTGTCCTAGCAGCACGATTTGACGCGCCACGTGCTTTTCCTCGGGTTCCAGTGATTTCTCCGCGAATTTCGATGTCCCTAGGACCAGCGCTTGCCAAGCCTTTAAAAAACATCTCGCATTCCTTAATCGCGAATGAAACGGTATACAAAAAAATTTCGCTTGGTCGTGTATGCTTAGAAAATTGATGAAATAATAATGTTTTCTTTTTTTTTTCAAGCCAATGTTTCTATAATAATTGAGCATGCAGATTTCATATACATTTAATTTAACACTACCAGTGAAATTTTAATTGAAGTATGTATAGCGAATGCAGACGACCGTCTGATATCACGCTGACTTGTACTACTTACAAGGGAACGCCGCGAGCCCGGACTCACCGATTGGAACGAAACTTTGTGAGTTTATAGAGTGACTCAAAATAAGAATAACGGTGTATTTCATTTGGGCCCTATCACCCTTTAAAGGGGTGAAAACTAACCTCAAAATCAAATTGGTACTTCCACTTTTTCACGTATAACTATCAAAGTACAACAGACAGAAAACAATGTTTCAAACAAAAGTTTAATGGTGCAATAAGCGCTACAATCTTGCGTTAACAAAATTTTAAAAAGTGTTTAAAAAAAAAATATCTGAACGAAAAAAACTTTGTACTGTTGTACTTTGAGAGTGATACGCGAAAAAGTGGAAGTGTCAATTTGATTTTGAGGTTAGTTTTCACCCCCTTAAGGGGCGATAGGGCCCAAATGAAACACACCGTTGTTCTTGTTTTGAGTCACTCTAAAAACCCACAAAGTTGCGTTCCAATCGGTGAGTCCAGGTTCGCGGTGTACCCTTGTTAGACCACTAGTTCTTCGACATCTTTTTTTAGAATACCACGTACGTATAAATAGAATTTCAATTTAAGTGCGAGCCCACTTTTTTTATAATTGTTACGTTACCTACTCTTATGTGTACCAAACAGATGCACTCGCAAAGTAATATTCATTGATCGTTCACATCGTTAACCTTTATTAGAAATCATGTGATATTAATTATAAACTTATGAGCGAAGTTAGTATCAATATTTAATTTAATGGTAAAGTATGCTCAGAGATAAGAAGTACCTATGTTGAACGTTATTAGTAGCGATTTGAAATGGCGACCACTTGGTCAAAGATTTAACAAACGAGCGAAATTCCGCGTGCTTCTTTAGAATTACAAATTTTTCAATGGGATTACCACAACGACTCTTGTGAATCCACCTCGAAGCAGCCGCGACGTCTCCCCTAGGACGCTCGAAGTTCGATCAATGAACGAGAGTAACCTGGTACTAATTCAAATTGGAAATTTTACCGTCGACCGCGTAGCTTTGAAGGGCCCTTTAAAACCACTGGAAAATTGGTCAGTCCTCGAGTGCGCGTGGCCTCCAATTATATGCCCCGCATACCCGAATAAAGGAGCCACCGCGGTTAATTGACCCGCAACCGGCGTAAAATAAAAAGAGACGCGACGGCCGAGAGGAGGATTAACGGAATTAGACTAGGGGAATTACGAAAAAGGAAAACACGGGACAGAAATAGTTCGCCGTGTTCTCCCGACCAACTTTTAACAAGAAATTTTAATGAGCCATTCCAGCGTCGAAACGAGTAAAACAAATTTATAATTACAAACTTAAGATACAATGAGACTGTGGGCGATATTTTAAAAATTCCAAAGACAAGTTGCTGCTAAAGATTTCTTACAAATTTTCGTTTCGTTTAAAACCTTCGTTTCACAGCTCGAATGCGGTTGAAGTATTAATTGGCGATAATTGCATAGAATATCAGTGAATGATTAATAGGGCGGTTCAGGGAGAATTTGAGTAATCGATGAACAGTAATAACCGAGAAGTAGAAAAGGAGCGGAACGGTAAAGGAGGAACGACTATGAGGTACCATGTTGCGCCCTCATTATCTCAGCTGGCTCGTTCAATTTCTTTTACATAATGCAACCAACGGATTGCGTTCCGCGCTGGCTGGATGCACATGGCGGCGATGCAGTTCGCGCGAGGTAGAAAAAGTTGCACGGTAACCTGCAATTGGGGCAGCTGCTTTGTTTCGAACATCTCGAACGTAAATCCGTGCCAGTCGCTGTGAGTGATCTCGTGCCTGCTATCATGTAAATACTCCTTTGTTCGGCGCGATAGTAATTAACAAAAAACGTGCGGGGAAATGAGCGTGCCGTTGGAAACGCACAGCGACGTTGAATCTTGTGTGCTGCGTTAAGGTAAAACGATTCGAATGGCAAGTGAACATTTTGCTGTGATAAAAAGGTAGAACTTGTCAGTTCGCAATGGAACGTATCAAATCGAATAAAGTAGGGGACGTTACTTCTATGAAGGAACAGGGAGTTTCATTCATGTTCCCTGGGATTATAATTACCACTGTCAGGATTTTTGGAGAATTATTGCAATAATTCTGGCATCAATGAATAACGAAATATTTTGAAGCAGAAATCTTCAGTAGCTTTTCTTAAGTAGCCTATTACTTATTTACTAGAAGCAAAATCACGTTTCAAAGACGTCAGAAAATGTTTCGAGACGTAAGAATCGATGCTTGGACATCGAAGAGACGAAGTAGTGGTTCACATAACTGGGTAGTTGGCGACTTATTGCGTCTGAGAAACTTCCTGCAGCGCGAAATGGGGGAAAGCGAGGGCAGAGTGAAAGATTTTATGCGATTTCCTGCGGAGCAGACAGCTTTGGCCCGATACAAGGAAATGGCAAAGGACGCCGGATCAAACAGAGGCTTCCAATTACACTAAGAATTGAGGAACAGGAGAAGATGCGTGCTCGAGCATGACGAAACACAAGGGGCGACATAATCCGAGAATGGCGTGCATTCTTTGGACTCGAAGGGAAAAGGGGGAGGACGCAGCGTGTTTGAAATACTTCTAAACAGTCGAAGCGTTGGTCTTGGGGAGGAATCTTTGTTGAATAGAGGGAGAGAATGTAACTCTAGAAGCTTCTCCAATAGTTGAAATTGATTGAATAATAAAGGGGTTTCAGGTATCATAGAGGGGTGTATTCTTTGGTACTGTGATCTTATCAGACCTGAGTTAATTCTATAAGCGAAAGATATGCTTTCTGTTTACTCTCAAAATATTAATCATATGTTTTAGTAAGAACTTACACGTCCACCAAATTTTGAAGCACCTTTCAAAAGCAACCTGAATAAAGGAAGAATTGTATAGTAGAATAATTTTACATAGAAATACAGTGCCAGTTTCTAATTTCGAATATTGAAGAGGTGAATTTTGTGTCAACGGATACGCCCCCGAGTCATTTATATTCCACCACGTTTTCATATATAATGGCGTCCCTTAACACTCATAGGTATTCAGCCTTGCAGAGATTTCATCAAACATTCGCGGCGCGCGCGTTCCTGTCCCATAAAATCTAAATTTTCATACCTATTTCCACGCGTATCTTCGTACATCTTATTAGTAGTCCCCTTGCCAATTCCCCGCGAGGGTGAAAATCTTGTGGTGATTCAGGGAATCGTGTTTCTTCCTCCTGGGTCGCATTTTTAATTTTTCCCTCGAGAAATATGAATAATATTACTGCTCCGGCAAGGTGTAAATCATGAATGATCGATTAATAATAATCTTTTATCTAAGTCAATCGTACCTCAGTGTGATCTTAATGATTTATCTTCTGAAAAATGCAAATGCTGTATATGCATTCGCATCGTTAATTAATTAAGCAAATTAGTTAAGTTGAATATTACTCGTGTCTATATATCAGAAGATACAAGAATAAGAGTGTAATGATATTCAAGATACTAAAATGTAATTTGCATACCGAATTGAATAATATATTTGCCAATTTCCTCCAACGAAAATTTTTGCCTTCAAGTATTTATAACTAACCACGAAGGTAGTTACAAGGTAACTTCAGACAGGGCATCGTTCCCTCGTGCCTTGCCTCGTTGATTAACTTTAACAAATTCGAGAGGAATAAATTTAAAGTTATCCGCGGAGTACATTCTGGAGGGTCGAGCAAAGTAGATTATTTGAATATGCGGTTTTTAGCTACGACTGTGGAAGTATTGCGCGAACAGCAATTAAGACAAAAGCGACAGTGGTAAGGGAGCAGAAACGGTGGGTTTGTAATTATAAGGGAAAGTTAATACACCGTGTGCGATTATAACCATGAAAATGCGACAAGTAGAATTAAGATGAAGGTAGTATGGAGATTACGAATTTGGGAAAAGTAGCGGCAACTGCAAAAGTGCTTTTAAAGTGGATTTTCAAAGGGAACGCAAGAAAATGGTAAAATAAGGCTCCGCCCTCACAGCAAGAAAACGCAAGTACCATGAAAGATGGTGTGAAAATTTAGGATCCTCAAGAACAGTAAATAATGAAATCTAAGGAATAAAGTAGAATGTGATATCGAAGAATTTCTATTCATCATCAGGCAAATATTTAACCACAGATGAAATTAATATTAGCTTCTATTCATTGTTAATAAATTGTAATGGGTCTACAATTGTAAGTAGAATATGCACTGATAAACAGTTTCTAAGGAGACACATTATAGACAAATATCGAAGAAATATTCAATTCAATTCTAAGATACAGTGAAAACTGAAATTAGCAAACATCAGCAAATTATTGAAATCTTTTGGGATAAATACACAAGAATATCCAAAAATTTGAGTAGGGTAAATTTGCTTAAATCTTACCCATTAAGAACAAATGCTTACCTATTACATGAAAAGTAACAGGGAAAATGAAAGAAAATTAGTCGTAATCAACTCTTTATTAATAGAATAAACAGTTTAACAAACTCAAACAACAAAAAACAATCAAAATCTACTCATAAAAACGATTTATTTTGAATGTATAAAAAAGTAAAATTTAGGATTAATGTTTCTAAATCGTACCATACTTATCCTAAATCATACTTTGATATTTAATCACTACAATCATCACATAAATATTCAAAGGTACCTATGCCTATCTATCCCTGCAGAAAGCTTGTGTACCCACATTTTTCACTATGTGCATTGTATCATACTTTGCTGTTTATACTCTTCACACGTTTTACAGAACCAGCTTTCATTTTCATCAACTTTCTTTTTCTTCTTCTTCTCCTTTTGCGTATCGGTTTTGGCGCTATTCTTCCTCTTACGAGTTTTCTTTGCTCTTCCGGTTAAATTTCTAGTCACGGTTTTCTTTTTAGAAAACATGTTACACGGTGATACGAAATAGGCACATAGGTCAACTTGTATTCAAATTTACCGCGCTAAATTATAGGTCACTGTTCGTTGGTTTAAAAACAATAAATAAACTTGACAATAGACAGTTTCACACAAAAATTTGTTTCACCGATTCTCGCAAATAGTAATCGTACAAAATCCTTAAGAATCGTGGTAAAATTTTAATGAAAAGTACCCGAAAAACTTACCTTTTTTATATTTCCTTCATGGAGTGACCGCATGATAACTCGACTTGTTAATATCATATGCCTAACAGTTGTTTACACTTGCTACACCTAGGAGCGCTTATGACTGTCTTAGCTTAAAAGAAACAGCATGAGTACGATTTAACCGCAGGTACAATTTGGGGAAGTTTACCCTAGACAGTATCTGGAAATCGTAAAACAAAATATCAATGACTACTGCTGAAGGTACTGTTAATACCTTCAACAATCGATACTGAAGACATCAGCAACACAGCAGCAACCGCTATTGAAGACACTACTCTAAACGAGTTCCCCCGAGGCGGAAACGAGGGGTATTCGATCATATCGCTGAACCTGCAGCGAATTTCAGTGACAAAACAGGGCGCGAAAAGTTTCGTCGGCGTCGGACGCCAGCAGAGAAATTTCACTCGTCGCCTGGGCACGTTGAATAATGCAGAGGCTGGCAACAACGAAGACGACCCGGGGGTGCGCAGCTACGACTCCGTCGCAGGGAAGGGTGTTAAACAGCGGAGCAGCGGTGTTTAGCTGCAGCACACTGGCCAAACTCATCCCTTTATCTGGCGCGGGCCAGCACTGACGGTTTACAGGGAAAAGCCTCGGCTATCTTGCTTCATGTTCCCGCGAAAGATCATGAACAATCGGTATCGATTCCCGTTAAGGCTCCTATCCCTCGAGGGATCTTTCGAGTAACGATGTACACCCGGGCAACGAATGGTCGAGCTTCGAAGTGAGACGATAAAGAAACTAAACACCCATTCTCATTTTTGGAAAACCAAACACCAAGGAAACATGTAACAGTTGCGCAAGCATATACCGTAAATTAAAAAGTCTCTTACGAATTCGGTTATCGATCGACTGAACTAATTAATTATCGAGCAACCAGGGGTGCACAAGGCGACGTGTTCCTCCCAGTCATCGAACTTGACGCAAACACGTCACTCCTGGGAAATATAACGCATCTCACGAGCCGCGGAGGCTGCGCGGGAGCAGCGCGGGCGAGAGTGGAAGAATCGAGTTCCGCGGGGCAGCGCGGAACGAACGGAGAGGGTAGGAGAATAGGGGGTGGTTTACTCTCGAGAAGACATCGTTCCGGTCACGAGGTCCCTATGTACAGCGCCCCGTCCTCGTTTCTGCCACGGGTGAAATTATTTTTTCCTCCCTTCCTTCTCCTACTTTCACTCAGCCCAACCCCTCTTCACTCCCGCCCCTCTCGCCATCTTTCCGTGTTTTTCTCTCGTCTCGCCACCCCTCCACAGCCACGGTGCGCTGTATCGTTTCAGTCACGGACGAGAGGCGCACTCGAGGCTGGCTAAATTGCACCATTAATTGCGCCCTACGCGAACGCACGGTATGCAACTGTGTCGAGTGCAATGGACCGTCCTTGGCCCAGATACCGATCCTCTGGACCACCTTATTCGAGGATCGTCGGCACGGCAACTGCTGCGGCTGCCTCTATCGGGCCGGCTGCACGGGGGGTTTAGGTGATTTCGCCGATGCCCGGGTAATTGGATAGTTTGGCTACGTTTGTGTTACCAGGCCGTTCATAAATTCGCCGCGTAACGCAGCGGCTGCACGAACGCGCCCGCGTGTTTCCCGCCTGAACCGAGAGTGGGTGCTGTGGTACAAGTTTCCGGGTTTGGAAGTCGCGCGGGATGATTGCACGTAGCCGGGATTATAGGAGCATTGTAACGTTGGCTTCCTTCGGATTCATGTTCGAGAGCCGCGGCTTTAATGTTTGTTGTTGTTGCCACCGGTTTGTTCGCGCGGTTTGGTGGCGTCGTCGCGAGCACGACACTGTTATCAGCCGGCGGTGGGTCCTTGAGCGTGCGAAGTGTGGAAAGCTGCGTGCTTCGAAGACGCTCCCCCAGGGCTTGGGACTAGTTTCATGAGTGATTATTCCTCGAGAACATGTCCTCAGGACGGGAATCGGTGATCCCGGGGTACCCGAGGTGCCGCGTCACTGCTGAGACCTTTGAGACCTTGAAAGAACCTCGACTGAGAATGTTCTGTAAGTGCAGCGGCCTCAACCAGGCTTAGTGCAGGAGGAATGCACTGGGAATTGGGGTTACACCAAGGGATTTCCTCCGTCTGCCTGGTAGAGGAGTGGAAGGGTCGAGGAACCTCATTCGTCTCTCAAGTTTAGAGAAGTCAAGTGAACGTGTCAGTCATCAGCTGTGACCTCTGTCGTTCTGTCAATTACAGAACCAGTGGATGCACATATTTGCAGAACTCAACGTGTAAAGCATTATCTAAGAAAGGAATCGGCAGGGAACATAACGTTCTAACAACAAATGTTTGAAGTCAAACCCAATTTACCAAAATTTCCTTGAAGACTTAATCTGGTTGCTTCTTTCTCAATTGCAACAGGATATTTGTGGTGCAGGGGCACATATGCGTGTCGGTACTGCGACAGACGTTTGCAGCTGCGGGCTACGGCATTTCAAATGCATCAAGTTCCACAGTAGAACAATGTAGATGCGGCGTCGATTCCTGTTGATACCGTCCCGGTTTCCCTCCACGCTAGCGCGTGTGTATAAAGCTGTTCTCGGATATTTATGACCTGTCTTGTAGCAATCTAACTTAACCGCATCTCCTGGAAAACGAGGGATCTTGTTTCCCGTATCCACTTACGATGCTTATATTCTGCCGGGTTCTACCTCGCTGCACTTCTCGTTCTCCGTTTGTCCTTACTATTCCGTGTTTTCTTTCTTCCCATATCATCGTGGTTCCCTTTTCCTGCGTTCTTGCCTACGTTTCAGTCCAGCATTTTCTTGTTTTTATTTTCGCAGCATCCCCCTTCCTGCTTATTAGTATTCTGCCCCTCGACTTCGTTGTTTCCTCGATTGTTCTAGTTTTTTTTTCTATCTGCCATTTGTGTTCCCGCCCTTTCAGTTTTTCTTTTATTTTCGCGGGTTTTCATGTTTCTCCCTGTTTGTTTCTCGCCTGAATTTCCACGATGTTCATCCCCTTCATTTCTTTCACCGTTCTATCTGCTCAGTTACCTGCAAGCTCTTCTAGACTTTTCTCACTTTGCTTCCCCGTATCAACGATCCCATCTACTTTTTCCATCTCCGCTATTTTCCATAGTTTTCTCGCCAAACCCCCCCCCCCCCCCCCCCACTGTCGCTTCTGACATCCTTCCGTCTCTTCATGCGAGCGCGACGCTCACGCCGCTTGTCCCATGTTCCTTCCACCCCGCAACCCTCAATCTCTTCTTCACCCCGCGCTCGAAGATTTCCCCACAGGCACATGCCTTCACTTATTCACGCACTCAATTATTTACGCTCGCGCGACGGTACCTTCTACAACCAGCAAGCACCGCTTTGTCACCTGTGTGTATCAGTTTGCGTACACCATTGCTCATAACTATAGTTTAGGTACAGCAACATTTCGACTTTAGTCGCGTGGAATATTATTTTTAGGAGTTCGACATAATGCACGTTAGTTTGTCGTTAGCACTATCATAGTTCAATTTTCATAGATTTTCATCTCTCACGAGTTGGAAATATATTTCCACGTCTTTGTATCGCATGCCAATACCTCAATCATCACTCAGGGGAAACTAAAAAATTGAGTTTAAAACATAGGCTCGTGCAATAGGTATGTACGTAAGTGTACGTAAATCTTGCCAAAGAGAGTTTTTTCATTCCTCAGGTGTTCATTTCACGGAACGGTAACTTTCGAGTAACATCACTGTTCTCTGGTGAAGCGTTTTGATTTGTCGTCAATGTCATAGTACAGCAACTACTTACGGTCGACCAGTATCGCTTAACTTGCCTAATGAATTAACAACGCTACTGTTTACTTTTTCATGGGTAACGGGGATTGAAAGCCTGCCGAACTCTTACAGAACCTGTCAGGTCAGTCATTGGTCAGACGGTCTAGAGGACTGTTCAGACAATAACCCATAGTTGGATGGTGTTTTCGTACCCCTGTGACTATTTACGTAATCAGAATTCGTCGGTGCGTTCGCGAATATGCACGTGACGCTGAATGCTCGATTATTCGTGGTCACGTGTCACGTTAAATTCGCGTTTACGTGGGCGCAATCTATTCCCATGCCGCACTTATTTCCACGTTAATCACTGGGTCTCCCTAGTTAAGCCACGTTATTTCTGCGACATTTTTGGGAGTTTTTACAACAGTAGTTCATTGAAATTCTGGTCCCTTTGTCCTTTGCGTAAATTGGAACGATTCGTTCTGCGAACGCGAATGGAAAGTAATAATAATTTCATTAAATCACTCATACCAAAAAAATTACGTTCCGCGGGGATGTAGAATGAATCAGATATGAGTTGACAGGCACGCTGTTTGCATATTTTTATAAACCAATCTCTTTCTAAATACCTCAATTAAAGGTGAATGTCATAAAAAAAAAAGTTGCTTAATTTATCCTCGTGGATATGACCCTTACAGCTGGATATATAACTTTTAACTTGCAAAAGAAACTATATACATATCTACATCAGTTGACTAAACAAATCAATTTAACTTGATTACATTAAAATATATATTCCAGCGAACCTTACTCATTGACTTCGCCTTGTACATAACGTAAACAACTGAACCTCACTAAGCAATAATATCTACCAAACTAACAGTGTTTCATTAACCATTTTAAGCATTGCTTTATTACGGGGGCAATATTCGCTAAAATATTGCATTTCCATGAAATTCCCCTCACTCAACGCGAAAGAATAATACAAAAAGGTTTGCGTTAACATTTCGCAGACATTCTCAAAACAATGAGCAGAATCGTGAAATTTGTGTTCCTCTTCGAAGAAACTCAATCGTTTCGCGTATCGAGGCAACCCAGCTTCGTTATTAAAACGGCTTCTCGCCACAGTTCTGCCGATTTTCATATTTCATTATTCACGAGGGCTGGTAGAAAGGACGGCTCGCGAGATGCGTCCAGGTCCATCCTCACATAATTCACCCCCCCCCCCCCCCTCCTGCCGTTTGAAGCGGCGGGGTCGCGCGGGATTTTTTCCGCGAGACGAATTTCGACCTCTCGAACGTTCGTTCCGGCGAAATCATTCCGTTTGTCCCGCCTCCTCGGCTCGGCTACCAATTTAAGAAGCTTATAAAGAGGAACTGCACTCTCGACGGAATGCAAATCTTCGCGAGCCCGTCGAGGAAATTGCGCCCACTTTAAGCCGTCGCTGGGAATAGTTTCCACTTTGACGGGGATCGTTGCTGCCCGAGCTGAAACTGAATCCTGCCCCGCTGCCGAATTAAACGTGAGGACTTTCTTCCCCCTTTTTCTCGAGTGTCGCTTGCTAGGGCGCAGCGGTTTTGACGGGCAGCGTTAAATATCCCTCGCGGATCGAACGTCACCGCGGTGACGTTTGATCGGCGGCGGGGGAATTTCGCGTGACGCGAATGAAAACTTGAGAATGTTGCGGTATTAAAACGGCGATGTGGGGAAACAGTAGTGGGAAGGGTGCGAAGGCGTTTTCGAAAGGGGCGGGTACCTTGTGGGGGGAGGGGGGATGAAACTGCAACTCGTTCGATGCAGTTATTACCTTTCATCTTTGCAAAAACGCAAGTCTCAGCAGCGTTACATTATGAGACACATACACTGCCACTCACAAATATTAGGACGACTGCTGTATTTGGACAAAATGTAATTTTTTATACAGATTGAATAATTTTCAGTGAATTTAATTTAAAATACTAAATAAAGTAAAATTTGTTAGAGTTGTGGAATAAGTTTGCAACGCCCTTCACAATTATTCTACACATAGTAGGTGGCTTAATACTTATTAACGCCGATGTAGGGTAAAGTTGCCTAAATCGTACCGCTTAAGAACTGCTTATTGCGTGACAAATAACAGGGAAAATGAAACAAAATTAGTGGCAACCATCTCTTTCTTAAAAGAATAAACAGTTTTATAAACTCAAAAAATAATCAACCCCTATTCATAAAATCGATTTATTTTTAATATGGAAAAAGTACGATTTAGGATTAATGTTCCTAAATCGTGCCATACTTATCATAATTCATACTTTCAAATTTAATTCCTACAATCATCACATACATATTCAAAAGTATTTCTATCTATTCCCGCACAAAGCTCGTGCATATTTTCCTGTCTATTTTCTTGACACAATTTACAAAACCAGCTTTCATTTTCATCGTCTTTCCCCTTCTCCTTTTGTTTCGTTTGCTCTTACGAGTTTCCTTTGCTGTTCTGGTTATGATTTTCTTTTTAGCTTCATCCAATTATTTTTCAAGATTCTTTTTGTATGTTCGTACCAGTACGATTTAAGCTTATACAGGGTTGTACGAAATAGGCACATAGGTCAATGTAAATTCAAATCTATGGCGCTAAAATATGGGTCACTTTTCGTTGATGCCAAAACAATAAATAAACTTGAAATTATATAAATAGGTAGTTTCATATAGAAATTTGTTTCACTGATTCTCGCAAATAGTACCTAATTGTAATAGTACATAATCCTTAAGAATTATTGCAAAATTTTAGTGAAAAGTACCCGAAAAACTTACCTCCTTTATATTTTTTTTTTTGTAGAGTAACGGCATGGTGACTCGGTTTGTTAGTGGCAAATGGCTAACTGTTGTATACAGTTTCTACCAATAAGAACAATTCTGTCTGTCTTAGATTAAAAGAAACCGCGGGGATACGATTTAGGCGCAGGTACGAATTAGGCAAGTTTACCCCACGTATGCCCAATTTCCCACGCCCCCACATGCTCCCCCTTAGCGCCCTAATCGCTGTCAATTAAGCGATTCTCATCGAAGCCTGCGAGTTTCGTTGGGCACGGGGCGCATCTGTCAGACGAGACAGCACGAGCCTATTTTAAATTCCTGGCGGAAACCCCGATTATTACGTCGACTAGGAACGCCCCGTCGAGTCCATTCTCTTCCGTTCCGACGTAGTCGAGTCAGGAATCCCCGAGTCGTGTGCCATTTTGTTAGGAAAGCCGTATCAATCCGTTTGTACACATACAGAACGCGCTGAACGAGCTCGCTGCCGCTCCACCGTCCAACCACCCCGTTCTACAGCCGTGCAACCCCAACGGTGCAACGGTTCCAGCGAAACTTTCCCAGCTGGCAGCAAGCCACCGTCACGGTGGACAGAATTCCAATGTGTTTACAGTTATGTTTACGCTCGCAATCGTTTTCTGAAGAATCCTATCCGCCGACGCAGCTGCCCGCCGTTCCGCCCTCCCTCTTCGCGGCGACCAACCACCTTCGTGAGGTTACTTCCACGACCGAAGCGGGCAGTTTCTATTTGAACGAAAGATAAGGGATAATTGTTTGCAGATATCATATCGCTCGTTCGCTACGAGAGTGCAGCGACTCGATGTCTTTCGAGCTTGCAATACTGTAAAGGGATTGGGTGGTTGCTGTTCCAGCACCGGCAAGTGTGATCGTATATGACTCAATGGTAAAGTTGAATAAGTTAATATTTTATTTTTGTATATATTACGCGAGCAAGTGACAAAGATTTATAATGTGTTGGTATTCAGAGTCACGTGATTGAAATTGTGCTGATTATTCGTAAGGGATGATCTGTGTAATCAAGTTTAGAGAGACTTTTGCTTATAAGAGAACTGCTCTTTAACAGGAAATGCAAGGGCAAGTTGTTGAATTTTTAGTGGCTCACAAGGGAAGATCCCCAACCCGATAATTAAAAAAATTATGAAACTTTAAGAACTGTAAGAGATAGAGAAAAAAATTTCAGACAAAAGTTACTTCTTTTAATTTGGACTAACATCTGCTAATTTACAGTTCTTACAGGTCGTAAATTATAACACAAAATTGGAAAATCACCGGATTTTCAGGAATCAATTTCACCCCCTCAGAGTGAATTTGAACAGCAAAAGCAATTGCATAATACATACCTATGTATCCTCTACACATTCCCAAAGTTTCATTTCATTTTTTGAATTTCTGGGTTCGATATCTCCCCTTGTCAATTTTTATCACCAATATGTAAAAATACTCACGTATAAAAGTCATTCCGTTAAACTAATTACAAGCTTGGATAAAAATTGATATTACATTCACAAGGGAGAGTATTAAATACATCAGTTCCATAAACGAACTTAAGCTGGGAAAAAATGATTCTGTTATTTGCCCGTGGGTGGGAACATGGACCAGCTAATTGCGCAAGTAAAATGTAACTTGTTTCGCAAAAAGCTTAACCCACAAAGGTATTGCGAAAAGTCGAGAATTTAATAGCAATGTCCTGAAAATTGGATATCGCTTTTGCAAGGTTGTTTCCAATTCCGCGCGAATTTCCGTTGCACGGCTGGTCAGGGAATAAGTGGTAATGACACTGGAATTCAACGAAGCTTCGTGAAATGGTTCGAATAAAATTTTATAAACGAGCAGCCGCAGATTGCAGCCGTGATTATTGTTAAATAACGCGGACGAACGTCCGCCGGCTGCGGTTGGATAATTTCATTAGGTTATTGTCCAGAAGAATTTAATTTAATGTTTGGCTTCATTATGAATGCCGGTTAGATTGGCTTGAAGTAAACCATTGATTTGCCCGCGTCACTTCAGATGGAAAATCCGAATCATTAACGTTTTGTTGCGTTCACGGCCGAGCAAAAGTATTCGTGTTCACTTGAACCTTTCCTTTCACTCATTAAGTATTCTCCTTTGGTTCGGTGTAATGATTGTACATTTAAAGAGAATGTCAACTTCAAGCGTAACGTTTGATAGAACAATTTTACACACAGTTTCTTTTATGCAACGCAGAGAGAGAGAGAGAGAGAGAGAGAGAGAGAATAAATGTAATATTTTTCATTGAATACAGTGTTTTCAAGGGTACTGTTTTAATTCTACATGCTCTGCTAAGATTTTAAAATTATACGATACAGGGATTAGAAAATAATGAGGGATGATATTTAACAATGGAATTAGGCCAGTGGTAACGCAATTAATTGCGTTCTATAAGGGAATATATTAATGGGTGAAAATCATGTTTCTACGTTGGAGTGTCTTTCATCACGTCACAATAGCGATCAATTTCGAAACAGTAAGCTACTTTACGCTCTCCAATTAGCAATTGAAGCATACATATTATCCTCAGTCGAGTATTTAGCGTCGAAAAGCCTAGAGGAACAATGGATCGATAGCGAAAGAACGTATTAAGGTGCGTATTTAGGGTAAAGGTATTAATTTGGTAACAGTCATTGGTGCAAGCGTTTCAAGCATTTTGGTATTAAGTACTGTCATAGTAGTAGTTGCTTATGTAAGTACATGAGACGATATAACCTTAAAATGAGATAAACAGTATTAGGTTAGCTGGCAGTAATTGGGATGTCAGTAATTCATTGTCGGTCAAATACATTTGAAGGGTGTCAGTAATAGATCCCGAAATATATTTTGGAAATTGATGAATTTATACATAACAGTCTAAGTTTTAAGATCCACCAAATTTTGTTCATCAAGTAAACATATTAAACAATAATAAATAACAAGAATAACATATACTTTTAGTCTATAAGTACAAAACTATAAGACAATGTCAGCGTCAACGCTTAAAGTGTCAGTAATTTTGTCCTTTACCCTATAGCGGTTGAGGGTACATCGATAAATTTCCGTATAGATATAATATATGAAACTATGCATCTAGTTCACAAAACAATCTTCTTGATTCGCATCTGCTTTCCTGATTTTGAATTTCGAAATGGTACACTTCACAACGTCAAAGTCAGATGGAACATATCAATATTAAATTGAACTAGATTTTACTATTCCATTGAGTGATTTGGAGTATTTAAAAAGTGAAATCACAACGCGTAATTGACTTATGAGTTAGAGTCAGGAAGCAGACTTCGAAGGAGGAAAGGGAAAGGAAGTTAAGGAAAATCAGAGAAAAGTTTCTAGAGAATTGGAAAAACTGAATGAACACGTTTCTCAATATTTTATTACCTGCGGGAATTATAAGATCTAAAGTTACACCGGTTTCATTAAATTATGCGTTGACATCATCATAAAGGAAGTTAGAATGACAGAGGAGATATCGAGTCAACTTAAATCGGGCCATAAAATAGTGCACACTGATCCTAATTCCAAATTCGAAATACACTCTATGGCCCCACTCATTTGGAATACGTATTGCACAAAAGATATCGGTCAACGGACGATTAATAACTCAATATCAATAAAAAAGGTAACTTCTATTGTGTTCCTTTCTCTTTTCTCGAACCGTTCCAGGGATCTCCTCCAGCTTTGTACCTCGAAGAACTGCAATCGATGAAAGCTTTACCCGCCTCCTCCTTGTCGATGAACAGAAAGGGCTTCATTGGATCTTTCTAATCCACGTAAGCCACCGTTCAAAGAGGTCCCCCGTTGCTCCACTTTTTTCCTCGGACTTCAGGTCGAATTTAAATCCCGCCCTGGCGTGAACTCGAATCGATCCGCGCAGGGAAATCCAGTCGCGGAACTGCTAGGAACGGGACCGTGCATAAAATAAATTTCACCCCCTACCCCATTCGCAAAGTGAAATACGCCCGTGTAATGCGTCCCAGACGCGTGGTATCTCTCTGCCTTGCGTTCGTAACTGTGTTGCCCGTTTCTCGTTTGCGACAGTTTTAATTTACCGGCGACGAAATAAAAATAATTGACGTATGTCCGCGGCACCGTCCGAATTTGTTTCGCCCACGAATCGCGGCAATCAATCTGTTCAGCAATTACACGGAGCGGCGAATGGCATTGTAACTCGCGTTGTGTGTTATTAATAAGCGAAATATTGATTCCCGTGCTGCGAACCGGAAGTTTTGGAACACTCGGTAATTGCGAATCGACGTACACCGACCGCGGTATTTTGTTGGTGGGACCTACGTGTGGGTCCGACACCGCTCAGTTGAAAGGTATTTCACAGCAAATAAATAGCCAATAAGATTGCATTCCAATGTGCATAAAAATTTATTCGCTATTAAATATAAGACGGTTGGATATTTTGAATTTCCAATCTTATTCGCTATTTCCGTAGCTATCTACAGCTTAACTATTAAAACCTTGGTATTAGAATGTACATCGGATACTTTTTATTGAATCTATTTCTTGATTGATGTATTTTAGAATTGAAACTGCATTGCAATAGTCAAAGGGGAGAAAAAGTCAAGAAACGACATTTCTTTGTCAATCTTGAACGAATAATGATATTACCATCTACGAAATTCGAAGGCTAATGAATCAATCGGTTTTATACAACGTGTTCAGCATATAGACAAAGCTGTAGTCACGCGAATAAATGATTGCAGTCCCAACCTGATTGTGAGTCTCAAGATGGGGGGGAGACTCCCACGCGTCAATTTCATTTGCACGGTTGATAACATTTTTTCACTCACAAACTAATCTTCCAGAATTGCCTATTAACGAATTTCAATTTATAGGTGGTTCTCTTCCTCGACTCGAACTTTCTCCATATCTCGAGACACGAGATGTTTGGCTTAACTTACTGATGTATTCACGTATAAGGTGATCCGCAGCCTTCTTGATAGAGACGATTTTTTTGGAACCGTGGCAATTTCATTTGATTTCCAGTTCTTTCATATCACGACAGTGATTATACGAACGATGGCGATTTACAATTATTATTATAATCACTCGATTCAACTGGCGCGTAGTTTGTCATAGGACTAAGAAACATTTGAAAACATTAGAAACTTACTGTAAGACTTACAACTAAACATAGAGCTACGACTTTCTCTTAACATCCAACAAATATTCCAGATTTTACCCAATACGTAACAACTAAACAATTCTTCGAGATTTGTGGACAGATATTATCATAGGATAATAATTACAAGCAGAAATTTTTGTGATTCGCATGGTGGGAAATACGGTTTAAGACCGCAGCACGCTTTATATTTTTTTACACTTTATTCAAGAAGGTACAGACGCGTCGCGACATTTGTTAGCGTTACAGAAAATTAGTTTCACGTGATAAACAATAATCAGCTGTTTTAAATAAACCAACAGGTATGCACTATGCACAGCTGCAACAAAATTTGCATTACACTTTATAATTTAGCATTTAGAAGAAAAAGTTACAAAGCTAATATTACCGGCCATTAATGTGCCAAAGGACATAGGGACCAAAGAAATAATAGAAATTGTACAGTTACCCATAACATTAACAAGGAGGTCAATGTCATTAACGTATAATGGGTGATTTTTGACCTGAAATAGAAGAAATTTGAATTTTAGAAAGCTACTTTATACCATAAAATGCTATTATATTTAATTTTAATCAGTTGATGAAAGGAACACACACTTATGATATTTTCTGCGTGCTACTTCTACTATGTCGGGCGATTCTTTTATCAGGTACATGCCGATGCCTCTAATATTATAGTAAAAGTAGTCATTCCAGTCTAGGGTTTTGATGTTGAATTTGAAGATTCCTTGATCGGTAGAATTCAATCCTTGCCAAAGTTTCTGAACGTTATTGTCACAAAAAATCCATTCCTGTGTTGAAAAGTACTGTATCACATTGCAAACTTTATGTATTTTCTTATACCTATCCAACGACCTGTACAAAGTATATTATCCATCATTGTTAATCAATTCTATACATACTCTGTCGGTTATGATTTATCTAATATGGATTATATTTTATTTATGGAATACGTACATGGGTTTTCGACCAACAATATAAGCGAGCGTATCAACAATAGTTGCAGGCAGAATGTGGAGGAAGAAGACACAAATTTTATGGACAATTAAATATCTGTTCAGTATCACCATAACATACCATATGTTCTGTATTCTAGGTACTTCAGTGACAATAATTTCAGCCATTTTCAGAAATGCACCCCAAGTAATGGGATTTTGACATGAAGATACAGAGTTATAAATGGGGATTCTTTCATCAACAGCTATATTCGCATCTTTATCTAATGTTGCAGAAGATTTCCTATAAAGTAATAGAATCAATAATTCTAAAATTAAATTTCAACCATTTCTATATTAATACCTACATATATATACATACGCACAAATACCTAATAATTAATATTTTTATTAATCTATAATTTACATTCGTAATACTAGTGTCACGATCTTTTCATTATTTTCTGTTTATAGTGAAAAAACATGATTCCATTTTTTTCGTTTCAATATCAAAGATTATATTCGCGTATATGTACATATATGTACCCTTCAAAAAGCAGGAAGTTAATATGGCATATAAGTTATATAAGTTATAATGACAAAATTACATTATATAAGTTATAGTGACAAAATTACATTATATAAGTTATAATGACAAAATTAAATACTTACCTATTACTAATATTCCAAGCAGCTGCAATTGTAGTAGAGACTACATAATCAGCTGGTATCATTTCCACCACGTTTTCTGGTATACAATGTAGCATATGCAACACACCTAGACCTGCTCCTATCGTTGCCCCCTTAGCTCCATATAAATTATTTATCCATCCAATAAGTGGCTCTTCGATTGTTGACATAATAATAGAGGGCCGGACCATACACGTTGGAATACCTTCGCTATACTTTGCGACTATGCTTTCTGCAACTGCTTTAGAGAATACGTACATGTTGGGCCAGTTCTTGAGCAGTCTATGGAAGTGAAAAGTATATGTTTCGTCATAGCTACCTCGTTTTCTTATTCACACAATCATGTTCCGTAAAATTATATTTACGTGGGAGTGATTTGTTCAAGTTGTTCATCATCAAAGATATCCAACAACGATATTAATTTATCACCATCGATAGGTGGTTTGTAGTGTATTTCATCAATGTGTTTATGTATACAGTTCGAAAATGCAGTTGATACGTGTACGAATGCCTGTAGATAGATTTCGGGATTTAGTGTTAAATAGAAAATGCAATTTATAATGCGCTATTAATTATGATGGTTGATTCAACTGTTTGACTAAAGGTTATAAAAGATCTCCGATCTACCTTAAAGTTCGGCAACTGTTTCGCGAACAGTAATAAGTATTTTGTACTTTTCACATTAATGTTCACGGCTAGGCGCGTCTTTTCATCTAATCGAACAGTCGCAGCAGCATGAAAAATGATATTCGTATTCATCAGCATCGTTTTCGTTTCTGGTGACAGACCATAATCATCTTCCATAGCGTCACCCTCGACCATTATCACTTTGTTCAGAATATTCGGTTGCTTGCGTCTCAACTTATCGTATACCTGATCACAATAGCGTGTACATAATAATTACACATCTTATTATTCTATTAATATGTATAAGTATATCACCTACAACATCTTTGAAGTTCTCTTTAAACCGCTGCTCTGAACTTTTCCCCCTTTTCGGCCTTACTATCACATATATTGTCATAATACCTGGGCAGGACCTATAAATATATAGATAGGGTAGACCGGGGCGAATCGGATCACTTTATGTTTGATGGTAAAAAAATAATAGTCAAACATTTAAAAACTAATTTTTTATTATGTATTCGTGACCAGTACACCTCTGGCTTCAACATTAATATATAAAAATTGAAATGAAACATAAAAATCTTTCATTTATAAAGAAAAAACGAAAAAGTGAGAAATATCCGATTCGCCCCAAAACTGGGGCGAATCGGATAACCGAAGAATCTCTGAAGAAACTGAAATTTTCATAACAAAATCTTTAGAATCAACTTAAACAAATCTAATTTAATGACAGTGAAGTCAAGTGACATTACTTAGAACACAGATCGGAAGGATATTGCTGTTTTTTGCCGTCTGTATCAGCAGAATTCTCGTGGCACCACTCTTCTAAGACAATCGTCTGAAAGTAATTAATTTTTCACCACAGTAAATACAATGCCATCTTCTTAAGACCATTAATTAATTTATTCTTTTTGTAATTTCTTTAGATTCAATTTTTATCACAGCTTCCTCTATTCTTTGGGGGACACCATGATCCCTGATTGCTCATTTTTATGTACGTACGAACCATCTGTATATAAACAATTATCATATTTATAATCATAAAAATACTCAAATGAAAAAAAGTGTGCTCCAATTAGCCCCATATATAAGTACTCCAAAGATTTTAGATTACATAAACATTTTATGATATAATAGCCTAAAATAATCAAATTCTAAACTTGGGCAGCGTGCAATCTAATAACAATAAACGCATTTGAATTCTCAAGCTTACTTTTTATTTTAAAAAATGAAATTGCAGATTACGTAGGTTAGATTCGGACCAAAATTGTAACGTTCGCGCGCGTCCATCTGACTGAAACCGTATGCCAGCTCTAAACAATTACTTAAAATAATTGACGGGCTATTGCGGTAGGTGCGGGGGAGAGGAATGATGTACTACGAACGATCGGAATGCTCATTTCTATCGCGATGTAAGAAATGTGGATTAAATTCTTATTTTGATCCGATTCGCCCTGTGATCCGATTCGCCTCGGTCCACCCTACATACAGTCAATCACACAAATATTCGAACACCCTTTAAAGCAGAATAACTTTTTACCACATGTATATTCAAGTTACTGTAAACTGGGGGAACATTGGCAGTACGGGGTAATATTAGCATCTACTTAACATCTATTAAAAAGGAGAAGGAAAATCACAAACAATGCAATGTCATAATAGAATACCTAAACCAAATTTGAAAGTGTTAATTAAAAAAATAAAAAATATAAAAGAGAGTGCATTGAACATACAAAGAAACAAATTGAAGTGCAAGTTCAGATGTGGTAAAACATTAGCTTTTTAGTGCTGTTTATATATGATGTGACAATGTTACCCCGTATCTGGGGTAAAATTTAGCTAATTAACACGCATTAAGGAAGGAAAAGGATAAAAATTGGATGCATTTTGACACTTGTAATACATTTGCAAGAGATGCAATGTTATGATAAGATACTTAAAGCAAATGTAAGGATGTTAATTTTTATATTATATAGCAAAATGTTCCAAAAACATGCCAATGTTCCTCCAGCTTACAGCACTGTCAAAGGGCGACCACATTAATGGCGGCAGATGACAGTGCGAAAATTGTTATAAATATATGTCAGATTCCTAACACACCGGTGGCTGGTACGTTATTGAAAACGCTGGCCAGAAATCGTTAAATTTACTACGTTTCCGGATTCCCAATTTCCTACAGTGAATTCTCTTTCCCTTCGGGCATTCTGTTTTTTATTTTCGCAGAAAGTCATTTGATCAATGTAATCGTACGTTAATTCATTCAAACTGTAAGCACAACCGCGTTACTTTGCGAACACCGGATGTACATATTGAACTGATCATTAAACGTGTGACTGGCGCGTGTTACAAACTATTAAAGGATGTGAATGCTTCGGAAAATGTTCACTTTTTTTACTTCACCCCTCGAAATTATTATGTGATTTGAAACAGTTCCAGCAAAGGCGTATAGTTGTCAATTTGCAAAACAATCTCAATCCGAACCCGTGTACATATAGACGAGAACTTCATTTTTTCTTTAGGTATAATATCATATTAATACCGTAAAATACTGATCCCTTCCGGTTTACGCAAATAACAGAATAATATAAAAACGCTCGGTCGCGGAGGATTAGAGGAAACGTACCTTAGTAATTTTTCGATGATCAGCTTTCCCAGAAAATCTGTCCCTCCTGTTACTAAAACGTTAGTATGAGCAAACCATTCGGCGATTTTGCTTTTTTCGGGGTTTAAAACCGGGGAATCATCGCATTGATACAATACATCATCTATATACGCATTACCTCCATCTGAAGTCATCTTGATCGAATACCTGTTAGTTTCAATAAATATACGCACTTTAGTGTAATAATTGCTTAATAATGAATTCGATGGATTCGTGATGAATTAAATGTTCATACACATCTGTGCGCGCTACATTCGTGCGATTTCGAAAAAAGCTGTGGAATTTATCAAGTATTCGACGAGAACACTCAGCCTATATGCCTGTAAAGGATCAAACTTGAGTTGAGAATCATCTAGAGTGAAATACTTTCCCAATTTTATTATTCTCGTTTGTAGAGAAACATTTTTGTATTTTAACTTCTTTTCGACTAACAAGGGGAGGACACCATGTCGCACGCATTGATTTTGATGAGCCTTGGCACGATGGATCTATGTCGAAAATAAGTAAATAGGTGTCCGAGCGTTTCTGCCAATGGGCCTTAATAATAGAGATATTTACATGTACATTATTAAACATTTCATAGCGCCTCTGTAAAGTACAAAAGCCTTAACCTCAATTTAAGAATATGCTGTTGAGCGTTCGATAAGACGTAAGCGCGGCGTTGTTGCAGTCGTGAGTTTCGATTCCGCCTGTGTCTATATATTTTTTTTCATACTTTATTTTTTCACATTTTATTTTTTCCACACTATATGAACTGTGAGAAAAAAGGTAACGCTAGTAACGTTCATTGTTAATTATTTTAAATGTATAAATACAATTAAAGTTTTTATGACCAATATCACCCGGAGAGCTGCAGATAATGGAAAATATTTACTTATTTTCGACATAGATCCATCGTGCCAAGGCTCATCAAAATCAATGTGTGCCACATGGTGTCCTCCCCTTGTAAGTATCACGCGAACGGACTGTCCTCAAGCCGTCGGTATAGCCAACATCTGAAGTACTAAAAAAAAGACAAGCAATGCAAAAGGAAACAGAAACATATATGTATTATATGTGCAAGAAATATAAAAGTTATTTGCAAGGCTATTATTTTGAAGGATATTTTCTTTCATGCATTCTTTTCAATAGTATGGTCAGAAATGATTAAAACTATATTATCGAAAGTGACATGTCCGATATGTAATATAACAGTGGGCAGTCTTTCGAGAAAGTTCTAATTCTATTTATCTAATTTCAGTTTTTATAATTATTAGAAACCTTCCGTCTGTCGTAATTATGTAGCAGCAGCCTATAGCAATGATAGAAAGGATATAATATGATATTATATCACACCAGTTTTGAACGGACTGCGAAATGGCGATACGTCAATGCGGAGTCAACGACGGACAATTTTCAACTGCGTAGTGTTCCGATCCTGTTCTACTATCTGTAAAAAGATACGTTTCCTCACACATACATCTCTGTAACACTAACCATGCATAAGTGACCACCTCTTTATGTTATCTTAATTGCTCGAAACCTACTATAAGGAAATCTACTTTTTAAAATGACCTTTACTATTGAAGGACGAAGTATGACGACTGAAATAATTGTCTTATCACCTGCATTCAGCAATTATTTGCAAAAAACCTCGCTGCACTTCAATAGTAAAAACGTCAGAAATAATAAATTTCTTTCAAATTATATGATTATTTGTTTATAGTATATTCGTTTACCTTAACGAACGGGTTGATACCCTTCTCCGTATTATCAAAATGATATTAGATTTCCTAGTGTGTTCAATATCGTTATAATAATTCCTCATTACGTGAAATACATTTTTAAAATAAACTACATTAAATATAAGCATTAGAGTAACTTTTACCGTTATTTCGTAATGATGTCAATGCTTTAATATTTTTTTGCAAGGAATATTATCAACTTCAATGGATAAGATTTCATTTTTATGAAGATGGTGTACCTACAGTCGATGAGAAATAGGTGGAGATCGATTAAAAATGGTGTACCATCGAATTAACATCACAAATATAACGTAGTATATAACGTTTATTCTATCATTATATTTGCACTGATACTCTGCTTCACAAAAAGGATACAGAATATGAACGAACCTATATATCATATACAACAATTTTTTCCATCCATTATCTTTGCACGGTGCCTATATTTGTAACGCACAGCGTTCTCTATCTTTTTTCATAATTTACACATAATCAGTACCTACTTGTGACTTACTGTCCGCTTCGGTCCGCTCTCCTATCTCCGATTTTGCTAGACCCATCGCTGGATCTCCTATTTGGTCTTAGTTACTGTATTGTATTTTATTAGTTTTTCTTATCTCAATACGCTCCTTCAAGAAGTAATATATAGCGACTAGTACTTCCGAAACAAATGCAGAGATGGCTGGTCTAAACCACAGTTCGAATCTAAACACTCGAAAAAGGTATTGTAGAGAACGAAAACTGTTTCCCGTTGCCAAAAGTGACAGAGTAATTTGTAATTTAATTCTGGCTGCTATGACATTTCTCAAAATAGTGTCTGATTTTTTAATTGTGCCAGCTACATTTTGCAATAAACTGTCGAATTGTTCTATGTTAATTTTTGTAAATAATCAATACTCTGTTAAATCTTCGGTTTCTAATTCTCAGAAGTTCGACTGAGGCTCCATGACTCTCCCTCCTTAGTAATCATTTTCTCGCCCAAATCCTCTTCCTTTTCTTCAACTCATCCTCCAATCCTTTTATAATTGCTGGTATGATTATAGTGGCATATTTCTTATAAGTTTTCTTAAATACAACCCAACGGTCACACATCGTTGCTGTACGTACGACGAGTAAAAACGGGCTGACTCGGTCGTACCACTAGCTGCATGTAATTGATCAAGATTCTCACTCGGCCGAGTAGCACACCGATGACTCGGCTCCATATCAAAACTACACAGTACAAAACTACGCATGCAATTTAGGACACATCAGAATAGTGCACAGAAAGTAGTGCACATACAATTTAAAGCACATTAAAATTATAGTGTACATACAATTTAGGACACATGCGATTTAAAACACATTCGATTTGTAGTGCACATACAATTTAGGACACATGCGATTTAGGACACATACAATTTAGGACACATCCGATTTAATACACATTCGATTTGTAGTGCACATACAATTTAGGACACATGCGATTTAGAACACATGCGATTTATAGTGCACATACAATTTAGGACACATGCGATTTACAACACATTCAATTTAGGACACATGCGATTTAGAACACATGCAGTTTAACGCACATTTTTTTAGTGCACATCAGGATAGCGCGCAGCAAGATTTCACGCACAACCATCTTCTCGTCTTATTATTAGTATTGGTTGGGGCTAGATTAGGGCGCGGGGCGCGCGCCCGCTCGCGGGCGCGTAAAGCATGATAGCGAACCGATGTGACTTTGGGGATGTTCAAAATGAGACTGCGGTTACAAGTATCGCGCGATGGGGTCAATTTCGCTATTGTTGTCAAGGCCATCATTCTGAACATTTCCCTTTAAACTTTTTGGTGGTCGGCTTTGGTTTACGAGATATTCGTAAAAAACATAATTTAACATTAGAATTACCGAGTTTAACACATACCCAAATCGGTTCGCTACCATGCTTTACGCGCCCGCCCTAATCTGGCCCCAACCTATACTAATACCGTCGGCTGTGTGAAACAGTCGACGGCGACGAGAAGATGGTTGTACCTGAAATCTTGCTGTGCGCTATCCTGATGTGCACTAAAAAAATGTGCATTAAACTGCATGTGTTCTAAATCGCATGTGTCCTAAATCGCATGTGTCCTAAATTGTATGTGCACTATAATTTTGATGTGCTTTAAATTGTATGTGCACTACTTTCTGTGCACTATTCTGATGTGTCCTAAATTGCATGTGTAGTTTTGTACTGTGTAGTTTTGATATGGCGCCGATGACTCGGTCGAGTCACTCGTTAGGTATAAACCCACCACACGGAGTGGCGAATGGCATTGTAACTCGCGTTGTGTGTTATTAATAAGCGAAATATTGATTCCCGTGCTGCGAGCCGGAAGTTTTGGAAAACTCGGTAATTGCGAATATACGTACACCGACCGCGGCATTTTGTTGGTGGGAACGCGCTCTGCAACTTCGCCAAGAGCCGCGTTAATAGAATTCTCTGTAATTTCACCCCTCCGTGTTGCCGTCTATGCAGGGTGTAACGCTGAAATTGTCGCAGGCTAATATTTGCAAAATTAAGTGGGATGTGAAAGTGTTATTCTTATGAATTATGTGATCTGTAGAGGGACTCAACGCGATCGAGTTAATTTTGCGTCTAGGTGGAGGTGTGTAAATGGTATCGGGACCACGTCCACCTTTTCAATGATAATATATGTTTCTCAATTCATATATTCGTATTCCATGATGGATGTATAAGGAGACTTATATCTGGCGAGGGAAGAACGGGAAATGTACCATTGTTGCAAAAAAGTAGCAACAAGTTTTCAAAATGATGTATCCTGAACGTTAAGTTTGATGTTAAAGTGGTCTACTTATTCGCAGTGTGTTTGTACTGCCGTCGGACTGAAATAAGTGCATCCACATTATCCACAGTGTGAATTAGTCATCTATGCCTGACCACATACTGGGCATTCCTACTAGCCGCTGTACGCCACGCAGTAAATCAATCTTTCTGAGTTTATCGAAGTGGCTCAGTTTTGCGTGCCCCAATCAGGGGAGAGATGCTATAAGAGGGCCATTTTTATTTAGCATCCATTTCTGATAATATCATGATAGGTATTTTAAACACAAGTCCATTAATAGGAAAAATGTTTATTGGTCTTCAATCAAAATATCTTGCAAACTTATTAATAATAACAGAAAATAACAAAATCTTTGATTTTCAAATAAGTCAAAACTGTTCCTTTCACGACTAGGTAGTCTTAGAAGACATGAAAGGGACACGTTAATGAAAGTAAACAAAATGAGAACAAAAATGTGATCAATCGTTAAAATATCATTAATAGCACATAGAACAAAAAAAATTGAATACACCCTTTATTCCGCATGACTCATTGGCCCATTTTTCGCAAATTTGACATTGGAACCAATCTTTTTTATTGGTAAATTATTGGCAAAGTTTTCTTTACACACGCAGCACCAGGGCTTGAAACCCTTATTATAAAGATTTCGGTTCTTGAAAGAGTTATGAAGAACCTTTATTCTGAATAATCGTTATAAAGAACCTAAATATCAGACAATATAGGTTTAAGTTACGGTTCCTATATAGCTCTATAACTTTTATTTTTTACGTTCTATATAAGTTTCAAAACGGTTATAGAACCGATTTAATAACTCTTATTCTTTAGGTTCTATATAAGTTCTAAAGAGGTTATAGAACAGATTCTTGTAACGATTGTACAGAATTTTACAGTAAATGAAATCACAACTATAGATTACTGTGTATAATCAAATTGATTAAAAATTACTATAAATAAGTAAGTAAATATCTATTCTGTGTATTATTATTGCAAAAAGTGCAATAAATATTTAATATCATAGATCGAAACTTTTATTTGTCAAGTTCATTTTTTCAATTAGGAGCCACCTCACCATCAGGACCATGATTCTGACAACATATTAAAATATCATTCAAATCGGTGAGCTAAACCATCATTGGTATAACAACCAAACATTTATATTAATGTACACTTCATATTACACAATAATTATATATGTACGTACAAATGTGTACATAATATATATTTACTTACTTATTTATAATAATTTTTAAATACTTTGGTTATACACAGTAGTCCATATTTGTAATATGTTGTGATTTAATTTTCTATAAAATTCTGTACAATCGTTACAAGAATCGGTTCTATAATCGCTTTAGAATTTATATAGAAACTTAAAAAATAAAAGTTATTAAATCGGTTCTATAACCGTTTTAGAACTTATATAGAACCTAAAAAATAAAAGTTATAGAGCTATATAGGAACCGTAACTTAAACTTATATTGTCTGATATTTAGGTTCTTTATAACGGTTATTCAAAATAAAGATTCTTCGTACCTCTTTCAGTCAGAACCTTTATATAACAGTTTGAAACAGTTATTTTCTGAACCTATTCAAGCCCTGCGCAGCACTCATTATTTTTAGAATTATTTGTTAATTCATCCTAAGTATGAAAAGAAACAGTCATGAAACGCTCGTCCTATTTAAGACTATAGGTGAGCATATTATAAAATAACCACAAAACAAAGAAAATAATCAATCAAGCTTACTTGTGATATATTCTCGTTTCAGGTGAATAATCGCTATTTTAATGATATAAGACTTTCACACTTAGTATATAACTTTATGTCACAAACCGCCCCACAAAACTAAAGAAACTTTTAATTTCATATAAAAAAAACATCAACCGCGGATTACTGATCTGTTGCACATGACTCCGCGGTGGAGTTCACGTCAAGTAATTAGGCACTAGTGTTGATTTTAACAGAAAAATAATTTGTATGTACAATGCGTTTAGAATTTTGGCAATATGATTTGTCCCATTTAAAACCTGTCCGTTTTATAGCACCTCTCCCCTACACCTTTTGAATAAAATACCAAACTACAATCGTCGTCTTTTTACGAGGGACGCCCTTTAGTCTTTCGAGAGGCAAACGCATCCCCCATCGCAAGGGTGTAATTCGTATACGAAACACGAGAAACTGAAGGAGTAATAAAATCTGGACGGATTAAAGTGTGACACGTCTTATCGCGATAGCAGATAAACGTCCTCTTTCAGCTTTAATTCCTTAATTCGTATTTGCCGGCGCGCGATCCCGCGTATCATGGCTTAAGCTATCGTGCGGGGGCTTTTGTTCAAATATTATTACAACTCGAGGAGTTTCACGTCTGTTTATCAGGCAGAAGTTGGACGGGAAGATGGATTCGGGCTCGTTCGGCCGAGTACACAGCTAAAAGGAGGATCCAGGATAATTCCATCTGTTATATTGCAACTACGGCGGAAGCTGTGAGTCCAACACGCGTACGATATCGCGCGTAACGCTGTAAAAGGACAGGAGAAAAGTGGACCCGGAAGAATAAATAGAACCTTAGCTTGATACTTTGTTCAGAGTTACAATTTTACAGTTTAATCCTTTCTGATCTCCTGCGCAAGGCTGCTTTTGTGAGACGAGTCACAAAGCTGGGGATAAGCAGCAGAGGAACTTTAATAAGAACGTTAATACAATTTTAGTGAACTTCAGTCTTACAGAAAACAACCTCACATTCAAATTATGAGAATCGCGATGGCAATGAACGTGCACTCATTTGTACTCTGTTTGTGATGTAAATTCATTAGCAGCTTATCATTTCCATAATGCAAGTTGTGAATTATGTAAAACGCGAAACGAAAGTTTCTCTAGAATTTTTTGGATAAACGTCAGCTGAATGCATTTCCCATTAAGGTAGTTCGCCGTAGAGTCGCGGATATTTTTCTGCTGTCTCGGCTCGCCTCGCAGACGACAAGCGAAACGGAATGTAAGACGAATTCGTGCTCGACGAAGAATTCACAGTTCCATAAACATACGGCCCTCGGCAAAACTAACAGACAAAAGTGCATGTGGGAGGTTCGCATTGAAAATGAGAAGTGGCACGGCGAGGTAGAAGCGGAGGCAGTTGAGCGAGAAAGGGGATGAAGCGAGGCATCTGTTGGTCCCTGGTTTATTAGGTACCCCGCAGTGCAATTTTAATAAGGAGGGTACCATTCCTTAAACACAATTTCAAGTGAACCATTCAATAAATAATCTTAACAAATCTAAACAATCTTAATCCTCACGAAGTATTAGGATTTTACCAAACCTCGTTCATCCCCTGGAAAATATTATAAAAATCAATCAGTTATTCATTCCACCGAATTAATTACTAATGAAAATCATCTATCACGTCACGCGAACATCCAAGACGGGAACAAGAATATCTGGTAGAATTTATACAGCGCAAGAACCGCCAACGAACAGGAAGCCTCCACGGCGTACGAGCGCTTACGTAATTTCTAAAGAGTCACACTTTTTCCGCGGACCGCTAAAGTCGAGGCTTTTTACTTCGTCGGGGATTAAAGCTTCGTAAATATAACCATCTTATTGAAAGGGATGCTTGCAAAGAAACGTTGCGGCTGGAGAGAAAAAAGGAAGCGCGAGGGGGAGGCAAAAGATGGCGGAAGCGGTTGGGACGAAGATGGCGGAAGACAAGGAGGACAGATAAAGAGAGTAATTTTCGTGGGTACACAGCCTGTAATTATTAATGTCACGGATGAGTCTGCGTCGCGGGGGCTTTGCAAGCTTCTGCATCTTGGGTTACAAGACAACAGGCTTCTACGTAAGATGTACGGTTATAGCGGACCATTTTTCATTCCTCGCTGCCGTAACAATCTCTCCTCTGGCCGCTCGCAGACAGACCTCCTCGCGCTGCCACCGGAGAAAAGAGAAAAAAATCCTCTCCCCCGTCTCGCCGTCTCGCACTATCGCGATACTGCCAGCCGTGAACATGCATTTATTCGTGGCTCTTTGAACGCTGCGAGTTCTTGAAATAGCCCACACTCAGCTTTCTCCGAGGCGAAGGGACCGCGCCTGGTTGCTTCGTTTGCGTGGCTTTTGCAGAATTATCGGGCGAAGGATTAACCTTTCAGTTTGAATGGTTTGAAACTTGTGGAATTCCTCGGGTTTGTCGAGTGACTGAAGATTTCGGGATATTGTTTCTCTGGGAAATGTTTTCACCTGGCATTGCTAGGTTTATTGTACATCTGTACTTAATTGAGGAACTTGCAGCAAGAGGGGTGCAGCTCCATCTTTCCCAACTTCGAGTAAATTAGAAAAAAGTGTTTATAAAATTATTGCTTTCACTTAATATTAAAAAGAGAACGCTCGTTGAAAAATATATATTTTTGGACAATAAGTAGTAGTTATTGAGTTGATAAGGTTTTATTTCTACTTTTGGAGAAAAAATATACTATAGTAATATATTAATAATTCTATTTTTATTCATTTGCAATAAATCACTCTTTTGTTATCGGATTTGCATCGAACGTGTAGCGAACGATGTAGAATTTTCTTACTTATATTACACGTCATAACTCAAACACTGCAAAAAATGGGGCTGCACCCCTTTTGCTGCAAGATCCTCAATTTTTCGCGTCGAAACTTTTATTTTATGCCGGGCAACTTGTAGATGACTATGAATTATTTTAATCTCCAGGTTGATGGAAATTTCGCGTTCTACATTGGACGAGGCGGAAATGTTTGATCTCCGCCACTTATAAACTGCACCATGAACATAGGCTGTCTTAATTACGAGTGTTTTACTTAGTGCGCTGCTGCTTCTCTGAGATTACCTTCTCTTAAAAGCTGAAAGTTACCATGTAATACTGGAAACGTATATAACCGTGCCTTTTCCCGCTTTTTGTGTGAGACACGGAGCTGTTACTCATAAAGAGGACCAAATAGTTACGTAATTTGAAGAGACGGTCTCTGGCTAAGGGAGACACCAGAAAATTTATTAAAAACTGCCACACGTCATTGGGCACTTGGCTTTCATTTTTCAGTTCATCTGATAAGGCAAGTTTTCAATTAAAATATTTCATTACTTTCAAGTTCAATGAAAATTGAATATAATGTGGACCAATAAAATTTCTAAAACTTTTGGGAAATCATATCGTTCAATTTTTGCGAATTGTAATACATCTTCAAGAGCACTCTCATTTAATTCCGTCCATTTCATAGAATCTGATTTATTTTCTAATTCTTTCTATTGGTTTTAAATGATAATTATGGGTATACTATCTATATTGTACATACCCATCGTCTGAAATAAAAAGCTCACTTGTGTATTTTTAAAAAAATCATTATAAGTGTACCCTGCTGTTTAGGATAATCTATCCACTGTCTGCCGCGAATCGTACGTAAATAACAATACGTATTTAGCGAAGAGTTAAAAATCCAGCATCGATTATCGATTGTAAGGTCTTTATTAATGAAGCATGGACACTGAGGTGGATGCACGATAACGGGCGATTGCCTGTCTGTCGAATTAGTCGATACGGATGATTACTCCTGAATGAGGCTTCGTCGATGACTGGGGTAATTAGGCGGCTCGCCTCTTCAACGTTGCATTATACGAGCCACACCGGCTGCTGCCACATCATTGAACTGACATTATACCCGTGACTGTGGCCGGCGTAAATGTAAACGACGGTACATTGACCAACATCGCTTGAAACAATGGCGAGCGATGGTCGTGACGTTTAAACGAAAGTGGGAATTTTCTTTAAAGTGTTTTAAATGGATCGATTTCGAAATCAACCGTACAGGATTGAAAAATTGATAGAATATAGGTAGATACGTTTATTTGCTTCAATTTTGCGAGGGATTTCACATTTTTATTGTGCCCTATTGCACTTTAGAAGCATTAATGCGTACGTCTGACCAATGATGTACTTTACTACTGAACTTACTAATTGCAGCCACTTTGTGCGCTTATCTTAATTGAAATATTATTAGTTTATTGACTAATTTCTTCATATACCTACACTCGCTACATTATTAGGGGAAGTAGGGGTAAAACCGGGACGTTAAGGATAAAAGCTCATAACTTTGACATTATTAATGTAAAAAAGAAATTTAAATTAGGATTCATTAGAATAAACTCTTTATTAAATAATAGTATATATATATTTTTTAATACAATAACAAATACAAAGAAATTACGATTTAAAATATGATCCGTTTTTATGGTTTTACCCCATGGCCTGGGTAAAACCGGGTACCATACTACAAACTGGCCCTAGCACCTATAACAACGGAATTCGTTCACTTCTTCAGTCCCCCAAGCAGTGCAGTCTTCGTGAACCCAATTACAACAAGCTGTACACTGCACCCAACCTTCATTCAATTTGGATGAACCATAGGATTCTTGGACATAAATGCAAATGTCTTCACCGTCTTCATCACCACTGTTATCATTATCCTTCCGCATTTTGTTTAATTTTCTGGTTTTCTTTCTCTTTAATTGTAGTCCTTTATTAAGATTTAGTTTAATGTTGATAACTTCCTCTTTTTCGTTTCTTTATTATACACATTTTGTCCAAAACCAGGTACCCGTTTTTACCCCGTACGGTTTTGCCCCAGCATACAAGTTTGTAAATATTACGAATTATCAACAATACCAGGGCGACGTACAATCAAACTGTTTTAGTTATTTACACTTTAATATGCAACAATTAAAATAATTCACACAAAAAAGTACTTACCTGAACACTGTCAAAAGTGTTGAAGTTTTTTAACTATCGAAAATTAGATCAGAGCCTTCAAAAACACACAAGACGATACAACCTTACTATGCACGATTGTAAGACGATCGTCTTTTGTTGATGAAACAATGCACATCGTGACAATATGTCGCTGCAACGACGCGGGAAAATTTAAGGCCGTTTTAAAAATAATAGCACGTCCCGGTTTTACCCAGATACCCGGTTTTGTCGTAATTTCCCCTACTTGTGAAACAGACATGATTTTTCAAATTTGTTGTAAATTACACTCACAATCAGTATATTGATCATATTTAACATGAAAGCTTATTCCTGCGTTCAAGAGATAATTTTTATGAATCGTTGATGCTTTAATCTACAATTTAATAAATTTTTGCATATTGCGTTTAAAACGTAAAAATAGTGTTGAATTATCGATTGTGAATTGTATATTTAGCACTTGGTAAGCCATGCGTATATTTCGCTTTTAATTTTTATCGTTCATCTCGTTCGACAATGAATAAAGTTGGGGGAAAAAATTCATGATAATTCGGTGGCTTAAACAAATGCAGATTAACCAGGTTTGTTATGCGATTTCGTGTATTGGTGAATTATTCATTTTATCGAAATGAATATCATGAACGGGGATTAAAGGTGGAAAATGCAGAAGTAACAGGGCTGAATGGTTATTGGAGTTTTTAATTATCGTCTCTTTGCACTCGCCAAATTCACTAGTACTTTTTCAGAATACAGGGAAACCAATCTTTTCCCAAAATTATTAAAATATTGAAAACATTTCATCAACAGCATTCGCAACGCTGCACCAAAAGACGTAAGGAAGGGCATTTTAAAAGCAATAAAATAAACCAACCAATCTTAATTTATTGGTTCATAGTGCATAATTATTCATTCTTTATATACAGTCTAACAATTTCTCATTGTTCCAGTACATAACAATTCTCATGCTAAGCAGCAAGCTAATTAGAATTCAATCAATAATTTTAAAATAGTTAAATGCCTGGCGAAAATTCATTCACGGTTAATCCCAATGAAGCTGCGCGTAATTTAGTAATCCGTCGGGTCAGTCGTGATCTGAAGTTCCACTCACGGTTAAACCCCGTCGCTCCTCGTCACAATCAACGATCGAAACGATCTACCAATCGCCTGGCTTCGAAACTATCAATAATGCCGCGTCGAATGCTCGCAGTATCGATTGGCCAGCGATAAGGCGGTGCTGGGCGATCCGTGAAACGGAAGGGGCGTCAGATCCGCAGAGATATGATACCCCTATTCCGCGAGTCGCCGAAAGATTAATGCATGCGGAGCACAGCGGCCTGGTGCAAAGTACTCGACGCGGAGTTGAATCACGTCTGCCCTCCACACCTCCCGAGCCCAACCATACCCTCACCCTCGCGGACGGACATCCCTTCGCGCAGAGTAAATTCCAGTTCGCGCGTGCATTATCTCGGCCGGTCGCCGATAAATATTTCGCGCGAGTGTTTCGGCTGTACGCTGCGCCGGTACATTGGAAAGCCATTATGCGCGGAACGACGCATCCCTGTCCGCGATTTACGCCCGCTGTGTTCCGCCAATGCGCAACGGCGTCACTTAATTCGCGTTGAACGGCATCCAACTTGTTCACCCGGATAGTTCGATACTTCCGTCGTTAGGGCTTTAAATTCTGGCCTCTCTACATATACACAGGCAGGTACTTAGCAAACGCCAGGGAAAATATCGACGTTCACTTCGACGACACTAGGTGGGGGAAATGCTGGGAAAGTGTAAGGTGATGACTCTTTGTGGATATCGTGTTTTTGGGACTTCAGAGTTCTTGGCGTTCTTTCCTGCTTGGGCGAGGTTGCTGCCTTTGAATAGGGTGTTGGTAGAATTTTGAAGCCGAGGTGTTGCGGGTTTTTTAGGAGAGACTATTTTGAAAAAATTTTAAATGGGACAGACGAGACATTGGGAAGGTTGTAATACTGTAACAAGTTTTCGACTATTGAAGAAGGTGACATGCATTGTAAAGAAGTTACCTACTGAATATTGAAACGTGTTTGTAAAAATATTTCATGGATTTTCTTATTGAAAGTACGCTTTAATGTTTCAAGTAATCGAGTTCAAGTTCTACGCCTAGCAGTGAAATTGTACCAAACCAATTCGACTGAAATAAAGTAGATAGAATGTAAATTCGATCACGCATTACACTCGATCGTTGTGTCGAAGTCGACCACTCTGGGAAACAAGCACAACGTAGATATATGCTAATTTTATAGATCGACCAGAACCACAGTACAACGTGACGAATGGGAAGTTACTGAAATTGAATAGCTGATGTGTGCAAACGAGTTGCAAAGGAGCTTGATCGCTGCGTATCAACAAAAATTCCATGTGTAAGAAATACCTTGGATCTTTACAAGGAAAAGTATAGAAAATCCTATTTCACTTTCAAACGTCAAGAAGCTAGGATTAAGAAAAGTAGTAACATTCACATTATGAACAAAATATTCAAATGCTCTATAAATGATCACAGAGTGCAAACAAATCACGTTATTCCAGTTTCAGCCTTAACACAAACAATTTTTCTATTCCTCAAAATTTCTAAAAAACGATAAAAATAATCTTAAAAAAAAATCAGCCCCTCAATTACACACGAAACGAACTTCATTTAACTTATTCTAAACCACATTACCAACAAATCATTACCAATCAATAATCTCCAACACCACCTCCACAATAAATCACCTCACTCTGATAATATAACCAAAATGCTATTTCCAACGCGACTCAATTGAAATCACGACACATCTCAACGTCGAATTCCCTCGATTTTCTCTAACGCCACTTTCATCCCTCCCCTTGGCAGTCACCGAATGGTCCACGAATATCGACTCCCAGATAGAAGATCACGAGAGCCCCACTGACTTTGTCGCCCCCTTCTCCTCCGCGTTGAACATCGAAATAATTCGGTGGTTAAGAATTAACGCGCCCACTGTGGACGGCTTTGTTCGAGATTTCCCTGGCTCTCGCGTCTTATTACGAACAGTCCCCGAGGCTCTCGGATTTCAGTTCGCCCCTGTTTCTCCGACGAGTATCCCTCTGGTTTCGACAGAAGAGCCTTTGTGCACCAGCAGAACACCCATTGTCCACTTCAGTCGCGCCCTACGTGCCTCGTCCTCACCCTTCGCTAGCGTCTTCAGCCCCCCCCCCCCTCCCTCCTTCCCCGGCCCCCTTCCGCTGGCCGTCGTTGTCTGGAGTGGCTCGCAGTGATACTGACGGACACCAGACTCCAAGCAGACGTTCACGGGCGCTAAATATAAGCGGAAAACGCCACTTTTGCCGCGACACTCCCATCTGAAAATCCAACAGTGTTTCGCGGCCAGGCCGTGGCGAATTCGCCCGAGCCCCTCGAGGCTTTACATTAAACGGATTTTCGTCTTCTAATTGGACACCAGGAAGTCCTCCCGGACACTTGCACCGGAGGCACTCTGGAAATTCTGAATATTTACTTAGACGTGAAGTTCCGCTGTGTTCCTTTGGCTTCTGTATTGAGAGCTGTCCGGATTGTTTGCCGTGCAGGATAGCAATGCTGGGAATTTCGCGTGCGTGTCCACGGGGAAAGTGGTGGTAATTTAATGCAGCCCTCTTGATGCGGTTTTGCTGCTGGCTGGGCGACGAATTGCGTTTGAATAGACAGACATCGTCTCTTAAATTGCATGGATATTTTTAGGGTGGATATTGTGAATGTAAAGTGTGCCTGAGTTGCATTCGTATAGTTCCCTGAAATTGTTATGGATACTATAATGTGATGATAAATAAGGATAAGAGGCTACGTGGAAGCACCAGTGGAAACTCGAAAATGATGATCGATGGGAGGAATGGTCTTTCCAGAACCATATCTCGCAGTTAAAACTTTGAGCAATGTTCATTATATTTATTTCACCAGGATTTCAAATGTAGTAGGGTTGTCTAACTTTGTCTAACTTCTGATCCTTTGCAATATCATCCAGTTTAACAGGAATTTGTTGAAAGCATACCATAGTGTGCGATCCTTTATTTCACATGTCATCCATCGCGTTATAACTCAGTCTAACAAGGTAAAGCACAAAATGATAGATGAGGGGAAAGTTCTTAATTGGACGATATTTTTCCCAACAACAATATTCATTTAAAAAACGCAACTTCATCCTTCCCAAACTTTATATTTTTAAGGGTCCTAATACATATCTCTGGCATTATCTCGCTTATTTCGTTCGATATTTTACTCGCTCGTTTTTTCACTTAATGCTCCTAGCATTTTACTGAAAAATAAAAGTTACGTAATCACATTAAAACTTTCCAACTTCCGACTATCTCCCAGAATTATCATCAATTTCATAGGTATGGAATTTATAGCTAGAAATATTTATTTACGTGGTACTAACGACCCACAGCTAAAATCTGCCGTGGCTATTGTAAGCGTGATCCAATCAAGACTTTTAAGGATCCAGTGGAATGGATCGTAATTACGAGCGCGACATGAAAGTCCCTAAAATTCCACACGCAATATCGCGGCTTAATGACGGTTCTCTTTTAATGAACGATTATGATACGCTCGTTAAATCGCTCGTCAGGGGAAACTTTACCATTTCCCTGCATTAGGATTGATCGATGGCTTCGTTTCAGTGACGCCAGGGAGCCAAGAACTTTCTCCACGCAGATGGAGGCCTTGTTAATGGCAGAGGCCTGATTTTTAGACTGCTTTTTCGTACCACCGAGGAAATATTGTTCGGTAACCAAGATTTACCATTTTTTTAAGTATCGAAACATATGATGTTACTCTCACACATTTAATTTTCCGATCTCTTATTGCATATTATTCCAAATAATTCGCATATTCTGAAGTGGTAATGATGTTAATAAATGGGGGACGGTATGGAGTGAAAATTGAGTCGATTCTTGTGACGAAATTTAACTCTCATTGTATATATTTAAAAGTTTGTATCATCATTGGATTGAGTTCTTCGTAAAATTGTTACAATACATAATTGCATGAGATTCGTACAAGTCGTTAGTTACGATTTCCTTCACCTTTCATGTCGGATTATTTCTTCCATTGACTCCCTGCCGGTAAGCCTCGGCATTATATTTTCCCCGTCTCTGTTGGAATAAATGCGCGAGGAAAGAGTATAATCGAAGCTCAAATTGCGAAACTGATCCTCAATACGGTCTCGTAGAAACGTAAATCCTAACGATAGAAAAACGAGACGAAGAATTCAATCAATATTTCGTTTCATTCGTTTTTGGTAGCCTTATAACTATGGGAATTTTAATATATTTTCTACCTGCAATTCAATATCGACTGAGTTGGAATACAAGTCATCTGCCAGAAAACACAGTCGCGTTTCACTGTTGCATTAAGAAATACGAGATTCTGCTTAAAAAGAAGTACAGCGCTATAAAAAAATACGTATTAAACAAATATAACTGTAGGTAATGCAACATAAAATTATTTCCCTTTACATCTCTATTCCTTTCGACAGTGTAGCTTGCCTCAATTCTTCAGGACAACCCTACGCATCTTCATAACTAAAAAGACAAACAGCAAATCAGAATACCATCACAGAACCACCCTTTCATTTTAACAAAGTTAACGAACCACCATCTTCCAGTCCTTTCAACCAAATTCAGAAAGGCAACGCATACATTCGCCAACAAAATTGCAAGCTCGATAATCGTAAACATCATCGAGAGGAACGGACGAATATTGAGAGTATAGATGTGTAATAAGGACAACAAGCGGGCCTTCTATTAAAAACGTTTTCAAGGATGGAGGTTGCCAGCCGATAAAACGATATTTGGCCTTCCTAATGGATCGTGGCCGATCGAACGGCACTTTGCAGGTGGAGAGGGGTGGCTGCCGGGTCGATAGACCGAAGCTTGAACAAGTGAAAGGAAACGGAACAGAGGGAATTGGTCGCGGAAGAACCGACACTGTCGACGACGAAAGTAAGGCCAGGTGGTGCCTCCGCTTCTCGCCTGCTCGCTTTTATTTCGTGTATTGGTAATAGCATAGAGTGCTTCTCCCGAGGTAATAGAGGCTTCAAGACCCTTTAAGTGACGTTCGCCACTTTACGATCGCTCTTTATAGACGCCCTACTCACCCCCCTTTGTTCTGTGACCGATCCATCTCCGGTATCTTTTATCGATCCCGTGGTAAAATGTGAACGAAACTACGCGCCATCCTTGCCTTTGTTTTCTCTCGGAGGAAGCAATCTTACCCCCCGAAGGTGCAGTGGAACTGCTGTTATCAGAGCGCTCTGATATCCAAACGTTTCAGTGGATGAACGTCGTTGCGACGCAAACCGCGCGTTTGGACGATCGCGTGGAGCTCGAAATCATTTCGTCGTTGTCTTTCTTACAAGCTGGAATTCTTGGAGTCCACGAAGGGTCGTGGGTTTTGTCTGGTGTTGATTTTGCAGGCAATCTACTAGAAGATTGAAAGACTGTATATACAGTAAATTAGAAGGTTTCTTGTAATTCTGGAAGATTCTAAATCGAAATCTAAATGTAGAAGTCTGGAAGAGTAATATTTCTAATATTATTTATTGTTACTATCACAAGTGTCTTTTCACACGATTTTCCGTGGCTTGTGACAGATACTTCAGATATAAGTTTCCAAACAGCTGCTACCTTCCCTTATCCCTTTTAAGCCACTTTTGCCTTTCAAGCGAATATATCTAAACTAGCCCTGATCAAAGCCTCGTAGAGTCTGTTCATTAGCTGGTACGCACAAGTGCAAGACTAAAAAGCTCTCCGCTTCCCTTTACTGACACTTGAACGAAGCACGAAGTTTTTCCATTAGGATTTGTCGGTTTTTAAAAACTGTTTTTTGATGAATTTGTAAAATTCTAAATCCTTGTTTCAGATACTAGAATTAATATGTAAAAATTAATTGATTATTTAATTAAAAACGTTAACATTTTTACTTGAAATCGCCGCGGGCTCAAGCACATTGTAGTAACAGTTTACTGTAAAACTAATCTTCACGAGTTCATATTTCCTGAAGAAAAATACTAAATGAAATAAAGATTTAGAATTTATATTTTATACGTATGTTAGTTATTCTAGTTTTTTATTTGGTTTTGTATGCAATATATTTTATTTTGTTATAGTTTTGTAGTGCCATAAATATTAAATAAACTGAAAATTTATACAGATCTATACCTACGGATTTTAGTTTTTATTTGTTTTTGTAGTGCCATAAATATTAAATAAACTGAAAAATTATACAGATCTATTTTTGGTTTTGTATGGACAGAGTATATTTTATTTTGTTATATCTTTGTAATTCGATAAATATTTTAAAAGAAACTGGACATTTTTAAAATAAGTATAAATATCTTTACTGTTTTAATTATTTTTTGTGTAAACATTCGAAAACCGGTTTTCCAGAGGTCGGTTTTGTATAAACCCTATTTGCCATTGATCAATTCATCCCAATTCTCGTCTACCTTCGACTTGCAAATTCTGTCTCGACGTTTCTTTTCCGAAACCATCATTTTCGCCGGAATTCCCGGAAGCATCGCTCGCAACGGGGACGAAACGGTCCTTCTGCATCCTCGATGAGCCGAAATTGCACACGTGTAATGCGAGAACGTCGGTGAAGCCCGGCCGCGCATCTTCTGAAGCTTCTTTGGGGGCTGTTTACGTGTTTCTTATTTTGCGGAGGATCGGAAGCCAGGAACGTGGACGGGCTTCCTTTCGCGTCAAAGTTGGCTTGGTTTTTCCAGCTCCGTGGCTCGTGCACGTTTCCGCGTGCCGCATTCCCGGATGCGTAATGTTTTTTTCCTGCCGCATCCGCAGGGCCTGCCTTAATCATTTCCACGAGTTCGCCTCGGTTGCTCCACCCACACGCGCTGGCAACCCGAAACCCTCCGTCGAGCGGAATGGCAAAGAAATCGCGAACACTTTTATTAGATTGGGCCACGCGGTGTTTGAGCTCTGGCGGTATGGATAACGTAAGCGTCTTTGGTGGTCGAGTGTTACATACCAACATCCAAAATAGATAATGATTGCAATATACGTACCAGATTTAATCTATCGATTTTTCTTCAATGACACCACAACATTAACAATTATTGCAGATTCACTCTAAGCCACTGTATACCCTAAACACCGTCTATGTATCTAAGCAACACTGTCATTTCGTCGCTAACAAAAGTTACCAAGCTCTCCATTGCTGTAATAATAATTGAGCCACCGAACTTCCATTCGACTCTATTCGTCGGTTAACGTTCACCTGTTAATCAATCTTCGATTTCGAAGCGGCCCCCGAGCTCTCTGATGAAACTCGCTGTCCTCTAGAAATAACTTTCCTCCAGTTCCCCCAAGGTGCGCCCGCCTAGCCACCCCCCTGGTCTTTCTACATCTTCCGCCGTTCTTCGTGGCGATTCGTCTTTATAAAACGCGGCATAGGAACAGAGCGGGCGGCTACTGTGGCTGCAAGCGTGGGAGGCGGTCGCCTGCAACCGAGAATTCCCGCGAAACTAAATTTTCCCTGGCGAAGGCTGCAAAGTGCAGGGTAAAAGAGCAGGTAACTGGTTTCCGCGAAACTTGCTGCTGCCCGGAGGAGCGAAAAAGATTCCCGGCTTGGTATATGAAGAGGGTAGCGACGGCGCGGGGCGAGGGTCTTTGGCGCTTGAAAGATTAAATCGCCGTGAACGTATTTATTCGGGCTTTCACGGGGACCGTGGATACCATATTCCTTCGAATGGGATTCTATGGAGCGTGTTACGCGGTGAACGGATTGCTGCCGCGATTCTGCGGAGGATGGGGATTCAGCGAGAGCCATTGTATCTCGTTCGCGGCCGCCAATAATGGAGGATTTCCCATCGTGACTTATGGTTAATGAAAGGGGTGTGTTAAATTTCGGGTAGTATTGGAGCAAACGAGTGTGCCGTGGTTGGTTCAGATTTCGGAGAAGCCTCGTCGAGGGGAATCAAATAGTATTACCTACTTTTAGCTTCAACAGTTGGTGCAAGTATTATTTGAAGTTGAATCTGAAGTTCTCGAATTTAACGTTTGCCCACGATGGTACCTTTGTATAGCGAGAGATGAGGGATGATTTTGTGTAACTTTGGTCCCCGGCACATTAAAGGGCTTGGCATATGTGGAAGGATACTGGAAACCTGTGCAGCTCTGTACAGAGCATTAACCCTTATTATCATAGTGTAATACCCGTGTTACACGAATTGAACAAATCGTGTGCGCCATTTGGGGCCTTTTTCATGAACTTTAAAGCGTTACTTTACTATTACCATATGTAGCAAGTGTCCTTAGGCCAAAAATACAATCGTAGAAAATCTCCTGTTGTACACTGTCTCATATTGTTGATTACAACTCGTAATTTTGTCAGAGTCACTGAAAATACCAGGTAAATGTTAATTTTTTTTTGTCAATTATTTCGGGTTTCTTTTTTTAAATAAATTTGATATCGAACATAATAATGTATGTAACACTAGTGTAACATTCTACAAAAACCGAGCATTGGCTTAACATTGTAATACATAGGTACCTTTATGCATGGTTTAACATTGGTGTTATATCCATATTTTTTCATTTATATAAAAAATTGTTCCACTAGGAATTTTTTTGCTTATTTTTACGATGAAGTGTGGACAAAAATGAACCGATATGAATTTTTCTGGGTAAAATAAAAAAATCATGATACTAATGGTTAAGGGTGGTTACTCTAGTGTAACTGCCAGTTTTTCAACGCCATCTTCGCAAATTTATTTAAAGAAAAACTATAAGTTTATACTGTCTGGTGATTTGCCTGCATATTAATATATGTTTGAAGTAATACTCAGAATTTTTTTAATTTTATTATCGCACATATACATAAATATAGTTGGTGGCGCAAACTTCTTAAAAAAAGTTATTTTCCCACAGGAGTTGCTGTAGACTGTAGGAACTGTTCTAGTCATCCAATATGGTAAAAATAAAGTTTATTTTCTTAATTATGTTTGTCGCTATGGTTGGAACCACAGAGGCCACCTTATAATAAAAATTTGCAGAATGACAGCATTTTGAAAAAAATGTTCGATTTTTGCTGATAAATATAGCTGTTTTCGTTCTGTAGTATTAATTTTATAGAAGATAGAAACTCGCCCGAGGCTCCAACCATAGTAACGTACATAATAAAGAAAGTAAACTTTAGTTTTTCCATTTTGGATGACAAGAACAGTTCCCACACCAACGCCCACCGGAAAAGAATTTTCTTAAAAAGATTGCGCTACCGACTATATCTATGTATACCTATATACGATAAAAAGGTTAAAAAAATTTTGAGTGTTACTTCAAACATACCTTAATATGCAGATAAAATGTCAGATAGTATAAACTTATAGTTTTTGTTAAATAAATTTCCGAAGATGGCGTTGAAAAACAGGCAGTTATAAAATGTTCATAATCGATGGCCCCTGCAGGTGTCGAAATTATCAACTTCAAATCTATTTTTGATGTTCCCACTTGATTTTCAGGCTGAGAAGATGTCCAATTTCTCTGTGTGTTAAAAACTGTACAAAATTGCAAATAATTCACATAAAAAAATCGAAAATACCACAAAATTTGAAGTCAGAGGCAATGAATTTCAGAAAGCAATATTCCTTCATTATGCAACTTTCGGTATTATTACGAATTACTGAATCTTAAAATTTTAAATCGCGGTCGTCCCTGACACCACTTGCAACATCCCCACGTTTTGCAAGGAGCACGTTCTAAAATGCTTCTCGCGGGAAATTTACAGTTTTTCGGTGGTCGCGAGCGAGCGAGCCGAAAAACACAGCACAGTGGTCGGGCCAATTATTGTTAACAGCATAAAGCGTTGTGACGCGGCAAACTCGCCGGGTTAAAATGATTTTTCACCGGTTGGAGGTTGCTCGGTCACCACAGAGCGTCTCGAAGGCGCAACAGCGTACCCACGGTCGCTTAAGGCTAATGACTTTCCGTGTCGCGTTATGAATTTTAATGAGATTTATAATTACAAAGCAGCTCGTGCTTTCTCCCCCGTTGAGACGGACAAAAGGTGAGGGCACGAAAGAATGGAGGAGAATCGATCGTTTAGATCGCAACCCGTTCCTTTGTTGCGTTCGCCATTGCGGTTCCTGGCCTGTGCGTTCGCTAATTGCAAGAGAAAAAATATCCTGCTTTTCTTGTGGCATTTTTTCGTTACACCTGTAGATTTCTCTTTGAAGGGTGACAGCTGCAGAGTGGGGATAAAATGGTTAATGTTATATAAATGAAAGGGAAGATGGAATTTTCTCACACGTTTCGTGAGAATAAAAGTTAGTTGGTAATTTAAGTTAGATTATAATATAATTCTAATAATATCTTTATAATATCTTTCATCGCAGATTTTTGGAGTTACGAGCTGATAAAATATGAATGAAGAATATAGTCACTTTTTTAATTTTCCAGAAGTTCAGTGAAGATGCTGGAATGTGAAGTTTCTTGAATGACACTGACATTGTTCATTCTAGAATGTGATATACGTTTTTGTTTAACGTGTATTATATAATTATTTGACAGCACCACATCCTCCAACTCAGTCTTTACAGATGAATCTTTTTAAAAAAATTACAAATTTATTTGGATCGTGGAATTTAAAAACGGAAACACCACGGAAATAAATATTACAACGACAGAGATGGATGGAATAATACTAATGTATCCCCTGACCATTAATAATCGCCAGTGCATGATAAAAGCTATACAATTCCATTTAAGGGGGAACGTATTTTATGGGCTAAAAACATAGCAAAATTTAGGAATTTTTTTTTAAGAAACTAGCATTTGATTCATCTGAAATTTGGACCATGCTTTTATGCATCCTTGAAGAAGTTGCAGTTTTCTTTTATTCATTTTTAATAACAAATATAGGACTTATGCATCACGCCGGGCAAAAATTGGCGATCGCTGGTGTGCATGACATTTACCTTCCAGGTAATCTGAAACGAAAAAATGAAACGGCCTTTTACTTTCTACATATGTAGCTTCAATATGATGAACCAGAATACCGTTAACCTTCTAACTGAATATCTTCTATACTTCTTTTGTTACATAAGAAAATTGGCGCAAAATTGGATTGCTAAAATTAAAAACTCAGACGTTTCAGTTTGAAAACTCTCCACACTGCTCAATAATTTTTTTGTTTTTTTTGCTGGTTCATCAATTTCAAGCTGCATATGTATAAAATAAAACGCCGTTTCGTTTTTCAGATTACCTGGTAGATAAATATCATGCACACCAAAGGCTGGCGAATTTTGCGCGGCGTGATGGTTAATCATGCATAACTACTATATTTATGGTTAAAAATGAATATAAAAAAAACTGCAGCTTCCTCAAAGATGCATCAAAACATGGTCCGAATTTCAGATGAATCGAAGCGCTGGTTTCTTAAAAAAAATCGCAAGTTCTGCTATGTTTTTAGTCCAAAGAATAGGATTCCGCCTTAATGAAGTTCTCGCCCCAAATCATGAAAGCTCAAAATCAAATTAAAAAACATTCCAACTATATCATCTTCGTTTCTCCGCAGCCCCCCCCCCCCCCCACCTAACAGAAGACATTAACATCTTCCACATCTAGTAAACAATTCTGTGCAGTTATTTCACGTCTGGTAGCAGTTGTTAAAGCGCTACGAGACATCGTCATAAACCACCACCTCCGAACTCAAACGTACAAATTAACTCGAAACTTAAATTGCCTCCAGCAGGAAGCTGCTCAGTGCTCGCGAAGATTCTTATTTAGATCCCTTAGAGTTCGATCACACAGCGAAACTCGCCCCGTGCCGTCGGACCAATGAAATTTCAGCTTCTCGATACCGAATAGAACTCGTGGGCCACTCGAAACGGAATAAAATTTTAAGCCTGACTCTCGACTCAACCTGGAAAGGAGGAGCGGGAACGAAGAAATCCCCTTTAATCCATCTGCTCGAGATCCCCGTGCGCTGAGTAAGTCGTTGGTTTTCGGAGGTGCCAACTGGTGGAATTCGTCGAAGGGGTTGGTCTCGAACTCGGGGCCCCCCTCGATCGATAATCGAACCGTCGCCAAAGAAGCACTAAAACGTGTAACCTCGCTGGGAGTATGTCGCGTAGAGGTAGACATCCACGTTGGAGGTTTAGGTGGAGGATCAGCCCTGTCGTCGAGGAAAACAAAGGGTGTGCGGTGGCCATTTTGCAGAGTCACGAATGTTTAATTATCTGTGAAATGTGTAGACTCGTGAAATGATCGCAAGGTATTGGGATTAGAAGCTAGGTCTCCTTCAAACGAGACTCTTTTCTTCACTCATGATTTTTTCTATTCTTTCTTTGTGTACTTTTTTAATATGGGAATGTTCGCATTAAGTTCTCGGTATGTATATGAATTTAAGAATACCTTTGCTCCCAGTTTCGCTTTTTGAATGTAAAATAAGGGGACAAGCATGAATTACATAAGGCGCATTCAGTTAGCTGACTCAAGATATCATAATTACTTCTTCCTTGATAATAAAAATTAAACTGTTAAGCTCATCACCCTTGATCGCCCATACGTTTAATAATTTAGGTCTAACTTTAAAGCACAACATCAATAACCAGGAGAATCTCCAACATATCAACTATCCTAAATGAAACGATGCTGCGGCATTAATTAATGTAAAATCAAATCACAAGAACAGACTCGTGTAGGTCAAACTCGCTAATAACCACTATTAAGATTTCCCACAAACTTCAACACTTATTATTGAAAAGAGGAATAATTTTGCAGTAATAAACTTCAAACTCGCAGCGACTGTCGACTTAACACCGCAGTAATTCACACGCGTGCATGCATTCCGTAATCACCTAGCAGAAAATCATCGTCTACTGTCGCGGAAACTCCCCTCGCTATAGTCATAATTTTCCTCCTTCAGTCACTACTCGCCGTAGAATTGCAATTTCCACCAACGCGCTATTTCCATCGCGCATTTCGCCGCCTCCTGTTTTCAACCCCCTCGCCAAGGGGCGGCTGTGTTGCAGCTAAAGTGAACTTCCTGACTGAACTGAAATATCCGTTATGATCTGCATCCTCGTTGGGTTTCGAGGGAGAGCAGAGCAGAAAGGGGAAAGGGAGAATAAGGAGCGAAGTGCGAGGCTGCGAGCGCCACAGGGGTGCGGAGGATATAGTAGACACGTTTACTCTTTGCGAGGATTCCGGGGGTGGATAAAGGAAAGTGACAGGGCTGCGTGGAGAGTAGACGCTAGAAGGTTCAATCGATACAGCTGAAATTTGCTTTCCTGGTGTTTTAATAAAAATTAGGTTTCCACGATTTTCTAACGTTTCACTGGGATATTGTTTGCATGTGGAGGAAAAGGGCAAGTTGGAAAGCTGGTATACATGTTGGAAGTAGAGACTGGCAGGCGACAGTGAATGAAATAAAAAAAATGTCGATGGGGGTGTAGGAAGTAAGTGAAATTGCAGTAGATGGTACCCAATAAAAACTTTAAAAAAGTAAATAAATTACGCCAAGTACATGAAATAAAAAAAAATACAAAAAATAGAAAATAATTACAAAGTAAAAAAAGATGTGAAATCAAAATGAGCTGCAAGCACATAAAGGTGCTTTCCTGCAGCGTGCAACGGCGACACTGTGTAAGGCAATAAAAGACAAGAAAATATGTCCGCGACCTGGAAGTCAAATACTTGGCGTGGCCAGGAAAGGTCGAGGTGTCGATGAATGATCTTAAAATTATTCTAAAACGCAAAATAATGAAAGTTTATTCATATTGTCAGAGTTTTAAGTTTACAAATTATATGGAAGCTTGTGAGAGGAAAGGCATCGGTGTCGATGAATGATTTTACAATTATTTTAAAACGCAATATAATGAAAATATACTCATATTGGCTGTTTTAAATAGACTAATTATCTGAAAGCCTGCGGAGGGGGAAGGTATGGGTATTGATGATCTGCGAATACTTATCCTGGCCATGCCAAGTATTTGACTTCCAGGCCGCGGACATATTTTCTTGCCTTTTATTGTGTTACACAGTGTCGCCGTTGCACGCTGCAGGAAAGCACCTTTATGTGCTTGCAGCTCATTTTGATTTCACATCATTTTTACTTTGTAATTATTTTCTATTTAATGTATTTTTTTTATTTCATGTACTTGGCGTAATTTTTTTACTTTTTTAAAGTTTTTATCGGGATCTCACTTCTTTTTGCAAAGATAATTTGCATAGGGAATGACTTCAGATAATTTTTAATATTATATGATTATTTTCTATTTTTTGTGATTTATATTTACAAATTATCACGGGACAGAATTCAGGATAAATTCAATCCCAGCATCATTTTACGCTTCGATTATCTATATATACATAAATAAAATCCTGAGTTTAGTTGCAAATAAAAAACAGTTTGATGATATTTAAACATGTCGCAATTCAAATTTCGGCAACTTACCTTGTGTTTGAGACTGCATTTTGATTGCAATTCAATGGTACAACGATACATATTTGTAAAAACACGTGGCTACTCAAATTTTGAAAACTTACCTTATTTAACACTCGCCAGGTTATATCCTGACTGTAAGTTGTCAAAGTTTTGGGTAGATTGCATATTGAAGGTAGCGTTTGACGAACAAAACATGTGTTAGTTTCTGTTGGCTGAAAGTGTGCGTGTACACGTACTGAGAGTCGACGAACGAAACATATGTTAGTTTCTTTTTGTCTGAAAGTGTGCGTGTAACGCGTATATACGTATTATGTTGACGAAAATTTTGACTGGAGAATCAGAAGAATCAGAAGAATCAGAAGAAAAATCTTACCGTTTCCGACTGATCCATGAGACGATATTGCGATATCTCTGTCATGTGTTGACCGATTTTATTGAAATTGGTCTTATTCGAAAGCTGATATGCGGTTTACATAAGAAAAATGCCTTTAAATTTAGATAATATTGCAGGCGTGATGAGATTTTAATGAAATAAGTTTCAGGTTAGGTTGGCTTAGCCGGGCGACGAGTAAATGATAGCGGTAGCGACAGTCGACATATACGGGGTGTCGAAACATGTACTTGGCGTCCAGACGCTATCGCGTCTCTAGATAGGGGGCACTGAAAATTATATAGAGACGCGATTGTGGTGCATGGAAAAGTACCGTGAATGTTTAAACAAATACGATGAGTAAGCCAAGTTTATGCAAATTTGGGAGAATTATAGTGATTGCAGAATTACAACGTGATCGAAATTTCGATGGGAGATTTGTGGTATTGTGGTGATGTTAAATCATTCGTCAAGCAATTCTTAAATTTTTTCTCTTTCTTTAGAGACGACGCACAAAAAAACTACACAGTTTTTATCAATGAGCATTATCCACACGTATTTATTAACATTTCAGTAAGTTGTATAACAAAAATTCAGCCATATATAATATTAATTAATGGAAATATGTCACATCGTAAAGCGTGTGCAACAAAAAGTTGCTTCATGGTGCGCAAGATTCCGGCTGTTGCGCTGATCTAAAACAAAAGACCAAAAGGATTCATAATCAGTAAAAGTGTGGCTATAGCCCCTAGCAGACTCATGAAAAAAAACAAAATTTCACAAAATCGCGAGATTTTGAATTGACACTCAGTTCTGGTGTCGTTTATCGTCTTTAAACATCCTTAAACATGTGACAGGAAAACTCTTTCGACCCTATTCTGCTACTAGCTACAATTATACGTTTTCTGAAAGTGTGCGAAAAAGATGGACCACTAGAAGCTGAGATATCATGCGCACCGTCATGAAAAACACCGTTTTGAAAAAAAAATCCATATCTCCATTAATTATTATTATATATGGTTGAAATTTTTTTTACAACATACTGAAATGTTAGTAAATACGTGTGGATAATGTTCATGGGTAAAAACTGACTAGTTTTTTCGTGCGTCGTCGAAGTCTATACATTATATAAACATCGTGAAATACTGAAAAACAGTTCCGAGTTCCCATAGATTCAATAATTAGTATTATACTAAATCTAATCCAAAAATCCTAACACATCCTAACCAACCTATTCACACAATCCACCGCGTGACATTCAACATTACCAACGTCTTAATTACCAAAGTCGACACACTCATTAACGTATTATACAAAGCGGAGTAGCGCGTCGTACTGTGTTTACCGTGTCAACGTCCGCAAGTGAACACATACGAAAGATGGGGGGGGGGGGGGGTGTGAAGGCGATAGGAGTGATGTTGGAGAACAAGGAGATTGGAGTATGGCCGATCGAATACGGTTAAAATACATGGAAACGCGTCCATCGCCTGAGAAAGGGTTCCTCGGTCCAGAAGCTCCCTGGAACGACTATAACGATTTTCACGGTAAACATTTGCCCATAGCTCACGCTTGCTGCTGCGGTTCAAGTTAAATTGCCTTCAAAATTGCATCCCCCTGGCGGCGCTGCATTTATAATGGTAACCCGGCCACTGACTCCAATCGCTCGCATAAATTTCAGGCTGTGAACGCTGCCAGAACTCGCGGCATCGTTGCTTGGCCTGGTAATTGAGCGATGATAATGATAAACACAGAGTTTTATGTAGATTCAGCGATGATCACCGTGATCAGGATGGAATTTTACTCGAGAGCTTCCAATTCAGCGAGATTTCACTTGTGTTGCTGCTGGGTTCCTTGATCGACGAATCTGTGATTTGAATCTGTGTTCCTTTCTTTAATTCGGGGCAGCAATTGGTTATTTGATTTAGAAGGGATTTTGCAAATTTGTTATTCGTCAAACATCTGTATTTTGCTGTTTCACTTTTAAAACACAGATAGTAAGCATAGTTTTGTAGAAATTAATTTTGGTTTTCGAACGATTTCCCTTGTCACGAATGGTTCAATTGGGTCAGTGGAATGAATTTTAATTTCTGAAAAATATTTTGTTTGCGAATATAATTTTCCTATTGGATAATAGAACATGAAAGCACTGGAATTTGTAATTCCCTTAGTTGGGATGAATTAAAAGTGAATTTTGAACGCGGTGACGTGTAAAGGAACCAAATGAAAGTGTCAACACCAAATCATAGAAAAGTATTGGAAGATCGCTCATAACTATAATAAGTAATTTTGTACAAAGTTTGCCCATCACGAACCTCTCTACTTATCAGGCAAACATCACGCTTAATTTAACTTTTCGTATTTCTCTAAAGTGAATTGCGTTTCAACGATGAAGTGCGAGGGGAAGGAATTGTCGAATGAGGGAAAGGAGAAAAGGAGGAAACGAGACAATTGTCTTCTATAAATACGTTTGTTAAAGTGTATAACACTTAGAAGAAATACAGTGTTAATCGTGTAAGTGATGACATAGAAGAATCTTCTTATCTCCACGAACTGTAATTTTGTAAATATGGCGTCGATTTTTCTGATTAGTTTCTTCTTGAGACAGATATCCCCGACTTAACCATGCAAATAAGAATTGAGCGATATATTTGCATTAATCAGAGCAAAGAGAAGATGGAGGGGCGTCGATATGCGTTACCATGTAAAATCCCTGGAAGGCATGAAATATTTTCGCGAGTGTGACGTGAACTAAGCTGATCCTCGGGATTTCCAAAATTACGTCATTTTTCTTTATCAGTTGAGAAACAGCAGACAAAGATAAAATGACGAAGAACTTCTTCAGCTGAGGCTTTCGGCGAGCTTAAACTTCTTTCTTGTGAGTGGAATCATTTCGAGGATACGTGTGTTGGAATTATTCGTAATTCCCATTCTATCAATCTTAAACTTCTGCTCGTAACATGAACTTTTCGATGAAAAATAGATTTCAATTTTTACACCTTCCTCGAGAATTTTTTGGGGTAGAAAGTGATGAATAAGATTCGTGGAAAATAGATAACTGACTTTATAACACAAAAAGTTTCTAAGAATAAACACAATTCGCAATCTAACAAACTTTAGTCTTTCTACAGTCATTACAAATATTAAATCTTAATTATTCATCATTATAATCACTACAGTAATACGTGAACGAAATTTAATTAAATTCTAATTGCTTTACATGGTCATTAAACGAATTCAAAACGATATCCTTAATACTATCGCGTACGTGTATTGCCATTGTGTACGAGATTTATTATCAACGTTATCTCTCTTCCGGGGCGGTGGGATCGAGCAAATACGTTCGACGAAATTTCCCTTTACGACCATCTTTGCACCATCTAATCCCTCACCTAAAGCCTTGCTCTCCAGGTTGGTGGGAGGGGGGGGGGGGGGGCTCGAGTGTATAGTACACGGCAAAAGGGTTCGAGGAAAGCTTGGAACTGAAAGAAACGATCCAGTAGGGGCAAAATTGAGGCAAAAATCCGACGCAGATTCTGCAGGCAAACACATCGAATAAATAACGCTACGTAGATTTCTTGCGTGTTTCTTTGTCGCGGCAATTTATAGCATTAAATCGCACTGCTTAATCCCGACGTTGTTTGTGTTCGTCTTTGTTTCGTTTCTCGGTCTCCCTTACAAATCACGTTAAAGTACACGGTTAATTTTCTCGAAAATGGGGGTAATTGTAGGACAAAACAGATGAAAGCCAGTTAACTTTATGTTTTTAATTAAATTACACAAGATTTGTGTACGCTCAGCAATTGCTCAGAAAATGTTCTAAAAATCATATATTTCGAAAAGAATGAAATTTATAAGTGTTCTAAAAAACTGTGCAACCAGATATGTGAGATTTATTGTATTGATATCACATGCATAGTTGGATCGTTTGAAATTGTTTACTATTCGTGGAATAGTGCACTGGTATTCGTGATGAATTGAATCCAAAATGGAATGAGAAATTTTGTAGGGTACAATAAAATGTGTTTGGATAAATAGAAAACATTTCTGATCGTCTAATTAATCATTCTGATGTTGTTTTCCTATGTTTCAGAGCTTGCCACAAACACCAGCTGGCGGTGTCGGCGGAAAAGGAAGCGGAAGTGCTGGCGCCGGGTCTGGAATGGTCAATGGCTCTGGTGCCGATCATCAAGATATTCGTGACGGTGCTGCAATAAATCCAGAACACGTGAGTTACTGAATTTGTAATACTTTCTTTGTCAGCCAAACTGTAAGTCGTAACATTGATGATTTACCATTAATTACTGTCATTCATCTTTATGATAAGAGACACTTGTAATGTTTATTATTTATCACTTCACGAAAAACGTGTTGTGTTCGATATGTTTTATTTACTATTTAAGTGAACATGGAAAGCTAGTTAGTGATTAATGTTTAATTGTCCACGTTCCACTGTTTCAAAGAAAACTATTAGTAACTGAATGTCGAAGGAGTAGAAAAATATAAGTTTGTGGATAGTGTTCTCAGAAAAAATCTTGACTTATATATTGTAGTACACCAAAATTTAAGAAATGGATCACAAAGTTATATAATTCTTAGAGTGCACTTAAATGTAAATAGGGAAAATGGAATTTGTGTAAACTTCGTTCAAGATTCAATTTGGACAATATATTTCGTTAATTTTTTCGGAATAGTTGGTCGAGAATATGTTAACGACATCAAAATAAATTCATGTAGTCAAGAGGCCTTTCGTTTTGTACCGGAAAAAGGTCATGTTCCTCTTAAGAGTGTAAACACGAGTGTAATTGATTTTTTTTTAAACGAAACTGCTGCAAAATTTGTATATGTTGCTAAAGTTCTTATCAATATGAATAATTTTTACTCGAAAGAATTTTTAATGTAGTGCACTTTTGAAGAAATAGAAATGAACATACACAATTCCAGTTACACTGGCTTGCGACTGACCATATATAGACCACTTCTACTTACTCCGGCGTGTTCTGCTTCTATCTACATTAGGGCTGGGACTATTCGAATAATTTAGTATTCGAATATTTTACAAGTATTCGAATGCTACGAATAAACTTCGAATATTTGAGTATTCGAATGTTATTATTCGAATACTATTCGAATACTGCTATATTCGAATACTATTCGTCAAGTGTGTCAAAATTAGCTTACAAGATTTCACCCTGACAAATGAACCTAAAGAACTTGATTTATAGTTCACACCATACTATTCGAATACATCAGTATTCGAATACTTTATTATTCGAATACTTGGATATTTGAATTATATTCGCCAAATAATTGAGCAACTGAAGTATTCGAATATTCGAATACTGAAAAATTCGACAAATAGTCCCAGCCCTAATCTACATTACACTCTGATCATACAAATCTAACTCTATTATTTAATGAGTACGCTATTTTAAACATTCTTTCGATTATAAATTCCTGAAAATAGGAAGAGCCTTGTAAAGATACAGAAATTGATAAACAATTCCATTCAAAATGAAACGAAAGAAGTCTTCGTATTACGGACTTTAAAAAGAAAAGTTATTTAAGCGGTCCTATAAAACACTGACTTATGCTGCGACTATAAAGCACAGCACCTTGCAGCTTAAGTTTTGAAATCGGGTACATTCGTGTCTTTTATTCAATCCAGAGAAATTTTAATTGCTCGAGATGATTTCTGGGGCACGAATCTCGCCTGGTCGCGTTACAATATTGTCTCGTAAAAATTCTGTCGTGCTTCAAACTATAGAACGCGGCGAAACGGCGATAGTCGGCAAAAAAGCGACGAGCTCTCTCGGGCGAGCGAACAAGAACAAATCGCCCGTTCCCCCGCCAATGATTGCCGTTACTGTTCTTCGAAACTTCCTTAAAAGCACCTCCACGAGGAAAGTTTCGCAGTGAAAGCAACAAAGTGAGTCATTCAGCGTGCCGGGAGGGGGGAGGGGAGGGGCATTGTTTGCTTTCTTTCGTCTTATTTCGCGGGCCACCTTTATATCGCCAGATAGCGGGGGTCCACTGAGAAAAGTAAGCGAAAAAGATCGACATACATGAATGCCTGGGGAAATCTTTGTAATTACTTAGGAGTAGTAGCCTAACCTATGACAATTCCTTCGCAAGGTTAATCGAGGAATTGAGTGTTCAATGAAGAGGTTATAAGGTGTAAAAAAAACTCGCAATTCATTACGATGATGGATTAACGATTGGTTTCTGTATCGGTATGGTACTAGGCTGATGTTTAGAGCTTCAAGGACATGTGCTAGAAGTTTCACAGTTTCGGATATGCTCCTTGCACCAATAATGAAATATCTTCGTTAAGGGTGGGAAATATTTTTCGTTGAAAGTGTTTTCTAATGTCGGACGTATATCGTGTCGTAAGATAGGAAAGTAGAGCAGAATCATTTCGCTCGAATTTACCGAATACTTTCCATAGACGTACGCGAAAGTGTTTTGAAAATATTCTCGGAATCCATCAATAACGAGGAAGTATAAACTTCACGGCTCCCATCCGCGCGTCTATTGGAGGGTGAAACAAGCGAAGGGAAACCGATCGTTCGAAGTAAAACCCAGGCGATCGATACAGAAATGTTACATAAACTCGACCCATCGATACTCAATGCTTCCTCCGGCGTGCACGGAATCGCGGACAGCTTATTACTCCGGGCGGCAGGTCGCGTTCAGCTTTCAACGCGGCGGCGAAACAGTCCGCAGCCCATCGATTCGATCAACACGATTAAAAAAAAGGTCGGAAGACAGTTCAATCGGAAATCGGCTGGACGTAGCGGGGGAATCCAGGAATTAAGCGATTACTTCCGAAGTTAACCATTGTTCCCACCGCTCCATCAATCGACCACGTCCCCCTCCCACGCCCACCAACCCCCTCCCCTCCTCCACCCTCACTTGATCCTCCCTTCCGATTTTCGCGCGTTGATCCATTCGCACGGAATTAAAACCTTTATCTACGTTCCTCCGCCCGCCTCGTCGGGCTCGAGCGGCGAAAACGGATGAGAATGAGACTCGGCGGTGGGGCGGGGTCCAGGAACGGTGGACTCGATGGGGAACGATGCTCGCGGAATACCCGCGATCGTTTGTTTCGAAATGTTCAGCCTCGCATTCGCAGCCTGATAAGCGACGTCAATTTTCGCGTCATCTCGCTTCATGGTTCCCTGCCCACTGTTCTCTTCTCATCTTCCCAAACCTGTCTGTCCTTCTCTATTTCTCTCCGATTCTATTTGCACGCTTTTCCGTTTCGTTTTCCTTCGTTGGATGGAAGGATGGCCCTCTTTCGGTCTCGTTGTAGGATTACGCTTTTGCGATACGAGACTCATTTGTGACACGCGATTGGTATTTCAGATGTATCCGCATGCTTTCTACTTTCCTTCTGACAGATCTGATAGCGTCTGATAGATGAATGTGTCTGAAATATCAGCTGCGATCCACAAAAGTGTCTCGCATGCGAATGCATGCTTCAATTTTATATTCTGTTCTGGAGTTTCATTATTTTCTTGGATAACTTTTTTCCATTGTGTAGTTCAATATCTGTTATATAATATCTCCACTTCCTGCGAGTCTTTGCAATTTTTATTCGAACTGTATGTTTTTTCCCAGTAAGGTATGAATTTCACCAGCACCATTCCGGTGTATCTTCTTCGTGGTTTATCATTTTTCCAGGGTAGCTTCTTTATTTAATTCTCTTCTATCAGTCTCTAATTTTCCATCTCATATTTTCCCCGTGTTACGTGCTTTTCGGTTCTCTCTGGTATAAAGTCTTCCTCATTTATACATCCGTATTTTCTCTCCCCGATTTATTGCGCAAAAGCATGCCTTCTACATGCTTCGTCGTTTTTCTCCCGCGTCTTCGTACCTCTTCCCTCGGCGATTTTAATTCGTTCTTTTGCCCGCGCTTTTTTACGTCCCATCGTTCTTAGTCGCGCAGACATCGCCTTTCCCGCTTTCCCGACAAAAAAGCAAACGACAGAGATTTTTTTGGAATTTTCGACGGTGTACCATCGATTTACATGAGACTGCAGAAAAAGCCGGCTTCGTCAATTCCCGCGCTGGTTATATGGATCCTATAATCGAAAACCGTGATAGGGGCAGAGGAGAATGAGAAGGGCGCAGCTGAATCTCTCATCTTCGCCGGGAGACGAAAGCTTTCAGCAAGTCATTGTACCTTCCTGGTAATATTTTCGACGACTTTTCTGCAATGAGCTCCTCGATTCGCAAAACGAAGACTGTTCATTGCGTACATTATTTAGAAATTTTAATAACACTTCTAAGTAGTTCTCTTTAGACTGTAAAGTAGCTGTTCATTTTAACAATAATAATAATAATAAAATGTCTTTATTTCGCCACTTCCAGAAAAACGAAAAACACTAAAGAGAACTAAAAACATTGGGCTATAAATGACGGAACAGGCGTGACTCAGCGTAGCTGTTATTAGGTCTGACCTGAAATAAGTCTACTACACTGTCCAACAAAATTAAACTTTTTTCTGTTCTGTAACATTTAATGGCCGTTTCTTATAGATTTTTGTGCACTGAAAACGAATCCGAAACCGTTTGTCGCCATCACCCTCAGTTTTCGAGAAATTCGATTTTGAAAAAAAATACGAATTTTCAACTTTGAACATCTTTTGCGTTCCAACAGTAATAGTTATTCGGTTGCTTGTTCCGTCAAATTATTCTATAACCCTCGCGAACACAACGATATAAGTTATTATTGAATTATAAACACTTAAATATGTTTAAACAACGATCAAAGGGAAAAGGACACCCGAAATGCACCAATTTTTGCAGATATATTTCTATATATTTAAAAAACAAAGGGTCTAGGAGAAAATCTAACTACTCCACGCGATGCAGCAGACATTTTTCCTCCGGAAACCATCAGCAGAAGTGGTAAAACACATTTTGTTTACAACACAGAAACGAAAAAGTTTGGCAAAATGTGCGGCGCCGACACAAACGCGCGTTCGCGAGGGTTCATAGAATTATTTGACGGAACAAGCAATCGAATAACCATTACTGTTTGAACACAAAAGATGCTCAAAGTTGAAAATATGCATTTTTTTTTTCCAAAATCGAATACCTCCAAAAACTGAGGGCGATGGCGACAAACGATTTGCGGATTCGTTTTCAGCGCACAAAAGTCTATAAAAAACGGCTATTGAATGTTACAGATCAAAATGGCTGTTGGGCAGTGCTTGTAATAGTATGTACTATCGAGTTTATATGATTATGAAACGTTTAATATCTTCTGAAAATATGATGTGTTTGCAAAGAACCTACGATATTTCTTCAAAAGCGTTACTTCAGTTGATTAGAATTACCGGTAATAATTTTACAGCCTCATAACTTTGCGAATATATTGATTAAACTGGGATTCTCTGTATAGCTACAAAATCTTGAGACTTTTACAGCATCGTAAACGTGAAAACAGCGTGTATCAGTGCAAAGCAATTCTTCGACTGTCACAGTTCTGCTTTGTAATACCTTTCCGTGAACGCACTAGTAGATTTTCTAAACAAGGCGTGGCGAGCGCGGCAACTCAATAATTCAGTGCGCAAGGAAACTGAATCGCCTTGACTTAACCATATCTCCGCAGGAGTTTCCTGCGTTTCGACTTATCTGAGTGGGGCAGTTAGGTGGAAACCATGATGACTGTGAAGTTCCACCATGCTTCCCTCCCCTGTTAAACACGCTCACTAATTCCTTAATAGGAGAATTCCGGAGAGTACTCTGGTCCCACAGACTGATGATTGCGCATGCAATTCTCGCGCCATCACGTACAACATTGTCGATCTACTTATCGAGTAATTGTCTGGATTATTGAGCACGATTTTCATCGGAACGAAGAGCAAACAGGATGACATCTAAATACAAAATTAATCGCCTAATCCAGACGTAACAAATCACTTTGAGTCACTTCCACATGCAACTCGTGAATCCATAATTACCCAGAAGGTTGAATTACCAGTAATTAATCTTTAATCCAGTTCAATCAATTTGAAATATTTTTCCTTTGCCCGTGGAACATTCCCAAAGAGATTACTTTATCCTCTCACAACTCTGATTCATTCCCAGCACAATGAAATGAAAGAGACCATTCTTCTATGAAATAACCTCAAACAGAAATTACGCGATATTGAACAGTAGGAATCCACACAGTATTTAACGTTTGCTGAACAAATTTGTTTTGTTAAATTGTTACATATCTGCGCAGTTTACTACTGTCCACGTTAATGAACATTTTGCCTATCCAAACCAGGAAACGAAAGTGTCAAAGGAAAGGAAAGGAACGAATATCCACAGAGTTGTCTTCCGGGCAATTATCCGCAAACGTAGAGGGATTTTTAAGCGAGAATATCTCGTCCGAAAACCGTTCATCACGAAAATGCTCTGAACAGGGAGCAGCCGGAAAATTAGTCGACGATATTCACGGAAGGACCGGAAGTACCCAAACGACGACGGCCTGTGGCTTCGCTTGGCCGGGCACGTACACCGTTGCTATTTTATTTCCCCTCGTCGTGCGCCACCGGTTGAACACCGCGAAGAGAAAAAACTAATTCCGTAATTACGATAAAAATTTCTTTACAGTCACCTACCAGCTGTGTTATTCTTCCTCTTTTGCTCTCCACCTTCAAAACATCTTTTCTACTTAGTCCTCAACGATTTTCTGCTTCTTCGTTATCTCTGCTCTTCATGGCCCCCATTCGACCTCGTTGTTACAAGTTTTTCTAGAAATTTCTAAAGCTTGTAAATTGCTTTATATTCAGAATACACACAGCTATTCTATTTTAAGCATTATGAAAATAAAACGAATGCAAAATTGTTTTGATTTAAAACTCTTAAGAAATTCTGATATGTCAAAGTTTGTAAGTCAGATGAAAAATATCTATCTAAAAATATCACTTTCAAGCGCTTCGGAAAATAATTCAAGTTTCCTTCGAGAACTTGTTATGTCTAAATTTGTCTGAAAGTGTTGCTTTTCGTTTTCGTCTTTTTGTTTCAACAACACTGGCTTCGACAAGCCGTTCCTTTCTTGTGCCACGTTGCGCTCTTCAGGCCCTTTTATCGAGCACCGTCCCGAATCCCTTTTTTTTTTTCATCTTCATTTCATCTTCTTCGAGCCACGCTCTAATTCCCCTCGGTGTTCCTTGCCTCCCTTTGCCACGTCGTCGTTCCTCAGGATGCATTGAAAGCACTCCGCCGTGGGTCGCTCTGTTTCCGTTTCGTCGATGCACCAAGCGAATTCTTGTTGTTTAATTTTTTAGGCCGTGAAATTGCGGCCGAGCACGCCGCGCAGGTAATAATCAGAGCTAAGCACAATGCACTGGGATCGTTGGGTGCAGCAGAGAATGAAAAGCTACCCCTGAAACATTTTCTGTGGTTTTCAGCGTTGTAAATTCATAGCTTCTGGGATAAGATTGCTTTCTCTTTATCTGCGCAAGGAAGGTGTGGAGAAACGTAAGACGAAAGTTGGATGAAAATTTGTGGAACAGTGGGAAAAATATCTAAATATAATCGAATCGTTGTATCAAAATAGGCAGACCTTTTCAATTAATGAGAATTGCCCGAATGCTTTAAGCTCAGTGCCGTGAAAATTTCATATTCCACTGTAGAAATATCTGTGATATTTGCTGAGCTCAATTCGTAGATCTAAACCCGAAATGAAGCGGTCTGAACTCTCCGCCACTTCTTCGTTACACTCACTTCATCTCTTCCCTTGTTCTCATCACTCAGACTCTGCTTTTTCCGTCCTCGCCCAGAGCGGGAAATGAAAAACGCAACGATTAACCGGCGACAGGCGGTTGAATTAAAGTTTGATTAACTGAGCCTTCTTCAGGACTGTAATCTTGCGTTTTTCGTCTCCGCGTCTCGGCAGCTCTACTTTTTACGGGTCACCTCTCACAGTTAATACAGTGGAGCCTGTAAATGGGTAAAGATGAGTTGTTCCACGTCAAATCGTTAAGCGTCCTCTACCAACTCGAAATTGTTTGAAGTTTATAGAATTTCAGTATAAACACCAAGTAGGGTAGACCGAGGGAGGTAGTAACACTTTAGCTTTGGAATACGAATACGCAAGAACTATTACAATTACAATAAAAGTTTTTATAGGTAAATGTTACTTACTTATCTGACGTTATTGAGCCACAACAGTTTCGCTGTATGTCAAGTAATATCCAGGTTATTAATAAAAAATGAGAAGCGGGAAAAGTGTTACAGACCGTCCCTTGACTTCGGGTCGGTTGTAACACTGCGTGGGATCGATAGTAACACAAATTTAACTTTACAAAATCAAAATATTTATTGATTTAAAATTATAATAATAAATGAAAAATATAAAATTTGTAACCAATTATGCGGTATCGCAATTGTGGCAAAAGTAAAAAACGTTTTGGCTGGTGAATTCTTTATGTACTCAATCCTTACATTCAGTACATTGCACCAAGTTTTCATTTGGTTTGCTTGTGCTATGCTATAGGATTCCATGCAAACAAGACAATAATAATATTTATCTTCTTTTGTCATTAGACTCTTTATTCCGGTTCTTATAGTTGTTAAAAGAATTATTTCCTTCCGATTTCTGCCCTATATTTTTCTTCATTCTTTTCTCCTGCTTTTCTTTATATTCTATTTTAATTTCTTATCATTCAGAAATATCGGTGTAGGTAGACTTCCTTTCCTTTTTCCCCTATTATAAACCTTCCGAGGAGGAACTTTACGAAATACAGATTCTCGTACAGATTCTGTCCTGAATTCTTTAGGTGGATTTATTTGTTCACTTTCGGTTGATAGAGTTTCATTGCATAAATCACAACAAGACGTTAATGGTAAAAATTCGTTCGTCGCACTATTCAGTTTTGTTGCGGTACAGCTGACCCCGACTATGCTTTTGAACTTAAATTATAAATTTAAACTAACGAGACGCTTAAAAGTGCTAAGTAACTACCAGTATTACTTTAAAAAAGGCCATATTAAAGATTAAAAAAAAGAAGAAACACATGCTTGCAAATGGAGTATTTATATTATAATTTTAAATCAGTAAGAAAAAGTTACTTCAGGGTATCATACACTGCTAGGACATGGATGTATTCCAAAAGTCATTTTTCATCATTTATCCAAAATTTGTTTTGAGATATTTCGCGTGTTACAATCTCCCGCCTGTTACTATCGCCACGGGTCTACCCTATCCCAATTTATTAAGCAAGTTTATTGAAGTTGAACACTTAGCATAATAATACTTTACTGAAAGGAATTACATTCAACGCCAACGGGCGCTAATTATCAGACCACCAAGTTTTATCAATCATTATAGCCACTTAATCCAATTTTAACGAAATTCCAAGTCCCTTCCACTGTCCTTCAGCACTCAAACGCGAGGGATAAATGATCAAGCACCTTGGACGCTACAAATGAAATCGCTTTATGCATTTCCTCTCCCATTTTCAATGCATTTTGAGCGCGTTCCGTGACATCCAAAGGGGCTGGAAGCCAACGGGCATGCTGCGTAACGACGAAAGCGCTCCGAACGTTTTATTAAGCCAGGGATATATATATATATATATATATATATGCCTCTATATAAATATATATATGTATATATATATATATATATAAAGCACGGCCGCGCAGGTAGGAAAAGCGCGTGCTGGTGGTGCGCTCGAATGAAAACAATAGAAAAGAAGGGAAAACCCAACGCGGTGTAACAAAGGATCCCGCCAGCGTGCCTCTGAATTCTTCACTTTTTCCACCCTCCCCCACACCCTATTTTTCCTAGCGCAATGCACGCCATTTCCCCCCTCTCCTTCGGACTGTATAATGTGGAAAGCGTCGGAAAATGCTCGCCGCTTCCGTGTCCGTTTCCCTCGTGAATTCAAAGGCGATCGTGAGTCCGCCTTATTAAAGCTAAAGCCAGCCATTAAACAGCCGACTTAGCTGCGTTATTGTCACGGCTGCGTCGACTGGGGTCAAGTAAGCGCAAGTTTTATTCTCCGGGCAATCGTGCAAGCTGGACAGAATTGGGCCGATGACGCTCAGGGAATTACTAACATTTGAATAGTGGTAGTGGTCTTTTTAACTTTATTCAGCTACCCCTTTTTTGGGACTTGGATTTTAATTGGCAGAAAGTTGCTTCGGATAGTAATGGAGTACAAGGGGGAGAGAATCTTGATGAGGTTTAAGCGAAGATATACAAGGATTTGATAGTAGTTTTAGAAAATTGTTTTATAGATTAAAGGGGAAACTTTTTTAATAAGGTTTCTTGATAGGTAAGCTTCAGAGTTTGCTTGTTACATCTTTTTAATATAAATGATCAATACATATATATTTTCTGTTGTGGTAGCTTGAATTCTTTCTATTTTTCGAAGGAATTCGACGAGGATTGATTTCATTGCAGTCAAAGTTTCTCGCCAAATGTATGAATAATTCGCAGACTAATTGCAAAAGTTGAATGAATTTCGAAGGAAATCGCGCATTACTAATTTTTGATGGACGTAAAACACCAATGCCTCAATGTTAATTGCATTATGAAGAATTAATAACTCATCGCCACGGTTCGGCCGCGAATGAACGGCAACAAGCACTAATTAAGCATGGTTCCCTTAATACATGATGTTTTCTTTTAATTCGCGAGGAAATTCTTGTTTATTGTTTCTTCGCGTCAATCTTACTTTCAAATTTTAGCCTGAGTAAGAGTACGTTAACGAAGTATCACTGCTGTAGTCATCGATAATCTTCACTTTTGCAATTTTTATTATTTTCTCGAACATATAAAAAGTTTATTTCATCAAGATAAAATTACTATAGACTTCGAATATATATTCGAAAATATTCTGTGCGTGCCCTTAACATCGTTTCGCTTCTATTATATTCAATACGAAATACAGCAGTTACAATAGAGTTCGAGCATGCCAAAGCATCGTGCGGAATCAATTTCCGAGCATTGATACCATGAGCTCGTTTGCTCCCCAGTTTCCATCGCTCACGCGTGTTGTTCGTTATTTAAAGCGATTGTTCGCTGCACGATAAAGAACGAACGTTTAAAATTCCATCAAGTCGTCGGGAAGAAGGGGCGGATAAGGCCAGCAGACAAAGGGCTGGGACGCAAGCCCGTTGCCTGGTAAAATTTTCCCGAGTCATGCTTTCACTCGGCAGCTCGTAAACTGCAATCTCTGGCCTCCGTCGTTTCGTATTTGCCCTCTCCTCCCACGCCTGGAAATTTGTTATCGTGATCACTTCGACCCCTCGTTCCATCCAATTTCCCCGGGATGGCGGCACTGCAGGCCTCCTTGAAACGGAAACGGGCGTCCATCGCGGAACATTCGAGGCCACGCGATCCCTCGAATCGCAGCGAGCGATGCAGACGTCGCGAGCACCTAAACACGTGTCACGCGACAAGCGAGTAATACTCTCGTATCGCGATGATCCTCGATCGTCCAGAAGATGCTTTTCAAGATTGCTACTTACCTTCTCGATGGCGAGGGGAAGTGAAACACGTATAAGTAGTATACCCTTTCATATATCGGACCAGTGACGGGATCAGGGAACCAATAAAGTTTACAATCTTTTCATCCGCCATCGACTTCTCAGGCGCATGATAGCGATCTTTTGAAGCTCTTGCAAGCTCAGCTTCTTATAAAGGGCCTTCGTAAATTTTGTTAGCAATTGATTCAGTGATAGGTATCAGTGATAGGGGATCCAACTGTTGTTTTAGATGAATGTGTCTTTTCAGGGAGGAATAATTGACTGTGATGGGGGTTGAGGAGAGGAGTGGTTAGGATTAAGTGGTAAGTGTAGAGAAGAAGACAATGAAGAATTGAATGTGGAAGGTAATGGAGCTTAAAGTATACCTATTCGTGTCTCAGAGATTTGAATACATGTAAGGTGTATTTATTTATTTCTTTCTCGAGAATTTCTCGAGAAATTTTATAATTGCTTATTTCTTATTTCTCGAGAAATACGTTTTTCTCGAGAAACTTAAGTCTAGGAAATCGCGAACGTAGAAACACATCTACAATTTATAATAAATCTTATTAGTAACATTAGAACCTATATGAATTACAATAGAAAATCTCAGCAGAGAAGATTTTTCATTATTGACTGATGAAGGTGCTCTTAAATTCTTATTTAACAATTTAGGAAAATTGTATGCCTACTGAAATAAGTAATGAGTTTCTTGTGGCTATTAAAGAAGAAATATCGAAAGAAGAGACAAAACTATTGTATCCTTTATCAAAGTTTTGCATAGGTAATCCAGAATCTCTTCAAAAAATTCAAAAGACGCGTTTTTTCTTTTAATATCCAAGACAGATATGTATAAAATGGCAAAACAAATTCTACTTAAGTAGCTAGACTTTTCGGAAAATATAACAGTAACCACGATTCTCTTGAATATACCTACTGAAACACTTACGGATTCTCAGAATGCAGAATTACCATTAAGGAAACAAATTAGAGTTAGCAATCTCAGAGAGCCTCCAAGAATTTAGAATCAACCAAGAAGAAGATAAATTCCGGACTTTAACAAAGAAATTTTATATTTTTCAGTCCACTGGAAGGACATCCAATTTACTTTTGGATGTGCTACATACGATCAAGCCAACATCCACTCAAAATGAAAGAAATTTTTCTACAGCTACAGATTTTTGCACAAAAAAAAGAAAAGAAATAGATTAAAAAACTATTTTAAAACAAGAAAGTAATGTTTCACAAATTTTGTTTCACAATTGCACAAATTTTGTATTAAATAAATAAATTTATTAATTATATTTAATAACTGTTTTTTCATTTATACAAGTTTTGTGCAAATTAGACAGGAATGAACAATTAGTTAAATTTTTCTTGTGTTTGTGATAAATATTGTCAACATTATTCCAAAAATATAAATTTTGTAATTTTTATTCAATTTCTCGAGAATTCTCAAGAAGTATGATCTGATTTCTGATTTCTCCAGAAAGACAAAATATCAAGAAATCATGAACACTACTTGTGTATTTAGAAGCGCAGTGCAAAATCAAAAAAAAATATTTGAGAAGTTTAGTAAATTTCGATTCTCGAAGACCAATCTAACCTTGACGAAAGATTTTAACGTCTCCCTCCAAGATGTAATCCTCTTTAATCATTATTAAATATCCACCATCATTGTCCCATTATCAAGTAAGGTACATAAGAAAACATTCCGTGCAATTTTACTGTCACCTTTTTGCTGCCGAAACATCAAGTCACTTAAAGAATCACCCACTTTCCAAGCTTCTCACCAAAAAGTTCCCAGCACAACCGACCGTTCACTTTAACCCATTATTTCCGATGCATCGATCAAAACCTCGTCTGCCGTCGTGCCCCGCCTCTCGCCTTCCTAATTGCTTTATTTCGTCTCTTGATTCGCCTTCCCTCAGCCACGAGCGACTCCGCTCTCTGGCGCAGCGCTCCGCTTTGAAATTGCCGATTTATTTGATGTCGAAGAAGACTCGACCAATGCACTCTCGCACTTTCCATGTTTCCCGACCAATTAATTTCGCTGAGACAGAAGGGTGGTCGCGTTCCCTCACTTTGTCCAGCAGCTTTTCACGTTCACCCTCCGCTGTACACCTTTCCCCGCGGCGAGAGGCTTTCGAAATAAAAAGCCCGCGAGCTCTAATGGATTCCATCAGCCTGGATAAATTTCACCGGCTCCTCATAGCCGGTGAAGATTCTTCGTTATTTTGCAATCACTTATTACGAGCGCGCCCCCCTCGTTTTCGCGCCGGTGCTCGCCACCTCGCAAATCTATCCCCCTGCCGCCGTCTCCGCTCGCCCCGATCTTTCCCCGTTAATACCCCCGGAGGAGAAATAACGCGGGCGATGTGTCAAATTGCGTCGACTCGCACGGTTTGTGTAATCCCCGTCGATGCGCCACGCAGACCCGGGCAGGACGCATTCCGCGGGAAATTAAGTTTTCATGCAACACGGGTCTCGGTGCGCCCAGGAGCGCCTCGGGACTAAACGAATCTGAAATTATGCCACGCCATTGTACAAAGGCATCGCGCGATGGGAACGGTGCGGATAATATTAAATTTTCGAGGGATATTAATTACGCCAAGATTTCGTAATAAATTTACAGCGTTTGCTTTCGAACAGAATATAATTTACTCGCGGATCTACGCTTCATCACAACGCGGTGTCAGGGTTAAAGATATTTTTCGCGTGGGAATCCACTGGGGGACGGTTTAAAGTATCACATTTTTAGCTTTCGGGATGATTGTCTTTAACTTTATTAAGTTTTGTTACATGTTCTATGAGCATGCTGTCCTCGAATTTCTCTAGCCCTTCACCTCTAAGATTTATATGGGACATTGCCTATAGCTAGTTTTGGAGAACTGTACAGTCTACATAGAAGCTGATATTTGTTCTAAACACTGTTGAAAAGTCACAGTTGGATCTGAATGAATAATTAGCTTGAACGTTCGTGGAGGCTTTGAACGATCCTTTTTCCATTTCGTAATAAGCAAAAAGCTGCACGATATCATTACGTACCCATACTTAATTAATTTAACCCAAATATAATTGTCGCACCGTGTCGTTGAAAATCACCCGATGAAACGTCCGCTGTACTCGGAAAAGATTCGATTGCTCCTGAATTGATGAACGGTTGCATCGTTAAACAATAAGAATTTCGACGAAAATGTGGTTGCTACGAACAATCGACGAGGCGATCCATCGAGACACGAATAAGAAGAATATTGATGCAGTTTCTCCTGAAAGAGGGAGTACCAGTGCTTATTAGAGACTTTTGCATTAAGAAATAATTAGAAAGGCAATGGAATCACTCGAGTTGCGGTTGAAAGGGGGGGAAACGCCGGGGAGAAATATACAGGACAGGATGGGGGATAACGAGAAGTCGAAACAAAACGACAGCGTTGGCGGGAATACATAGACGACTCCCAGAATGAAAGTTTCCAGTCGTTTGCTTTATTGCCTTCTTAAGACGGAAATCGTCGCCGCTCGATTATGGCTGCCTACTAATTAAAAAGACTTCCTGGTCATTGTTCCCTGGTCGTCTTCCTTTCATTAATACAGCGTTTATATTTGGAAAATCGTACTTCGTAACTGGACAAAGTATCTGCAACCTACGAGCTCGAAAACATCTGTAGGTATACAGAGTATCACTCCACTGTGCCTTAGAATTCAGAGTAAATTTAATTCTACTTTGCATTCGAAGCCACTTCCCTGTATCTGTGATTTTTTTGTTCCTATAAATAAAAATATAGAGCTTGGATTTTTTTATATAGTTTTAAAGCAATCTTTATTTTGTTAGAATTTTTTTTTTTTGAAAAGTGACTTAACGGGGCACTGCAAAAAAGCTGGCCCACACTCTCGGGAATGACTGGATCATCTGAGAAAGAAATGAAAAAAGATATATAAACTGGAATATATTATCTCCCATGTAGCGCAGGATCTTTTTGAAATTTCAATTTTTCGATTTTTTACAAGCATTCTAGTGCAAATTTTTATATAAAATATTAAAGTCAATTCTTCAAACTGCTATAATTTCCAAAATAATTCGAATGATCACCTGCCTGTGCCGCAACATTAGCAGCTACACATCGTATATGCTGTCCCATCTCGACTTCACCCAAAGAAACTGTCCTAAAACAGACCACCCCGTTCGAACCCGATAAAGAGCACAAAACGAAGGTGGTTTAAGAGAAAGAGAAAGGCATCCATCTGCCAAGCTGGTAGCACTCCCGTTAGGATCGACGTAGCACACAAAAACACCCGTCCAGCTCGCGGGAACTGAGACAGCTCGGTGACGTTGGAATGTTTTGCGACGGGTGGACCCGCGGGTTTTCTTGGCCCGGTGTCGCTGGCGTTCCCTCGCGTTTCCTCGAGCTCCTGGGCGCCTCCTCTTTTTCGGCCAGAAGCCCCGCGCCCGCTCGAAACGCTGAATAGCCGCGATTGTTACGGCGACGACAAAAGTTTAGTTAAAACGCGGCTACCCGGTTCCGCGGATTTGTTTTCCGCCCGCCTTTGCCGTGGCCCGCGATTAAACGCGCGCCGCGATTGTTCGCGGGGACGGCCTCGAAAAGGGGGGTCCTGCTAAGTGGAGTGTGCACCACTGCGTCGCTGCAAAGCACGGACGGCGCATAAAACTTGGGGGAAGAAGTCAGAACGCAGCGATTGTTCCTTGGAGCATAGAATCCCGAAAGCGGGAGGCGTTGAATGGGAAGTGAGGTTGGAGTAGGATAGAATGGGAATTTTTATGGTATTTGGATGCGTTGATGGCGGAGGTATATGGGTGCTCTGGTGTGCAGGACCTGGTGAAGTGACTGTTTAATAAAGAGGAATGGTTTGTTTGTATGACTTTGGGGAAGAAAGGGAATGGATTGTTACTGGATACGTATAGTGAACTCGGGGTTTATGGATCTTGTACGGATCTGAAGGCATAGATGTTCGAAAAGGAAAATTGACGAAGGAGAACGAGGTGGAGGTAGCTGTGCTTAAGATTATCATGAATATTTGTCATAAAACGTGGGAATTGGAATTTCTTTAACAATATTACTGAAACCATAAAAGAGCCATGAATTTACTTAATCGTATTATACTAACAAAATAATCTCGAATGTAATTTCAAAGTCGCAAGTTGTAATTAAACTGAATTAATCAACGTAGATCAAAAAGTTTTTAAGTAATCTATTTGCTTCGCACCACGCGACAGGGTTATTTAATTTCCTGCCGCCTTTTATTTGCATTTTCCTGGGCTATTACTTCTATAATGGAGCAATAAAGCAGCCTGAATTCCCGCTACACTTTGAGGCAGAGAATAAAGGAGAATAACATGGCGGTTTTATATTTTGTCACCCACACTTGCGTGGAAGGAAGCTGCTGCATAAAAGGGCGTGATTTATGGTTTGTAGATGCTTTGCAAACTTCTTAATGTCACTATGCCACTATTCCCTTTTTTCATTAACTTTGGCATCTCAGAAAGACAGATCAGCTGATAAAATAATCGAGTTCGACAAAACCAATTTCTACATTCAGGAAAAATTATTCACTTAGGAATAACTAACTTTTAAAAATAACGCAAACTATAGCAATGATTGCAACACTTTTCAAAAGGAAGCTATATCATTCTTTCTTTTACTTGCGAGTGAAAGAACCAGAAATAAAATAAATACTTTGAAGATTCAATTCTGGTTACTTTCCTAATTAATCAGTTGAAAATTTCAAAATTTAACTTCCCCAGATTTTCCGTAGATATTTCTTAAACGGTTCACGTAAACTTGTCAATTTACAAAACCAGAACCTGAAAACTATATTTGAAAAATCTAATAAATAAATCCCTCAAAGTGGCAACTCACTTTCTTGAAAATGTCACTGCACACATTCATACTTAAAAACGTCACGCCACGCGAATATTATAGCGCCCGCAAATTACACTCGATATTCCAGCGATCGACCAGAAATTGCTAGGAAAGTTTGCAAGATTTCCTTTCCACAGCTGAGCTCGTTCGCGCTCTGTGAAATGACGAAAAGTCCATGGCACAGATTTCCAACGAAAACTGCAAGTTTTTCATCCAACTCCGATTGGAGGGGTTGGGGGTGGACGTGGGTGCCCCTGCGGCAAGTTTACGAGGCAGACATTCCGCCCCGTCAATACTGTATTAGCCCGCGATAAGTTTGAGCCATTTGAATCCTCGGCGAGTTGTCCGGGCTTACTGGGCGGCGTAACTTTAATGGCTCGCAGATTTAACAGGGCACGGGCACGAACTTTGTTACAGGGCAACTCGAAAGCTCGGGGCATTCGACCGTGCCCCCAGAAACGAATTTCTAATTTCGTACACGTCTCTACTAACTTGGAAGAGTTTCCGCCGTTTCGGGGTCCGCGGGACGTTGCGAAAATTAACAGAGACGACAACAGGGAAGCTCGTTTATTCATCGTTTCGACTGTGCCTCTGGTCGATCCCTCGTATCGCCATACCTCGTAGGTCTTTGTGGGTACAATTTAAAATTTCAAAGGATGGTCTGATTTTCTTCTTTCTTTGTGAGAGGATGAATAATGATGTTCGTTCGGAACTTTAATATGATTCTTTTCTTTGGGAACCTACTTAGATTCATACACATATGTATGTTGTTACGATGGGATTTTTATTCGATTGCTGTTTAAGTTTGAAGGGTTTTGTGGAAGCCAAATGTGGATGGACATGAGATACTTGGATGTGAGATGAAACGGGAAATGGAAATTGGAGGATGTAGAGAGTATTGTTATTTGTATGTACTTTTTTATAATGGAAGTGGTAGAATATGGAAGAGACCATACATTCTCTTCAAATTTGCGTGAAATTCGTCCTTCCGAAATTTCAGCGATTATTTCAATGCGTTTAATCGCATTCCCGATAACCAGTCATCAATAATCAGTTCCATAGGCTAATTAAAATAAAATTTAAATCCTACTTGCGTTCGATGACCGCTTAACGACATTATCGAACGACTGTATATTTGCTCTGCGATCAGATTATGCTTTATACACATATTTAATTGTACAACGACGTTACTGCAATAAATTCGTTTGTTAATTATGCTCTAATGCGAGGCTTAACAGCATTTCGAGAAACTGTTAGTTCCTCGCGAAATATTATTTACTATATGTGGTGATAGCTAGTAAATTCAGCCATGTTCAGTTGATGGGTGTCTGATTAGTAATAATTGAACATTCGAATCCATAACATGGAAACTTAACAGTTTCCAACGTGGTGCATATTAAGCATCATTTAAATTTCCTGTCTAATAAAATTTAAAGTCCACTAACTTCTCTTAAATATTGTTGTCACAGTTTATCAATTTATCACTCAGTTGGTACAGTCACTTCCTGATTTAATAAATTAAATTTCTCTTGTTCATATATTCACGTTGGGTTATGACAGACGTTCAATTGTTGTATTAATACATAATACCGTGTGTAATGTTGTGTTATAATTCATTTACACGTCAATTCGTTGTATAACACGCGTAAATAATATTATGAATATACGTACATGCATAAAATATGCGCAGCTCGTAAACATTCCACTGCAATCTAGTAGTACGCTCAATGAATTGTGCGCCTCGTCCACAGCGGCTGATCTATTCCACTGGAAATTCATGTAATGCATTCATTTAATATTCTTTATCATGATACACGTAATATATGCAGCTGTTCCGCGTTAATATATTCCGTGCACCGATCCAGAACACTTGCAGTGGAACGAATTAATAATTTTGCAAAGCATAAAACGGAAAATAATTCGTAATTATTTTTAAAAAAAAAACACTTTATGCAATATTCAAATTACATATTGTGCAATTTTTATCTTTGGGTTGTGAAAATGACGGGAAATTTTGGGCGAAAGAAATTGAAAAAGGTAGCAAAATATTTTTATTTTGTCTGTTTTGACAGAGAACTGAAACTTGAGACACCTTTAAAAACAATTCACTTCTTTTCATATAATAAATTATTAGCCGTAACTCATATGAGTTGTCATATTGAATTAACTTTAAAATTGTCTCAACTCTTTAAATAAAACGTTTGATGATATTTTGCAAAAAGGGCGGCCGACACTTGTTAGCATAGGGGCGTGAATCTCCAAATCTGCCCCTGTTTGAAACCTGAATGAACTTTGGCCCTGCAGGGACCCTCTTGTCCTACTCCACAATAATCTATTATATTTACCATTTAGAGTATTAGATCTGGATTAACTTTGGGTTAAATCTAAATTAGGTTTTTCCAAAATCTGATACAACGGACTACATTAATATATTATATTATTAATTTTATTATTTAATTTTATTTATATAATAAAAGCAAAGCCCCAGTTTCCATACATACCACCATCCTACACATTGTATTGCGTCTCTTGAGCGATCAATACATTACTTATCACAATCACAATCCAATTGCGCAAAAAGACAAGTTGCAAACAAGTGTCTGAAGAAAACCCGAAAAGCGGGATAGTACACTATCCTGACTCTCTTCACCCCGCGCATCGCGCTACTAGTAACTATTATAAGCCCCTCGGACCAGTCCCAATCAATTAACCAACTGCCCGTTTCGTTTCAGGCTCTGGTTTACCGGGACGGCAACCTCGTCTCTGGTTCCCTTGAGGCCCTGGTGCAGCATATGGTGCCCACCGAGGAATATTATCCCGATCGTGCGTACCTGTTCGCCTTTTTGCTGAGCGCCCGGCTCTTCATCAAGCCGCACGAGCTCCTGGGCGAGGTCTGCGCCCTCTGCGAGCATCAGCAAAACCTGAATGGAGAGGGTGGCAAGGTGAGCCCACGGAATCTCCCCGCGTCCCACAAAAGCCCACCGAGAGCCTTCCGGGCGTGCACTTTACGGCCACCGCGTGCATTATCGTTTCATCGTCTCGCAGGCTCGACCCCCTTTTGCATTCACCCCCTCGGAGAATCATCCCGGCGCACGCTCGCTCTCGTTCCACGTTGTAATAACGAGCACGCGTATCCAGGCCAGAAAAGTCTCGCTCGCAAATGAATTTCACTGTATTTTTGTTTAATTTATACCTGCGTTATTTCGTACCGCCTTTTTTAATGGTATCGTTTCAGGGGCGTTGATTGTTACGTGTTCAGTTTCATTGGAGGGGTGGGGCGGAGCGTTCTTCTTTCGGGGTGAAATGTTGAAACAATGGATTCCGTTGGTCGTGGGATCCAGAAGGGAGAATGTAAATTTCTCGCGTTTTCCGGATGAAACTTCAAAGGCGCGCGAAATGTTTTAAAACTTCGATTTCCTTTCCCAACTTGTAAATCTGGCAGGTAGGCGAGTGAGATAAAAGGGGGCTGCAGGAGGGGGGAGGGGATAGTAGAGGGAAAGTAGTTTGCGGAAACCGTTTTGGCGTGTTCCAGGAGCGTCTGCAGCGTTTCGTCCCGCGGCTGGTGCAGCTGCTGGCCGAATGGACAGAAACATTCCCGTACGACTTCCGGGACGAGAGGGTGATGGGCCACGTCAGGTCCATCACGCAGAAGGTCGCTGCGGTGGACGCTGCGGCCAGGCAGGAAGTTTCGGCGTTGCTGCAAAACTTGCTGCTCAGACTGACTGCTCTGGAGAGGTACGAGGAGGCTCTGAGCAGACTTGCCACCGAGATCGCGACGGAACAACTTACGCAGGTTGGTAAATCCCTTCTGAAATATGAGTGTTACAGTTGTCGAACTGCGGACTTCGGTGTGATCCTCTGTTTAAGGGGACACTCTACAGTCTCGGTCGAAAATTCAGCCACTTTTCGGTGATGGTTTTTATAATGAAATATACACTTAACGTTTTCGAATTTTGGGGGGTATATGCTGCCGCGCTTGAAATACAAGAAAAAATCATTGCTGTTTGTTTATTTCATTTGTTTACATAAATATCTCGCAGTGAAGTTGGTGTCTTCAGAATTTCATACTTTGCGGGCGGTTGAAATTTCGGACGACTGGATTATCGGAATTAAAAAACCAACCATATTTTTAGTTTGCAGATGTTATCTTTTTTAATATTTTCCCATTTGTTTTATATCGGTTAAATACAAAAGAAAGAACATTTTCGGTTCTTTCGACTTCGATCGACCGTCGTTTTAATAATTTTTGTCCAAAATTGTTCTTTCGCGGTAAGCGAGGTAACCATATTCTTGCGAATTAATAATATGTTTGGTTTATTTATTTCCCTTGATCCATTCGTCCGAAATTGCAACCGCCAGCAAAGGAGTCAAATTCTGAAAACGCCAATTTCACTGCGAAATATTTATGTAAACGAATGAAATAACAACAAAGATATTTTCTTGTACTTTAAGAGTGGTAGAATATACCCACCCCCAAAATTTGAAAACTTTAAGTGTTTATTTCATTATAAAAACATCACCGAAGAATGGCCGAATTTTCGGCCGAGACTGTAGAATGTCCATTTAAAAGCCTCTTTCCCGTCGAGGTATTTCATTCCGAGATTCGGGAGAATTACTTATACGAATTACCTATAACTGTAATTTTTACACTCGTAAGGTAATTAGGTAATTGAGCTCACACTTATAGCTTTCCACTTAAATGAAAATTATATTCATACAGTGGTTCACATCCAAAATCGTACACTCTTTAAAATCGCATAACATTTTTAAAATTGGTCCAAACGACTTGAATTTTTTTTTTAAAGTTAGAAAGATTAGTTTGCTAAGAATCGCGAAATTCCAGAAATCTGCGATTTTCGACCTTATTTTGCGATCTTTGAACGTTTGTAGCTCAGAGCAACGTTAACCAATTTTGATGAAAATTTCCGCATGAATACAACTTACGTACATCTACAAACGGGTCTTTTGAATATTCATTACAAACTCTGAAAAAAAAGTTGAAAAAACGACCTTTACTATTTTTTTTTTGTTGTTCCGACCAACTGCAATTTTTTTTCAAAACGACGTAACACGTCACTTAGCAAACTAATCCTTCTAGCTTCTCAAAAAAAACTCAAGTCGTTTGGACCAGTTTTAAAAATGTTATGCGATTTTAAAGAACGTACGATTTTGGGTGTGAGCCACTGCAGGTAGGTACCCAATTCATATGAATATGTCTACATACTTGAATAAGTGGATGTAATTAATAACAATATTTTTGGACGCTCATACATTACTTCACTGCATTGAATGTGTGAAATTGGAAAACATACCTTGTTTTATCAAGTTTTTGTCTAATATGTACCTATATAGTATTTAGATGCTAGGCTTAGTGATTATTGAATAGACAAGTATAACTGCCTTTACTGCACTTGTACTTACACTATGTGTTTAATTGTAACTGAATCGTAAATGGACCTCTTACTACAATTTGGTCCATTAGTTTTCCCGATGGTTTGTCTCGCGGCAACGGTATTAATTCGGCTGCGTTACATGCTCGAACAGCTTGATCGCGTTTATCGGGTTCAATGGCGATTATTCGGTTTACTGTAACCGCATCAAATCTTCGCGAACTTCCGGTAAAATGAACCGATAATATTCCGACTACGGCATTCGGCCTTCCTTGTTCATTTCGTGTACCGATTCCACCCGCGTTAACATCGAGCCCTTGTTTCCGTTTAAATGGCCCGCCCGTGTCCTTTGTACGTGTATCGGTACCACTGCACTTTCTCGCATTTGCATAAAGTATAGGCAAACGTTTGTAATAGGTGTTGTACACCACAGAGTTCAAATTCTAGAGAAGCTTGCACCACGAAAAACGTAAATCATCTTTCGAACACCTGATTACGATTTTACCAGATTTCAAATAATTCTACAGTAAAAGTATTATATCAAACACATGAAGCACAAGAACACTACAAGTATATCTTCTTAAAAAAATTAGAAACAGGCTGTTAGGCAACGAAAGGCAAGATAATACTGAGAGTCTCAGCATTCGCAACACAGATATTTGCAAATCAGTATTCTTACATTTTCTATTCAACGATTCACATACATATAGCCTCTCCGTGGATGCCCACTAACATACATGTTCCTACAAAATGAACGACTTCCTTGAAATTACGCAAGCCTCTGGGCTAATGCTCTGGCATTTCAGTCCTCAGAATTTCACGAAGCTGTAGCATTGTTATCCAGACATTCGTCAATGCGTTGACACGTTCAAAGTGATATTTCACTGGTTCGAAGCTACTGGAAGCAGCTTATTCTTCCCTTATCGAGCAGTTGCACGTCGATCTCGGTCTCCCTAGTTACGCCGACTTCCTTGCGATGCGTTTCAATATTTCCTATAGGTACACCGTGCCGCGGCACTGATAACGTTCACGAGGGAATCCACGCTGGTTTCGCTCGTGCACGATCATGTTTATACATCTCATTCGCATGGTGCGTTAACGCGGTAGAGTAGCGCGCACCTATCCGCATGTGCACTTTGCGCAGTTAGGCTAACAGGGTTACGTAGTTTCCTGGCACGGGAGACAGTAACTATTCCGTTTAATTTGATTACCCTACGCCTATCTGCCACCGCGTGTAACACCTACTAATAGCTAATTTGCAACTGCATTAGTTAGTTAAATATGCCGGCGTATCGTGCGCGGCTAATCAGGGCGGAATTGCGTGAGCGGCGACCGCCACCAGCTTCGGCGATGATCGTGCGGTCGGTGAAATTATCGTATCACCAATTGTTTCGTTGGGGGATCTGTGTGGCGACCTCTCCTGAATGCTGGTGACTCGATTTCTTGGTGATTTTGTAGGATATTGGAGGGTGGATCGGAACATGTCTCTAGCTTTGAGCGATAGTATCCTGGTGTTTCAATATTCTGGGGTGCTGGTAGTCTCTGTTCTATTCTGTATCGTGGATACCGGAATATTGTAATAGTCTAAGATGTTACTGGAATATTGTATTATTGAAAGATCGTGATTCGATACTTCAAGGCTTCAAGATTTTACTTCGATGTATTAATATGCGAATATCTCGAATGCCTTAGTACTGTAAGTACATGAGCATTTCAGACTCTGAGGTTGAGAACCTAAATACTCTACAGTCTACACACATCAATAGCCAGGTATTTTCTAGTGCGTCAGTACAGTGCTCTAATGCCCCCATTATTCAATGCTTTAATACCCTAAAGCCTCAATTCTGTAGTTTCTCAATACCTAATGCCTCCATTGTCTAGTCTCTCAATACCCTAATGCCTCATTACTCTTTCCCCCAATTTTACAATGCCTCAATACTCCAACATCCGAATTCTCCGGTGTCTCAATACTCCCATATTCTACTATTCCAATTTCCCAATGATTTAATATTATGGTGTCTCAATTCTTCAATACTATAATATAATACTCCAGTATCATAGTACCCTATTGTAAGATTGTCCTATTGCCTCAACATCCACCTAACAGAAAATCCCAATGCCCTAATACCCTCCTTTCTTTCCATCAAAAGAGCAGGAATTCAAATGTCTGCAATCTATTTGGTTAAAGTTATCAAGTGTGATTAATAATGGACAGCATTCTTGTTTCCACCCCAAAGGATCTTTCATTCCCTGCGATGACGCAGCATTAAACGTATATTTCCTGACAGACGAATGAATAGTGCCGTTCTTTATGATCAAAGGGAGATAAATTTCCTGCGGAATAATAAATAACTTCCTCGTACCAAACAGGACGAAATAGCTCCATTGCCTATCAGGAGTTCCCGGAAATTGTTGGAAGCCAGTCTTTTTTAAAACGGCATCTTTAATATTCTTTCCGTATAACCATCCCGTAATACATCCCTTTGATTCTGTGGAATTTGTTACTATAAAAAATACACACGTCTTTGTGGCAGCCCGCGTTTATTTCGTATTCATGGGAAAATTAATCTGAACGCAATTTCCTGTATCCATGACGGGGGGGAAAGGGGAAACGTCGTGTGCATTCATTGCGAACCTCTTGAAAACTGTTCCTTTTTTCGCAAGGATTATTAAAAATCATGGGGTATAAAATAAATAGAAAATGGTAGTACATGAAAGGCACCACAGCTCAATCTTTTCTGAGAAATGATACTTGCTTACTTATTCAATTGAAATCAATCAGAATGTTTATTCACTGTTTCCCTTCGTAGAATACGAGGAATAACGATCTGAACAGTAGTGCAGTGAAATATTAAATACTAATGGTTCTTAGATTTTGAGTAGGTTAGTAAATTATCGATTTCAATATAAATATTCATAGATGCTCTGATAATTTTCGACATCCAACATCCGCTCTTTTTTTTAAAAAGCTTTTGTTAATATTGCATCAAACTCTTTTGGATATAAGAAGGCATCTTTAAACTTGCAGAAAATATTTTTTTTATGTCGATCCTTCTTATTATTTATTAAAAATTGTGCAATCTCTTCGACGATACTGGCGTCTCGGATAACTCAAAAACTAATTGACTAATCAATTTCAAATAAAGCTTATTTTATTCGTTATACATTTCTCCAAGTACTAGAACAAAAATTTAATTTGAGTTTTTATTTATAATACGTTTTTCGACGATATAAAGAATAAAAATGAAAAATTTGTCTCAGGAAAAAAGATACTTTCTCTTTCAAACACTGTAACTTTCCATTTTTCATATTTTTTCTTTAACGTGGACCAACACCAGCGTAAACTATTTAAATTTAAGAAACTTCTATTTTTTTTCGCAATCAGATGACTTTGATAGGCGTTACATATTCTGCCAACAGGAGTTACATCGTTGAAGAGGTGGACAAGATTCCACAATAATTAATAAATAATACGAAGGATCGACATAAACAAAAACAGTTTTTTTAAAAAAAATCTTATATATCAGTTACTTTTAGGGCTGCTATACGAGAATCATTTCCTAAAATGGGAACACAAGTGTATTCAACGTAAAAAATTCATCTCCCTCAAATTATACATGAAACTACGTCTACCTCCACAATTCTATCTACAACAGAGCACGAAATATCGCTAAACTATTCCATCACATTTAAACAAAGAACTCGAACGAAATTTAATTTTCACTAAAGCATTCATACACATGCGCCTCGAATACCTCAAACACATGTACCTACAACCAAATGATATCCACCAAACGTCTCCCTGTTCCCAATTTTCAGCTAAAACATTCTTTGGCCCTTACAATATCAACGATATTCGCAAAGAACGATTAAGACAAGCCAACCACTTCAAATCCACACGAGTGACGCACAGAGGAAGCAAAAATCATTCTGTATAAAGAAAAACGTCCCCGTGGCTCGCAATATCCTTTCGCGGGGTCGTATTTCCCTGGCGTTTAAGCGTCTGTGGCCAGGATTTACAACAGAATTGCATCGAAGGTGCCGCAAGTCGACGGCTCGGCAGAGAGCAATAAAAATGTAGGAAGGAAAAAAAGAAGGGTAGATAAGGAAACTGGCGGGTCGAGCTCTTAGGAAGCTCCGGCTTATTAAAGTGGAAGTTCGCCGCGCTTTTTGAACTCGTTCCCGCTACGTGCCGCGACGACAGCTTCGCTTGAACTTTTTCTAGAAGCAAGACGTAACTCGCGAGACCAATAATACGCCCTTAATCTTTTTTCCTCCGCCGTGTCCTCGTCGTGCCCCCCCCCCCCCCACCCCCCGTTGCGTACCACGCCACTGTCAGAAAAGTTCTAAGTGCGGACGGGAACTGCTCGCCTACAGGAATGCTTTATTGCATTCGAGAGACCTCGATGTTATTAATGTTTTGACGTGCGGTCGCTTTGCTTTATTCCCATCGGTGGTATTAATGGGATTGTTTAACGCTTTCGATGGTGACCCCCCGGCGGGGGGGGGGGTGGAATAATTTTAAGAGGAACTGTGGATCGTTTGATGCTTTGTGTGTTTTCTTCTGTTCTGGATATGGTTTATAGGGATATAATTGGATTGTTTGTTGGTTGACAAATTTATCGTGTAAGGTATGAGAAGTAGATGTAGGAGAATAGGATTTTTGAGATTGTCGAGGGTCTCACTTCGCGTGCTTTGAGATTAATATTTTAACAGTGGTAGTGTTGGTACCATTCTTTTTGTGGAAAGGGTTGAGGTAGATTCAGTATTTAGCAACGCAACAGAAAATTTCAGATACTTTATTGGGGAGGAAAGTTTTGTATTTCTAAGTTAACGGTGTTCAAAGTTCCAGGTGCAGTTTTATTATATAATGGAAGGAAATGTTGAAGGGAATTACACGACGGTGGAAAGTTAGCTGGGGAAATTATCAGCAGAAGTGGTAGAATTTTCTAAATATTAATGAAGGAACTTTAATAGGTATTTAGTTTTTTATCTTCTGCGTGAAGAAGGACGAAGAGAATGGCTAACACGAACTCCCCTTCGAGCTATGCAAGTTAAATATGTAAATTCTCTATGTCCCCTCTATCGTAATCTACTTATAATTTTAAAAAATTTACACCTACCATTTAAAAATTAGGACAGGAATTTTAAAATCGTTAATTACTTTATGAGCAACTGAAAAATATAAAAATCGAATCCAAAAAACAGTCGGGATCCTGGGATTTTATTCCCTAAACATATTACAAAAAGATCTGTTACCAGATCCAAATTTGACACATTAAGGGTTGCTTAAGGCAAAATTTAGAACTTCGTTTTGAGGCTAAAACCATCGATAACGAATTGGGCCGAAGAGATTTTGAGGAATCCGTGAAAACACATTGCACCCCTTTTCACCCCCTTAAGGGTTGATTAGGGTAAAATCCTGAAATTTGTTTCTAAGCATTTGCGCGGATAACCTTTGTAAGTAAAAACCTAGTTGATATCTAATCGGGTCTAAGAAATATTGAGAATTCCCTGAAAGCACATTTTACCCCTTTTGACCCCTTTGGGGACGGAATTTTCAAAAATCCTTTCTTAACGGGTGCCCACGTCATAGAAACAATGTACCTACTTTCCAAATTTCAGTCAGTCAAGACTTCTTCCTTTATATATATTAGACAAAACCAAAGTTGAAATACAAAAAGAGAAACCTCTTTAAAAGTAAAATGTTTGAACATTATTGCAAGTGACTATTAACTATTAGGAAACAGTGCTTTGTAGAAACTGTACGGAAGAACTTCTGAATCGCAATCCCCTGGCCCGACTTCTTAAACGACTTCTGACTCTTTGTGGTAAAATTTTTGTATGCCACCTTTTCAGAACTTGAACTTTAATTCGACTTTTCCGCGCGCTTACCGCGCACCTTGAATCGATTGACTTTTTCCCATGTTTTCTAGGAACAGGAGAAAGCTCGAAGGACCAATAGCACGCCTTTAATCTTTTCCTTCTATGGGAAGAAAGTTTTGAACGAACACCTCTACCCACTCGACCAAGAACCTTCATTGCGTTTGAACAGTTGCTCGCTAGAAAAACTAATTTTCACAATGGCTTTAGAAAAAGAAAATTAAGACCCCAGTCTTTCCGTGACACAGAGGTTTCATGGGAATTCAGCGTAACATGCTCTTCTAAACGTTTAAAATATAGGTACAATTTGGTGTACATTATGGTATTGAGTATACCTTACAAAAGAAATTAAGGAAATATTGAAATACCTGGCTCGTGTGTGCAAGGCAACCTGTGACTAGAGAAAACGCTGGAAAATCCGTCTTCCTGTCTTTTGCGAGGACAAAGCTTTTAATTACGGTTTCTTCCGCTTAACGACGGCGAGGAAGAGGTAGCCGAGGGACAAACACAAAGGCTTTGCGAACGCAGTTCACGCTCCCTATCAGGTGTATTTAAATTCGGTTAACGTTGTTACTGCAGATACCGGGGCTTTAATTGATAACGATAATACGCGTTAAAATCCACATTAACTACATTAAACGCTATTGTATTCGATTAACGCTGAACCGAATTTAATCCCCGCCCATTCTAAGTGATTAACGCACGTCACTATCAGTCTTGCATAACCATATGCGATTTAATTATTGTTATTACTCGTCGGCATTTTATAATGCAAATATTATTCTGTGGTGACGTGACGAGTTTGCTGTGAACGATGGGAGCAATTACTTCGCACAATCCGCACGTCCGGAATTTGATAAATCTATTCTGCTGTACGTCAGATTATAATTATATTGATTATTCTATATTCGAGAATATTATTATCAGCGAAAAGAATATTAATCAGACTAATAATACTATGAAAATAGTTATTAAATACGTTTAGTTCTTCAAACATGAACTACGAATACATATATACACTACCTATAAATTAAATTAATTCTATGCAGGTATAGAATTTTTATCAATTTGAAAACGTACGTTATTAAAAAAATATATTAGTGATACATTTCCACTGAATACATTTAAAATAAAATTTGTAAAATCGTAATATATAGTCCGCTACGAGAACACTGAACGCTTATCCTTCTAATCTCGAATTTTGGAAGTCGACAGTGCAGCTCATTCCAGTTAGAAACAAATACGGCGAATAACAAGGATCAGACGAAGTTCTGCCCCAGATGCAAACTTAATACATCGCCCCATTTCGAACTGATCGTTAATTGTCCGATACAAGAAACTGAGACAATCCCCTGGGTGTATTGCACTCGGTTTCGTATCACAGTTCGCGAGGGAATTGCATCCTGCACAATATCTTCCGCCAGCTTTCTTTGAGCACCGCGGACATTATCTTCCTCCAAACTCGAGCAATTCGGAACTTCTGGGAATCCCACTATTCGATGACTTTCCATCCCTGGAATAGCATTTGCAACGCTGCGCAATGACTACTTCGCGATTACTGAGCGATAAGGAAATGTGTTTGCTTCGTGAAATTAGTATAGAGATTTATTAGCTCTCGATCTTTGCAGAATATTAGAAACTCGATTTTGCAGAAATTTATTTTAAAAGTGTTTGATAGTGTAGAACTGTAGAAGGTACTTTAATAGCTTCTACGTTGTTCTCAATGTGAGTCTCTATTATATTCTCTTTATAGTATCAAGTATTATATTTTCAGTATTGTATTTGCACACGTGAGCTTTCCAGAGATGTTTTCTTCGAAGTGATGGGGTAGCTAGCTTACTATAAGCCAAAAGAATAGGACAATTCATACAAGTTCTTCTATGTTTCGTCGTTGCAGGGAACTTGGAAAGTATTAGTTTTATTTCTATGGATGCTGAAAGCGCTCTTACGAAATTCTTTCAACTTCCTGTCGAGGCACTGGTAGAAAGGGGGGAACTGTGGATCGTAAATTTTTTAATTTCATCATCGTTGCCAGCCTTGAAGGAGGCACGAACCGAATGCTAGGGAGAAAGTTTCGCGGTTTGTGTTTTGTGCGCTCGTTGCACTTTTCTTGATTGGAAACAACTTGACTCAGCACACCCTCGGAATTCTTAGCACGCTCGTTGATTCTGTTTCATTTACCTCTCGATACGTGACTTTGTCTGCTCTTCAACGCGACGAACTTATTCTATGAAATTCGATACTGAGTGGACCGAGATCCATGGCACAGTGAAAGAACATGGTGATTTTGTGACTTTTAATAAATAAATAAGGAAAGCTGCGTTTTCAAGAAAAACGACTTTCTACATGAATCTTAATGGCCAGTTGAGCTTTTAGATAAAATAAATGAAAGAATTTATTCTCTTAAGGGGTTAGGACACAGTAACGGGCCAAGAAAGCAGACGACTTTTAGACGACGATAATAAGAAAAGTAAACAATCGATCAATATAAGGTTTTGTGGTTAAGTTCACTATATTATGAACTATAAGAAAAGCATATAATATTTACAAAATAACATTTGTACGCCGTGCAATGTCTCCATTTAAAATGTCCTTTTTTCCGGATGGCCAATTGGTGGGCCGGATTCCGGCAAATCGGATGAACTGTAACAAAAACTCTAAAAATGTCATAAACTATAATATATTTCCTAGGCATTGACGATCCAACATTTAATTTTTTTAAATTATTGTACAAAATATAAACAAAAAGATCGCACACTTTTGTCGAAATTTGATCATTATTTTTCAAACATCGGCCATTTTGTCAATTTTCGAAAAAATTTGAAATGTTGGAAAAATTTCGCAAAAATTGAAATGCTTTTCTTATAGATCATAATATAGTGAACTAAAACACAAAACCTTATATTAATCGATTGTTTACTTTTCTTATTATCGTCGTCTAAAAATCGTCTGCTTTCTTGGCCCGTTACTGTGTCCTAACCCCTGAAGGAGGTTAAAAAAAAATCGCAAAATTGTTGATTTGGGAGCTAAAAAGGTCAAACGGTAAAGTATAGCGTCGCCTTTACCCAGAAACTTTAAACGCGATATTCTCGAAACTTTTTTCTTTAGGTTTTACCGTATTTGCTAATGAACGGTGGTCCAGATCGACTTGAAAAAATTACAGGATGTGAAAAACGTGCCATTCCACGTGGAACCTCTGATATAGTCCATAAAAATTCGAGGTTTTCATAAACAAATTAAAAAGTCACCAGTTGTTAGTAGCGTACAAACAGGAACGAATTTTTCTCGGGAAAGTCGCCGTTTTTCAGCCACCAATCGCATAATTTTGATTTAATTTTTGTTTTTATAGGTTGCACTGGAAGCTATGAATCCAACAAACAAAAATCACACCTTTGAAATCGGATGACGTTACTTTTTAAGATCGATATTAAAGCAAAACCACAGAAAAACGTTAAAATGTTTAACAGTCTGCAGCGCCATTTTTAAAGCACATAAATTTCATACCAATTATTTTTCAATCTGTACCATAGTAATAGACATTGCAGCGCCATTTTTAAAGTACACACACACACATATATATATACATATATATATATGTATATATATATATCATACCATTTTTTTTCAATCTGTATGGTAGTAATAAACATTGTGTAAAAGGATATATCTGGATTTGCTTTCATTATTTTTACAAATAAATAAAGAACAGAGTCTCTTTCTCACGAAAAACGACTGTAAAACGCCCTTAAAGGAGGTCTCCATAATGTGACCACACTAGGAAAATTTATTCTATCATTTCAATATATCTTGTATAATTTCAAATCTAAAACTTAAAAAAATTGTATCAATATTTAAAAGCAACAAATATTCAAATTAATATGAACGTATACTAAATTTTAAATAAGTATCTACACATTGATTTATTATGTGTGTATTCTTACGTTTTGTATTAAAATTGTGGATCAAGTGATGCCAATCTAGGTAAATACTAAGTAAGAAGCAAAAGCAACACAGTGACTTTGACAATTAGTAATTCTTCTCATTTTGTCTGAACAAGCCTGCGAGTCGCGGTATATTGGAAGAACTTAAGGAATCCTTTATATTTCGCTGCGTTATCATATCGAGCGCCGCCCCTGCCGCTCTTTCGTCGGAAAGAAACCGTACAAGGGAATTTGCACGTAAATCAGACCGGTTCGCTCGCGCTCTGTTTGCTCCGAGTAGGTCGAATCAATGCTGTCGCAGACGGTCCCGTCGAAATCGTTTTTCCCCTCTGTCATATCGACTGGCCCCGCTCGTTGATAATTCGATCGACGATCTAATTCGAAGAAACGGGGATGCTGCGGGAACACCGTTTGCTCATAACCGAATCACGCGGCTCGCTGATCTTATTCGAACCCGACCGGGTTTCTTACTTTTATCGCGTCGGGGGAAACGATATGACGTTTCAGGGAAACGTCCGACGGAAAATACCGTTTGAATGCGATCGTCCAACCGACCCAGACGAAACGTCTGACTTTTAATTCGCGTTGGACGTGCTCGTTGGGGTTTTCTTGGTTTCGCCGGATAATAGAAAACTTCCATCCCATGAATGCCTCCTACGTACCTGACGTTCTTCATCCTTGCTGATTGAAAAGTGCTGGAAATATTGGTCACTGAAGGAGATGTGCGAGGAAGTGAGGTGTGACGGAATTTTGGAGAATGCAACGCTGTAACAGTGCATAAAAATAATTTTGTTTGGTTCGATCAGCGGGGACAGAATGGTATCTATTAAGGGGTTCCTATTTCCGAAGGGTTCTATGGGTTTTCTATGAATTTCTGTGACTCATAAAATTGTGGAGGTATGTCTTTTTATTTGGAGAGAACAGAGCATCGTTGAATGTATAATTCGATTATTTTCTTCAATGCTCTAATTCTTATCAGAATTAAAATGATGTAAGGGACTGTGGTTAGCGGATTTTCGCCTCACGATTGCCTGATTGCCACCATGAACCGCAATTACCTACTGGCAATTTCCATATATTTCGTTGAAACGCGAATAACAGCCGGCTAATTATGGTAACTCGAGCAATTATCCTCCACGTAATCTAACCGCGCTAATTGCCATTTTTAACTGCTGATAATTCCTTAACACGGAAGAAGGAAAAAAAATTTCAGAATTTCGCGCATGAATAATTGCAGCCGATCCATATAACGAGTGCCGCAATTAATTTTAATCATAATTTGTAATAACTGGAAGTTGGAGGACTCGTGCGTGACTCATACATGTAACTAGATTTTTTAAACATGAAAAAATGCCTGCACGAAAAAATGTACGATTAATTAACTATGCGCAGCGATTTATTTATTAATATTATTGAAATTATATAATAAAGAGTGATTGGTGTGAGAAAGAAATACAAATTGTATAGAATAATTTTGTATCATTCTAAAATACTTACATATTGTTTATAATTGTCTCAGTACAACTCGTGACAGAGCGTTAACAAAATACAATCGAAGTCCTTTCATGACTGACGCAATAAATACCTTTAAGAGGCTGCATGTATTTCTTCCAGAGAAAAATATCATAATACAATAACATTCATTAACTTGTAAAAATACCATTTAAGAATTCGAGTCGAAGCTTCTAAATTCCACAAGAATGTCTGCCTCATCATTTAAAAAAAAATACCACAATGACACTGAAAAAGGTATCCATTTAGGGAGTCCCATTATTGATTTTAAGAAAATGCTCTTATCATTAGCAACAGAAAACATGATCGTATTCCATTGCTCATTAAATTGGAAAAGACAGTTGAATGAGTAAAATAATGTCGATGAGCAGAATGCGTTACGGACGTCCTACCAAACCACTATAATTAGTATGTCCATAGCTGCTATTGTAGGCGCGTCCGTGGACGATGGGAATAAGTCCTACGGGCGTTTCGATTTGAATCGAACGCTCGACCATTCATACCCGCCTCCTCGTTGGACGGAACGACCCTCCGGAAAATTTATATTCTCTCGCGCAACTTGTCCCTTGGAAATAACAGGGTGGAAAACGGCGCGTCGCTGCAAACACTGACCCATATCACTGCGCTGCGCTAGCGCAAAAAAGCGGTGAAAAATCGGCAACCATCTCGTCTATTATTCATCATATTGATGTCCGTTCTACGGTTCATGCTATGCTGGTCCTTTTTTGCAATAGAATTCCGTTCCTAGGCAATTTTTATACATATTCACATAAAAATATGTTTTCATTTTTTTGACTGAATACTTGGAGACTACCATTTTTTAATCTTTGATTGGGTTCGTCAGTGATAGGTTTCAAATTTGAATTCTAATTTCAACAATATTAATTTCTTGTCTTCGTTCTCCACTTTTTCCTGTAAAGGTGTGCAAAATCGTGTATCGCGGAATTATGAAAAATTTACGTGGTTATATTATTGAAGAGTAAACTGTTTAATAGAGCACACAAAAATTGACAGAAGCGCCTTAAGGGGACTAGGCAGTCAAATCGCTCGAAAATCAAGTATTTTGTGCGACTTAATTAAAGGAGATGAAGGCAAGCACGTACTTTTCCTTTTACACAATATTTATTACCCACTATCACGTAGAATAAAAAAAAATTATCTCAAAAACTAGTTTTTACACTTAATCCTGAGCTCCGCTCAAGAAAGGAATGTATTTTGAACATGCTGTAAAAATCTCAAGTCGATCCGAACCTTGGTTTTTTCGCAATCGGGGCAAGATCGCAGAAAAGCGCCTACACATCAGACGACTGTAACGCCGTCATATACATGTATATATTATCAACAAAAAAAATTATTACAGTTTATAGCATTAATAAACATTTCCCAAAACTACTACTTAGTCACAAATACGCAAAAAATACTTGATCTTCGAGTGGTTCTTAATCCCCTTAATGGGCGAAAAATCGCAGTTTTATAAATTCTATTAGCTAGTCCAGGAGTTGGCACAAAGGCAGAAAAAGCACGTGCTCCGCCTAAAATGGGAAGCCTCTGCTATCAAGGAAATCATTGATCTTGGCAACATACAGAGAACTCCCAGATAATAGTATCCACTGCTTCTCAGGGACAGCTTACGCTGTATCGGCTGTGGCATTCCACGACCACGCAGAGCATGCTTAACAGCAGATCGAATCCGCGGATGAAAACGGCACCGTATATAATGCCAGTCGCCAGATCTTTATCGGGGTGTCCGAGAGTGTCGCGACGCTACCCCGTGCCACTTCGGGGCCGTGGTTGGCGCAGATAAGAGCTTGCCCGAATTTGCTCGGCGAAGCACGAGCACGTGAAATTGGAAAGGAGAAGAAGAGGCGTCGCGACGCCCCCGCACGTTCGCCGTTTCCGCTTTCTGTCTTTCCGCGTTCGCCATGAATCGAGTACTCGTTGACGCCCTCGTCCTCCTTCCCTTTCATCGCGCACCCCTCGCCCCCTACCCTTGAATCCTGTCGTTTTTCTTTGCCCCGCGATTTCCAGCAGAAGCTTCCCCACCGACACTTTAACCGAATGGAACTGTCACCTCGTTTTTCAGGTGGACATCACAGAGCTGTGCCCCTCCGCCACGGTTCTCGCACAGCAATTGACCCACGTGGAACTCGAGAGGCTGTCTTACATCGGCCCAGAAGAATTCGTCCAAGCCTTCGCCAAGGTACGTGTCCACGTTCTATTCGTCTGATCGAACGCCCCTGTATTTGTAGCTTTTGTATCGCTGAACCTTCCTGTCGTTATTTTTCTGTGAATTTGTAAATTTATTTGGGTTTATTTATGTAAGAAAGCCGATTACTTAGTTGGGTTCGGCATACGTATGAATTTGTGTGCCAATTTCTAAATTATCGATAGAATTTTTAATTGGAGAATTTTAACCCTTCGTGGTCACACCTTCTTATAATTATAATCACAAATTTGTCATGTGTGGTTCACTGCACCGCAGCGTCATTTTTGAGTTACCATTTTGGTATTTTTAAGTTCGTAGTTGAAAAAATAGTTGTGGGAAAAAGCGTTTTTTTTGGTTAAAATTCACCAAATTTTTAAATTGTAATATTGAGATCTAAAAATTTACAGAAATATGGGCAATGAAAAAAAAATTCCTGCGGTGCGATACACCCCGTGTGACCACGAAGGGTTAAATTGCTTACGCCTTACAGTATGTAATTTAGATGTCGTGGTTTGTGGCAGTAAAGTCGCTTTTTATTTTTGTCAATGAATTATTCGTTTTATGCAACTCTATGCCTTCATGAAGCTTTCGTGTTAAATCTTTGAGTTCTGGGTTCGGTAGTTTAGTGTAAATAAAGGATGCACTTGTGCGAAGATGTTTAATTGTTTTTCGCGCTGTGTCTAAATAGGAATCTCCTCATCTGGAAACATCCTTTAAGGACATGAAGAAAACGCGCAATCTCGAATCGTACGTCCAATGGTTTAATAGACTGAGCTATTTCGTAGCAACCGAAGTGTGCAAGGTAAATGATGTCAAGAGTCCTAGATTTAATATAGAAAGTGGAGAGCATTTCGCTATACGAATTTCTACTGTACGCTCATATTTCGTGGATGAAATATTTAACGAACAATCCTGTCCACGGTTTTGCAGCATGCAAAAAAGAAGCAACGCGTTCGTGTCGTTGAATATTGGATCGAAACTGCCCGTGAATGCTTCAACATTGGGAACTTCAACTCGTTGATGGCGATCATTGCTGGTCTTAACATGTCGCCGATATCTCGCCTGAAGAAAACGGTGAGCAATTTATTGAAATGTTACATTGATTATCCCTATTCTTAAAATTAAGTAATTCTTCAAATACAATATATACAATTTCAAAATCAAAATGTTTACTGCACTTCAAACTTGACTAAAAATACTACACAGGTCCGATAACTAAATGACTCTGTAGTGCATAAAAATTCACCTTAATGAACGAGGAGTGCCTACCTTTATCTCAGCATACACATACCTTCCAAATCATTCCTTTTAAAATTTGTTGAATTATCTTAGAAAGGTATAAGTACTCATATTGGAGATCTGTAAATGTAGAAACCAACTTAAAAATATAAATGAATAGATACAGTTATACATAAAATCATTATCATAAAGGAACTACAACTAAAAGAGGTATTAATAGACGATCCAATTGCATTGGTAAAAGTAAAATAATCAATTCTAATGCAATAACGCGAGAGAGATACCTTCAAAAAGGATTTTTCCTCCTTCCGTTCTTCGTTAAAACGATGACATCCGCTGGAGGACAAGCGTTAATACGACGATAGCACGTAGGATTGGCCCGCGCTCGTTTACACCCCCGTACGAGGGGGTGCGCGCGGCAATAAGCGGTCTGTAATCCTCGTAAATCGAGCGTGGCGCCGCGACGACCAGCGTTAACCGTGACGAATCGTCGAGAATCGAATTTTCGCGTCGCTTCCACGGCGGGGCCGACGCGAGAACGGAGAACATTTTCGCGAGGGGAACGGTGGCGAGGGGCCCGGGGCTGCTGGCGAATTAACTCCGAGCAAAAAGAACAGAGCGAAAGCGGGCGGGGCCGTTTTAATTGAATTTTTGCGTCGCTGTTTGCCGAGTTCAATGGAAACGTGCATGGGAATCGAGTTAATTAGAAGGTGAGGGGACGGTGATTTCTGATTGCTACAACATTTTCTTCCTCTGGCTCCGAAGCCACACTGTTACGTAAGTTTGAAGAAAATATCGGGAATGCAAACACTTAATAAGATATATATATAATAAAATATACCTTATTATATTATTTGTAGGAAGTGATTGGAATTACTAAAGAAAATTAATACTAAAATACGTACTGATCTTGAAAATTTTTTCAGAGGTATGTTTCATTTCACTTCCATCGTATGTCTCGAGGGCTTCCAGGTACAACTAGTGTTTGTCAAGAGCTTCTGCAGATTGACTTCTTTCCTCATTAATCATATCGGATGAAATTCCACCGAGGGCAAATAAAACCCCCCAACGGTTGTTATAACGGAGAACTCTGTCGATTAAACTCTGCCATCAATTTCTATTTGAACGTCGTTCCTTAACAGTGCTGCCCCTTTTAATAAATAGCAGTGGTTTCCTCGAGCTTCATTTTATTGACTGCTGGCCGAAGTACGCTGAAAGGAGACGTAATCACTTTATTGAAAACTTTGACGTAATTCATTGCCCAATGGCAATCAGGATTGGAATGCGTGAGATTCCTACATCAAAATTTTGTATCAGGTATGCAAAGTTCAGGTGCAAGGGAAATATGAATTTCGTGAGCAGTTGGGGAAAATAGGCAACTCAGTGTCAAACAAAGGCGGGTGTATCAAGAACTTATTGGATCGACCCGTTTAGGTGAACAAAAAAGCTGCGTATTCAAGTCTAAGACATTACCGATATGATTGATGCGCGTGTCGCTCGTAGCGATTGTTTTCACTTGGAAGGAAGGGATTCGATACGCATCGAACCGCTTCGTGTCAATCTATGGGGATATTTCTACCTTTTTAGAAGGAATAAGTTCTCGTGCGTTACTCCATTCCCTAGTTTAGAATAGAATTGGTGAAGCAACAATATAAAGACTTTAGGAAGTAGTAAAATCGACGATAAGTCAGACATTGGATTAAATTAATGTTCTTAAAATGTGAAATTAAAATTATCGTTTTAATAATTGCGCTTAAATAATCGAATCTTTAGACACGCAGGATACTTAAATTCACCTTATTTACTATTGTACAAAATGGCCGCCACAGGTTTCACGAAGAATTCTTTCATTTCCTGTGCTAGTTGATATTACTCTTGACTATTCGAGACAGGTCAGAACGATATATTGAACAATATACTGTGAAAAATTGAATGCACGTTTTGTACGGCTCGTAATTCCTGAAAATCGAGAAAATTTCCTTTTATTTTCATCGTGTAATTGCTCTCTGAGTAAACAATGCAATCCTCTAGAGACAAATGTGTTTCCTAGCACTTTAGTGCCGGAAACATATATTACTCGCGGTAGCATTTAAAAGTGAACAAGACACTTTAAAACAAAAAGCCAGAATGAGCCACAATCCAGCTATTTAGAATGCCAACGTCATATTTATAAGCCCCTGGCTTATGAAATATTCACCGAGGATTCATAAAGTCCGATACGTTGCAGGTCGCGGGATAACCGTTTTTAGAAGCATATAAGTTATTGATAATGCAGCCTCGATTCACTAACACGTTCCCAACGTCGCGAAAGAAGTCAGAAATAACAGTGCAAATACGTAGGAAAGGTGTCTGTACAGTTAGCGACGGTATCGTATCGACGATCCGATTTAAATAGAAATATTTCCCCAGCGATCAAACCGTTGGCCACAATTCCATCGCGAATTGAATTAAACGGGCGAGCAATGTGTGCACGCGGATGTCTGTGAGTGAGGCGTGGTCATCACAGTAAACAGAATTAAATTTTTTCCTCTAAACTCTATAACTTAACTTTTAAATTTAATTTTTCCTCTTGGACGCCGTATCCCCGGCCATGCATAAAAATGTTCATAAATATCCTGGCGGACTTGCTGTCTGTAATAAACATGTCGCGAGGAACGTGACTCCGCAAATGAATTTATACGTGAGCAAGACGTAATTAACATATTAATTTATTATACCCTTTACTTGTCACAAAAACTGTTGCACAACGACGTTTCAGAAATGCAACAGACAATGACAGGTGAATGAAGAGTGATCATTAATGTCTATATTAATCTACTCCACTGTCTGTGGAGTTCTTAATTTCAATACTCGACACATGATTAATACTTGACATATCAATTTTCTCTACTGACAACTTCAATGATAATTGAGCTTCCCAGTACTAAACATGAACAATTCTACCATCTCTAAATTTCTCAATTTTAATACCCAGGTAAATGGTTACTCCCTAACTTGCCAATTTTCTAATTTCTATTTTATTCTTCTAAGAGCTTCTCTACATTTAATGGAGCCCGACTAACACAGAACAAAAAACTGTAGGAATTAAAAACGATAAACAATGAGAGGAAACCAGATAATTCCATTTCTGTAAGAACAACAAAGACAGTTTCTCGCGAAGCATCGTGCGTGTACGACTTTTTCGCGGTCCGCGGACAAATTGCGAGGCGGGACCAGAAACCATTAAACGTTTTTTCTCCTTTTTAATTACGAGACCGTGTCGGTGTTTTCGCGGACGCGTCCCGCCGGCTCTATTCGGTGTGAACTGTTATTCAGAGTTCATTTGGTTCGGTCAGTTGATTTATACGGGGCGCGCTTAAAATAATTACATGGAACTATCAGCGGCTAGGCGGCGTGACCCGCTTCGTAATTTTCGTTAATGAAAATTTAACGTCCCCGTTTGGTCGCCTTGTTTTCGCACCCTCTGCTCGCACGCGCGCAAATCGTTTGTCGTGTACACGGGAAAACATTGGAGGATTTTTCACGCATTGCATCGCCCGGTTCCAAGCGGAGTTGTACGAAATATATGAATTTTAAACGATCAAACTGGCCTGTGAACTTGGGGCTTGCGCCCATGGGTCTTTTAAACCGTGGGTGCAATGTCCCCGGGACGGAAACTAGCGATCCCGGGGTACCTGAGCTACTTTATCGGCGCTGAGAGCTGCAGGTGGCTGGACTGCGAGTTTTCATCTGACATTAAAGTCTGAGATGTCTCTGTTATTTCGAAACTAAGGTGTTGCAGGGTGGTACTGAGAAGAGGGTTATAAAACGCAGGGAGGAACATCTGTAGGCTTCTTTACATTAATCCTTTGCAGGACCCGAAGAATCAGAAACATCTGGAATGATCAAAATTTCTGCTATTGTTCCGGAACGTAACGGGTCTTATGAACCTTGGTCTGGCAAATATCCCATACTTAAAATATCCTCGAGTTTCACTGTGTGTGCACCCCCGTTTACGAAACCTCACACGTCAGGCCATATTTATTTGACCTGCGATGATGTAGATCACTATGTAATACAAAGGTTTATATGATCGAGGTCCTTTGAAACAATGATTTTTTCCAACAGACGTTTTCTCGTATCTTCGAAAGCAATGTAGGTAAATTTATCTTAAAAGTTGTATTCTAATATTAGGTGACCTGTATTGTATAGACGAGCTTTCAAGAGAAGCTTTTAAATCGGGGACTCTAAAAAAGTGATATCTCCCGAAAAAATGGATCGAAAATTTAGAATAAAATTTCAGTTTATAAACCTTAGTTTTGGAGAATATTTTTGTGAATGCTTGACTGAATTTCAGTAAGGTGGATGTACCAGTAAATGAACGCGTACCAGTGAATGGACATTTTTTATTAAAATGAGTAAAATAAGTTATTAAAATAAGCAACTAATTAATTAGAGACTTCTTTTAATTTCTTGCTCCATATACAAACAATTTTTGCAAGCACGTGGAATCGATGGCGCTGAAAACATAATTTTATAATAGTGTTCATTCATTAGCATTAAGTGTTCATTTATTGGTGCGTTTACCCTACCACAGATTTAGATGTATTGAACATGACGTATGAAAAGGATCAAAATGTAAAAATAAATGAGCGAGGTAACAGTATTTTAAATAGAATGTACCGGATGAAATCAGCTCAGTCGACGCAAAACACAACATTTGCCCAGTTTACTGGCGCGAATTATTCCTTCGTGTTAAACATTCAAACATGGGATGGTCTGTCAACATAACGCTTGCTTGAAGCGGGAATAAATTATGGATGGAAAAATAATTTGAGGAATATGCAAATGGGTTTTCGAATCCAATCAATTATCAATCGATGCGAAACGCCAGATCCCGCGATTGATGCAAAATTGATAGTAGTGCGTTGATAGCTTGCTGATGCAACACCATTCGGTGTACGATATAGAATACAGCAATTTTTATTCAGTTCACTAGGTTATCAAGGACTCTCCTACTTTCCCTCGAAGTCAGTGGACTTTGAATTCTCGTTAAGAATTTTACCAGGAAAGAATATTTAATATCTACTTACATTCTACAAGAATCTATTACAAAATTCGGTAGAACCTGAAGAACTGAAGAACCTAATCAATCAGAAAAGGTGTAACATGATAAACATTCAAAAACACGATAACAAACGTCATCAAGAAACCATCACGAATATCATCAGCATCCCCTACAACACACCGTCACTATTAACCCTTAGTACCATAGTGTAACACCCGTGTTAAACGAATTGAAATAATTGTGCGCGCCATTTGGGAACTTTTTCATGAACTTTAAAGCTTTACATTACTATTACCATATATAACAAGTGTCCTTATGAAAGAAATACATTCGTAGAAATTCTACTGTGATACACTGTCCCGTATTGTTGATTACACGTCATAATTTCGCCAGGGCCACTGAAAGTATCAGTTAAATGCTAATTTTTTCTCTCAATTATTTCGGTTTTCCTTTTTGAATAAATTTGATATCGAACATAATAGTGTATGTAACACTAGTGTAACATTTGTTACATTTGGTAATAGTAAAGTAACGCTTTAAAGTTCGTGAAAAAGCTCCCAAATGGCGCGCACAATTCTTTCAATTCGTGTGATACGGGTGTTACACTATAATACTAAAGGTTAACCCTTTAGCGTCAGGTGTATCATATATGATACACTCCATTTGTCTGCTGTTTTGCAGTTTGCACACGCAATTCGTTGTTGGCAGTGTTGGCACCAGATTAAGTAGTACATGTTTGGAGTTGTTTTATTCATTGAAGAAAGGTGGATCTACCTAAACCCTGTATTCATTTGTTTTATGCATTTTAACCTCTGAAAAAAAATTTACATAAAAATATAAAAATTCAGACCATTTTTAACGATAAAAAGAAAACGGCATATTTTTCCTTCAACGGGATCTAGGTGCTGCCGCTAAAGGGTTAATACAATCTAGTATCCCTCTTCTTACTATTATCGTGTAGGTAAATATACAAAGCGTTGCCTGTTATTTTACCACACTATGCATCAAGATCATCCGCAATCGAACTAACTCTATTACTATTACTATCTCTCCAGTGCATAGGAATTTATCCTGTAGTATCTCACGCCACACGTGTACAAAGCCCCGTCACACAACGGGCCACCCTGCAACGGATAAAGTCGAAAATCAATCTCGTCGGGAAGAGTCAAGGCGTCTCCAAGACAGGCTCAGTGTTTCGAGTCTCTCGAAAACACCCCTCCTTAGAGCTCTCCATTTACCCAAGGAAAATGTTGAGCAAGGCAACTTTCAGCTTGCACGAGCTTCGTCTCGAAGCGCAGCGTCGAAAACTCGACGGACGGTATCTCGAGGGGGGTTGGTTGGCTCGCGTTCGAGAGCAGCCGCCGATACGGGGACGTCGGTGGAAGATGAACGATACCACCCCTTGCCGGGTTAATTTACCGCAGAGATAATCTGCGAGTGACGTCTCCTTCTTCCATCGTGAAAAGGAGTCCCCCGACTCGCTTTTCGCCCCCCCTTGGGAAAGCTAATTACGTTCGGTCGTTACGGTTCGCCAGGGCGGATACCACCCCTTCGTCGCGTCCATTATCGCGAGCGAGGGTGAATGTCTCGCGACTTGGCAGCGTCGACAGGTAGAGGCTGCTCAAAATCTTTATCGACGGGGGCGGGGAAACGACCCACGTAAAGGGGAGAGTTCGTGGCCGATGGAACGGTGACTGGTCGCTTGGGCGAAGGGCGTAGGAAAGCGCAGCTCAATTAGCCTTTAACCTGGCGTGGAAAAGCGGCGCGAGTGAAATATTCTTGGGGGCAAATGTGTTGGGGGGAACGAACGCAAGGAGTGACTTGAACTTTGCACCCCGTTTGGGGTGAGCTGATCTGGTTAATGGCGAAGTGTGGTAGCATTTTAATGTTGATGGTGGAGGACTGACAGGGTGGTTTATAATAATATAGTCTCATTGTAAGTGGTGAGTTATTTCATTACTTTATGTAATGTGATGCTGAACGTCAAAAGTGGAGTGTCCATGGGTTTTTTTTTTAAATATTTTCGTATCATTCTGATATAACCTTTGAGTGGGGGTTTGAATTTAGGGATTCTCGTATATTGGAAGACTTGAATGAAATTTCATTTGAATTTTAACTGGCTGCCTTAAATTGATACTATTTCTTTTAGTTTATTACTGTGATAAGGATGAAACAGAAAGTTAAATGCGTCAAGAAATGTTAGTTTTTTGCGTCAATTTTGCAGTAAATGTTCATTACGAGCTTCAAAACTTTTCATTTTAAGTTATTTTGAATTTTTCCGCCCCCACGAGCTACTTTTCGATGTTTCTTGAAATTTCACCCCGCCTTTAGTTCAACTAATGCATATTTAATATTCGACCGTTCGCCGTAACTTCTCGAACTTTAAAAACTTAATTACGCTTGATCGCGACGATTTTCTTTCCCAGACGAACAAATTCTTCCACCCCTCGCCCGGTGAATAATTTTCCAACCAGCGACGCGAAATTTATTGGCTTCGCGACGCACAAGGTCCAGTTTTTAATTAAAAAATATCGACTTGGAGAAACGAGAAAGCCGTACAAAAATAGAGCGCCCCGTTTAACCCTAGCCGGTGAAAGACTATTTATTTGACTCGGTTTCCCGTAATGTTCTTTTTCCGTTTCAAGTGGTGAAAACCGAATCTCAGATGCGAATTTACGTTTACGTTTTACTTTGAGCCATCCCTCCGCTTGGCCACTAATAATTTACCACCGTCGACGACCAGGCGCCCCTCTACGTCACGGAAGACTGTACGAGTCGGATTCAAATGGAGTTTTTAATATGCAAATCAACTGGAAACGCGAAAATTGGAGCCACCGGGAAAACATTGGATGAAGGATGGAGACCATAAAAGCGCATCAAGAGATGGAAAATTAAAACGCGCGATTATTAAATTTTACGTGATTCTTTATGATCGCACAAATTCTGGTACTTCAAGTGTCGTTTGCTGGCATTTGTAGCGGATTTTAACGACGACTAATTCATTATCTTTGTGCTTATTAAGAAACTGTAAGAACTACACATTTTTGAGAGATTAATATGAAATTTCGAAGTTTGAATTTCAAGGAATATATGCACTGAAAATATCTCTTCAACGCACCCCTCAGGGATTAAAATCTTTCGTATATCAGTTCACACGTCATACCCAGTTTTACTGTCTCTGGTCTTAAAGACAAGAATGGTTTTAATACTTATCATTAGTTTTCTTAAAGGGTCATGCCTAGTTGACAGGCGAAAAAGAACACGTTTTTCGGGAATTTTTTGTGGAAATTCTATTGTATATTTTTTTACCAATATTTCCTTATATTAAAAGTACATATATTTGGCAACTCTCGGTAATTTTGTTATAGCAATATATTAAAAAATGAACGAATAACAGCCACTCTCGTGGAAGCTGTGTTTAAAAAGACGCTGTGCACTGAGCATGATTTCTCCGAGCTGGATCATCTGAAATCAAAAAGTAAAGAAGATTCTGTTATTATATGAGTTTATCTCGTACTTGAACGAAGGATTTAAAAAAAAAAAGATTTTAGACGAAATGGCAACCGTTTAATGCAAAACCAAGATTTTTCCATGTCGAAAAATAGTTTTCATCAAAAACAAAAATCCTTCGTTCACGTTCCAGATAAATTCATATATACACAGAATCTTCTTCACTTTTTGATTTCAGTTGATCCAGCTCGGAGAAATCATGCTCACCATACAGCGCCTTTATAAAAACAGCTTCCACGAGAGTGGCTGTTATTCGTTCATTTTTTAATATTTTTCTATAACAAAATTACCGAGAGTTGCTGAATATATGTACTTTTAAAATAAGGAAATAGTTGTAGAAAATATAGATTAGATTTTCCGCAAAAAATTCCCAAATATCACGTTCTTTTTCGTCTGCCAACTAGGCATGACCCCTTAATTTGACGCAATTAGAATCCCAACTCCCTTAATTTTCAACATCCCATTTTCCTTAAGTATAAGAATTCCTCAAAAAGTGAGATCTAGTCTGCCACATTCCTCATCATTTCAGCGAGTAACATTCCCACTTGGAGAACTACGAAGCAGATTCCCCATCCCTCGGCATCGTCTCGTAGAATTCTACCTGAAAACACATTCTTCCCGTTTCCCATCCAGTTTCAATTTACCGGATCTAGCAGGAGTCTTCGATCCCCGATGTTTTTTCCCTCGGCGAGAGCATTTCCCGAGAAATCGAATCGAGTCGCGTGGAGAAAAATGGCTCCCGCGGCGAGCCTCTCTCCCCTTCGCAGAATGCAGTCCCTGTCGCGAGGAAGGATCCCCGATCCTTGAAGAATTTAGTCCCGTCGAGATGAAGTTTCCAACGAAGAAGGATCCGCACATTTGTGAGGGGGATCCGGTCCAGGTCTTTACGCAGGCTATCTTCAATATATCATTCCTCTTAATAATTCTCCGAGACGTCGGTGAGACCGGTTCCCCGGATATCGTTGTAAAAGATTTCAAGGAAGCTCACCGCAAAGCTCCGCCTATTATTTATTGCTGGCTCGATGCGTATCCGTTATTCATCGTGGTTTTCTCTATTTGGAAACTGAGGGTATTCTTCTGATCTTTGATTGTTCCGAAGGAATCGGCTGATGTTGCTCGCGCAGTCAACGAGGAAGGTTATAAGGTGCTTCCATATTGAAATTGCTGGTAAATCAAATTTCTATTAACTCAATTTTCTAAATAGAACGTGGAGAAATTATTATGTACGTTGGGACCGTTTGACCAAATAATTTGGGACGCCTGTGTTTATACAGAAGTAGCAAAAAATTTATAAAAATTTGTGGAATTTTTTTATCAATCATGAAGCAATAACTTCAACCCCAAAAAAATAAAATGAAATAAATATTTTTGGCCACTCTGATATATAGGAAGTTATAGCTACGTACAGTTATAATATAATTAATGAATTGCTTGCTTTTTAAAGCATTGAAGTACTCACTTTCGTTCCTCAGGGATTGCTGCTTTGTAGTTTTACATCTTGTGTCAATTTTAGCAATGTTTACTTATTCTCATGTTTTATATTCGTATTACATATTCAAGATTATTTTGTCACGCCACTTCCGCTTCATTCGATGCAAGCTACAAAAATTTATTCGCCGCGAAATGCTCCAGCGAAAAGCGCACCGCGACGATAATGAATAATGCATATATTTCTGCGATATCCCATCGATATTCACGCTTTCCACGCCAGAAAACACAATCACTCAAGTGCTAATTCCTTTATCAGACAGACACCTTCGATTTACAAGCATGTAGGTTGTGCACCTGAATCAGAATTGTCTCTATTTGATTAAAACTTGAGACACAAAAGCGTAACACTAAAGAAAGGAGTTTCATAAGTCACTTGAAAAAATTTCAAATACTCAGTGGGACGAAATATTTTCCTTTACTCGTTAATACATTCCATTCATGGACCCGTGACACTCGTCGACTGCCGGTGCTGCAGCGTGGAGAATACGCGTTCGTTCAAGCTTAAATTTAACGCGTTGAAAAAAAAATTTAAAGCCGACCAACTGGATGACAGGCGTCATTCGATTTTCGAGGAGTGTTACAATTGACTGGCGCTCATTGTATCCTCGCTACGTAGGCGCGCCATTTAATTGGCGGGGCCGAAAAGTCCGAGCAAAACGAAATTCGGCTTTAATTAATACGAATTACCGTATCCGGCATACAACATTGACAAACGCGAAATAGTTTCCAGCGAATTAATTCCCCGACTAGCGGTAGGAATGTCTGACGATTTTATGGCGAACGCAGCGCCATTTTAATGTTGGCGAGTTAACATCAATTAGTCCCTGAGTGTCCTCGCCCAGTTTCGAATGATTTTACACGATCCAAGCAGAGCACGGTGTAATATTTTACGTGCACGTCGTGATGGAAGTTGGGAAATAATTCAAAATACGGAAGTGGTATGAAATGTTTGAATATTATTGAAACGAGAGTATACATGAGTAAAATAGGAAGGAAGTGTTAAAATTATGATGTTACTGTTTGTATTTACGATTAATTGGTGTTAGATTTCTTTGATTTTTTTATATATTTGTGACGGTGAATGTGTAGGGTAAATAGTTTTTTCTGTAATCTCCAATCAATGTTTCACTGATTGTTTTATCGTTCTTTACACGTTTGACGTTCACGGTGTCGAAAGCTTGCACCTGGGTGAAATTATCTTCGTTTATTTGCTCTGAACTCGATAGCAATGTACCGTTTTAATTCGGTCGCTCCAAATTGAAATACAATTGATTGTTTTTATCTCCCCTGGCCCACATCGAGGGCTGCAGCGCTGAAATTTCTGCGATACCCGTGACATTTACGAAGTCAATGCATCTGCTTCGTATTTAAATCGTGTCCTCATCAGCGTGCGGACCAATTATGCTCAACAATGAAGGGGGGAAAAACACCTTCATTGTTGAGCATAATTGGTCCGCACGCTGGTCCTCATACTTGCTCGCCTTCTCCGCGAGAAATAATACGAGACCTAATACAAATATATTTAGAATTAAAATGAAGATCTACTTTAATTTCGATGGTGTTCTAATAACATCGAGCATCTATTAATTTAATCAGAGAACACCTGCAGCCTCGGTATGATCCCTAAAATTTCACTTCGTTTCGCGGGGATAACACAATTAAACCAGGGAATGAAGAAATAATAATCGCACTTTGACTATGAGAAAAGAAGCCGGGAGGAACAGCTCGGGTGGAATCGGGGAAGTTCAAAGAAGATTTAAGGCCACGGCTCTGGAGAAATTGGAACGAGGCGAGGAGAAGCGAAGAAGCTTGAAAATTAGAGAAGGAGACACAGAGGACCGGAAAAGGGTGAAATGGTAGAAGGGAGTAGGTCAAACGTATGCGCAGAGATGAAAAGAAGAACGAACGAACAAGGGGGTTGGCGCGGTAAAAATCAAAGAGGTTAGGGGTGAACAAGAGAGGGGTGGGCGGGGTCAGGAAGCGAAGGTAACTATCTGACCGTGTAAACGGCGGATGGAATTCGATATATATTGGAACGAGGGAAAAGGTATCGAGTTGCAGGCAATGGGATCAGTTCGATTGCATTGTGTCCAGACGGCCGAGTCAGATGCACTTATTGTCTGTCGTGAACACGTTTCGTTCGAGCTGCCCCCCTCCCTTCGCGTGTACACTGAGTCGTGTTAAAGGACGAGCCTGTACGTGTAAGAAGGGACGGCAGACAGGTGGAGAAATAAACGTGTAAAGGATTTCCGTGACAATTTTTTGATTAGCAAAGTTTCAGCTTGCAGAAGTATAAATTTTTAAACGTCTGTATATACTTAACGAAGGAAATAAAAAAATATGCTTACTGAATGGGAAGAACATTCTTTAAATTGTTCTGTTTTGGTATATGAAAGAGCGTAAGCAGCTACGATATTTATAAATTAAATATTTAATCGTTAAATAAAGTTTTGGAGGGATGAAATACTGAAACTAATTATTAGATAAAGGAGTCAGTTCGTTTTTAAATCATAATTTTCAGAGTGTGAATAATAAACTGAATTTACACTAATAAGTGGTATCTTGCAGTGGTCAAAGGTGCAGCTGGCAAAATTCTCGATTCTGGAGCATCAAATGGACCCGAGCAGCAATTTCAGCAGCTATCGCAGCACCTTAAAAGCAGCGATGTGGCGTAGCGCCGGCGCTACGGACGAACGACAGAGAATCGTCGTGCCCTTCTTCAGCTTGCTGGTCAAGGATCTCTACTTCCTGAACGAGGGATGCAGCAACAAGTGAGTAAAAAGATCTCCTCCCGTATTAGGCATTTAAGAGCACTCGAGGAAATACCGAGCACGATAAAAATTGAAGTGTATCAGGGCAACCATCACTCGACTAAGTAATTACTGGTCACGTCGATGGAAAATTGATAGGGTCTTTTCGTTAACCACTTCCCTTCGCCGTTTCTTTTGACATTTCTGAGTGAATGATAGACCTGACCTCTCTAAAAAAATTTAATCTTAATTAATCTTTCACTTGTTGACTGTAACTTGCTATAAGATTAGAAGTTCCCAACGAAATAATGTATTGTGTACATTCATTAAGACGAAAGTTAGAGAAACTTTTGAGAATCAGAAATGAGTAATAATCACATAGAATGTGAAAAAGTTTTGCTTCGTATTTAGGGGGTCGTAAAATCTTCCTTCCATGAAACGGAAATGCATAATAATTTTATTGCATAATTTCCGCGTGTTAAAGTGCACATTCCATTCGGGGCTAAAATTATAAATATCACATGTCTGTGAGCGTCTTCAATTATAGTATGCATACTAAGTTGATCAAACCAACATAATCTCGAAGCTATCGAAACGGCGTATTCGCACAGGATTCAGCGAATTCACGTTCGCACGCGAAATCTCGAAGAAAGGTTCGGCGTCTTCCGCGGTGGAATAATTATAAAGTAATTTAAGTTCGTCGAATGCTGAGGCAAAATCCTGGCCGACCCTTGAACCGCGATCGACGATTTTTCTATCGTGTACACCGAGGCAAACTTCTTGTCGAGCTTCTTCGTTTGAAGCTTCTATAATTTTGCTCCTGTGGGGAGCGATACGTCGGCAGGAAGCCTTGGTTCGCCCGCGAACCGCTCGATCCTTCGGGTCCTTTTTGTAGGGCGTATTTATCACGACGACGAATGTGTCGTGCCATTTCCTTCGCCTTCCTTGAGCGCGAAAAACGTGCCCCCGACCCTGTCTGTACGTGTAAACTTATTAAACTTGTAATAGCAAAAGTTGTTTCCGCGTAGTTCGGGTAGAAGTTGTTGAAAAGAAGGGTGGAGAGAAAGGGGACGGAAAAACAGAGCCGGAGATGTATGGAAAAACACTTCCAACATTTTTCTCTTCGGTTCAAATTTCGTACACACATTTGGCATTTAATTTTTGAAAAATTCGTGTCAGTATCATTTTGCAGGATTGTTTTGTGCCTGAATATTTTTAATCTTAGCGTGGTTTGAGGGAAACTTGAGCGCAAGGGTAGTTAATTTGTCGGAAGAACTGAAAGAGACATTCGTCTGATTGTGCATCGATCTATACTACTTGGAAGTACTGATTTCTTTTTAATAAGGGCACCTTGGATGTTGATACGGGTATGGAGTATAGAAATATAGAGACATATGCGAGGTGTATGCAATATTTAAATGAATTATTGAAAATATACTTTGTATACTATGTGTTTATAGAATATTAGTGTTTTGATTGTATTATTATGGGGGTATTTTTAGCAAGCTCTGGATAAAACGCTTTTAAATCGGGGTATAAGGTTTCAAGTGAATTTTAATTTCAAACTACATGTAAATTTGCATTAAATTTAAATATATTAACTTCCCAAAATTCTACAATTGCATATAAAAATTACCCAAACCTGTACACTACAATACATTTTCTCACTTTAGTCAAATCAAAAGCGATACATGTCCTGGGCATTAATTTTCAATCGATTTCACTTCCAACGACTTACAATATTGAACTATTCCACCCCACGTAGACTACAAAAGCAACCCATAAAACCTTTAAAAAATGACACAGTATCATTCACAAAAATCTCAGAAACACTGGTGTCTCCATCACTTTTCGAAGCTTGCCACTTGTGCAACAAAGTAAAAATCACAATCAAATATCTTAGCACACTATCCACCAGTGGAATCGTCACAATGGCAGAGCGCGAGTGGCACACTTTTCATCCCACAAGAAAAAGCTCATTACGCGTACGATTGCCCGGCGAAATGAAACCGTGGGCTCTTTTGGTCGTGGCCGTGGGAAGTTCCAATGGACGAAAAAATTCTATTCCGGATATGCTCCGCCGCTCTAGCCAGTATTTACCGTACAGCTGCGTGCATAATGCTCGTGCACGCATACACTGTGCGCGACGTCGTTGCACCCGCGCGGCATATGTGCATTAAACTCATAACAGCGCAACGTTATCTATGAAACGGCGGAGAGCTACGGGGGCGAGATGCACGTTCGGGGAGACAACATCTGAGCAGCGCAGGAACATTTTCCAGAATTGCGGGAACAGATCACCGCGGGCTGACACGCGCGAATACAGATTGCCCCGAGACGTTGGCTGCAAACGAATGCCGGTGCATTATGCATTTTAGGCCGTTCGAATAATGCCCAGGGTCGAGGGCCGAGGTCGATATTGGGCTCAGGCTAATATCGGGAAGGATTGCAATAGTTTTGAAGGAGGGCCGCATCTGCGAGGGTAGCAACGAGCGAAACAGGAATGGGTAATCATTTTGGAGACCAGATTGTCTTATTTGGTCCGAATGAATATTTGTAAAAGGTGGTGTGGTGAGGGTGTGAACGATTGGATAAAATAAGTTGAAAGTTTTTGGAAGAAAAAAGATAGATTAAAAAATACTTAGAGTGACCGTACCTAATATCGCCTAGCAATAGTTAAATCGCTGTCAATTGAATAATAATTTATATTTTTGCATGCAATTCGTTACAAAGTAAAAAGAAATTATTCATCTTTCATGTAGCTTAAGTTAGAATCCTTGAAACCAAACAAATTTTTAATTAGGAATTAAAAAACGTATGGATGCAAAAATCGGGTCCTGAAAAAAGTGTACCTAATATCTCCTACGCAAGAAATATCAATTAATTCACGTGTATATGACTTTTTAAAGTCATTTTCACATGCGCTTTTATTATTTCTTACTGTATAAATGTTTTTTTTATCAATCTTTGATTTAATTTTTATAACAAAAGTATAGAAATAGGATTTTTAAAATACATTATTTTTCACGTTCAGATGTACATATTGGACAAATAAAGTCTATTTCGGTTGCTCCGCAAATTTCGAGACCCTACCTGTAACAAACCTTACATCGAAACCATTGTTCTCCGGTAGGCGGTATTGAGAACACGCATACTGCTAACAGAAAAACGACTTTTTTCATTACGAAAAATATATGAATCGATTTCGTTTCTTAAGTACATCATTAATTAGGTATTTCTAGTAGATATTCTTGCATTCACAGACTTATTAATTAGGCTTACCTTCTCCGAATGTGATTTAGTATTGTGGCAGTCAAATAAATTTGTACACTATTAAGATTCACTAAAATAGGTACTTCCCTTTCTGTAATTGCTGATCACATGACGCTGCAATTACAGTATGTCTTCCTACATATGTCTAGATACTAATTCAGTGCATAACCGATAAATTTTAGTGCTTACTTTGCGAGACATAACAAATGGCAATATTAGGAACATGGACGATATTAGGTACGGTCACCCTACACTTGTGGTAGACTAGAAATTAAAATTAGGATGGAAACATGGTGTTGCAAATTATTATTAATTGCAACATTGAAGCTCCTCCCATCACATCAACTTCTCACATAACAGTATAAAACAATGAAACCTCGAGCGTCCACTTCGAAGCCCTTCTCACTCATATACGTTTTAAATGAAAATACCAGAAGGGGGGAAAATGCATAAAGGTTCCCAATATCGAAGACAGCAAAGAAGTTACGCCCGTATTACGACATCCCCGTCCACTACCCTCGCTCATAATACGAGACGCCGTTCCAGCAACCTGAACCGCGTCAAGGTATCAATTTCCCTAGAAAGCACATCTTCCTCGCCTCCCGATACGTTCGCCAGGCGCTGTTTAATAAGGAAAAAGGAGTGCTCTCGCCAATTATCCCCCTTCGACCCCCGGATGCTCGGCTGCCTATGGACAAAATCGGTAATGGAATTTCGATAGGGGGAAAGTCGTTGGGAACGAGATATTGGGGTCGTAGGAGCCGCGTGGGAGGGTTTCCCGAGACTATCGATGGATATTAGTCGATCCAGGTGCATCCAGCTGGCGGCTGAAGACGAATGGCTGCGCGTATGTAAATGTCTGTTAGCGTGCACGTTAGGCGCGTAACCGGAAGGGAGCGTCGCTGGTACGCGAGTTCGCCCGCTTCCGGCTGACGATATATAGCTCGGAGCTCGATTCGCAATTTTACGGCGGGCCTCCGTGAACAACCATACGTGCCTTCCTTGCATCCCCAGTCGTAGTCGTCGTCGCATCGTTGTGTACATCGTTATCGTGGAAATTCGACCGATACGAACGTCGACGACGAACGAATCTATCGGTTCTTTCCGACGAACCTGACAAGTTCGGGACGAGAACGCGACTGCAACGAGCATTCCTGAATGCCCTCCAGAAACTCGACGTTTCTCGTTTCACGAGCACCTAATGATTTTTTACTCATGCTGGTTTATGCGAGTTTTTCTTTTCCGTCTGTGAGACGTGCCTCTCCGAATTTTTTTTCTCTGAAGCAGCTTGCGACGAGGAGGGTGTGTTTCGGTGGAAATTATTGGGTGCTGAGAAATGAGGATGCACGTTGGTTTGCAATTGAGGACCTGGCAGCAAGAGGGGTGCAACTCCATTTTTGACAGTTTTTGAGTTGAGCTGTGTAATATATGTAAAAAAAATTTACACCGTTTGGTGCACGTGTGATGCAAATGCGATAACAAATGAGCGATTTATTGCAAATTTTGAACCTGCACCCATTACTGTTTTTAACCGACTTCAAAAAGAAAGAGGTTTCCAGTTCGAGGTGTTTGTATGTATGTATGTATGTATGTATGTATGTATGTATGTTATACGTATTATGTTTGACCGCGAATTTCTCCGTAACTACTGAACCGATTTTGATGAAACTTATTGCATTTAGTTTGGTTTCGATCAACTTAGGTCATGGAGTAAGAATTATCAAAATCGGTCAAGTAGTTTTCAAGTGACACCAAAAAAATAAGAAATCTGTTTCAGTAATACATTGTATGTACGGGCAGGCAAAGGACGGATTATCAGATGTCCGAAAAACAGAACGAGACAAAATATCAACGCGTCGTTTGCCTCGTACCGTTTCTTGCGCTCTTTCAGTCCCTCTGATTCGCTCTCGTTCCATTTCGATCTCGCCATCGGCAAGAAAGGAGCGAAAATGATCGCTCGGAATCGTGTCCCCTCTATGTTATAATATTATATCATATTTATTATATTATGATATATAATATATATTATGTTATATTTATATTATAATATATAATATATATTATGTTGTATTTATATTATAATATATATTATATAACTTAAATAACTAAAAAGTAAATAACTAAAAAATTAAAACCGACTTCAAAAAATAGAAATGCGCTAAAAAGTAAAAAATAATTTTTTGCCTTATTTAATCTACGACTCTCAATTTTTTTTAAGTCGGCGCCAGATTAACGCAGTGCAAATGGTGAGGCGCCGATATAAAAAAATTCAGAGTCGTAGATTAAATAATGAACAAAATTATTTTTTACTTTTTAGCGCTTTTTTATATTTTGAAGTCGGTTTTAATTTATTAAAATTTTTTTGCAATATTTTTGTTTTGGGTAGCTCCCGATTTAAAAAATTCGCCAAAAATAATAATAAGAACTTAATAATTCAATAACTACTACTTATTGTGTGAAAATATATTTTTTTCAATTAGTGTTCTCCTTTCAATGTTAAATCAAAGCAATCACTTTATAAACAGTTTTTTCTAATTTACTCGAAAATTGTAAAGATGGAGCTACGCCCCTCTTGCTGCAAGGTCCTCAATTAAATGTATTTAGGGGAGAAATGTGAAGCGATGTAATTTTTGTGTATGGAATAAGTTCGGTCAGAATAAGTGGAATATTTGCGACCAAGATATATAAGATTTGCAAGCTTGTATTACATACTTTGGAATAACATGAACATCGCTTTAAAGGTTAAGATATTGTTATAATTATGTGGAAATTATATATGTAAATGTTACATGTTTTAAACTTCTGATCGTGAAATTGACAAAAATCAGTAGAATAAGACAGTCGTCTAGTGAAGTACGTGAATGGTTGACCTGTACTACTTGAAAACGTACCTCTCAAATTTTCCATAGATTATTAGAGATGAAAAGAGGTAACTCAGACAGAAGCTGTTTCATTTAAAAGGAGGAATATAATAATGCACACATATTTTTCAAAAGATTATTACTTACAGAAATTTTAATGCCTCCTTCATTTATCATAATGGAATCGTATGGTTTCATCGATCTCGTTCCATTATGTATTTCAAGGCATGTTTAATGAACTAAATAAAGTGTGCACTTGACAGATCATTTACAAGATATAACTAGTCGACTTTTGTACAACATTTTATCGCATTTTATTTTATTTCCAATTATTTTACTTCGACAGGTTTCACAGTTGTTTATTATAGGTACACCAGTTCTTGTTTAAAACGCAATATAACCCATACGTTTAATTGTTGAATATTCTCGAACAAGCGTGTTTTAACCGCTTCAGACGAGTAAAAAAAATTATTTAAATTCCCTTCTCCTGGGAATTTATTGAATTTACTAACATTCTGTACACCATTGTGTTTGCCCAAGGTCCACTGAATCCATTAGTCGCATTCATCAAAAATTTTCGTATCAAAAATGATTTGCTGCGGGATTGTAATTTGGATATTTATCTCAAAATTTCAATGATAAATTTCAATAAAATTTTTAATGAACGATATCTTTCAAATAATAATAACTGTTTCTTGAATATTGCCATGGCATTTAATGAATATTTAAATAAGAAGATTTTTACGACATTATATACAAAAATAACTGTTTTATGTACATTTATACTGTGATGATAATTTGATATTAATTTTTCTTATAATTCTACGGAAACATACCCTTTCTGCCTCCGCCAGTTTTTCCCTAAGAATGATTTTAAAAAGTTTCAGGATTGTTTGCACGTAAAATCACATTGCTTTCGGAGAGTATATAGAACTTGAAGGGACCACTCTGAAACTTTGCACGGTCTCCCACGCAAACTGACCGCTTTGACCCCACTTCTTGAAATTGCAAAATGAAGAAGCACCGCAAGCCTCTCTTCGCATGAACTTTCCTTTTACCGAATAAAATATTCAGCTTCAATATTGAGCCCACACAGGGAATACATATTGCAGAAATTCGTTGCTGAAACTCGTTCATCGACTAATTAGAACGCCCTAATTACGCTCAAGACTATTTACTGCAACCTGCAATAGCCGTTTTATATTACACGAAACACAGAACCTTCATTATACAATATTAGGAACAGTATTTTATAACAAAATTTTAACAGCCAAAAACTCATAACGCTTGAGCAGCACTTTGCTCAGCACAATCCAATTTTTCTGATGTTTCTTTATCGACACGATCCTTTTGCAATATACATTTTATAGAGGAAGGTGTGATGAATAAATCGATATTTCCTCTGAGCTGGTACTTAAATTTTTTTTATTCAAAACGGTTATGGTGGGTAGATCATATTTAATAAAATGCGATCAGCGTTTTATTATTTTTTTTTTTTCATTGTAAAACACATTTTGTAGAGAAAATTTCAGTGAATTAACTGCCGTTTTATCGGACCCCTTTCTCCCCACGTTAATTACGAGCTTGTACAAGAAACTAAAACCAATTCTCATTAAAATCAAATCAATCGAAGCGCATGTCAGACCGAAGATTGATTATTACATTCTAAGCTTGAAATGTATGGAGCTAACCATTAACTTAACGTATCGATGCGTCCCTCGAGAGCAGGCTAATACGATCAGGATTATCCGAAATTAATTTAACAAAATAACAGACAGCCGTTATTCCGCTGGTAAAGCGTCACGGTACGTAAACACGAGGTAACGTACACGTTAAAGGACTCGTCGCTGCAATTATCGATCCACTCTACTGCCAACGGGGTGTTCTTCGGTAATCAGAAGCAAAATTTTATTGAAACTTAGCATGCTACATGAAATTAATCGTTACACTTTGTGATCTATTTATTTCAAATCTCGAATACTCGATCGCAACCATTTTTATAAAATTTTTCATGTTCTCATTAGATTTGTTCTAAGGCATTCGATTTCTGTCTTTCCTCACAAATTTGATACCATTACAAGTGAACGTGACAAAATCAAAGTTTAGGTTAATTGACATAAGACGAAGCATGAAGCATTTAATATAAAATGTATTTCTATATCACGAATAGATTCTTAAACGATAGCATCGGTGGAATGAAAATTGCTTTCACTTATTTAACTCGAACCTACGCGAATAAAATTTTGGGGCGTGTCCCTGAGCTTTATATAGAATCTATACTATGAACGTAAAAGCTTGCATTGAGATCGATAAGAATCTTTTCTTGTAAATCACAACACTCTGCTAGCGATGTGATTACATTCTTACTCACCCTGTTGTTATCTTGTTGCAGACTACCAAACGGCCACATTAATTTCGAGAAATTCTGGCAGCTGGCGAAGCAGGTGACGGAATTCATCGCCTGGAAACAAGTTGCCTGTCCCTTTGAGAAGAATCCACGCGTCATTGCTTTTCTTCAAGCGAGCCCTGTTCTAACTGAAAATGGTACGAAATACTTTTTTACCTTCACTCAATATTCAAGGGAAAAAACACAGTTTGATTTTAAAGAATCTTTCTAAAATCGTCCATTTCTTTGCACTTCTTTCTTCTTCAAGTATTTCTATTAAGAAATTCATATTATTGTATTGTACTCTGTACTTAAAGAAAAAACCTCCCATTTTATTTCCTACTTTTTAATCTAGCTCTGGCTTTGGCATCCTTCGAGTGCGAACCACCAGACAACAACGCAGAGAAAGAACGTTATAAAGCTTTAAAGTAAGTAATCGTGATCAGTACACATACTAAAACAAATCAGTACACACCTAGTCATTTTAAAAGTTCTTCTGCAAACAGTAAACAATTGGTACGTTCCAGAAATAACGCCACCATAGTCCACCAATTACCAACCAGTAATTGACCGCATACCAGTGAATGACCATTAGGCAAAGAAATGTAAATTATAAATTTAAAAATATTATATATTTATAAATGGAGTGTAGTTGCACTCTTAATATCCCATATTTTTAGTTACGCGTATTAAGCAAACATTAATAAGTACAATTCTTATTAAAAGTATGCGGTCATTTACTGGACTTCTACACGTTCTGCATTTTATAATCGTTTTTTTTTAAATTACGATAAGAAACAGTAATTATTTTTATAGAACTTTGAAGAAAAATAAATTTAAATGCAATTTCAACAGTTGTTTTGTTGTTATACATAAATATATTCAAGTATTAATCTCAAAGGTCCATCGATTCAACAATTCGGTAATTTACTGGTTGCTTTACCCTATTTCCATTAAGAAAGAAAAATAAATCTTTGTTATCGCGTTTACTTCTTTCAACTCCTTTACTCAATAAAACATTTCTATACGCCTGTGTAACTCTCCGAACGTTATAGCTACGACTAGTTTCTCCTATTTCATACTTTAACAAAGAAGCTTCCATTTACTACCTAAAATTAATTGATTACATAATCAATCCATACACTCACTGTCCATTAAACAAAAAAAAGCATTCTTGCTGCATTCCTCGTGTAACGTAAATCACATTTCCCACATGTTGCAACAAATACAACACTATCGTGGTTTGGCGACCCCGATAAACACTTTCGCCGGTTTTGAAACGTTTCCCCCAACGTTCGCCTTGAATTTCCTGTCAACAGATCCGAACTGAACGCTCAGTGAAAACAAGCCGCCGTGCAACGCGTCGAGTGGGAGCGATACTGACGCACACAACACACAAGTAGACGCACTCTTATAAACGTTATAATACATTCACGCACGAGCCTCCTCGCGAGAGGAGGCTGTCCTCCATGAGACGAAGAAGAAGCAGAATCCAGCAGGAGCGTGGCAGACGGCGGGCGAGATTCCCTCGGAAATCCGCGTGACGACGGTAGGCGCGAACAGAAGAGGAGGGGAGCTCCCGACGCAGCGATTTGCCCGCGATCGACGACGACGACGACGAAAAACGAGGAAGAATTCCACCGTAGTGATCTCGCGTCGTTTGAGGGAATCGTTTAGGTACTAGTAGGGCCGGTGCAGTCGTCGACACTTTCCACTCTAACTGCCGTAACTCGATTTCCTCCGTTCTCTGGTAACCTGTTCAACCCCCCGCCCCCCCCCCCCATCCGCTCGCTCACCCCCTCGTGTACGCAGAGGACCGACAAGTTGCCCCAACCCGTTACGCGTCGCGTCGCGCAGTAAAGCTTCACCATACTCTTCCGCAAAGTGTTGCACGCGCACTTGTGCGCCTCGGTCGCGCTCACCCCGCATTCGCCGTGGGCCCACCGGTCGAGAGACTATGAGCACCGAACGATGGAACGTGGAATCAGACTGCACCGGTCGAGGTCGCCTAAGGCCGAGCCTCGAGGTCGAGCACGAAAGAATTCAGCGGACAGTATCGCGTAGCAGTAAGTATAGTTCCTAAGCCCGTGGCCAGCGAGAAAGCGTCCTCGGACACGCTACCCCGGCCTCCGGTTCTCGCGACGACTACCAACCCCTGGACGCTGGCAAGGGTGTCGGGGGGTACGTTCTCGCGTTGCCCGCACTTTTGTACATAGTCCTTTTGATATACGCTAACGAAACTCCTAGGTGTGTGAACAGAGGTTACGGAAAAGAAACAAGAATAACGGAGAATAAATAGGTTCGTTCCTGTAGAGTTAAGCTCGAAGTTTGTCGTTTTAAGGGTCTAGAGATACGGTAGCAACGGACGACGGTCGTCGTGCACGTACTTAACGAACGCGAGGAGAGGGAGGTTTCTTTTTCTGACGCGATCATCGCGGTGAAAACGGGGATACGACTCGCTCGCGCATGGTTCCACCGTGCTGTTGTTCAGGGAGCGTCTTTTCTGCCGTTCACGGTGCCGTTTGATTTGCAGAATTCCTGGTGGCGCACGTGAAGCCCACTGATTTTCTTTCTGTTAAATTTTCGTCTGTTAAATTTCGGAGCATGAGTTCCTGTGGAAAATCGATCTTGTACACCGTGTGTGGAGATGTTTGGCTACTGCTTCGGACTCTCAGGCTCAATGCTTACCGAATCCTTTGAAGGTTCCTGCATGTTAGTGAAATTATACAATTGTTAAATTCTGTTGCTTCCAGTCGGACAAATCTGATGATCGAAGTACATATGGAGGGTTCAGAAGCCAATCAGTGTAAGTCCATTAGCATTAAAACCGAGATAAATGAGGTTCTTATAAATTAGTTGTAAAAAAAATGCCAATGCTAGTAAAGATACAAAAAGCGATTTTTATTATAAGATAACATACAAATGAGCTTAAGTGCAAGAGAAACAAAAGAAAATCGCCACGAGCTTTTAAAAGAAATCAGAGTGAATCAGAAAATTGTGACTTATGTCAAATGTCCACTGAAAGAGTTGAATAAATCCTTGTTATTCTCTAACTCGACTTCACAATTTATAGCAAACTCCGAAGTGTCTTAAAAATATACATTAATATTATCACAAATTTAATATTTATATTCAAAATACACGTTAATAAAGTTTTCATTTCACTTACCACCATCGCAATCAGACAAGGGCGTCCGTAAACTTTTTTCCAGGAAGGGGTAACTTTGGGGTGACGGTGATGAAAAATATAGTAATGAAAAACTGAGTAGCCCGCTTGCTTTTTTGAACTGATTTTGTAGTGCCAATTTAATTAAAAATTTAAATCCGAAATTTAGAAATATTCACTTTTTTAGTATAAACATGATAAAGATCAGTTTTTAAAAATAAGCGATTTTTTCTCAAAAGCCAGAGGGCAACTGCCCCTTTTGTGATCTTGATAATAATGAATTGTAGGTACTTACTCACGGTAGTGCCTCGCGCCAAATTTACTCGCAGCGCGAGACACACTGCGCCTCTATTACGCGAGACACCGCTTTCAAGAACCCTTTGATTATCGAATCTCAATAATGGTTGATCCGATTAATAAACTTGACGCGATTTTAAAGTAAGTTACACTGATTGTCCCGTGAATAATTTTGCCTAGCAATTCTATGGTCAATATAAGTACCCTCATCTATTGCTTACGTATGAAAGTAGTGACTTAATTCATTTATGAACTGAAAGTTTTAACAATAAAGAGGATTTTGAACTACGTAGGTAACTTATTTTCAGGGAAAGTTGGACCTAACACTGATTTGCTTCTGGATCCTCCATGTATTCAATTTGCCAGTAGCTTGGACATAAAACGTGTCCTTGAACTCTGAAAGTTAAAGATATCCTGCCTATACCATAATCCTGAAATCAATCTGTTTCTGTCACGAAACAATGTCAATTAGCTTGTTCAATCCAATACTAAATACTCACAAACCCCGTCCTAAACTACCCGTATCCATCGAACGAGCATTGCATTCGAAGCAACAGGCTAATCCAAATAAAATGTCAGATAAAACGAAACCCATTTTGTTCTCGGAGGAATCGATATCGATGAAACAATTTAACCACCACGTGCGCCACTGTCGGTGCATGATTTTACATTTCTCTGCGACGACGATCTCGACTTTCTCTCGCGCACACGAGTCACGCTGTGGATCAAGAGAGGAGCGATTAAATCAAGTCCAGATCGGTCGAGCAAGCAAGCATTGATGCTTTCGTTTCGTTCATCGTATGAACTCGCAATTGAGAGGAGAACGGAGGGATGGTGAGGTGGCGAAGGGGTTGGGGAGATTTTGAGAAAACATAGGGACCAAGAGTTCGTTTTCCCCTGGGTATAAACTGCGCCTGTGACACGTGAAAGGATACGATCGCGAGCAACTCGCGATCCATGGAAGATAATTCGAATTCTCCGCTCGCCAATTTGCAACTTCGCGTACTGAGAGAAACCAGTGCAGTCATTAGGCGTTTAAGTAGATCTGTTCGCGCTTGATTATACGCAACGGGCGTGTTATCCTTTTGCGTTGCGTATCTGCAGGATATACGAGTCGATAATGCAACCCCTGACACGTACACCGCGCCGAAAGGGGTGCGGGGCGCAGCCTCGTGTAAAGCTGTTTCGCAGTTTAAACTGCAACACCATGCACTCACGGTAAATTGTATTATACGCTGTTCTATTTTAATTTAATTATTTATACGGGCTGTATCTTGCGAGTGCTCCGAGCATTTCAGCAATGTTGAGCTTACGCTTGGATAAGCGACTTTTGCTTGTCAGATTTCTAATAACGTGTACAAATCCATTTCCGTGTCCGTCGACGATTTTATTTTTCCAGTACTTTACGGTAATTTACGATAGGTTTTTACTAAGAAGTATTTAAACCGCGCGAACATATACAGGCAGCTCTTTTCGTCTTAATTTCTACATAGTTTACGTAGCGTGCTTCTTTCTTTCCACTGTTCCTATGTTATTTATGCGATCGTACCTTTCGACCCACGGTATTTTGATACGGGAGAATATTTTTCTACATTTCCATCGGGGATGTGTTCCGCGGTGAGTCTTTCGGTTGTAATTAATTTTAATCACGACGGGATATTTTATAATGGAATGTTCGCACGTGAGTGAGTTTATTCGTTATTTATATAAATCTGCTTCGAGGGACACTTCGGTCCCCCATAACGGACGCGAGCGTTTGCAGTTATTGGTAGTTTTGACGAATGTATCTCGTGTTCTTCTCTCAGTACGAGAAACAGAGGAAAGATGTGTGAATGGAACAGAGCAGCGTCGTATGTACGAGGACGAACCAGAGTCTACAGTCTGCGCGAAGATCGCGTAATAAAGAAAGTATAACTCATTGATCGAGCCACTAACACGAAGACATCATTGCACAGTCAGACTCCTTTCTCTGAAAGTTTTTTTAAAACAAAACTTACCACTCATGTACATTTCGACGACTCGAACAGTATTGGAATTTTTACTGTACATTTTATCGGAGCTTCGATAACGTTCATTCGATGAAACCTGGATGTGGATGTTATAAAGGTGGTGGTCAATTGTCGTTACTACGAAGCTGGTAAAAATGGTGAACGTGGTGGAAATTTTAGGTTAAATAATTTTAGATAGATTTTTAAATAGAAGTGTTAACTAATGGTGCAAATTTAATAGAATTCCAATTGGCACAAAATTATTCCAGTTTACTGGTGGATGTAATTTGAAATCTGATTCAAGCTTAATTCAATGAAACTCAGACCCATCTTAATATAGCTTACACTCAGCCTAAATTAAACTTAAGTCAATCTACCCTGGAAGTGATTTCAACCTAACTTAAGAATAATTTAAATTTCTCCTTGATCTAATCCAGTTCTGATAATTTGTAAAAGATGATACTAGAAATTGATACTGGAAACGCTCTTCAAAGTCACCAGAAATTGCATAAATTCACTTTCATTGTAACATATGCATAGTTAGAGTAACTGTAACATATTTTATACTTGTCCTGTCTACTTTTACTGTAATTTTATATCGTTTCCTCGTTTATCACAGGATTCATTTATAAATGCTTCTCGTACATACATACGTATAAATACTAGAATAACTCAATTACAATTGCATTTTTTAACATTTTCATGTGATTCGCAATCAGTTTTATAACGACGTCGTGAGAAGGTTTTCCACGTTGATCTTCTGTGAAATCGCTCAAAATTGAGAAAGAAGTCTGACGACACACTAACCCAAGTAATCCCAGGGTACGTTTACATTGCTGCAGCGTTCTGTTACAGAATAGCCTTGAGATCCTCAATAAAAAAGGATCGATTTTAAGAAGCTAACAATAAGATTCCCTGTGCAGTCTGTGAACAGAAAAGCAAGGGAACTGTAAGCTATGTTGGGTAGTGGAGGATTCAAATATAAAAATTCTTCACTTTGAAGAAAGTGCAACTCCATTTTTCATTTCTTGAATTTCTTAGTTAGATGGAAGACTTCTGTCTATCATCGTTAGGATTATTCTTGCATAAAAAGTTACAATCATGTAACGTCTCATTATATACTTATCACAACAGTTTTATAATTCCGGCAATTATTTAATTCTATAGACTTCATCGCTACAATTTGCGTGATAGTTGTCCTTCTTCGATTAAACAGTTCAAAAGACGTATCTTATAGGTTTTCGTGCGCAGATCACGTTTGTCGCCATCACCCTCACTTTTCGAGAAAATAGATTTTAAAAAGAACTGCAAATCTTCAAATTTGAACATCGTTTGTGTCGAAACAGTAATAGTTATTCGGTTGCTTGTTCCGTAAAATTATTCTATGAACCCTCCCGAATACAACGATATAAATTATTCGTGCATTATGCACATTTAAATATGTTTCAACATGGATTAAAAGGAAAGGGACACCCAAAATGCACCAATTTTTGCAGATATATTTCTATATATTTCAAAAACTAAGGGTCTAGGAGTAAATCTAACTACTCCACGGGATGAAACAGACATTTTTCCTCCGGAAGCCATTAGCAAAAGTGGTAAAACACCTTTTGTTTTCAATAGAGAAGCGAAATAGTTTGGCAAAACGTGCAGCGCCGACAGTGATAGTCACGTGCGTTAAGGAGGTTCGATACCGGAGAAAAAATAAGAAGAAATCTTTGAAAAGTGTTTTAGTCTAATGTTCAAAGTCGATTGACCGCACGGTATTTGAAAAATTTTAAATCAAAGTTGCGCTCTTATACACAGATAAAATGTCTATAAAATGTTACACAGAGTCCTTAAAAATAGTGAGAAAGTCCTAAAAATATTACAATGAAAAGCTTAAGTATTCCTATGAAATTGAAAAAAAAAATCGGTTACATACCGTACGGTTTATTAGATAATTGAATAAATAGACAGCAATGTGCTCGTATTTTTGGAACTGGCTGAAGGAACTGTTTGAAACGTGGCAACACTGTACGCCGCGTAGTCATCTATACAATGTATACTTGTACAAAGCATACAGTAAAAATAGGTAAAAACATTACCAAGCTGTACACGTGTATTTAGTAATTTGTTGCGAACCGATACGAACGCGCAAAAGGACGCCACAAGTGTGAGGTGAAAAGAGAAAAAAAGATGGACGCAAAGCAACGTTGCCGCATTTCACTTACATATTTTACGCTACTTTTAATGAAAATATTGTGTTTCTAGCTGCATTAAACATACTTTTTGTTTAATTGAATTCCAAAACAAGCTGTGTAGTAATAATTTTATTAGGAATAGACATGTAAATAACATTTTTGTCTACATAATTTTTTTTATCAAAGATTGGTATCACTGCAGAGCTCCCATGTATAAGCATAGGCTTACCCCTCTCACCGCCTGCCCCGCAAGTGAGGTATCGAACCTCCTTAAGCGAAGGTATTACGCGGAGCAGCAGTGGATCGCGCGCTGCCGTTGACGACCACTGTCGACGGCGCACGTTTTGCCAAACTTTTTCATTTCTATATTAAAAACAAAATTTGACTTACCACTTCTGTTGATGCTTTCTGAAAGAAAAATTTCTACTGCGTCGCGTGAAATAGTCAGATTTTTCCTAGACCCTTAGTTTTGAAAATAAATTGAAAGATATCTGCAAAAATGGATGCATTTCGGGTGGTCTTTTCTCTATGATCGTTTTTTAAACATATTTAAATGTTTATAATTCAATAATAACTTATATCGTTGTATTCGGGAGGGTTCAGAGAATAATTTGACGGAACAAGCAACCGAATAACTATTGCTGTTTCAACACAAAAGATGTTCAAACTTGAAAATTTGCAGATTTTTTTCAAAATTGATTTTCTCAAAAACTGATGGTGATGGCGACAAACGATTTGCAGATTCGTTTTCAGCGCATGAAAACCTATAAGAAGCGGCTATTGAATATGACAAGTCCGAAAAAAGTCAAATTTCATTGAACTGTGTTACTACCCATCATTCTTCTACATTTTTCGTAAATGCCTTTAGCAACCCACAGAAATCCCAATTACCCCCATCGAATTCTGCAACAACCTAAAAGTGAATCGTCACCATACATCAATCGAAAATTTCAAGTCGATCAAAGTGCTTCGAGTATCTTCCATACCTCCCGTTCCAACGAGATACAAGAACGTACCAAAAACTGTGAAGCTGCAGCAATGTACACGTGCCCTCGAGGGGTCGAGCAAACTCGACGGACTATGCACGTTTTATCATAAAGAGTGTATGATTAACATAACGAAGTTATCGTAAGACGTAAGTAATTAATGAATGTTACCACTGTAAACCTCCGCGCGTCGCGTTGTCAATAATTCTGAAACGGAGAAGGAAACCGTTGCAAACGGTTGCCGCCAGGTCCGTGTTCGACGAGGCGCCTCGTAATTTCCGGTCCCGCGACCAGGCTGGCACCGAGAGGGGGCAAGGTGTCTCGAGTAACACTCGATTTCTTTCGCAACCACGTCTCGACTGATTTCACGCGGGCAGCACGACCGGTCGTTGTACTATTTTCTACCCGATCGCTTTTTTCTACGATTTTTGTAACATGAAAGCGAGAGAAGCGTCGATCGTCCGCGCGACGACGACGGTGTGCGACCAGCGACCAGCCAGGAAGTCGATCGAACGCCGCGCGAATACCGATTCGTCGCTCGTCGAGCGTCTCTGTCCCGTTCTAACAAATATAAAGGAAGCAAGAGAAAGTTTCGCGAGTACCTTACGCGACTCGCGCAACCGACGCCCCTAGCCGCGATTCTGTACATAAAAGAGAAAAGTCGTGTGTATATATATATACAGTTATATGACACGTAAAAAAAAACATATTGCGTATATCTATGCGTTAACTAGGGTCTAAGGTTGGATAGGCCGTAAATCGAATTTAAGAGGAGAAGAACAGCGAGGACGTTCCAAGGCGCCGAGGGTTGCCCCCGGCTCTTTGGAGCGCCGTCGTGCGTCGACGTCGAAGCCCTTGTCGACCACGACAACCGCCGATCGATCGATCCGAGATCGCCTAACGATACCTTATAGTACACACACACGTACACACACACACACACACACACGCGCGCGCGCGCGCGTACACACGTACACACGTACACACACGCGCGCGCGCGCGCGCACACGCACACACGCACGTATACACACAGACACGAACCTTCATCCTCGAAAGATTGATTGGAAAAGGAATACGAACACTTGCTTACTGTCTAGTCATTAGATCGTTAGTCGAGGGCCCGTGTCCACGTTCTCGTCGCGATCGGAACGCACGCGCACCTGCCTTACGGTTTTTCGAAGTCGCGCGCCTTTTCCTTCAGCGAGTGCACGCTTCCGCGGTTTGCTTGAGGGTGGAAGATTATTTGTGCCGAGGAATGGGGAGATTTATCGGTGAATATAGTAGGTATATGCCTATTCCCTTTTTTCTCTGTTTTGTTTTTTGTGGAAAATTTGTTGAGAAAAATATTTTTTCAGAGCGAGATATTTATTTATTTGAACTGAGACTCGCAGAACAGCTGAGCCGTTCTGCAAGATTCTTTTAAGTACCGTACTGTTTTATTTATGTTAGCACCTTTTTTTAGATTTATGGAGGATATACAACTCATGGTTGTTTGAACCGTAGTGAATTTTAATTTAGAAACTCAACCTCGAAGTACGAATTCTAATAACTTTTTTTTATATAAGAATTTGATTCTAATATTAGCAGTATTAGCAAACGGTAGGCGGAGTGACTCCTCAAATAAGGCTCGATATAATATGTTTATGTAAATTATAATGTACCCCCGTGGGGAAGGGTATAGACGAAGTTGGAGAATGGCCTATTGCGAACCAGGGATATCAATTTGCGAAAGTATTTATTAAATCATGTGTTATTTCACACATAGTAACGTAATCAATTCTATATTCTACTCGCGACCCTCATGATTCAAATAATATTTCAATTTCAAAATACTATTACTTCCATTATCCGAAGCTTCTTGACGAAGCGTCCTCGCTTCGAGCAACACTTTTTCACCATATTTAACAACATGAGGTATAATAAGATTTTATCTCGCGGAGCGTGAATATAACGAAACTTACACTTAAGAAAGCTGAAATGCAACCGATGGTGCCGTGGTTTTTCATCGAGCCAGGACACGGGCCGCGTTATGCCTAAATTAAGAATATTCGAGTTAGACTTAACGTTAAGTTTTGTGTTAAGCGTATTTTTGGTCGACATTCCCTTAATTGTAAGACGTTTGTAATTACACGATAAAAGGGTTTACGTAGATCGCCGTGTTTCATTCGCCGTGATTTCGTTCGCGTGCAATTCTGTATTCTCTCTATTTTCCCCATCGATTCCACACAGGACACCTCCGCGACGATCGTCGTTCATCCTTTGCGACGCGATCACGTCGCAGTGGTCGATTCCCCGCGGACAGTCAACTGGAAGAAGATCGGAGTGGCATCGATCGTCGCGGATTTTTGTCCGACGAATTTTTAACATCGTACTGCGATCCACTTTATAGACTCGCGATTTCATGCGCATCGCGTAAACGAGAAAACCAATGTCATTGGCTGAACGAACGACAGCTCGATTTTCCTTTTTATCATTAATGGATTCTAAAGAGGAAGGGTTTCAAGGCAAGCAGCATATTTGCTCGTGTACATAAAACAATCGATTCTATGCAACTGTTGGGTGAAGGATACTGGGTAACGAGGAGGAATAACAGATTTTTTATACATGGCAGAATCATGTCAGATTTGAAATTTTAATTTTAATTTCCACACTAACTGGATAGAATTTTCGCAACAGAGGATAAAGTGCATTGAAAGAACCAAGTAATTTTTGCTCTAACACATACTGGCTTGGTCACGTAATAGTGCAAATTTCACAAATTGTCCAAAAAATAATTATTCTATAAACGTGAAGTAATACATTTCCTGAAATATGCATATCAAAAAGCTGCTACGTCCTCAACAACATTCGAGAAAAGGATTCTAGCTTAACGTTAAAAGTTGACGTTTGTTGAACGTTGTTTTCATAAAGTATAAAGTTTAAAAAATGTCACTGTATTCCTTGAACATTTCTCTACAAAATCTATACTTTGGAAAAATGAGATTACGCCCTGCGAACAGCCGTCCGGGCGTTACGAGTCTCCAGTATTGAAAGTCAATTCCTTTTTACATTGTTACTAATATTACTTTATATGCAACGAATATACATTTCGTACAAGAAGGTTTAAGGAATAGCATTGATATTCCTGTTATAGCTTCAGTATGTTAAAATATTTAGCAAAGAAATATCTTAGAGTTAGAGTAAAAGAATAGAGTAATAAGAAAGTTGGATACAAGAAGACTGAAACTTAAGAAAAAGATAGTTTAACGTCAGTCAATTTTTACACGAAAGTGGCAATGAAGAACTTCAGCAATTTGTAAAGACTAAAGACCTGAGGCATCAATTAATGCTTTACATGCTTTAAGGAAAAAAATTTATGCGACCCGTGCATATTAGTTTCCGACTTTCGCTCGATAAAGAAAATTGTTTACGGTTGATCCAGCTGTCGATCGATTTGCCCATACAGATTGCGTACAGCGATTTCATAACGTTACACAGTTTTTGCAATCACGTAATATAAGTAACCAGAAACTTCATTTTTTCTTATTTCATTGTTCGTGCGGGAATTGGATTGTATGTATGGCGTGGTTTCCGTTTCCGCGTTTTAATCTATCCGATCGAATATTTTGGGACTATTGTACATAAATAGACTCAATCATGTAACAGCGACAAGACAACAATTACGATTATTGTAGAAACGACGATTACTATCAGCAACCTCTGTCCAGTTCTACAGGCGGCTGCTAATTTTCGCCGAAAGTCGAGCAACCCGCGAGCTTTTCTCGCATACGAGATATTGATGAAAAAAAAGCTCTGATCTGCGGCGAAATCAAGCTTCGCCGATCAAAGTTCGCCCTGCACCGCTGGGAAAGGCCAAATTTTCAGTTTTCGAGGACAAAAGGAATCGACGTTGAAAATCGAAATAGATCAAAGTCGGCCGCTTACGTTCTGGTTTTTTCCCCATCTTCCTTTCCTTTTGCAATCGACTCGCTGGTATTACTTTGCCGACCAGATCTCGGTCGCTCAAGATTCATTAGGAATTCTTGTCCGACGATATTACGAATGATTTGACGAATCCCCGTATTTGAAACCTCGAAAGCCTTTTGATCGGATTGAACGTACTTGCGGTCGCCGTTGTGTAACCATTCTGTCGAATTTTGGTGCGTTTGATTTTCATGCGCTCCTTTAAATAAAATGTGCGTCCTTTTAATCACGTTAAAGGGATTTACTGATTGTGCTCAGCCGATGGACATCGACTGTTGAATCATTCATGAGAATCCTTCTTGCAACATGAAATCCCCTTTCACTACAGTTAGTAAAGTATATGTAACGCAGTGAGAACAACATTTGGCGACTTCAAAAACAAGTGATATGTATATCTTGTCAAATCAGAAACGCTTCAACTCTGTTGTTCTGATTCAAAATCAATTTCATGTACTCTCAGCAGGGCCGGCGCGAGGATAGTTGGCGCCCTTATGCAACATTTTGACGTAGTTCAATTCGTAAACGTGATAATTCTTCGTGAAATATAAGTTGAAAATTCATATAGAAGCAGATTAAGCTCTGAGAGAATCTGGTCACTGATAAATACGAGGAACCAATTTCAATATTTTATTCGTAATTCGACGTATTTCGTGTAAATTCATTACTACATATATTCTTTGGATGAAAAGTCCAGAATATCCGAGAGAAATTATTATTATTATTATTATTATTATTATTATTATTATTATTATCATTATCATTATCATTATCATTATTGTTATCATTAACATTATCATTATCATTATTATTATTATTATTGTTAAGGGTTAATGACGAAGGCGAAATATACTGAACAATGGCTTTATTCGGTGAACTACGTTAACAGAGAATTACAGTGGTTGGTGTCTTACTGCTTGTCTTCTTGCCAGAAGACCGCCGGAGCGCGATTCCCCAACCACTCGGGCAGTATGTTCGGCTCCCGACGTAAGGCGGAGATTACCGATTGTACTTCGGCCAATCAGTGCCTGACACGACCAGGCCCGTGCCTGGTGTGCCACGAACGAGCGCGGGATTATTCAAACTTCCTTAACAATTATTAGTAGTAGTACGAGTAAATAACCCTTTGGTACATTGTAAACAATTGAAACATTATGAGTAGAGGCCGGACAAGTAAGATAATATTAAAATTAAGATTAAAATACACAAAAACTGCAGAAAAAAATGAAATGATAATTATAAATAATGTAACTTAATCATCTAGAATACGCAAAACTGAATTTCTAAACTTAGATATGGAAGTAGCGAAAAAGTCAATTCTGTGGCAGTATCTATTAGCGAGCGAACACATTCCATGAACGCAATTGTTTTTACCGTATAGAGTGTGATGCATATCAATGTGAAAGAGGGGGTAATGCCTCATATTTCTACTAGGGAGGTAGAATTTGAATTGCTCCAGGATTTCAGGGTTATTAATGTGGTTGCTTACAAAATTAAAACAAAAAGCAGGTCTGCCATATTTCTTAGCCTCTCTAGGGTCATCAACCCATGCTTGGCTAGCCATGGCTCGTATTTGTTAACGCCAGTGAAATTCGTGGCGTTTGATTTATGTGGCAAAGTCCATATGCTTACAATACTTTATTAGAAAGAAAATGAAATAGGTGACAATGGTTGAATTTCGTAATATAAGTTCGCTGCTATACAAAATCTGACGGTAGAGTTCAATGGTACAAGCAAGTTCGCGGGTTGTCACACTCTGACCGGGTTTTTCCAATCCTATCTCGTCGACGGACAATTCTCCCTCCAACTCGTCTTAGGGAATCTTGCCCTCTCCGTGGAGCATAGGACCGACCAATTACATCCGCTGGTTGGCTTACCAAACCCCGCAATGCCCCCGAGCCCACTCAAAGATCCGAAACGTAGGCCCGGCAATGATATCGCGTGACGGGCCTCTTGTCTGAAGGCGACCGTTCCAATAAGCGGCTGGCGACTGCGGCTGGTGACGCTTCCACTAGTGCAAGGGAGAATTATGCATCTGTTTCTCCCTTGCACTAGTGGAAGCGTCGCCAGCCGCAGTCGCCAGTCGCTTATTGGAACGGCCGCCTTTAAAGGCGGGATCTCCTACCTGCGACCGGTCGCAGCGACCGGCAGCGACCCCACTAGTGCAAGGGAGAAGTATGCATCTGTTTCTCTCTTGCACTAGTGGGGTCGCTGCCGGTCGCTGCGACCGGTCGCAGGTAGGAGATCCCGCCTTAAGGTAGGATCTCCTACCCGCGATTGGTCGCTGCGATTGGTCGCAGCGATTTGACCCAGCGACTGGGCCTAGGCTGAATCTCCTTGCCTGCGACCAGGAGTGTGCGGGTAGCCGACTTTTCGGGCTCGGGACGGGCCGGAAACTTACGAAAGTATCGCGACCCCGCCCGACCCCACCCGAAATTTTCCGACCCGTCCCGAGGGCCAGGGACCCGAGCCTCGGGACGATCCACACACTCCTACCTGCGACCAAGTCCATTGCCACAGTGGGGCAGAATCCCAAGAAACAAGGAAACCAGTCAGAATTCAAAAGTTGGGGGAGAATTATGTATTTTTATATATTTCTGATAATAATAATAATAAATCGTGTTTATTCTTTTATAATATTTTATACAACGCAGTGGAGTTAGAAATGCAAAGTACAGAATGGGCGAGGCTCAGCGTCGCTGTTATTCATGCCTGACCCGAATATTTCTTGTAAATTACTAATATGTGCTGTGTGCCCCACATGGTCAATAATATTGAATATTACACAATATATTGATCGTCTAGGGGCTGCTTACGGTAAATATTATTGTGCTATATATTGCAGAGTGTCTAGATTAGAATACCCCCTTAATTTGAAGAGAGGACGACGCTGGCGGAACCACGCGCAGTCAGCGGACTACGTCACGGTCAACGTTCCGACCATACTTATCATTCTTTTATACTGTAGCGAAACACGGTTTATTGCCTGCCGAACGTAGAGGAATTAGCTTGTAGCAATTGGGGATTAATCCTAAAAATTGTTCCGATGTTCTGCAAGTTACTTGACAGATGGTTCCGAATTACTTTATATCGTGTAGGGGGCCGAAGGATTAGTGTCATAAAGCTGTAGTAAACCGTGACCCGCTAACAATCCATTTAGGGCATCAGTCATCACGCTACATCATGGAACACTGCACTTTCCACGGCATATTTATCAAATTCTTGTAGTTTTATTGAAACTATTGACGCCAATTCATGACGAATTGACGTTATTTTCTTAATAACGTCAAACTTATACATTAACACTTTTAGTATCAATTTTCTTAATAATATTCGGCATTTTTAAATGCAAAATACAGGACGTTGCATTTTTTCCCATTTTTGGGGATTTACCTCCACTGTGCGACATAGAATACACGTACTTAATCTATAACTGCCAAATATTAGCGGTATATGCTTTTTCCGTAGTAGCAAGGCCTAGATTATGTTGATTAGAAAACAAACAAAAAATTTGTTCAGAAGTTCCCGGAAGTGGAAGTAAAAAAGGGATGATTGCTGACAATTTTTCAATTGGTTTCTTATGGAAAAAAACTGTATATAACTAATTATTTGCTATTACTTAACAGAATCGACACTACTCATTTGGGGCTCCAAAAATTGTTTTCTTTAATATCACCAAAAATTAAAAGACTCGGTTTAAAATTCTGCACGAAAAATACATACAATCATAAACACGTGTTTGCACACAGATCAGAAGTAGGCGTCATGATATTTTTACCGTTTTTAGGTGCTCATATTAATAGTCTACAGGTAACATAAAAATACATATCTTTTGAATTCTGACTTCTTTCCTTATTTCTTGGGATTCTGTCATACTGTGGCAATGGGTTGCAGTGCGACTGGTCGCTAGACTCCCTCCGGGAGGAGTCTAGCGACCGGTGGTCGCAATGCCAGCCTGCGACTAGGTATAATGGGAAACAGACCCTCCTCGCATTGTGTTGCCTCTCGAGTAGCCTAGGCTGGTACTCAAACAGACTCGCGTCAGGCTCCTACGTCTGGCGCATACCCGAGGATCGCAGTCGCTTGTAGGAGAACAGATACATGCTTTCCCATTGCACGAGTGTACTGCGACCAGTCGCTGCGATCAATCGCAGCGACCAATCGCGGGTAGGAGATCCCGCCTTTAGCGAGCCGACCAGCGGATGTTTAGCCAACGCTATCGTGAGGGTATACGATGCGTCAATTGCCGCTGAGAATGGCATGACTGGAAAATGTCACCAGGCAACTCGGTATCACCTTCCAGCCAGGCCAGAGTCCTCTAGTAAATATACAATCATAGGTTCTCTCTAATGACTTCCTCAAAAGCGGCATTGTCCTCTGCGATCGCAGCGTATTCCCAACATGTGTCCTTAACAGTATTCATGACAATCAAACGGAATACTTGACCCACTTTTATAGGGGATCAGTCATCGCAGCCGAGGATAGAGATGGTAAGAAAAGAAGAGCGAGTATAACGAAAAAGGTGCTTATTAAGAAAGATTTGCAGGGACCGCAAAAAGTGGAGGGTCTTGTTCTTTTTCAATCTGAGCAAGGTTGAAAAAGGCAACGGGCGATGAGGAGATGCTTGACTGTCAGTAAGGGATGTATTGGAAGTGTTGTCGAAAATTACGGTCTCCTATGGTTACTAGACGCGCCAAGCTAACTGATATGTTATCGAGTCAAGAAAACCTCCCTCTTATGAACTACTTAAGCGCGCTCTTTGCACTCACCTACCAGGGTGATTGTTGACATTGGTGACCAAGAGTAGAGGATGGTGCGAGGCTATCTGGCAAAGATTCCTACCGTCTGGGAGTCTTGACGCTCGTTCGCGCTAATAGCCTTGTCTTAGGTTTGAATTGATTTTGAAAAGAGTCCCAGGTTTTAGTAAGGACTGGCGTGGTAAGGACTGACTTTTGGTAAGACCAAGTGTCTGCTAGGTGAGATATAGAAAATACAGCTCACCAAGTCTCCTTTGAGGATAAATTCGCCACAGTTTTCATGGCTCTGTGCACACTTCACCCTTATGAGAGACGATATTCATGTTATCCCATCTGGGGTGTTTACATATTTTACCAGCTCTTGTTCTCCCGTGACAACGTAAGTAACGACCTTTAAAGAGCAGTAGTTTCGTTTTCCGTGAATCGCCAATGAATGGAAAATTAAAAGCAATATCATGGTGGCCAAGTTGACAGTGGTGGGGATTGAATATTTATGAAGCAACATTTTCACTGAACATACAGAGGTAGTGAAAGCCTGAATCATTTATCAATATGAGCGACGACTTAAATTTTAGAAAAAAAATGGTATTATCCATTTTTACAAGAAGCGAAAATTTGGGGAAGGACATAAAACAATTGAAACTCGGTGCATCTTGTTGATTTCGAGTTGCGGACATTTAGATAGCTTTCGAGGAAATAAAAAGTAAACCAGTTGCATACTCGTTTTATGACTTTATTGTTTACGTCTGGCCTCCAATCGATCATCCTAATTTTCGCACGACTAGATTAGGAGTAGATTAGGAGTAGCTTAAATACATATATACTTATTATTCTTATTAGAGTGTGCCATTCTTCTACGCCTATCCAAATCACCAAAAATATTTCTCCACAATACTGTTATGTGGATTGTTATATAGTTAATGACAATTTAACCACATTTAACAACCTTTAAAACAGCTTCATTTTTTGTGAAATCAGAAAGATTACGACAATCGGAATGTTTCAATGGTCTGTTCTTTGTATGGCTCTTTGGACGGACCCGGGATGAACTATCCGAGAAGATATAGCAATTTTTAGAAAATCACTTAATATTTTAAGGTGCGTTTAAACCAAACGAGCGAATGCTCGTTCGCCCCTCATTTCGACAAAATTAGTGTTAACGGCAATCTTCACTTGTAACTTTTCATTGTCGATGTGGGGGGGGGGGGGGCGAACGAGCATTCGTTCGTTTGGTTTAAACGCACCTTTAGGTCGCGCGGCTGTAGAAAAAGTCAGCTACATTCGATTTCCTGTGAAATCTATCCTTGTCTCTTCAAAAGCAACCATAATGTCCTACTGAAACGGTTTACATCGAATTAAGGATCACGCTAACGGCTAACCAAAGCCCGAAGTTGGAAAACTATTTTCTCTGAGACTAAAAATAGTTTTACACAAAAGAAAAAGTAAAACAAACAGTAGCCAGGTGTGGCAATAAATGAATGAACTGTCCTCTTTTACAATTTGGTATTTAGTATTGAAGAAAAACCTCGATTGAACATGATCAACGCCATATTACATCGCCGCAAAAAATGTAGAAACAGTTCACGATGAGATCACGTAACAGTGTGATGATATGTACAACATGAATATTAATTTCTACACGGAAATATTTCCTGTAACACAGCAAACATTCTAAAAATTCGAATGTATGAAGCTGATCTTGCAAGTACACGACTTGTTTTGCCAGGTTGTATGGCAAGTTCTAAATATCCTGATTTCAGGGGGACCCTCTGATCCTCCAATTCTGTTTCAGATTATCATGGTAGAGTAACGTTCGACGATCGTTTAGAATGATCGAATGCCCGAAGCATTAATGATTCATCGATTCTCCCATAGAGGCGGGCAATGTAGGGAGTTGTTAGTGGTCCTTGAAAATTATGGGGCGATGAAAATTGCAATTTCTTTTAGATATACAAAACTATCAAAGGTATAGCCATCTTCCCATTTTGTGTTAAACGTGAAGGATTGGCCTTTCTGCTTAAATTTTTCTAGTTGGAAAAGTCATTCTTACCACATGAAAATCATACACAAACTTCTTGCTTTACAATTTCGTGTTGTCAAAAAAAAAAACTTCGAATCTTAATACATAGATCTGTAGACCATGCTGACAAAAATGTAATGAAAATATGGGTTGAAACTGGTTAAAGTTAAGTTAAAGGACGTTGATTGCTGCTATATCTGTTGGCATCGTGAGTTTATTGCTGCTACATGTGTTTTGACAAGTTCGGTGGCTTTAATTACAAGAAATGAAGTCAGGCTAGGCATTTGACGACAAATCGTAAAGTATCGGGTGGAATAAGAATGCTGTAGATCGAACAACCATCGATGGATGGAGAGAACGAACGATCGCCTGCTTCTTGGATCGATTGCTGTATTCCACTAATCCTTCTTCAGGCTATGCATCACCACTGTCTGGTCCCTGTCTTCTTGCGCCTGATCTGTGTCACCCCAGCCCCACACTTCATGGCTGCCGTCGCCGGTTCTTTCCACTCTTTTCTGCACTATGTCACTAGGTACCAGTTTCAGATTGTACGCCCAGCCTATCTTCGCAAAGAAGTTAATGAACCCTGTCGTGAAGTTGAATTTCTGGTTGCCCAGCTCGGTCGCTTGGTAGTCCCACGGGAACACGTGGTGATAATTGTGCCAGCCCTCCCCCCCTGACGCAAAATTTACATAGACGTTTTCAGAGGGACAGATGAACCTGAAATTAGCGATTTGTTCGTTAAAGCAGCGCGACATTTCTATTGTCCCTGCTATACATAGGTATATTTGAAGAAAGAAAAAAAATCATTAATCGAAATTCCAAGCTGGAATTCGTTTGGTCGATGTTCATCTAATACAGCGTTTCTTACATGTTGAAATTAAGTTTTGAATTGAATCGTAGTACCATTTTCAACTTGAAAATTAGACGGGACATCTTCAAGGAAGCTCATAATTTAATCAAGTAACAAGTTTACATCTATTTAAAAGTATTTGGGGTGAAGAAAAACCTCTTAAGGTGCAAGCAATATCTCTGCAGGGCAAGACTCCAAGTGTGTCTCCCATGTATAATTGTCAGGGCCATATTGGCTCGCGACGTTTGCCTGCCTTTCCTCGTTGAGACACTTTTACTAAAATCCCAATGTGTAGTTCTATCTGATCTAGAAGCACGTGACACACGTTGTTTTTTACCTATAGTTTTGGCTTGTAAATGACGTACTGGTAAAAATCCAGACGGCAAAGAATTTATTACGTTTTTTATTTAAGCAAGCATTTTTAAATACGGAACAAATAAATTCTAGTTGAAATAACCTTTCAAATAATAAGAAAAACCATCGATTCTTATGTCAACACCTTGCATGGAGGGCTCTATCAGGACAAGTGACTCCCACTGCTAACCATTGCTTACATTGCATTGATGTTTGGATTTCAATACTGTAAAGTGCCACTCAAGTTCAGTCGCAAGTACGCCTGCTTGAATCTCCTACAATTGTAATACTACATAATCTAACAAGGGAACATACTGAAGTGAAAATCGCCGATTGTAATACGGTTTTACAAGAAAGCAGTTCTTACGAAAATACTTGACACATATTTGTTTTTAGCTAACATCATCCATGTGAAAAGGGTGAAAACAGCCCTCGAAGTTGGGGCAAGAAATTTATACGGCCGATTATCTCGAAAATGATTACAGGTAATAAAACAGTTGGAATGGCAAAGTTATGTATTTTGTTATAAGGAATGTAGATACCGGCTCAGATACAAGAAAAATCGATTTGTTTATATAATAAATGGAAGAATGGCATTTTTGTTCATTTTTCTGGTTAATGTTATACCCCTTTTTTGTACATTTTTGTGAAAGCTATATATCTAAATACAAAATACGGATAAATTGAATATTTGATATTTGCATTGTAAAAAATGATTATATTGGTCTCTTACTTAACTTCAGTAGCAGATGCATATTAAAAAAATAATAACTTAAAAATTGTTAATGCGTAGGTTAAGCTTATCCCTACTTCATGCAAACTGAATGATATAAATTTTAAGCGATACTAACTTGTCATACGGTTTGTTCCCATAGAGATGGGCTGCAGAATTGACCAACCACGTGGCGTTCAGTGATAAAGCATAACGCAGCATAGCGGAAACGTAGAAAGCATTCGCCCATGTCTCGTTCCAGCATAGAACTGGTACAACAGTTGGCAGAATGAAGCACAACAGGGGCGTTAGGATCAAGTAATACCTGTAAGCAAATTAGGAAAGATGTTCAGTCAAATAACAGTTTATTTCTTTCATGAAAAAGAAATATAGAGGAGGATAAAACTGTTTGCACGCCAACAAGGCTGAAATAATATGTATGCGTTACAGTTTGACTTTTTATTATTACACTAATGATTTTAGTACAAATTAATAAACTATTTAGTAAAACTTAATTGTTAAAAGAATATGCGAAAGATAACACCTTTACGGAGAGAAATGTAAGAATTGGTAATTGTTTACAGAAAACTGTGCCGTATGATAATTACTGATTTCGAATATTGTATCGTATCTGCACACTTTCAAAATTGATTTTCTTATAAAATGTTACTCCACAGTCTTGCTTTACTTTTATTCGAAGTATTCCCATTTTTTAGTTGTATCCAAAATTATGCATCTTTCCTATATGTATAGCGCCGTTGACGCAGTAAAGAACTGTTCATTAAAAACGGTGTCCCCAACAAACACTTATACAGTCCTTCCACTAATAAATTTATTCGTTTGGCAATTATAATTTCTTTGGATAGAACTACCCTACTGTATAAATATCGTTTTCATCCACTGTAGATCATATTTTATAACTTGGGACAAAACGTATTTTTGAGGATACAAGTAGAATTAGCAACCAAATCTTGGGGAAGATTATTATAACATTTATGAACAAGTTAGAAGAGCAAACCGAGTGATGAAATTTTTTTTATGTATTCGATGTAATGAAATTTCTACTTAATGTCTTACTATAATAGCATAGTCTGGCCAGATTAAGGGGGGAGCCTGGTGTACCGGGGTGAAGAAACCGATTTTTTTTGTTGCATAAATCAATAGTTGAACATCACGATAATATGTTCCCAAAACGGCAAAACGAAATTCGAAAAATTAAAGCCGATATACCCGGTTTTGCTACGCAGGACCAGGTTACCAGAAAACTTTGAATGCGTTTTTCTCGAAACGGCAGTTTTACAATTGGCGGACAATGTAACTCCAAAAATATTCAACCAATCGACTTGGCCTTGCGCACGGATATTTGTGAACATTTTCTTCACAGAATTTAGCTATTGGTATAATGATATTGTTTAAATAAATAACTTTTTTTACACATTTAAGGCAAAATTTTATTGTAAAAGGTAAACTTTTTTTTCAAGAAGCCGCCATTTATTCAATTTTGCATCTTTTAAGTTATGAATTTATACGATTTGTGCGTGCACTCATAAACTAAACAAAAATTGTTCGAATTTTGGTTTTAGATGAATACAGTAGACGCTACGTTGCCCGCAGTGGAACAATTGCGTCGCCAACGGAGTGGGCATAAGCCTGTATAACTCTGTTACTTGCTGCTCTTTTTTAATAAATTTTTTTTTTATCTACCTTAATCTGATAATACAATATCCTGAAAGTTTCAGAAAGATCGATTGAATACTTTCTTTGAAAAAAATTCCCGAAAAATGCCTGGATTTTCAGCTAGTTACACCAGGCTCCCCCCTTGAGGGGGTAGGTTACCCTCGATAGCCCTAAAAAGGCCTTTTTTCAAACGCAAATTGTAAAGTGATAAATAACAGTAGAGAAAACATTTTCTTCTAGTTTTAATCGTTATTCTACGAGCTTTAACACAAAATAAGAAAAGTCTATATATCTCTATGTATATAAAAGTTGTGAGCAGAAACGTAAAGGCGTGTACGCGGTGCACCGGATGAAAATGCATTTGGATGAAAATTGAATGAGAGATGCAGAAAAGCATTCCCTACGATGTGTCGTGAGCAGAATTTCGAGATAAATTCTTTAAAAAAAACATAAAAAAATATTTCATACAAAAAATGGAAAAATCGTATTTTTCAACATAAAATTTTTTTTTTTCTCGAAAATCTGCTCCCGACACATCGGACGGAATGGTTTTCGATATCTCTCATTAAATTTGCATCCAAATCGTTGGAGCGGGTTTTGAGATTTTATGTTTACCATCAAACAATACACCGCGTACACGCCTGTAACAAACCCCAAACCTGCCCTTTCTTTTTTCTTAATAAACTTAGTTAATAATCATTTAAATACTTATATTCTTATTATATTCCTGTTATTCTTACTTTTATAAGAGTGTTTAGCATTAGTATTAATATTAGTTCAGGATACCGCGAGACGCGAGTATGACGAAAGAGAGAATTGAGTGTAAAGGAGTGGGAGAATCAAACGCATCCGCGATCCTCAGTCGATCAGCGGATCGACGAGAGCAAGGATCAGAAGCAGTAATTGTGATTCGTGCATGACAAATGAGAGAGGGAACCGAGCGTTCCACGCGTGCGCCTGCGCATTAACCAGTCGCTTAGTAGACCGACTAGAGAACGGATCGAGCAATACGAGAATAATTGACGCGTAATAGTCGAACTCCATTCCTATTGGTGCGCTCCCAATATTCCGAATGTGTATAAATTAGGGCTCTTACTATTTCTCGGATTTACGGATATCCGAGCCTTGGGTATCCGAGTTTTGAGTATCCGAGTCTTGAGTATCCGAGTTTTGAGTATCCGAGTCTTGAGTATCCGAGTTTTGAGTATCCGAGTCTTGAGTATCCGAGTACTCGGATACCCACAAAATGTATATTCGGATATCCGGATATCCGGATACTTATTTAATTTAGATTCGAGTACCCGAGTATCAGGATATATCCGAGTACTCGAAGTACGCATTACAACTCGAAATCCGGAATAAGATCTGTATCCGGTTTCGAATATTTTATCATAATGACTCAATAAAGCTCTGTTTATTTGGATTCTAATTAAAGAGGGCCAAGTTGAACTACAGTGATTAAAACAAGAAATGGGAAGAGTATTACATTAATATTTTATTTACAGTTATACATATACACTACGATAATAACTCCCGATTTTGGTATAAAAAAACAAGTTTGTTTACATTTTCAGGCGATAAACACGATCTTTTGGCGGTTACAATATTACCTGCTGTAGAAAAGACCCTCTCTGAACTTGCTGATGATGCAGGTATGCACAGGTATTTTTTTGCTAAAAAAGCCATTTTTGGAAATTTAGGTTCCCGTAATTTCCACCAACTTATGTGATTAACGTTGTGACCAATTTGCTGTTCCCTCAAATACATATCAAATTCAGTAACTGAATGTTCTTCAGTACTATTTTTGGCAAATAAAAAATCTAAAGCAGTTTCATTTATATTTGGTATATTCTGGGACCCTATATCGTCATCTACCATATCACGTAATATTTTTTTTACTGCTTCATGAATTGATATTTTGACATCTTCTGACTCGAAATCGAGATCCTTGTGTCGAGGATCCAAGAATGAAGCCAACTGAAGGATACTAATGTCAGATGTCTCAATATTAGGTTGTAATTGAAATCTTGTGGATAGATCCACAGCAAGTACTGTTTTCAGTTGTATTGTTGTGTTGTTATCATCTGGGTCTATTATTAGATGTTTATCAATAATACTATGAATAATGGGACGAATCATCGATATGCTCACATTTTCTTCAGAACAAAATATCATTGTAGCAACCTCTATAGGCTTCAAGATCTTTATCATGTCTTCAAGAAGAGACCAATCATTTTCAGTCATTTCCAATTTTTTAGCGATATCTACTTTCGTCGTGTTTCGATCAGAAAGAACGGAAGTAATTGCGGACCTATTTTTAAGTAGTCTTTCACACATGTAGAAAGTGGAATTCCATCGAGTTGGACACTTCTGAATTAGCTGCAAGCGAGGGAGCTCTAATTGTTCTTGTTTTTTTTCGAGTGCACTTGTAGCTAAAGCAGAATGCCGAAAATGACCCACTATTTTACTGCTTTTGGTACAAACTTCTTCAATGTCTTGTATATTAAGTCCCTTCTTAACGCTTAATTGTATTGTGTGAGCAGCACAACATACACCTTCAATACCTTGTTCCATTAAACCCACTGCATTAATTATGTTACGAGCATTGTCGTGAACGATTCCTACAATTTTATTTTTCAAACCCCAATCGTCTATACAATTTTCAAGTCTCCTCGCCAGATTCTCAGCAGTGTGATTTTCTTCCATTTCTTCTGTTGTTAAAGTAAATTCTTTATATATCCAATTTTTATTTATGAAATGAATCGTAATGGTCAAATATGAATCTTGAGACCGAGATGTCCAACAATCTGTCGTCAAAGATGCAATTGGCTCAGTATTAAATTCATCTTGTAGCTTTGATTTTGTTTCTGTGTATAGCAATTTAATTCTTTTTAAAATTCTTTGTGAACATGGAACTTTGTATGTTGGATTAACTATTTTCATAAAATCCCGAAATCCTTTACTCGATACAAAAGATATAGGTAATTGAGTTATCGATATCATTTTCGCTAATGCTTGAGAAATTATCTCTGAATTCTGTGCTACTCTTCGTGAATTAGAAGACGCTTGTCCATTAATCTCGCTATTATCAAACTGTGCGGTCACATTATTTTCTTCTGAGGGATTATCTTCGTCAGTCGAAGTATTATATCGCCTAATTATAATAAATATGAGATTAAATATAAATATATTACCTTATGCCGTTTCAAAATAAAAACTTACCGTCGTTTGTTTTGTACAGCTTCATCCTCCGTCCTGAGGGAATGTACATTTGTCAAATGTTTGTTCAGGGATGACGTTGAACTCCCGATTGAAAAAATACGATCACAAATGTCACATTTTGCTTGATAATTTTCTATTTTGGGGCAAAATCGCCACACCCAACTGCGTTGTGACATTATAATTTATGAAATATATGAACTAATTAAAAAATATCTAATATATGAAATATGTATATGTTATGTACATATATAAACTAGAGTGTATAACACAATATGTAATTTATATGTAATTGAAATATGTATATGTTATATACATATATAAACTATAGTGTATCACACAATATATAATTTATATGATATACTAATGTAATGTTAATTTGAATTGAATTTATTCTCTTAATACGTAACGTAGCTAACAACGTGAGGACAACGACTGATTGTCGACAATCGTTCGTTCTCGATCGCTTGAAAAACAAAAACGGTAGCATGCATACATTGTATGAGAAATCACACACAGTTGTCTGTTTCGAATGTGTAGTCGTTTGTCTTTTGCATCACTCACACATAGTATATGGGTTTAGCCGGCAGAGATACTGAGTTGCAAATAAAAAAAGTGTTTGATATCCGAATCTAAATTAAGCAGGTATCCTTATTCCAAAATCAAAGATACAAGATGAACTTAATAGTCTTAATACTGAGCTACCGATTCTATCTGTGACGACAGATTGTTGGACATCTCGGTCTCACGATTCATACTTGACCATTACGATTCATTTCATAAATAAAAATTGGATATATAAAGAATTTACTTTAACAACAGAAGAAATGGAAAAAAACACACTGCTGAGAATCTGTCGAGGAGACTTGAAAGTTGTACAGACGATTGGGGTTTGAAAAATAAAGTTGTAGGAATCGTTCACGACAATGCTCGTAACATAATTAATGCAGTAGGTTTGATGGAACAGGATATTGAAGGTGTATGTTGTGTTGCTCACACAATACAATTAAGCGTTAAGAAGGGACTTAATATACAAGACATTGAAGAAGTTTGTACCAAAAGCAGTAAAATAGTAGGTCATTTTCGGCATTCTGCTTTAGCTACAAGTGCACTCGAAAAAAAACAAGAACAATTAGAGCTCCCTCGCTTGCAGCTAATTCAGAAGTGTCCAACTCGATGGAATTCCACTTTCTATATGTGTGAAATACTGCTTAAAAATAGGTCCGCAATTACTTCTGTTCTTTCTGACACCTAAAATTAGTATTCTTGAGTTGGATTCATTCTTGGATCCTCGACACAAGGATCTCGATTTCGAGTCAGAAAACGTCAAAAAATCAATTCATGAACCAGTAAAAAAATATTACGTCATATGGTAGATGACGATATACGGCCCCAGGATATAGCAAGCATAAAAGAAACTGCTTCAGATTTTTTATTTGAAATGTATTTAAGGGAAATTAAGAGAAACTAAATTTCCAAAAATGGCTTCCTTAACAAAAAAATACCCATGTATGCATACATGCAACATCAGTAACTTTACAGCGGATAATATTGTAACCACCAAAAGATCATGTTTGTCACCGGAAAATGTAAATGAACTTGTTTTTTCATACCAAAATAAGAAGTTATTATCTTAGTGTGTATGTATAACCGTAAATAAAATATTAATATAATTCCCTTCGCATTTCTTGTTTTAATCACTTCAGTCAAACTTGCTCCCTTTAATTAGAATCGATATAAAGAAAGCTTTATTCAGCCATGATAATAAAATATCCAAAACCGGGTACTCGGATACTCGGATCCAAGTACGGATATCCGGATACTCAGATCCGGATTTCGATCCGGATTTCGAATTATAACGAGCAATCCGGATACTCGGATATCCGGATAGTAAGAGCCCTAGTATAAATACGGGCAGGAAAGCCCAGAGAGATCATTCAGACTTATGAAACTAATCAAGAATCATTTAAGGCTACAAGCTGATTCCAACGTAAATTTAATGCTCCAACTTTGGAGGCCGCCTTGCAGGACACTCGGCTATACTGATCGTTTAAACTAAGGCCATAGTCGCCAGGTTTAGCGAGAGGTTTCTGCCTTGGAGGCCGCTTTGTAGGCCACTTAGTTGATGAAGCTAAGTTATTATTATCATTATTCTCAGGTTAGTAATATTACTCCTGAGCAACGAGGGAACAATACTATTCCAGGTGGCAGTATCGCCCCTGATGAAACACTGAAACAATTCAACTGTTCTCAACTTAACATATTCAATTCCTAAATTATAAGCTAATTCCTAAATCATAAACTAATTCCTATATAGACCGAGAGTCCTAATCCATTAACGAATTCCTATCATTCGACTAAACGTCATTATACTACTCCAAATCGATCGTTCAAACGGGCATTTCTTTTGTAATGACCTAGAGTCGCAACCCAAGACGATCAGCTTTACTTTTTGTAACGACCTAGTGTCGCAACCTAATTTAATTTCGTTAATTTCTTTAGTATTAAGGCGCTAAATCATATTTTCATGTATCATTTAGAAGTGTTTTCCTTGAATAAACACTGTTTAAGTTAAATTCTTGTTCTTGAATTTTAATTCTTTATCGCACGCCACTCGAACCAATCCCGAAATCCTGTAAGGAGCGTTACGCCACGCTCGAAACCGTTACACGCCTTTATGTTTTTACTCATAACTTTTATGTACATAGAGATATTTATGCTTTTCTTTTTTTTTTTGTTAAAGCTCGTAGAATAACGATTAAAACTAGAAAAAAACGTCCGCTCTACTCTTATTTATCACTTTACAATTTGCGTTTGAAAAAAGGTCTGTTTTAGGGCTATCGAGTATATCGAATATTGTTACGAGCTGAGCCTCGGGGCAATAAGTTTCGCGGCTGCGAAGCAGAGGATTTGAGGTGGTTTTGTTGAAGTTTGTTAGTAACGGCCGAACCGGTGCCTGGGTAACACCGGGAGCCGTTATAAGGATGTTGGTTTTCGTGGACAAACGGGTGCCTGGCTAACATGGGGAGCCACTAGGATAGTAGGTGTTCACGGACGAACCGGGGTCTGGTATCCCCAGGAGCCACTAGGAAGGTGGAAGTCGTGGACGAACCGGGATCTGGTATCCCCGGAAACCACTAGGAATGTTAGTTTAGCCTCGTAACTTTATAATGCGATATACCTCGAGCGGTAAAGATGTATCTATGTGGGTTTATCTCACAGTAGAAATTCAGATGATGATTAGATTCAAATAAAAGAACTCTGAGTAAGAAATAACTAATTATACTCTGTCAGCTCGGCCTGTTACAATTGTTTATATGTGCTTGCTTGTCGCGGTACCTAAGCCCACCTCTCGGTTTTGACGCACTGAGAAATGCGGGGGTCTCAAAGAGTTTAATAATTACAACACCTATCAGCAACTCTACGTAGGTACTGTATGGTTTAAGTTGAAATAATACTTGAAGGAGAATGTTACTCGCTCCCGTAACCCTGTTTCGTCTATGTGTACTAGATTTAAAATGCGTCTGAACTAGAAAGTAGTGGAGACATGAATGCCTTCAATTTAATATTAGGTTTTCGGAGGAAACTCGGCTGCATCACACCATTGCAGGAAACGGTGACTCCGCCGGGTCACGCGCATTTCGGACACCCGAAAGGGTTAAAAGTCACAGGTATTAAAAGTCACAGGTAGGTCTGCATACGTAACACTGTTAATCTTATTAAGTCACTACACTGTAGCAAGTGATTCACCACGTACCTATATAAGCAGAGAAGTGCAAACCAAACAAGATAAGATTGTGCGAACTTTCCTAAAGTTTTTAAACAATTTCCAAACTCGTTCGTGATACTTCTTAATCCTTTTGGTGTGTGATACGCGGAAACCCTACAGTTGCATTTGTTAACCATACTTAATGATCACCATGTATGTTTTTAATTGTATAGGAAAAAGATGCTTTCCGTGGGTTATCTTAATCTTTTTGGCGCTATGGACTGAAGCAAGATATGCGTCCATAGCTCCAAAAAGAATAAGATTTAACCCACGGAAAGCATCTTTCCCCTGTACAATTAAATACATACTTCTATACGCGTAAAAATGTTGAAAAAATGATCCTACCTTTTCTGGAACGCAAGTATTGGGTTCTTTTCCAGATCACTAATATCGACTCCTTTGCCTTTCTCCTTGATGTCCGGATGTTTTCTACACAACAACCAACCAATATGCGCAAAAAAGAATCCTCTCTTTGCGTTATAAGGATCTGCATTTGTCTCGCTATATTTATGATGAACTCTATGATCCCTGGCCCAGTCAATTACAGCATCCTGCCGAGAAAAAAAAATCAAACAGAATTAAGTTAGGGCTAATTACATTCTAAGTATTGTATATAAACATTGAAAACAGTTCATCCATTATAATCATTTACCCGATTTAGCGGATGCTTCTGGATTGATGTGTCGCTTGAGCTTTGCATGAGTTACATTGATATATCGTAGAGTATCTTTCCCCCATTAGGAGAAACTCTTAAATAATGTGAAAGGTAAAGAGAACATTTACCATTTCGATCATATTCTAATCAGAAGAATTGTACTGATTTTTCTTTTTAATTTTCTAAATGATTGATTTTTACTTTTCAGACTTATTCGAAATTATCGCGTATTTATTTCGGCTCAAGTACTCGAGTTTATTTCAAATCGATTTATACGATGACCAGTTGCTTGCAATTTGTTTTGAACTGTCTATTTAACATTATTCAAAATAATTGATTAATTCCGATGGTATCGACAAGGCCACAAGTTTAACTCAAATTCATTATACTACTCGTAACAATTGTAAATTCGATCCCACATTTGGGGTTCCAAGTGGTATTGCAATTTGGTTGATAATCGTGTTTTTTCTCGCTGTTGTGTGACAGGATCATGGTCCATAAAACAGTTACAAATTTCTTTAGGGTAAATCCGGGAAAACACGGTCGACCTAAGATAAAATAGCTATTCAAACTAATATAGAAATTACTTATTTTATCAGAACAAATCTATATGTTCAGAGTTTTATGCTGATTCAGAAAAACTGGTCGATATTTGCTTTAAGACAATATTTACTGTAAATCGGGTTGAAAACTGAAGTCATGACATCTGACCACCTCTCCCGAGGTGCCGGGAGAAATGGTTTTCGTCGTTGGCAGAGACCACTCGCATAATTATTCATGGAAAATTAACAAAGGATAAAGCAAAATTATTTATGGGTGAATACAACTACAGATTCATTGATATTTAATTTGTTTGCGCTAAACAAGTAAAGAACACATCAAAGAAAAAGTGAACTACCTATTGGCGATTAGCAAGCTAACTGAATACAAAACTGAATAAATAAACTAAATAAACAAAAATATCAATAAAATAATAATAAAAAATAAACAAATAAACAAAAATAATCAAAAAATCATAACTCGACTATCTCACCTTTCTGCAGCGAAAGATGATGGTCTTCTCGTTAGCTTTGAGAGGAAGAGTTAATATGGCCCAATACTTTGGCTGCATTGACTCTCAATATCTCTACTATCGTATTATCCCAAACATTAAACGAAAATAAACTTAGAAGTATATTTTAAATACGATTCTGTACACCGCTGTTTGACAAAAGAGGTAAAATGTAACCTCAATTTACCATTTAAAGCCTATGAATCCAGAAAAACATAGAAGGAAACGAAATGATGCTATTCATTCAACTGTTTGGCTTCTAGAGAAGTAATTGGTCTGCACTTTAACACATTTTTACGTAGAGAGTCTGAAATATAGCGACTCGACCAACTCTCCGGCCTGACCGCGTCCCCCGGATTTACCCTATGGACAAATCCGTTCACTTACTTGGAAGGCTATGGTGTTAAGGACCATCAATATCACCTGGAGCGGCCACTTTGCATTGTAGGCTTTGTGTGCCCATAATCTGTGAGCGCCTGCTGTGATTCCCATGCCACCAAATATGTACATGATATATGCTGCAAGTAAAAAACGCATTAAAAAACAATATAGGATACAAGTAGACTAAGGTGATCCTTATTTTTCAACTTCCGTTTCTTTTGTCTCACCCCCTCACCCCTAAATTGTGGCACTTGGCGAGAAAATATGTGCAAAATTTCAAAGTGATTGAGCAACGGAAACCCGTGCCGCATTTGAGATAAAATTTTCAAATTTTAGTGATTTCTCGTCAATTTCGAACATAATTGTGTTCGGCTATTTTGGAACTAACAGTGAATATTTTTTTTATAATAGTAACATTTCTTAAGTCTATAAGGATATCATTTTGTGTGTGACTTCAGACAGGATACATACTCATACTCTATGAATTGTATCATTAATTATATGTATAAGTGTGAATTATTAATGAAAAAATGTAATTATTAACACTATTAATGAAAAAATGTAATTATTTACATAGTATCACGCCGACACTCAATCCCCACCCAGCAATCCGATGCTTCATATCCAATCGAACTCCAGACATAACCATAAGAATCGCCCCTCCACTCTGTAAATTCCGATAGTAATAATCGAATGTCAGTCGTTCCAAGCCTATTGTCGTGTGACGTTCATTCTGCCCCACACTAAGTCGAATTAATACATAAGCGTACTGCGTGTGCCGAAATTACCTATTAATAGACCGCGTCTATGTACCTATAAGGAGCTGTCGCGTTACGAGTCTTATCTAGAAATAAAACGTTTTATTTCACGTCTACTGGTTTCACGTGATATTCCGAGCCGCCCAGCAGGACATGTGCGAACCAGTACCTACTCCAGTCCTACACTGTGCCATCAATTTTGCGGATTTCCCGGTGACAATAGTTATCAACAAAATGTAATTATTTACACAAGGACAGTCCTCACGGATTTCAATGACCTTGGAATATGTTGCCGGGGGCATGCTTTTGAACAACTATTTCCCATATATGTTGCCGACGCTCGGCTTTAGTTTTCGAGATATTCACAAAAAACTGTGATCAGTAGATGGTCCGACTTAGATGGTTTAGCGGCCCCCGTCTCCCAACTTTTGGAAGATTTACACATGTTTTATCTTAAATCTCCCAAAAGTCACACATTTCTTATCTTGAATCTCCCAAAAATTGGTAGCCCCCCTCCTGGTTATTACCCTTTTTTCGATGTTTGTGGTTGAAACGTCTGCCAGCACATGAGATTCCAATATTTTGCTTTGACCGTAGGCGTAGATCAGGCCTGCCCCATCGGGTGCAAATACCTCCTGAATTTCTGGGACCCGGGTAACAGCCGAGCGCGGGACTGTTCCATTGCTACCCGTTGCGAAATTTGTGAGAGAACTGCATGAGTGTGCGTCCATGTAGAAGAGTTCTTCGGATCCAAGCAATAGACTCGTGGTACGAGCCTACATGGACAGCCGCACACTCATGCAGTTCTCCCGCAACCCATGCTGTGGTTAGCAACGTAACCAGTCCCGCGCTCGGCTGTTGCCCGAGTCCCAGAAATTCAGGAGGTATTTGCACCCGACGGGGCAGGCCTGGCGTAGATGATTCCACGAACAATCTTATAAACGGTAAGAATTTTCGTGGCTAGTTGATTTCAGATAATTCTATGAGGCGTTACAAATTTCGCAAATGAGGAACTTTTTTACCCGACTGCGGCACACAAAGGAGGGTATTGTGTTTATCAGGCTATGTATGTACGTCCATGTTACGCTCTAGAGCCTGTACGGATACACCGATTTGGACAAATGAGGTGTCTTTAGAATGGTCTTGACCTTCCGAATGTCATAGGCTATATAATTTTCAAAATTGTGAGATAAAAATAATGGGAACGGTAAATATTAAAAAAAGGGGACCCAGTCCCATTGACGTTGTTGACCTTGACATATGTAATACATTGTTTACCACGCGAGTTTTCATCAAATCGATTGCTACCTTGATGAAAAGATCCTCTTAATATGTAAACATCGTCTCTAAAGGCAGCCACACACGGTCCAGTCGGCCTGTCAAGTCTGCCTGCGCAGGCCGGCCTGATCAGGTCGACCGGACGCTCGTAGTGCCTCCACACGCTCCGTTTGGCCTGACAGGCTGGCCGGATGGTGCATCCACACGCTCCGACCGTTTCAGAAAAAAAATTTATTTATTCTTTATCGTATCGGTATGGAAGTGATGCCGATGGATTCCTTATGTTTTTCCGATGAAAATCATACCAAATTTCATGTAAATCGGACTATTATTAACGAAATTAGCTTCAGGTTATGGGAATGAATTTTTCATGAAATTTCCTTCATTCTTGTCCGAATTATGTCGTTGTTGGTGTCACTTTCATCGGCGAAACATAAGGAATCAATTGGCCTCGTTTTCGCAAAGATCTGATGAGAAATGCGGAAGTCAACAATTTTTCTGACTTTCTTTTGGTCGAGGGTCCCGAGGTCCCTTCCTCGGCATCATATGGCAGGCAAACCTTTGGTCTCCACTACTCTAAACACTCTCTGTCCTTCAATATTTAGCTGTCGCGAGCCACGAGTCTCTGTTTAAACTGGCGACGATCACTAGACATATACGTTCCACACATAGGAACTTGGTATTGGCTGCGGCGTCAGGCCGACCGAATCGTTTTTCGATTTTGCTGCACAGTCCTTATCGTGCTGGAAAAATAAACTTTCTCCTACCGAAATCTACTGAATGTATACTGCAGGGTGATTCTCCAGCGACGCCAGTCAAAGAGATGCCGCCTGGTACCCCGTGGCGAGGACAGGATTCTCCATTGCTTCACCGAATTTGATGGCTCTCGATTTTCGAAAGTGTTGGAATCCATTAAAAAATCAGAAATGTCCAGGATTTCCGCATTTCTCATCATATCATTGCGAAAACGACGCCTATCGATTCCTTATGTTTCGCCAATGAAACTAACAACAATAACTACATAATTCGGAAAATAATGAAGGAAATTCCATGAAAAATCGAATTATATAATTTCCAGCTGAATTTGTTAAAAATAGTCCGATTTACATGAAATTTTGCATGAATTTCATCGGAAGAACATAAGGAATCCATCGGTATCACTTCCATATCGATACGATAAAGAATAACGAATTTCTTAATACGCTGAAATGAATAAATCCGTTGAATAAATGAATACTAATGTTTAACTAAACTGCAGATTTCGTCACAATTTCTAATAGTACTATTTGGTTTTTCCTTATAATCGGAAACTAAAACTTTTCCCAACAAGCGATTTAAATCGCTTAAAGACCATTAAATAAACTCCTAAATATACAGTTTTCAAAATTTTTTATAACAATTAAGTTGAAAAAATTGAAAAAACAACATTAAATGGACGTACAATATATTCAATTATAAATCATTAGAAAGGAATCATTTTTTCATTTTATGTTTTTTGGCGCCATTCCGATATCTTTTATAGTTTAAAAATTATACAACAATGAATGTCACTAACTATCCCTATCCCGACCACTGTGCGGCGTCAGGCCGACCTGCACAGGCTGGCCTGCGCAGGCCGGCCGGACGGCGTAGTGCATCCACACGGTCCAGCTGACTTGCACAGGCCTGCCTGCGCAGGCAGACCTGACAGGCCGACTGGACCGTGTGTGGCGGCCTTTAAGCGTTCAAACTGATTCACTGGGCAGGGGGGACACAGAACTGGGAAGTAACGATACATAAATTACAAGGGACCACCTTGGACACAGCTGTAGTCGATGTAGGGAAAACTATTTTTGCAAAAGGACAAGCCTATGTTGCCTTGAGCAGGGTTAGAACTTTGTAAGGACTTACAATTAGTGACTTGGATTCGAGGAAAGTTCTTAACAACCCTCACGACAGTGTTTCCCTTAACGAACTAAACAGGCTGCGCCTTGCCTCACAATATTGCTGAACATAACTAAAAAGTAAAAAATAAAAAATAAATTTTAAAAATTAAAAAACTCGACTGCTTAAAAAACATTATTTGTATCACTCGGACAGTCATAGCCACCAACAGACAGCAGTATTAAATAAAACTTCAAAAAAAATGTATTATCTTTAATGATGTACAATTACAGCGCAACAAATTTTTTCACCCTACGATGTTTACTTTTTATTAAAATGAAATCCTTAAAATCACCTATTTCTAGAGTGATTTGATGGAAGGGTATCCTTAATGTGTCTTCTACCAGTGCACCAAGCCTCATCAAAATCAACGACTCGATATTTATGCGACCTCCTTGTAAGTGTTGTCCCTTTCCCGAATAAGAAACTATGAAACAGGTATGCATGTACTTTCGGAACGTATAGAGTGCCACTAGCCCTACAAAATTCTATACAAATAGAATAAGTAACCCTATACAGGCTCTAATTATAAAGGGTAGCATATAGCATGTAGCATGTACATACCTATTTAGTAATAGATACTGAGACATCCACAGCCACGTGTAATGGACACAAGTTCGAAGCACCAGTTCGTTTTAAAAAAGAGGTTTATTAATACAACGTTCTGGATCTTAGTGAATACGTAATAAGGCTGACTTCTTAACACATTCTAAGAGCCAGTGTAAAGCCGGATTTCCTATTGGCGTCAGACGCACGTGTCAAACGTGTGCGTCAAGTGCATTTATACTGAAACAATGGACAATGCTCTTATTTTCCTATGACCGATATTCAAATGTTATGTTCACTGGCGATCACCTGCATCAGAAGCAGTCTTGACGCAAACGAAATGCAATTTCATCAACAAAAATGTCAATTACATTTTCCTCCGAGGAGGATGAAAAATTATTTGAATATGTCGCATATCATCGTGTTCTTTACGATTCAAGTGGCAAAGATTATAATAATGAAATAAAAGTGACCTGCGGTCTGTGTCTAGACGCAAACGGCGAACGCATACGTCGTGACGCGTATAGGAAATCCCGCCATAAAATGTCTTGTGGTTTTAAAGACTCGAAAAATAATAGTAAGGGTAGAATAGGACAAACTAAGAAATCGACGCACTACAAACGCGGCACTAATTACAAGTCATTTTTCAAAAATATCGACATACTGAATTTTTTTTTACATATAATTAATTGACCATTTGGATGATATTGTAGCCTGATTGATTTTCACATTCAATCATCTTGAACGCGACTACATGCGTTTGAAAAGGACAACCTTGAAATTTCTCAGAACTAGAATTGTTATTTATTGTTTTGTGGTTTGCTTAAATGAACTAATTTGTGGTGGGATTAAGTGTATCTGGAATGTATTTGAATTGTACAAAATTTCATTTAGATATCTCTGATATTTTTGGAACTATACCGCATTGGAAAGGGCAAAGCCTTAACATACAAGAAAATGTCTGCTACTAGCTGCTACCGGGATAGTTAGAGGGATGAGAAGCGGTACAAGACGCATTTTTTTTTACAAAAACGCCTTTCCTGCAAGTGAAATTCAAAGGAATTCAAGTATTTTTGCATGCGAAAGATGCGGAGCTTTTTCCTATGTACTGTGAACAGACTAAACAAACATATTTGTTCGTTTCTGAAAATATGTATATGACAATACATATTTCGACAAATATTGTCAAAGTCATAATTGCTTCAGAATATTGCTGTAATGTTTCTACAATATTTTCACTACAGTATTGCACGGCGATATGTGCCCAATTTTGTTTGGGCGTTGCCACTGGAACATTGCACGTCGATGTGCGCGCAATATTTCTGCAATATTGCAAGAACGTTACCACTACAATATTGCACGGCAACAGCATCGTTCCTGCAATATTGCAATGCAATCTGCAACAACGCAATATTTCAGCAACGTTCCTGCAATACTGCTGCAACGAATTGTCCTGTATGGGCTATGCGGTGATGTCAGGTGTGAAAGATCTCATATGATCTTTGTTCCTTCGTGAATGTGTGAAACGGAGTTTACTCATTTATTTTAATTTAAACTAGGCTTTTACTCACTTCCGACCCACTAATCCTCAGTATGCGGAAGAAGACATATAAAAAATCGGAACCGTTTTTAAGAGATAGGGGAAAATTATTTGTTCCGACACAATCCTCTGACGATGAGGACAAAGAAGACAATGAAAATGCAGATTTTCTAGATGAAGAATGCTGAAATAATTTGAAAAAGTGAGATAAGCACATCAGTGCGGAGCAAGACTGGCTTTCCGCTTTTCTCCCAAATCTTTGATAAGTATCTTCCACCGTTTACATTTTCCGAATCATTAAAAAAATGTCATATTATTTTTTCTGTTGTTCATATTTCTAATGATAGAAAGTTTCTTACAAACAGGAGTGCAGCTACGACTAGAGGACGGGAAATCAACGATGAAGGAACAAAACATAAAAGTGTAGGTACCTATACAGGAAACACTGTACGAGACAAAATTAATTATTTTTTATCGGAAAAGGTTCTACTGCCAATGGTTAGGTATATTATAGTATAGAATTTTAATATAATTTCCCTTTGTAAATAAGTTACCAATAGTGCTAAATAATTGTACCGCTGGTACATCCAACGCCGCTTCTGTAGAAAACAATGTAAGAGCCAAGTAAGCGATAGGTGTACAGGATTGACACTTACAGTGCTTGCAAATTTAAACGAATGGCATATTCAGTTTTCTCTACTACTACGGGATGGCACTTTCAGTTTTCTCTACAACTGAGGGATGGCATATTCAGTTTTCTCTTCAACTAAGAGGTGCTACGTACAGGGTTTTCTCCAAATGCAATTCTTTCTTTCATGAATTTGGACTATATTAATGCAAAAAATAAAAAATGTTGTGGTGCCTTTCGATTATTGTATACTGAAGAATATTCAGCAATCAAAACAAATCAAGTTTCGTAATTAAAATAAAGTTAGGGAATCTTTTTCTCTCTCTCCTGAAAACTTTAATTTTTAGCACTTGCAGTGTTTTAAGACTCTTCATTTCTTCCAAAATTACCATTGTAAAATTAATATCGCTCACCAAAGGCGGTTGTCATCAATTTGGCTGAAGTGAAGATGAGGTATACTCCGTAAAGCGCTGCAAGATGAAGGTACGCGAAGAGGATCACGTTCCTCCATACGATGCGCATCTCGTATTTCTCTTTGGACGTTTCAATCACTACATCTTCCTGGTTCGCATTCTCTTCGAATAGCACACCCGTTGGCGTATTTGTGACATGTGGCGGCATTCTTGATTTATTCCTGGAAACAAACGTACACAGGTACACACATTATACCGAACATTTTTTTTAAAGTAGCTCCTTTAAGTTTGCTCTTGCAAAGCCACAAGTGATTGGGAAAAATATTGACATGGAGATTTCATTGAGAAACTGGATGAATGTAATATTTGTTCCGTGTGGCACACATATCTACAATTATCGTTCACACGAAAAATCGAATGTCACAACTATGGAATCACTGACTTCAATCAATTTCTTTTAATAATATTTTCTACGAATCCCACTTTTCTTATTCAAATCCAAGAATCTGTGGTTGTTTCAGAGTTTGTTAGTATCGCATGAACGGGTGTCTGAGTATCACTAGGAGCCGTTATAGGGATTTGGATGCCGTGAACGAACCGGTGTTTAATAACATCGGGAGCCACTAGGAAACGTTAGTTTAGCCTCGTAACTTCATAACGTGATTCACCTCGACCGGTTAAGTTGTATCTATGTGGGTTTCTCCCACACTGGGAATTCACATATTGATTGGATTCTAATAAAAAACTATGAATAAGATATAACAACGTATGTTCTATAAGTTCGGTCTTTACAATTGATAGTGTATTTGTCGTGGAATCTAAATCCACCCCACGGATTTGACGCACAGAGAATTGGGTGGGGGCGTGGTTCAAAGAGGAATATGTTTAAAGTAATACCTAACAGCACTGTTACGTGCTGTACGGTTCTCCTGCGTAATTTCTCGAAAAGGAATGGAACCCGATCTTGCTACGCCTCTATCTGCTAATCGCACTGAACTAAGAATGAACCACCGAGTATGCATTCGTAGTTCGTTTTATACTACAAATTGGACTTAGTAAGTGGTGGGAATATGCGTGTATCTTCAATTGAATATCAGTTTTATTGGAAAACCTCGACTGTGTCACACCACTGCAGGAAGCGATGACCCCCGGGTCGCGAGCATTCCAGCCACCCGAATGTGTTAAAATGTCAAGGGACAGTATCTAACCGTAGAAAAATAAGCAAAACTACGTTAAGAAAACTAAGAGCCTGGATCACTCTCAAACCACGCGCACACGAGGGTTGAAGCAACGGACGTTGAGGCTGCAATCACACGAGCATTGGTTTTGTCGTCCGTAACTGGGAGTAGTTTCTCACATCAGTCGACGATAGGCATAACATATCCATACGAGCAACATGGATGATCCAGAAGTTGCAATTTTCGTTTATAGTGTATTGGACGAACGCCGAATGTGTGGTTCCACCTTAAGGTGACAGAAAAATATTGTTTCTATTAATACACGCAACCTAATTAAAATAATGTAAGTATTACATTTAAAATAAATAAACATTCCTATATTAATTTGCATAATACGAACGTAATGTTAATACAAAATAATAATAATAATAATAATAATATTGATGATAATAATAATACTGACAATTGTAATAATACTGATAATAATAATAATTCTAATATAATAGTGTAATATTAATTAATACTCTGACCTCGATGGACTTTGTGAATCATGTGTCTGTTGCAGATGGTGGGAAACAGTGTGGCAAATTTTCATAATATGACTCATTCATATTGCATTCGTGGTATGCTGCAATCGCTGCATTGGAGTGCAGAAATGATGACTACCTGCTGAAAAGTTTAAAGTACAAGGCCATGTATATGTAGGTTGAATGGCTTCTAATATTTTGAATTCATTGCATAACTTGTATTCTGAACTGCATTTCTTCTTTGGTAGAAAACGTTTTAATTAGTGGTAGTGTTGATTTATAAAACGCCATGTATTCGTCGTCGTCATTTCTATTTTGTGGTTTTAATTCTAAGAAATTGATATGCTTTTCTTCTAATTTATTTTTGTGGGGGGGGGGGGGTTAATGAAACAGGTTCTTTCATTTTCAGTGATAATTGTTTGACTTATTTCTACTGTATTATCTATAGTTTCAGAGTCAGTATTCAATTAGTCGTCAAGTTCCATTTCTATACTGTTGCGTCTTACGGGACAAAAGCCGGCTAAGGGCGAGGCAAAAATTCAACGTCTTTACGGTGGGCAATTGTTTGTTCTCGAAGCGTTCGTTGGGAACCATTTGCCTGCCAGATGACCAAGAGGCAATCGACATCGTGCCATCTTTTTTTGGTAATTTCGACTGCCTTCGCTCTGAGATAATCCGTTGAATTGCTCTGTCAGCGGGTGGTATACGTTAACCTCGGACCGGCACACACCGTTGCTTACCGCTGACTCACGGAACAATACGGTCATAAACCGTGACCCTAGCGAGACGCTCCGACCGAACAACCTGGCTAGGTTTGCTAGCCAGATGTCTGGTTTTTCCTTCGCTACGTCACCAAGAAGGAGAGGTCTCTTCCTCCACCACCGAAATCGCGGAAGGAGGTTTCCTCCTCTTCAAGGAAAAGCTAGCCAATCAGCAATTTTGACACCTCCCTAAATCCTGATGTTTGTCTACCCTCGAGGCCGGAAAAGGTGGACGGGTCAGAATTCAGTCGTCTCTCAAACGAAGACATTCATCTCTCGTAAAAACACGATCAGCTCATCATTGATACAGGCAACGATACGTTCGACTTCACGCGAGCTAATCAAGCATTCGTGATTAAGACTTTTTTTAGTTTCATTGATTTTAGTTTCACTGAACGGATAGGGGTTCTACACTGACATCCCTGACACGGACAAGTGTGCGCTGCTCCATTGTAAAGCACGCAAACGATATTTTTTAACACTAATCCTGACGGCCTGGAACTGGCGGGTACGGAGAGACCGTCGAATTTCACAGAACTGACAAGTGTGCGCTGCTCCATTCCAAACAAGATACCTTTTACGACCACAGAACTGACACGGAACTAACACGGAACGGATATGTGTGCACAGACCTTTATGCATCCTGTCCTTCATGACAGTGGAGGCAAACTCCCTGAAGTGCGCCCAGCTCTCCTCGGTCTTGGTGACGAGACCCAACAAGGTGGCGGTTTCTATGGGGGCCCCTAGCGCGTCCGCCAGGCGCCCCCGGTCCTTGTCTTAAGCGGGGCATGCAGTGAGTACACGCCCCGCGTTGTCCTTAGCGGCGCCGCAATCCTCGCAGGTCTCCACGTTGGACTTACCAATTTTGGGTTTGAAGGCGGTGAAAACTCCATGCGAGGTGATGAGTTGAGTGAACCAGTAATCAAGCTGGAATAAAAGTCCGATCTTGCCAATGAATATCTCTACCGAGCCCACAAGTCTCCTAGTCCAATTTTCCGGGTCATACACATCCCACGAGGCCTGCCACTCAGACATTGACTCAGCATAAGCTATCCTCTTAAATGCGGTGGCTCTTTCCGCTATTATCACCTGATTACCATGAAAGTCCGGGTTCGCCTTGTCCTCTGCTCTGGCTGTGAAAACCCGTCTCCACATTTCAACCTTAATATGAAGCGGCATTCTACCCGCCAGCACACAAAGTGCTTGATACGAGGTAGTCCTGTAGGAAGTCGTGGTTCTCACCAACGCCGTCCTGTGAGCCCTCCTAAGGGTCGTTTTAATCGCCTCGGTATTCAACGCGGCGGCCCAAACTGGAGTAGCGTACATGACTACTGACATGGGCACTGACTCCCACACTGAATAGTACATGCGTCTGGAGTGTAGGGATGGTCCTCTTGTTTTGGGTAATAACGATGCCAGGGCCATAACTAACCTCTCGCCTCTGGTTGTCGCATTCTCCAGATGTTTCCTGAAGTTGTTATGACAATCCAGGGTTATTCCTAGATATCACACGTGCTCTGCCGAGGTGATCATCGAGCCCATTATCCTGAAGTCCTGGATCTTGTTACCTCGCTGCCCTGTCAGAAGGATCACCTCTGTCTTGGGAACAGCAACCCGGAGGCCCTTTCTGGCGAACCATCGAGCCACCTGTCCCTAGCAGAGAACAGCACCGCCAAATCGTCGGCATAGGCGATAGCTCGCGTGTACGGATCGGTGTTTAGCTCCATAAGGATGCCGTCATATACAAGATTCCATAACAGGGGGCCGAGGACTGAGCCCTGGGGCATCCCTGCCATAATGTACGCGCCGCCCTGGCCATACGGGGTGTGGACGATGACCTGTCTGTAGGAGAAATAGTCCTGGAGCGGCGAGCAGTCAACAGGGATATCCCCCAGTTTTTGCCGGATAGAGTTCACTGTCCTAGCAGTGACCTTATTGTCCAATTCTAGCAGTACGTAAGTAAATACAGTAAGTCGCCGCACGGTCTCCCCCGGCCCCGTGTCATCTCTTGCCGCGACGACGAACATGTTCCGGCCTCTACTCTAGGTTCTGAAGGTTTTCTCCTGAGGACCTGAAATTTTTTTGTCGTATTTTTAGTAGAAATTTGGGATATAATTCCGAAAGGCACCGGTGATTGATCGAGATGAGGCAAACCTCAAAGGCCAAGCCCAAAGGGGAGGGCTGGGGAGGGGGTGTGAACCCTCAATCTAAAATTGTAGCTTCGGGTACTTATTAGTTTTCAAAATATTAATAAAAAGTTATTGTTAATATTTTTTTTTTAAATTTTTTTTTACGGTGGTGCGGCCCCCGGCTCGGGTACCCTACCGCGCAATTGATAAATCGATTACATGTAATTGCAAATTATAATACAATTGATAAATCGATTACATGTAATTGCAATTATTTTTAATCGGAATTACTCTGTAATTGCAATTACTTTTTAATCGGAATTACTCTGTAATTGCAATGATAGTAATTGATTATATAATCAATTACAAATGTAATTGATTATGCCCAACTCTGGTCGGAATTAGTCAAAAGAAATACTGAAAGTTTTTTATTAATATCTCGGAACCTAATAAATACCCGACGCTAAAATTGTATATTTGGGGTGTTCCCGTACCCTTCGTAATATCCACCAAGTTACATCTCGGTCGGCCACCGGTGCCTTTCGGAAGTACAGCCGTTATTTACCCTAAGAAATGGAATAGAAACAATTATTATAATAAAAAAATTATTGTAAACCGGTTTGTTAGGTCTGGTGTTATAAGACCGGTCTGGTGTCCTCGGAAGTCACTAGGAATGTTAGTTTAGCCACGTAACTTTATAATGCGATATACCTCCAGCGGTAAAGGTGTATCTATGTGGATTTATCTCGAAGAGGAATTTCAGATGATGATTAGACTCAAATAAAAGAACTCTGGGTAAGAAATAACTAATTATATTCTATAAGCTCGGTCTTTACAATTGTTTCAGTGTTTGATTGTTGTGGTACCTAAGTCCACATCTCGGTTTTGACGCACACAGAATTGCGGGAGTCTCAAAGAGTTTAATAATTACAACACCTATCAGCAACTCTACGTACTGTATGATTTAAGGAGTCATTCTGGTTAGCCGGTTTGAAAAAATCGATTTTTTAAACATTTTTCGAAAGTACATATCCTCAAGAATGTACTGTTAAATTTTCATGGACAAGTTCCAATTATTTTAGCTTCTAGACAGGCATTTAGGGAGCGCAGAGACTCGGCCTCTATAGATGAAAACTTTGAACGCGTTTTTCTCGAAACGTCATTTCTTCACATGTTGCAGATAAAATCTCAAAATCTATTGAACCGAATACTTTATAACTTGCACTGCTTATTCTGCACACCTATGACTCTTGCAGGGACTACAACCAAGTATTTTTATTGAGTCTAACCTAATTTTAGAATCGAAAATAGTACAGAAAACAAAGCTGAAATACATTGATTCTTGCATTTTGCCCTCCATTTTGTTAATTTTAAACATAAATCATTAATTCTACTTCGAACGATAGCGACAGTCATACTGTTCAAGAATCCGTTCGTATTTTTGCATTTAGATAAGCCCAACAGCTGAAATCGCCAGCACGAGCGAGGCATGAATTTTTAACCATGCCATCAAAACCGCCTTCAAAAGCATTTTAAAAGCAATAATTTTATTACTTTTATACTTTTTATTTACTGTAGAAATGTAGTTTAATCAATAGATACAAGTTTAATTCCATTACTATAATTCGTTTCTTCGCAATAAATTCCTGAATATCGGTGAATTTATCGGGGCGCCAACCAGAATGACCCCTCAAATTGAAATACTTGAAGGAGAATCTTACTCGATCTCTTAAGCCTCTTTCGTCTATGCGTACTAGACTTGAAATGAGCGCCCGCGTATGCATTCGTGGCCCATTTTATACAATGAAATTCGGCTAGAAAGTAATGGGCAACACGTATTCCTTTAATTGAGTACTAGGTTTTACGGGAAAACTCGGCTGCATCGTACCGTTGCAGGTTAGAAAGTCACAGATAGGTCTGCATATGCAACACATTAGTCGTAAGTATCTATCATCTACCTTTGTTCCCAAAATTTGGAATACTTTTTTATATTTGTATAGTTATTATTTTATAAAACAACCGTCGTTTTACAGAAATTGTTGCATAGTATATGGCATAAAGAGGTCATCTTATGAATACGAATAGGGGCCGCGGCGGCCTCAGAGATCCAACTATTAAGTAAAATTAAAGAGCAACTTAAGAGGTAATTACAAAAAATGAAATCAAGCTAGGCATCTGGCGACAAATCGTAAAGTATCGGGTAGAATAAGAATTTTGGAGATCCAACAACCATCGATGGATGCAGGGAACGAACGATCGATTGGTCTCTTCTACTACTCCTTCTTAAGGTTATGTATCACCACTGTCCGGTCCCTGTCCTCTTGCGTCTGATCTGCGTCACCCCAGCCCCATAGTTCATGGCTACCGTTACCGGTTCTTTCCACTCTTTTTCGCACTATGTTTCTGGGTACCATTTTAAGATCGTACACCCAGCCGATCTTCGCGAAAAAGTCAATGAACGCTGTCGTTACGTTGAATCTGTAGTCGCCCAGCTCGGACGTCTTGTAGTCCCACGGGAACACGTGGTGGTAATTGTGCCAGCCCTCCCCAAGTGCCAGGACGGCTACACCCAAATTCTCACAGGGATCGATGAACCTGAAATCAGAGATGCGTTCTATAAAATAGTCGGTAGTGGGCTTGTCGCTATCTGTCTCACTCTTGTCCGGCGAAGACGAGAGCGAGATGGAACGAGAGCGAGCGAAAGGCACTGAAAGCGAGCGAGGACGGTACGAGACAGACGACGCGTTGATGTTTTGTCTTGCTCCGTCTTTCGGAGGCCTGACACTCCGTCCTTTGCATGCGCGATGTTCGCAAGCGCTTACGGTGAGCACGGGAACCGCTTCGCTAAATCTTGACGCAGGCCCGGCCCAAGTCTTTTTTGCGCCCTAGGCGAATTTGTCAAATTGCGCCCTTTATTATAATACATTTATTTGAGAGTATCTATGACTTTACTCTGCAAAATTAGGCAACTGCTAGGGCGTAAGGTTGACAAGAAGTGCAAAATGGTCTTTTCATTGTTGGCATTGTTGAAAATAAATTTTTAAATGAAATACTACAAATTGTACTACAAGGGTTTTAAACTACGAGTAAGAATTAAGAGTAAGGATATGAAGAAGCTCAAATAAATGTATTATAATAAATGGCGGAATTTGGCAAGTTCGCCTAGGGCCCAAAAAAGACTCGTGCCGTGCCTGGCGATCTGACCGTCGCGCGCATGCGTCGAGCAGTCACGATTCCATCCGAGCGCTCGCACCCGTCGCGCACGCCCGCCGCGCACGCAAAGCGTTCCATCTCGCTCTCCCCTTCGACCAGAAAGAAGCGAGAAACGAACGCTCGGAATTAGGGCTCTGGTCTGGATGAGGGCTCATCGTCGGTCCCGAACAGCGAGCCCATAGGGCAGGGCTCTCCAGCGTAGGGGCCCCTCACGCGCCTGCTTCCCCTTCCAATCTTCCTCTGGCGCAGCGTGCCTTCCGTTGTCAAGGAGACCGCGCGACGCTACGAAGGCTGCCATGACGGGCTAGCTGGGCTAGCGTCTTCGCGGTTAGCGTCGCGCGGTATCCCTGACAACGCGGACGAGAGTGGGAGAACCCCGAGTGTACGCGTACGGCACCATAGGGAGACAATTCTGTAGTTGCCGTCGACTACGAAAGAGAGAAAGCATGATACTTTGTCTCGCTTCGTCGTTCACGTGCATCGTACGCTCCAGAGCTGGGCAAAAGTTTATCTAAATAAAAATCTGAAATAACAAACAAAAGATAAATAATTTTTATTCGTTATTCGAGGCTCCAATAATCGAAGTTATCTTTATTCGCTCAGCGTACGATGCATGTGAACGACGAAACGAGACAAAGTATCATGCTTTCTCTCTTTCGTAGTCGACGGCAACTACTACGTGTGACTCTTTCGTCCGCTCTCACTCGTTCTCGGATTCTCTCTCTCTCGACCAAAGAATTCCAAGAAATTGTGGGGATAGTCACCGGGCTCCTAACAAGGGATCGGCGGACTCCAGCTACCACTGATGAAGGGGGAAACACCTGTAGGAGCGGTGGTGATGCGTGCGTGACTGACGCAGGCGCAGTTCACGCTGACATTACCACCGCTCCTGTAGATGTTTCCCCCTCCATCAACGGTAGCTAGAGTCCGCCGGTCTCTGCACACAACTATTGCGCTAAGAATAAACAGCCACACGGCTTCGTTCAGGCGGAGTCGAGCAGCGTTCCCGTTACCCCGCCATACCCTTCGGGGGCCCAGCAACTTCAACTGCCAATCCACGATCGTCAAGTGGTGGTGGCTGATTTCTCCTCGCACGCTGTTCGCAAAACCGAACTCTCCGGCCAATATACATATATGAAAAGGACTTTAAGTAGTACCATTTTTAACGTGAAAATTAGACGGGGACAGCTTCCAGAAAGGCTTGAAAGGATTAAAAGGCTTGAAAGGATTTAATCAGGTAGCAAGTTTACATCTGTGTAAAAGTACTTGGCGTGAAGAAAAACCCAATGGTGTGTCAACAAGTACCTAGACCAGTGTGTCTCCACTGCTTTTCCACGTTCAGACACTTTTACTAAAAGGAGGAAAATGTCCTTTGTGATCTAGACGCACGTGAGACACGTTGTTTTTTACCTATGGTTTTGGTGGCGATATGCCGCCAGGAGAATACGTTCCTCGTTGATTACATATGTTTGGCTCGTCAATGCCGTACTGGTAAAACTCCAGGCCGCAAAGTGCCAAAATTCTCAACGAATCAGAATTTATTGCGTATTTTATTTAAGCAAGCTGTTTTACATACGAAAAAAATAAAACTGTACTTGAAATAACCTTTCAAATAATAAGAAAAACTCTCGATTCTCGTGTTAACAGTGTTAACAGATTGCATGGAGTGCTCTACCAGAACAAGTGGCTACCAAGCCCTGCAAAATATTTGGTGTGTTTAGAAATTTTCATATTGTCAGTCCACTGCATACAATCTTATTTCCATTTAAAAAATTTGGAGTATTATCATAGACCTTATACATATAAAGACTAAGTCATTTAAATCGAATATCTTCGAAACGGTTGATTATATAACAACATATTTCAAATAGAAGGTGTATGGTTTCGGGGGTAAATAATTTGGTGTATTAGGGTTTTTTGTGGATGATGGTATAGGATATATGAAGATCAAGTTTGTTTTTTCGATCCACCTTACCATTTACTACACGAAAGTATTAACCGATTTATGTCGTAAAATCATTCGTTTAGGAGATATTTGAATTTCAATATTGCGAAGTGCTACTCAATTTCAGTAGCAAGTACGTCTGCTTGAACATATCTCTTAAAACTTTAAGAAGGTAAACTTTGTAATACTACATCAATTTCATTAAATAATACATGGAAAAATGATATTTTTTTGTTCAGTTTTCTGGTCAATGCTAATCCACTTTCCTGTAAATTTGTGTGAAAGATGTAACCCTAAATACAAAATACAGATAAATTGAATTTTTTATTTTTGCATGGTAAAAAAATAATTATATTGATCTTTAACTTGACTTCAGTAGCAGACGCATATTAAAAAAATAATAATTTCAAAATTGTTAATGCGTGGGTAAAGCGGCCCCTACACGATGAGACTTGTCTCAAGGCATGCCTCAAGACGAGGCCTCTCGTGAGGCAAAGAGACCAACTCTTGGTCTCTCGTGAGGCGAAGAGACCTACCGACAGTACTGGCAGTATCCGTACGACTCTCGATGTGAAACGCTGGAATTTAATTTCTGAGAAGAAATGTATCGACGAATGAGAATTTATCTTATTATTAATAATTCTCTGATTGGCTCTGAATATCTAAGGACATTTTGTATTAACAAACAAAATGCACAAAAAAGTAAAAAATAATTCTTTTCTTGTACCCCTCAACCAAAAGCAGAAACAAAACAGCTCAGGGAATGATAACTGGCAAAAACCGCAATCAACCATAATAACGAAAACAACGTAATCATTCAGACGGGAAGATACCTATCACTCGCGACTTTCGTACCAGTTGAATCTGCGAGAGTTATTTATATCAAGTAACAGATTCCAAACACTTCAGTGAAAATACAAACAAACACACGGGTCTGACACAAATCAGACCCACAGTGAAGTAATAAACCACCAAATACACACATGGGTTCAAATACAATTCACATTATTTGTGAGAACCATTATTTACATTCCAGTAGATAAACGTAACCTAAAATATTCGAAACATTCGCATTGCCCGAAACGTTGAAGCTGCAAGCTTCAAGCTACTCGACACAGTCGATCTGCTCGAAAATTTCGATCTGCTCGAAGTTTTATCGAACCGCTCGAAAAAATTCGAGCTTCTCGGTTTTATCGAGCCGCTCGTTTTTTACGGGTACTCGGCTCGACTCAGTTCGAACTTCAAGGTACTCGAATATTCGAGTACTCGGGCAGCCTTAAAGGTGCGTTTAAACCAAACGAACGGATGCTCGTTCGCCCCCCCCCCCCCCCCCCATTGACAATGAAAAGTTACAAGTGAAGATTGCCGTTTACACTAAATGAGCATGTATTTTGTTGAAATGAGGGGCGAACGAGCATTCGTTCGTTTGGTTTAAACGCACCTTAAGGAGAATATTCGAATAGTGAAATCAGACGACATGTGAATCGGCGATTTTTGCGCGTGAATCGCCGAACCCACGTGCCGTCTGATCGGTCATGGATCGCCGAGTCGTGCTCGCCAAGCCGAAACACCTAACCTGGGCGAGCTGAGAAAGCTCGCCGATACACGTGCCGTGTGATGGGTTCTGGATCGCCGAGCCTGGGCGAGCCGAAGAAGCTCGCCGATTCACGTGCTGTCTGATTCTACCTTAACCCAGACCAATCGCGAACCCATAAACACCTGCTAGTTGACGCCCATGTCAAATAGTGCCTCTACGAACTATAGTGACTTAGGTGTGAGGTCACTCAGCACGATCTTCCCTAAACACAGTCCTGCAAGAGATAGTAGAGGGGGGCACGTTTGTCGGCTCGTACCCAGCAGGGTATCGGTTAAGACCCCGCTGAGTGGCCTCACCGCTAAAGGTTCTGTGTCCGTACGGTGCCGTCACCGTGATCGTAAAAGATATCGGTTGCTTGTTTTGGAATGGAGCAGCGCACACTTGTCAGTTCCGTATCCGACCAGTGAAATTCGATTGCCTCTCCGTGCACGTCTGTTCCGTGCCATCAATGTCAGTGTTAAAAAAAATCGTTTGCGTGCTTTACAATTAGGGATTGCAATACCGGTAAACCCGTTTACCGGTTTCCCGGTAAATCGCGAGAAATACCCTTAAATTTTTACCGGTAATTCGCCAAATTTTTACCGGTAATTCGATAAATTACGTATAGCAATATAACACATATAAGCGTTTATTAATTCCGTCGACATCTACTATGTTATCAGTGAAAAAGAACTTCAGTTACTAATAAAGACGAAAACCGAAGTATCTCATGCAGAACCAACTCTGATCCAAAAGAAAACTAAAAATCTGAATCATGTCATCAAAAAAATGGACGCATTTTCAAGTAGAAAAAGTAAGGGGAAAGTATATACAAATGGCATATGATTTCTTAATGATTACCCGACCAAAAAGTGTAGAATATGAGAGCGCTTTATCCGTGGCTGGATTATTTTTTACAAAAATTAGGTCGCGATCAGGAAACTAAAGTTTAGACAAATTATATTTTTTACGTACTTATTTGTTAAAAAGAATTGTTAAATAAAAAATATTTAATTATGTATGTAAGATAAGATTCTTTTCATTGTTTGCCTGGTGAAGATCCATATTAATAAGTATTGTAAATAGTTATACAAATATATCTATTTTGTGTTATATCATTTTATATTTTATGTTCAGAATAGTTTCACATGCATATATTTTTTATAATGCACGATTAGAGTTCAAAAAAAGTTTTTTGTAACGTTTACTCTTATATTTTAAGAGTCATTTAATTCCTTAAAAAAATACTAGTTAATTACCGGTAAACCGGTTTTGATTGAAAATTTTACCGAATTACCGGTAATTGAAAAAGTCGGTAAATTTGCAATCCCTATTTACAATGGAGCAGCGCACACTTGCCGTGTCAGGGATGTCAGTGTGGAACCCGTATCCGTACGGTGAAACTAAGATTTGGGTACCAACGATATTTTGGCATTTGCACTGATGATGTCCTGAAATCGTTTGAAAGGGACGACCTTTGTTTATGACCGTGAAAAGTTCTCGGGTCGAAGCTCTCGAACCACGCGCTTCGGGGGTCCTAGACCCTAGAGTCATAAACACAAGGACAGCAATAGGCGATTCAGTAATGCAAATAAGAATTTCTATAATTAATATTAGATTTCCATACAAGTACCACCAATGGATTGCTGGAATTTTTGCAATGAAAATGATACCAAACGTGATATAATTCTGATGATTTTTAATGGTTGCAATGAAAAGAGTTTTGTACTTGAATTTTGCGCGGTATAGGTATAGAGTATAATCGGATGGATGAATGCTGTGTAGGAGTGTTCCCGGCCCTCGGGACGGGTCGGAAAATTTCGGGCGGGATCGGGCTGTCAGGATCTCGAGCAATACGAAAGTATCGGGACCCCGCCCGATCCCGCCCGAAAGTTGCCGGCCCGTCCCGAGCCCGAAATGTCGGGTACCCGACACCCCTGATGCTGTGTGTTAGAGAATTGAAGCTGGGTGTGCGTTTCAACAGGGCGTGCAAACTGGAGGTTTCAACGTATTTGCGTAATACATATACCTATGTACCTTTTGGTAAATGGAGGTGGTTGGAAGATTTCAAGATCTATTCTGTTTGTATAAACGTAATATTGTATTTTTTATGTTAAATTTTCACGGCTAATATATTTTCATAAACACTTAATGTAAAAGAACCTCTTAAACTGTACAATAGGGTGGTCCTTAGCTATAGGGGTCAACATTTTTTATGTTTTTTTATCGCACCCCCTAAATTGTGACACTTGATGAGAAAATGATATGTGCAAAATTTCAAAGTGATTGGACAATGGTACCCGTGCCACATTTAAGTTAAAGTTGGTGTTTCAAAGCGGTGTTTCAAGTTCGGCAGGTATCGCCCTACTGACGGAAAGAACTGTACAGCAGGCACTGCAAGCCTGCGTAAACGGCTGAATTGGGACTGCAGGCTGGGCTTGAGCAGGCCTCTTAGTTGTCAGTGAAATCAGTAATACTGAACGGACACCGCGCGGACACCGAGCAGACACGGAACGGATATGTGTGCGCGGACCTTAAGGGGGGAGACCACTGTGACGGTTCGAAATGTAAGGGTGTTTTCGGGAATTTATTTCAACCAAATAACGCATGTAAATCACTGTATTGCTCAGTATAGTTAATAGTGTACACATCGAAGGGTAAGAAAATTTTTTTTCAATCAAATTCATAAATCCGTTTACTGTATACTCTTCGTCAAAATTTGCGCTGCGGCAAAAACATGCTAGTCGCGTTGACAGTGCCCAGGCCATATGGTTAATCCGAATTCAAAAACACAATAATATTTAGAAACTAGAAGCCTGCCTCTATTACGTGACGATCAAAAAAAGTCAAATTTGTAAAAAATTACAAAATGGCGGACCTGTGAAAAAAATCATGTTTTCGGGATACAAAGTTAGGGAAATGTTGATAAAAAAATATAAGGAGGTCGTTAATTAAAAAAAACTGATCGTCAAGTAATAGCGACGGGTTTTCCGTACAATAAATGTCCTTGATCATGTTAATTGGACGTATAGTTTTCTTTGTAGACTGTCAACGCGGTTGAAAAATGTCATTCTGAGGAAAACGCGTTCAATGTTCCGCGCGGTTCAGTCGCGCGTTTGACACCGCTTCACGGAAAACACCATATCTCCGTCAATTTTGCGAATTTCTTCATAAAATTTGGAGACAGCATTTTTGAAACCTACGTCTTTCGGAAAATGTAAAAAAGAAAAAATCGATTTTTCAGATTTCCGACAGTGGTCTCCCCCCTTAAGTCACTATAGCTCGTAGAGGCACTATACAGTCAAAAACTCCCAATAGAAATGATATCCCTACCAAAAGGGATTTCGCCCAAGTTGCGTGAGCACCGATTCAAGGGGCTGGGGAGGAACAAAGGGAAGATTAGAGCTTTATTGACTCCTTAGTACTCAAGTCAAAAACCGTTAGGACCCCACGGTAAAAACCGCACTCCAACGGACCCGCGAGAATGATAGGCCCTAATCAGTAGGAATCGCAATAGATGAGAACACTCCCCTCCCAATACTCGTTTGCTACTCGTGCACTCGCTACGCTCATGCACTCGTCACGCAAAAGCGCTCGCGCCTTAGGGACCATACATGGGGTTAGCGCTTGGGTATACGAATAACGGTTTCAGTAGCCTGAAAAATAGTAAATTTGCCAGATTGAACACAACAAACAAAAGAGATACAATGAAGAAATAAGATTATGCGGATAAGTTCGCCAGCATCGAAGAGGCATGCCCAACGAAGGAGCTAAACATACCCGCGGAATAGGATCAGGGCCATGGCATGGCTTCAAAAATGATACGAGCCGTAATTAGTAGAATCCTCCCCTCCATGTGACCCGGGTATATAAAGTGGGGAGCTATTTCGAAAGCAAGGATGGTTCAACAACGGGTAACGGGTCCGATGGGACCAAGTCATCGCCTGAGGCCTCTGGAACCAAGGGGTAATGCATCCTTGGCCGGCCACACCTCCCAGCAATCCCTTAATTAACTAACTAACTAACTGGGCTTACCCCTACTTCAAGCAAGCTGAATGATATCAATTTTAAGCGATACTAACTTGTCATAGGGTTTGTTCCCATAGAGATGGGCTGCAGAATTAACCAACCACGTGGCGTTCAGTGTGTAAACATAACGCAGAATCGTGGGAACGAAGAAAGCATTTGACCACGTCTCGTTCCAGCATACAACTGGTACTACAGTTGGTATAATGAAACACAACAGGGGCATGAGGACATGGTAATACCTGTAAACAGATTAGGAAAGTCAAATAACAGTTTATTTTTTACATGAAAGATAAATACAGCGGTGGATAAAACTGTTTGCACGTCAACAAGGCTAAAATAATATGTATGTGTTACAATTGGACTTATTATTATTGCACTAATGATGTTAATACAAATTAATAAACTAGTAAAGTTTAATTGTTAAAAGAATATGCGAAACTTGAAACTTTTACGGGGAGAAATGTAAAAATTTGTAATTAAATGTTTACGGAAAACTGTGCCGTATGACAATTACGAATTTCTAATATTGTATCTTATCTACACACATTCAAAATTGTTTTTCTTCAAAAGTGTTACTCCACAGTCTTACTTTACTTTTATTCGAAGTATTTTCTTTTTTTAGTTGCATCCAGATTTATGCATCTCTCCTACCTGTATAGTCAATATAAATTAATTATAGTAATAGCACAAAGACGTCTTAAGCCGGATCCAGACCTGAATTCGTATACGCTGAGCAAAGCTTAACACGCACGAATGACGCATGCGGAGGGGTCGAAAGCAGTGATGCCAGATTCGGGACGGGTTCCCTCGAGAATTTCCCCCACCACGCATGCACACTACGCCGGAGCTGCGTGTCCGTGAGCTCGGCGCTTCGGACAACGTCGGGAAGACGAGAGAGAAAACGAATGTGTGTCTTTCTCTCTCGCTCTTGAAACGCTGTGCAAGCGACACGCGGTCGTGCGCGATCTTCTTGAGTGCCTCGAGATATATTTTCACTTTCTGACATATGTATAATACTCTTGTAATGAAAAAAAAATTGGAAAATGTTTTGTTACAGAAATTACGTTTCAAGACCTCCTGATCACGTTTTGACTATTTAGAAAAGAGCTTTTTTTTTTTAAATATCTCATATATTTGTTAACACGATTACGTTTAAACGGCAAAATGGATTTCAATGAAACTTCATATTGAAATTTTATATTCTTGTCTTAAGATCCGATTAGATCACGAAAAATGATAATTACCCGTTATGGTTCTTCGATTTTTCAAATATACGAACTAAATTCTACATAAAAAAAAGTTAAATAAAGTTCTTCTGTAACTTCTTTAACAAAGAAAAATGTACATTCATAATTTCTTGTTTGCATTTTAAATTTCCGTACTTTTTATTTGAGCTATTTCTATTTTTTAAACCTTAAAATGAATTTTTTTTATTAAAAGATGAATATTTTGATACTGTAAATTGAAGGGTTGGATGCAATAAGGGGACTAGCGCTTGGAAATTGGAAAAATTATTGTCCAAACGCTAAGAAAGATTGGAATGTTAAATGTTAAACTGAATTTTTTAAAATATAGTGTTGTACATATGATTAAACAACCTAGCGTAAATCTTAGGTATGAAACACCTAAAATGCAAAACTATTACGCAACCTTATTGAAGGAATAAGGCCGAATGATGCATTTTTTCTATTAGAATTTTTGTTTTCACAGTTTCTATGGTTCGACTGTTTATACATATTACTTTTAACGTTATGTAATGCTTTGAGTGGCGGATTATTTACCATATCAACAATTAATCCTGGTACATTGGCAGTTGTGTTGTGAGGTTTCGAAATTCCACACGTTTGATTTATTTCATAATATTTAACCGTTCTAGCCGTGACATGGTTGTCGGCCACGCGATTGGCTTCGCCCTCTGGACGTTCTTGCCTTCTGTATTTTGGTTTTCTCAGTCACTGTCCAACCGACTCGCACGTCGCACGCTTCTATTAAGCATGCTACATAAAAGCATACGCGGTATTTAGTTATTCTAACTTTCCTTGATAAAGGTCTAAATATTGACCGAAACGTCGGAAGATAATACTTATTATATTTGCAAACTAGCTTTTATTCTTTTAACTGACCGAAACTGTGCGCCGAAATCATATTTTAATTTTTTAAAAATTTTACGGTCGAAATTCTAACTTCATTATTTATAGTGTTGTAAAGCTCGTTACGACACACATTTTTTCTATTTACAGTTTGTTTATCCAATCATTACTATTCGAGCTAAAAATTATAAACTAAAAATTTTTCATCGTCCGAAATCATTATTTCTTTATACAAAAATTGCGATAACTTGAGTAAATATTAACGGATCGTCATGAGACTTGAAACATAACATTAGAAAACTCTAGCTAAATCCGGTACATCGAGCGCATCCACGCTGAGCGCAATGCACTCCAAACTTCCTTTGATCCGTTGATGTGTGGAAGAAAATCGACAACGGTCGGCTCAGCCCATGTGCCTTCGTCGGAATTTGCGAGGCGGTCCGCATGCGTCGTGTCACCACGAATGACACGTCCACACTGACATATGCGTTCACGCTCACCCTTTCTGACGTAGAAGCATGTGGTACTGGTTATCGTTTCACCCGTCCACATCAGAATATTCGTGCGGGGTCAGCCTTGCTCAGCGTATACTGATTCAAATCTGGATCAGACTTTCAAGACGCCTTAAAGACGTCTGGTGAAACCTAAAGACGTATTATGAACATTTTAAACATGTCCGGATTCACAAATGAGAACGCATTTAAGACGTCTTCAAGACGGCGAAAGGCGTCTCAAAAACGTCGAAAGACAGACGTCTTAAAAACGTCTTAAGATAGACGTCTTAAGGGGTTAGGACACAGTAACCGGCCAAGAAAGCAGACGATTTTTAAACGAAGATAATAAGAAAAGTGAACAATCGATTAATATAAGGCTTTGTGTTTAGTTCACTATATTATGAACTATAAGAAAACCATATAATATTTACAAAATAGCATTTGTACGCCGTGCAATGTCTCTAATTAAAATGTCCATTTTCTTTCGGATGGCCAACTGGTGGGCCGGATTCCGGCAAATCGGATGAACTGTAACAAAAACCCCAAAAATGTCCTAAACTATAATATATTTCCTAGGCATTGACGATCGAACATTTCAATTTTTGCGAAAATTGACAAAATGGTCGATGTTTTTGAAAAATAATGATCAAATTTCGACAAAAGTGTGTGATCTTTTTGTTTATATTTTGTACTATAATTAAAAAAATTAAAATGTTGGATCGTCAATACTTAGGAAATATATTATAGTTTATGACATTTATGGGGTTTTTGTTAAAGTTCATCCGATTTGCCGGAGTCCGACCCACCAGTTGGCCATCCGAAAAAAATGGACATTTTAAATGGAGACATTGCACGGCGTACAAATGCTATTTTATAAATATTATATGCTTTTCTTATAGTTCATAATATAGTGAACTAAAACACAAAACCTTATATTAATCGATTGTTCACTTTTCTTATTATCGTCGTTTAAAAATCGTCTGCTTTCTTGGCCCGTTACTGTGTCCTAACCCCTTAAAGACGTCCTAATAAGTTCGTAACACGTGAAGACCAAAAACAGACGTAAAATGGAAGTCTTAAAGACGTCGTGTGTTGTCTGGGTTACGTCACTGAAGCAGATGAGCCTCCAAGTACATAGAAACAGGTAATGATATCTAAACTGGTAATGATATTTACAAGCGGAATCACATATGCGGCACTGTATACGAAAATCCTCGGGTTGCATTTGTTAACCATACATGCTGATGGCTGGATACCTTATACATCCTCCGCAAAAAGATTAAGATTTAACCCACGGAAAGCATATGTCTCCTATACAATTAGCATATGCATAAAGATGATAAATAAAAAAACAATCCTACCTTTTCTGGAACGTAAGTACTGGGTTCTTTTCCAGATCACTAATATCGATTCCTTTTCCTTTCTCCTCGACGTCCGGATGTTTTCTGCACAACAGCCAACCAACATGCGCAAAAAAGAATCCTCTCCTTGCGTTATAAGGATCTGCATTTGTCTCGCTATATTTATGATGAACTCTATGATCCCTGGCCCAGTCAATTGCAGCATCCTGCCGAGAAAAAAAAATCAAACAGAATTAAGTTAGGGCTAATTACATTCTAAGTATTGTATATAAACATTGAAAACAGTTCATCCATTATAATCATTTACCCGATTTAGCGGATGCTTCTGGATTGATGTGTCGCTTGAACTTTGCATGAGTTACAATGATATTTCGTAGAGTTTCTTTCCACCAACAGGGAGAAGCTCTTAAAGCGTTTAAAAATCACAAATAAATAATGTGGAAGGTAAGGAGAATATTTACGGATTCGATTTTAATTTAATCAGCAGAATTGTACTGATTTTTCTTTTTAATTTTATAAATGATTGACTATTACTTTTCACACTTATTCCAAATATTCGCGTAAGTACTCATTTCGGCTCGAGTACTTGAGTTTATTTCAAATCGATTTATTCAGCATACGATGACCACCCACACAGAACCATAACATTGCAGCAACGTCTCTGCAATATTGCGGTGCAAGATTGCAATGTTGCACCATAACATTGCAGAGACGTTGCAGGTTCAGTCCTATGTCAGCCTTCGCAATATTGCGGGTGTGTATTTTTGCAATGTTGCGGCAGCATTGCAAACATGTAGTCCTGCAATGTTCCGGCAATGATTCTGCAACGAAACGGCAAAATTTGGCAATGATCCTGCAACTCTTCAGAAATATTGCGGTGCGAGATTGCAATGTTGCACCTAATCATTGCAGGGAAGTTGCAGGTTCACTCCTATGTCCTCCTTAGCAATATTGCAGGAGTACATTCCCGCAACGTTTCGGAAATTTTACAGCAATGGTACACCACCGCAACGTTTCAGGCAGTGAGGGACGCGACGAACATCAATGTGTGCAGAATCGTAGTAGTATAACGCCCGTGTGTCTTTTTCTCCTAGAAAATATTTTTACCCCAGGGGGATTCGAACCGAGGACCTGCAGAATCGTAGACGAACTTATACTCCTACCGTGCAAAACTTTAAACTAAAATTATTCAAAAACGAAGGCTCATTTGACAAACCTATTAGGGATTTTTAACACTGTAGGTGCGGACTCTAACTTTAACCCGGTGTCATTTTAGGTTAGGTTGGAAAGTAGTCTTTAGACTAAACCTTTGCATTTGTCTTTTCATCTCTTTTTTCTCTTGCTTGATTGTATGTACGTGTTTGTGCAATAAAGACGTTTAATAATAATAATAATAATAATAATAATAATAATTTCACACATTAAAATGTATAGTATCTACTTGTAACGAGTTATTGTCGGTAGGACGACGATCTTGCCCCCCACCGCGAGCCCGACCGCGACAACACGCACCGCGCTCTGCCAACGGTCTTGCCCCCCACCACTCGTCCGCGGGTACCGAGAATCGGCGCGAGATGGGTACGCGACGAATGTCCTTCTCGCTGCCGAAATCCGCGGACGAGGACATATAGGCCGGGGGCATAGGCCTATTTGACAGAGACCGCCTAGAGCGAGCGTACGAGCAAGTACACCTCTCCCAGAGACCTCCTGTGCGATTCCACGTTCTTGTGTAGAAACACTCGTTCTTGCGAAAGACAAGCGCCCGTGATTCACATTAGTCCTCGTGTGTCGACAGACTGAGTCTCTGTGCATTTTTTAATTTACCCCCTCCCCGGTTCCCAGAAGGACAGCGTGAGCTATCCTCTGGACGCAGGCCGTTACCACTTATCGATCTCCAGAACAGATTTATCTCCGTTCTCGAGAGCGTCCTTACAGTCTCCGATTCACCCACGGGTTGTGCCCACCGGGTGACCGGACTCAAGACTCTCCGACCAGGGTCAAACGGCAGGGCTTGCCCGCCAAGACACCGAACGGTCAAATCATCTATCCCCTCCCCCTTCGCCGCCTCGTCACCGATTTCAATACACACCGACTCTCGCGCCGCGATACACACCGAGCCGTGCGCCGCGATACACACCGGTACCCTCGATAATTTAAGGGGGTAGACACGTCACGTGACCTGGCCGATTTGGCAGGTCGGTATTACAGCAGGTTTTTTCTGCACAGAAATGGTAATACCGATAGATCGCCGATTGCCCGGTAAACGCGAGAGGGAGCTGTTTGCTATTTCCGTATTTTATTCTGAATAAGGAAAGAAATTCTCAGCTGTTGCGTTGTACTTATAAAAATTTAAACGGAAGTCGGCTGGTACTGCAAACATAGAAAATTCATTGTACATTTTAATTACTTGAAATGTGCTTATGCTACAATATTCTACGTTAGCAGTAAGGAATTATAAGTGAAAAGGGAAAATAGATGAGGGGATGTCCCCAGAAAATGAAGTTTGTTAGGTTAGACATTTTTTTACTTGCAAAGCACCGAAACAGAACATGAAATACACTTATTACACGTCCTATGCAGAAAGAAGCAGTTATGAACAAACATTATATATAAAATTGTAAGGAATCGATTGACGTCACTGTTGCAAAGATCTGATTAGAAATTGCAGAACATCAGATTCGTCACTGCTTAGCGTGCAACATTGTATAGTCCCGCTGGTTTCGAGCGTCGAAGCCCACGAAACTCAGCGAGACACATGATTGTTGGCGAGCATCGCGTTTGACGATTCTAGCTACAGAATCACCCCGTATAAATGCTAAGAAACGATAGTGTGAAGCGGCGTGCGTTTCAACTGCACATTGACAATATCGTAGATTCTAGGGCCTAGAATATTAGCTCCGTATTACGATGTTCTTCACCAGAGCACTGCATTACTGATGAAAATGATGCCAAACATGGAGCAATTCGGTCTATTTTTAGTGAACGTAGTGTGTGTGTCCTAATCATGTATTCATAAGAAAAAATAGACCGAATTGCTTCGCGTCTCGACTCATTTTCGTGGACATAAACTCACGAATCCATCGGTGGTAACACTCTTATCAAGGTGTAGTGAGAAATATGAACAATTTCATATTCAGTACTGGATGACTCAAGTCGCCGTCGACCGAGGGCCCTAATAAATGTGCATTTATTTGAGAAACCAAAGCCGTGTCACTCGTGACACCTACTCGCGAACAGATACATATATGTATGTACGAGAAGAAGTAATGCAATTTCCCGATGACTTGAAGCAACATTTCAATAGGTAAATGCATGAAACTCTGGGATCAGGAATTCCCAACCAAGTGATGCATATGTAAGAACTGGCGAAATTCAACAATAGTTTGTCGTCTAAATTTTACAATTAAAGTATTTATTTGACGCGAATATACATATGTAAAGTTTGTCAGCAAAGTCTTTCTCGATTTGAGTTCTATAGAAGGCTGACTTTCCTTCGCCATGCAAAGTCCTCTCTTGTCCTTCACACTAGCAATCATGCAACTCGCTGAGTTTCGTGGGTTTCGACGCTCGAATCCAGCGGGGCCATACAATGTTACGCACTAAGCAGTGACAAATCTTCAGTTCTGCATTTCTAATCAGATCTTTGCGAAAGTGACGTGAATCGATTCGTCGTGTTTTCTCGATCAAATTGGCCCCAAAAATGATATTATTCGGACCATAATTAAGGAAATTACGTGAAATTTGTTTGCAGAATTGGAAGCCCGTTTCGTTAAAAATAGTCTGATTTAAATTATTTTCTGTCAATTTAATCGGGAGAATGCCAGGAATCCATTTGTGTCACTTTCATATTGATACGATGAAAAAAAAAACAAATTCTGTTTCTATATAATCGATGACACATCGCTGAGCAACGGCGATCTCGTGCGGCTCGGGCTACAAAGGTTCTCGTCAGTTATTCGAGCATCTAAGATCGTTACGGGCTCTGTTTGGTGTACACGGTACGGACTTTTCGCTATCCCCACCACTTCTGTCTCACTCTTGTCCGGCGAAGGCGAGAGCGAGATGGAAAGAGAGCGAGCGAAGGCACTGAAAGCGAGCGAGGACAGTACGAGACAGACGACGCGTTGATATTTTGTCTCGCTCCGTCTTTCGGACGCCTGACACTCCGTCCTTTGTATGCGCGACGGGCGTGCACGATGGTCGCAAGTGCTTACGGTGAGCACGGGAACCGCTTCGCAAAAACTTGACGCAGGCCCGGCATAAGTCTTTTTTGCGCCCTAAGCGAACTTGTCAAATTGCGCCCTTTATTATATTACATTTATTTGAGATTATTTATGACTTTACTCTGCAAAATTAGGCAACTGCTAGGGCGTAAGGTTGACAAGAAATGCAAAATGGCCTTTTCATTGTTGGCATTGTTGAAAATAAATTTTTAAATGAAATACTACAAATTATACTACAACGGTTTTAAACTACGAGTAGAGTAAGGTCATGAAGAAGCTCAACTAATGTATTATAATAAATGGCGGAATTTGTCAAGCTCGCTTATGGCGCAAAAAAGACTCGTGCCGTGCCTGGCTATCTGACCGTGGCGCGGATGCATCGAACAGTCACGATTCCATCTGAGCACTCGCGCCCGTCGCGTATACTCCCACCATAGGTACCGCTTAGCTGCCTCGGTGCTTCTGTTTGCAACGTTTTCTGACTCGCTCTCGTTCCATCTCACTCTCGCCTTCGCAGAACAAGAGTGAGCCAGAAGTGGAGGGGATAGCGCCAAGCTTCTGTTGTGTATAGGCCAAACCGAGCTGCAGCGTAGAAATACACACATCAGAATAGGTGTACCTTAGCTCCGAAAAAATTCAGGAGCTTTATTGGTCAGAACATTGATTCTTTCTCGATAGCTTCATCTCGTATTAGTCATGACAGCCACACGGCTACGTTCAGACGGAGCCGCGCAGCATTCCCGTTACCCCACCATACCCTTGGGTGGCCGCGTAACTCCAACAGACAAATCCACGATCGTCAGATAGTGGTCGCTGATTTCTCCTCGATCGCTGTTCGCGAAAACGAATCGACCGACCAATATATCTGAATACGACCTTAGGATAAAGATATAATGAAAGATGAAAAATTATTCGAAGCTCAAGATGAAACGCTTTCGAATAAACAAAGGAAACTAATAAATACCCGGAGCTAAATAAAATTTTAGATTTAGGGTACACACACCCTACCCCAAACATCGTGTCGATTGGCCACTGGGGCCATTCGGAAGTATATTCTTTTATTTAAATAATGCCCATCTCTGCATAGGACCGTAAAGAATTACAAAAAAAATCAGGGAGTCAACTGTTGACTGATTTAGAGACTTTTCCTTGTTGTATGTTATATGCAATAGTCGGAAGAATAATAATAAGAGCAATAATTGCATATAATTGGTGTAACTTCCACATTCTGAAAATATGATATCAGTAAATCAATATTTCCAGTATTAGTAAAAAAGTTCCAATCTCTTTTTTTATTTTAAATAATGTGGCCATATAATTATAACATAAATTCGACAGCGGTTTCAAGTGATGTATGTGTTACAATAAAAGCGTTAATTTACTAAATGTACACAGTTCCCAGCAGTTATATGCCTAAAATGCATATAACCTAACCTACAATCGTCCGAAAATTCATACATTGACTGCATCACGCTTTTACTGTGGCTTGTGTATCCAGCTAACGCTTCAGTTTTGCTATGACTCCACGTTGGCAGTCCTCCCGAGTAGGCGCCATCTCGTGTCTACTAGCTCAACTAAATTTGTCACGTGACTTGCTCTGTATTATCGCCAATATGGCGGAACTCGTAATTGGGAATGCAATTACGGGAATACGCTTTTCGTCCTTATATGAGCAGATTTTGAGCTGGGTGAGGTCTCATTCGAAAGAGGAAAGTTCAGTGCAGCGCGCTCTGGTCATCGTTTGAGTCACAAGACTCTTTTAGTGACCTAAAAATACGTTGGTTCATGCGGGTGTATTTTTTCGATTTTTGCTCTACTTTGAACACTCATATTATTAGATATCAACACAATCTCGTCGAACCATGACCAGAGCGCGCTGCACTGAACCTTTCTCTTTCGAATGAGACCTCGCCAAGCCCAAAATTCGCTCATATAAGGACGAAAAGCGTATTCTACTAAACCCATGTTTCGGGCCAGATTGTGTCGGTATACAGCGCGCTGCATTACCCGTGTCTACCCCCTTAAGCCTTACGTACTCTGTGTGCCAGCATAGACCTGGCCAGGATATACTGTATATAGAATTAAGGTTTAATAAACTGTCGTACTCCACTCTACCTAAGCGTCTAATCATTCGATCGGCGGCCCTGGACCACCGTCCTGAGCTGGCGATACGGTACCTCCACCGTCCCACCGGTAACCCCGCGTTCTACTGTTACATACTCTATCTAAACAAATTAAATTAATTTTCAAATATCTTCTATAATTTAAATTAATGTACAAACAACTCTCACAATAACACTTTTATCATATCTTCAACGGCCAACGAGAAATTCTAGCATATCCAGTTAAAGGAAACATGCTGTAGAATCTACTCGATGTCATATTTCAAATTTCGTCAAAGTCATAGTTGCTACAGAATATTGCTGTACTGTTTTTACAATATTTCCACTACAGTATTGCACGGCAATATGTAGACAATTTTGCTGGGTCGTTGCCACTGAAACATTGCACGTCGATGTGCGCGCAATATTGCCGAAATATTGTAGGATCGTTGCCACTGGAACATTACACGTCGATGTGCGCGCAATATTGCAGAAATATTGTACGATCGTTGCCAATGGAACATTGCACGGCAATGATCTTGCAATATTGCTGCAATATTGTAGGATCGTTGCCATTCGAACATTGCACGGCAACGTTCTTGCAATATTGCTGCAATATTATAGGATCGTTGCTAATGGAACATTGCACGGCAACGTTCTTGCAATATTGCTGCAATATTGTAGGATCGTTGCCAATGGAACATTGCACGGCAACGTTCTTGCAATATTGCTGCAATATTGTAGGATCATTGCCACTCCAATAATGCACGGCAATATTGCAGGAACGTTCCTACAATATTGCAATGCAACCTGCAACAACGCAATATTGCAGCAACGTTCCTACAATATTGCAATGCAACCTGCAACAACGCAATATTGCAGCAACGAAGTGTGCTGTATGGGGCAGTTGCTTGCAATTTCTTTTGAACTGTCTATTTAAGTTTATTCACGATAATTTATTAATTCCAATGGTACTGACAAGGGTATATGTTTAACCAAAATTCACTATACTACTCGTAACAATTGTAAATATAATCCCACATATTGGGGTTCCAAGGGGTACCTAATTGCCGTCTGGTTGATAATCGTCTTTTTTCTCGCTATTGTGTCACAGGATCATCATATGGTTTATGCAACAGTTACAAATTTCTTTATGGACAAATCAATTCACTTACTTCGAAGGCTATGGTGTTAAGGATCATCAATATGACCTGGAGCGGCCACTTTGCATTATAAGCTTTGTGTGCCCATAATCTGTGAGCACCAGCTGTGATTCCCAAGCCACTTAATACGTGCATGATGTATGCTGCAAATAAAAAACGCTTGATGAAAACAATATGTATGTATACGATATAGGTACACATTTTTACAGCCTAAAATGAAGTTTCCCTTTTCATTTCTAAAATCAACAATCGTGAGTCATGTACCGTGGTAGTTATCATTACGCACGTATAAATTGTTTAAATGTTTCATAGCGTTGTAACGTATTAAATTATAAAGATGCGTCGATTTTTATTGTATCTATTGTGGGATCAGGAACCCCCATAACACAAGAGGAGGACACGGAATAACCGAGATCGAGAAGTCGGCGGTAGCCGAGGTGGCTAAGGCGGCTGGCCAGCGCGCGACGAATAAGAAGATCGCGAGTTCGAGGCTTCCTTTTTCCCGTGATCCTACACTATTGATGACTACTTTCGAAGATTACATATATATTATATATATAAATATATTTACATATATTTATTTGCTTTCTGCGTTACAAGCTTTTATTTTTCACACAGTTTACTTGTAAACATGCATATATTGTATAAGATTCATTTCACTTTCCGTTTAACTATTTAAAGTGATGGTAATTGTTATTTTTCATTGCTTTGCTTCAATGCACTCTGTGATTGGCTTTACAAGTGCTGTTTTTGATGAAGCCATTTTTCATGACTGAAATAATTTATTAATGACTTTTCATAAATTCATTTACTGAAGAGGAGCTGTGGAAGCAATATTGCGATAATGGCATTGGTGATATTAAATAAATTAATGGAGGCTTCTGTGCCAGTGAAATACAGTTGGTACGGAAAGTAGCAAAAAAAATCATTTAGTACATTTAAACATATAGTGAAATAAGCAATGAGTAAGTAAATTTATTATTTATCTCATTTCGGCACTTAAAATTGTAAAATAAATGCATGTAGAATTCCAGGTTCATCACACGCTGCATGCAGTACAATTTAAGTGGAGAGGGCAGAAGAGCGTGGAACTTCACATACGTGGGCTGGAAAAGTTCCACCAGAGTCAATACTATTATTATTTTTATTAAAATATATGAATATTTAATTGTCAATATTTATTGTAATTTAATTATTTTCCTTTACATTTTCTATCCGTTCTGTAATATCACACAAATTTTGCCGAAACATCACTGCGGTAAAATCTCCGAAAAGTTACGGGACCATTGCAGTAAAATCTCTGAAACGCTACGGGACCATTGCTGTAAAATCTCTGAAACGGTGCGGTACAATTGCCTGTAAAATCTCCAAAATGTTGCAGGAATATTTCATGTAATGTTGCACACGGGCGGGCATAGGAAGATTCCTGCAACATCACAGAAATATTACCTGCAACGTTACAATCTTGCACCGCAACATACTTGCAACGTCCCTGCAATGGTCCGGTGCTGTATAGAATGCTTCATATAATTACGATCGAACTTCGCCCGCCCTCAGCAGGCTCGTTTGATTGGTCAATTTGCCCATAAAAATAATTATATTTCGCGAAGTATCTCAGCTTCGAGAGCCCTGTCTACGAATTCAGTGCATACCGAATCTATTCAATTCCTCGAATAATACACTTCTTTTTTAGAAGTACCGGTACCTATTTCTCACAACCAAATAATGTCATGTATAACTGATTTCCTGGTATTTTAAGCTCCAGGAAAGAAAAAAAAACAGTTACTGTCAGCGAAACCAGGGAACTGATCCTGATTTTTCCTTTAGACACTAATACGAAAATCTACGCGCAACAGAGGGTGGGTAATATTTACGCCTCGTTATTCTAGATCGTTATGACTTTTTATCAAGTTTCTTTAGAACATATAATTAACCCAACCTAAACAACACGTATGTATCAATGACACCTCGTTACAATTCGTTCCACTGCTATTCAAGTTCTACTTTGACATTCCTTAAAAAATTACCATCGTAATATTAATGTCGCTCACCAAAGGCGGTTGTCATCAATTTGGCGGAAGTGACGAGAAGGTATACTCCATAAAGTGCTGCAAGATGAAGGTACGCGAAGATAATCACGTTTCTCCAGACGATGCGCATCTCGTATTTCCCTTTCGTCGCTTCCATCACTACATTTTCCTCGAGCGTATCCTCTTCGAATAGCACACCCGTCGGGGTACTTGTGACATACGGCGCCATTGTTACTTTATCCCTGAAAACAAACGTACACACGCACAAATTATACTACACATTATTTTATTGTACAAAGCTACGAGTGATTAGGAAAAATAGTGATATGGAGATTTCATCGAGAAACTGGAGGATTGTATTATTTGTTCCATTTTCTTCATATAGGTTCGTTCACACGTACGTATAATGGAATGTCACCAATATGGAATCACCGACTTCAATCAATTCATTTTCCTATTATTTTCTATGAATCCCACTTTTCTTGTTTAGCCAATGATATTAGCGGCTGCGTAGCTGAGTATCTGTGGTTGTTTTAGACTTTGTTAGTAGCGGACCAAGCGGTGCCTGGATAGTGGATATCACCGGGAACCGCTAGGAAAAATTAATTTAGTCTTGTAACTTCATAACGTGGTACTCCTCGGGCGGTTAACATGTATCTCTGTGGGTTTAGCTCATACTGAAAATTCAAATATTGATTGGATTCTAAGAAAAAACTATTAGTAGGAAACAACAACGTATATTCCATAAGATCGCTCCTTACAACTGGTTAGAGTGTTTGACTCGGGTTTGAAACAACTGAAGAATGCGGGCGTCTCAAAGAGGAAGAAGTTTAAAGTAATGGCTAACAGTAATGTTACGTACTGTATGGTTTTCTGTGTAATTGCTGGAAAGGGAGTGGAACCCGATCTTGCAAAGCTTCTGTCTTCTAAGCGCACTAGAGTAGAAATGAACCCCCGAGTATGTATTCATGGTTCATTTTATATTACATAATTGAGCTTAGAAAGTGGGGGGGGGGACATGCGCGTGCCTTTAATTGAATATCAGATTTATTGGAAAATCTCGTCTGCGTCACAAATCTGCAGGAAGCGATGACCCCCCGGGTCGCGTGCATTCTAGACACCCGAGTGGGTTAAAGTGTCAAGAAACTGTATGCGAATATTGTGGCTGCAGTCACACAAGCGATGTGACGAGTTTCGACCCTCCCTAACTGAGAATTGTTGCTCACATCAGTCGACGATAGCTACGTATCCATACGAGCAAGATAGATGATCCAAATGTTGCAATTTTCATGTATAGAGTATTGAGAATATTAAAAACAAAACTCAACACAAGAAAACATTGGGGCACCCTATAAACAGTCAGGGGGTGGAAACTCCAGCAAAACTTTTGCTTTAGTATTTGCACGCACTCTAAGCTATAAAAGATTCTGTTCGAACTGAAATGCAATATGGAGGCTCATGCCAGAAAAATTAAATACACTCAGAATCTGCGTACTGTAGAATAAGAAATACATTTGTTGACACATTAAGAAGATTTGGATGTAAAATTCAGGTGTAAGAGAAAAATATTTAATTAAATTTGCAGTAATTGAATTTAATTAAGTATTTCACATTCACCTGAAGTTTCTTATCTAAACCTTCCCCATCTTTTCAGTTATTGTTAGCATAATTGGACATTATTTTGCCAACAATGATTGATAATGCCAACAAAAGTATCTCTAACCCTACATTTTGTATAAGATACTTAATTGTAAAAAATACAAGTAGAGGTAAGGATTAGTTAGTGGATCAGATTGTTCATTGAAAAATGTTCCTTGTATTCAGTTTAACAGTTTGCTTAAACGCTATAGTGTTAAGTAATTATATTGATTACTTATATTACATTGTTCATGTATGTACATATATATTCATTCGAACGTGACCTTCATATACATGGTGTTCCTCTACCTATGATCAATACTTGGGGGGGGGGGGGGGGGGGGGTGATTCTACAGGCAAATATAAGTCGAAAATCCAGAGTGACGAATTTGCGGTAGAGACTTCGTTTTCGAGAAAATTGACTTTGAATTTCACCTAAATACGCGTGCATCGTAGGCGCTTGAGAGGCACGCGGAGGTCAGAGGAATGTCCTACGCCGTCCTACGGGCAGTATACTGTCGACATCGTAGCCGGATTTTGTCCCAAGCAGGAGCCGACGAGATCTATATACAACATAAAGGATATTTTACTTCTTATTATCGTAATTATCATAATTATTACCACTATTACATCATGCATACATGCAACGCCCGTACCAGCCTGGCGCACTTTGTCTGAACCGTACTCGACGTCCTTACGTATGCAAGTAATTTGCAACGTAGATGTAAGACCATCCAGGTTCGGATTATTAATTGCCTGCAACTATTGTTCACTCCTTATCACATTCTGAGGGAAGCTGCGTCTCTTTATATTGCTGTTCGAAGTACAACTTGACACTACGCATCGCCAATGTACTGTTGGTCCTCTCCGTTCTGTCCCTGCAGCTAACTAAATTCATTTTTGTGTCTTTTAATAGCATTTAACGAGTGCATTCCAAAAATACAAGTTTTAAGTTTAGGAAATCATTTTTAATATTTTTACAGTAAATTGAATGTTTGTTATAATAGAGTTTATAACCTAAAAATACAAAAACGTCACGAATATTCAAATAATCAAGTAGGTATCTTAAATGTAACTCAAACCGTACATAAAACTTTTTTACCTGTCACCCTCTTTGCAGTTGCTCCATTCTTCTGCACATTCATTTTAAGTTATTAAACAGTAAACACATGTAAACACTAGCGTTTCACTCACGTTTCACTTGTTTTCACTTATAAGACAGTATAAGTCTCAGCCGATCGTGTATGTACAGACACGAACACAACTATACTGCGACATCAGCGCCCTCTAAGCTATGAAATCCTGCTTCTTTCTGTCTAAACGCTATCCCGGAAGTTCCCTATTCAGTTTCCACCCACTGTAAACAGTTTCAGAGTATAGTGCCTCTCCGAGCTATAGTGACTTAGGTGTGAAGTCCCTCAGCGGGGTCTTAACCGACACCCTGCTGGGTACTGGCCGCTAAACGTGCCCCTCTACTACCTTTTGCAGGACTGTATTTAGAGAAGAACAGGACAAAACCGGGGCCCTAACAGAAAATAAAACAGAAATTGAAGATACGGTTTATCATTATTAAAAGACATCAATTAAGCTTTGCTACTGGCTATTAAAAATTGTCTCATATTAAATCCAAATACATTTTAGTAAGGTATATGTAATATGAGACAATTTTTAATAGCCAGTAGCAAAGCTTAATTGATGTCTTTTAATAATGATAAACCGTATCTTCAATTTCTGTTATATTTTCTGTTAGGGCCCCGGTTTTGTCCTGGTCTTCTCTAAATACAATCCTGCAAGAGGAAGTAGAGGGGCACGTTTAGCGGCCAGTACTCAGCAGGGTGTCGGTTAAGACCCCGCTGAGGGACTTCACACCTAAGTCACTATAGCTCGGAGAGGCACTATACCTGTAGAGTGGTTCTGGAACCACTGAACTCAAAGAGATGCCGCCTGGCACCCCATGGCGAGGAAAACTCCCGCAGTGCCTCACCGAATTTTATGGCTTTCGACCCTCGAGGGGGTTGAGATACTATTAGGAGGTGAGAAATGTTCAGGATTTCCGCATTTCTCATCAGATCTTTGCGAAAACAACGCCAGTCGATTCCTTACGTTTCGCCGATGAAACAACACCAAGAACAACGTAATTCGAACCATAATGAAGGAAATTTTATGAAAAATTGATTTATAACATTTCAAGTTGACTTCGTTAATAATAGTCCGATTTATATGAAATTTGGTATGATCTTCATTGGAAAAACATAAGGAATCCATCGATGCCACTTCCAAAGCGATACCATAAAGCAGGGTTGCTCCTCCGCCTTGCTGTCACGCTGAACGGCCCCCTCCATACCTACTAAACACTGACGATCGCAGTCGAATTCGTCCGTCTCTACCACTGTGTAATAGACAGGTGTTCCGACTCCTGTTCAGAATGTGTGACTTTTTCGTCCTAGTTCTTCTCGCGGCCGCTAGATTTGCGCTCAAGGAAAAAAGGCTGACAAAAGGCTTGTTATACCACTAAAATCTCTACTACTACAGTCTCATTAATACATATGTATTATATGTATGTAATATATATATGCCTTCTTAGTCGCGACGCCTCTCGCGACGGCCAGGGGAACTAAACAGAAATCGGCACACAAAATCGATCGGGTAAAAAGGTATAAAGTCGGAACACCTGTCTATTACACCGTGGTCTCTACACAGACATAAATACATTCGATTAAGGGGTTAGAACACAGTAACGGGCCAAGAAAGCAGACGATTTTTAGATGACGATCATAAGAAAAGTAAACAATCCATTAATTTAAGGTTTTGTGTTTTACTTCACTATATTATGAACTATAAGAAAAGCATATAATATTTACAAAATAGCATTTGTACGCCGTGCAATGTCTCCATTTAAAATGTCCATTTTTTTCGGATGGCCAACTGGTGGGCCGGATTCCGGCAAATCGGATGAACTGTAACAAAAACCCCAAAAATGTCCTAAACTATAATATATTTCCTAGGCATATATTACAAATAAACAAATATTAATTTGCATAATACAAACATAATGTCAATACGAAATAATAACATCTAATAATATTACCGATGATGATAATAATACTGATAATAATATTAACACTGATACCAATAATAATCTACCCTATATCTATAAAATCATCAGAGACGATTTCATATCACGTTGTCTGTAACGCCTAAAATGTCACGTTTTTTGTAACGCTTTAAAGTGGGGATATTATGAATCATACAGATATGTGTTTGGAGTCCTTCTTTTCTACATTTATCTAGATTGAATGAAATGCTGCTCGAATTTAAAATCCATATTGCGAAGGGGGTGAACGAAGCGAGCCCACGGTGGGTTTGGGGCTGAGGGCGCCAAGGAGGCGTAGCCGCCCTAGTATTAATGTATTAGTGTAGTATTAATTATTCTTTGACCCCGCTGGACTTTATGAATCATGTGTCTATGTAGAATCTACATTGTAGATGTGAGAAACAGTGTTGCAAATTTTCATAATATGACTTATTCATATTGTTTTCGTGGTATGATACAATCGGTGCAATGGTGTGCGGAAATTATGACTCCTTCCTGAAGAGTATGACGTACTATGCCTCGTATGTGTAGGTCGGATGGTTGGTTTACTACCATTTTGATTTCATTGTATGCCGTGTATTCTGAGCTGCATTTTTTCTTCAGTACTGAACGTTTTAATTAGTGGTAGTGTTGATTTATAAAACGCCATGTATTCGTCGTCTTCATTTCTATTTTGTTATTTCTATTCTAGAAAATTAATAAGCTTCTCTTCTAATATTTTCGCGCGGAAGTGAGGAGGGGGGATTGAATGGAAAAGGTCCTCTCATTTTCAGTGACAATTATTTAACTTATATCTACTGTATTATGTATCTATACTTCCAAGCAGAGATGGGTATTATTTAAATAAAAAAATATTTAAATAACGTATCAAATAAAAGAGACTTTATCTTTATTTCGGCTCGCTCGGCTCGACTCGCATGAAGCCTTGGCTCGACTCGGCTCGAGCGCCAAATCACAGACCAGATATCTAAGTAGAGACGCGGTAACGTCTCGACGCCAAGTACATGTTTCGACACCCTGTATATATATACCCAACAAAATTACCTTTTTTTAAAAAAAGGTACAAAAAGTGCGCCAAGTATATAATCCCGTCAAAAAAGAATCCCACTTAAAAACATTGTCGTAAATTAATATCCTATCAAGAAGAATCCCACTTAAAAACATTGTCGTAAATTAATAGCTTCACAAAACTAATGATATACAAAATTTGCGCCAATTACAACAATGGCTATTTATACAAAGGCAAAAATGTATATTCAAACGAACGAGACGATTTTTGTATAAGTTTTTTGCACACATATTTATTGATATTTAAAGTATCTATATTATTTTTTTGAAGTAAAAATAATCAAAATTACATGAGTTGTATTTGTTTCTATGGAGTCCCTTTAAAAAAAAGAAGTGTCCTACAGGCAGAGGTCCAAAATACTTTAATGAAAGATATTAACTTTTAAGCCATAACTTTTAAAATTTAAGTTTTAACAGTTATGGTCTCTGAAATAAACACAAGTTCATTCAAAACAACTGCAAAACAATTTTCATAAAACGCAGACGGTTGTCGTGCGTATTCGGAAATAATTGTGCCACCGTGTATATGAAGGTGTCGCGTGTGGAACGGTTGACACAGAGGTAACAGGCGGTAAGACGGAGAAAAACGTAGATAGTTAAGTGGGGAGTCGGACCAATTAGCGCCTCCTCAGAATCATCCCTGCGCGGAATGAGTTTTTTTTTAAGATGGAACAACTATACGAGCAGTCGCCTGCGTTTGGCACGTAGGCAGTAGTGGAGGCTGCGCAGATCGGTCGCAAAACGGTATGCGCGTTAGGGTTTTTCTTAAGATGGATTCACTATACTATAGTCTGATTTTCGAGAGTTGAGACCTGAGGCGGGTTCCTCGGACGGAGCATAGCTTAAGGGGGTAGACACGTCACGTGACCTGGCCGATTTGGCAGGTCGGTATTACAGCAGGTTTTTTCTGCACAGAAATGGTAATACCGATAGATCGCCGATTGCCCGGTAAACGCGAGAGGGAGCTGTTTGCTATTTCCGTATTTTAATCTGAATAAGGAAAGAAATTCTCAGCTGTTGCGTTGTACTTATAAAAATTTAAACGGAAGTCGGCTGGTACTGCAAACATAGAAAATTCATTGTACATTTTAATTACTTGAAATGTGCTTATGCTACAATATTCTACGTTAGCAGTAAGGAATTATAAGTGAAAAGGGAAAATAGATGAGGGGATGTCCCCAGAAAATGAAGTTTGTTAGGTTAGACATTTTTTTACTTGCAAAGCACCGAAACAGAACATGAAATACACTTATTACACGTCCTATGCAGAAAGAAGCAGTTATGAACAAACATTATATATAAAATTGTAAGGAATCGATTGACGTCACTGTTGCAAAGATCTGATTAGAAATTGCAGAACATCAGATTCGTCACTGCTTAGCGTGCAACATTGTATAGTCCCGCTGGTTTCGAGCGTCGAAGCCCACGAAACTCAGCGAGACACATGATTGTTGGCGAGCATCGCGTTTGACGATTCTAGCTACAGAATCACCCCGTATAAATGCTAAGAAACGATAGTGTGAAGCGGCGTGCGTTTCAACTGCACATTGACAATATCGTAGATTCTAGGGCCTAGAATATTAGCTCCGTATTACGATGTTCTTCACCAGAGCACTGCATTACTGATGAAAATGATGCCAAACATGGAGCAATTCGGTCTATTTTTAGTGAACGTAGTGTGTGTGTCCTAATCATGTATTCATAAGAAAAAATAGACCGAATTGCTTCGCGTCTCGACTCATTTTCGTGGACATAAACTCACGAATCCATCGGTGGTAACACTCTTATCAAGGTGTAGTGAGAAATATGAACAATTTCATATTCAGTACTGGATGACTCAAGTCGCCGTCGACCGAGGGCCCTAATAAATGTGCATTTATTTGAGAAACCAAAGCCGTGTCACTCGTGACACCTACTCGCGAACAGATACATATATGTATGTACGAGAAGAAGTAATGCAATTTCCCGATGACTTGAAGCAACATTTCAATAGGTAAATGCATGAAACTCTGGGATCAGGAATTCCCAACCAAGTGATGCATATGTAAGAACTGGCGAAATTCAACAATAGTTTGTCGTCTAAATTTTACAATTAAAGTATTTATTTGACGCGAATATACATATGTAAAGTTTGTCAGCAAAGTCTTTCTCGATTTGAGTTCTATAGAAGGCTGACTTTCCTTCGCCATGCAAAGTCCTCTCTTGTCCTTCACACTAGCAATCATGCAACTCGCTGAGTTTCGTGGGTTTCGACGCTCGAATCCAGCGGGGCCATACAATGTTACGCACTAAGCAGTGACAAATCTTCAGTTCTGCATTTCTAATCAGATCTTTGCGAAAGTGACGTGAATCGATTCGTCGTGTTTTCTCGATCAAATTGGCCCCAAAAATGATATTATTCGGACCATAATTAAGGAAATTACGTGAAATTTGTTTGCAGAATTGGAAGCCCGTTTCGTTAAAAATAGTCTGATTTAAATTATTTTCTGTCAATTTAATCGGGAGAATGCCAGGAATCCATTTGTGTCACTTTCATATTGATACGATGAAAAAAAAAACAAATTCTGTTTCTATATAATCGATGACACATCGCTGAGCAACGGCGATCTCGTGCGGCTCGGGCTACAAAGGTTCTCGTCAGTTATTCGAGCATCTAAGATCGTTACGGGCTCTGTTTGGTGTACACGGTACGGACTTTTCGCTATCCCCACCACTTCTGTCTCACTCTTGTCCGGCGAAGGCGAGAGCGAGATGGAAAGAGAGCGAGCGAAGGCACTGAAAGCGAGCGAGGACAGTACGAGACAGACGACGCGTTGATATTTTGTCTCGCTCCGTCTTTCGGACGCCTGACACTCCGTCCTTTGTATGCGCGACGGGCGTGCACGATGGTCGCAAGTGCTTACGGTGAGCACGGGAACCGCTTCGCAAAAACTTGACGCAGGCCCGGCATAAGTCTTTTTTGCGCCCTAAGCGAACTTGTCAAATTGCGCCCTTTATTATATTACATTTATTTGAGATTATTTATGACTTTACTCTGCAAAATTAGGCAACTGCTAGGGCGTAAGGTTGACAAGAAATGCAAAATGGCCTTTTCATTGTTGGCATTGTTGAAAATAAATTTTTAAATGAAATACTACAAATTATACTACAACGGTTTTAAACTACGAGTAGAGTAAGGTCATGAAGAAGCTCAACTAATGTATTATAATAAATGGCGGAATTTGTCAAGCTCGCTTATGGCGCAAAAAAGACTCGTGCCGTGCCTGGCTATCTGACCGTGGCGCGGATGCATCGAACAGTCACGATTCCATCTGAGCACTCGCGCCCGTCGCGTATACTCCCACCATAGGTACCGCTTAGCTGCCTCGGTGCTTCTGTTTGCAACGTTTTCTGACTCGCTCTCGTTCCATCTCACTCTCGCCTTCGCAGAACAAGAGTGAGCCAGAAGTGGAGGGGATAGCGCCAAGCTTCTGTTGTGTATAGGCCAAACCGAGCTGCAGCGTAGAAATACACACATCAGAATAGGTGTACCTTAGCTCCGAAAAAATTCAGGAGCTTTATTGGTCAGAACATTGATTCTTTCTCGATAGCTTCATCTCGTATTAGTCATGACAGCCACACGGCTACGTTCAGACGGAGCCGCGCAGCATTCCCGTTACCCCACCATACCCTTGGGTGGCCGCGTAACTCCAACAGACAAATCCACGATCGTCAGATAGTGGTCGCTGATTTCTCCTCGATCGCTGTTCGCGAAAACGAATCGACCGACCAATATATCTGAATACGACCTTAGGATAAAGATATAATGAAAGATGAAAAATTATTCGAAGCTCAAGATGAAACGCTTTCGAATAAACAAAGGAAACTAATAAATACCCGGAGCTAAATAAAATTTTAGATTTAGGGTACACACACCCTACCCCAAACATCGTGTCGATTGGCCACTGGGGCCATTCGGAAGTATATTCTTTTATTTAAATAATGCCCATCTCTGCATAGGACCGTAAAGAATTACAAAAAAAATCAGGGAGTCAACTGTTGACTGATTTAGAGACTTTTCCTTGTTGTATGTTATATGCAATAGTCGGAAGAATAATAATAAGAGCAATAATTGCATATAATTGGTGTAACTTCCACATTCTGAAAATATGATATCAGTAAATCAATATTTCCAGTATTAGTAAAAAAGTTCCAATCTCTTTTTTTATTTTAAATAATGTGGCCATATAATTATAACATAAATTCGACAGCGGTTTCAAGTGATGTATGTGTTACAATAAAAGCGTTAATTTACTAAATGTACACAGTTCCCAGCAGTTATATGCCTAAAATGCATATAACCTAACCTACAATCGTCCGAAAATTCATACATTGACTGCATCACGCTTTTACTGTGGCTTGTGTATCCAGCTAACGCTTCAGTTTTGCTATGACTCCACGTTGGCAGTCCTCCCGAGTAGGCGCCATCTCGTGTCTACTAGCTCAACTAAATTTGTCACGTGACTTGCTCTGTATTATCGCCAATATGGCGGAACTCGTAATTGGGAATGCAATTACGGGAATACGCTTTTCGTCCTTATATGAGCAGATTTTGAGCTGGGTGAGGTCTCATTCGAAAGAGGAAAGTTCAGTGCAGCGCGCTCTGGTCATCGTTTGAGTCACAAGACTCTTTTAGTGACCTAAAAATACGTTGGTTCATGCGGGTGTATTTTGTCGATTTTTGCTGTACTTTGAACACTCATATTATTAGATATCAACACAATCTCGTCGAACCATGACCAGAGCGCGCTGCACTGAACCTTTCTCTTTCGAATGAGACCTCGCCCAGCCCAAAATTCGCTCATATAAGGACGAAAAGCGTATTCTACTAAACCCATGTTTCGGGCCAGATTGTGTCGGTATACAGCGCGCTGCATTACCCGTGTCTACCCCCTTAAGGGGGTAGACACGGGTAATGCAGCGCGCTGTAATACCCACATAATGTGCCCGAAACATGGGTTTGGGGGGATACGTTTTTCGTCCTTATATGAGCAGATTTTGGGCTGGGTGAGGTCTCAATCGAAAGAGGAAGGTTCGATACAGCCCGCTCTGGTCATGGTTCGACGAGATTGTGTTGATATCTAATAATATGAGTGTTCAAAGTAGAGCAAAAGTCGACAAAATACACCCGCAGGAATCCAAGTATTTTTAGGTCACTAAAAGAGTTTTGTGGCTCAAACGATGACCAGAGCGGGCTGTCTCGAACCTTCCTCTTTCGAATGAGACCTCACCCAGCCTAAAATCTGTTCATATAAGGACGAAAAACGTATCCCCGTGATTGCATTCCCAAATACGAGTTCCGCCATATTGGCGATAATGCAGAGCAAGTCACGTGACAAATTTAGTTGAGCTAGTGGACACGAGATGGCGCCTACTCGGGAGGACTGCCAACGTGGAATCATAGCAAAACTGAAGCGTTAGCTGGATACACAAGCCACAGTAAAAGCGTGATGCAGTCAATGCATGCATTTTCGGACGACTTTAGGTTAGGTTATATGCATTTTAGGCATACATTGACTAGGAACTGCTGGGAATTGTCTACATTTACTAAATTCACGCTTTTACTGTAACACATACATCACCGCTGCCGAATATATGTTATAATTATATGGCCACATTATTTCAAATAAAAAAAGAGATTGGAATTTTTTAATAACACTGGAAGTAGTGATTTACTGATATCATATTTTCAGAAAATATAATTATTGCATTTATTATTATTCTTCCGACTATTGTATATAACATATAACAAGGAAAAGTCTCCAAACCGGTCAACAGTTGACTCCTTGATTTTTTTCGTAATTCTTTACGCTCCTATGCAGAGATGGGCATTATTTAATTAAAAGAATATACTTCCGAATGGTCCCAGTGGCCGATCGACACGAGGTTTGGGGGGAGGGTGTGTGTACCCTAAATCTAAAATTCTATTTAGCTTCGGGTATTTATTAGTTTCCTTTGTTTATTCGAAGGCCTTTCATCTTTGGCTTCGAATAATTTTTCATCTTTCATTATATCTTTATCCTAAGGTCGTATTCAAATATATTGGCCGGTCGATTCGTTTTCGCGAACAGCGATCGAGGAGAAATCAGCCATCACCATCTGACGATCGTGGATTTGTCAGTTGGAGTTCCCTAGCCTCCGAAGGGTATGGTGGGGTAACGGGAATGCTGCTCGGCCCCGTCTGAACGTAGACGTGTGGCTGTTATTTATTCTTATTGTCAGCGTAGTACATATGTAGTTGTGTGCGTCACGAAGTAATGCGTAGACCAATACGAGATGAAGCTATCGAGAAAGAATCAATGTTCTGACCAATAAAGCTCCTGAATTTTTTCGGAGCTAAGGCCTAAGGCACACCTATTCTGATGCGTGTATTTCTACGCTGCAGCTCGGTTTCGCCTTACATGACAGAAGCTTGGCGCTATCCCCACCACTTCTGGCTCACTCGTGTTCTGCGATGACGACAGAATACGCGTTACGAAATACGAATAGGAGTGTGCGGATCGTCCCGCGGCTCGGATTCTCGGCCCTCGGGACGGGTCGGAAAATTTCGGGCGGGATCGGGCGGGGTCCCGATACTTTCGTATTGCTCGAGATCCCGACGGTTTCGGGATCCCGAGACTCGATTCGGGCTACAAGCATGACCGCCATGAGCGGGCAATTTGATTTCAGGTCGGTTTGGCAAAACTCGGACGCGATCGGCTCGAAAGCCAGCTATTACGAGCGGACCGAGACGGAAAGAATTATGTATATCATTTATATCGATACCAGAGTGATGAGTTTTTACCTTTCTGTCTCCTGTTGAATCATAATTTGTATCATAATTTATTTACATATATATGTATTTTCATTGCTACCAAATAGTCTGTGAATACTGAATACAGTAAAGTCTCTCTATGGGCTCGGTTTTGTGCACACGATGAGGGCTTGTCACCTATCCCCACCACTTCTGTCTCACTCTTGTCCGGCGAAGGCGAGAGCGAGATGGAACGAGAGCGAGCGAAAGGCTCTGAAAGCGAGCGAGGACGGTACGAGACAGACGACGCGTTGATGTTTTGTCTCGCTCCGTCTTTCGGAGGCCTGATACTCCGTCCTTTGCATGCGCGGCGGGCGTGCGCGATGGTCGCTAAATCTTGACGCAGGCCCGGCTCAAGTCTTTTTTGGCCCTGGGCGGAAAGTCGACAATAGGTGCAAAATGGTATTTTCATTGCTGGTATTGTTCAAAATAAACTTTAAAATTAAATATTACAAGTTGTACTATAAGTGGTTTAATACTACGAATAAAAATTCAGAGTAAGGTCATCAATAAACTCAAATAAATATATTATAATAAATGGCGGAATTTGGCAAGTTCGCCTAGGGCCCAAAAAAGACTCGTGCCGTGCCTGGCTATCTGACCGTCGCCCGCATGCGTCGAGCAGTCACGATTCCATCTGAGCGCTCGCACCCGTCGCGCACGCCTGCCGCGCACGCAAAGCATTCCATCTCGCTCCCCCTTCGACCAGAAAGAAGCGAGAAACGAACACTCGGAATTAGGACTCGGGTCTCCATGAGGACTCATCGCCGGTCCCGACCAGCGAGCCCATAGGGAGACTTTACTGTACGTCCATATACGTACTTAAATAAATACCATGTTCAGAACTTGGGAAGAAGACTATTTTTATATCGACAATATTTTACAATCTGAATAAAATATACCTCATACTTAGTACTTTATGTAAAGGGAATATATAGGGTATTATCTTTTTCCGGATAGGTTCAGATTTAAAATAGAAAACGTACGAACTATAAGCATACAAAAAGGAATATTTCCTGGATGTTTCATAATAACAACAATATACAGGAGGCGAATATTTTATTATTTCAAATTAACGTGTGAGAAACATAATTTTTCTATGTTCTCAGGTAATAATTTTAATCTATTACTGGTAACGATATCGTCCGATCGCGTCCGAGTTTTGCCGAGCCGACCTGAAATCAAATTGTCCGCTCATGGCGGCTATGCTTGTAGCCCGAATCGAGTCTTGGGGTCCCGAAATTGTCGGGATCTCGAGCAATACGAAAGTATCGGGACCCCGCCCGATCCCGCCCGAAAGTTGCCGGCCCGTCCCGAGCCCGACAAATCGGGTAACCGCACACCCCTAGTTACGAAACTCACCGGCCAATAAATCTGAATACGATCTTAGAAGTTCGAATAACCGACGAGAACCTTTGTGTCCCGAGCCGCGCGAGATCGTCGTGCTCGGCGATGTGTCATCGATTATAAAGAAACAGAATTTGTTTATTTTTCATCGTATCAATATGAAAGTGACACCATTGGATTCTTGGCATTCTCCCGGTTATATTGGCAGAAAATAATTTAAATCGGACTATTTTTAACAAAACGGGCTTTCACTTCTACAAACAAATTTTTCACGTAATTTCCTTAATTTTGGTCCGAATTATATCATTTTTGGGGCCAATTTGATCGAGAAAACATGAGAAATCGACTGACGTCACTTTCGCAAAGATCTGATTAGAAATGCAGAACTGCAGATTTGTCACTGCTTAGCGCGCAACATTGTATGGCCCCGCTGGTTTCGAGCGCCGAAGCCCACGAAACTCAGCGAGTCGCATGATTGCCAGCGAGAAGGCCAAGAGGGGACTTTCCATGGCGAAGGAAAATCAGCCTTCTACAGAACTCAAATCGAGAAAGACTTTGCTAACAAACTTTACCCCCCAAAACATGACTCATGTATGAAAGAAGCTAATTCCCTTTAATTCACTAAAAAAGTTCACCTGCAAAGATTGTGAAATCATCTTTGCTAATTCCAATTGTACCTTTAATTCACGAAAAACATTAAAAAAGTTCACACGCAAAGATTGTGAAATCAACTTTGCTAATTCCAATTGTATTCTCGTTCTCCGCTCGAACACTGATTCCTCTGTCACTTTTTATACTTGACATTCCTTTATTGGCCACAAATCAATTCAGAGCTCAGATTTTCAGCTTCGGTTTTCAGGAATTAGCGGGCGTTGTATATGAAAAAAACTATGACACAAAAACTTTTATAAGAGGGACATCTTCTGTTAAAAATGGCGTATGAAGATCGTTTTACGATGGAAGATAATAAAAACTTGGTAGAGACTAAGTTAAACGAATCAAAGTCGGTAATAGATTAATAGCACATTCGGCAACCTGCACTAGTGCGCACTGAATGCGAACTTTTTCGCTGCCAATTGGCGAAAATTCGCACCCAGTGCGCACCATTGCAACCGTCCGAATACGCTGTAAGAGAGCTGCGGAGAATACGAATCATTTTGTTTTAAGTCGACTTCATAGTTTTTTTCTTATACAACGCCCGCTAATTCCTGAAAACCGAAGCTGAAAATCTGAGCTCTGAATTGATTTGTGGCCAATAAAGGAATATCAAGTATAAAAAGTGACAGAGGAATCAGTGTTCGAGCGGAGAACGAGAATACAATTGGAATTAGCAAAGTTGATTTCACAATCTTTGCGTGTGAACTTTTTTAATGTTTTTCGTGAATTAAAGGTACAATTGGAATTAGCAAAGATGATTTCACAATCTTTGCAGGTGAACTTTTTTAGTGAATTAAAGGGAATTAGCTTCTTTCATACATGAGTCATGTTTTGGGGGGGGGGGGGGGGATATTATTATTGTTTGTAATATTACTCCAAGACGAATAATTGTGTTCCATAAAAATATTTGTACCAATATTACCGTGAGATGGCTGCCTAACATCTACCTTGATTTCTCGATTTCGAATATTCATTCGTAACCTTTCGTTACATTTTTGCCGTGCAACTTGTAACGGCAAAACTTGTTGAGGAATTTTTACATTTGGATCTTGGGGAAAATGTTCGAACTGTATTTCTTCGGTTAATAATTTCAACAGGTGATTTCGCATAAGTGTTGTATTATAGTAAACATTTTGTGGTTTAATACTAAATGCTAATGAAACGCCAATTGCTATAGCCATGACTCCACAATCTCTTGTATTTTTTTGTTGTTGAACAATCGGAAAACGAACGGTTTTTTTCGTAACTGTAATATGAGGATACAATTTTTCCAAAAAAAGTTTTTGCTCTTTGTGTAACGGATCCGCAAAATTCTGCAGCGTATCGTATATGTAAATATTTGTCCCGTCATAGTAACTGCATGTCCAATGTTCTGCACGATGCAAGATTTGTATGTGGTCCCTATCTTTTCTAACGGGTTTGATTTCTAGAAGGTTATATCTTAGATACGTAGGTCGAATTTCGTAATTAGCGGCTTTGTTCAATAAGTAAGAAAAAGCCGACATATGAGAATCCTCAAGCCAGCCATCGTTTGACAAACATCTTATAATTTTCTTATCCTCCTCAGTTAAATTTTTATGAGGAATATTAAAATTTAGGTCTTGTGTTATAGATCTTATATCTTTATTTTGTACATGTACAGACATTTTGGTTTTTTTAAAATATTAATTAACTTTAAACTTGATTGAAAGTTAGTATACTCGAGAGAGAAGGCGCACTGCAGCCTATCGAGTGATGTTATAAGATAAGGCGCGCTGCAGCCTGTAAAACTTACTCGGAATAGCGCACAGCAGCCGACCAAGTGTATTTTACTTACTTTTGGAATATTCCAACCTGTAAAAAACAAAAAATTTGTAATGAACACTACTATCATACGTATTATTATAAATAAATGTAAAGGACACTTACCAATTATAATATTTGTGCTTTTGTTTCTCCCACTACGAAGAATGGAATGTCCTTCCAAGGGATTTGATACTAAAAGGATACACATTTCAATAAAGAAACAGGTTAATAAAAATCTGCGCAGACTATTATTTGACTGCACATAAATCTGTTCTATTCATTGTAAATATGTTCGTTTCATTATACATACAGCTTAATTAAGATAATAATGAAGCACACTTACATGTAAGAAAATAACGAAGAATTTTCGAATGCCAGGAATGTCTCTGCCAATACGAAAATGAAGTGAGCCCCGGTCGCCCGCTTCGTTTTGTGTTTCGCGCGACCCTAGGCTCACATGTCCATCGGTCAGAGCGAACCCTGCTCGTACATACACACGGCTCAAACGATTGTGGCCGATCGAGTTTTGATTGCATTCGAGCTTACTAGGGCTGACTTTTTTGCATCGCTAACATTCTACAGTATTTCATGAATATGGTGAGAGCACTGCCAAGCCACAGGTTCCCGCCTAGAACTCTTCTATTTCGTGAGGAAACATCACTGTGACGCCATCTAATATAAGAGACGTTCGCGCAGTCCCGTCACAAAATTTAATTTGCATTGCTTCGGTTATGTTTATTTTCCCGTTGTTAACATAAAATAACGAATAGTAGATTTTGAAATAAATGCGTATTTCTTTGCTCTACACATTTCGACTAATAATGAGCGTCTTAGATTTTAATCTATGAAGACTGTTACGAATAAAATACCACAAGACTTTCCATTCTTTTCCTTATTACCCCACCACCCACCCCGCTTTATATATTTGTGTTTTCCATTATAAATCCGTTGATTTATTTACTTTGACATTACAAGTTTATCATTTATAGTGTCAAAATTATTATGATTTTATTTGAGGTTCATTGCAATAAAAGTCATTTGACATTTATTCTTGGAGTCATTTACGCTATATGTAGCATCGTGAACAGAGCCGATCGCACCGATTTATATATTCGCTCAGTGTGCCTATGGGTAGAGGGGGAAGGGGAATTAGCTTCCAGACGCGACCGCGTCTGTTGATTATGACAATCATAGGCACATGGTGCGACAGTGGTGTTTCAACATGAATTGGAAGTGTTCTAGACGGGAACCTGTGGCTTGGCAGTGCCCTCACCATATTCATGAAATACTGTAGAGTGTTAGCGATACAAAAAAGCCAGCCCTAGTAAGCTCGAATGCAATCGAATCTCGATCCGCCGGTCACGTCCCGCTGCCATTACGCGAGATTTTCTTTACCATCGCCTTTTGGTTACGCCGCCAGCCTTATTTACAGTATTGTCTCCTTATGGGCTCGGTTTGGTGCACACAATGTGGGCTTTTCGCTATCCCCACCACTTCTGTCTCACTCTTGTCCGGCGAAGGCGAGAGCGAGATGGAACGAAAGCGAGCGAGAGCCACTGAAAGTGAGCGAGAACGGTACGAGACAGACGAGGCGTTGATATTTTGTCTCGCTTCGTCTTTCGGACGCCTGACACTCCGTCCTTTGCATCCGCGCCCGTCGCGCACGCAAAGCGTTCCATCTCGCTCCCCCTTCGGCCAGAAAGAAGCGAGAAACGAACACTCGGAATTAGGACTCTTGTCTCCATGAGGGCTCATCGCCGGTCCCGACCAGCGAGCCCTCAGGGGGACAATACTGTATTCGGATCATACATACAGCTTAATCTAACGTAGAAGTACAAATAATACTGTTTTTTGTTCTCGAATTTTTCATGTATTTGAGGGGGGTAGGGCAGAGGAGTGACATTATAAGATTTCTGGAAAAGGTTGACGGAAAGGACCCCGTGGAGGTGAAAATTGTACCCAGTCAGCAATAATCATTGAAAATATTACCCATAACCACAAATCCAAACGACTTGATATCAGTCACTCGCGGTTTTACGAAAAAGACAAAAAGCCGCTGCGTTTGGGTAGCTAGTCGCATCACGAGGTCCGTAAATGCACACTTTATTTCGAGAAATGATTCGTTACGAACGAATAGAAAAAAAAATAAAACATTGAGGCGTGTTCTCAAACAAGAAAGGATGACTTTGGGCAGCATTAAAGATTGCAATGGAAAAATGTATAATTTCGAGGAGAAAAAAAATTTGGAACATAGTATTATATTATTATAAATTAAACGATTTTAAATTGGATATATATTAATTATAATTTTAATGGAACTATTTATTTACAATTGTTTATTTACAAAATACGCCCGCTCGGCCACGACCACGGCTCCTGAGTCTTCACTAAATCTCGCAGGGTACTCGCCTGCGAGCGGAGGTTGACGGCTTGCGCCCGTACCGCCTGGAGGGTGGCCCAATGCTCTTGACGGGCCCGCACCCTCCAGCCGCTCCTCTTATGACGCTTCGACGTGTATCCTCCTGTAATTAGTAATAATAAACGTCAGCAATTATATTATAATAATTTTTAAATTATTGGCACGCGCAGATAAAAATGTTCGCCTCCCCTGATATACAGGGTGTCCCACCTAAGACTGGACAGCCGGTTTTCTCCTAAAGTATTGTCGATAAAAATATAAAAAAATAGGGAATTGCATGGTTCGAGGGGGGCAATTTATTAGCGCGAACGAATTTTGTTTTCGATTATTATTTTAAAAGATACGATGGTCAAGTTCGGTTTTTCAAATGGAACTATTTTTTTGGAAGACCTGAGTTGATAGTGCGTTCCAAGACAAATCCAATAAGCTGAAATGTATGCACTTTATTTCCACTGGTTTTTAAGATTTTCACTGGAAGAAAACCCTCTGGAATAGCAAGGACCGGGGCGGTCTTACTGGCGCCACGGGTGGCACTGCCTGTTGAAATAGATACTTACCTGCCAAAGGTCTACGCCAGGAATGGCAGGCCCAAAGGCTGGACAATTCTTTTCCGTTAGAATTACATAGGGAATAGAAATAGCTTGTGTCAAAGTAGTCCGATTTGCATGATATTTGGTATGATTTTCATCAGAAAAACATAAGGAATCCATTCGCGTCACTTCCCTTTCGACACGATGAAGAAAAGAATTTCTTAATACGCTGTAATGGATATTTCACCAATCCAGCTTGCATCCCTCCCAAAAGAACCGGCCATCCGAGCGTAGAAGCAAGTGCGAAATAAAAGTAACGGTGCGCTTCTCGATTCCGCAGATGTACCTACCTAAGTAGCATTTCTGACGGAAAAGAATTGTCCAGCCTTTGGGCCTGCCATTCCTGGCGTAGACCTTTGGCAGGTAAGTATCTATTTCAACAGGCAGTGCCACCCGTGGCGCCAGTAAGACCGCCCCGGTCCTTGCTATTCCAGAGGGTTTTCTTCCAGTGAAAATCTTAAAAACCAGTGGCAATAAAGTGTATACATTTCAGCTTATTGGATTTGTCTTGGAACGCACTATCAACTCAGGTCTTCCAAAAAAATAGTTCCATTTGAAAAACCGAACTTGACCATCGTATCTTTTAAAATAATAATCGAAAACAAAATTCGTTCGCGCTAATAAATTGCCCCCCTCGAACCAATTCTCTATTTTTTTTATATTTTTATCGATAATACTTTAGGAGAAAACCGGCTGTCCAGTCTTAGGTGGGACACCCTGTAGGCTAAACCGAACAATTTTTATATTGTAAAATAATTAAAGTATTAAGAGATAATACCATGTGCCGTGGCTGGGCCCTGTGGTGGTGGTGGTGATGGTGTTGGTGGTGGTGGTGCTGGTGGTGGTGGCGGCGGCGGCGCCGTAGTTGCGACTGCCAGCGACAGCCAACCGGCCTGGGCTCCCCTGATATAAGCTAAAGTCAACAATTTTAATTATATAGTTAAAAGATAAAAAGTATTAATTAATAGTATTAAGAATTAATACCGTTTGTCGCCGGCTGCTGTGGTGGTGGTGGCGACGCCGCCGTTCTCGGCACCTTGTTCGCTGCCGGCATCATTCGAGTCTGGAAAAACGAATTTGAATAAATGTATATATAACATTTTTTATTATTTAATTCTTCTGTAAGCTTATCGTTAATAAAACTCACCATCAAGTAGGGCGGCCTCCCGCATTTTCTACAAAAATTAATAAACAATTAATTAACCAAATAAATCATCTAGAGTTCATAAAAGTGGCGTAAGATAGAAGAAAGTCATACGTTAAGTATCAGTGGACATAGACCGTAACTGTATAACAAATAATATAGCGACTTACCTTGTTAATTGAGACAATAATTCAATGTCCTATATGATGGAAAAACTCGTGACATTTCAAATTGATAACTGACACAGGCAGGTTACCCCCTCCATAGACATATATAGACGGATCAGAAGATGGGACTATCGGCGTGGGGAAGGAAGGCTTGGAAGGGTAAAGGCATAGGTTCAGATACAGGCACGTCGGATAGCTTCGGATGCATTCGGCATGCATAACCACAGCGTTATCCGATTTACTCGTATCGCTCCCCTTACCGCGAACCTTGCCACCCCCCTCAGCTTACGCTCCGCCGTCTATATATGTCTATGGTCCCCTCCTCGAAGTGACAGAAAATATAACCTATGTATACGCTATATGACAATAAATGTTGAGCGGCTATTTCGTTCTTTTGCGTTACATTTGTGAACTTTTTATCATCCTTCCGAAACATTATTATTACGTCGCAACAGTATCTTTAGGAAATCGGGTCTAGCATATAGGTTATATTTTCTGTCACTTCGAGGACAGAAAATCCAGTCCTCCAAGTGACAGAGAATATAACCTATATGCTATACCCGATTTCCTAAAGATACTGTTGCGGCGTAATAATAATGTTTCGGAAGGATGATGAAAAGTTCACAAATGTAGCGTAATACAACGAAATAGCCGCTAAATATTTATTGTCTTATAGCATATACATAGGTTATATTTTCTGTCACTTCGAGGAGGAACCACATAATAATCACGCGTTGGATTCAACATCAAACACAATTTTATATATGTTTGTTCATAACTGCTTTCTGCATAGGATGTGTATTTCATGTTCTGTTTCAGTGTTTTGCTAATTAAAAAATGTCTATCCTAACAAACTTCATTTTCTGGGGACATGCTCTCATCTATTTTTCCTTTTCACTTATAATTCCTTACTGCCAACGTAGAATATTGTAGCATAAGCACATTTCAAGTAATTAAAATGTACAATGAATTTTCTACGTTTGCAGTACCAGCCGACTTTCCGTTTAAATTTTTATAAGTACAACGCAACAGCTGAGAATTTCTTTCCTTATTCAGAATAGAATACGGAAATAGCATACAGCTCCCTCTCGCGTGCACAGGCAGCCGCGTATCTATGGGTAATACCATTTCAGTGCAGAAAAAACCTGCTGTAATACCGACCTGCCGAATCGGCCAGACCACGTGACGTGTCTACCCCCTTAAGGCTGCCGTCTCAGCGGGCCTTGAATGTGTGCGTACGCTCACACAAGCTAGGAAAAGCGTGTACGTATACGCGTGTAGTAAACAAACCGTAAATTACAACTTTCGTCCTGGAATCGGCCAGAAGGAAGTTTTTACTGGTACAGTTGCCTTCAGTAGACATCTGTGCAGGGTGGTCTGGTGCGTTTAAATGCTAATAACCACCGTACGTTGAAATAATAATGAATTTAGGACTCGAAAAGTGACAGAATAAGGCTTCGAGGCTTCTCCGTTGGTGGCGCTAATTGTACTCGAGCCACATTCTGTCACTTTTCGAGTCATAAATTCATTATTACTTCAACGTACGGAGGTTATTAGCATTCAAACGCACCAGACCAACCTGCACAGATGTCTACTGAAGGCAACTGCACTCGCAAAAACTTCCTTCTGGCCGATTCCAGAACGAACGATGTAATTTGCGGTTTGTTTACTATACGCGTATGCGTACACGCTTTTCCTAGCTTTTGTGAGAGTACGCACACATTCAAGGCGCGCTGGGACGGCAGCCTTAACCCTCCGAGTACGGGACATCGAGTCCTGTACCTGAGGCTTTGCAGATCCCACACCGATAGTTCGCTAATCCATTTTCACGGTCGCTCGAGACCCTTATCGATACAGTGCTCAGGTAGAAGTGGTCGCTCAAGTTCGAGATCCTCGCCGAAATACTACGGAACGTGGTGGAAGAGGGTTTCGGATTACGTTTGAATACTTGTTCTACATATACAAATCAATAATAGGGTTGCGATTTGTGAATTATGAAAAAAATTAAGTTTATTCAACATTTATATTACTACATATATTACATAAAAGTGTGCGGTTTTCTGTAAAGTGGTTTTTACAGACATGTTTTTTACACGAATCGCATATAGTGTGATATTTGTTATTGTTCCCTACACAGAAACAACATCCACCACGCTTGTGACCTGCTACTTAGTTTTTTTTTATAATTCTTCCCGTCGCTTCTATCGCGATTGCAATATTCGCTTGTAGCCCTCCTTCTTCATTTTCAAATTTAGTAGCATAACAATTATAACAACGATAACGATAATAACAATGATAATAATAAAAACAACAAAGCTAACAAAAATCCTAGACCTAGGAAAAAACACGAGAAAGCAGCGAAGCGTCGTTGTCTGCGATATATTCGCGAATGCCCCAAGGCAACGCAGTCGCTACGAGCTTCCAATACTTTAGGCCCCAACACAGTCCACGGAAAACCCCAGTTTATGACACCCCGAAGCGCGAGGCCCTCCTTGACGACAGCTAAATGACCGCTTGGCTTCGAATAATATTAACAACTCTGTCACTGTGTGCGTGAGCGCTCTGAAACGGTGGGTGAAAAATGACACAGGCTCAGGATACGGAGGGTTAAAGAGGAACCAATGGTGCACTACGGATTGCGTGCGGCGTTGCCACGTTTTACGGCAGATCGGCTGTCTTTTTCTATCTTCAAGCGTACCTGCGTCTCTCCCATCGGCTCGGTGAAAACAGCCCCTGCATCTACCAGCTACGTACCTATTCCACGCCATATAGTTGAATCTTTTCAGCCGTTATCAAGAATTTTGATCACAATGGAGTATTATGTATCCAGTTCAGTTGAAATTATGAGGAGGTTAAGTCGTTGTTTTGCTGCTTTCAAATTTATTCAAGAAGTACCTATAGTATTTCTACTATGTATTTTATAGCATTATTAATTATTTATAGCATTAAGCTCGTTCTTTTTTGTGATTATTTAGAATCATTAATCTTTCGGAGTAAATTTTTCAAATTGAGAAATCATTTTTCCAGGATATAAAACTGTAATCAAATTTTTGAAAGTTTCTACTCGAAATCACTTTTCTACAAATGTTTCAAAGAATATTGCCATATTCTTGGCAGTTTATTAATTAAAAATAGTTTTCCTCTAGGGCGGCATTGTTAAAATTAACAACGCAATAAATTGTTGAAAATAGCGGTCTGCCGGATTAAGTTATAGGTATGTAAGCAAACCGTGAGCTATACTGTCACGGTCACCTACCCATGTCATTCGCATTATATATTATTTCACCGATGTGTGCAAACAAAATCAGTTGGTCTCGTTATGCGTTCATCCTTACTTACAACCCTTGAACCAGTCGGGTGCCTACCTGGAATGGGGCGCACCGCTTTCTTCAACAGTTTATGGCATGCTTGCTTTCTGTCCGCCGCATGCCTTCCGCATTCTCCAATAAGATTCAGGACTCCTATTTGCCACCATAGAAACGATGTTGGTTGGGCCCTCTCGAAAAGGCTAGCGATAGATGCCCGACAGCTATTGGTCAAGACGCAGGGAGTAGAGTAAACACAAAGCCAGAGGAACACCCTTAACGAACCTGAATAAGCGGCAACACCGCAAAGAAGTCAGCCCCGCTCGAGGGCTCAACTCTCGAAAATCAGACTATAGTAATCAATTTCACATCGGAATCTGACCATTTATTTGTGCCATCTTTCATCTTCTAATACATTTATCACATACTTAAGAACACCCGAGGGTATACGCCCGAGCATAGCCTGCTGGTGCTCGTAGCTGAAGACAGGAGAGGGTCAACCCCCTTCGAGAACAACGACGAGAAGACTGTCTTGTACCGAACGCCATAGCGTTCGGACGTGCGGGTTGTATTGGCATTGCTCTGTATACCAAATATATTTATGTGGTGTATACACCCTCGTATCATTCTATTCCTTTGCATCGGGGTGGCCGGCAATGGAAACACCCCGGCGCAACAATATCTATTCTACTTTGTTTTCATTTGAACAGTAAGACTTCTTATATCAATTACAGAATAAGAAAAGGTTAATTGTTAAGTTCACTATCATAATTCCGCCTGGAATAAGAGCAGCGGGATAAATGTTATAACAGCTAGGACTAAAAGACTACATTAGGAGGAATAACAACCCACAAAATTGTACCTGTTCGTAGAGAAAAAATAAGATAAATATAAAATTCAAGGATACAATAATTTAGACACGTTAAACTCTTAAAATGAAAATGCATAATTCTTGCTTTCTTTTTTGTTGTCTATCTTTTCAAGTAAACCTCAGAAAGTACTGTGAACTTGCTGTGAGTCGACTCATCATCTGCATACTAATTGATGTCAATAATGGCAGATTTTCATTCTGTCCCCTTTTTTTCGGAATTTAAGGCACATTCTTCAGTTACTCTCCATCTGCAGTGTGGTTATAATCCTTTGTATCGGTCAGAGATATGATTAAATCTTCGGTCCAAAGGAGGACAACAGATAATAACTGTACATTCTCACGTGTGCCGGGGAATAAAATACCATAAATGATGCTGACATGCCGTGGGCAAAATATTTCGCGGAAAACCGAACCAGAATGGCCAACGAAACATGATGGTACAAGTACATAATGGAACGTTACTTGTCGACATTTCTTTCTCAATACGAACAGGACAGTCTCGATGTAGTCAATTAATTTCACGATAAATACATACCACATTATTTTAGCTATCTACAATAAAAAGGTGCGACGCTTTAGTACTGAATACTTTAAGGCACCCAAAATCTGACACCAACAATTAATTAAATTTTTTTTGTAATACCTTATACAGATTCGGACTGGAGGAAAAATCGTGCTTCACACAATAGACAAAATAGTCCTGGAACCATCCAGCCCCAAATATATGGGACAATATTAAATAATTTATCACGATTTGGAAGATATATTAGAATCGAATGAACTTGCAGCATTGCGGCATGAATACTGTTGTTCGGTGCTTCGGTAGTACCCACCGCACGGGCGAGACTGACTGTCGACCAGATGACGGGACCTTTGCCTATTGTTTGAAATGGGTAAATCACTACATTTTAGATCACATTATGGTTGTCCTAAGGAATGTAATTGTATAGGTTGATGTGTATTGTTTATATTTGAGCTTTAGGATCTCGTTCCCGATGTTTAGTTTAAGGAATGCTCGCGATTAATTTGACTGGATTGTATCTTAATATACTGATTTTATTGTACACTATGTACACGTGGTTATAATTTCTATAAATACCCTGGATAAGCAAATAAGCTTAAATTTGCCTTATTCTAGCGAGGTAAAGCCGCGATAATTAAGCGCTCGGCAATGAGTGAGATTATTATGTGTTAAAGCGATCGACAGTTTAGCACGTTACTGCAGAGGAAGCGACAGTGAAAGCACACTTATTAAGCAAGGCAAGGTATACGTATAAAGCGAAAGGATGCGTAATCGGCGAGATTTCCAAAGAGAGTGATCGAGAAAACCGACGGCGGTTTCCGGGTAGCGAGATCGTGTCCCCCTTCCATCGATCGGCGACGTGTATTCGAGGTTCCACATAAATGCACGCCGCGCATCGTCAAAGAGACTGAGAAAAATGAATGTTTTCAACGCAAATGTTCACTTATATTATAGGGTATAGATACTTGAGATCAGCAACATGACTCATCCTGAGTAGTAGCAACCATCAAGCGCGCTGTTGATAGCATCGCAAAACAGAACGTAAGTTTTAAACTTTAAGAATAGGTCAACCTATAGATCAACCTGTCTGTCTGTCAGGAAGGTATTGGTAGTAGCGACATGTCCACAATATTTATTTCCTCTTAGTCTTCTTCGAACTATAACTCTTCTTATAAAAATCATAAAATAAGATAAAGTTGATTACTAGGTTCACTGTTGCAATGGCAGCTGGAACTACAAAACCAGAACACGAAGGCAGGAAACCCTGAATTGAGTAGCATATCAACACCACAAATTGTACCTGTTTGTAAAAAAGATCACGTTAACTAGAAAATTTAAGAACACGATAATATTAAAAATTCAGGTCCCTAAAATGAAAATGCGCGATCCTTATTTTTTCCTTGGCAACATTTTGAATATTTAAAGTAGAGATCATTAATTAGTAAGTGATAAAAAGTAACATCTACTGGAATTGGCCCCTTATATTCCCATTTTTCCACGAATCTCGAATTTTCTTTCTAATCTCTTCAATTTAGAAAATTACTGCATTTTTTGTAGTGAATACACACCATTTGCGCTATGGTAATAATCGGTTTTACTGGTTGGAGGTATGTCTGAATGTTCGGTCCAATAGAGGACAGCAGATAGTAAGTATACATTATTACATGTATCGCACAATTAACAACCAGAATTGTTAGTGTCGACCCAACGGCAAAATATTTCGTTCCGATCCAACAGATCCAAGCCGTCGAAACATGGTGGTACAAGTGCAGGAACGATATTTGTCGACTTTTCTTTCTGAGCACAAACACGACAGTCTCGACGTAGTCAGTTAATTTCAAGAATAATATGTACCACATTAATTTAGCTATCTACAATGAAATTGTATGTTACCTTACAAAATATTTTACAGTACGCAGTATCTGGCAACAATGGTTAACTAAATTTTTTTGTAATACCTTATACGGTTTCGGATTGCAGGAATACACAGGATTCACACAATAGGGAAAATAGTCCTGGTACCATCCAACCTCAAATATATGGTACACTATTAGAGAGTTTGTAACGATTTGAAAAACATTGTAGAATTGGATGAACGTGCGGCATGAATACATGATTTGTCCTGCATGTACCTGGGACCACATCGTAAAACGAAGTACAAGTACGCAAACGAGATAACAGCAATCGGTATAGGTGAACTTATGAACAGCCAGTTGTTTGTTCTTACATCTGTAAAATAAAGTGAAAATTGAGTCGCATTTTCCGCGGAAACGAGTGTATATTGTAAAATACTGAGACACCATTCAACAAAATGACTGGACGACTTAACAGGTGCTTCCAAGTGTGACAGTTGAGAAAATCTTTATTCTATCACCTTTTAAGACTATAAAAAAATTATGCAGAAATAGCCATTCATAATGGAATTCGAGCATCGCGAAGAGAACAATATCAAAACAAAAATCCAAAAGTCCCGATCTAATTCAAATATATCGGGTATACTTAGTAGACGTTAATTGCCAAAGAATTCAGTTTTTTTAGCCGTCACACTAGGATAGGCCTGCCCCTTAGGGTGCAAATACCTCCTCAAGTTCTGGGACCCGGACAAACAGCTCCCAGAATTTGAGGAGGTATTTGCACCCTAACGAGCAAGCCAGAATGGGACCGCCGCCGGCCGCTGTGGCTAAACGTACATCGGAGACAAGTTTCCGGCGACCAGGGCGTCGACGAACACAAGGTACACGGGGATATATGACTTCGTACGCACTTGGTCGCAGCAAACAAAACAGGTTTGTGGTCTCTTGTCGACCAAGTTGCCGGCAACTTGTCGCAAGTGCGTAACGGGGCTAAGGGTCCAAGTGAGTGATTATGACTAGACATGGTATTAGTCATGTTATAGCGAAAGTCGTGCGGTAGGTGCCTAACGGTTCAAGTGGGTGAAGGTGTCCAGATACATACGTTACGAAGAGAAACACTCGGAGTATCTAACAGTCATTAAAACGGGTATTTACCACGTTGCTGCAACAAAGTGTGCTGTGTGGGTACCGCTAAACAATCGGTTTCGTTCAAACCCTCTGGCTCGTTTCACGAAGACTCATTCGAAGAAACGCAACACAATAAATAGAAAGCGTGACTCACAAGGGAAGATCCCGAACCCGGAAATTCAAAAAATTCTGAAACTTTGTGGATATGTAGGGGATTTCCTTCTGATTACAACGCAATTTTTTTTTGCTGCCCAAAATCACTCTAAGGGGGTGAAATTAACCCCTGAAAATTCGTGTATTTTCCGATTTTGTGTTATAACTCGCGAACTGTAAGAGATAGAAAAAAAATCTCAAGACGAAAGTTACTTCTTTTAATTAGATCTATCAAATAGTAAAAGTTAAATCAATTGTTTAAACAATTAGAAAAAAGTTATAAACAAAAATATTAATGTTTTTTTAAATTCGTTGTTTCGCGTGAAATCTGAATTGGTGGTTTAAATAATTATGAAACAGCATAATCCATTTTTTTTTCATACAATTTCAACCTTTGTTGTATCGCAGAACTGTGCTCCTCGACAATCGAAGAACTTTTGGATCCCATTGTAACGTGCCTTAAGCTGCACAACGAGCAATGTTCTTCTAACGTTTATTAGGAAATAATACGCGACGCGTAGTAAGAAAGTAAGATAATTTATATACTTTTGTCTTTAATTACACATATATCAGGTGGAAATAGAGGAGAAGAAGGGAACTGTTAGATATAACTTATCCTTATTAGAACGTTTTATTTTTAACATAATTATCGACTTTTCTCTTATTTGCTCACCAAACAAGCGAGACAATGCAGGCGTTTAATACTTTAAAAACACTTGTGTGATGTGAATATATACCTACTTTTGTCTCCCATCAAAGTATTATCTCATGTCTATTGTTCTCTCGAGAATTAATAATGAGAATACATATATTCGTATTCTTATCGGATGATACTTTATTTGCAAAGAAAATACAGGTGATCAATTTTAATAAGACATTTCACTGTCCAAACATGTTTTCCTCAGACGTGATAAAGTAAGATACATACACATATGCCGTATGTATATGTATAAGATAGGTATTATCAGTTCTATAGGTGTGTCCTGATGACAAAAGTAATAAATGCTTCGACTCGTTATTATTGTCAGTAGTATCGAAGGCATTTGAAGAGTAAAGACTCATTAAGTATAAGAAATACTAGTTAATTGTAGTTTATGTATAGGTGTTAACAGTAAATGTACGTTGATTCTGTGTAACAAACGTGTAGTGTTGAAAATGGTTCTCATACATCCTGCAAATGTAATTCGTTTACTTATGACAACATTCTTACTTGAGAACAATAATGAGATGCCTATTAATAATAGAGAAATGGAGTTACACGACATAATAAAAGACATGCTTATTAAATCGCAAGAAGACACATCATTTTCAATGGAAGCTGATGTTACATTAGAATTTTTGGAACCGTTTAGAACACATTCTGTAGAATTTGTGGATGATATATATGTACCTACACGCGAAGAACTTTTAGAACCGATAGAGTTCGAAGAAGAGCAGTGTATACCAGAAGAAGGAGGTTTTGTGACTTTAGAATATAAAACAAAGGCTGTTGAATTTTGGAAGAGTGGTAAGAAGAGACGGCTTTCTTTACAATCTGTTAAACATAAATTTCGAAAAGTTTCATCCGTACAACAATTGTATAGGTGAGTGGTAAACGGTGTACTGTTATGTTAACGTATAAAATAGTTTTAAGAAAAGTGAACAAATTTATTACCAGATCATACGGTACAGATACCGCGCAATTAAATAAAATTGCTTCGACTTTTGTGAATAATGTAAAACCTCCTATTCGAGATATCGGAACAAACAATACATTCAATGCTGATGAAAGCGGATTCAATCTAGAATTACATTCGGGCCGTACTTTAGCTGAACAAGGAACCAAAACTGTTACAGCAGTCGTACAGTCTATATCCGCTACTACACATAGCTATACCATATTCCCCACAATATCAGCTTCTGGGAAACTACTCTCTCCGCTATTTATTGTTCTGCAGGAAAAGGATGGTAATTTTGGTCCACGTGTACAACAATCTTTGTTTCGACCGTGGAATGTATGTATACAGGCGTCCACATCTGGAAAGTTAACAGGTGAACTGGTTATGGAATGGTTAACAAACGTATATCTACCACATGCGGGATCTCAAAGTGTTTTGTTATTGGATTCGTGGACTGGTCACTGTCTATCTACATTACGAAACGGTATACCAGCTAATCAATATGTGGAAATATACACAATACCGAAAAAAACTACAGGAATGATACAACCGCTTGATGTATATGGTTTCCGGATATGGAAAAACTTGGTACGAAAATTTTCCGACCTTGTATTGTTATTTAATTACGATATTCAACTAAATGCAAGGAATAATGTCATTAAATTACAGTCTCTTATTCACAATCAACTTTCATCACCGAAGTATCACGATGTGTTTGCTTACGCGTGGTATAAAAGTGGATATATTGTTGAGAAACCAAATCAGTTTGAAAATCCAGTAGATTTCGCTTTTTCACATCAAGATTTCATACATCCACCTCGTTGTTCCATATGCGGTAATTATGCTATCATACGATGTGCGTGGTGTAATCAATATCTATGTTTCCAACATTTTTTTGAAGAGTTTCATCACCATGAAGAATAATTCATAATAATCACACCACACAAGTGTTTTCAAAGTTATCTACCTATACTTAAACGGCGGCATTATCTCGCCTGTCTTGTGAGCAAATAAAAGAAAAGTTCGATAATTATGTTAAAAATAAAACGATCTAATTAGGATGAGTTATATCTAACAGTTCCCTTCTTCTCCTCTATTTCCACCTGATATATTTGCCCCATGTGTAATTAAAGACAAAAGTATATAAATTATCTTACTTTCTTACTACGCGTCGCGTATTATTTCCTAATAAACGTTAGAAGAACATTGCTCGTTGTGCAGCTTAAGGCACGTTACAATGGGATCCAAAAGTTCTTCGATTGTCGAGGAGCACAGTTCCGCGATACAACAAAGGTTGAAATTGTATGAAAAAAAAATGGATTATGCTGTTTCATAATTATTTAAACCACCAATTCAGATTTCACGCGAAACAACGAATTTAAAAAAACATTATTAATATTTTTGTTTATAACCTTTTTCTAATTGTTTAAACAATTGATTTAACTTTTAGTATTTGATAGATCTAATTAAAAGAAGTAACTTTCGTCTTGAGATTTTTTTTCTATCTCTTACAGTTCGCGAGTTATAACACAAAATCGGAAAATACACGAATTTTCAGGGGTTAATTTCACCCCCTTAAAGTGATTTTGGGCAGCAAAAAAAATTGCGTTGTAATCAGGAGGAAATCCCCTACATATCCACAAAGTTTCAGAATTTTTTGAATTTCCGGGTTCGGATCTTCCCTTGTCAGTCACGTGATGGAATGCAGAAGGTACAATAAATTTCCCAAAACTTTTCACTGTGGCTATCAAACATTTGTCAATACCGGCAACTTCTGTGCCAAGTGAAAGATTATTTTCCAAAACGGGGCAAATTCTTTCAGACAGAAGAACAAGATTACGACCAAAGTACCTACACTGATATGTTGTCTGTAATATGTTCCAATAAAAATAAATTGATTTTGAGTGATTTCATTACAATTAATGCGTCACATTCTACTTTGGCCGCTTCTATTCGCCTTAACGATATATTAATGATATTGTCGATATATCAATATGATATCGATAATTTATTAATAATAACCTCTACCTTGAACAGGTAGACAATGTTCCACCACTCACCTGCCAACTCCGTGTTATAATAATGATACATTTCCAATACGCCCATGTTTGTTCCTCCTTGTAATTTCCTACTTCAGACAAGAACTGAACTGTTGATGGGTCCGCTCTTTATACACATTGTCAGAACGATTATGCGTTATAAATATTAAAGTAGCACTGCCCACTTCCGCACATGATTGTCGTAGTTATTCAAAACTCCAAAGCTTTCAGTGATTGTAGAAGGATTCATTCTATACGTTATAAAGCAAATCTTTTTCTGCTCGCCATCGTGGTGAGTGCGTGTGAATCTGTATAATGTGACAGTTGAAATGCGTACGTCAGAAGTGGTCAAAGATTGACTACATCTTGGGAATGAAGTGTTGGATTGGAAGAAGATAAAGAGCTTTCCAATTTCTATCTTGAACGATTTTATTTAGTCCATAATTTGGAGGAACCCCAATGTAGCAAATATAATAGTGTAATACAGGGCTGTCGAAGAAGCGGCTCGCGGGCCGCGTGGATCCTTTTCCTTTTCGTCTGCTCCGTAGAGCCGTAGGAGATCATCATCGTCCACACCTACTTCACTCTGATAAATTTCTCCTCCGGGTACCGCATTCTCTCCATGCCGGGTCATGTGCAACTCCTGAAGAAAAATAAGTGGGCGACCCGGCTGACCCATGGCCCAATTCGTGCGGCTCTCGGAGTGCAGAAGTTCGACACATCTGCTGTAATGTACCGTGGGTGACAGGAGAGTGAGTGATTAGGTAAATAAGCGTGTTCGTTCGTAAAACGTTTTTTATTCACGACTGCACGCTGCACAGTGCCGCGTGTCATAGGGGAGCCTGGCCAAAAGTAATATTTTTAAATCTAAGATATATTGTTGGAATAAAGTGCAATACTATGACTCTAAAATGATAATAATATACTTTTTTTAATGTTAAATATTGAATAGAAAAATAACGATAATTAACAAGATGTATAAAAATTTAAAATACATGAAGTTATCACAAGGAGAAGAATATTATAATAAGAATATAATAATTATATAATTAAGTATTTAATTAATTAATAATGTATTGCAGGTATGAAGTAGAATGCATTTTACATTTTTATACATATGTAGGTATAGATAATTAACATCATTTTCAAGAAGAATATTGTAATTAATTAATTATAATATTATATGGTGTATAGAGAGAACTCAAAAATGTTGAGAACAGTGCGGTTTATTTGAGACTGATACTTGATGCGATACAATGTGCCGATTTCAGCGAATGTTGTCAAGATACTACTACTCTGTATAACCGAGCACTCGGGTCGGTCACGAGAGCGTGAGTGTGTGTGTGAGTGTATGTGAGGTCTTGTGTGGAAGAGTATGTATGTATGATGTTGCGAAAAGTAAATAAGAAGTCAATCAACTATTCGAGAATGTTCTAGTTGTCTTGCGGCTGATGTGAAAAGGAGAAAGAGAGAGAAAGAGAGATGGATAGAGAGAGAGATGATTCTGCCGAGATATGTATATTGTAATTAAATAATTATAATATTCTTCAACTGTTATGTCTTCTTCTTGTTGTTCTTCTTCATCTTCATCAGCACGATAACTGGAAAGACAATATTCCGATCCAATGGCATAAATGTACCCCTTCATAAGCGGTGCGGGCGACAAAGAAATGACAATAACTCATAAGATCGCCATTTATCGCCGTAAAATGCAACGAGCCTTTTTTCAAGAACCTACAAACTTTATTTTGCAACAAACATTGCCCCTTCATCTCGCTTAATACAGAACTATTTCCTTAGGGGAAGAAAAAAAATATACAGGTCATGTATTCTTCTCGATCATAGCTGTAGAAAGTGAAATAATCCAATAAGACCAGAATCTAGAGACGCGGTAGCATCTCGACGCCAAGTACATGAATCGACACCCTGTATATGTCGACTGTCGCTGCCGCTATCATTTACTCGTCGCCCGGCTAATCCAACCTTACCTGAAACTTATTTCATTAATATCTCATCACGCCTGCAATAGTTCCTAAATTTAAAGGCACTTTTCTTATGTAAACCGCATATAAGCTTTCGAATAAGACCAAATTCAATAAACTCGGTCCACGCCTGACAGATATCATAATATCGTCTCATGGATCAGTCCGAAACGGTAAGATTTTTCTTCTGATTCTTCTGATTCTCCAACCAAATTTTCGTCAACATAATACGTATACTACGCGTTACACGCACACCTTCAGCCAAAACGAACTAATACATGTTTCGTTCGTCAATCGCTATCTTCACTATGCAATCTACTCCAAACTTTGACCGCTTACAGTCAGGTTATAACCTGGCGAGTGTCAAATAATGTAAGTTGTCAAAATTTGAGATGCCACGTGTTTTTACAAATATGTATCGTTGTACCATTGAATTGCAACCAAAATGCAGTCTCAAACACAGTCGGCACCGCGCGTTTTGCCAAACTATTTCGCTTCTGTATTGAAAACGAAACGAGACTTATCACTTCTGTCGACGCTTTCCGAAGGAACAATGTCTGCTGCATCGCGTGGGATGGTCAGATTTCGTCTCAGACCCTTAGTTTTGGAAATAAATTGAAAGATATCTGGAAAAATGGGTGCATTTCGGGTGTCCTTTTCTTTTTGATCGTTGTTTAAACATATTTAAATGTTCATAATGCAATAATAACTTATATCGTTGTATTCGTGAGGGTTCATAGAATAATTTGACGCAACGAACAATCGAATAACTATTACCGTTTCGACACAAAAAATGTTCAAAGTTGAAAATTTGCAGTTTTTTTCAAAATCGATTTTCTCAAAAACTGAGGGTGATGGTGACAAACGGGTTGCGGATTCGTTTTCAGGGCACGAAAACCTATAAGAAACGGCTATTGAATGTTACAAGTCCGAAAAAAAGTCAAAATTTGTTGTACTGTGTTATGGTGAACTGCTTGCAATGTAAAGCAAGTCACAATAGTGAAGAAAGTACGCTGAAAACACATCTCCCTTGATGCTTTTCAATCTTTTGTGAAAGACATTCGTAATACATTAAATAATAATAAAATCCACAGTAGTTGCCACGCTATTCATTAATTCATTAATTTTTTAGATTCCCATTATTTCAATTCACCAATAAACATACTAAATTAGTTTTATTCCAACACCAATAAATTGTGCATTAAAAATATTGGATCTTCTCGTTCATTTTCGCTCAATTATTACCATTAGCATTTAAATTTCCTGCAACAAGAGTTTCAGCCATACGCTCTCACCTCCTTTGGACACATTATTTAGTCTCTACACTCACTATAGCAAAAGGCCACTCTATTTATATAAATAATAAGTTCTACGTTAAGTTGTATATAATTAAAATGTGGGTTTATATATTTTACAGATAATCAAAATTAAAATGTGGCTTTATATATTTGTTACGCGTTCCATTTATTATCAAGCTTACTTATACCGTATTATTACTAGGCTAGTTTTCACCATTCCTATAAATAGTCTAAAACCATATACGCAAGGTCTGGGTTTTCCCAATTAGCTTGGGAAAGGACCCGAAGGAACGTAATCCTTAGATTTATGAGTCTGCCTGGCAGACGTTGGCTCTGTCGCCTGTGCTTGCCTGACACTTGGGACCGTTGGAGGGTGGCGAGTGAGGTGGAGCCACAATGACCCTGTGAGTCGACTCCGGCGGTCCCGGGGTTCGGTAAGATTGGCCGGGCGTCCTGTTTGTCTTTTAGACGCCTCGGACGATATCTCGAGACAGGCTGTTTAGCCATAAATTATTATTAGAAACAAACGCTCGGTTTCCGGAGTTTTCCCTCTCGTGGGGCTGGGTGGGCCGTCCTTGGGCGATACTGCGACCAATGAGAAGTACGCTCATGGTATGGCCTACCAAGGAATCAGCCTGGGAGGGAGGATTTTCGACTTGCAAGAAGGAGAGACTCCGTCGGGGAGTCAGATACGAAAAACTATCCGACAAAATCGGTCTCCTCCGGAGTGAGGACGGATAGTCACGAAAGCTGCAAAGTTTCGCAGTAACATTGTCACCGCTCATTATTTTCTATTATCAATCATTGCTTGTGATACAATATATTCAGTTAATTGTTTTATTACATGCAGTCTCTCAATTATTCACCCTTACCACGGTAACGCGTCGTTTAGGGTACCGCGTCTTTCTTAATGTCGGAAGTACCGTAGCGGGAATTTACGACTCCCGTTGACCCGTCTTCAGTTCAGTCGGGCTCATTAAGAATTCGCGAAGCAAACAATATTTACAGATAATCAAAGCAGAAGATGATGCAGTGTGATCTACGTCAGACTATAAACGCACAAATTTTCAGGTAGGGTTTTGCATACGCAATTGTTCATTCAATGATGCAATGATCTTGACATATGAGCACGTGTGATAATTTATAAATAATTAGTAAATGTGTCCTATTTTTCAGTTAACTATGCAGACGAAGAGAATTATTTCAACAGCTGAAAGTGAAAGTAACCCTGCCGCATGAGGAAATGAAATAACCACATTATTAAGCTGCTTCGCGCACTATGTACTGCACACAAAGTACTATACATTCATATAATACATATAGATCGGCAATGCAGTGCACATGTTTTTTTTTGCGTAGGTGTTAAAGTTACGTAGAATTTATCCTTAATCAAAAAATAATAAAAGTACACTCGCTGAGCTGCTTTGCGCTATTTCGAGTATTCCGTGTAAGCTTTACTGGCTACAAACGCGCTTTATCTTCTAACATCACTCGATAGGCTACAGTGCGCCGTAAACGCGTGGACGTGTAACGAAGATAGATCAGAATTTATAACTTATTGGGATTTCCTAACTTTATCCTCACTTTTAGTACCCGTGTCAGTGAAAAATTTGTAAAAAAGAAGAAGCTGAAATTCAGAATCCCCATAAAAAACTTCAAAAAAGTAAAAAAAAAAGACGCCAAGTACATGAATTATCTTTGTAAAAAGAAGTGAGATCCCCATAAAAAACTTTAAAAAAGTAAAAAAATGACGCCAAGAACATGAAATAGCTTTGTAAAAAGAAGTGAGATCCCCAAAAAAAACTTTAAAAAAGTTAAAAATACGCCAAGTACATGAAAATGTCGAGGACAGAAAAGAGTATTATCAAAAATCACAAAAAAAGAAAATAGTATACATGAAAAAGTCGAGGAAGAAAAAGAGTATTATCAAAAAATAAATATAAAAAAAACACAAAAAAAGACAAAGAAACATGAAACAGTCAAGGACGAATAAAGTATAATTATCAAATAAATATAATCACATAAATAAAAATAAAAAATATAATTACAATATAAAAAAAGATGTGAAATCAAAATGAGCTGCAAGTACATGAAGGTGCTTTCCCGCAGCGTGCAAAGGCGACACTGTGTAACACAATAAAAGACAAAAAAGATGTCTGCGGCCTGGAACTCAAATACTTGGCGTGGCCAGGCAAGGTCAAGGTGTCGATGCATAAGAATTATTTAAAAACGCAAAATAAAGAAAGTGTATTTATATTGTCAGAGTATTAAATGGACAAATTATCTGAAAGCTTGCGTGGGGGAAAGTATGGGTATTGATGATATCAGAATACCTTGCCTGGCCACGCCAAGACTTCCAGCCCGCGGACATCTAGGAAAATGCCTAGATGTTACATTTTATCTGCATATTATTAAAATGTCCACGATATGAGTAATTGAATGTATGAACACAGCATTTTTGCTGTGTATATGTAATTGGGTCATCTTAAGGGTAGTTGGAAAGCACCATTATGTACTTGCAGCTCATTTTGATTACACATCTTTTTTTTATTTTGTAATTATTATTATCTTCTATTTTTTGTGATTTATTTGATTTCATGTACTTGGCGTAATTTTTTTACTTTTTTGAAGTTTTTTATGGGGATCTCACTTCTTTTTACAAAGATAAGTTGCATAGGGAATGACTTCAGATAATTTTTAATATTATATTATTATCTTCTATTTTTTGTGACTTATTCGATAATACTCTTTTCCGTCCTCGACTTTTTCATGTACTTGGCGTATTTCTTTATACTTTTTTGAAGTTTTTTATGGGTCTACATATACATAAAATCCTCAATTTAGTTGCAAATAAAAAACAGTTTGATGATATACAAACATGTCGTAATTCAAATTTCGGCAACTTACCTTGTGTTTGAGACTGCATTTTGGTTGCAATTCAATGGCACAATGATACATATTTGTAAAAACACGTGGCATCTCAAATTTTGACAAATTACCTTATTTCACACTCGCCAGGTTATAACCTGACTGTAAGCTGTCAAAATTTGGAGTCGATTGCATAGTGAAGGTAGCGTTTGACGAACGAAACATGTGTTAGTTTCTGACGGCTGAAGGTGCGCGTGTAACGCGTAGTATACGTATTATGTTTGACGAAAAATTTCTTGAACAAGATGGAGAATCATGAAAAGGAGAAAAATCGTATCGTTTTCGACTGATCCATGAGACGATATTATGATATCTCTGTCATTCGTGGACTGATTTTATTGAAATTGGTCTTATTCGAAAGCTTATATGCGGTTTACATAAGAAAAATGCCTTTAAATTTAGAAAATATTGCAGGCGTGATGAGATAATTAATGAAATAAGTTTCAGGTTAGGTTGGAATAGCCCGGGGACGAGTAAATGATAGCGGTAGCGACAGTCGACATATACAGGGTGTTGATTCATGTACTTGGCGTCGACACGCTACCGCGTCTCTAGATAATTTTCTATTTTTTGTGTTTTTTATGGGGTTTATCTTACACTAAAAAAATATAAATAAACAAATGAATAAGTATTATATATATTAGTGATTAGATTCCCAATCTACTACTATCTACTACGTCACGATTTCCCACTTCCAATAGCTATTCCCCCTCTTCCTTACTACGTCATGTGCCTGTTACTTTTGGCAAGTCTCCTCCTACACGTCACGCATTTGCGCAGATCAAGTACACGCAATCCAGCTGTACCGTCGCATCGACAAGGGTACCCTCTACATTCTACAAGTAAGGATTCATCTGTTGCCTCGGATAAACCTAATGAATATGATTCAGCTGTGTCATCAACAAGTACCAATGCACTGTTGCTACGCTATCATACACACACTTTAATTTCTTTAAAACTGTCCATAAAGAATTTCAAACACAATTTCTGAACAATAAGCTTGGTAAAGTTTGCTTCATTTGTGTTCGAATATGGTTTAAGAGCGTCGTGAACCAGTTGATCCCAAGCATCAACAACTCTTACATACTTCTTTCCAAGCCATTAACATTTAACATGTGGTAACGTGCAACCGCAACATATGCAGAAATTGTCTGACTCGAAATAATAACATTTCAATGTCATCCAAGTCAAATGGTTTCGTATATCTACAAATACCTTTTCATCTACCTACATTAGATTTGTTGTCAAAGAGTTTAATTTCCCCCAGGATACCGGTCATTCAAATTCGACGCTGGCGACATGAACATGGGATCTTCGGGTAAATTATTAATGTTCCAGTGTCTGTAAATAAGATGGTGAACCATTTGCCAAGAAACATTGATGACAATTATTATGTTGATAATGTTCATAGTAATGTTCATATTAAAAGAAAAAAATACATAAATCACGTATTTAGTTGGTTTGGTGAAAAAAAGGAAACATAAGAAATCGGCTGCAATGTCTATTTGAAACTCCTCTCTAGAGGCTGTACGGCATTAGAGCTTATGAATCTTTATTTCATAATGAGAATGTTAACCAAATTCCTATGGATGATATTAGTGAAGACATATCAAACGAAGATAGTCTCACTGCACAACAGCAAACACTCTAATGGAATGATGAAAAGTATTTTCGTATTGCACCAGGAGAAGCAAATATACCACACAGTCTACTTTTAACTTATTCACATTAAGAAAAATTAACGGTTTTGATATTTAATAAGTAGTTTCACTTCTAACGCGTGAGTGTTCCACGCATTGGTTTTTTTTATTGTACAAAACTACGAGTGATTGGGAAAAGTAGTGAAATAGAGATTTCATCGAGAAACTAGAAGATTGTATTATTTGTTTCATTTTGTTCATACAGGTTCGATCACCAGTACGTATAATGGAATGTCACTAGTACAGAATTACCGACTTCAATCAATTCCTTTTCCTATTATTTTCTATGAATCCCACTTTTCTTGTTTAGGCAATATGATTAGCGGCTGCGTAGCCGAGGATCTGTGGTGAGAGTTTCTAACTAGGAGACCAACTAAGATCGGGTTCAGATATATTGGCCGGTGAGTTTCGTAAGGGGTATTCTCCCACCACACCACTTGCCTGCCTCGGTGCTCCTTTTCTCTACGTTCTCACTCTCTCTCGGGTTACGCCTGGTCGACGCGCGGTGGGTTAGAATAAACAACAGCCACACGGCTTCGTTCAGGCGGAGTCGAGCAGCGTTCCCGTTACCCCACCATACCCTTCGAGGGCCAACCACTTGAACTGTCAATCCACGGTCGTCAGGTGGTGGTGGCTGATTTCTCCTCGCGCGCTGCTCGCGAAAGCGAACTCACCGGCCAATATATCTGAACCCGACCTTAGTACCCGGACAGTGGATATCGCCGGGAGCCGCTAGGAAAAGTTAATTTATCCTCGTAATTTCATAATGTGATACTCCTCGAACGGTTAAGATGTATATCTCTGTGGGTTTATCTCACATTGGAAAATCAAATATTGGTTGGATTCTAATAAAGAACTGTTAGTAAGAAATGTGGGATCAGGAACCTCCATGTCATAAGAGCGGGCCCAGACTAAGGGACCACGGAGAGTCGACGTAGCTGTGGTGGTTCACGTTGCTGATCAGTACGCGGGCGGCCTCGGGTTCGATTCCCGGCGCTGTGGCTCCTCTTTTTCGAGGTTCCCTAAAGCGTAGGAATTTACGCCACCTACCTACCGATTCCTAGAGAAAAAACAACGCGTATAATCTCTATAAGTTCGCTCCTTACAACTGGTATAGTGTTTGACTCGAGTGTTTTCAAACAACTGAGAAATGCGGGCGTCTCAAAAAGCAAGAAGTTTAAAGTAATGGCTTAACAGAGCAATGTTACGTACTTGTATGGTTCTTACGTGTAATTGCTCGAAACAGAGTGGAACCCGAACTTTCAAAGCTTTTTGTTTTCTAAGCGCACTATATAGACTAGAAATGAACCCCCGAGTATGTATTTATGGTTTGTTTTATATTACATAATTGAGCTTAGCAAGTGGTGAGGATATGCGCGTGCCTTCAATTAAATATCAGGTTAATTGGAAAATATCGATTGCGTCGCAAAACTGCAGGAAACGATGACCCCCCCGGGTCGCGTGCATTCCAAACACCCAAATAGGTTAAAATGTCAAGAAACTGTATCTAAACGTTACAAAGTAAGCAAAACTGCGGTAATGAAACTACTTATGTGCATGCATCACTCTCAGGTCACGGTCATACAAGCGTTGACGTAACGGACGTTGTGGCTGCAGTCACACGAGCGTTGGATCGTCGTCCGCAATTGAGAATAATGGCTGTACTACGGTATGACTCAACCAACGGAATGAACTGAAATTTTGAGGGGTTGGGCGGGAGGGGGAGAGAACCTCTAATATAAAATTTCAGCTGCGGGTATTCGTTAGTTTCTGAGATATTAATAAAAAACTTTCGGCAAAATATATTCAAATCTATCTATACAGACGTTACTAACACAACCATCTGCTCGTCGCCGTCGATTATTTCGCAGCCGACGATACAATGTATAGGGATACGGTAACAGAAACTGGACGCAAGCCAAGTGGGATTGTTGTTGAGGCCTTTGCTCTTTTGTCAGGTACTTAGTTTCGATATTTATTACTATGGCTTCATCATCAACTTACGATATTGCCCTTGAAGGGCGTTGGAATATTGAAAGATTAGTAAGCGAAGTGCTGTTCTCTCGAGAGACTTGCATCGAATGGTGCAAATCTGTTGGGCTATTGCCCAAAAGAAGAAAATGCCCAAAGAATGGGAAAGAACTAATGATTTTGGAGGCGTCTTCTCGAGTTTATCGCGGATCCTCAGTTTGCATCGGCATGCGATGGATGTGTCGCAAACATCGCATTGAGCGTACGCTTGCAGAGAATACTTGGTTTGAGCGACACAACATTTCTATGGAAGATGTTCTTCGCTTAACTTATTATTTCAGTCGAGGCTTCAAGACTATTGATATCGTTAATGAAATTATGGTCCCCGGTCGGGAAATTATATCCGAAAGTACTATAATGGATATTTGGTCCTACTGTCGGGAGGTTTGCATGGTCCGGCTTGATTCGTATTTTGAGGAATCAGGTCAAATTGGGGGCCCTGGAAAAATCATTGAAATTGACGAAATGAAATTCGGCCGTCGCAAATACGAGCGTGGTCGTGTCATTGAGGGCACATGGATTTTCGGTGCTCTTGATATCGAGACAAATGAGCTTCGTCTTGAGATTTGCCCTCTCAATAAACGTGATAAGGCGACAGGCCCGAATTAAAGGAGGGCTAGGGGTGGCTATAGCCCCGGGCCCCACTTTCCGGGGGGCCCCGTTCTAAGCGATTTGCTCACTCTGTCTTCATTGGAAATGTTGTATCAAATAAATTGTCTGAGTTCCACAACTTCAAATTTTATGTTTTTATTTTAAAGTTTCATTGTTTAAACATCCTTTATGATCTGTATTTAAATTTTTACATTTTTTGAGAATTATATAGTATTTTTAGACATACACGAGGTATCCCATTTAAAATTTCGCACGCAATTACTGTGGTTTGCAAAAATGTTGCCGGCAGAAACTTGGTGGTCTGGTCGAGTGTATCCTCATAGTATCCTCACGTATTGTCGCTATTGGCCGACGCGTCACATCAACGAATCAGTCAGCAGCACCGCGGGACGAAGAGAGCGAGCGGGGGAAGTGGGGAGTTTCGCGGCAGAGAGTGGGGCGGCACGAGCGAGGTAGCCCCCTTGCCCCGCTCAGCAACGGGACGCCAACAATTTAGCAAACCACAGTACATATCTCCTACATTATTCGTTATTAAAAACAATGTTTCAAGTATAACTTACTTTGTTTCGAGGGGGATATCTTGTAATGGTCAAAATGTTATCTAGGTGGACGTGCTTTCGAGATTTCAAAATGACCTTTGTTTTCTTAAATACAACTATATGTTTTTATTCAGATGGATGTGTAGCCCGTTCCGTGACAAATTCATCGACCTAATGTATACGTGTTTCAAGATTATTCATTATCCCAGATCATTTATTGCTTTTCAAAACTTACCATCGTTGAACGTCTAGAAATTGTTCCTTACCTTATCTTCAGTATTCGAAATCATGACCTCAGATGTCAATGCTTTGATTTACTCTATCTCTAAAAGATAGTTGCACCCACTCCAATGTTGCAGAAGTAATACGATTTTTTAGATTATCAGGGTAAACGCATGATAGTTCCATTAAAGAAAACAAAGGACACTTTGAAATCTCGAAGGCACGTTTAGATAAGATTTGTAACCATTGCAAGATGTACCCCTTGAAAATTGAAATAAGGTAAGTTCGACTTCAAACATTTTTTCAATAAAGAATAGGAGATAATTGCGCCACGCATACCGGACATGTCTATCAGAATGTGTGCAGCTGGCTTTATAGTATGCGTGCAGTGTGTGTCGACGCGCGTGTTTCAGTTTGCGGAAAAACAAAGTAGAAACGACGGAACGCCCGGAGTCCCGGAGACGATTGTTACTTTTAACAGTTTGCCTGTGCTCTGCAAAGAAGAAAGTTCTTAACAAGATTTGCTTTCGCGACTTATTTTAAGTTTTAACTGTGTAGTGTGTAACTTTATTAAAGAGTGAATAGAGTAAATATATACATATGTATATAATAGTGTATTCTCCAGACCACTGAAAAGTTTTTATGTTAATTGTTTTATTTGAACTTTATTTGAAAATGTTGAGAAAATATGATAGTGGAGCGTTGAAAAGAAAACATAAAAAGAAGGAAGAGAAGTTTAACAAAAAACTGCCGAAATTAACAGAATATTTTTCGCCATCTCAATCAAACGCTGATGAACACGAGGAATACGCAGAAGAAGCAAATAAACTTAGTGTTCATGAAGAAGCTGCTATCCAATCAAATTCAAGCTGTCTGACTCATAATCAAAACACGTACATGTCTACGCAATTAGATGTATATGACGCGAATGAAACAAATTCAAAAACTGGCAATAATAATAATAATAATCAAGAGAACACTGGCATATCTGAGAATAATGTAAAAATCGCCGATTATTCTGCTGGAGACATCTGTGGCAATGATATCTTAAACAATAATAGTCAAACCGATGCTAGTAACACTAGGGATACCATTGTCGTATTAGAAAATTCCCCCAAGACAGGTATTTTAATGAATTATCTAGAAATTTTTAGTTGTAACGGTTGAATACGTAGATATACATATGTAGTTACTTTCAAACATGTCGATTTATAGTTTCTGATTTCACAGAAATCATTTTCATTTGCCAATTTGATTTTGGATAACGATCTAACAGCTAACTAATAGACGTCGGAAATGTGCTTCTTCTACTGTATTATTAGTTTCAAATTCTAGTTCTCTTTTGAGTTTACACTGTTTATTTTGAATTTTATCTAACAATATGCAATTTATGCAATTTATGCATAAAACCTGGAGATGATTTTTAAACGTATAAATACTATTTAAAAACTAATATCTTAAATATATAAAAAATCCATACAAATTGTATTTTATTTACACGTGGTATCGCATAATTACGTTCGATATTTTTGCATTTATAATAACTTATATTTACGTACTCGATGTACAACTTATAATTTTTTATTATACTTTACAATTTCGTTAAAAACTTCAATTTTCTAATTTTCTTTAAAAACTTTTTACAGATGTCTTGCATAAAGATCCTGCCTTATGGTCTTTAACATTAAATGAAAACCAGAACGAACGTATAAAATATTTAAATAAAGGATATGAATTTTTTCAAAATAAAAATTCCGACTTTAAGACTTCAAAGCGAGAATATGCAACACAGAGTAGATATTTTTCACCGAATTATTTTCAACGAAAACTAAATAACGGCGAAAAATGCGATCGGAAATGGTTAATGTTTTCAGAGTCCGCAGGGGTAGTTTTTTGCTATGTCTGTAAATTATTTTCATCAGATCAGGGAAATGTGTTTGTAAAGGGTGGGTTTTCAAATTGGAAAAAAGGAGATGAAGTAATTTGCAGCCATGAGAACAATAAAGACCATAATCAATGCATGATTGATTGGATCAATTTCATGCAAGAAAGTGCACATATTACTAAGGATATAGTAAATGTGGTGGAATCAAAAATGAAATATTGGACTGAAGTTTTAAAAAGAGTCGTAGCAGTTATTCGGTTTTTAGCTGAAAGAGGTCTTCCATTTCGTGGTAGTAATGAAGTGTTCAATTCGTCAAATAATGGAAATTATCTCGGCGTGTTGGAGCTTATAGCTCAATTTGACCCCTTTATAAAAGATCATATCAATACGTATGCAAATAAAGGCCGAGGAAATGCATCATACCTATCTAAAAGTATCTGCGAAGAGGTAATAGATTTAATGTCAACAAAAATTCTGAGACATATAATCAAGGAAGTGAAAGAAGCTAAATATTGGGGACTTATTGTAGATTCTACTCCCGACATTTCCCACGTCGATCAATTGTCCGTAATTTTTCGATATTATTTAAATGGTCATATTAATGAACGTTTTCTCTGTTTTCTGCAAATTAAAAGTCATACTGGTAAGTCATTGAGTACCGAAATATTAGAATTGCTTAAGGAACATAAGATAGATATTAGCAATTGCCGCGCACAAACATATGACAATGCTAGTAACATGTCCGGTAAATATTCTGGCTTGCAAGCGTGTTTGAAAGAAGAAAATGAATTAGCATTTTATGTTCCATGTATTGGACACTCCTTAAATTTGGTTGGGGAATGTAGCGTCGATGAATGTATATGTGCTACTACTTTTTTTGGTCTATTGCAAAGGCTTTACACTTTTTTTAATTCTTCTGCACATAGGTGGGCTGTGCTAGTACAAGAAAACTCTAGACTTACGAGTTTATCAGTCACTCGGTGGTCGCGCAGAGCAGATGCTACAAATGCATTAATTAAAAATTTCGATGGAATTTATAAAGCACTGAGTGTGTTAGCTAATGATCAAGCTCAAAAATTAGACACTCGACACGAAGCTTCGTCTTTACTGACTAATATCATTAAATTAGAAAATGTATTTATGGCGGTGTTGTGGCATCGAATTTTGAGTCGATTTAACGTTGTTAGCATATATCTACAAAAAGTTGAAGTGGACTTAAATACAGCTAATAACATGATATTATCATTAGTTGATTTTATAAAAAAATTACGCCCTGAGTTTTCAAAGATGGAAAATGAATCCAAAGAACTAAGTTCATTTGTCGTTCAAGAATATTCTAATTTCGGTAAAAGAACAATTATTAAAAAGTTTAGAGATGGTGAAAAAGAAATTCCAAAGTTACATGGATCTGACAAATTTCGAGTTGAAACTTTTTATTTAATAATCGATAAACTAATAACAGAGTTAAAAAAGCGAAGTGAAGCTTATACTCATATCGTTGAATTATTTGGATTTTTATGCAACTTATTAACTATGAACAGAGATGAAATGCAAATGAAAGCTCTAAATTTAGTGAAGACGTATTCGAAAGATTTGCAAAATAGTTTAGTTTGTGAATTAGACCAATTTACTGCATTATTGAAATTACAACCTCAAGGTTTTTTTTCTAATCACACAAAAATTCCAGACCAAAAAGTCAACTCACTGTCTCCTCTGAAAGTGCTAAATTGGATAGTCGATCGACAAATGATTGACATTTTCCCGAACATATACATTGCGTATAGATTATTTGTAACTATACCAATCGCAAATTGTGAGACGGAAAGATCATTTTCTGTACTAAAGAGAATTAAGAATATGTATAGAGCGACGATGTTAGATGAACGTTTATCATCCTTAGCACGGTTAACTATTGAATCTGAGTTATTAAGATCTATCGATTGTGAAGACTTAATACAAGAATTTGCAAAATTAAAGATAAGAAAACAACATTTTAACTAAAAGTTAATTGTACAATATCTTTTTTACCCCCCCCCCCCCCCCTCCCGCTACCGCTGTGCAACCACGGGGGGCCCCCGAAGGTTTGATAGCCCCGGGCCTCAAAAATCTTAATCCGGGCCTGTAACGCGACCTTAATTCCTATTATTAAAAAGCATATAGCATCTGGAAGCAAGATTTTTTCAGATTGTTGGAAAGCTTATGATGTTCTTGGTGATGAAGGATATGAGCACCTGACGTGTAACCACTCAATTGAATTTATAAACAATGAATCAGGAGCTAATACTCAGGCCATTGAATCTCAATGGCGTCCTTTACGGCTGAGATTGCAACGAGGAGGCGTGAAAAGTGCAGTTCTCGATTATCACCTTTGTGAGTATTATGGCGGAGGATGATTCGTTTACGGGAGCTTGACTCATTCGCAGAAATTATTAAGGCAATCCGGATTGTTTATCCTGGCATTGGATTTTAAAAGTGAAAGCAAGGGTGAACATATGCTATTCCAAGGTTTTAAACTATGTTGTTGAAAATATATTTTAGATAAACACATTTTGGTTTGTTTAAATAAACAAATGTATGTTAATCAAAACGTGTCGATCATTTCCAACATCTGTCAGATTTACTTTTCAGTTAGGTTTTGCGTACGAACTCATACATTATTGCTGTTGACTTATTCCGAGACAACGCTTTCGACTTTTCAATTTCTCTCGGGTATTAGCATTGGTTTGGGTTAGTGTGAGGGTGGGGGGGGGGGCGGGGGCGCCCGCTTGCGGGCGCGTAAAGCATGGTACCGAACCGATGTGACTTTGGAAATACTCTAGTATTACTATACTGTATTGGGAATAAAAACTGATGCAGTTACAAGCATCGCGCGATGAGGTCAATATCGTACATTGTATCGTCGACTGTGAAACGAAGAAGATGGTTGTGTTAGTAACGTCTGTGTACATAGGTAGATTTCAATGTATTATGCCGAAAGTTTTTTATTAATATCTCAGAAACTAACAAATACCCGCAACTGAAATTTTATATTAGAGGTTCTCTCCACCTCCCGCCCAACCCCTCAAAATTTCAGTTCATTCGGTTGGTTGGCTCATACCGTAGTATATCCCAAAAAACGAATTTTATAAATGAAGTCCGGTATAAAAATTCGGAAGATTGAGGAAGTTATAGGCTTGAGTGGAACAACCCAGGTAGCATGGGGCGGCGCGGCGCGGTGGCTCAACGGATCGCAGCGGAACTACATTTTTCAATACGGTGGCCCTAAAAACTCGCCTACATTCAACTAATTTACTTCCAATTTGGCATGCACAATCGTAATAAGATTCCACATCGATCTACGACGCCTTTTTTAGTCCGATTCCCAGTTTATTATTTATAAAGAAAAAACGTGGACTTTTCTCTTAGATTTAACTTTAGATCTAACTTTATCTTTGATCTCTCACCATTTCTATATTTTTAAACATTTTCAAAATGGGCGCCGTAGATCTATAGATATTAACATATTTTATAAAAAAAAAATCAATGCGTGGTAGTCTCACGCGTTAGAAGTGAAACTTCTTCTTATTAAATATTAAAATCGTTAATTTTTCTTAATCTGAATAAGTTTTATTCCTCTGCACATTAATCGAAAAGAACAGACTGTGTGGTATACAGTAAAGTCTCTCTATGGGCTCGGTTTTGTGCACACGATGAGGGCTTGTCACCTATCCCCACCACTTCTGTCTCACTCTTGTCCGGCGAAGGCGAGAGCGAGATGGAACGAGAGCGAGCGAAAGGCGCTGAAAGCGAGCGAGGACGGTACGAGACAGACGACGCGTTGATGTTTTGTCTCGCTCCGTCTTTCGGAGGCCTGATACTCCGTCCTTTGCATGCGCGGCGGGCGTGCGCGATGGTCGCTAAATCTTGACGCAGGCCCGGCTCAAGTCATTTTTGCGTTCTGGGCGGAAAGTCGACAATAGGTGCAAAATGGTATTTTCATTGCTGGTATTGTTCAAAATAAACTTTAAAATTAAATATTACAAGTTGTACTATAAGTGGTTTAATACTACGAATAAAAATTCAGAGTAAGGTCATTAATAAACTCAAATAAATATATTATAATAAATGGCGGAATTTGGCAAGTTCGCCTAGGGCCCAAAAAAGACTCGTGTCGTGCCTGGCTATCTGACCGTCGCCCGCATGCGTCGAGCAGTCACGATTCCATCTGAGCGCTCGCACCCGTCGCGCACGCCTGCCGCGCACGCAAAGCATTCCATCTCGCTCCCCCTTCGACCAGAAAGAAGCGAGAAACGAACACTCGGAATTAGGACTCGGGTCTCCATGAGGGCTCATCGCCGGTCCCGACCAGCGAGCCCATAGGGAGACTTTACTGTATTTGCTTTTCCTGGTGTAATACGAAGATACTTGTCATTATTCCATTAGAGTGTTTACTGTTTGCTGTTTTGCAGTGAGACTTTCTTCGATTGATATGTCTTCCCTAATTTCATCTATATAAATTTGATTAACATTCACATTCTGAAACAAAGATTCATAAGCTGTAATGCCGTACAGCCTGTACAGAGGAGTTTCAAATAGACATTGCAGCCAATTTTTTTATGTTTCATTTTTTTACCAAACGAGAGCAAGTGGAGGAAACGATGGTCACGCAGGTGCAGTTCACGCACTCATTACCACCGCTCCTGTACGTGTTTCCCCCTCCATCAACGGTAGCTGGAATCCGCCGGTCCCTGCACACAACTACTACGCTAAGAATAAACAGCCACACGGCTTCGTTCAGGCGGAGTCGGGCAGCGTTCCCGTTGCCCCACCATACCCTTGGGGGGCCAAGCACTTCAACTGCCAATCCACGATCGCCAGGTGGTGGTGGCTGATTTCTCAATATTCTGAGGTCAATATATATAAAATGGACTTTAGATACTGGCCCTAGCACCTATAACAACGAAACTCATCCAATTCTTCAGTCTCCCAACCAGTTAGAACAAACTAGAAACTGCACCCAACTTTCATTCAATTTCAATGAACCATATATTCTTAGACATAAATGCAAATATTTTCACCATTTTCATCACCACTGTTAGTTATCATTTTCATTGGTATAAAATCTCCGAAATGTTGCGAGACAATTGCTGTAAAATCTTCGAAACGTTGCGAGACAATTGTTGTAAAATCTCCGAAACGTTGCGGGACAATTGATGTAAAATCTCCGAAACGTTGCGGGAGAATTGCCTATAAATCTCGGAAACACTGCAGAAATATTTCATGCAATGTTGCACACGGGCAGACATACGAAGATTCCTGCAACATCTCAAAAATATTACCTGCAATGTTTCAATCTTGCACCACAACGTAACTTCAACCTTCCTGCAACCTTTCTGGTACGGAGTGTGCTGTATGGGAATTCACACCAAAAAGTTTCTATCTGAACACTGTCAAAAGTGTTTGAAGTTTCTTAATGATCGAAAATTAGATCAGAGCCTTCAAAAAAATATATAAAAAAAATATTTTATGTTAAACGATTTTATTAAAAATGCACTAAAAATTAAAAAATAAATCTTTTCTTGTACTGCAATTTCGATGATGTTTTCTCACTTCAAATAAAAGCGTGGAGTAGGATGTTTCTCATATTAGAATATGAATCAATTTAATACTGCATCAAGCGTAGAAATGAATTTGTTGTGAGGTACCCTGCTCCACGATTTTATTTAAAGTGAAAAACACCATCGAAATTGCAGTACAAGAAAAGAATTATTTTTTATTTTTTAGTGCATTTTTAATAAAATCGTTTAACATAAAATAGTTTTTCATATATTTTTTATTTTCTTGTTTTTTTAATTTAATTTCAAATCGCGATGCGACTAGCGACCAGAATACAGCGGCTTTTCGTCGTTTTCGTAAAGAACGCGAGTGGCTGATTTCAAGTCGTTTGGATTTGTGATTATGGGTTATATTTATTGATGACTAGGTACTTTTTTCACCCGCTCAGGGTTAATTTTTTTCTTAAAATATTGAGTTGTCATCCAAAGTACGCACGTCTGCAAAGTTTCAAGACAACTGGATAGTTGGAAGTGGGTTAAATTTGAGTTGCCAGATTTGAACCATGCAAACAAACAAACATACATACAAACAAACAAACATACAAATAAACATACAACCATACATACAAACATACATACATACAAACAAACAAACAGAGGATCAAAGCTGAATAATAAAAAAATCGTTTAAAAACACACAAGACGATATAACCTTAAGGTCGGGTTCAGATATATTGGCCGGTGAGTTCGCTTTCGCGAGCAGCGCGCGAGGAGAAATCAGCCACCACCACCTGACGACCGTGGATTGGCAGTTGAAGTTGTGTGCCCCCGAAGGGTATGGTGGGGTAACGGGAACGCTGCTCGACTCCGTCTGAACGAAGCCGTGTGGCTATTGTTTATTCTAACCCACCGCGCGACGACCAGGCGTAGCCCGAGAGACAGTGAGAACGTACAGAAAAGAAGCACCGAGGCAGGCAAGTCGTGTAGTGGAAGAATACGCCTCACGAAACTCACCGGCCAATATATCTGAACCCGACCTTAGTAAGCACCCTTGTAACCATTTACCTAAGAATTAAATGGACGGAGCACAAAGCTGCGGGGCCTAAGCTCGTGTCAGTAAAGGGGGTGCATGATACTGCGCATGTGGATGGTGGACGATAGGTGGTTGATAAAAGTGACATAAGGCTGCCGTCTCCGCGGGTCTTGAATGTGTGCGTACACTCACACAAGCTAGGAAAAGCGCGTACGTATACGCGATGTAGTAAACAAACCGTTTCAACCGTCTTACGTCCTGGAATCGGCAAGAAGGAAGTTTTTGTGGGTATAGTTGCCTCCGGGAGACATCAGTGCAGGGTGGTCTGGTGCGTTTGAATGATAATAACCGCCGTACATTGAAATAATAATGAATTTCTGACTCGTGTACTGAGACAAACTCGAGAAATGACAGAATGAAGCTTCAAGGATTCTCCGTCACCGGCGTTGATGGTATATTCGTGCATTGTACCATCAAAACGTAGGAAACGTAGATAAATGTAGGAAAGACATAGTTGCCGAGATGTATCGAGAGTCGAATCGCGCTGTTGCCGCATTTCCCCTATTACTATTTTGTCATAAGGGAGGCTTGAATGAATCACGGCGAAGCGGCTGGAGAACAGAAATGGGCAAAGATAATATCTGGATACACTCAAATAAAAGATACTACAGTACTGTCTCGTTACGGGCTCGGTTTAGTGTCAACGATGTGGACTTTTCGCTATTCCCACCACTTCTGTCTCACTCTTGTCCGGCGAAGGCGAGAGCGAGCGAGAGGCACTGAAAGCGAGCGAGGGCGGTACGAGATAGACGACGGGATGATGTTTTGTCTCGCTCCGTCTTTCGGACGCCTGACAACTCCGTCCTTTGCGTTCGCGGCCGTCGCGGAGGCAAAGCGTTCCATCTCGCTCCCCCCTTCGGCCAGAAAGAAGCGAGAAACGAACACTGGGAATTAGGGCTCTGTTCGCGATACGGGCTCAACGCCGCGCCGCACAGTGGGGCAAAGTGACGAAGTTTGTTTCATAATCAAAGAACTTTTGATAGAAATGAGATAGAGTGATGATTTTTTTTTAAATTAAAGTTGAAAGATTGCAGAATAAGGGAAAATTAATGAAATTTTGATACGAACGTTTTTTACCTTTGAAAATCTGTGTTAAACTTTAAATCGATTTTTTTTTTAAATCCTGAGGTAGTAGACAAATTTTGCGAACGGATTTGAAATCAGTGCGACAAAATCTGTAGGAAATGATGTACAACATGTCAAGAAAAAATTCTAACCGCAAAGAACGCAAGTGGCTGATTTCAAGTCGTTTTGTGGTTATGGGTTATATTTATTGATGAGTGGGTAATTTTTCCTCCCCTTCGGGGTTAATTTTTTTTTAAATATTGTATTGTCTTCCAAACTACGCACGCCTGCAAAGTTTCAAGACAACTCGATAGTTGGAAGTTGGTTAAATTTCAGTTGCCAGATTTCTACCATGCATATATCAAACATACAAAAAATATGCAAACAAACCGAGGGTCGAAGCTGAATAAAATCGTTTAAAAATAATCTGATTTATACCGTGTTTAAATTCATTTTCATTTGGGAAATCACAGCAGTATGTTACTGAAACATTCATGCCGATACGATAGAAAGTTTTATATTCTATTAAAACACACAAAATATAGGATATTCTTCCGAATGGCCCCAGTGGCCGATCGAGATGAGGTTTGGGGGGAGGGGTGGTGAAGGGTTGTGAATCCTAAATCTGAAATTGTAGCTTCGGGTATTTATTAGTTTCCGAAATATTAATAAAAAATTGTTAATTTATTTTGGAATTTTTTTTTTTGACGTTGGTGCAGGCCTCCCTACCCGGGAGCCCTTCCGTCCCCCATTTTCAACTTTTGAAATTGTGTAACCACTATCTCATTTTTAGCATCGCCAAACTGACATCGGTTCGCTACCATGCTTTACGCGCCCGCGAGCGGGCGCGCGCCCCCCGCGCCAATCTAACCCAAAGCAATACTAAAACCCGGAACAAGTTGGAAAGTGGAATGTGTTATGTCGGTATAAGTCAACAGAAATATTGTTAAGAGGGGGGACCGTGGTAAAGTGATTAAAAAAAATCGGTAAGGTGTACCCTTTTATGCACAATTACTTCTGTACCTTTTGAACGCATTAATTGCTGAAGGTAAAATTTTATATTTGGGGTCGGTCCATACCCCTCGTATTACCCACTAAGTTTCATCTCGATCGGCCCCGGTTGGGGTTAGACCAGTCAGTGAGGCGTGGAAAGCACGACAGCGAACCGATCTGAGTTCGGCGATGCCAAAAACGAGACCGTGGTTACAAAATTTCAAAAGCGAAAAATAGGCGGACGGAAGGGCTCCAGGATAGAGAGGCCTGCACCAACGTCCAAAAAAAATTTCCAAAAAACTTAACAATTTTTTATTAATATTTCGGAAACTAATAAATACCCGAAGAAACAATTTTAGATTTAGGGTCCACACCCCCTCCCCACCCTTCCCCCCAAACCTCGTGTCGATCGGCCACTGGGGCCATTCGGAAGTACAGCCGAAGAGGATAAGAATTGTGAAGTTTAGAAGGGATATTGATACCCAAATTAGTATTCTTTCATAAATTATTGAAATAAACTATCAAATCAAAGAAGCTTTATATTTATTTGTCGTCGAATAAAAATAACCCAGAGTTAGTTTTATTTGAAATGCCACGGATGAATCAGTTTATTCGACGGGAATTCATCCGTCGGCCACAAATAATTTTCTTAATCGAGGGCCTCTATTCTTGAGGTCACCTGACGCTCGAGCCGAGCGACATTGTATCTCTCACCCGTCTAATCTGTTGCCTGGAGTTGCTCGGCGATGTACTTACATATCATTGATTATGCAGAAACAGAATTTCTTTATTTTTCATCGTATCAATATGAAAGTGATTCTGCCGATTAAATTGACAGGAAATAATTTGAATCGGACTAAGTACTTTGAATGAAACCGGCTTTCAATTCTGCAAATAAATTTTATGTGTAATATCGTTATTCGTTAATAATGATAGTTCAAATTGTGTCAGGTTATCTTTCCATCTTTCCTTCTTACACTCCCGGACCTCTCTATCTTTCACTATTGCTACATTCAGGGAGGCTCTAACGCTAGACGCAGCTCTCGTGCTGTATTCCTTCAAGACTTCTCGATGAAAATTGAAAAGAGAGAACTCTGTGGCAACAGCGCGGCAGAGACAGAGAGTACAGAACATGTGGCAACTATGCGTAAAAAATTCGTCTACCCAGAGTACCTGAAGATGTCATTGCTGTACAAATTCTTTTTATCGATCGGAGTAATTTCATTAGGGTCCGTTTGTTTACTGGGGACGCTTCGATCGATTCGGACCAAAATAAACTTGAGACGGCAGCCTTAAAGCACGGTTAAACATGTGCAATGCGCGCTACAGAACACCATTATAATGGTCGATTTTTATGGTTCGGCGCGCAACCAGGTACCCCGTGCAACATGAAGCCGCGCACACGAATGGTTGCACGTATCGTCGAAAGCATCAGAAAGAATTGTACAGTTCCACTTATGAATTAAGAAATGGTGACATTTGTCCATAGCTGTTGTACTTTAATAGATATCGAAACAAAATTTGCGCCAAAAAATAGGAAAAAATTATCCCCTTCTAATGATGTATAATTAATATTTTTTACATTTATTTATTCTTTTTTCAAATTTTTTAAGTTAATTGATATAAAAAAAATTCAAAGCTGTTTATATGGTACTTTATTTAATGCTTTTTTGAGTAGTTTAAGTCGCATGTTGAGGAAACTTTTCGTTTTTATGTTATAAGGAAAGTAGTCGGGAAAACAATGTGGTCCGGGTCGAAAAACTTAGTGGTGAAAAACTTATGGTCTTAGAGGGTCGCCTGTTTACAAGCAGTGCCACAATGGCAAGGGATAGCATAGAATAGCGACCTTAGACATCAATTCGCTGGGATCGGCTGAGGTTCATACCAGTGTGGGGTTAAGAGGAAATTAATCAACAACGGTCTCTTACACCACACTCCTTTTAATAAGCGAAGGCGATTCTCTAGGTACAGTGTAACTTGGTTATCTAAAACTTCACGGCGCGAGACGTAGCCTCTACAGGCCGTTCCAGGTGAGTGAGTGAGGGCGCGCGTCACCTCTGGAGGCTATTTATACAGCCCTCTCAGAGGGACGCGTCCCTCGAGCGACGCCGAAAACGCGCGGCAAATTTCGGCGGGAAAAGCGCGTCCGTACGCTGGAAAAACCCTGACCTGGGCGAGCCTGGCTGCCCGATGCGTACGTGGCCATAGCCTGACTCACCCAGGCCCACGGGGGAAAACCCGAGCGTACCGAAGTAAGGAAAAGTCGCATCTTAGATATGGAGGCGAAGTAGCGAACAAACCGCTACATCACCCCCCCGGTAGTAATTAACCCTAATTACGAGAATCCAACCTGCAACCTGTCGGGAAATTTAACCCTCCTACCGAAACGGGTAACGAAACGTGCCGGCGTAGTTAAATCCGGTGCAGGTACTCGCGGTAACGCGTTTCGAATAACTGGTGGAACTACAGGTGGACTCGTGTCCATATCTCGCGGCGTCGCAGCGTCAGGTAGTACAGTATTAGTACAGGGTAATATCTGAGTGCGATCTAGCTGGATCGGAATATCATCCGCTATTACAAACGCTGGCTTAAGTCGATTTATTGATACAACCTTATGTCTACCCTTAATATCTATTGTAAATGTTTTATCCCCACGACTAACAACATCATATGGCCCATCGTATGGCTGTTGTAAAATAGTTTTTGCCGCGTCATGCCTTATGAAAACACGCTTACATGATTCAAGGTCTTTAAAAACAAAAACGCGGGGTGTGCCATGTCGAGACGGTGCAGACGGTCCAATATTGCGGAAATGATCACGTAATCCATTGACGAATACGGCGGTATCGGAAATTGCTGATGGCGCTAAAAATTCGCCCGGCAACCGTAGTGACTCGCCAAACACTAGCTCCGCCGACGTTGACGATAGATCTTCCTTCCAGGCTGAGCGGATCCCCAGCAAAATGGTCGGAAGAACCTCCGTCCACCGATCATTTTGGTAGCACCGAATGACAGCCTTGAACTGGCGGTGGAACCTTTTCCACCATGCCATTAGCCGCGGGATGGTAAGCCGTGGTATGGAAATGAGTCGAGCCTAGTAACGCGTTTAGTTCCTTAAAAAGGTACGACTCAAACTGCCGTCCCTGATCCGTGGTCACACGCAGCGGGGTTCCGAAACGGCAAATCCAACCCTCAAAAAAGGCTCGTGCAACCGTAGCTGCCTCCTGATTGAACAGCGGGATCGCTTCTGGTCACCGCGTAAAACGATCCACGCACGTGAGGCAATACCGATATCCCTCAGACACCGGTAGAATCACGATATCAATATTCACGTGCTCGAATCTCGCCGATGGTTGAGGGAACGTTCCCAAAGGTGCAACGACATGCTTATGGACTTTTGACCGCTGGCAAGGGACACAAGCTCGAGTCCATTCCCGGCAATCCGATTTACACGACGGCCAAACATAACGCTGTGTTATCAATTTAACCGTCGCTTTGATCCCCGGATGAGACAGTCCATGGAGGGTGTTGAAGACGAGCCGACGAAAAGGAACTGTAAGGAAAGGCCGCACCCTTTCAGTGGATGTGTCACACCAAATTCGACTGGATGATCCTGGAATCGACACGTGCTTCAGTGCCAGGCCAGAATCCCTCTGCAAAAATGACTGTAGCTCCGGATCCATAGCTTGTGATGCCGCTAACGCTTCAAAATCCACAGTCCTTTCCACAGTTTCAAGCCTAGATAATGCGTCAGCTACCACATTATCCAGACCAGCAATATGACGGATGTCGGTAGTAAATTGGCTCACGAAACTCAAATGTCTGATTTGCCTCGGAGTACGCTTATCTGAGTTACTATTGAAGGCAAAAATTAGTGGTTTATGGTCAGTAAAAATTGTGAAGGTTCTACCCTCCAACAAATGTCTGAAATGCTTAATCGACTTGTAAATGGCCAACAATTCTCGATCAAATGTAGAATAGTTCCGTTCCGTAGTCGACAGTTTGGTGGAGAAGAAAGCTAACGGCTCCCAGTCATCACCAATCCGCTGCTGTAGGGCGGCGCCCACCATGGAGCTTGATGCATCACAAGTAAGGGTCACAGGAGCATTGGGCTCGGGGTGTGCCAGTAAGGTGGCCCGCGAAAGACCCTCCTTGCACCGGTGGAACGCGTCACGAGCTTCAGTCGTCCATTCGACCGGGCTGCTGCCCTTAATATTATTTCGCAGGAGATCGTTCAGAGGAGCCTGTGTCTGCGCTGCCTTGGGCATGAAACGTCTATAAAAGTTTAACATGCCCAAGAACCGACGCAACTGTTTTGCTGTAACCGGCTCAGGAAAATTGTTAATGGCGTCCACTTTTTCCGTTCCCGGACGGGACCCCAGTTCCGACACTACGTAACCAAGGAACTTAACTTCTGGTTTGCCCAACACGCACTTACGTGAATTAATAACTAAGTGATATTTACACAACCGATCGAATACAATTTTCAAATGTTCTAAATGTTCCGACTCTGATGTAGATGCTATTAAAATATCGTCTATATATGCATAACAAAAATCCAATCCCCGCAACACCTCATCAATGAATCTTTGGAAAGTCTGAGCAGCATTGCGGAGACCGAACGACATAAATGGAAATTCGAACAGTCCGAACGGTGTTGTTATCGCCGTCTTCGGAATATCTTCTTCCGCCACCGGGATCTGGTTATATGCGCGCATCAGGTCTATAGTGGAGAAAATCTTTTTGCCCCTCAACGACTGCGCGAAATCTTCAATGTGGCGGATGGGGTACCGGTCAGGTACGGAACGCGCATTAACGTCCCGATAATCTCCAACCGCTCTCCACAAATCCTCATCGGAACTTTTGGGCACCAAATGTAGTGAAGATGACCAAGAACTTTTCGACGGCCGCGCTATTCCCAGGCGCATCATCGTCTCAAACTCCTTTTTTGCAAATTGGAGCCTATCCGGTGCAAGCCGCCTTGGCTTGCAAGCAACGGGAGGCCCCGGGGTTGTTTTTATGTAATGGCACGTGTTATGGTTTACCTCGACTGGCGTGCCTCCAGGTTTCGTAAGATCGGGATATTTCAGCAGCAATGAATGGTAGATGGACGTGGTTACCAATACCTTGATTGATGCCACCGTCTGCCGAACCGTGGTCCCTTTTGACCGCATGGTCGTGGTTGAATCGATGAGGCACTGGTTGCGAATATCCACCAAAAGTCCAAAGTGTGCCAAAAAATCGGCCCCGATAATTGGCTTGGAGACGTCCGCCACGACAAATCGCCAAATAAAATCTCGACGCAGACCTAAGTTCAACGTAAACGTCGCCGTACCATAGGTCGCGATCGAAGATCCGTTCGCCGCGGAAAGCTCGTAGTCCGATTTCGGACCATGGCCAATCACAAATTTTCGGGGAACAACACAGAGGTCCGCGCCGGTGTCGACCAAAAACTGCGCATTGGTGTGCCGATCCAGCACAAAAAGACGGCGGAACGTTGGGCCGGAGTCGCTAGCCGACATCAACGACTGCCCCATTCGTTTCCCTGGCCGTATGTGCAGGGATCGATGCACCGACGAGCCTTATTCGCGAACTTCGCGTGGTACCAGCACATGCCGTTCGCTGCGTGCTCCCTAGATCTCGATCGCGGCCTCGAATAACTCCGCGGACGGCGCGAACGCCCTTGGTCGGACCTACGGAAGGGTTCATCCCTCCGGGAATGACGCAATTCATCGATCTGGCCTCTCATGACTTTTGTCTCCTCTTGGAGGGAAACGAGGAGCTGCAGCATCCTCTCGGTCACCAGGTCCACGGAGCTTTGTTGTGTTGATGGACCAGGACGCGATGTTTCAGCTACCACTGGCCGTCCGGGGATGGTGTCCAAGATGGCGTCCGCTAACTCGGCGACCTTATCCAACAACGTGTCCTTTTGCGTTGCTAGGATAGCTTGCACACTAGCGGGTAAACGCCCCATCCATAGCGTCCTCAACAGTGGCTCCGAGACGTACGTCCCCGCCAGGCTTCGTAAATGACGCAGGAATTGAGAGGGTTTACGATCACCCATTTCCTCGCGCTCTAGCAATTGGCGGGTCTTCTGCTCTTGTGATACGCACACGCGACTAATCAATTCGGCCTTTAATTTTTCATAAAGACCCGTCTCCGGTGGATCCAACAACACGTCCCGCACTTCCGTCATGTAACGCGGTCCTAACGCTCCGGTGACGTAACTGGACTTTATCGCGTCGGAGACGATCCCCGCCGAGAGGAAATTCCTTTCCATAATGCAGAACCATAGTTCTGGGTCGCCCGGCGTAAATTCTGGGACTCGGATCCCTACTCGGTTTGTCGTATTCGCGGGAAACAAGGACGCTCCGTCAGCTTCACCATTTTGAGCCATGGCGCTAAATGTCTAACACAGTCTTTGTATCACCAAGTTTTTACACCCGCACTATCACCGAAATTGCAGCACTATCACCTTCGCGTCAGATCACGTCGGGGTCACCACTTTGTGGGGTTAAGAGGAAATTAATCAACAACGGTCTCTTACACCACACTCCTTTTAATAAGCGAAGGCGATTCTCTAGGTACAGTGTAACTTGGTTATCTAAAACTTCACGGCGCGAGACGTAGCCTCTACAGGCCGTTCCAGGTGAGTGAGTGAGGGCGCGCGTCACCTCTGGAGGCTATTTATACAGCCCTCTCAGAGGGACGCGTCCCTCGAGCGACGCCGAAAACGCGCGGCAAATTTCGGCGGGAAAAGCGCGTCCGTACGCTGGAAAAACCCTGACCTGGGCGAGCCTGGCTGCCCGATGCGTACGTGGCCATAGCCTGACTCACCCAGGCCCACGGGGGAAAACCCGAGCGTACCGAAGTAAGGAAAAGTCGCATCTTAGATATGGAGGCGAAGTAGCGAACAAACCGCTACACCAGTTTCAGAAAAAATAATTCTTTATTCTTTATCGTATCGATATGGAAGTGACACCAATGGATTCCTCATGTTTTTCCGACGAAAATCATACCAAATTTCATGTAAATGGGGCTACTTTTAACGAAGTTAAATGGAGATGCTGAAAATAAATTTTTCATCTAATTTCCTTCATTATGCTCCGAATTACGTCGTTCTTGGTGTTAGTTTCATACGCGAAACATAGAGAATCGATTGGCGCCATTTTCGCAGAGATCTGATGGAAAATGTGGAACTTGGATTTTTCCCACTTTTAATGGTATTCCAACCCCTTCGAGGGTCGAAAGCCATAACATTCGGTGCGGCATCACGGGGGGTGGATCGCGCCACGGGGTCTGCGCGCCGAGCATTCGTTTGCGCGTGATGGCCTGCTTTTCACTTTCGACGAACATTTGCGCAGCTGGAGTGCGCGTCTCGCCATAAAAACCGACCTTTTTGGAGGGTCCCAAGTGCAAATTCGGCCGCGCATTACAGATGTGTGGACGTGATTTTCGCTGCGCATGGTAGTCGGCGCGCAATGCGCGGTTGTTGCACATGTTTTACCGTGCCTTTACGACGCTCTGCCAGGCGCGCACGCGGATGCTTGGCGCGCACGTCGAAGACAATGGAAATACTAGCCTCATTTTCTACATCGTGCTTTCTTTATCTAAATAAAGCTAACGCCGGCGGTTGGGTCACTAGCCGAAACAACACCTTCACACTTCATACTACTTGAGATGTTAGAAGGGGTTTACTACGTCGCGGTCACCGATTGCTGGAAATTGTGTTTCAAATGAAATGAAGAAGTTCTCTGCCGTGGCTTCCCTCCCACAGTTTCGCCATCACTTTCAACATCGCTCAGTAATTCGCTATCTCAGCGCCCTATTTGTTCTTTTTCTCACACGATATGAGATTGAGGGTAGTTACCATTGCGACCAATAGTAAAAATACGAACGCCCTTTGTTTACGTAGTGTGAAAAAAGGTGGGCCACAGGGAGGAGATTATATCATGACTATTTGAACCAGCATTCCTCCCAGAGGTCAACTTTCTACACCTGCACAAGAAATACACGTGTATCATTTATTGAATTTCATTGTTATTGAATTTGTCTTAAGACGCACTATCTAGTAATTTCTAAAAAAATATATAGTTCCATTTAAAAAACCCAATTTGACCATCGTATCTTTTAAAATAATAATCTAAGAAAAAAATCGTCTGGGCTAATAACTTTGCACCCTCGAAACATACGTTAGGAAATATCCAGCTGCTTACTGTTCCCGCGGACACCGAGTGTATAGTGTATTACATTTATGCAATATCTAGTAAAGGAATGGGTTTCAATTATGTAAGCAAGGCAGTACGTACCTAAAATTGCATCCAAGGTAAAACTCATTAAAACTAATCAGTGGCGTGCATGTGTGATCTTAAGACACTTTTAGAACCACACGATAAATAAATAATGTGTGGAAATTTACAATGGCTTTGCAAAATATACATGTATATGTTACAATGTTATCATTTAAATGACGTAGAATCGTATTGATGCCGATAACCTTGTCGAACCTTCCCATTTGCATAATGCATATGTATATGAATTTTAAATGATTGTAAATCAATTTTACTTACCTCTCCCACTAATAACATATATATAATATTACAGTTAAATATTATAATATTACATTAATGTTATTAATATTAAATTTAATTATAACATTATAGCAGTTTTCATTAATGAAGTGGTGGGATAAAGCAATATTTAACATTTGCAGCCTCTTTTTGTACATGCTGTATTGTTTAATTATACATTGGAAGAGTTATACTAATAGAAAACGATAGATACATTGAAAACTACGGTTTGTAATTGGTGCAATAATAATATTCTTCATAGAAATGATTAAAACAAAAATACTTGCCACACCATGCACATCGCATAAAAGCCGGCACCCCACAAATACTACATTTGGGTATAAGCTTTTCATTCCTAAAGTAACAGAAATCTACAGGATTTTGAAATTCGCTGGGATGCGTTTCTAGATATTCGCTTTTAAACCAAGCATATTGAAAAAGGTTTTGAATCTAGGCGAAGAAAACTGGTTGTGGTTGAGGGACTGTAATTTAATTATTTCATTACGTAAGTGCAAATTGACATCTCTCTCTTGGAGAATCACATTATCCGAAAATGTCCGCACGGAATTTTTCCAAATCCGGCATCCAAACATATCTAAAGGCTGAACGATGCCCGTTGTTTTTTTTTTTTTTGAATCAATGAAAAAGTTACATCCATGTCTTGTGGAATCAACTGCTGTAACTCATTTGGGCAGTGTCCCGTCCACGAGTCGTATAGGAGCATGCTTTTACGGTCAGTATTCGGTAGATACACTTCGCTAAACCAAGTTTTAAAATGTTCAAACGTGAGTTTTCCTGACTTTGGAGCTCCAATGTAAATATTAACCGGACGGAATAGAGTTCTTTGGACTATCGGACCAAGTGTTCCTGTAGATTCCATCAAAACTATGTAGGTATAGTGGTGAGAGAAGACGTCCGCTTTACCGATTGAATCATCGCTTCTACTGTTTTTACTCCTAATTTCGCCAATGTTCGCCCAGAATGTACTTCAAGGTTGAAGCAACTCTCGTCTGCATTATAAATTTCTTCAACTTCGACAGCTGAGATGTTAGACTTTACGCGAGAAACAAACGATTCTGCAATATTTTTGATGTTGTCAATATCTTCAAACGTAAATTGCGTCCTGAATGTTGTTATTTTGCGGGACACACTCCTATCCGCAGTCTTAAAGTTCCAAATCCACCATTTATCTGCCAAGAATTGGGGTAGGTCCACTTGGTTTTTTGCCTCCAAGGCCTACAATATTAAATTCATGTCATGAACAATAGATCTTCGGTCACAAGCTTCTTCAAACATTTGCAGTACATATTCTGCAATAAATGCAAATTTATCTGCATTTGTTCCACCTCTCTCTAAACTCGCCTCCCACCTGTATAGCTGCTGCAAAGATTTAACAAAGCGATAATTTTTCTAAATTAGGCAATATTGTAGAATTCTTTAGGCATAAACAATGTTTAATTTATGTCGCGTACTGAGGTACGCCGTCGCACACCGAATTAACTTTGTGCTTAACTGATTAGATTGAACTAAGTGCGTTAGCAATTTCAATGCTAAAAGTTCAATTTAATATAATTGCAATGTTGCTTTCGTAGCCCCTTACAGCAGTGGTCGGCAAACTGCGGCTCGCGAGCCGCATGCGGCTCTTTGGTCCCTTGAATGCGGCTCTGCCACAAATGATTACAATTTAATTTTTATCAATAAATAAGATCATTATTAAGTATGATATCAAGTTTTATTGAGTGTACCTATAGTTTGATTAAGACTTAAAACTATAATTAAAGTTTATTAAGTTAATAAACAGTGTACCTACCTATATAGTTTAAGTTTAAGAAATTTGGCTCTCAAAAAAAATCTCAATCGTTTTACTGTTGATATTTGGCTCTGTTGACTAATGAGTTTGCTGACCACGGCCTTACAGGATTGTGGTTCGCGTCGTGTTCGCCTTACGTCTAGTCGTGCCCCACAAATTGTCTTCCGTCCGCGACAATACATATAGAAAACACTATTTTACGTGTTTATGTGCTGAAATAATATTTTGTAAAGTTCAACAGTGAAATATAGACAATTTAAAGAAAATATACGAACGTCGCCAAACTCGGTCAAAAAATAAAAACTTTGACGGCGAAGCGCGAGGGTCAAATATTGACCGATTTCAAAATTTTTTTTTGGCCTCGATTTGTCTTCCCCAGCGGCAACTTTTTCGCACTACGCTGTTTCGAATTTCGAAAATTTGGGTTTTTCGGCCCACCCTATTGAGTACCCCCTTTTCGGAGCCCCAAATAAGAACCCCTGATATTCTATTGCGATGCATATTCCGCGCATGAGTCATCAATACATTTCAATTATGTAACGCATATTTTGCATACCGCGCATACTCCTCATACCTGACATTCCGGAACATCATATAAATACAAGGGGCCCGGTGCCCGTGGGCTCTCTTCTACGGAAACCTAGGCGTACTAGATATATTTAACTAGATATATTTAACAGTGAAATTACAAAGTGTTAAAATCAATGCGACTTCGCTCAACGAGAAATTAATCTTCAACATCTACTGTAAGCGATTATAATTAATTATTGTACCAGTCCATCATCTCCATCTATATTATTTCATACTGCTTACGCGTTTCATATTTCACATAAATGCTTATTGCTATTTTATACTATCTATTGCTAAGTGCTTATTGTTTTATATTATTATCATTGCTAAGGCTTATTGCTTTATATTATTAACATTGCTAATGCTTATAGCATTTCATATTATTGTCTATTGCTAATGCTCATCGCATTTCATATTATGCTCTATTACTAATACTCACGTACCTCATGTTCATATATATATATATATATATTGCTATTGCTTATCGCTTATATACATGTATATGTGCTAATGTTTAATTTTTCGATTTATTGTATTGATCCTTCGATTACGGAGATTCCAAATCATAATAAGCCATTGCAACAGATAATCTCGCTTCGCGAACGCCAGGGGTTCGGGTCTTGAATGTGTGCGTATGCTCACACAACTATTAAAAGCGTGTACGTATACGCATTGTAGTATACGAACTGTTTCAACCAACTTTCGTCCTGGAATCGGCAAGAAGGAAATTTTTGTGGGTATAGTTGCCTCCAGTAGACATCCGTGCAGGCGGGTCTGGTGCGTTTGAGCGCTAATATGCACAGTACGTTGAAATAATAGTGAATTTATGTCTCGAAAACTAACAGAACGAGGCTTCAAGGCTTCTCCGTCACCGCCGCTGGTGGTATATTCGAGCCACGTAGCACCAGCGTATACGTATACGCGATGTAATAAACAAACAGTTTCAACCAACTTTCGTCCTGGAATCGGCAAGAAGGAAGATTTTACGGGTATAGGTGCCTCCAGTAGACATTTGTGCAAGCGGGTCTGGTGCGTTCGAACGCTAATAAGCACCGTACGCGGAAATAATAATGAATTTATGAATCGTGTACTGAGACAGACTCGAGAAATGACAGAATAAGCCTTCAAGGATTCTCCGTCACCGGCGCTGATGGTATATTCGCGCCATGTAGCATCAGACCCGATGGAAGTCCAAGCTAGCCAATGTAAGAAAGACATAGTTGCCGAGACGTATTGAGAGTCGAATCGCGCTGTTGCCGCATTTCCCCTATTACTATTTTGTCGTAGAGAGGCTTGAATGAATCAAGGCGAAGCGGCTGGAAAACAGAAATGGGCAAAGATAATATCTGAATAAACTCAAATAAAAAATACTTTATGTTTATCCGTTATTCCAAGCTTCGAATAACACGAGTTATCTTTATTCCAAACACCACGGATAAATAGATTTATTTGAAGTGAATTTATTCGACGGCGAAAGATAATTTTTTTATTCGAAGAACGTTTATTCGAACCGTGGAATAAGGTTTTCATCTTTATCCGTAGTTTCTTCGGCTCTTATTCGAACGCTTTGAAATTTAAAATAACTTTCGGCAGCGTGTTTATCCGAACCGGCGCGATCTCTCTTCGTGCTGAGGACTTCGGCTGTTCGGCGGTGGCTTCTGATCTCGGTTTGAGCCTCGGCTTGAAAGGCACACAGTATTGTTTGTAGTGGATTATGTATTAATAAAATGTAAAACATAACGTTTTCAGTAACATACTGCTGAGATTTTCCAGATTAAAATGAGTTCAAACACGGTATAAATCGGGTTATTTCTAGAACTGCACTAGATAATTAAAGTGCAAATTGACATCTCTCAACGGGAGTGGCTGATTCCAAGTCGTTTTGTGGTTATGGGTTATATTTATTAATGACTGGGTAATTTTTTCACCCCTTTGGGATTAATTTTTTTAAAAAATATTGTATTGTCCTCCAAACTACGCACACCTACAATGTTTCAAGGCAAGTCGATAGTTGGAAGTTGGTTAAATTTGAGTTGCCAGATTTGAACCATACATACATCAAACATACAAAAATACAAACAAACCGAGGATCGAAGCTGAATAAAATCGTTTAAAAATAATCTGATTTATACCGTGTTTAAATTCATTTTCATCTGGAAAATCTCAGCAGTATATTACTGAAACGTTCATGCCGATACGATAGAAAATGTGAAAGTTTTACATTCCATTAAAACAAACAAAAAAAACAATCATTGAACAATCATATCATTATATTTTTTCACATGGAAACATAAATATTGCACAGAATGAGAAAAGATAATGTAAGGTTCTCTGTTAAATAAACGGTTTTGCTTAACAGATAGACAACAGTAATCTTTATTTGTAATGATTAGAAAGGTTTTGTCAGTCTGGATGCCGAAGATAGTTACAACGGTAAAGTCACGATCGACTAGAGCTTCGTCGTATTCAGTAGCAATCGCGAAAATGGCCCGTACGCACATTCAAACGCCGAGAGGTTATGATAACACGTGTTCCTACTGTAATCGTGAGTCTTAAGCACGCTCGCTTAAACCTTGGAAGCACTCTTTCTAACGCCATGCAGTACGCTCGCGCACATGTGAATACTCGAGACACTGTATACTTCTACACAGTTCTACTCGATGGGACGATCTACGGTTAAACCCAGGGGGCTGCCACTCTCATTTACGATTTTGGGACAGTGTTCCGACTGCCACCTAGGCAGATCCAATTTTTTCGAACTAAAATTCAATATGGCCATGTACTAGTGTTTATGCTAAAAGGTATCGTATCGAACTGGAAACTCCCATTTGCTTATTATTTGAGGCAGTCAGAGCAACAACGGAGCAACCCACATTAAAAAAATTTTTTTCCCCTATTTTATATGGTTAGTAGAGCCTATTGGAATACGTTATTACTACTAATTCAATTTCGAAAAAAAATGTAGGTTAGTCCGTTGCTGCTCTGCACTGCCGCACTGCTTTATTTCACAAAATGCAAGACGTCCTTAAATCAGTTGATGCACTGCATCAAAACTGTTGTACAAACTTTCGAAGAAACGAAACTTATCATCCTCAGTATGGGTTGCGATCAAAATACAACAAATGTTGCAGCAATTAATAGATTATTACTGGATTCGCAGACTATGTTGGACGGCCATATTGAATTTTAGTTCGAAAAAATTGGAACTGCCTAGGTGGCAGTCGAAACACTGTCACAAAATCACAAATGAGAGTGGCAGCCCCCTGGTTAAACCTCATTAATGACTCTCTTATCACTTCTTGACGACCACGACTCTTCTCGACAAGCCGGCTACTTTTACCGACAGCACACGTCGTATGCAGCAGTGATCAGTGTTCCGATATGGGGCGGGTTTTCTCGCGCATGCGCGGCGATTTTAAATGGGGTACCTTGATCACCCAACAATAATTTTTCACAAATTGTTATGATATGCCCCTTTTGGGGGGGGGGTGGAGGTACCGTGAAGGGAGAAGTACTTAAATAACCGTAAGCCAAATACATAATAAAAAAAATAAAATATTTTATTTGGCAGAATCAATTAAATACGCGTTACTTGCCCCCCCCCCCCCAACATAGATACTGTACTGCAAACGCCGCGCATGCGCGAGAAAACCCGCCCCATATCGGAACACTGGCAGTGATGCCAGAACCGTGGGTTTTTGCCCACGGGCGGTACCACCACTCCACGACCAAGCGTATCCCCTCCTAGCGGCTGTACCGCACCACACAAGCATACCCGTCCCTCCATCCATGTGCCGACGCGCTGCCTGGCCGGCGCTCTCCGGCGAGAATTCGTTTTACCAACATCGAAGCAAAAAGTCCAGAGTTCAAATCCCGGTGCGAATATTCTACTTTTGTTTTTATAATTATTCTCTAATTTCTCTTTCTATAGGGGAAAGCGGGGTAAAACGGAACGGGTGGGTAAAACGGAACACCAATGTTTCTGTTAGATAAGAGCTGCGAATGAGTTGGTATTGCGTGACATGGAACTAAAGGGTCCTCATAGCAGTTTGTGATAGACCATAGACCCCTGCACAAGTTATTTTTCCATTAAGAGAGTTGGAAAAATTTCCGGTATCGACGTTTCAATATTGCGTTGGACTTTCGACCACTTTTCGGTACTTGGATTTCGAAAATTAATAACGGCACGTACATCGTTGGATTCTATAGTCCTTATGCTACATTTTGACGTATATAAAAAGTTCTTTACCTCACGCTGAAGTGTAAATATTAAATGTTTACTAAATGACTGCACGTGGGGCAAAACGGAACACTTTTCGCGGGGTAAAACGGAACGCCTATTATACATGGGGAAGAATGGAAACGTCTCTTAGTACGTGTTTATTATCTCTTTTAATTATTAGATTGTAGATTAAACTTTTAATTACTATCCTTGTTTCTAAAAAAATTGATTTTGTATAGAAAATTATGATGTATGAGATACATCTTTCATTCGATCAAACTGTTAGTTTAAGTTTTAA